>OX335657.1:12517140-13775710 GCA_946894095.1 Incurvaria masculella | reverse complement strand
AAATAAAACTTTTTAAAAGTTGCTTTAAAGTAACATATTTAAAAATTGGGCGAGTTTCATACACTTTCAAGCTACATAAAATGGTTTATTGGAAACATATTCATAAGGACAAACACGAACACAGATAAGTTGAATTAATGAAGATAAGCTCTATAGTAATTATTGTTAGTGCAAAAAGTTTGGTTTACAATATTGGCTTGCCACTCGGATATATTTTTTAAGTTCTTGAATAGGCTTTTAAAAATATCAAGATTTTTTTATTTCAAATACCTGTTTAAGTAATTTATAAAGAAGAAAAAGAAAAGTACATCTGTTAGTATTAAAATCGCTTCATATTTTATTTCGAGTGCTTACCATCGGCAGGCTGTAGATGATCATGACTGATTCATTGATGGCATTGGTATCCTACAGACACAAGAACTGATTTATGTTATTAGTAGACAGATTGCAGTTTAGAGAGAGAAAAAATAATAGAAAGAGATGTATGATTTGCCAAATGTATATTCGGTCTGCTAAATATTTGGATAGCAAAGTTGAAAAATTTTTCAGCAAGATTGTGAAAATCCCTCAAGGGACTGATAATGCAGTTTCTGTAAACATACCTGTATTTTTTTTATAATTATAAACAAAAAAAAAAACAACAAGTGGTGTGAAATCATCATGCGTTCTCCAACATGGACTGGTTAGGTTAGGTACTTACAACCAATTATATAATATTTCTGGCCAGGTATATAATCTGGCTGGCCACTTATTCGTTTTGCTGAGCAATTTATTAATCTTGCTGACTAAATTTAAATGTTTAGCTAAGCATTTAAATAAAAGTAACTTAGCTGTGTATTCTAAGAGCAAGTACTTATACCTCCCGAAGTTCAGCTGATTGTCCCTCGATCAAAGATTGGCTAACCTCAAATGATGGTGTGAAACCCTCTCTGCACGATTCAAATACGCACTTGACCGGATTTTAATTGCAGGTGAAACTCTTCTGAATGTTCCCTTGCGGCTTCTACCTATACTAATCCGCTCAATGTAACGATTCAGTTGTACTCGTCTGGTGTCGGTTTAAAACTGTGATGTTCGTGAATTTGCATCTGCTATATGTTGATACTTGTTCATCTACACCGCTTAAAATGCAGTCGAAGCTCAACGGCCGGCTTATCTTTAGGAACAATTTCTTCCAGGTGTACCACGAGAGATACAAGATGTTGGAGCTTATGCTGTACCTTATCATGGGGCTGGGACCCGCACTTATCATTGTATCGTCAAATGTATGTCCGGGTTTGTTCTAAGCTTGCGGTCCGCGTAGAGCATGGTAGTTAAGTGGGGCTCTAGGTAATACCTGGCATGGACACTGGATTGAACCATTCTTATACGATATTATAAATTTACTTCACTTGTTGCATTTTTTCCCATTCGTGTTATAGTGACGAGAGTCAAGAGAGAGATAGGGACAAAAATGTCCTTGCTTTATTATCTCCTTAAAACTTCGGCCGGTGCTGTGTTTAATATAAATATACATTTAGATACATTTGATAGCTTATTAGGGTTCCGTACCCAAAGGGTAAAAACGGAACCCTATTACTGAGCCTCCGCTGTCCGTCCGTCCGTCCGTCCGTCCGTCTGTCACAGGGCTGTATCTCATGAACCGTAACAGGTAGGAAGCTGAAATTTTCACAGATTATGTATTTATTTTGCCGCTATAACAACAAATAAGTAACATTACAAAATAATAAAAATGAAAGGGGGGCCCCATACAAAAAACGTGTTTTTTTAAAAATCCTGTACGATTGTACGGAACCCTTCGGGTGCGAGTACGACTCGCACTTGGCCGGTTTTGTTTTATGCACATGTACGCGATACTGCTACCAAGCGTAACATGGTCTAACAGCAGTCGAATCGTATTATTCAAAGAGTTTGTTTGATAAAACGATTAGAATACTTTTTAGGGTTCCATACCCAAAGGATGTGCCAACGGACCCCTATTACTAAGCCTCCCCTGTCCGTCCGTCCGTCTGTCACAGGGCTGTATCTCATGAACTGTAATAGGTAGGCAGCTGAAATGTTCACGAATGTGTTTATATTTTGCCACTATAACAACAAATAGGTAAAATTAAAAAAATATAAAAATTAAAGGGGGCCCCATATAAGAACACTGTGTTTTGTGTTAAAGCTTGTACTATGATATGCAACCCTTCGTGTGCGAGTGTGATTTGCACTTGGCCAATTTTTGTTTTCTATTATTATGATTTTTTATGATGATAATATTATTATAAGATTTATTATTTCGTGAGGTATAAGAACAGATACAGCAAAATGGTATCTCATGTTTATTTTTGGATTGACCACAATAATCCTTTACCGAAGTTACTCTAGTGCCCTCTGTTAACTGTGTTACACCCTATTATAACTAGCTGAGTTTCATGGCTCTGGACGAGTCAATTTCGTTTTAGACCTTCACTCGAGCGTAGCCCGGTAAAATATGACCAGTAACCTATGCTTTCTGATTTATTAATTTGTGACGTAACCAAGTTTAGATTAACTACCAAAAGTTTAAATAAATGGAATTTATTCAAACGGTCAGTTTAAAAAAATGTTTGGATCTCGACAACAGCGCCACCTACCGGGTCTAACAATACCTAAGAACTATCCGGGTGATCCGATAAGTACAAAAAAAATAATTAAATGCGGTCAAGGCATTTCGAAGAATTACGAACCCACACACATCTGATTTTTTTTCCGTCAGATTATACACAAGAGAATTTTCTACATTTTAACCCAATTATTATGGTCAAGATAAACATTATTGTCTTAGTGTTGTGCCTGTCTTGATTAACTGGATTATAGACGTAACATGTGAATGTGAATTCAGTCCCAATAGTTACGATAAAGGGTCCATCCAGTGCCCATGTTTACTTTGTTAGCAGTAAAGTATACAAGTATATTGGTATTTAGCCTATGTAAAAACCTTGTTCGCATGTATTGTAATGTCTAGTAGTAAGGTGCTGGTGTATGTGTAGATGTGAGTTAAATATGTTCCTGCATTGTGGAATCATCGCATTGTTTTGGACATGAATATGTTTATCAGGTGAGTACGTTTATTACAGGTGAAGATTCGGATCCTATTCCAATAACAACTGCTTCAAAATTCACGACAAAGCAACTGAAATGCTTAAGTACATTTATCTGTCACACCGATGTGATCTTTAACAGCAGGTGCATTAAGTCACAAAATTGCCACAAACTCACAAAAAATAATCCACTTTGAAAACAGCAGAAAAAAAAGTTCACACAGCAAGAAAGATTTCGCTCGATCATACGCTTACATTGTCTTGCACAATAACGTCGCCAACAATCCATAGCAGATAGACGTAATTTGACGATTTGCTGAAAACATTCCTTTCAAGTTGGAAAAGGCTTCAGCTATTTTCATTTCAGCTCAACGTTAGAGTTCTAAATTTAGCCTAGGTTGGTTGGAAGTTGGGTATATTCTGAAATATTCTCCTGTCAACATAAAAACTGTTCTTTACCGTCCCGGGCCTCTCAATCAATATTTGCCCCTGCCCTTGCCATTGCCATTATTCTTTAGTTTGTAATTTTCAAGTACTATTAAATATCGTTGAAAATGTTATGTGGTAATTGGTCAAGCTTTTAGTATTACCTATGTTTTAGTATGCTTTTAATGTATATCGTTTATTTACTCATTATTATTATTGTAATATGTCATCGATGTTCATTCATTGACAATATTATTGTTTGTATTCATATGTGTACACAGAATCGGCAGGGAGATGTTGCGTAAAATTAAAACATTTTTAGGTTATCGATAGACGTATTGATTTTGAAAAAATTACAGCATTTAACGCTGCGGAAGGAGTTTATCTCCGACGTTTCGTTTTGATTATTCAGCCACTGTGTGTGGCTGAACGATAACTTTCTATCGCATGTTGTGAACTTATTGTTGGGCTTTTCCCTTGGGATGCTTCTACATTGCTGGGACATTCCAGCCCGTGCAAAATGCCACATCAAACTTAACAGATTCACTGCCCTACTCTAAATTCCCTGGAGCTGGAGTATGTTAAAGCTTAAAAATGGTAAAATTCCGTCTTTGAAATACTGGAGTAGGCATAATCCATGCCAATTAAGCAACTATATGAAAATGGCCATTGGTACTTTTGCACGAGGTATGTCAAAAATAAAAGTTATATAAGTAAATACTTTTTTGTACTAACCATGTGCGTCGCTTATTCCAAGGAATGTGACATGTATGTATGCATAATCGACCGTGAAGCAAGGACACATTAATTCATCCGCGAATGATATGTTTTCCTGGTTCGGGTCCAGCCTTGCAGTATATTCGTAAAGTAGTTCTTTTTACTGGGATCTGTCCCTTTAAAAAAAAGAATGTGTCCTTGCTTCACGGTCGATTCTGCATACATACATGTCACATTACTAGGTAGCTTGTTCCAAGAGTCCACAACTCTGTTTGCGATGAAGTGCTTGCGAGGGTTTAGCTTGGCGGAGGTATAGGGATCTTGGAATGGCCACGGAGGTTGGTATTTTTGTTGTGTCTGTACATTTCCTGTAGCTTGGGTTCATTATAGTAGCCATTCAAAATCTAAAATTTCTCTATAATATCTCTTCTTTCTCCGTTCCAAAATTTGGCCAATGGATGGACAAAAATGTGGTGTATTGGGCTAATATTATTAGCCCAATACACCACATTCCCAAAGGAATGAGGTACCATGCCTGGACCTTCCGTTTATGAGCACGGCTACTACACTGAACTGGTTGGAAAACTCGGACAATTTTATATTGCCGCTTCGACCATCTTTTCACCCAATGCGATGGTACCAACCTGGGCTGGCTTAAACCCTAGCACCTAGTAGGGGAAGGGGACCTACAGTTTTACATGAATTCCGAATCATGGAGCAGCTCGCATTCGTGACGAAATGCACTTATCTAATTTAGAATGAGAAAGAAAGTGGCGCATGAACGGGGCGAGGATTTGAACCCAGACCTCTGTTATGCTAGGCAAGTCCCCGCGCCACTAGGCTACGAGCCTAGTGGCGCGGAAAGGCCAAGCAGGTTGGTTTTTTTTGTTGTGTATGTACATTTCCTGTAGCTTAGCTAGTAGCCATTCAAAATCTTAAAGGTCTCTAAAAGATCTCCTCTTTCTCTGTTCCAAATATTTTGCCAAAATCCTCTTTATGGGCTTAAAACATTTAATTTACCTACAGCGCTAAATGCAAAAGCTACTCTATCGAGACTATTAAATTTCACTATAATATCTAGTGTTTGTATGTATGTAGGTTATAACTTTTATTGATTTCCCTAAAATCTGTTTCTTTGCTAGTAGAAATAACCGACAAATAAGACCTACATTGTTGGAATAGGTCACGTATGTCACAGCTAAGCTCTAAATAGGTAATTCTCGTCTCATTTAGTATTCCATTGTTTCGGCAACGGCTTAGGCCACTGCGGGGTGAAGGCCGACGTTCGAAATACTCGATTAATCATGTGGAGCGTACCAAACATACCACCCACATTCACGTAACTTTGTCTTGAGCCAAGAAAAAATGTATAAAAGCCAGGTGGCTCCACCCGATTGGAGAGTGTGTGAAGATAGATGTATATAAGAGAAGCGTATGTACAGTCGCATACTTCCATGACTCTGTACTAGAAATATCGCCCTTGAAGTAAAAATAACTTAAGGGCGTTATACCTGAAGGCAATAAGTTCCATAAGGTCGTTAGTGAAATATTATATATATATATATTTTATTAATTTAAAAATTACTACTAGTTATTTGGAATTTAAAAAAGATAAAAGATGCATGATGCTCCAGCTATATTTGAAACCTAATGGGTAAATATCTGATGCTCATAGTCTATGTTGAAACTTTTTTTTTTGATAATTTATGAATGCTTGCCTAATTTGAGAACACGAAACACCAGACAATATTGTCTTTATATTATAGCTAAACAATCGATCTACATGTTAACTTTTTTGGGTATTTCTTAAATATAATTAAATTTGTTTTATTTACGCCCTTGTCAAACTGAACGCAATCGGCTCATATGACAACATTAATAGTTCGTTCTGTTCTCATAATATCAACAGCAAATATAACTTAATATATATGTAACGGTTATAACCTAATGTTGGTTAAAGTCCAAAATCTTATTTTCCTTGAAGGTAACTAAAATTATCAAGATATACCTTTGTCGAGGGCACTAATTTAGAGTTTATGGTAAAAAAAAACCTTAACCTATTTTTTTCACGTATTATATACAAAAAAAAAAAAAAACATTTTAAAGTTATATTTTTTGCTTGATATCAACTCTTAATTAGTGCACTCAACATGGATATAAGTGCAGAAATCCAAAAAATTTCAAGGAAAAAAATAATTTTGGACTTTAACCAACATCGGGCTTTAACCGTAATATATACACTATATATAGGGGCCAAACTGAATTAATTATGATTAAAAACTGATATAAATATGAATAAAAGCATGGAACGATGGTGGTGCCACCAAAACTCGGTTGCATGGGGGCGGCGTAGCCACTTACATACAATGGCTGTAGCGCCGGCGACTGAGTTAGCTTAACAATTAATTAAATTAATTAGCTCACTAATAATGTTCTCTAGTTCCAACAACACCTAAGAACTTTACAGGACGCTGATTAGTGCAATGGACATTCGATAACTAGTAAGTGGTTTTCCACTAACTTGACGCTATGCTTGTGCCATACGAATGAGTATCGGTCGCCACTCTCGTCCTTCCATGCTTGCTGTTTTATACAGACCATTGTTTCCGATAAAATATTATAGGAATGAATTGATACTCACTAGATAAATTTGTGTGAAATTTGTGGTTAAGAAACATAGCTCGATTCTCGTACCATGCAACTCGTGCCATGAGGACCTAAGTATTTCTATTTGTATTTATTTATCATCCTTTGGGACGCAGGAAACACTTTACATTTAATAAAATTAAAGCATATCAAGTTACACAGTGGCAGCGTTACAAATTGAAACCACTAATCATGCAGACAGGGTTGTGTTTGAATCCACAACTCCTGTGTACTAGGCGGACGCTATGACGGAGCTTGATTCGATATCATTAAAAGTTTAGAACATTCGGGATCTATTTCTGAACTAGTTTACGTTATCGGACTGCTCACCTTGATTCTGTGTAATAGTGTATCTAAGCTGTCTGGTGTCTAGAGAAAATGTTACGTCTGGATTTTTTTTTGGAACATGTATCCGCCTGTTTGCACAATGAGACCAGGCTTTGTTTTATTTATTTATTATTGGAGGAAAAACAAAGGCAGACAATAAAACACAGTTACAAAGAAATCATTGTATCAATTATAAAAATCTGTCTTCAAAACTATCCCTCACTAAATCCAGAAAAAGTATACATTTTGAAGGTAGTGTTTTGTTTCAGCATATTGAATTAAACGTAATCGAAAAGTATAGTATGAAGAGATTTATTTAAAGTGAAGTTTATGATGACAAAAAAAATTTTGACAAAAAAAAACAAGATTGTGGACTTGGATTATGAAACTAAAATAGGTTACCAATTTTTGTTAGCATAATATTGCAAAATTGTGCTATTGCAGAAACCATTTTTAACCGACTTAAAAAAAAGGAGGAGTTTGCGCTAGGTTAAACTCGGCAGCATATCCATGTAATGCCTATTGTAATTCAGATATAAGTATGTATGAACTATACACGTACCTGTACATTTTAATAGCTGGAAGTAGAACACGTCGTCAAACCGAATGGGCTTGAATAAATAATTTTCGATGCCTTACCTTAGTCTGCAATCGTTTACTACGCACAATAGACTACATAAATACATAAATTGTAAAATGAAAGCTCTTCATTTACTTGGCTGGGGATTATGTCAGAGGTATATTATATACCACAAATAGGAATAAATGGAATGGTCCTATACCGTGCAGTGGGGAACCAGCTAAAATTCAGCAAGGAAAAAAACTAAAAAAAAATACTTTGTAATTCAATTTAATAACTATTTGTAAAGAAAAAAAAATTAACAAATCGGCATGGTTCAAATAAAATGGCTTTTATTATTATTATTTTATATTATAAAAAAAATGTGCTATCCTGGATTATGTTAGCATGAACAAATGTAGTGAAACTAATTTTTAGATAAAGATGTCTGTTTATTGATTAAACCTAACCTTACTTAACTAGGTTTACGTATAAATGTTTTGTTTACCAAAAAAAATTCATTGATACCTTAGAAATGTTATTTTTGACATTTAACTGAACCAATTTTGGGATTGGAAAAATCACTTGATTTGTGTAAGGAACATTATTTGTAATTTTAACAATCTCCACTATTTGATTAAATACCTGTTATCATATATCTCAATGTGAAATGTATAAGCTTGATATTTCATTACATAATACACAGGCATAGATAGTTTGGATGTACTTCGATGGGCTTTTGTATGTATATGCTACGGTTAAAGCCCGATGTTGGTTAAAGTTCGAAATCTATTTTTATCCTTGAAGGTAACTAAGATTTTCAAGATATAAACGTGTCGGGGACACTAATTTGGAGTTTATGGTATGAATAAAAATAACCTTAACCAAATTTTTTTATACAAATAATTTGAAAAACATTTTAATAAGAATGTTTTCTTGACATCAACTCTCAATTAGTGCACTCGACATGGATATAAGTGCAGAAATCCAATAAACTTCAAGGAAAAAAATATTTCGTACTTTAACCAACATCGAACTCGAACCGTAATATTTACATACACCTTGATCTATAGTTTCTTGCACATTGGGAAACAATTAGATTGCAATGCAATGTCCGTAGACTAGCCCCTAATTTCAAATGTCGTAATATGTGGACAGGCCCATGACGTAATATTTAACGATTGCAGCACGAGTTCCCCGCGATGGACGACCTCAAACTGGGCGGCATGTTGTACCTGATTGGGGTGTTCTTCTTCAAGTCGGACGGGTGCATACCGTTCGCGCACGCCATCTGGCACATATTCGTGGCGCTTGCCGCCTCCGTGCACTACATGGCGATACTGCACAACCTCTTTCCGAGCGTGGAGGTCAAGTGAAGGGCGGCGCTCCGTCTGTTGCTGGAGTTTAGGGGTCGCGGGCGGATACTGCTGAACTGCAGTAGTTCGAACCATGGGTAAACTTGGTAGAGCGGTAGGATTTTATTTTGATTTCCAAGGGGTTTCATATGATAAACAATTTTTTTACTGAAATGGGCGTAAAAAAAGTAAGGTAAAATAGTGACAAGCCACAATGTTACTACTCCGTAACTACGCCGCATCTTCAGAAAAAGCTTTCGTAAATATTTTAGATAATCTGATTTTCTATTTCATATAATAAAAATGGTATTCAGGTATTATTTGTGGAAATTCTTCTACTAGTGTCCAATTTGTTCACTGAAGTGATAAATATTCGAATTCTCCATGTCTGTCTACTAACTTCCCCATCGGTTTGAACTATGCATAATAACTGAATGCACCAATGTGTCTTATATGTACATGAAGTTGATTTGGTCTAAACGTTTATCTTTTGATTCTTAGCGTTTATTGTAATTTTTTTGGAAAAAATATGACAGATGAACAGGAAATATACAGGATGGGAGGAGTATGCAAACGAAAAGTAATTGGATGCAAGTTTTAGCATGAAGATAGTGCTCACTACAACTAGAAAAAGTTTTAACCCAGTAATACATGAAATAAACTCCACAACAGATGGCGCTAGATTTTTCCTGTTGGATCTTCTCAAAGGCATAGTATGTTTAGTAATCTCCACCGAATGTCGTTCTTTGGCACGTTTCGCCACTTAAAATTATTATTTTAATTTAGACTAGCATATTTTTGAGTCTCGACATTGTTAGTTAGAAAAATTTTTAGTTCAAATTTTTAGGAGTATATTGGAATGTAGATTAAATGATTACGTTGTCAAGAGCCAGCTGGTCCGTTCTGAGGGGTCGAGTTGATCAAAGTCATCGAGCGATTTATGTTACTTGTGTATTAATTAAATAATTACTCTTTCTAAGGCCCTGTTGTAGAAACAGACATAAACATTAAAACAATTACATTAAACATTTGATAAAATATTTCACTCTTTGCGAAAAAAAATAATTTAATAAATTTGATAAAATATACTTTATCATACTATACAAGTACGTCACTTTTTTCAATGAATGTGATATGCATGAAGAATCAACCGTAGAGCAAAGACACATTAATTGAATAGTAGAATAATAGTCAAAATAACTACTTTATGATTAAACTGTAAGGCTGGATTTAAACCGGCAAGCAAACCTTTCGCTGGCAGTGCCTCTACCAATACTGCCACCTGATTATATAGCCATAATTTGGATTTCTTCAGTCCCTCCCATAATCTAAACTTACGGATCTAATCAAACGTCTTTTAACACTGACGTCCCTTATCTGCAACTGGGCCTAAGTCTGGCTCTATCGAACAAACAACTTGATCGCTTCATTCCAGAACACCAAAGCGGACTTCCTGTCGGGGCCAACCAACTGGGAATTGGATGAATTATTTGCACGCTCTCTGCAATCAAAGCGTTCTTCAAGTGGACATGGTATTGTTGTTCAGTTGTAAGTTCACTCGGTTGTCACATGTGATGTTGTACATACATATTTGTATAGTAAATTTAGATGTACATACCTACACATAGTATGTATGTATATTGAATGTGATATTAAGGCGAAGCACACATATAATTTTTTTAGGGTTTGGTTATGCTTTAAAATTAATTTTATTTCATAGTTTTCGGGTTTAACAGGGTTTTTTTAATTGATGAGTATACATAAAGGGATACCTAAATTGGTTTTTCTTTTATGATGAAGTTATAATCATTTTATAATAATGAAATGAGTATACATTCTATCTTTGTTCAGAATACATGTTACCTAAAAGGTGTGTGTTTATTTTGCGTGTGAAAATATTTAAATTTAATTTTATTATGTAGAATACATGAAAATAGTAAAATGTATATTATGGACTATGATCTATGGGGTATCGTTGCTTCGCCTACATGTTTGAAAGTCTGCGTGTCTGACAATCTTTGTAGAGTAAAAATGTATGTTGGAGTGTTATCCAGAACGAAAATATAGCAACACTTTTAGATAATTATTCTTTATACTAAAATGTAGTAACACTTTAGATGAATTGTTCTTTTTATAATATGTATATTGGGGCTAAAAATCACTTATTATGTTTTTGTATGTTTTGTTCCATTTTTTATTACTTGTGTTCCCTTAGTTTATACCATTCTTTTTAGTACAATAAGCAAAAGTGCAGAAAGATTCAGTAGCTAAATAGAATCTCAAAGTGTTAAATCACCTGATTTGTAATATATAAACCTTTTATTGTGCTACATATTTATTCCCTAGTACCTGCTATGTTTCCTACACAGTATTTTTATTTTTTAACACATATTTGATGTGATTTTCACAATATATAAGACTTACGTCTAAACTTTCCTTTTATACATTCCTAACTGCCCACCTACCTACACCATACTATCGCCAAAGAAAAAGAAGCCATGGAAAATGTTAACACTAGATAAAAGTATCACATGAAACATATCACTCGAATTACACTCCTTCGTATACTTCGTGTTAGAAGCAGAAACACTTCTTTTCAATTCAATATCTGAGTACATACTAGTATTTCGACCCTCTAATGGAAGCTTTGTCACTCTGCGGATATAGAAACATTTGCATGCGACCACATACATTTATTGCAGAAATGAAAGTTATTTAAAATTTATGTTGAATACAGATTGTCCAAATGGGTATTGCCGTTGACAGAAAAAAAACTGTATTGAATTTAGGAAATTATTATTTGGCATCAATTTTTCTAAATAAAAAGTTATAGTTTTCATAAAAACGAATTCAAGTATTTCGTGTAATAGGGATCTAACATATGAAAGGCTCAAAAGATACATGAAGCTTAAATATAATTAAAATGCTCATGAGCAGCAACTACTTTTTCATTAATTTCATCTCTTGTGCGAAGAAACGCACATGCGAAATTAATGTAGTGGCCGTTTTGACAATCTGTAGGTAGTCCTAAATTATTTACTACTGCACAACGACGACCAAGTGAAGAAATGTATGATTAAAAAGTTATACCTTTATTCGGTTCGCCATCTTCAAACCATTTTATTTTTCATATTTATATGCAAGCTAAGTTACAATATATTTTATTGAGGTTCTACCGCATGGTTCTACTCAACTCAGATTGATACTAAAGAATGTGCATACAATTTCTAAAAATAAAAATGGATTCAGATTTTAGCCATAACATGTTTGTAGAACAGCATCACCCTTGATGCCACACATTGTAATTTGATCCACATACATTTCCTTGCAACGAGGGTTTGCGCACCCTTCTCTGAATTCCCATCCTATAAAGTGTTGTTACTTTGGGATTTTTGTGATTCAATGTAAATGATCAAATGTGTGCCTATGTACTGTGTGTATAATATTTTCCGATGTTTTCTTTTACGAAAACTATTTTTTTTTTTAATCTAATACTTAGCACTAAAGCAAAGTTAATCAATACTGGTTTGCGTGTAGTACGAATTCAGCCATCAAACTCATATACTTGCTAAATAAAACTTTTCATTGGACTGAAATCAAACGTACATAGTTATTGGTCAATTTGTCCTATACGTTGGTCATCTATAAGACTTGCATCATAAGGGTGGTTTATTCAGTAACTAAATGAACATGTTTTCTCCATACTGACCCTCAAGGTCAGTATGGAGAAAACAGATAAGTTTTTTTTTGTGAATTAATTTGATAAAAACACGGTGCGAAGAATGTTGGTTCTAATCACTCTCTGGGGAAACTAAGTCACTGAATAAACTGCAGGCATATCTATCTCTATGCTCTCTATTACTTAAATATGTTTTCAAAATGATAGTATGGTTTTGTAGAATTTTCAAACACCTACGTGAGTACAATAAACTTATAGATTCTGTCTGTTTGTGTTTATTTCAAACACCTACGTGAGTACAATAAACTTATAGATTCTGTCTGTTTGTGTTTATTTCAAACACCTACGTGAGTACAATAAACTTATAGATTCTGTCTGTTTGTGTTTATTTCAAACACCTACGTGAGTACAATAAATTTATAGATTCTGTCTGTTTGTGTTTATTTCAAACACCTACGTGAGTACAATAAACTTATAGATTCTGTCTGTTTGTGTTTATTTTCCATTCATTGTCAATACGGTGGACAAAGAAGAGGGCTTTTAGCCACAGTGGTTATATTATAGAGGTTTTCTGCATGCTTCGATTGGCTATTAAATTATGTCATACATTTTTTAGAGTTCCTGAAGGAATTAGGTAACATTACAGGACCTTGGCTTTACAAGCATGGCTGCATTGGGATGGATGGAAAACACTGAAAGGTTATTGTTTCGGCTTTGACCACCTTTCCTCCAATGTGATGGTGCCAATCCAGGCGGGTATAACCATACCCAGGCATACCGCCTAGTAAGAAGGAAAAGGGACCTAGTTTTATATGGTTTTCGAACTGTGAAGTGACCTGCATTCTCTATAAGAATGCACGAAGAAATAAGTGCAAACCCTGGGATTTTAATCCGCAGTTTCTTGCACAAAAGAAACCATCTATTAACCACAAAGCTATACAGGCCCACATATATGGACTATAAACCGATTTGGGCCTCACAATTGGACCGGGTTTTAGTCATCCCTCTCATATGTATTTTGACAATCTAAAAACTACATATTGATCCAAAATTTACTTTAAAAAAACGATTGCAAAACAATTTTTTAAAAATTCCAGTCTATACAGAAAGTATGTAGTGCTTACGATCACTACCATTAAATGAAAGAAAGTAGAAACGGCCATGAATGAAAACATGTAGGTATTTTCCTTCTTTTTTAAATAAAGGGAAGTTTAGGTTAGGTTAGGTATGGTCCTCTAGTACCTTCTCGAACAAAGTGTCCCGTAAGTTACATAGTCAACCATCCATCATTAGTAATATAAAGGCAAAGAAAAACGTGTAAATGTAATTACAATTTTATTACTAGATATTTTATTTACAATACATAATAATTCACATTTTCGATACTGTCTTAATACCCAGAATATCCAGACACTTCTCCATAATCTGCGCTGTGACTTCACACAGCATTATCCTCTCGTAATTAATCTTTATGATATTACCACTCTTGTCTTTCTCTACACAATAGCACGCATCGTAGAACTCTGTGAATGCACTGGAAATCTCGTACAAGTACTCGCACAGAGAGTGCAGAAACAGATCTTTTGAAACTTTCAGAATTGTTTCCGGAAACCTCAACAAAACTTTTCCGAGCTTCAATTCCTTTTCATGAGTCAGCTTAAAACCGCTTTTACTGGCTTCCTTTAGTAAGTCCTCCGTTGACACCTGAGCCATGCGAGCGATCGATCGGATCCGAGTGAGAGCATAAAGGAGGTAGACGGCAGTGTTCCCTCTGTCGTCGAGCATCTTGTCAAAGGAAAACACATAGTCATTGATGCGATTATGAGAGAGGTCCGAATACTTGATACAACCATACGCGATCGCCTCCTGTGCCGTTTTAAGTTCCTCTTGAGTTAACACCTTGTCCCGCTCTTTCTCCATTAGTTTGTCGAGAGAGCGTTTCAGTCCCTCATCGAGCAGCTCTATTAGCCTCACGGTGTCGCCAGAGCGAGTCTTAAATTTCTTTTTGTCTTCTCCAAGGACAACACCGAACCCTACGTGCTCCATCCGCTGATCTCCAGTCAGAATACCGGCCCGGCGAGCACATGAATCTATGGTCATTAAATGGCCATTCTGTCCAGCGTCCGTAACATAAATGAAACGGTCACCTTTCTCCTCGTGTACACGCTGCTTGATGCACGCCATATCGGAGGTATCATACGTGTACCCTCCACCTGACTTCACAACTGTGAGCGGGACTCCCTCGTGCTTCTCCCCCCACATAATAAACCGTCCATCATCCTCCTCCAGGAAACCCGCCGCTTTTAGTTCTGCAACCACGACATCCATGCGGGATTGGTAAAATGACTCGCCGCGGTCGATAATAGCGATGTCGAGGCGATCGTAAATTTTCTGAAATTCCTGCCGCGATACATCATAGATGAGCTTCCATGCGGCGATGTAGTCTGGTTCACCCGACTGGAGTTTCTCCACGCAGGTGTACGCGCGTTTTTTGAACTCTTCTTCTTCATCGAACCGTTTCTTAGACTCCTTGTAGAAGGCTTGCAGGTCTGCTATTGGAGGCGAATGAGTTCGATAGTTAGGATATTTGTCCTGTAGATGAGCAATGAGCATTCCGAACTGAGTGCCCCAGTCTCCGAGGTGATTTAGTCGGAGTACATCGTGCTGAAGGAACTCAAGAATCCTACAGATACTGTCACCAATTATCGTGGATCGCAAGTGCCCTACGTGCATTTCCTTGGCTATGTTCGGGGAAGAAAAATCAACAATTACCTTTTCTTTCTTAACCTTCGGAGGTTTAACACCGGACCTCAGAATGGAACTTAAAACATGTTCCAAAAATACCTTATTTATGTATACATTCAGGAAGCCGGCACCAGCAATCTCTACTTTTTCGATGAGTGGGGACGGAGGTAACTTATTCCGAATATTGAGTGCGACTTCCCGAGGATTAGTCTTGATGTTACGTGCTTTCAGAAGCTGAGAAATGGCCATAGCAGAGTTACACTGGTAGTCTCCAAACTTTGGGTTGTTTCCAGAAAGAGTAATTACAACAGGAGCGTCATTAAGATCAGGGTAAGCGGCCGAAATGGCCGCCTCAAATACAGATCGAAGCTCATCAAGAACGGAGATATTTCCTTCAACAGAATTAAGATCGGTAACCAAGGATCTTTTCCTTGCTGACTTGGTGGATACATCCTTGCATGCTACGCTTTCTTCCTTGCAGGCACTTTGGAGTATCGCTAAGCGATGTTTCAGTTTCTGGTTCTCAGAGACGAGTTTGTCAAGATTCGGGTCCGAGAGATATTCGAGCTCGCCCCGCGCTAGTTTGTCGAGTTCCACCTCTATCTCCTTCGCTTCTTTCTCGGCTTTGGTTGTGCGTTCCTCGATAACGCGCGTTTCTACGGCTGCCATGGCTTGGTCTAAAAATAAGAGAATAACAGATGGAAGAGTTTCACGGAAAAAATTTAAACATTATCAATTAATAACACGCTTGATATGGGTCATGGGCAAAAAATGTTCCGGTAACGAAAATGAGAATTTAGGTAACGAAAATTAGAAAGCAACTAAAAGTAACTAAAATGAGAATGTAAAGTTGCGTTCTCGCTGGACACTTTTTAATACTTTTTGCCAGAGGTTCAAAATTATCATTCACGATCAAAATTGTTACGAATAGAGCCGAAAATTTTAATTATTATCTGTAACAATAATATAATCAATAAAGTGAATAAAAAATATTACTGCTAAGTTATAAGTAAGTTAAATAATTAAATGCAATAATCTTGCACCCTGCGAAGTTTTTTTTGGATATTGATTTAACAAAACCTAATGGAAATATTATAATGATACTTGATAATTAAAATTATTAAAAACATAGAAAAATAAAAAAAAAAACATCAGCCCGGTTCAAGTCCCAGTTGGTACCTAGTCACATGAAGTAGTAGTAAGTAAGCTATGTGTACAGCAAGCGAGTGAGTGTGACGAAGTTGCAGAAACGGAAAAAAAAATCTTCATAAAACATTTTCTCCGAAACTACCCATCTCCTCGCATCAATTCTTTCACTAGAATTCATCTTTTAACTCGGTCTAAACAATACCCTTACTAGCAATTTACGATCAAACCGGCCCTCTACAAAGCTAAATTCCCAACATTCAATATGCCAACTATTCATAATTTCTTAAAACCTTAAAAAAAGAACACACACAGAAAATCTCATTTTCTAAATGTTTGATGATGGCAAAAGTTGTTTGAAAGTAAATTACCAGAGGTCAAGGTGAAATCACCAGTAAAAACAGTACCTTATGCCACGAAAAGTAACGAAAATGAGATTTTTGGGAGAAGTTTTGCATTAAAACTGTTTGTGACAAATGTAAACTGCCTGTGGACACAATTTCCATGCATATTACTGAAAAGCCAGTTCTTACCTATACGAATACGATTGAATAGTAAAGATTTCCTTACATCTTGCCTTTGTAATCAACATCACAATTTCGAAAAATCCGCAAATGAAGTGACCACTATATTCAAAACGAAAACAACAGACTACCCAACTGTCACTGACTGACAGTCATGACTTGGACAGCTCAGTCAGTAGTGCCAGCATTTAATATACCTTATTCCACTTACTTTGAAAGTTTTTCTTTAGAGAAAATTGGTAACTAAGCATGAGTAACGAAAATTAGAAAATATGGTGGACATTTATTTTTATTATTTTTTTATTATCTTAAATACCCTCCCCACTACAATAACATAAATTAACATAAGACAATACTAATATAGTATTCATATCTATGAAATAACTGGAAATATTCACACAACATTTTGAGATAGAATTTTTTTTACATAAACACCGCCTAGGTGGACACTGCAAATTTGTATGGAGCCTCGATTCATGGGTCAAACAAAATTAAATTTATAAAAAAAATGTTGAATGCATTGTCCTTGAGATTTCAATAATATCACTGTTGATTGACCCTGGCATCTGAAAACGCAAACTGTAATACTAATTATTACACCTAATTGGATATTTAAATTTTCAAAGCAGGTGGACATGAAATATCGTAAAAATGTGACACTTTTTTGCCCATGACCCACATAATGTCATTCTTACCTCAGGAACACGGTCTACGTAAGCGAATACCTTTCTTTCGAATAAATAAAATAAGTTTGATCCAACAGATTTCAACAAAAATAGGTTATGCAGCCGCGCCGCGCACAGAATATAATAGGTGTCGCCGCGTTGGTAAAACCACAGAATATTTTATGTATGTGGTCTTGGTATTTGACACTCGAGCCACAGAGTAATTAGAAAACTCCATACCAATAAAACCTAGGAATGCGATATGTATGTATGTATAATCGACGTGAAGCAAGGACACATTAATTAAAGAAAGAGCCCAGTAAAAAGAACTACTTTACAATTATACTACAAGGCTGGACCCGATCCAGCAAAACATACCATTCGCGGGTATTGCGTTTACCAATTTCGCCACCAGCTGTATACCCATCATTTGGAATTCTTCTACAGTTCCTCCTCCCGTAATGAATGCCTCACGCAGTGTTTAAAATTATACCTACAACATACATTTATTTAACGCTTCATCTGTGTTGTGGTCCATGGAATAAGCGACGTACCTGCTTAGTACGAAAAAGTATATTTATCTATACAGTCGTATAGGTACTGCATTTTCAGTCGTATTCAAAGAGCACATGTCAAGTACGAGATTAGCACCGGAATATCCATACAAAAGCCGGTTTAGTCCGGCGGATTAAAGTTATTCCGCCTACTCCTGTATACACTTGTTTAAGTTTGGCTAGATGAATCTGATCTCTAGATGAATATTTTTTTCTATAGAGACTTTGACAGAGGCAAACACAAAACTTCTCGATTTCGATTTCATGAGTAGACTCCCAGCATATCTACTCATGAAAGCGAAATAGAGAAGTTCTATAGTTCGCTGCTGTCAAACTATATACAGGAAAAGTTAGGCATCTGTTTTTCTACGTAGAGTTTGACAAAACCGAACACGAGAACTTCTCGCTTTCGCTTTCCTGAGTAGATATGCTGTCCGTCTACTCATGAGAGTCTCACCTGTGTGTCACCGATGACTCACTGGTGAGTCACAATGCTTTCGTACTCATGAAATTACAGCCATGAGTCACCCTAGTATTGTCCCTTTCTAGTTATTTTAATTAGAGTCTTAGATGAAAAAGGAATGGATAGGGGACTAAACAAATTTTACGGTCCGTCAAAAGTAAGCTCAGTCAGCCGATATGCTCTCAGTCGGTGTCAGACGTCAGTGATGAATTCAGTTGGGCGAGATTTCAAAGTATCAACAAAATGTCGTCTTGTGTTGTTGAAAAATATGGAAATAACGCCATAAAGGACAACAAGAGCAATGGAATCACATTCCACGTATAAGTGCAAGCATATTCAGTATATTTTTAATTTAGTTGACCTGAAACCTTTTATGTGTTGTAAAGGCGCAAACAGGGTTGGCACAAGCAAACTTAAATTGACAGTTCGATTTTTATTTTTGTTTTCATTTCAGTATTATATATTGAACTAAATTTTATTTTAAAAACAAGTAGGGCTGCCAAAACACAATAGTCTACGTACTGTTTATTATTTTTTATAATGTCGTTTAGGATGTTTCCATAATATGTCTTAGTTCTGAGGCTGTGATAAAAAGGTATATCCTTGAAAATGGTCAAAATTTTACATGTGACAGACAGCTCGTTTCCATAAAGATTAAAATTCTCAAGTCGTTTCTTGGCTCAAATGTCCTTTTGTCATTGAATGAGTATTCATTTCTTCAACCTGCTACATTTAATCATATACTCCATCTTCTTAGGGCTTTTTATCGAAAAATATGTAAATGTAAAACTTTATCATATACATAAAACCAATCCGGGGATTAAAGCCGCGACAAAAGGACAAAAGCTTAATAAACTGAACCTATTTAAAGGAAATTAAAAAAATTGTAAAAAGAAAGAACTTAGTGTTTTATCAAAACACCATCACAAATTTACGGCAAACGGCAATAATCATCAATAGGTTTTACATAACACTGTACTGACTATTATTTGAACTATTTTTTAGCATCTAAAACGCATTGAACGAATTTTTTAAATGCATAAAATACAAACATGGACAATTCAAGAATAATCAATATTATTAGTTTTGCAATGTTTGACCCATACTTGCAATACATTAATGATTCCCTCTTTGTGTTTATTTTATTTTATGATTTAAATATTTACAAATTGTTTATATTCGACTTGATTTTTTTTTATTTATCCTTAATATCGATGATTTTTACTAAGAAAAACGATGGTTTAAAGAATGATTCCATTAATATTTTTTTTCATTTTCCCGCTTGCAAATTCGCGAAAAGATTATTTGATGCCTTGTTAACTATACAATCATGGTACTACTTTTTCTGACCACTATCACTAAATACCTTAATATTTTAATGTACAATACTATATATTGTTATTTATTTTTCTGATCATTTTTGGCAACCCTGCCGTTTTCACTTTCATTTTTCATTTAGTTTTGACGCGCCATTCTGCTCAAAGGGCTTAGGATGCGCGCATCGTTGATGTGTCATGATGGATTAGGATGAATTTTGCACTATATCTACGACCAGACGTCACAAATGTCACCATCCCTTTTTCTCACGCTATAACTAATTCAATTTAAGGAAATTGTTGTCTTATTTCATTCTTCCGCGATTAGATGAATCTATTTGTCACCTTTTCGCATGATGCATTTCTTTATACCTTGGTCCTGCTCTATTACCCTATACGTATTAGAGTTTGGTGTGCATGTAAAAGTATAGGTGTGTGAGTTTTTTTAAAAATAGGAACGCTTTTGAACTATCGTCAGTATGGAGGTACCGTATCCATTCTTTTTCATCTAAGATTAGAGTGCGATTACACTAACATAAGATTTGATGTTTGATGAATTTCTTGTTTTTGCGCGTTTCCTTTATGAGATTAGAAGGATCTTAGGTTGTGTAATGTTAAAGTGACGTCAATTCCTGCCCTTTTTTCATTTTGGTGTTCGGGCTGTAGCGTTGCTCTGACCGATCTGCCCGATTTCTTTCTGTAACGGACAGAACGGGGCGGGATGGAATAATATTTGCCCGAACAAACCTACACATACGCCCATATTCTGTGCCATACGTTCTGACACTGCCAAACAACTGTTGTCATAGCAACCAAGGTCAAACAAACACATTGTATATAAAAAATAAGTTCATTGACTTATTGTACAATCAAAATCAAAGATCAAAATCTTCGTGGAAAGAAACAATGTTAGATTTAATGATGATCTAACTCAATTTAATTTTGCGGAGTTGGTAAGTCTACTTTATATCCTATTTATCCTACCTTTACCTAAATATAACTGCTGAAAACGTTAATTTACTCAACCTTATTTGGCCAGCATTCAGTGCAGCGTGGATTGCAGGTGATGGGAGCGGTATGGAGGTCAGCGGCGGGACGAATCGTGTGGAGGTAGAACAGCGGCGCCGACAAAGCATCCCACAATGGCTCGACGACTTCTCGCAGTGAGTTTTTAAACTAAATCATACCCCACGTGACCATTTCTGTTTTGGCTCAAAACCGGACATCGGATTATTTAATTCCCTCTCTGCATTGCTATCAATGGTGGTGTCAATTCTTAAAATTCCGTACTCAGGAATCTTTTAGTTGAGAAGAAAAAATTATAGCGGTTTTCAAAGCCGTTACCTTGACGAAAAAAATCTGCAGCACGGTATTTAAATTATTCCACGTTTCCGTCGATAAAATCTATTTGACAACTGCTGTAAAAGCGGTTTTCTCTACTGAAAGGTTCCTGATTCCTGAGCACGGAATTCCAAAAAACCTTTCTTTGATCTTTTTATTTGAGTCGAAGCGAAATCCATCGTCTCATCACTATCGCTGCGCCGCTCTCGCCGCTATCGAGCCCTCGCCCGGGGCTGTGCCCCGGCGGCGTAATGTTTGCAAGGTTTGGAAAACGGGACAATGTTTTTGTCCCGAAGCTGCTTTCGGGAACACCGGGATAGAGATCCGATAAATGGGACATATGGTCACGTTAATCGTACCCTAACTATTTCAATCTTTCGCCATGATTTTGTAACACTAAATAACATCCATAATCGGTAAAACGTAGAGGAGAGATTTACATGATGATATGAAAGAAAACAAGTCAAAATTCATTCAGTAAATCATTCAAAAAGAAAAAATGAAATTACTGAGTCCTTTCATATTTAAAACAATCTTTAGTTTGGAATAACAACTTAATCCGTTTCAAGGTAACATCCAAAATGTACCTTTCAGAGTTTATATGAGCAGTAAATAAATAGTACCACACAAAAATAATGCCGGAAATGCTATTTGATCATTAATTTGGTAAACGACCTGTCCCTAAAAAGTAAATTGAATGAAAACCCATCTAGGTATTCGTGTACGTAGTTCACTGATTAATGATTTGCTTGACCTACTTATTTGATTCATAAGTATTCAGCGAATAGAAAAATATGCTAGGTAGGGCTCACAGTGGGAAGGAGAATCAAATTGGGATGACAATTTTATACTTTAACAATTCTATAATTGAATTCAAAACATAGGTTTTTTTTTCATGCAACTTGACATGGATGGCTAATACCACACAACAACCGTTATGATTTTAGCTAAATACTCCACATTCTCGAAGAAATTTGGTGCCATTTCAGGACCTTCCCTAAGAGCACAGCTAAATTGGACTGTATGGAAAACACGGACAATTTTTCATTGCCGCTTTGACCATCTTTTCATCCAATGTGATGGTACCAAACCGGGCAGGCTTAAACCCCACCACCTAGTACCATATGTAATCTTACTTTAATGTATGTAACTGAGGTACCCGGCTCCGCTCAGCTAGCACCTACGTTTTAAATGGATTCCGAACCATCTAGTAGCTGGAATTTGTGACACTTCTCCAACTCCGAAAGAGAATGAACGGGGCGTGGATCGAACCCATGACCTCTGGTATGGTAAACAGCCCTATAATTATGAAAATACAAGCAAAAAAAATCCAACAATAAATCATATACTATTTTAGCCTTTGTAGATAAAACCAGAAAGAAACATGGTGGCCGAATCATCTTTTATTTTTCTAATTGAATTTTAAACGGTCTTATGGACAAACATTTTGTTGTTTTATTTCGAAAGGTGAATTCGAAGCAGGGCCAGAACAAGTTATTATCATATCATACATAAAGTGGTTTTACTTAGTAATACAATACCATTCACCATGTGCAAGGGCAGTTCTAATCAGTTTCCATTGACGCTTCCGAAATCAAATTAGTTACAAGGTTGCTTATAAATCTGGGTAGCTATTTATATCAACTCTATACTATTGCCGTACTCCACTTTATTCGTTTGTCCTGAATATACCATAATGGCGAGAACTTTGATCTTTTTGTGTCGCTTTTGCACGTTTCTCTATTAAAATTATAGGTAGGTGCTTGCGGCGGTAACAAATCACGATAAACATCAATGCAGTATTAATGGATGTGGTATTCAAGTGAAATTAAATTATAATTCATAATATTTCCGAATAATGTATCATATCTAAAAGCAATACTTTTCTGTGTCATTATCAACTTTATTAATTTATACAGTTTCTACTTTTAAACCGATGGCATTAAGGGTTGTTGTTCTATTTTTTTAGCCTCTTGGATTATTCAAACAAAAATGTAAGTTCGGCAGCAGCATTTAGGTCATAAGTGCATTACCCAGCATCTACTGCATTTGGTTCTCGTCTGCATCCCAAAAGTAATTGTAGTCCAGCGTTGCTGTGGAGGAATATCCGATCAGGTCAACTCGATGTTAAATTCTTGGTGAGCATTTCGATCGATCGCTGTGCGTTGCAGCAAGATGAAGCTATTGGGCGTGGCGGAGGACGCGTGGCGGCAGGGGGAGGAGCCGGGCGGCAGCGGCGGCGAACGTTCGCCTGAGCTCGACCTGGAAGACTCACCCGTCAGCCACTTCGCGACCACTTTCAACACTGGGTCAGTCACTTTTTAGTGATTCCATCCATGCCTGTTGTTTTAACGAAAAATTCTAACATGCGTATATATGCATTCAATTGTACGAGTACTTGGAATTAATTGCTCTCAGGGAAAATCCAAGATTTCTAAACGAGGACAACTAATAACACAACATCATCATGGGTGCCATTTCTGGCTTACGGATTCACACGGTCTGGGTGCCCAGAAGTTGACTATTAGTTAATCTCTTTCTGCCCAATGATATTTTAGGTACACATAATGAGCGGTGAGCCCAATGCGATGGTTTACTCACATTGTTTTTTCATGCACCGTAAATCTTCGTCTCATATGTAATGCACTTATCACACTCTAAACGAGAAATACATGTCCAGAAGCCTAAGTCCGCTAATAGATAACACCACTTTCGAGCGTAAGCGTTATGAGATAACACAAAATTTAATACAATTTTGTGGGATTCCAGGGTTATCTCATAACTCTAACGCTCGAAAGTGGCGTTATCTATAGTGGACTTAGGCATTAGACATGGGTGGCCCGAAACTGAGAAGCTGCTAACGCCGACAACCTACCGGAGAACATAATCAACGCATATAATGTTAATCAATTTAAAAACCGTTTGGACACTCATCTAAACAACTTTTGTAAGAATAATTAAAGACCGTGTTAATAACCAAAACTGACATTCATAGATTACAAGGAAGTGACTAAGTGAACCACCATTAGGACAAAAAAACTAATTTATTTGTTTATTTAGGAAATCAACAGCTTATATTGACAGACATGTTAACAAAAAAAAAATTATACTAAAATACAAGCCAATTTCATGCATTACATAATACAAGCCAATACAAGCCAAACTTATAAACAAGAAAAGTGATAAACCATACTTGAACATGATTTAGACACATCAGCCTAGGCTGCCTGTCTAACATAAAATAAATAAATAAATAAACTTACTCAATTTCCAAAATAATATTTAAAGATCTTACGAAAGGTGTGTTTATAGTTTGCTCACTATGATTCACTTGACCGTAGAGAGCGAAGTCTAGATATTTCATGCAACTCGTAAACTTCTATAAAAAATCCATATTTACCTAGTATCAAGCTAAAGGTGAAAGGTGCTGTAAATAGTGATTGGAGAGTACAATACAACACGGAAAGCTTTACCTGTCTCAAAAGTTCTACCACACTCACAAGACAATATCCTCATAGCGTACGACCGTTTGCAGTGTGCAGGAGATGCGCCGTGCGTCGCTGGAGCCTACCGGCGTGAAGCAGGAGGTCGCCCGCTCGCCGCCGCTCGCACATTCCGCCGACCACGCTCGCAGGAAGACAAGTATGTACCCTCATCACCGTCGAGTAAGGAACCACGGGAGTGGCAAGACCTCAACTCATCTGTATAGCGGATAATAGGATGTACTGATGGTAGCAAAGGACAGTGCCCATTTGAAAAGCGGTTCTAAAATGAAGGTAAAAAGACAACTTTTTTCCAATGTTTTAGCCAAATATTTTCCCATCTAAAACGTATATTAACTACCAAAAAAAATAACCGACTTCAAAGAAAAAGCACTAAAAATTAAAAAATAATTGCCATTTTTGTAGTAAAATAAAGTCAAAAAATAACAAAAATTGTTATTTTTTGAGTCGGTGTCAGCCGGGCACGCGCTGCGCCAATCAAGAGAACCTTGGCTACCTTGGCTGACACCGACTCAAAAAATAACAAAAATCGTAACTACAAATATGGCAATTATTTTTTACTTTTTAGTGCTTTTTCTTTGCAGTCGGTAATTTTTTTTGTTAATTTTTTTTTATTTGTTTATTTTTAGTGAATCTGAAGTACACTTACTAATTTGTACACGTCCTTTCCAATAAAAAAAGAATCACCGAAATCGGTTGACGTTATATTGAGTTATTCGTCCATTTGTCGCACACATCTTGATACAAATTTAAGACTTATATGATTTTCTCATTATTATATCATTGTCAGAACTTAACCAAATTAAAATAGGACCACTTGGGAAGCACTAGCTTTCATTAAAAAAAATAATCATCCAAATCGGTTCACCCAGGCAAAAGTTATGAGGTAACAAAAACAAAAAAAAAACATACAGACGAATTGATAACCTCCTCCTATTTTTAAAGTGGGTTAAAAATTTATAACATACAGAATTGGATTTTGAAGTTTTGGAATCAAAAACCTAGTAAAACGTTAAGAGTGTCTAAACAGTTATCACGCGTAGTATGGGAAATCAATAGGAGTAGCGACTCTTTTAAATAGGACATATTTATAAATGTGCGTCTAAACCAGTGGGAGGCGGGAGGCGCAAGGCGGGCGCGCGCAGGCCGCCCGGGTGGGACGAGGCGGAGAACGACTTTCTCACGGAGCTGCTACCGCACTACGTGACGCCGAGGCACGCCGGCGCACCGGGCCAGCGCGCTCACCGCCTGCACCACGCAATCGACGAAGACTTCTGTGACGTCATACTTGCCACACGTCAGTAGATAAACCGCCTAATTCTGAACGCTGCCGTTTTCAAACAATCGATTGTGATATATCAGGCTGTCACACGAACTTGTGTCTAATCGATTCGATAATATTCTCTGCATTTTGGTTCTAAAACTATGTATATAGAAGATGTATGTAGAGATCTATGTTAGGAAATGCTCACCGTAGATCGGACATAGGTCATATTTCATATGAGCGGCTCATAGCCTAGTGGCGCGGGGACTGGCCTAGCGTACTTATCCTTAATATTTTATATTTTGATGCTGGCAATTAGAAGTGAACAGAGGATGCAATTTTTTTTTCATGTATAGCTCAGCACATTTCAAACATTACCTGAACCACTGACAGTAATTTTATCATTTTAACATTTCAGGGTTTCCCCAGAGCAGCAAACTAAAAAAGTCTCTTGAAAGCAATAGTCAACCTAAAATGCCTCCGTCCATATCGAAAAAGAGTCGCAGTAAATTGGCACCCTCGAAATCATTTCCCAGCAATCCCAACACACATGCTCCTTCTGTCCCTTCCACTGGTGTGACGGGTGACAGCAAACGGCGAGAGTTTGTCATACCGGAACTGCCCAAGGGAAGAATTCTCGAGATGAAGATATTCACCAACTGGGGCGACAAATACTTCGTCGGCCTGAACGGAATCGAAGTATTCGATTCGGAGGGCGAGCCCGTCTCCTATGAGAAGGTTTGATATTTGTTTATTTCTTCATTAACTTCTATACCCCTCATTTTACCACCTCTAGTTCCCAAATCTAGTCTCAGCTCTAGTTCTCCAATCCCAAAGTTAACTTTCGGTTTCATTGCAAAGTAACCGAAAGATAACTTTGGAATTGTTGTAGCTAGAGGTGGTGAAACCGGGCGATAGTGTACCTAACATACCTAAGATATAATACTTAATGGACTAAAAGATACATTGGCAAACTTTCAATAATTTAATTTTGCTCTTCTGCCGTCCTTATTAAAAAGGCGGTAACTACATATGGGCCTCATATGTAGTTACCGCTCAGTCTTGCAGAGGGCAGTCTAACACTGTCTCTCTAAGCTTGTAACTCTTTACACAAACACACACACCCTTCAGACTCTCGTACTCATACATTATCCAAGTAACACAACATCACATTATAATTACATATACTGAAAACGGCACAATACACAGCACACGTCATCATGGCACACATCTTTATCTTGTTATAAGTAGTGGTACCCTGTAATTGGTTTGAATTATTTAACTATCAATTGTTTGTTTTTAAGCTGTAAAATAAAAATAAAAATAAAAATAAAATATAACTATTTATCTAAAATTGCCGAGCATTTCTGCTTAGTGCTGTTTACCTTATCTATCCAGCATCACAATATTCTCGCAGGAAGGCAATGTGATACCTAAACGCGGAATCGTTTCCATGCAGGATCTTATTTATTTATTTGATGAACGAGCAGCCTAAGCTGATGTGTTCATGTCTGGATTCACTGGTGCTTTGTTATTACGGTTACTTTAGTTTGGTTAGTCTTCAATTATTTTGACTGATAAGTTTTTTGTACATATTCCTCAGATATGGACAGAGTCCGACTGCGGCGACCAATCGCAACAAAGCACCGTTGAGAACATAATAGACGGCGTAGTGCGAACGCGCGATGACAGACACGCGTGGTGCGTGCCTCTCTCCCAGCAGGCTCCTGTTACCGTGACGGTTCTCTTCGCCAGCAGCGTCTGTGTGGCCGTGCTGAGGTTATGGGTATGTTCTGCAGTGCGTACCATTACTACCATGGAGTTAGTGAATGGCCTAACCAACAGTTTTCAGTGGCCGCCTTCGAGTGCTGGTGGCGACAGACGTTCATGTTGTGTGTTTGAAAACTGATGGCTTTTCACGCTGACGTTCCGAGCTGATTCAGCCCGTTGTCAAGGAGGCAGCCGCTATGTTGGTACGCAACAGCCGACTAACAGCTAGACTCGTCGTTATCTTAGATTAGTAACGTTGACCTTTGCCCGTACGTACATGGTACGGTTATGCGTTTACCCTGAATGTTGTGTATGGCCACTCTAGGGCCTAAACGAGGAGTTGAATCTCAATTAATTATGCACCCAAACATTCTAGAAATTCATAGAAGTACCATATAATATGTTATGGATTTTTCTATTGCAAATTTGTGACAATCTGCAATATTAAGTCTTCCCATCAAAAAAATATGCGTGACGAAGAGCCACCTAGCGGAAACTAGCTAATTCGGTTGATTTGCTAAGGGGGTCAATGTGATTAGTTTCGCCTTACGTCACTAGGAGGCAGTAAGAAGTTAAAGGGTCAAAGGAGATGTCCAACCGGATATCTAGTGACCTCTTAGGTGTAACAATTATGGATAGTATTCGAAACCATCGATAATTTCCTCTAGTTTGACTATGTTTACGACACCGGCAGAACTACAACAAGTCGCGGATCCACTCGTGCCGCGGCGCGCGCGTCGTGCAGCTGCGGCTGGACGACCGCGTCGTGTTCCACGGCGAGCTGGCGCGCGCCGCCGGCCAGCCCGGCGGGGCGCCCGCGTCCTTCGGTGATGTGAGTCTAGCGATCGAGCCTGACACGGATGGCTAATATCAAACAACTGCCATCGTGATATTAGCCCAATACACCACATTCCCGATGGATTAAGTGCCATGCCAGGACCTTTCCTCTATGAGTCCGGCTACACTGAACTGGATGGAAAGCATGGACAATTTATCGTTGCCGGTTCAGGCATAGTTACATCCAATACAGTTGTACCAACTCGGGTGGGCTGAACCCTACCATCTAGTAGACGAAAGACTGCTATAATCTCTTGCAGTGCCGGGCAAGGGTGTTACCATAGTAAATTACTAGCCGGTTGAACAAGCAATTGAATCTGACGTTTCGTTGCATTTCATGCCATGCTGTCAAACGACGTGTTATTCGGGCAAGTGAACTAAAATTTACCGCTTCGAATGGTATGATATGCAACTAAACGTCAAACATAGTCACTTAGTTGCTTGTTCGCCCGGTGAGTTATTTTACCATTGTAACCCCCTAGGTCTCTTCAACTATAGTCATCAGTCTGAAGAATGATATAACCATATTAATATAAATCATTGCTGAAAATATGTTCCTAAGTCGAAAGATTTACCATTAAAAATATCATCAATTCGTTCAACCCCTTTCAGACGATCCTATTCACAAAAGAGCCGGAGATCCTCGAATCTGTGATGCGCAACGACAAGAACTTCCTCGCGCTCCTCGCGGAGAATTCCCCGGACGTGCCGACGGACCAGAACCGTCCGCCGACCGCGGACAGTCGCTCGTGTGACGGGTCGCGTGAGCGCATCGAGCCCGTCGCCAACGGACGCAGCGACGTCACGTACGCGGCGCGGACCGTCCGGCTGACGCTCGTCTCCAACTGGGGGCAGAGGCACCTCATTGGACTGACAGGTCTGATGATGATCTCTTTCCGTGTGCGTGTGTTCCGAAAAGAAAGGGAGGAGAAGTGACCATATAATTGCATGGGAATCGGGCGGCGCGTCGTATGTCACACAGTCGAAACATCGCCACTGCACCATAGTGCTCTAAAAATGCGGTAGTCAAGCCAGTTCCCACCCATAAAAATCATCCAATACGTCTACGGCTATGTTTGCATGTGGCATGTACGTTTAAGGTGGCCCAACCCGGCGGGACTAACTCATTCGCGGGCTTGGTACAAAACCGTGCTGTTGCGCTCTGGGACCTTCTCTGTTTCAAAGAATAAGACTGGCTTCGTGATGAGGAAGATGTAACATGTCCACAAAAAAGACAATGTGCACAGTGTATGATTTGGTAAGATTTACGAAAATTTTAATTACAAGACGACTTATAGCTAAAAGTAAACCACGACCGCTGTAGTAAAAAATCTTACAAAAACCAAATAGATTATAAATCTTGATTAAATAAGCTATGTCTGAAGACTAATTTTTTTTAAATGTTCTTACTTTATTGTTGTGTAATCCACCTCCAAAGTTATTAAATTATTATATAAAACACCGCGGATCTTTGTGACGTAACTTGGTGTAGTTTGACTACCAAAAAGTTTAAATAAATGAAATGAAATGAAATTTTATAAAACGCGCGAAAAATTCGAACTTTCGGACCTTATAACTTAGAAACCAAACACAATTTTACAATGCCAATGGTCATCAGACATCTAGTTCGATCAAATAAAGCAATTTTGAGCAAAATTTTGGATCTCTGCCAAGAAATATGGGCGTGATCTTCTTTCCCCTTTTGTATGGGGAGATGAGCGGGTTGGTGGTTTTTGAAAATTGTAAACAGCGGATCTCATAGTATACGCGCTAGATGGCATATCTCCTTCCTTTTTATAAATGGTTCCAATGAAGTGCAGGGCTTAGGGTCATAACTTAGGGCTAACTTCTGTAAGTTGATTTTTGTTGCAAAATAATGTGCATTGCGTATGAATTTATTAGCTGCGATAGCATTATGTTCAATAAATACATGCATGTAGCAACAAAATGCTATCGTTCGCTTCATCTTACAATATCGAATACTAAATTGTCGAAGTTACTTCTGAAAGCAGCTCAAATGACATCACATGGTCAGAAAATCCTTAAATTAAACTCACCTTCAGGTATTGAACTCTACTGCCACGACGACCAAGTGAAGGTTTACAAGGCGTACGCTTACACCACGCGCGTGGGCGAAAATACACGCTCGGCCGGCAGCCTCCTCATCGATTGTCGACCGCTGTTCAATGGCAACAATCTGTCCACTGAGTTTGAGGATATGTGGTGCTGCAACCTCGCACCGGGCTCCGAGTGTTGCCATATCGTGATGGAGCTGCGGGAGCCACGGGAGATAACAGGTAGGTGAAACGGTAATTTATCACATTTACCACCTCGTCCACTGTTGCATCCGAAAAGAATTGTGATGCTGCTTCGAAGTGGTGCAAGGTGCTGGCTCTGATTGTTGGCCATATGCAATGCAATGGGATAACAGATGAAATCGCGAGCTTCTCGTAGCCTAGTGGCGCAGGTACTTGCCTAGCATACCAGGGGTCTGGGTTCAAATTCTCGCCCCGTTCATTCACCACTTTCTTTCTCTTTCTGAGTGGGATCAGTGTATTTCGTCATGAATGCGAGCTGCTCCATGGTTCGGAATCCATGTTAAACTGTAGGTCCCCTTCCTCTACCCGCCCGGGCTGGTACCATCGCATTGGATGAAAAGATTGTTATAGCGGCAATGAAAAATTGTCCGTGTCTTCCATCCAGTTCAATGTAGCCGTGCTCGTAAAGGGAAGGTTTGGTATTAGCCATCCATGTCAGGTTGCATAAACAAAAGTGAAACGGCCGTTCGTCATATTCACTTTTGAGAGCTATGCAACTGCAATAATCTATCCATAAAATTCGAGGACTAGTACCTCGCATCCGCATGGCAACATCAAACTTCAGTTAGTTCTCTTAGTGAGCTTACCTCTTTGGCTGTGCAGGTCTACGGATATGGAACTACAACCTGAACATGGAGCTGTCGTACGCTGGCGCGAGGCACGTCAAGCTGTACCTGGACGAGGAGTTGCTGAACTACAAGCCGGCCGTCCTGCGTCGCGCGCCCGCTACACTTCACTACAATTTCGTTCAGGAGCTGCAGCTCAGTGCGTTAGATGACAGGTCAATTTCACTGTTGATAACTACGATGTCTGTTGGGCTTTGTCGTGTCATTATGTTGTGTAGTTTATCCTGTGCCTACCTACTCAGCTATGGGCCGAAATATGTAAATTGAGGTACTGCATTTACAATATCTGTGTGTAAAAAGTCCTAATGGTGAAGTGTTAGTGGTGTTTACGTATTGTCCATTTGAGTTGTATTCACTACGTATAATATTCACAACGTATAAAAGTATTTTTTTTCCAAAAAATCAAAACCATGCATATCGTATAATTTTCACAACGTATAATATTATACGTTGTGTTTTAAACTTTCTTCATGCACAACGTATAATATTATAATATTATACGTTGTGCATGAAGAAAGTTTACAAATAGAATCAACTCTTTGCATCATGCAGAACGTATAATAGTCACAACGTTTAATATTCCTAATGTGAATTCACAAAAAAAGAAAACCATGCAGAACATATAATTTGCCAAGAAGCACTGCATAAAGCGCCCTAATAACGATACATTTAAGGCTGAAATTGCTATGAATCGATATTTGTGAAAGAGTAACAATTTGCTACAATTTCGAAAGGCCACCTTACGCTAATTGAGACGGTCGAAAAGTCGCGTGCGAGTATACGCTTTAAAAGTATATTTATAAGGGCGCTTATCGTATGAAACGTTTTTGGATTATATGATATGCATGGTTTTCTTTTTTTGTATATATTTTTTTTAAATTTATAATTTTATACGTTGTGACTATTATACGTTATTCATGGAGAAATAAGTAATTTTATTTTTTAAACTTCTTCATGCACTACGTATAAAATTATACGATCTGCCGATTATACGTTGTGCATGGTTTTAAAATTTTGTTAAAATATGATATTATACGATCTGCATTTTAGACATTCTGCGTTCCCCCATCCATTTCACGTTGTAGTACCTGCACTGTGTCAAAATAACTTTAATGTCATGGGCATTATCAAACTTTATATTTTAAGTTAAGTTAAATCCAATCAAATGTAATAATAAATACAAAAAAAAAACTAACTTTCCCGAACAATACAATTTTGTTGTATTTGCATGTAGTATTGCAGTATTGCATGCACAACTTATCCCCGTTTTTAAGTGAAAGCATTTACTCTTCTAATTAATATAAAATCCACTAATGGACTTACCGCAATTTCACTGAACCATCATGTCTGAATCACATTTTCGCTGCTCTAACCAAATGAACTACCCAGGCGATTATCAGCCAACGAAATTATGTGACCAACAGACTGGAGGTACCGGAGAGCGGAGCGGACTCACTCGAGCAGGAGCACAGCACGCATGGACGCTCGCCCGCGCCGCCGGCCGGCTTCGTGTACCAGCTCACGATATTCTCTACGTGGGGCGACCCTTACTATGTCGGCCTGGGGGGCATCGAACTGTACGACGCCAGCGGCGGCAAGATTGCAGTCTCGGAAAACAGTTGAGTTTGTTGTTGGACTTCAGTTTGTTTGACTTTCGTACGCACTGTTGAATATTTCAGTGTAAAAGGTCTAAACGCCTGCAAAGTATAAAGGTTAACATTCAATAGTACGATACTTATGACTTTACGACCAATTAGTTAAAGACTGAGCCCGTAGTCAGACTAGCCACCTAAATTTGTGTTTACGGAACTCAAAGTTACGTAAAAACTTCAAATACAAGTTTACTAATCATTCTTGGTTTTACTTCTTCAAGCTGTCAAAATCAATATTGGACTACTGATTTGTATGAAAACGCAGAGTAGGCGTAAAAGTCAACATCAACGTATTTACGGCGGCGATGAGTAAGCTGTAAAATCAAACTAAGGCTGCCAAATGTTAGTTCGCTTTACGCTCACTGCGCATGCTCTTCAATTCTCCATACATTTGAAAACGCTAGTCAATCGGTTTGACGTAAACGCTAATTTAGGTGAGAAATCGGACTTTAACCCAATTCTTATGGCTCTCTGGGAAATTGGTTGAAACATTCAGCTTTTTCATTCATCAATCGACGCGTCCAGATATTTGCGCGCACCCAGCGAGCGTGAACGTGCTGGAGGGCTGCAGCGGCGACGTGCGCACTCCGGACAAGCTCATCGACGGAGTGAACGGACGCGCCGCCGACGGGCGGCACTCGTGGCTCGCGCCGCTGCTGCCGGCAACTCTCAACAGGTACGTGTTGGAGGGGTGTAGTGGTGACTCTACCGTCAACGGGATGAAGATCTGGAACTATGGCAAGATGCCCAATAAGGACTAACAAACTTACTCAAGGAGTTTGCTGTAAGTTTGTTTGCTAATCCCCCCAGAACTAGCAAATGAAATTTCAAAGACAGATAGGGGATTTTCTAATAATAAGAAATAGAGGAGTTACTACTATAGCAATACCGGCATTGCTAAAGCTATAATAATTTAAAACTAAACTCTAAAATAAGTAATGAATGTACTAGTGAATTTAGTTGAACATTAAGCTTAATATATGGAAATTAATTAATATAATGATTGTGTTGTTTAATTAGTTGTTGTCTGTACGTGAAGGGTGTTCTTCGTGTTCGATGCGCCCGTTACCGTGTACGGGATGAAGATCTGGAACTATGGCAAGACACCCGGCCGCGGAGTCAAGGAGTTTGCTGTAAGTTTGTTCAAATCTAGTCCGAAGTAGCAGTTCAGTGATGCTCATTCGCAGGTCGATGTCACGTTTAAATTATAAAAAATTAGGTCTTGAACCTAAAATACAACTCATCACAAAAAAAAAACCTTTAAGAGGAGTGATTCCAAATCTCGCAACTCGAGTGGTGAGTGGTGTGAAAATATGTAAAATGGTTGTAATAGATTTTCAAATATCTTAATATTTATGTAACAATTATGAAATTTTACTTTTATAATAGATATTCTGTTTATTAGTAATCTTGAACAGGAGCTATTTCATTGAATAAATATTCAGTTTCCCTAAAAAAATCTTAAAATTATCTAAAACTCGAACATTTCCGTAGTTATTATTTCCTAAATAAAAGCAAACATTAAAACAATTGCTGCTACGCGGCGTAGTTATGGACTAGACCATTCATTTGAGACAACTTTTGTAGGCTAGATTTAGATAACAGATTTGTATGGGGCAACATATGGAAACACTCGTCTTGCAATAAATACCATGCAAGTAAGCAAGTTTGATTAACAATCTGTACGTAGATCCTGGTGGATGACCTACTGATCTACAATGGTTTTCTCGACTGCGCCAAGAAAGACACGCCCATCGCACCGCAGTGGATCTGCCTACAGAACTCAGAAGAACTGTCGCTTACGGGGTGAGTCCACATAATAACACTTCTCACAGGTGTATTGCAGTGTCGAAGCTCCTCTTGTACTAAACGAAACCATAAACATAAGGTATAATAATATTTATAGTACAATGCAATGCCAAATAATCAAACATTCGTCTATGCATTGATGTCTTCAGTTCATCCTTAACTACTGAGGTGGTAGAGATTGTTCAGCTGCAGGTGGCTTGATTTCAAAACGCGCTGCCCAGCAAGTCATGCCAAACATGGCTTCAATTTTGTGGGTTGACCAGACTTATTTACGCTTTTACACCGACCATTTTTCTCACTCCCAATGAATGTGACCAACATGAGTGGGCTAACAAAGAGCAGAGTTACCTAGAAAGCGACCTACAATTGTGCATCCCCATAAAATCAACGACACCCACAGAGGTGAAGCGGACAATTGGTCGACTGGAATCTAACAAGGCCCCAGGATTTGATCTGATCACGGGAAGAGTACTTAAGGAGCTTCCAAAAAAGGGAATTATTTACCTAACTGTCATTTTCAATAGCATCCTACAAATGGCTCACTTTTCATCAATCTGGAAAGTTGAACCACAGAATGAAATTCCATCGTATCGCCCAATAAGTCTTTAACCCGTGATGTCCAAAGTATTTGAAAAGCTGTTACGGCATCGATTAAAGCCAATGCTAGATGAAAACAATCTTATTCCAAATCATCAGTTTCAGTCACATTCCACAATAGAACAGGTGCATAGAGTTGTTGGTAAAATACTGAAATCTCTCGATGGAAAATAATATTGTTCAGCTGCTTTCCTCGACGTACAGCAGGCCTTTGATAAAGTGTGGCATGATAGACTCCTTAATTAACTGAAGAATAAATTACCACATAACTATTATGCAGTCCTGCAATCCTACCTTGGAAACCCAATCTTTCCGATAAGAGTGGGAGAGATAACCTCATCATTGATTTGTGCCCGGATTATATTATTATATTTTATATTATTATTATATTATATATTATATATTATTATTGATAGGCTAGCAGCTTTAAGCTGATGCGCCTATATCACAACACTTATTTATTTATTTAGTATAATTTTTTTTTTAGATTTTATATGATTGTCAGTATTTTTGAAGGAATTTACGGAGACCGCGTTTACAACTTCACTGGGAAGACTGTTCCAAGATTCTACCACTCTGTTGGCAATAAAGTGTCGTCGAGGGTTCTGCTTCGACCGATTGTGATACAGCTTTTTTGAGTGTCCTCTCAGGTTTTTAGTATTAGCAAGAGTGAACATATCTTGTAGATTGGTAGAGTTGTAAGAAGAGTTGAGAATTTTAAATGTTTCAATAAGATCTCCCCGTTCTCTTCGTTCTTGTAGAGTGGTGGGACCAAGCTTGTCCAGCCGGGTTCCGTAACTTTTATTTTTTAGTGCAGTTGGCATTTTTGTTGCTCTACGTTGTACTCGTTCCAGCAGGTCAATATCTTTCTTGAAGTAGGGACTCCAGATCTGGTATGCATACTCCAACATAGGTCGCACGTATGTTTTATAAAGCTTTAGGAAAAGCTCAGGGGTTATATGGGAGAAAGCTTTGTTTATGGTATACAGCAATGAGTTTGCTCTCTTCACTACAGTTATAATGTGTGCCTCCCATTTTAGATCTTCTGTGATTATGACACCCAAATCTCTTTGTGTATTCACACTTTTTAGAGTGTTACCCAGAATTTTATATGTTTTCCTTGGGTTTTGCTTTCCTATATGAAGTACTGTACATTTGTCCACGTTGAGTGACATTAACCAGTCTTGCGTCCATGCAGTAATGCGGTTTAGATCATCCTGTATGTCAGTGTGCTGCGAGAGTGGGTTCCCGATGATTTTAGCGTCGTCAGCAAACAGGGAGTACATCATCTGTAGGATCGCTTGAAAGTCCGTTAGGTAAATACCGAAGGCAATCGGCCCGATAACTGAACCTTGGGGGACGCCGCTATGAACTGGTCTATTCTAGGAAAGCTCATCACCCACTCTCACTCTAAGTTTTCTGTTGGTCAGAAAATCAGAAAGCCAGGTGTGAAGTTTTCCTCGTATTCCAAAATGTTCCAATTTTAACAAAAGTCTTCTTATAGGCACTCGGTCGAACGCTTTTTCATAGTCTAGGTAGACAATATCGGTAGGTTGCCGTTGATCCCATTCTGCGGTCCAATGATTAACACATGTAAGTAAGTTGGTAACGACAGACCTACCGGGCACAAATCCGTGTTGTTCGTCTAAGATTATTTTTTCATTTTTGAGAAAGTCCTTTAGAGAGTTGGCAATAATTTTCTCCATAGTCTTGCAAATAATGCTAGTTAAGCTTATCGGTCGGTAGTTAATAGCTGAGAACTTGCTACTTTTTTTGTATACGGGCGTAAATATGTTTTTTTTTTTTTATGTGACTGGACATGGATGGCTAATACCACAAGTTCTGTCATGGTATTAGCCCAACACACCACATGGGAACTAGGTGCCATGCCAGGACCTTCCTTATATTGCACGGCTACATTGAACTGGATGGAAAACACGGACAATTTTCATTGCCGCTTCGACCATCGTTCATCCAATGCGATGGTACCAACCCGGGCGGGATAAACCCTACCACCTAGTAAGTAAGGAAGGGGACCTACAGCTTAACGTGGAATCCGAACCACGGCCAGCCTCTCTCAACGGTCGAATGGTCACCCATCCAAGACCAGACCGGACCCAGCGTTGCTTAACTTCGGAGAGCGATCGCCGAAGTGTCGCGCCACTGGGCCACTGAGGCTGACAAGACATATTTGCAGGTGTTGCTTCTGGGTCCTGTGCTGTACTCACTATACAGTGCCGATCTACCTGAAACTGATAATGTCTTAACTGCAAATTTTGCTGACGACACGGCTGCACTCGCGAGTGAAAAATTGAGTGACGTGATTTGTGTGCAGCGTGGAAGTGTCGCAAATGAACAACGAGCACCGCGTCACGACGGGCGGCTCCCACCTGTCCGCGGACCCGGCGCGCCGTCCGCGCACCGGCGTGCTGCTGTAGCCTGTAGCCCGCCCGCGAGCCTCTCGCCGACAGGTGCCGTCTGAACAGTCAAAGTGGACCGTCGTGGCAGATTGCCTCTCTGATCTCGCATAAGCCGCAAATTTATTTTAAAGATATATTTAAAAAAAGAAACTGGGTAACCGGCCTGTTCACACATGTCTTGACAGTAAGTACTTTATGAGAAATTAGGGGAATAATAGTAAGTTTGTACTATCTATCGACCCGTCGTCAATGGAATGTTGGAAATCGCTGAAATTGATTGTGCGAACTTTTGATTGAATACCTAATTGTTTTCGTAATTATTTAAAATGAAATCAATTTTCAATCTTAATTTTTATACTTTGTTAGACACCACCACTATGAGTCACACGGGCAATTCAAAGTTCAAGAAAATAATGTGACAAAAGAGTACATGAACTGACATTTGATTTTGGGGGGGGAGTTGTATCCCTTAACCTTCCCAGTCCACCCGTGGTAAATCGCAAAAAAATGTGCACAAAAACTAATTGGCTTAAGCCAAATGATTACATTCCATACTCAAATAGAAAAAAAACGAGAAGAAACATGGCCCCAGGGCCCCAACTACTGACTGCATAAACTAAACAGAACAAGTTCAGAAGAGCCTAAGACCACCACACATTGCATAAAAGCTTTTTTCGCCAGTCCCCTCCAAGCGCAAGCGGCTGCGTAGAAACCAAATGCGATTTAGTTTTAGTTCTGCGTAGCGCTTGCGCTTGGAGAGGACCAGCCAAGATACACCCTACCAATTAAATGTTAGTATTCTCTTCAATAATGTTGAATGTTAATATTATAGGGAGTAAGAAGTAACGTAGAGTAGGACCTCTTTAATCCGAACTCCAAAAATGTTTTCCCGTTAAGATTCATGGAGCGTTCTGATTATAGTCCAGAGAACTTATAGGGTCCTTTTCTTTGACATCAAAGACTGTAAAAACACAAATAACTGTCGAAAATGAAAAATAAAAAAATGGCAGACAAGTAACAATAACAAATGCACATAACACATACTCGACATTCGATAAACAACTGGCGAGACGAGAGACGGCGAGTGAAAAAGCTCTGGCGGGGGTGCGGCGTTCGGATTACAAAGATGTTCTAATTAAAGAGGTCCTGCTGTACTAACAACAGCCAAATACAACTTCGGGTCTAATCAATTGGTTAATAAGATGTCGAGTAGCCGTGCCTTAGAATGGGTTTGAGAATAGTTTTAAAATTAATTTGGGACATCATAAGAGATCAACCCCATTAGTATTGGTGTTAACAGCACTGTCCACAATTAGTTTATATTTGTCTAGTCGTCATTTGTCAATCTAGTCTTTTGTTTATTGGATTATTTTAGAAATTTCATAAGTCATCATTAGTGCTACACCTGAAATACATATAATGACTATTAATTTGATCAAGAGAAATGCATGTAAAATGTAGGTGAGATAGATGCCGTCCCCATTTGTGTTAGTAGAGTGTGAGAGAATCAGTGTGTAAAATTGTACCAAATCCAACCTCACCCACTTGGGTTTAAACAAGGTTTTTAATGAGACCCATTTTATACAAGTTCGATGTTTTATCTCAAATTAATAAAAAGCCTGAAAAAAAATGTGATATCTTATTTTTTTTTATAGATTCTTGGACCACACGAATCATAATAGCCCCATATGTGAACTGGTCCTTTGCCAGCCTTATATTGCAAGACTAAATCGAACTGCATGGAAAATACAGATAAACATAATGCCCCTTCGACCATTTTTCATGCAATGCATTGCGGAATTAACTTTACTAGAATCGGAACCATGGACCAGCCTTAGTCGCAATAGATCTCAGGTCGCAGTGACGTCAAGCTATGGACACCGATTAGGTGCTGTAGGGCACGACACCCAGTTCAAATAAAAGGCCCAGCCTCAACGGTCGAAAACAGTCACTGATCCAAAAGCCGACCGCGCCCAAGCTTGTTTAATCTCGATTATGGAGCTAGATATATAGTAAAACTTTTTACTTTTTCTAAATAATTTCATTTAATTAAAAAGCTATGTTTTGTGAACTTGTCTAAAAATGTATGATGCGCGATCCCGACTGGCGACAGCACACAGATGGGTCGCTGTAAAGTGAATAAAGAACAATAGTAAACCAAACATTTTTTAAAAATCATCACATTTCTTGGAAGCAGATGTTAGGGCCTAACCTCAAATTGATATTAAGTATTGTACACAATACCAATGTCAATGTAGTTGGTTTTTTTATGAAGTGAACATGTATGAATAATGCAACACCAGGTGTGGATTAGGACTAGGTTCCATGCCAGGACACAAGCGGAACTAGGCAGACTAAAGGGAGGAAATTAGTGACCGATTCAGAATCCACGCCCAGTCTTGCTTCACTTTGATTATCAGATGGCAAGGTGCCGCGCTGCCAAGGCTGACAGTAAATTTGGCTACGAAGCCAGTATTGGAAGTCGGGAGTTCTCACCTAAATTGGCGTTTACGGAACTTCAAAGTTATACAAAAATTTCAAACTAATACACGTTTTACTATTTATTCTATGGTTTTACTTCTTCAACCGGACCGATTTATCTTCGATTCTTCATACATTTAAAAATGCTAGTTGATCGGTTCGGCGTGAATGCCAATTTAGGTGACAAGTGGGACTACGGACTCAGTTTCACATTCCACCGTCCACGAGGAATGCTATAAAACGGTCAAAAGGTACAAGAAACGTATTGATAATCACCCAAACATCCTGGCGAAGTCCTTGCTGAGAGCAGGGTCCTCAAAAAGAAGGCTTAAAAGAAGAGTACCAGCTGACCTGTTATCAACCTGATCTAGATCTATATAACTATTTGGATGCATCACTGGACGCATACCAAGCATGCCAAACTCAAACGATTCAAAACTTTTTACTGAATGTCCTGTAACCTGGACAGATTGTAAAAGAAAATATATGAGCTAAAAAAAAAACGTACTCAGTTAATTTTAGGATAATAAAACAATTAGATCTTACTTGCTCAACTATTTTATTACATAACTTGTAAAATACCTTAATAATCACAGATTAGTGACTTTCTCCTCATGGCACTGGTCATTTTGAACAAACTATTATTGTATATTAACTTGAGCGTTATTTAGATCTTTTTTGAAATCCTCATTTCGTAGCATACTTAAAAACTACAAACTCAGAGTTCAAAATTAACATTTTTTTACATTGAATGCTCTCAGTATGTTAGCTCACACATTTTAAACCAATGTGTTTGTAGTGGTTTTAATACTTAATTTTGTATGGACATACATATTTTCCTCTAAGTCAGTTTGAGGCTCGGCTTGGGGTTGTCGGTGAAAAATAGTTTCATTGACACATTTGTCCGTGCTAAGCTGAAATTTTTAAGTTCTCTGCTAAGGTAATTTAATTGTACAGTGTTCATGTAATATTCAATAACCATATTGTTGATCACAAATGTATTAGTAGTCGACATACCAACATGAAAAATCTGTCTTTGGATACAACTAGCTATTCAGATAAGAAAGTTACATATACTCAAGGCACCATAGGCAGTTTTAAATTGTCCCTGCATTGTAGTGTTCAAAATTACACAGAGATGGTTAAGTACAAGCGGACGACTTCTTAACTACCTGTACATCTATTAGCATGCATTTAACTTAAAATAATAAAAATGCCCATAAACAAGCGATCATATACAAATAATAGATAGAAAAGCAAATACTTCATGAATACACTGCAAGTCTTGACTCGAACCAGCAAGCAAATCTTTCACGGGCAGTCCCTCTACCCATAATCAAAGCTACCTAATTACACAATGTTTAAGATTCTACATTCTTGATTACCTATCAGTTCTATAAAACATATCATATTTGTCATTAATATGGGTCATTCATTTTTTGTATCTACCATCAGTCAATGAATACCCTAGTCTACACGTATTGGTTTAAAAAAAATCTAAATGAGTCAGATTGTTGACAGATTTATAATCATCATATTGTTTTTCAAATCTTTTTAAACTACATTTGCATGAGGAGCGTCTTTTCTGAAGCTTATGGGTCGCTACAATTAGTGTACGAAAGACAAGGTGCGAGTCACAAGAAGACGAACTAACTAAATCTAAATTAAACATCGAAAGGAATCTTCATTCTGGAAAGTCTGAAAATATTTACTAAAACACGCGAAGACAAAACTTATAATACACATTTACCCCTATCTCAAAACCGGGTTTATGAGCTAGAACTCTTTAGACGATTTCAATTCAACTTTGGTCAAACTATTCTATCACATTTTGTCTAAAGAAGACATTAGCCATAACACTGTTCTTTGCATTCACTCTTACATCTGTTCTGTACTTACAGTAGAATCAGATGTTGGTTAAAATGTGACTTATCAACAGACAAACAAACGTCACAAGTAACCATTGAATACACTTCTTATCAATAGAAGAGGTCTACTGCACTGCTGAAAATATTAACATCGTGCTTGCTGATAAACCAAAACACCAAGCTTGACTTTAAAACGCATCTGCAAACAGGCAGTCGATACCCTGCAGCAATTTATCTCAGTCAGTTATAAACCTAGAGGCATCATCACGGCAGCCTCAACTGAAGAAGTAAACGGAGTCGAGAACATTCTCCAGCCGGAAGTCGCCTCGCTCCGGGACGCTCTGGAGCAGCGCATTCACTTTTCGCTTCGAGGTAGTCAGCACACTCTCGTCCTCTTCGGACAGCTCTCTGCCGGCAGACGAAAATGCTTTTAGTCATTAGCTGCAAGAAAACTGAAAGGGGGGCCAAAGTACGATCGGTGATGTCATTGAGGGAAATAATGTGTCGGCAGCATAAATGGTGATTACTATGAACATAAAAATATACAGCATGCTATAATCCAAACACAGGTGCAAAGTCTGAGAGAACACACTATCTGCTCCTTGGTTCAATGGACTAGCGGACCTTGTACCCACATTTCGATTTGGTATGACCCACCTCGCAGGCCCAGTTGTAAAAAAGAGACATCAACTTTTGCGAGTCGAGGGGACCTGCCAACATCCACCCAACAAATGTATGTAATTCCTTTACATAGAGGGCAGAGAGTGAGAACAAAAAGCTCCTCAGAAAGGAACCCGATGACACCTATGAGCCTCTCAACTTACACAGGGGCTGCCTAATTCCTAATTCCTTATTCTGAAAAATTTTAATACTAAGCCTTTGCAAAATAAAACAGGTTTACACCGTGAATATATAGTGAGCATGAGTGTGGGTACCTTTCCGGGTAGCTGTAGCGCTGCACGAGGTAGCGGGAGAGATCCTCGAGGATGGGCTGCGAGTGGAGCTCCACAAACTGCTCACGGATAATCTGCACGATCACATCACAACTGTTTTTAGGGTTCCGTACCCAAAGGGTGGAAACGGAACCCTATTACTAAGCCTCCGCTGTCCGTCCGTCCGTCCGTCTGTCACAGGGCTGTATCTCATAAACCGTAATAGATGGGCGGCTGAAATTTTCACAGAATATATACTGAATTTGCCGCTATAACAAATAGGTAACATTAAAAAATAATAAAAATTAAAGGGGGGTTATACAAAAAACGTGATTTTTTTGTGTTAAATCTTGTACGACAGTACGGAACCCTTCGTGTGCGAGTCCAACTCGCACTTGGCCAGTTTTTTAAGGTGCACTACCAACCAGTGGATGTGGACTTAGTTAGTCCACTATCTATATCTATTATCTAGTCTAGTTTAGCCTGCGATGGGACCATTCAATATTCAAGGTTAAGCATGGGTTGGATTCCATGTAAAACTGTTGGTCGCCTTCCTGGGCAGTAGGGCTGATTCGACCCGAGTTGGTAACATTTATTTATTTATTTATTTTATTTATTTTATATTAGACAGGCAGCCTAGGTTGATGTGTCTAAATCGAGTACATAGTTCATTGATATATTAACATATTTTTTTTTTTCACTTAATCGGTTTCAGTTCACTTAGTTACTTATTTAAAAAATGTATTTATTTAGATAAGCGTCCAAACGATTCTTAAATTGATTAGTGTTGTTTGCACTTATAACGTCCTCTGGAAGTTGGTTCCAATCGTCAACCACTCTGTTGGTTATGATATGATATTGGTATTGATTAATATATTGCATGAAGTTTTATGGTATGTTGTCATGTTTTTGGTAAAGGTCACATTAACAGACTTAGATCCGTTAGCCTTAATCCTCCATTAAACCACAGTGAGATATTATCCAGTCCACTTTGCAGGATGTTCGCGGCATCTACTGGGTCTTGGTGGGAAGCTAAGATTGCAGTATCATTAGCAAAGGTTCTGGTAGTGATGCAGTCTGAAGTCGGTAGGTCAGAGCTATTGATAAGGTAAAGAACCGGCCCTAGCACACTGCCTTGAGGGACACCTGCATTGATACAGCTGAGGCCTGTAAGCGCCTCATCACTCTGGACCAGAAAGTGTCTGTTCTTTATAAAGGACTTTAGGATTTCATGCACCTGGTTGGGTAGAGAGAATTTAATTTTAAATAATAGTCCCTTATGCCATACTCGGTCGAATGCTTGTGAGAGAGACTTCGATGTAACTGCGACTTGTAAATATTCGTCGCCCATAGCACATAGCTCAGAGTTGACTCCACAAGGCCCATAGTGTCATCCTACCTTATTCATGGCGTCGACACTGGAGGGGTGTGTCCAGAAGCAGTCGTGCACGGAGACGAAGTGGAGGCGCGCGGCGCGGCAGTGCAGCGACGTCAGCATCATGTGCGAAGAGTCCAGCGAGTGGATGAAGTTGGGCGGGAACGCGTTCTTCTGCTTCACGGTGCACGGCCGTCTGCGAATACACATGTCATCACGTTTTTTTTAACTGATACCAGCGAATAAGAAGGACTGTAGTGGTGATCAAAACTCATTCTTATGACCTCAGCATAGCTACAAGTTAGTGTAAATCCACTAACTAGTTGGTTCGCATATGAATTCAGAACGTGCATCAAATGTTCGTCTCACTAAATAGCACCCTGTGAAGAAGTAGTGAGCGAATTCGTAAGAACTGTCTGGCTGGCACTACCGCAATGCATAAAAAAGTGGCTACTCTGTAACCATTTCCATTGCCACTCCAGTCCTCCTTACTCGCTGTATTAGCCCAACACACTGCACTGCATTCTCGACGGAGTTAGGTGTGTTGCCAAGATGCCTTTATGAGCATGGCTACATTGAACGACATAGAAAACACGGACAATCTTTCATATCCACTTCGACCACTTTTCATCTAATGCGATTGTACCAATCCAGGCGGGTCCAACACCACGATGAATTCAGAATAATGGAATATCTCGCATGCGTGACGATTATTCACAGGAGGAAATGTATTTCGTGATGAATAGTTTTAGACAGTAGAACTCTCATAATCACACCAGAGGTCAGCCTGTTTTTGTGTGGTGACGGTGGGATCACTACTGGTACTGGTCGCTCGCGTCGCTGCGCAAGTCGGTCGTCACTCCGCTCTCGCTGCACACTCCGACATATAGATAATGGTGGTGGTGGGATACCCACTGGTACTGGTCGAGCGGCGTGTGCTCGGGCAGCGCGCCCGCGTTGCTGCGCGCACCGGGCGTGTGCTTGCGGCGGCGGTGGTAGGGCTGCACCACCGGCAGCCCCAGCGGCGTCACCCACTCCACGCTCTCGCCGCACACGCCGGAGATCAGCCTGCAATGTCAAAGGTTTACATTTTCATTTCATTTATTTATGGTAGTCAAACTACACTAAGTCATGTCACAATTTTATTGATCTGCAGGTTCGATCAACTCTGTAAAGAACGCTGCAAAGAAACTTCACTGGTCTATATGTACATTTTTTTCATCCAAATTTATGCTATACAATACAATATCAATGAATACCTAAATGCTACTGCCAAATTTACTTTTTTGGTAGAACGGTCTAAAGCAAAGAACTAAGAACCACGAAGAAACAACAACACACAAGTCTTAGAATAGAATAGATACTAATATACGAGTAGTTTTCAATTCATACTTTCAAAAACGAAAGGGCTTTCCAAAATGAACCAACGATTCGTGATTGCAGCATGCTGATTGATCGGAAGTAAAGAAATTATCATAAGTTGTTGCGGATGCGTCACTCACCTGGCGCAGTCGGTGAACCAGTCCTGGATGAGCTTGGTGGAGGTGAACATCTCGCGCAGGCTGTCGAACGTCTTGCTGGTGAGGTAGGACGAGCACGCCCACACGTGCTCCTTGGGGAAGTCGTCGATGTCTGTGGGCACACGGAACCATACAGAGCACAAAACAAAATAAAAAAGCCTACCGTCTTTATGGAGATGGACAAATCAAGGTCTTCAACCATTCAGATTGCTTCCGTTAGTTGCGTTTTAGTAAGCCCCGGTTGCACGAAGAAACGGCTGAGTTAATCAATGTTCAAACACGTCACTTTTAGTGAACCGCATAGAGTTCCTTCCATACTATCCATACAAAGTGACGTGTTTAATTGTACGTTGACGTTGATTTTGATTTTTTCTTCTTTCGTGCACTCGGCCCTAAGCCTTCAAATGGTATGTGAAAATTAATGCTGGAATTGAACGTTTCAAGATTTCAACTCCACGCTAATCTTGGATGCAATTTCGTTGATTTTTTATTAAACCTTGAGCAAGCTCTTGCAGGTTATGTCAGGTAGGTAAAAACAATTTACAGTAGAATGTCGATTATACGGATTGACCTGTTATACAAATTATATCAAAGATCTAAAAGCACAAACAGTTTTTCTATAAAATACGATGAAACATTGATGAAAAATTACAGTTTCAGTTTATTTATTTCTTCCATTACACGTATATTATACACTTGGATTCGTCTTTTTTTTTCCTGTCGGTTCCATTACTTCTGGCGAAGAGCCGACAAAAAACTTTGCCAGGTTGGTCATAGTATTTTTTTTTCATTGATATTTACGAACTATTATACAGTGATTGATTAATTACTACTGCTCACAAAGAACATTATAATATATACATAATACATTGATGAAGAACAAACTCTCTACGCGTTGTTGATGTTGAATTAACAAACGGTATAAGTATTTTGGTTTGAACCGTAATAAATATGATGTAAGAAATTAATAAACTAATAAGTAACTTCTTTTTCGAAGAGACAAATTATCCGGATTTTCGATTATCAAGATTGCCTACAGTCCAAATTGATTGGATGATCGGCGTTCTACTCTACGGTAAATACACATCTTGCAACTTGACACAGAGTACTCACTTTTACACAACTCGACACAGAGTACTCACCCTTGAGCTGCTTGGCAATCTGCAGGCGCGCGCCGAACCTCGTGACGCCGTACACGGTGGTCATGACGGTCTGCTTGATCACCTTCCGGCGCACGAAGCCCTCGAGCACGGCCGCGGCCGCCACGCCCGCCGCCGCGTCGCGCACGCGCGCCGCCTCCACCTGCCGACCGACGCCACGTTAAGAGACGTTGGAGGACGTAGGACATTAAGAGAGTCGATGCCCTATCGATTCCCCATACTACGGGCGATAACTGTTTCCATTCTCTTAATGTTTTGCTAGGTTTTTGAAATTATGGATTAAAAAAATAAATATATTGCAGAAATCTGTCTGTGTGTTGCATAAAAAAATCAAACTAGTGTGTGTCCAAAGGAGCCTCCTAGCGGGCAAGAAGAGCGGAATCAGACAGAATACTGACGGCAGTAGCGACGGCACTGTAGACGTCCTGCGGCGAGGCGAGCGGAGCGAGATTGACGGAAGCTGCTCCGGCGCTGTCGCCGCCCAGCGCCGCGTAGTGCTGCAGCCCGTTGCACGAGCCATCCTGATGCACCGGGAAGCTGCACTCGTACGCTGCAACACAACGCAAGCTTGCACTATGTTAAAGTACTGAGTGCAGTCAATGGGCCGTCAATGTCAAGTGATGCATTTGAATGGAATGTAATGGGATGTTGTACGAGCTCTTTGTATTAAAAAACATCAAATTCATACTTCTTGATGTTGAAGGTTAAGGTATTAAAATTTAACAAAAAAAAATTTTAGGGCGCACGTATAGTACAAACTCAGGCAGGCAGGCATTTGCACTGAAAACCTGGGAGAAAAGATTTATTTCTTCCTTTTTACAAATTTTCAACCAAGCAAATTTTTTCAAGAAATAAAAAAAAATATGGCTAGCTTTAATATATTTTTTAATGAAAACAAACTTTTACATGTATATTTCATTTATGATACAAGATCTTCAGGACAAACAAAAGACAATCTCGCAGGTTCTACGAGCAACTAAATTAGTTATTAAACACAATTAAGAAAAACTCACTCATAAAACAGACCAAGTAAAGGTTCCGTTGCGATTCACAAGATGAGAAGTACTTACCCTCAGGGTCGGGCGAGCGAACGGCGTTAGCGATCTCCATGCAGCAGGCGAGGGTCTGCCACGGCTCCTCGGACTTTGCCCACCAGCGGCTGCCGTTCAACGGCCGATCCGCTGAATCTAGGATCTTTGGCATTAGGCTGTCGGCATAGCGCAATCTGCAAAACAACTCCATGACACTAATTGATACTTTTTGTATTGAGTCCTTATAAGGGGTCGCCTTCATAAAGTCCAAAAAGCATAAGGTCCAAAACCCAGAACATCCAAAAGTATGTATTTTTGCATATATTTATAAATGCAAAAATTATAATCTAACCTAACCTAACCTAACCTAACCTAATTGAAAAAGTTCCGAATTCATTAGTGTTTTGGACGGTATGGGTTTTGGACTTTGTGCTTTTTGGACTTTATGATGCGTCCCCCTTATAAGCAGAGTTCATAACTTTAATTTTAGCAGAAAAATGTCCCGCGACATTGTGTCCATGTGTGCCACGGATTGAAAAACGAACGTGATAGTGGCACCCATAATTGATCAGCCGTAAATCTAAAAATACACAGGAAAGGATTGTTTTTGCGATATATTTTTTTACGCAACCACTTCCACCTCTGTAACCTGTGAAGCCTGATTTTTTTTATTTTGATTTGATTGGGGCTTTAGCCATGATCGACTATGCCAGCCCCATAGTAACTGTTTCGTGTGTTTATTGATTGCTGCGTAGCGCAAGCGACTTGTTAAAGAAGTTGGTCACAATTTTGAATTCTTTACTCTGTGGTTGGCATAGGGCTTCATGCATTTTTAAAAATAGATTTAATCTATCCGTGCGTAGATCCATCTACAATTCTCATTTCTTGGTTTCGGATATAATCCAACAGTAAGTGTAGTTGGTCCTTTGGTTGTTGACAAGCAAAACAGTTGACACTTGACTATTTGATAAAATGCCGTGTCTTGTTTAGTGTTGTATGTCCGGAACGTAGCCTGAGGCCTGTCACTGATAATTGCAACTGTCAATTGCAATTGAGAAGCCATGGTGTTGCAAATGGTTCACATTGAATTGTCTTATGCCATATTATTTCAATCGTAATGCTTTTTCCAGAGAGTTCGGCATAAGCTTTTGAATTTGAGAGTATATACCCAGATTCAGCCATTTACCTTATCGTGACCAAACATTTTGTGACCTCCCGGAATATGAGAACAGCCACCCATACCAGTTTTTCTTGAAAAAAAAAGAGGAAGCGCACCTCTCGTCGAGTGTGCTCTTCTTCATGGTGCCGGTGAGGTTGACGAGGTGCAGCCGCAGCCAGCGCAGGCCGCGCGCGCCGAGCGGGCGCCCGCTCGCGAACTGCAGCAGCGAGCGCGCCGCGTCCGCGCCCAGCTGCGAGAGGTGCGGCGGGCACGCGTACACGCGCCCGCGGAAGTCCATGTTGTGCGGCAGCCAGAACACTTCCTCTCTGCGAATATGATTTACATCTCCTCTACATTCACCATTATTGTCACCTCTTTCCCTAAAGTAAGGTTCAGAGAGGCGATAGCTCTACCCGACGTGATGTTCGTGAACGGGTGTTGTTTGTGGTGACTGGCCTGCTCGAATGATGGGTATAATCTTTCCAAATAAACTGATATTTGTCATGAACTTCATTGTTGATTTTCGTGAATTCTTTTGTACACTTAGACTACTACTGTGAACTGTCTACGGATGATGATTAAACAATATTAAGGTGGCCCATCCCGCTCATCTCTCCATACAAAAGGGGAAAGAAGATCACGCCCATATTTCTTGTCAGAGATCCAAAATTTTGCTCAAAATAGCTTTATTTGATCGAACTAGATGTCTGATGACCATTGGCATGGTAAAATTGTGTTTGGTTTCTAAGTTATAAGGTCCGAAAGTTCGAATTTTTATTTATTTATTTATTTTTTATTTATTTATTTATTTGATGAACGAGCAGCCTAAGCTGATGTGTTCATGTCTGGGCTCACTGGTGCTTTGTTATTACGGTTACTTTAGTTTAGTGTTTTTAGGTGTTTGTCAAGCCTGTTTTTAAAAGAATTGGTGGTGGGTGCTTCAACGACATCTTCTGGCAACTTGTTTCACATTTCAACTGCTCTATTCGACAGGAAGTGTTGTCTCGGGTTTGTTGAGCTGACAATGGCATTGAGCTTTAGGCTATGACCACGGAGATGACTATTTGTGTTTCTAGTGAAGAGGTTCTGCAGTTCTGGACAGTCGTAATAGTCATTGAGAATCTTGTATGTTTCTATAAGGTCACCCCTTTCTCTTCGTTGTTCCAAGGTTGTCAGCTTGAGCACTTTTAGTCTTTCCTCGTATGGTTTCTTCTTCAGTAATTTGGTATCTTGGTCGCTCTTCTCTGAACTCGTTCTAGGAGAGTAATATCTTTGACGAAGTAGGGATTGCATATTTGGAATCCATATTCCAGGAGTGGTCTAATGTGAGATTTGTATATTTTGATTAATGTCTCTATGGTCCGGTTCTGAAATGATTTCCGTATGACGTAGAGTAGGGCATTTGCTCGTTTAACTATAGTCTCTATATGATTTGCCCATTTTAGGTCTTCTGAGATAGTTATTCCAAGATCCTTCTGAGCCTGTGTAGGGACTATTATGTCTGTTCCGATTTTGTACTGGAGTCTTGGGTTGTTCTTCCCTATATGCAGCACTGTGCATTTCGAAGGATTGGTTCGTATAAGCCAGTGACGGGTCCATTCCAATATTCTGTCCAGATCGTCTCTGAGTGTCCCACTGCTCACAATGGGGTTGGCGATGAGTTTGGCGTCGTCGGCGAATAGGCTTGACATGGCTTGGGTAAGAGCACAGATATCGGAGATGTAGAGACTGAAAAGAGTCGGTGCCAGAACTGATCCTTGGGGAACGCCGCTTAAAACGTCTTTCACTCCCGAAAGGCAATCACCCACTCTCACTTGGTATGTTCTGCCGACCAAGTAGTTCTCTATCCATGTTAGAAGCCTTCCTCGTATTCCAAGATGTTTTAATTTAACCAGTAGTCGTCTATGAGGAACTTTGTCAAATGCTCGTTCAAAATCTAGGTAAATCACATCGACTGGGTTTTTACAATCATACTCTTGGGTCCAGTGGTCTAGACAAACAAGTAGATTCGTGATCGTAGAGCGCCTGGGGACAAATCCATGCTGGTGAGTAGATATTATGTGCTCAGAACCGAGAAAATTTTGCAAGCTATTCACTATTAGTCTTTCCATGCACTTGCAAGTAATACTTGTCAAGCTTATTGGTCTATAGTTTGATGGAATCATTTTGTCGCCTTTTTTATATATTGGGGTCACCACAGAGTGCTTCCAGTCCAATGGAACTGTTCCGGACTCAAAGGAGGAAATCATTATGTCTTGTAAGGCAGGTAGTATTATGCTAGAGCAGTTTTTTAGGATAGAGCCGGGGATACCATCTGGTCCAGTTGAAGAGGCAGAGTCGAGATTTTCCAGTACTTTCTTTATGGCGTCCGGGTGAAAGGAGATATCATAGATTGACTCTGCTACTCTAAAACTCTGGTCGAGAGCTAGAGGCGTGGTTATAGGAGTCTCCAAAGAGTATGCCTTCTGAAACTCTTCTGCAAAACAGTCTGCTATTAGGCTCGGCTCTACTATCATGTCGCGCGTTTTATACAATAACTTTGGAGGTGGATTACGCAATGATAAAGTAAGAACATCGTAAAAAGATTAGTCATCAGACATAGCTTATTTAATCAAAATTTATGATCTATTTGGTTTTTGGTAGATTTTTGACTACAGCAGTCGTGGTTTACTTTTAGCTATAAGTCATTTTGAAATAAAAAAATTCGTAAATCTTACCAAATCATACACTATGCACATTGTCATTTTTGTGGACATGTTGCATCTTCCTCATCACGGAGCCTGTCTTATTCTTTGAAACAGAGAAGGTCTCAGAGCGCAACAGCACGGTTTTGTACCAAGCCCGCGAATTTTTTTTTTTTTTTTTTTGTTGCTTTTTGGATCTGCCATCGGCTCCACAGAGCCATAATCAGATGGTTTCCGGTGGTTCTTTTTTTGCAGGAGATGCTTCAGCAAGCATCATTCCCTGGTCAGTTACACCTATCGGTGCTGTCTACGATCTCGTGTCCAGGTCTAGGATGTTCCAGCGATTCAGACGGGAAACAGTGTCACTTGTCTTTAATAGACTTTTAGCTAGGTTATTTGTGTGTTTTTCGAGCCTGTTCTTGTAACTGGTGCACTGGTTTTTTACCATTTCCTTTAACGTTGGCATTTCTAGGTATTCATGTATTTCTTGGTTGCGAGTGAACCACGGTGCTCTGGCTATATTTCTCAGCACTATATTTTGGAACCTTTGGAGTACTTCGAGATTAGAATTGCTCGCACTCCCCCAGAGTTCTATTCCATAGCTCCAGATAGGTCTGATGATGCTCTTATACACCCTTATACGCCCGCGAATGAGTTAGGCCCGCCGGGTTGGGCCACCTTAAGAGCTGCCACACATTTGAATACCAGCTGAGGTTCCCGGCTCGCTAAGGGCAATTTAGTTTTGGACAATCACCTGCGTGGAACATTTATCAAAGGCAAACAATTTTTTTCAAATACAACTGGTAGACACAGCTGGGGAAACAGTCGGAGTTCGCGGGGGTGGCACAATTTCCCCAATTATTTGCGCAAGCGTGGGAGCCTCCACGTGATCTAGAGGCAACCACCAAGGGTCCGTCAGCCGCTGCACGTACAAGAAAGCCCAGAAAAATAATAATGACTGGAGTGGACCGTCACCTGTAGTGGTTGGCGAGCGAGAGTTTGTAGAGCGTGTCGCACCACAGCGAGTACATCTCGGAGCGCGCGCGCGAGATGGCGAGCCGCCGCCGGAACGCGCCCGCCTTTGTCTCGTCGCTGCCGAACTCGGACGTGTCCAGCGCCGACGGCGGCTGCGATATGTCCAGCTCCTTCGAGCCGCCCGATCTACCAGACATATGGGATACATTTACATTAGAAGTGAAATGAGTTAATAGTAAATTCTATGGGTAGGGTTGTAGTCATAACAATCAGTGATACATGCTCTTGGATTTGACTATTTTTAAAGACGGTTCGATGATTGCAGGTGAAGAACCAACAAGAAACTTAGACGGGAATAATCACTACATAGTATAAAACAAAGTCGCTTTCTCTGTCCCTATATCCCCATGTTCGCTTAAATCTTTAAAACTACGCAACGGATTTTGATGAGGTTTTTTTTAATAGATAGAGTGATTCAAGAGGAAGGTTTATATGTATAATAACATCCATTAAGTAGTGGAGAAATACTGTTATTTTTGAGGTTTCCAATGTGATGTCGTAATAAATTACATTTTTTCCGCTTACATTGCAAACGCAGGCTGAATCCTACGAGATTTATCGAAATAATGTACTAAGTATTGTACACATTGAAAAAGTCTACAGAAAACTCCGCGATGGTATATGCCTATCTCTTATGGATATACCACAATAAATTTTTTTTGTCATTAACTTTTTACGACAAATAATGGCTAATTATCGAGGCGATTTTAACCAATACAGCATTAATCCTTATCCAATTAAATACCTTAAATACATTGTTGATTTAATATAGATTTATATGGCCGTTTACAGCATATGATTTAAATGAATATTTTCGAAGATATTACAGATTTAAAAATTGCGGGACGTAGGTTTGCGGCAGTACGGGCCGGCCGGGGCGGTGGGAGCGTGCCTGTAAATAGTGCGTCGGAGGCTGCGGTTCTAGCACTTTGAATTTAGCAGCGATCGGACGCGTTTATTATCGGAGCTCTCTAATCTATACTCTATCTATACTATTATATAAAGAGGAAAGGTTTGATTGTTTGTGTATTTGAACCGAATAGGCTCAAATACATGAACAGATAGGAAACTACTGAACGGATTTGAAAAATTATTTCACCGTTGGAAAGCTACAGTCTATCCGAGGGACATAGACTATGTTTTATCTTAAAAAAATTAGGGATCCTTACCAAAACTCCGATAACGTAACCCAAGGTGCAAAAAAATTACCAAGAATGTTCCTTACATCGCGTGCGCTGCGAAAACTATTCACGATAGAACAAAATGATGTAGTACAATTTTATAGAACACATTATTATCTACAAAAAATGTCGCAACAGCATACATCTGACTATTATAGTTATGTCACAATAAGTGTGCATTTATTTTAAAATAAAAATGTAAATACCGCCGCTAGAAAAGGCTCTTTATTTGTACCTAGATATGAATCCTTATCAAAATAAATAAATTATTATTTAAGACTGTTTCAATACCTTTATATTACTTTTTGAATTATTCGATTCCGACATTTCATTCGAAAGATATCATGAGTTTAAAAATTAGAAAAAACTTCCCTTTGACAAACTATGCGTTTTAGAGTTTGTAGGCGTCACTCAGAGATACGGGAGGGGAGTCAGTCGGCTCCCTACGCAGCAGCCGTGTGCGGAATTTAAGAAATTGTCGCTTGATAATATTTTGTCGCTTGATGATAATTAGTTTAGTAGGTAACTAAACGCACTCAAAAAGTTCTTTTCAGAACTAGACCCATTAATATATGTTGTACATTTAGTTATCCTAATAAATAAGTGACGTAAATAGTTTTTATGATTTTCGATTAAATACTTTTTAGTTGTAGGTTATAGTAGTAGATGTAGGTAGCTAATAACAGTTAAACATGTTTGAAAAATGTTACGGCTTTTCACGCGGCAGGAAGATACACTCTCCAAAGACATTCTCAAAAGCCGTAACATTTTTCAAACATGTCTAACGACCGCGGTAATCTCAAAAGTATCATAATAACAGTTAAGCTAATTATTTAGTGAAAAATAAAACAACATCAAATAATGTTTACTCCCTGGCTTTAACTCAATAAATTATTTATTTAATGGCTTTGTTTTGTGGTTATGACCTTTTTAAAATAATTAATAGTATGAAAAATACATAAAAGTAAAAAATACAAAAAAGAAAAAAAAATACAAAAAAAATATATTCACAAAATTTGTTATTTTTATTTCAAACTAGCTGCGGTACCCGGCTCCGCTCGGGTTAGTGTCGGCTAAGTTATCTCATGGATAAAAAGTAGCCCACATGACTGGTCCAAAATAGGGTCAAACTGGTCCAGGACAATGTATCCATGTACCAAATTTAATTAAGATCGTTCGAGCCGAAATAGCATGATTTAATGAGAAACATCCAATAATTCCCATTTAGAGCTTCGTTTACGTTTGGTGGCTATTTAAAAAAAAAACATTTGCCGCGAGAACCTTTCTGCACTTTCACTGCTACATTGCTTACCTAGTAAGTAACGTGTAACGTAGGTAAGTTTTGCGTGGACTCCAACCCACAGCCATCCTCAACATCGAAAACAGTAACCCATCTCGAACCTGACTGCTCCCAGAGATGCTATACATTGATAAAATACGCATATAAATCAGGTAAGTGGTTCGCATGTTATAAGACTTTAAGACTCACTACTTACCCTTCTGGTAATGAAGCGTAATATTATGTAATCTATAAGTTTTTAGTAGAATCAGGCTAGACGTAGATACAATGCACATCTAAATCGAGTAATTGGTTCTCAAGGATTTTATTCTGTTGGTCGCTCCTCCGGCGATTTAGCGTGATGCCAAGTAGTCCTAAAGTTGCAGGAAATACCAAGCCGTACTTCAGTAAAAGTAAGCGCCGCCGCCGCAAAGCCGAGCCGTGCATAGCATTGCAGTTTGTATGACAGCCCCATCTTAGCGTAAGCGGAACTGAATTCTATTTAGCCAATCCTAATTCCCGGGTAGTTAAATGTACATGTACTAAGTTTTACAAATCGCTAGTGCCTTGAAAATTCGCCAAACGGACACCAAACAGTCACGACGTCTGCCCTCCCCCCGCCGCCGCTCCCCGCCACCGCCCCCGGCCCCGCTCCCCCTGGTGTGAAGTATCGCTACCGGCATTGTTTTCGCAGCCCCGTGAAAGTTCTAAAGCCCATGGGCACATAAATTGTAGCCTATGTGTTATTCTGATGTATAAGCTATATTATTGTAAAGTTTCATTAGAATCCATTCAGTAGTTTTTACGTGAAAGAGTAACAAACATCCATCCATCCATCCATCCATCCATCCATCCATCCATCCATTATTACAAACTTTCCCCTTTATATTATTTATTAGATTATAGATATTTCAATGTAGGTTTATGCTCTTTTTTTAGGAACTCTACGTAATAAGGGGTTTATTTGTGTATCATTGTGTCAAAATAATATTTTTTAATTATATTATGCCCGTGCAAAGCCGGGACGGGCTGCTAGTATTCTATAAAATAAAAATGAATGCCTAAATGTGTTAGTATAAGGAAAATTCCAGAACAGCTGGAGCAATTTGTCTGATTATTTATTTTCAAGCATCTGTTGAAGTCCAAGGAAGGTTCTTAACTATAGTTGGACCCGGTTGGTGGCGCTGTGGTCCAGATGTGATGATTCGTTTGAATAACACGCCCGCAAAGGGGAAACCATATTTTACCGGGTTCCGCTCGGGTGAATGTGTAAACCGAAATGGGCCCGAGCAGAGCTAGTCACATAATAAAAATAAATTTATATTACGAAAAAGCTATTAAAAATATTAGATTATACTTTACATGCAAAACAAAAAAGATTTATTATTTGGAGAGCAACTAAACATTGTAGAAACTACTTATTTTGCTGGGATGGACTCTGGTTCAAGCATTCATTGTGGTAATTTATGAATTTTAGTTGATTACTTTAAGTTTTAACATTCTCGTAGTTAAGGTATTTTGTTCGTTTGCTCTTCACCTGAACACGTGCAGCTGCAGATCTAGGATGCGTGTGTTGACGCGCCACGGCACTTCGCCCAGCTGGTTAAGGCTGTCGAGCGGCGGGTACAGCGTAGCCGGCGGCGCAGCCTCCAGCAGTTTCCACTGCGATACCACGTTCGCCGGCATCCTGTACATGAAATCAATTTTGAGGAAATCACTTTCCACATTCTCCAGTCCTACCACATACTGGGCCACTACTACGAATGCTATTGAGAAGGCGATATCGCCTATCAAAAATATTGTATGCGTTTGACAGATGCTATCGACAGCGCTTTCGATACCAACTGTCAAACGTATACAAAATCGTTTACAGGCGATATCGCCTTTTTGATAGCGCTTACTCGATATCGTACGTAGTAGGGCTCCTGTTGATATCAGAGCACACGTGAGCTTGTGATTATTATTATTGTTTATTATTTAATTGTTGATAGACTAGCAGCTTTCACTGATGGGTCTATGTCACTACACTTGAAGTATATCTTGTTTTATATACTTGTCGAGTCTATTTTTCAACTCTTCATTCACTGAATTCAAACAAATAACATCACTAGGTAGTAGTCGTGGGTGTTTCCACTGGTTTTCGAAAGCGTTAGTAACTGTTAATGCTGATGCCGATAGCCGTTACGGGAAACGGTTTCAAAAAGAAATGAAAGAAAACTCCCTCTCCCTTTTTTTTTTTTTTTGGCTGGACATGAATGGGTAAAATGACATCTAGCACGGTTCGATCATCTCACATGAATTCTGAATCTCGAGTGCAGTGACCTGTATTCAAAAACCGGCCAAGTGCGAGTCGGACTCGAACACGAACTATGGGGGCCCCCTTTAATTTAAATTATTTTATAATCTTAACTATTTGTTGTTATAGCGGCAAAATAAATACCCAATCTGTGAAAATTTCAGCTGTCTATCTGTTACGGTTACTGAGATACTGCCCTGTGACAGACGGACAGACGGACGGACAGACGGACGGACGGACGGACGGACGGACGGACGGACGGACGGACAGCGGAGGCTTAGTAATAGGGTTCCGTTTTCACCCTTTGGGTACGGAACCCTAACAAGAAAAAATCAAAATCAAGAATGAGGTTTTGTTACTATGTAGTTATCGCAAACAATTCAGAAGTCAGACAAAACTTTTTATCCTCGACAAAATAATCCCCAGAAATAATATAACACAAATGATAAATAAACATATTTATAATTTTGTTGGACTTTTTCTATAAGCAAACCACAACGGCGGTCGTTAAGAATGTAGCCCCTCTTCGACTACAGTGCGCACTGCGCGCGCGCATTACAGTTTCGGGGTAACCCCAGTTGCGAGAGTCGCCGGCTACAAGCCGCAATGAAGTAATTATTAATATTACTGTTACTCGTAACCCCAGTTACGAGAGTCGCGCCGGCTTCAAGCCGATTACAGCTACATTACGCGAGCGAGACAGTCGCGGCTGGCGGGTCGTTGCGTCTAGACGTCTCGCAACCTACGGGCTTTCGTTAGCGCGCCGCGTGCGCGATCCAGTGCGCTACAAGAAACTTGTAGCGGCCATACTGCTCGGCGTAAAATGAATACTTCGTTTTTACACTAGTAACAGTTTACAAACCCATTTCTCATTTCTCGTCCCACGACTACTAGGTAGTCAACAACTATGTTTACGATGAAGTGCCTGTGAGGGTTTAACTTGGCAGAGGTAAAGGGTAGATGACCACGGAGGTTGGTGCTTTTGTTGTGAGTGGATGGACAAATTATGGACCATGTACCTAAGGAGAGCATACAAAGTACACATTGGACTACCTGTAGAGACCACAGCTACGGTCCGGGAATCGCCGCCATGATGACCCAGGTGAGTTTATAGGATTACATCCACTATCTCAACTCCATACAAAGTCCCAATTTCGTGCACCTATACAGGCACATTTTGCTTGTATGGGCTCTAAGCTAGTTTAGGGGTGCTGAACTGTCGCGAATAGTCCTTCTAAACCATCTTTTGAAAAGTTACAGAACCAGCAGTACTCCGCTAATATTACTATACTGCTGTAGCCCTGGCCGCACACTAAATATATACATGCATATATATCTACTGTGACCCCGAGAAACAGGATACCGACTCCTGCCTGCTGAACCTTGGCCCTTCCATTCTCTGCATTTACTAGAGTATGCGATGGCACGACTGCCTCCTAACTTGTTCTCTCTTCCATCTCTTGAAGTTTTTTTTCTTTTTTGTATAAATAACACTACACAAAAAAAAGTTACATTGCAATTGGTCAATCCAAACACAGACAAAATAGTTTTTCAGGTAGACATTTGAATTTTCGCGCCAATTCGGGAATGACAGATCTGACTTTTTTTTCAACTACCCTGCGATGAATTATATTTTCTCCATACCATTTCCCTCCAAACTTCACTTACTTTCACAAATTAGCACCAACAACAACTTGTGCGCGCTGCAACTTCTTACATCCACGCCAGTGCCATTGTGACCTCCTGGATACTCCTATACTGGTCGAAGGCACAGCAGAAGGTTCGCGTGTGCAACAGTGCAAGATCGCGCCCAACAACTCAAAGGAATTCCAGGGAAGTCGTTAAAAGGAAAGGCATCCAGACCATCGCGCCAACCGCACGCCCAGGCCTGGACCCACACAGCTGCGTGCGTCGCTGGAGCAAGTCTGCGCCCTCCATACTCGTAAATTTAAGCCAGGGTTAGCGAGGAGGCGATTCCTACTTTCGCCAGTGCATTATCGAACCAGGTGCTTCCTCTCTCTCTCTGGGTGCGGTTTCACTCAGCATAACAGTTGAGTGGGTGCAGTACCTGACGAGCGGCGGCGGGGTGAGCAGGTAGGCGCCGAGTGCGGCGCGGTGTGCGCGGGCCCAGGGCGCGGGCGGGCAGGCGAGCGGCGCGAGCGGCGCGCGCACGCGCAGCTCCGGCGTCGCCGCACCCCGGCACAGCCGCGACAGCAGCGGGTGCGGCTTCACCTCCACGCGGCACAGCCGCCCGCACGACCGGTGCACCTTATATATCGCCGGCAGCTTCTTCCTGTCGGGACGTCTGATGATTAGCAACCTGTACTGGTGGGCGGGCTATTTGTAAATCTCGAGTTTATATTCTGGATTCACTAAGTCAATAGGTTCGTTATAAGTTCAGCTGTAGGCTAAGTTCAATGTTGTCGCAGAACTGAACAATACGATTTGTCTACGTAGTGAATCACAAGACATAAACACCGAAGCACACAACTTGCAACGTGCTTGAATGACAGTCTTAATATGCAGTGCAGTTGCGAATGCACATCTTCAGTGAAGCTGTGAAGGGATAACTTTTTATATTATATTATATTATATTATTATTATATTATTATTGATAGGCTAGCAGCTTTAAGCTGATGCGCCTATATCACAACACTTATTTATTTATTTATTATAATTTTTTTTTTTAGATTTTATATGATTGTCCAATTTATTTTTGAAGGAATTTACGGAGACAGCGTTTACAACTTCACTGGGAAGACTGTTCCAAGATTCTACCACTCTGTTGGCAAGAAAGTGTCGTCGAGGGTTCTGCTTCGACCGATTGTGATACAGCTTTTTTGAGTGTCCTCTCAGGTTTTTAGTATTAGCAAGGGTGAACATATCTTGTAGATTGGTAGAGTTGTAAGAAGAGTTGAGAATTTTAAATGTTTCAATAAGATCTCCCCGTTCTCTTCGTTCTTGTAGAGTGGTGAGGCCAAGCTTGTCCAGCCGGGTTTCGTAACTTTGATTTTTCAGTGCAGTTGGCATTTTTGTAGCTCTACGTTGTACTCGTTCCAGCAGGTCAATATCTTTCTTGAAGTAGGGACTCCAGATCTGGTATGCATACTCCAACATAGGTCGCACATATGTTTTATAAAGCTTTAGGAAAAGCTCAGGGGTTATATGGGAGAAAGCTTTGTTTATGGTATACAGCAATGAGTTAGCTCTCTTCACTACAGTTATAACGTGTGCCTCCCATTTTAGATCTTCTGTGATTATGACACCCAAATCTCTTTGGGTATTCACACTTTTTAGAGTGTTACCCTGAATTGTGTATGTTTTCCTTGGGTTTTGCTTTCCTATATGAAGGACTGTACATTTGTCCACGTTGAGTGACATTAACCAGTCTTGCGTCCATGCAGTAATGCGGATTAGATCATCCTGTATGTCAGTGTGCTGCGTGAGTGGGTTCCCGATGATTTTAGCGTCGTCAGCAAACAGGGAGTACATCATCTGTAGGATAGCTTGAAAGTCCGTTAGGTAAATACCGAAGGCAATCGGCCCGATAACTGAGCCTTGGGGGACGCCGCTATGAACTGGTCTATCCTCGGAAAGCTCATCACCCACTCTCACTCTAAGTTTTTTGTTAGTCAGAAAATCAGAAAGCCAGGTGTGAAGTTTTCCTCATATTCCAAAATGTTCCAGTTTTAACAAAAGTCTTCTTATAGGCACTCGGTCGAACGCTTTTTCATAGTCTAGGTAGACAATATCGGTAGGTTGCCGTTGATCCCATTCTGCGGTCCAATGATTAACACATGTAAGTAAGTTGGTAACGACAGACCTACCGGGCACAAATCCGTGTTGTTCGTCTAAGATTATTTTTTCATTTTTGAGAAAGTCCTTTAGAGAGTTGGCAATAATTTTCTCCATAGTCTTGCAAATAATGCTAGTTAAGCTTATCGGTCGGTAGTTAATAGCTGAGAACTTGCTACCTTTTTTGTATACGGGCGTAACTATGGCTTGTTTCCAGTCGCTCGGCAACTCTCCATCTTCGAAGGATTTGTTCATTATTTGTGCTAAGAGGTTGCTGATAGACGGAGAGCATTTCTTTAAAAGAACAGCTGGGATTTCATCAAAGCCCATTGCAGTTTCATCTTTAAATGTACATAAAGTTTTTGCCACAGATGCCGATGTGAATAATATATCAGTCAGAGAATTTTCAACTCTAGGAATATTGAGAGTTGGAAGAGGTCCAACGGGTTCTCGGATATAGGTATTTTCAAATTGGTCTGCAAAGATATCAGCCACTGCTCTGCTGCCGGTTACAAGATTTCCATTGTGTTTTAGTGCTAGTGGAAATCCAACTTTTGTAGATATTTGTTTGCGTATGTAGCTATAGAAGGATTTGGGTCCCGAATCTATTATACCAGACTCGTAGCTACGTCTTGTCTGTCTTGTAATTTCTACAATTGTATTGTTAATCTTTCTATATGTTGCATAATTTCTTTCATTTTTATTCAATTGATACAATTTCCACAGTTTTTTCTTTTCATTAATTAAAGCCAGAATATCCTTGTTTATCCAGGGTTTATTTTTGGAGCCAGTTCTGCGGTGTTTGTATGGTATGTGAAGGTTCACAGCATATTCTATTCTAGATTTGAAATCTTGCCATAAATCTTCAACATTATTATTATGGTTTGTACTCACGTACTGGTTGAGTGCGTATTCGACAGCAGTGTAGTCTGCTCTAAAGTAGTCTCGTTTCATTGTCTGCGGCTTCTTTGTGTTCTGAGACTCTATGCTGAGCTGGGTTTTCGCCAACAACACAAAGTGGTCGCTCTTACCGATATTGGGAAGTGTCTCTACCTCGGTCACAAAGCACTCATCGTTACAGAGAACTAGATCAAGTAGTGATTCCTGGTCATTGCGCTTTCTAGTTATTCCAGTTACAAGTTGATTTAAATTACTGTTTGAGTACATTTCGACGAATTTATCATGCAACATATTGCAGCCGTCCAATTGTCGCAGTGGCCAAGTAATGCCGGGCAGGTTAAAATCACCCATTATAAGCGTGGTATGGTTTTCTGAGGCTTGCTGTATTGTATCAAAAAGTATCTTATCCGTCTCCTCAAAGGTATAGGTGGTCGGACGGTACACGCAGGCAAGTAAGAATTTTAAATTGTATATTTGGATATCCAACCATAAAGCTTCAATTGTATCAATAGTATAGGTAGTGTTTACTTGCGCTAGTAGTGATGATCCATTGTGAGAGTGTGCGATGTACATGGCTATACCTCCTCCATTTCTGCCGGATCGGTCTTTTCTGAACAACGAATAATGTGGAATGTTTATAATACTATCGGAAATTTCCGGTTTTAAATGACTTTCAGAAATTAATATGCATAATGGTTTCAATTTATTGACCTCAATCAAAAGCAAATCAAATTTAGCCGTTAGGGAAGCCAGGTTCGTGTACATGAAAGTTAATTCTGTGATCGTATCGGCCGCTAGTTTTTTTGAGCTTTAACTATGCGGGGGACACTTTTTATATACTTTATGGTGAGGTCCTTTTCGCCGCTGTCCGTTCGTTCAGTTAGCTCATCTCGCAGCTTCCTCAACTGGTCGCGCTGGTAAGGAGTCTTGTCGGAGGAAGCTGAGATGTTCTGAGGTAAACTTTTTTTATTTTTCAGCACATTTATTTTGCAAAATAACCTTGACAGGGCGCGGTTTAGGACTGTTGTCGACTGGCTTTCCAAGGCGCACAACAATAGATTTCTCCATGTTGACATCTGGGATCTTCTCGAGCGCTTTTTGGACTAGTGATTTGTCATGTTTTTTGCGATCCTCAGTGCTGTTCGATGCGGACTCACTAATACCAAATATAATTACATTCTTACTGCGATATTGCCTGTCATCCATTTCTTGCAGCACTGCATCCATATTAAGCCCTAAAGTGCACTGTGTCTTGAGGTCAGCTAACTCATTCTCGAGTGCACTGATTTTGTTCCGGAGCACTGGCACTGACAGCAGACCCTCCTCACAATCGACACAGTAGTACTTGATTTTTGATGTTTGTAGGCCCAACACTCTCATTTCAGTGGCAGATAACTCACTGCACTTGACACAGATCTCTCGAGAACAGCTGTTGCACTTTATTTTAGGAATTTTGTCATCTCTTTTTATTGCACTGGAGCATTTCATGCATTTCACTAAATCAGACATTTTAGCACAGGATTTTAGAAATGTTCACGTTATTTAGTTGTTAATTGTATTTTAGCTTTCGTTTTAAGTATTTTTCACGTTTTTTATTTGTTAATTGTTATTAAATGAATAAAACAAGTGAGGAGCAAATAAGTGTTGATGTTTTTCGTTTTGAGGGTAGGAGCGAAACTTACGTCTTGTTACATCTTACAGCGTGCACTGACAGTACAAACCAACTTTCGGGCGAGCACTATACTTCCATTATTCCCATTATATATTTGCATCTATACAACAGGGCAATTTTTTTCAAGATAAAAATGTGTTAAAAAGTCGCTCATTCTGGGCTGTAAAATGAATTCCTTTAGTTAGTGCACTTACTGAGTTACCAAATGTTACACTGGCTTATGGAACTTACTGTTTGGTAGCCTTGGTCTTGAACATGTTGAGGTTAATCTTGACGTCATTAATAATGACGTTGTACAGGAAGCGGCCGATGTTCTGACACACACTGCTCGGCCAGGGCGGCTCCGGCCAATCCTTCCATGGAAATATATATTGTTTAACATATGCACAAGCTCTGAGATCAGAATTCTTTAGATTTCTTAGATTTTTGTTTTATGAAAAACCGGTATGGGTGGCTGTGCTGAGGACTGAAGGTGTTTAAAAAAGCCAAAAATACCTCGCCTCGCGAAACCACGCTCAGCGAGGCACCATGCCAGCGGATTTGCGGACTATCGCTGAGCTATCGAGCTTATTCAAATTACGCTTGAAAAAGAGTGGTGGATAGTTTTTGACAAATACCTGCACTTAGTGCTGAGTACACGAATGGACTCAAAATCAGAATCAATGTTAACATGTGATTATAAACGTCGGCTGAGTTAAGTCCATGATGTTGACTAAGTGACGTGTTTTAATACTGATTAACTTAGACATCTCTTGCTGCAATCTGGGCTTACTCTTTTTTACTAATGATTTGATGAATGATAATCACTGACAATGGTCTATTGATTAAATGTCAATCCTCCTAACCTAACCTAACCTAGAATGGACATTTTAAACATTAGAGAATATTTTATCAACAAAAAGAAACCGTTGACAAGGTAATGCATATGTTCTCAGTATTTTTTTTACGGTCTTCCTCGGATGTGCCGGATACATACCAGACTGGCGCCATCTCTGTTCTCGTGCAGCAGCGTTTGCCACGCCTGGCGCGAGTTGAGCCGGGGGTCCATTCCGCCGCCGCCCGCGTACCAATCGCAGTATTTGCCGTAGATGCACCGGATCTTATCCAGCACGCCGTTCTTGCGGTACTGCTCTATCTGGTATCTGAAACAATTTGGACGCTGTAATAAGCTACCATTAAAAAAATCCGAAATCTCAAAAACAAAACGCATTTCCCATACATTTTAACCCTGTGAATTATTGTCATTTCAAAAGCCAATTATTAAAACCCAATCCATACGCATTGGAGAAATGATCAAATTGTTAGTTTAATCTCCTCATCTAGAATGCAGAGCAGAATGCATTGTTATGAGAGTCGACTAAAGGATATGCCTGCATGACTGCCAATATGGTTCATAATAGTCACTTAATGATACCTGCTGTACACCTGAAGACCAAGCTCCCTCTGCAACGCCTTGAGCGTGGGGCTGTAGGTCTCGCTGCCCTCCGCCAGCCGGCGGACCTCGTCCAGCATCAGATCCACGAACTGCTCCGGCTGCGATTCGAATCAATTAGTCAGGCACAATCAGCCAACAGAGCTTATTGTCACGATGCGGAATGCGGTGGCAACCCGCCCTCGTTTGAAGTGACTGGCCGCCTGTTTTTGGAGGAGACCCAACACAAAAGGAAGAAGAGGACATTGGCACTTTTGTTGGAAGGATTGGAAAAAAATTGCTTTTAGAAAAGATATTTTATGCAAAATCCAAAATTTTTAAGGCGGTTGTGATGCACCCTACATTTTAAAGGTAGAAATGGCCGACAGGAGGTCTGCCGGGTGGCCCTTGACATAAGGGCGTTTGGGACGGACGGAGTGGGAGCTTTGTGGAAGAGTTACGCGAGATCTGGTGAGAGCACGGGACTGCTGTGAGAGCTGGCCCGAGAGAGGGTGCTCTAGCTGAGGAAACCATCCTCTTGACTTCGCACCTTGGCCAGCATCGTCGGTTGCGGGGGCGTCAGAGGATTACGCCCGCCTCCAACCCGGTCATACCAATTATATATAGGATATATATATTATAAATAGGAATAAATATTGTGTAACTCTCAACTCTCGTTTCCTTCAACGCGGAACCATCCGCTCCTGACCCTTCTGCCCGCTTCACGGGAGCTCCGTGATAATATATACGTGCTAAAAGGAACCGTTTTCGTTTACATGAGGCCTTCTTAGCCCTTTATACAACATTGTACATCCGGTAGGAAGTTGTCTGTGCCTGTGACAGCAAATTTAAAGATTGAGATTTTCTAAGCCTTCACGAGAAGTGGTCGTGTGTTGGGGTTTTAGTGGGTATCGTTGACTTAAGTGCCACGTATTTGGCGTTTTGCCTCAGCAGTGCCCGGAGTGTGAGTGTGAGTGCAAAAAACATATTAGTCGTTTATTAGAGTAACAGTTTTGTTTATGGTTTAAAAGTTAGGAGGCTTAAATAAGCATTTAGCAAAGCTTCATTAAGTACTGTTTAAACCTCAAATATAAAAAAAAAAGAAGACAGTTACCTCAATGACAGTCAGGTAGGGGTAGAGTGTGACGGCGCTGTGCGATGCGTTGCTCTGAGACTTGAGAGTGGAGAGGTTTCGCGTGAAGGCTTCACAGAGCGCCTCGCGCCACTCGCCCTCCGCCTCCTCTAACATTTTCCTCTGCACAGATGAAAAGCAAGAAACTTGATACGGTCCGTAGCTGTACAATTCTCTTTCTCATTGGGTCCCATCGCAGAAAGCGAAAAACGAGATCCTTATGGTCTGGCTCTGGTGTCTGTCGGTCACACACATTATGTTCCAAATTGTTCTCCTGTTATCGGTAATTTCAAAATTCTGAAAAAATATACCAATATAGGTACACACATGTAGTTGGCACCAACTAATTACTTTTGCTCAAAAGTCATTCTTTGACTACGGGCAAATTTTGGAATTTGGCACGTCTTGAGGCCCACATCCTGTAGTTACGAGACTCTCGGCACGTGAACATGTTCACCCTTGACCAATTTTTTACCGTACACAAAATACTGAGCTAGGTATAAGTCAGGAGGCCTAAGAGGTGCCCGACCAAGTTGGTGCTAGGTTGTCCTTTGGGGGAAATAACCCGGCAAGGCTTTACCGACTCTATAGAATATGGATCAAAACTATTGATTGGTTCTTATTTTGAAAGTGTGGAAATTGAATGGGTTCATTCCCTGCCTTTGTCTACCTTGATCAATGGTACAAAGGCGACAAAAGCATCGTGTAATGCAGCTCGTTTCATCGAGGTTGTTATGTGCATATATTAACTTTTATATACATATTATTGTTGACAGTTTATCTTATTTTATTGATTTCACATTTTCACCACTTTATTGGCTTTTGTCAAATTAATATTTTAAAACTTACGCGGGACATAACTACAATATTTAGTTTGACGGCTTACCACGTCAAACTAAATATTGTAGCTGGCGTCTACAGAGTTCCGTGTTCATGCGGTAAGTCGTACATTGGCCAAACGAAGAGGAGCGTCAGCACACGCATCACGGAGCACATACGGGCGGTTAAGAACAGAGATATCACGAAGTCAGCGCTGTGTGAGCATGCAGAATCTGGACCTGGGCACTGGTTGAGGTTTGATCAGGTGAAAGTCCTAGTACCTGAACAACGAAACCTCCCACGAATCATTCAAGAGTCCATCGAAATCAGCAAGCACAAGAACTTCAATCGTGAGGATTCCTACCGTCTTTCGCCCATATGGAAACCCGTGCTGAATAAGCTGAAAACTGAATTTCAGAGAGGTGCACCGACAACAGACGTCGAGGAAAACACAGTCAGCGTGTTTTGCACTTCACACGAAATTCGGACCGCAGCTAATCCTCAAGAAAATGTACGAGTGTTGCCATGGACGCTGAGAAGTGAAGCAAAGCGGCGGGTATCCAGTAACGTGCCTACCTCCGTCGCGACAGGCACGTTCTCCTGAAGATGGAGCCCATGTGAGGCTCCGAAATGTCGAGCAGCACGTCCTGCTCTCACACGCGCGGTAAGCCGTCAAATTAAATATTTTTGTCAAATTGTTTAGGGCCTCTAGCACTTTAGAGCCAGACAACTTGGTCCTGAAAGAGACACCCATGAACCTATACTTGATGTTAGGTTATGTTAGTTCCTAAACAGATAGTGTAGGAGTACTCACAAAGAGCAGAACGGTGGGGCCGGGCTCGCCCCTGCCCTCGACATTCTGCACGCAGATGTAGCCGCGCATCTCGTTCTGGAGCTGCAGCTCGCCGCGCCGCCGCAGCTCCTCCGCGTCCATCACCCCCTCCACCTGCCGCCAACCGGCGGTACTCTTCATGTTTAGTTTACACGACATGTCTGTATGGAGAGGTCCTTTGCCTTTCCACACTCTGACGAAGACTAAAGAGAAAGGAAACTAAAAGAGGCTGTGCTATCCCCCTGCAGGTTTTTGACAATTGGCAGTGGGCTTTTTCCATGCTGTGCGTCACAGATTGAGTTGCCTATTCAAGCAACAAAAGAATCTATAAAATTTTAGGCTTAATGAAAAAAATTAAAACAATATACTTGATGGATCCTTAGGGAGGTCCCCCTGGGATACATCCAGTAAGGCCGCTCTGAATTCCCAAGAAAGAAACCTCTGGAGGATTGCTGTGTTTGAGAGAAAACCGGTTTTCTGCATTTAAAACAGAGCACAATGTTTTACCAAACATTATGGAACAAACCTATTCGTAGACATAATAATTGGCACGATGTGGTTTTTCGAGCACGCCACATGGCAGTTACTTTAAGGGACCTTGATACCAGATCTTACATGACGGTTATGACAAGTGAGGGGTAGTGAATAAGATATGTCAATTCCCTATTCTGTTGTCAACCCATTAGAAACAAACCTCCGAGGGCCGTCTGTCCGCGTTGACATTCTCTAAACGCAGCCGGTCGAGCAGCGGACACACGTAGTCTAGGTCGGGTGGCGTGTAGCGAGGTTCGAAGCCAGGTCGGAGGCGCCGCGCCGCAGCTAGCATGTGCTCGCGCTGCCGGTACACGAACTTGCCGCGGTCCAGCAGGTCGTTCAGGGTCCAACCCTGGTGAAAACAATTGTGATGCAATAGGTTGTGGTTGTACATAGATGATCAAGGTTATATAGGGCTTTGTAATAAAATTAGATATTATGTGTAAACAGGGTAGGTATATAGTCGATAGGATATAAAAAAAATCATATTGAAAACTAATACTAAAATCATAAACGTGAATGGAAGTTCGTATGTCTGTCGGTTGGCTGTAAACTTATTTTTATTTAAGGTCAGTATTAAGAGAATTTTAAGGTGGGAAGGACAATGCCCAGAGCAAAATTTTAAACTCCGAATAGCACAAAATTGGACATAAACAGATATGAAATTTAATTTCAAACAGAAGTTACGACAAAAAGGACCTTTAAAACATCTTCCTATTCCTAAACATGTTCCTCGCTTGAACCTGATCAGGCGGCGTTCGAAGATCGAACTACGGATTGAGCTGTTTGGATCAGGGTCTTACTTAGTCAATGGGAGGCAACTGTCGGCTTCATGTGGCGTTTATTTTAGAAATTGCATGCCGAGTGCTAAAATAGTGGTTACGCCGGTTAATCTATTCACACATATGTTATGGAATGGAGAGTAACGAGAGTTCTTGAGTACGTAAGCTTGCCAAAAGATCAGCTCCGGTACCATACTGGAGATATGGAAGTCAGCCTTTTTGGCATCCGAGACAATGATAAAACGTAAGCAGCTTCGCTTGCAGGCTATTAGCATGCATTACAGCCAAATATAACTGCCAAGCCATGCAAGAGCTGTTCAGCCTCAACAAAAACCCTCAACTACGTGTTCATAACTTGAAGATGGACACAACAGAGCACAAGACTAATGTACGCAAACACTTCATTAGCAACAGAGTTGTAGAGGACTGGAACAAACTCCCTGAGGACATAATCAACGCAAATAATGTTAATCAATTTAAAAACCATTTGGACACTCATTTAAACAACTTTTGTAAGAATAATAAAAGACCGTGTTAATAACCAAAACTAACTTTCATTGATTACGAGGAAGTGACTAAGTGAACTACCATTAGAACAAAAACAAACTTATAAACATGAAAAGTGATAAACCATACTTGAACATGATTTAGACTCATCAGCCTAGGCTGCCTGTCTAATATAAAATAAATAAATAAATAAATAAATAAATAAATTACAGCTTCGGTACCTACCTGGAAACTAGTGAGTGGCCATTAAGAGTACCAAGGCAATTGCCGAGGCGACAAGACCTACTGAGCAAGTGTCCACGATAAGTTCACAGTCATTGGGAATGTTATATCATAGAACACCAAAGGAAAACATCTACCCTTCAAAATTATGAATCATCACTGGTGAGTGTCGAGTGTTGGGAAGTATTTCGTGACCTTTCATCACCCACCTTATCTGTCATTTCTCTCTCGTACTCGGTCAGCGCGGCGGTCTTGTCGTGCAGCTGCGACCGCTCCACGGCCTGGAACGCGGCGGCATACGTCTGCACGTTCGGCTCGACGCCGTCCTCGCGCAGGCGCGACAGCAGCTCGCTCACGCGGTTGTACTCGCCCTGGGACAGGCACGTTTGTTAGTCATAGATAGGTAGGAGATATGGCATTGAGCACGCCTTCTATGGGGCGCGCAGTCTCCCAATTTTCAAAAACTTAAATGTACATGCCAGATGCAAACATAGTTGCAGACGTATCGCAGGGCGCTAATAGATAACTCCACTTTCTAGTGTTAGCGTTATGAGATAATCTCGGAATCACACAAAATTGTACCAAATTTTGTGTTATCTCATAACGCTAACCCCAGAATCACACAAAATTGTACCTAATTTTGTGTTATCCCATAATTCAAACGCTCGAATGTGGAATTATTTATTAGCGGACTCAGGAAAGGCACTCGTCAGCAGACAGTTCCATAACTTGTAGTTTCAGCACAGACCGTAGGTTCTCAAAAGCCTAATATCAACCATTAAAGGGTGCTCAGATTCTCTGCGGCGACTGCTCAGGATTTTGGTTGAATGGGCAGGAATAAAGGCTGCAAGTTCCAAAATGTTTTCGAGTTACCTTGTCGGCATAGCCTTGCAGTACAATGTTGTAGAGATTGACGTCGCGGACCTGCGGCTGCTCGGCGTTGCGCAGGCCACGCGACCGGTAGTGCAGCAGGATCTGGCGTGCCTGTTCATACCAATATTGGTAAGAGCTCATAAACTTGGTTCCATGAGACAATTTCCATTTATTTACTGAAGTCAACAAAATATGCATAATATTAAACCAAACTGGAGAATTGAAGCCCATTTAAATAGTTTAAATACAAAAAAAAACCACCACTTGTTAAATTCTAAATTAACATCCTAAGATATTTATATAACAGCATTGGCTGCTCGTTCACAAACAAATAATTAAAATAATAATAGACGATAATAATAGTAGATGTTGAAATATATTGGTAGCAAAAATGAGTAACAAAAGAATGACAAAATAAATTTACAGCATCCGTTCAAGAAGAGTATGTAAGAATAGATGTATGTCCCTACAAGTATGCAGTGAGGTATTCATAGGGCCCTCTGATATAGTAGACCTGATTATTAACTGACTTCAAAAAAGGAGGAAGTTATCAATTCGTCTGTATGTTTTTTCTTTTATGTTTGTTACCTCATAACTTTTGCCTGGGTGAACCGATTTTGATGATTATTTTTTTAAATGAAAGCTAGCGCTTCCCGAGTAGTCCCATTTGAATTTGGTTAAGTTCTGACAATGATGTCCATGAGAAAATCATATAAGTCTTAAATTTGTATTAAGATGTGCACGACAAATGGACGCCAACCGATATCGGTGATTCTTTTTTTATTGGAAAGGACGTGAGTAAGTGCATTTCAAATTCACTAAAAATAAACAAATAAAAAAAATTTACAAAAAAATTTACCCACTTCAAAGAAAAAGCACTAAAAAGTAAAAAATAATTGACATTTTTGTAGTTAAGATTTTTGTTAATTTTTTTTTACTTACTGCGATTCATCAAATCACCCGTGTGTCGTGTCTAGTCCCTTACCCGATTGAGCATGCCGAGGGAACAATGCAGATGGGGGTGACCCACCTGCAGCTTATCTCTCAGTCTAGCAGCGTCGCTTCAAGTTAGCTGTATCTTGTTTGTGTCTACACCCTCGTCCGGTCGAGCATGCCGAAGGACAGTGCAGGTCAAGAAGAACCACTTCTTTCTCGGTTCTACGCTCTCCTGCTAGTTGCACCACTCAAGGTTAGCTGTACCCTGTCGCGTCTAGTCCCTCACCTGGTCGAGCATGCCGAGAGAGCAGTGCAGCTGGAGGTGAGCCGCCAGCAGCTTGTCCAGACTCTCCTGCTTGCCGCGCCGCTCCAGGTCAGCCGTGTCGTACTTCATCGACTTCTCCTTGGCCTGCAGTCGCTTTAGGTTCGCTGCCTTCCGATCTGCTTGGCTCTTCATTTTGCTGTGTGCAATAAGTTTTCTTTTACATACAGTCCATAAAAGCAAAGTATTTAAAAAACTGCTTAAAGAGATCCGGCTCACACATAGCCCGTTCAAAGTGTGGTTAACTCAATATGAAAAATATTTAGGGCATGAGCAAGGCATAAGTGGACAAATAAGTATATTTCAATCATGCTGATATCAAAAATCGTCCATAAATTTCGTCTACTCGTGGAAACAAAAACGAGAACACTTAAAAGCGAATAAAAGGGGTTGAGCTACTACTGACCCTTTCTTGACATTGAAGGCTTTGACAGTCGGTGCCGGTATCTCCAGTTCATCGCGCCCTTCGCCCTCCGCCTCCAGGCAGGACTCCTCATACATCTCCTCCATGGCTGGCTCAGACATGTCCTGGGGTCTGCCCGCAAAGTCACATTGCAAACAACTATACAGCACTGAAATTATAAAGAACTTAAAAGGAAGGAAGCAAAACGACTGTAACTGTTGTTAAACATTATTAAAAAACTCTGAAGTGTTTCGTCAGCATCGTTGTTGACTTCTTCAAACGTTGACTTAAGAATGGTCAGTAAGCTGTGTTCCCTATACAGACATAGTTTCCTAATTCGAAAATTACTGCTTAAATATATTTGATATTTGGTACTTAGTATCAGGCAAGGATAGTTATCATCAGAGTCTGCACATTATAGTTTTTTATAATCAAAATTGAGTAAATGAGGGCAAACATAAAATATTCATGCAAGTATTATTTATCAAAAAAACTAGAAAACACATAGCTATTTGTTGCCTGAATGGGATATCGGAGTTCTCACCTAAATTGGCAATCACGGAACTTCAAAGATACCTAAAAAATGTCAAACGCATACAAATGTTTTACTACTTATTTTGTGGTTTTACTTTCTTCAACCTGTCAAAATTAGACTCAGACTACCGATGTGTATCAAAACGTGGAGTCGGTGTCAACATCAACATACTAACGGCAACGATGCGTAAACTGTTTGATCAAAAAGCAGACTGGCAAATAATTTCGAAGAAAGATAAGATTAGAAATACCTTTCTTACACCCGACGTTTCGAATCGAGTTGCATCCAATCGTGGTCACGGGGGAACTGAAGCAGAAAACTAGACACCGATAGTGTTTAGTTTTTTCTAACTACCCTCACATTCCCGAGACCACGACTATATCCAAAAACATTTATATATATATATATATATATATATGTATAGAAGTTATTACAACCATTAAATTTAACAAATTAATTAAATTTTATAATTATAAATGTTAATGTGTTAGCATAATTGAGTCAGGCACAAATACTTAAATTCTATCAATGCCACATAGGTCTACCTTGGAAGGTATTATAGCTATTGAAGGTATTATAAGGATATAGACACCATACATGTCTGAGTTACACAATCTAAACTCACTCCAGAGCTGAGAACTGATCGAGCATCTCTGGATCGAAGTTGTCGACATGGAACGTCTGTCGGTACTCAGAGAGGAATTCGCGAAACATGTCATGAGCCCCGCGCCCGCGCGCCGCACCTAATCGTACATCTCCGTCGTCTACCTCCGTGGCAGTGCGCTTTGGCTTCTGTGAATAGAACATTTACGTTACGACCAAGGATAAAACAAAATATGAAAAATTGGTTTACTCATTCCCAATAAAAACGGATGGCAATGACCGCAAGGTGTCCCAGAATTTGGAGATCTCTAACACTAAAGAAATGTGGGGTATCTCTGCATGTATTATCATCTGTACCACAGAGAATGCGAGAAACAGAGGTGCATAATGGTTTTGCAGCTCGTTTCACTTAAAGTACAACCTGAGGACCTTCAAACATGGTGTGAAGAAGTACCAGCCGACATGGTTTTATCAGCCCATGCCAGGTTCAAAAACCCATGGGCTCCGGAAGGTTGACATATTCCATATGTTGCACTGGACTGTACTGGACGATACTTCGCAGCATCTTTCTATAGAATGTAAGCTATTGTAAGTTTCTTGAGAGAAGTGCTCAATTCCAACTAATTCATGATTCTATTTGTGACTATTTTTATTTAGATATTACTATTCTTTGCACACTAGGCTACAGGTGCGAAATTCCCTCCAATTAAGTATGCCTAAGTGGCCAATTCCTGTATCTTTTATATTGTTTTATATTAAATATAAATATAACCACCAATATAAAAATAAACCATATAAAAAAATATAATTAAATCTGATAATGATGAATGAGTGGTTCGGTGTTCAGTTTAGCTATCATAAATTGAAATATTTTTGTATTTTGTTATATTTAATTCAATTGTCATTAAAAATAAATATATTGTAATTTCATAAGATTAATAAAGATCTTGGCAATCATACCATTTCATGTAACTACTAAGTGAATTTACATAAACATAATTTATCTCTTGTTGTCTCATTTATTACTTAATTTTTTTTCTTAATCTGCAATCCGACCAAAGAAATCACATGCGTAGTTAGGATCTCGGCCATGGAATGGAAAGATAAAATCCTTGCTTCACAGTCAATTATACATAAATACAGATTACATTACAAATAAACGTAGTTTCAAATATAAGCAACTTTATAAAATACTGCAACCTCAGAAACATGAATTTGTGCAAGTAGTTTCATAGAAAAAACAATCAGGATGATTTAATTTCGCAAACTCGCCTCGAGGAACCTGCAACCTTGAGTCATTTACCTGGCCCGAATATAGGAACTGTTAAGGTTGCAGAGTAAAACAAAACTGTCAACCCACCTCGAACAAAACCGCATCCAATTCAAACTCCTGATTTAACCCCTCATTGATTGCAAAGTTGAGGTCTTTCAGTCTCTGGTCACGTAACGTTAAGCTTCTGAAACTGTTATAGCTCTCTTTCACCATATCCAAGTATTCCTTAGTTCTGAACCTGCTTTCGTTCATGATAGTGTGACTAGTGAATACAAGGGCGCAGCTGTCATCTTCCAGCTTAATTTCGCTATTGTTTCGCTTCATGATTTCGTTTTCGATCTTCTTTAGAAGGTCAAAGTCAATTTCATCGCTGGCGGCCGGCTGCTTCTTAGCAGTGGTGGTGAGTTGGTGAAGCTGACCGAGGGAGACAGGACTGGACGCGAGCTTCGAGAGGTGCACCGCTCGCAGGTTGTTTACTGATGCTTTTGTTTCTGTCATTGTTTTGTCGCTGACTGAAATGAGGAATGATTAGGAATTTAGACAAGTTAGACAAACACCTTAATAGTATTAAACTTAACTAAAAACACAATAATATTAGTAGTAGTGCACTCAAAATATCAAAATTTAAAGTACACGCATCAGCTTAAAGCTGCTAGTGTATACAACTTATAGTTTTATAATAATAAAATATAAAAAAAATGTATGTTATTGCATTTTTTTGGTCTTCAAAACAAATTCGTATGTTCAATTTCAGAGTCAGCCTTGGAGAAGATACTCTGAGCGTTGTTGTTTTATAGATGGGTGACTATTACTAACCGTTTAGGTGGACCGTGCTTTGGATTCGACTTAAAACTGTAAGTCCTCTGCCTTATTTTACTAGGTGGTATGGTTAAGTCCGACCGGGTTGGTACCATTGCATTGAATAAACGATGGTCGTAGTGGCAAAGAAAATTGTCCGTGTTTTCCATCGAGTTCAATGTAACCGAGCAGTATAAGGAAGGTCCTGGTATGGCACCTAGCTCCCATGTGGTGTAAGGATAATATCATTACGTGGTATTAGCTATCCATGTCCAGTTACATGAAAAAAAAATCATCCCCATTCGGCTGACCACTCTTTCTGTACACCATGCATTATTATATGTAATATTGCTAGATATTCCTGGTATTAAAAAAAATGCCAGTTGAAGGTTTAAAACCTACCAAATCATGGCTACATTCAAAAAGTACTTTATAGATCAGAGGTTCTCAAACTTACTTTGTCTACCGCCCGCTTTAATGAATAATTATCTGCTAGCATCCCCCCAATTTTTTTAGCTTTACAAAATATTAAAAATCACAATCAAAATAATTACTTTAATTCAATTATTTATAAATAGCGAGCTTTATGAGTCTACTATTGTTATTAAACGAAATCAGCCATCGCGTTTTCAAAAAATGTTCAACGCCCCCCAATTACCTTTGGTCCTCGTACCGCCCCCTGCAGGCCTCTAGCGCTCACTAGGGGGCGTTATTGACCACTTTGAGAAAGACTGTTATAACTGTATGATAACACTGTGTGTTGCTACAACCAATAGCCGATTGCTGATTTGACTTTCTAAACACTGCTGTGAGTCAATCATTTCAACAAGTCAACATAAAATGTGGGTCACCTTCTAAGAGTTCTACATATTTCTTTTGTTTCTTGTATTTGCTCTTCTTTTTTGTTAGTTTCTGCATTATGCTTGCAGTGCGTGTGGACTGCTGCCTTGTGTGAGCACGCTCTGTAAATCAGAAATCAGAGTGTATTGAAAAAAAAGAGCTTTATTCAAGACGTAAAACAAAATACAGTTCAAAAAATCGGTTGCAGGCCAAATGCGCGTGTGGTAGGCGCAAAAAGATTCAGCGTTTTTACAGCGCACACTAGACGTCATAACAAAGTTATGCAACTTTTGAATATTTCGCCGGTTGTCTACTGCAGTTATAACTATCAAGCTCACTTGGGAATGGAGGCTCTGGGAGAGGCCGGCGACACAGAGAGCAAGACGCGCGTTCCGTCCGAGGAAGACCGCCCCCTAGTCCAATAGCACCCGTGTATATGGTCACTGCACTCGGATAGGTGCCACGCGCGCCCACCAAGCGATACATATTCAAGCAGCTCAATTACTCTTGATCTTCCCGTTTAGTTAGATCGCATGCAGGAGCACAAATTGCAAAAATCCTAGAACAAAAACAGTTTCATTGCGCATGGCCTCAATTCAAAACACGTGAGATTTGACAAATCCACAGAATAAAATCAGTAGACTAAATAAAAGGTTTTTTTTTCTTATACGGAAAAGGAAATTATCACACTAAAATAGGGGGATAGGATTTATTTATGCAATGAAGGTATTAAAAACCACTCCGCGCACGCTGATACGAAAAAGGCTCGAAATCATCATTTTTGCAATCTGTGAACACACAACCACCAACTTTGAACTCATATTTGATCATGATTCAATATTTTATAAATTTAATATGATCCTATTTGCGCACAATCGCTGACTGCGTGAAAAAATTTGATCAGAATCTCGTTGATCGTGCTCAGATATGCAATATTGTGAGTTGTGACGTCATCATTCAAGTCCTCACGATGCTCAGGATGAAACGTGAGCGCTGTCAGCGCTCATTTCGACATGTGGTGCGATTTGTTATCGCAAATATTACACTATTCGCGTATACTGATTCGGACCAGGTGTTTGCACTTATGTTTGTATGTTTGTATGAGCCCTGTCAACCACGCCCTTGAAGCCATCGCGAGATAGAAAAACCAGGGGGTCTACTCATGAGATTCTCACCTGTGTGAGACGCTTTCGCCCACGTCATCAAACATAAATCGCATCGCAGTCTAATGAGAATAATTAGAAAGAGAATTGAGTACAAAAGCGTTGTGACTCGCCGGGCCAGTTGACTGCAGCACAAAACACACGATTATTTGACGGAAGAGAAGGCTGTATAGTGATTGTTTGCCTTTCCGTGGGGAAAGAGACACACAAAAAATCCAATCAGCCCTGCGTCAAGTCACCACTATTAGTATTCTGTGGTTAGGTTGATTGGAGGAACAAAAATATAAACGATTTAGTGAGATTCGCTGCTGTCATTCGCTGTAGATAGGAGTGAACAAAATTTCAATTTTGGTGACATTTTATATGCTCGCAAATTCTTCCTTTTCGTGTGTGTTTTGTGTTTAATTTCTTCTGGTGATCGAGGGTTAGTGTATTCGATGGAGTTTAGCCGCAATATGCGGCCACCCGACCCTGGCGGAGGGGAGTCTGTGTCCACGGATTTGTTGGAGGTTGTAGCCACCAGAGCTGCACATGATGCCGATAGGCGCTCTCTTCCCTTGCCGCAAATTTGTCTGCCTCCATCTCCTAGCGCTTTCGAGGAGATACTTTCGATCGACATGGATCAATCGATTCCTTTAGGCCAGCGAAAACCAAAAACCATAAGACCAAAAAAACAAAAGAAGAATATCGGCGAACTTTCTGATACGTCTTCAACTTTTTCAGATAATGACACACCACGTCACAAAATTAACACACAAACCAAAACGGTTTCTCAAAATGATTCACTGTTAAAGCCTCAAACTCCAACTCAAAATTCATCGCTCACTGTACCAGTGGGTCGTCAAAATTACACGGACTTAGATAAATCCCCTTTCATTGTGCATGTATCTCGTATTGAACCGACGCCTGTGTCGGGAACTTCACTACATCCAGTGAAATTTGGTCTTTTTTTAATGAAAACATGCATTAAAAACATTAAACGGGACGGTGTGAAAAGTGTTGGCCGCAACCGAGTTTCGGTTGAATTTACATCGGCGGATGCTGCAAACTCCTTTATGATTAACGATCAGCTTCAAGCTGCCAACTATAAAGCTATGATTCCATCGTATAATGTCACGAGAATTGGAATCGTCAGGGAAATCCCAGTCGAGTGGTCTCCAGAGGAAATTCTGGAACATGCAAAGGTGCCTGATGGTTACGGACCAATTATTAAAATAAGACGCCTTAATTTTAAAACGAATGTAGACGGCAAACCAGTATGGAAACCATCCCAGACTGTAGTCTTGACCTTTGATGGTCAATCCCTTCCTCCTCGAATTTTTTGCGTATACACCTCCCTACCCATTGAACAATATCAATTCCCCACTATTCAGTGCCATAATTGTTTAAGGTTTGGTCACACTAAACTGTTGTGTCGTTCTAAAGTTCGATGCCCCAGATGCGGTGATGATCATTCAGATAACGCTTGCTCGCGCAGTCCTCAAGATGCCATTTGCATATGGTGCACAGGTAATCATGTTGCCACCAGCAAACATTGTCCAGAACAAGAGAGGCAGCGTAGGATTAAGGGACGCATGGCTGAAGACTCCATATCCTATGTTGAGGCTTCAAAAATGCTTCCCCGCGTTGGAAAATCCTTTGCCGATGTAGCTAGATCCCCTAAACCATCCCTGCCAACTCAAACATCTTATAGAAAAACTGTTTTTTTAAAACCAAAATCTCATGCCCCATTATCTCCTGGTTTTGACAGGCAAGCCCATCAAGCCATCCTAAATAGTTTCTGCATACCTTCTTCTCCCAACGGATCCGCTCTTCAACCTGGAAATATTGTACCCACAATAGATTCCAGTGTCAGCTTTTTAGAGACCCTCATTGAATCTCTTATTTCTGTTTTAACTCCGCAAAACTTACCGTCCAACGTCGCAAACAAACTTGTTACTTTAAATCAGCTTTTTGCTAACCGAAATGGCCACAACAGCAACAGTGCTGCAGTGGAACCCTCGCAGCATCCGCCACAAAAAACCTGATTTTTTATTTTTATTGAATAAATGTCAACCTATTATATCTGCAATCACGGAGACATGGCTAAAACCGGGTTCTTTTTTTAGAGTCCCGGGATATTCATGCCTGCGTGATGACAGAGATGATGGATGGGGCGGTGCCGCCTTATTCATCAAAAAGTCCATTCCTTCATGCCAGGTGAACCTTCCCACTCACAGCAACCTTTTCAATGCGGTGGCTGTGAGGGCGAATGATATCACCTTCATCTGTATATATATTCCTCATCCTCATAATAATATAATTTCTGATATTAGATCTTTGTTTAATAGTTTACCTTTACCTTTTATTGTTCTTGGAGACTTTAATTGCCACCATTATGCATGGGGCTCTTCACAATGCGATTCATTTGGTTGCAAAATCCTAGATTTGGCCGATGATCTAAATCTTTGTTTTCTAAACGATGGCTCCCCTACCCGCCGGGCTTCCCCAATTCAACGTCATAGCGCAGTTGATCTAACGCTATGCTCTGCAAATATCTCTTCTTTATTGACATGGGAGGTTGACAGTCTTTCATTTGGCAGTGACCACTTCCCAATTAAGATTACTATTCCTCTTAAAAACATACTCGAAAAGAACCCTGCACCTCTTCTTAGGTATAGGGTTGGTGATGCAGACTGGGGTGCATTTGCTGCAGCTGTTGAAAAGAGAATCTGTTTACTTCCTGCGGTAACCATAGATACACTCTTACCTTGTTATAACGAATTTATTGCATCTTTAATTTCATCTGCTGATGAAGTTATTCCTCTTAAAAATACTGACTCCAAAGCCCCTTCATCCCCTCCATGGTGGGACAAAGAATGTTCCCTAACTATTAAAAATAGAAATAATTCCGAGAGGAAATATTGTTTTGACATGTCGATGGAGAATTTTTTAAATTTCAAAAGAGCACAAGCACTTTCAAAACGTTTATTGCACAAGAAAAAAAAAGATGGTTGGAATGAGTTTTGCTCTTCTATTTCTCCGAGTACAAAACCATCGCAGGTTTGGATCAACATAAAAAGGTATAGGTCGGCATTATCACATAAAAATGACCTTAAAGCCGATCCAACAAGATGGGTCGAACCCTTTCTAGATAAACTAGCCCCCCCTATAGCTCCGGGTTTAGAGGAAACACCCCAAGTATTTATTCCATACTTTACCTCAGATCACACATACATTGATTTAGAAATGGAAGCGCCTTTCACGCTTGCTGAATTAAAATTAGTCTTAAACTATGTTAAAGATTCCGCTCCAGGAGTCGACGGAATCCCTTATTCATTTATATCTAAATCCAGTCAAAATACTCTTCTCTATTTTCTTGACCTGATAAACCATTTCTTTAATAATGGTATTATTCCTGATTCATGGAAGTCCCAAATTATTATTCCGATACTCAAACCCAACAAGGATCCAAATGATGCTACTTCATATCGCCCAATTGCGCTATCATCTGTTTTGGCCAAGGTCACTGAGCATTTAATTAAAAATCGTCTTACTTGGATAGTGGAAAATCGAAATATTTTTGCTTCAAGCCAATTCGGCTTCAGAAAAGGAAGAAGCACCGCAGACAGTCTAGGTATTTTTACAACTGATATCCGTCTTGGCTTCAGCAGAGGGGAATCAATAGTGGCAGCATTTCTCGATATTTCGGCCGCTTACGATAATGTTCTCCTTCCGATTCTTAGAAATAAACTTCTCCTGTTAAATATTCCTTATAAAATTGTTCATTTCATATTAAACCTCCTGTCATCTAGATCAATAACCCTTAGAATTAATGAAATAGAGACATTGCCCAGAACTATATGGAAAGGACTTCCCCAAGGATCAGTTCTTAGCCCAATTTTATACAATCTCTACACTCACGATCTAGAACAAATTATCACCCCCCATTGTCGCATACTGCAATATGCGGATGATATTCTCTTATATATTCCTGATAAATCAATACCGCAGGCAGCTAAGAGCTTAAACTTAGCCCTAAAAGCCCTTCATCTATGGCTATCTGACCATGGTATGGATCTGTCAGCAGCAAAAAGTAGCGCCGTAATTTTCACACGCAAACAATCTATCCCTGACGTCATTATCCATTATAATGAGCATCCAATTACAATTCAGAACCACGCCAAATTTCTTGGTGTGATCCTAGATTCAAAAATGAACGGAAAATTACACCTCAATTATATAACCGGAAAATGTGAAAAAAACATTAACATTCTTCGTACTCTTTCCGGAGTTTGGTGGGGAGCCCATCCATTCAATCTAAAATTGCTATATAATGCATTGATTCGTAGTCACATGGACTATTGCTCATATATTCTAGAGCCATGTAATAAGAAAGCATTGTTCGCACTGGAATTGATCCAAGCCAAATGCATGCGTTTAATAATTGGCGCAATGAAATCTTCTCCTAAAAACGCTCTACAAGTCGAATGTGTAGAGCCTCCGTTAGTCTTGAGACGTCAATATCTAGCCGATAGATTCTTATTTCGTGCTGCTCAGCTTTCATCACATCCCATTTTTCCCAAACTTCAACTGTTAGAAGAGTACACACATAATAAAAAATACTGGTCCCGTAAGTCTTCCACTCCTCTAACACAGAGTTATAACCGATTTACTACTATTGAATCACCAATCGTTCGATCGTCTCCCATCCCTCCATATAATATTCCTTTTGCATCCATTATTTTTAAACCTAATATAGAATTCTCCATAGGCATCGACAAAGACTCATTGAATGCAAATAGTATATTTAATAAAGTATCCTCTCGAAAGTGGCCTTTTTGGCAAATGATTTTTACCGATGCATCCAAGTTGTCTAGAGATGGATGTGTTGGAGCAGCTTTTGTGCATTCAAACTCTAACATTTCTAGATCATGGAGGTGCCCTCCTGAGTCATCGGTTTTCACTGGAGAATGCGTGGCAATACTTGGTGCAGTGTCGTATGTCAGGTCATCTCAGTTTGAAAAAACAGTTATATTCACCGACTCTCTTAGTTGCCTTAAAGCTCTCCATCAAAACCCATTCAAAAACAAACCTCATAACATTGTGTTGTCCATCAAACATATTCTTGCAGATTGTGATGTTGATGAGTTAAAGGTTGAACTGGCATGGATTCCTAGTCATGTCGGTATTAAAAACAATGAACTTGTGGACACTATTGCCAAAAATGCTATAGAGACCGGTGAACATACCTATTTTACTGTACAACCCTCAGACTTACTCTGTTTACCTAAAAAAAGGATGTATGAATGCTGGTCTATTGATTGGATTCGATCTAGAAGATCAAAAGGCAGACATTACGCATCTCTACAGCCCGAAATACCTACAAAACCATGGTTTTCAAAACACAAAAATCTGCCAAAAAAGGAAACTTCCATCATATGTAGAATGAGACTTGGGCATTGCTGTTCTCCTGTATTCTTGGCTAAGATCCATGCCAGAGACTCGTCCCTTTGTGAATGCGGACTACAGGAGGGAAACCTTGACCACATTTTTTTCTCGTGCTCTCTTAACAATAAAACTCCGTCGTTATTTAAATTACTCTCTGACTCTAAAATTGCTCTTCCCACTAACATCAACACGCTACTAACCCTTGATCAACCCTCAGTACTTAATATTCTGTCCAAATTTATCAGAAACAATGATATTAAATTATAATTTACTCTTTATTGTAAATAGTTAAGATTCATGTTATCCTCTTATGTGTAATATTTTTAAGTTGTAATGTTTATTTTTATGTGGGAACTTCCAATATATTTAGTTCATTTATTTAGGTTCAACCGAAGTAGGTATTATTGTTTTTATACTTAATTTCAAGTTTGTGAAAGAATTTGCGAGATTTCTCAAAATATTTGGTATTCATATAATCTACTCCAAATTATTCATCCATTACTTCATTAAAAGTATTTAACCGAAAAAGATCAAGTGAAACTCGACGCTGGCAAATTGTCGCTTATATAACGACAGAGGCCACAAAGGAATTTAAAAAAAAAAAAAAAAAAACGATTTAGTTGGTAAACCACCTTGGTTCAATAAAACGTTACCAAAAAGAAGAAAATATTATGCAACAACTTGTCGTCTACGTTTCGGACATTGTCTTTTTTAATCCCATCTTTACAGATTAAACCTTATCGACACCGCCGTATGCCCACACTGCAACTTAGCTGATCAATCCCTGGACCACCTCTTCTTTCATTGCTGTGCTTTTAAAGAGCAAAGAGAAAAACTATATAAATGCTTAGAAATTACATACAAAGAAAGAAAATCCCGCTCGACCTGAAAAAGATATTACAACGCACGAAAGAACAAAAAATCAAAATCAACGTCAAAGTATGATCAAACACGTCAATTTGTGTGGACAGTATGGAAGGAACTCTATGCGGTTCACTAAAAGTGACGTGTTTGAACATTGATTAACTCAGCCGTTTCTTCGTGCAACCGGGGCTAAGTCAACCGACCAACTTTGAACTCATATTTCTATACATACATGAGACAATAGAAAATATTTAACTACGTGACACTCCAGAATGGACAACAATCCATAAGATACAATAAAGAGAAGGCTGTATAGCGAAAGCTTTTGCCTGTCCATTGGACAAACAAACAAACAAAAAAGGAACAAAAATATAATTTTGGATTTATTTATGTATTGTGTTAGGTTTGTTTTGATTTTTCTCATGCAATAGATTAATTCAGTGTTGGTCGGTCCTAGTCATCATCGCTGTCTTATATTCACGCTAATATGGGAGAGACCACTTTTACATGTGAGCATCACTTTCGGCATTGCTGAATTAATCCAATAGGAATCCCGCCTAGGTTCTCGCCCGTTGACATCTTTAATTCATTAATTGCTGTAAAGCACTAACACACAACTTATTATGACGAGGCTGGGTTATTTTATTAAGAAACTAAGTCCTTTTCGACTGGACTAAACCTGGTTATAAGTTATTTTAAAACCCGGACCATCCACATAGTTTCATCAAAATGGATTGAGCAAGGTCTAAAACTGCATTTCTTTGCAGTAATGTTTTAAAAATGTATGTGTATCGTTATGATCTATTTTTGGATTACAGGTTTGAATGCATTCAAACCGACTAGCCTGTGTATGCAAGCCCGACGAAATATTAAGCACAACAACTCTTTAGTTTGGTGCTTGTCGCCTCTTGTCACGGCACCTTGGGATGTTGTGTGCAACCTACCTTTTTTTTACCATAGCCTATAAGTGCGTGGTCCGACTTGAATAAAAGCATCCCGATTCAGATTGCACGCTCAAAGCTGTTAGAATCACAAACAATTCGGACAGTTTGTGTTCTCGCTTACGGAAACAAAAGCACAAACATGGAACAAATGATATTAGTTGTAGTAGTTCACCTCACATTTAAATCTAATCAGTTCCTCTAAGCTGAACTTTATTTTTCACCTGAGAGACATTAAACAGTTTGTGAAACAACACAGTGTTAAGACGATAGATAACGCTATAGGAATGTCAAAACATGACACTGACAGTTGCACACACAGTGCCCTACCTCCACAAGCGCACTGTGTGCGCAAAGCGCACACACTGTGTACGGCATTAAGTGACATAAATATGAAGTCATACTGTTCACGGTGCACCATTGAACAATTCTGAAGTATATTTTACCTTTTCTGTAAACAATTAGGATTTTGCAGGAACTCAATTTGTGGCCGTGGCATCACTATCATCTGATAATTATTGTGAAAACATTTATTTAATTCTTTGAAACTTATATACACTGCTGGTGCCCCAACGGAAGTAATATAAAAAATTAAAAATTTTCACAGTAGTGAACAGAATGATGTCAGAACAAAATCATATGAAAAACTTATTTCTAAACAGAACTAACTCTACTATTTTAAATAAATTTGAATTTGAAATTCCTGACCAAACTCAGGATATTTAAGTTCAAAATTGACATAATATTTATTTAATCAGCAGTCATACGGTAGTAAACTACACTTGAAATTGTTATTTACAATATTCATGGTTAAAATACATTGCGTCTAAGAATACAAAGAACATAACTGTAAACCGAGGTTTAGAGCGTAATAAATAATCTTAATTAATTAATTTAAACAACATAATTATAAATTACCTAAGTTAAAGGTAGGCGTAACTGTAGGTGTAAAAAGCTCTTGTCATAATATTAATTACAATGTTCGATTATTAACAAAAAAATACATAAAAATACATAAATAATATTCAGGTGCACAGAATAAATAAATAAATATCGTTTAAATGTCCACCGTTGCTCTGTAGGTATGCACACTTTTGATGAAATTTTGCAGTAAGGGCTGCTGGATTTGACGAATTGAACATACAATTTCTTCTTTGAATTCCTCAGTTGTCTCAGTGTGGTTAGCATAGACCTTACTTTTAAAAAAATCCCATAGTCCAAACAAGTTAAATCGCAACTACTTGGTGGCCAGTATTAGAATCTATGGTTTTGGTCAAAGGAACTGAAAACTTGGTTTGTAACAAAGTAATTGTAGCCATCCTGTTGAAACCACATCTCATTTAAGTCAATTCCATCTTATTATTGCCAAAAAAGGTCTGCCAACATGGCCCGGTAACGATTGCCGTCCACAGTCGACACACAGAAAAAAAAATCCCCATTTTTGTAATGAGTTTTCACTATAAACAAACATACTTCCAAGTTGTAATACACCATTTTCGTAAATGTCTATCTTTTTATTAAACAAACAGCAAATATGGCTAACTTGTTGTTGTTGTTGTTGTTGTTGTTGTTGTTGTTTGGGGGTGGTCGCTGCCTGCACTTGGTCCCACGTTGAGCTGTCCTTTGTACAACGCCCCCTACATTCTTGCTAGCCTAGCCAGCCAATGTCGTCTATGAAGGTGACGAGGCGGCCCAGGTGTCTGCAGACCTGCGCAAGCGATGTGGGCGAAAGCAGCAGAACCCTCCGTCGTTCGCTGAGCATGTTGCACTGCAGAAGCACGTGTTCAGCGGTCTCGTTTTCCTCCATGCAGGCCCTGCACAGAGGACTATCTGTAATTCCGAGTGTATGCAGGTGCTTGTTTAGCAAGCTTGTTGACCCGTCATAAGTCCCACAAACTTCCTAAGTTTTGCCCTATCCAGGCTTATAAGTTTGCGGGCCAGTCCCTTATTTCGGGTAGGTAAAGCCGCCCTAAAACCGGTTGGCCCACCTACTCGCACGCTCTTCGGACGTGAGACGATGCAGCCAAGATCTTTGAGTGCTGGCCGAGGGTCTGAGAATGGGCTCCGGTCCTACGGGTATAGTACCTGAGCCTCTTTTAGCTAGATTTTAGCTGACTTACCAATTGATATATGAAAATGGCGCACCATTCGAAATTCAAGTTCTTGCTCAGACACCCATCATAAGAAGCTGAAACTTCATTATTTTCAAGCCTTGTTATTATAGCAAGCCGTTTTTTTAATTGTGTTCAATGGAAAGTACATTGTAAACAAATAGATAGGCATAGGAATGGAAATTCCTTGTATTTACTAAATGTAATTTTTATCTCGCCTCTAATTTTTTTCCAGGGACAACAGAGACGGCAGAAAAGTTCTTCATTCTACGGCTTAAGAACGAATGGCTCTTTAAGAAAAAGAAGCATGCATGGAAGTAAGTACAATAGCTTAAATTAATTTGTCTGTACCTTATTTTTATAAAACATCGCCGCTAACTTGGTCATGTTATAAAATTTCAGGGATTTTTACAAAATCCTCATGGACAAAGGGTTTCCTGCATCACTAACGATGAATCAAGTGAGAAAAAAATGGCAATACACAATTGATGTATGTTTAATTTGTTTATTTTTTAAATGATCTGTTGTAATAATTTTAATATTTTTTCCAAACAGCCATTAATGACATAATTCTTGATTTCAGGCTTACAAGGAAGCAAAAGCAAAAAATTATAAGTCTTGGGTTTACTACAAAATATTTGAAAAGTATTTGGGAAATATTAAAGCTATTGACAAATATGAATGCTGTAAGTTGGCCTTAAACTCTTTTGATGTAATTTGTCATCCTGCATATCTGTAATAAGTATTTTTGATCAAGTTTTTTCAATAATTTAAAAGTATATTTTGCAAGTATATTTCGAAATAAGTGCAATGCGAACCTCATTGCACTTATTTCGTTCTAGCAAAAGATGGATGTATTGCTGCTGCATGTTTTTTTGTAATTTTAAAGAAATATTTCTTATATTTGTAGGGGACAATGAGTGGCGGTTAAAACTTATTCAGGCTTATCAAAGCTCTTACCAGAATACAAATGGCAAAAAAATCTCCGACAGAGAGTTATGGAGGTAACTGCATATGTAGATTATTGTCTTAATTTTTATTTACATTTGAAATCAATTAGTGACATAGAAAAGTTACTTCACTTTTCAGAGGAGTAGAGAACGCGCTCAGGTCGAGTGGGCTGCCTCTGGAGTGCTGCATCCAAGACATTCGTGGACTTTTCCATCACTTGAAGCTGACTTATCATGTAGGTCAAATATAATAACAATAAAATAAACATTCTTCATGGGTGCCATATCTGACTCCCGAGCACTCATGTACCATCTTAGAGTATGCATTGGTTAAGTAATGTCGACCTCACCAGTGGTGTCATTAAATATGCCAATATATTGAAATTATAAAATTGGCTGCCCATACAAACATTAGAAAGTCGCAGAAATTTACTTGATATTAGGTATCGAATATCAGGCAATGACAGCAAAAATGAAATCTTAATACAAAATATCTTTAATATGTTGCCTGATGATACCATATATTAAGTAAATTGGAACAATGTTTTTCACATTTTATGTAAACTGTTTGTGTAGAGTATAATGTCGATATATTTATATGGATTGATACAACAATGAGATGATTACATGAGCACTGCTCTGACCACTGAGATGTCCAGACATCTAGGTCAGCCAACGAATGTCTTCATTATTTTGTAATCGGCACAATGTCTATAACTAGATAATGCTGTTTTCAAAAAATTCTGATGAAGGTCGCAGGTTGGAATCCTCCATACCAAAAAAAATGTGTCTGATTATATTCAAAATTGGATTACAATGCTTCAATCATAGTCTTAGAATGTAACACACAAACGAATGTAATAAAAATTGTTTCATCCAAAATTTTATGAAATATTTTTTTTTACTCAAATAAAATTTCAGTTGCCACGTAGCTTCAAAATAATGATGACAAGTTCTGTTTCAAGTTATACTTTATAGGATCAACAAAGATTCAGTGGGTAACCTCTTATTTACTAGAAAAAAAAGGGTATTTTTCTGGGATTTACACCCATTAAACTCACAAATGCACACACATTAATTGCTTTTTTTCAAGGAAAACTTCTCACTCCAAACCTCGTCTTGTAAGCACAGCGCGCTCATGCTAGGTCTGTGGCTTCAATGTAGATGTCGTATTATTGAGATAACAATAACGGTTGGACATCTTCAGATCCCCATTAAGACACCGTCTTTGTTGAACGATGCAATGTGTGAATGTGGATTGCTCTGCAGCGTAAGTGCAGGATGATCGAGCGAAAGGGGAGCGTGTCTTGGCCGCTGTACGAGAGTATGCGCGCGCTGTACGCGGCGTGCGACCCGGACGGGCCGCCCGCGCCGCAGCGCCCCGCCCTCCCTGCGCACTCCCACGGCGACCTCGCGCAGAACTTCCACTGTATGCAAGTTGACATTTATCAAATTGATTACGGGAAGAGGGACTGTAGGAGATTTTCAAATTATGGGTATACAAGCAGGTGGCGAAATTGGTTTGATGCAATACCCGCGTATGGTATGTTTTGCTTGCAGTATATTTGTAAAGGATTTCTTTTCGCAGGGATCTATCTTTAATTAATGTGTCCTTGCTTCCCGGTCGATTATACATACATACATATCGCATTCCTTGGAATAAGCGACATACATGCTTAGTACGAAAAAGTATATTTAATTTTATCAAATGGTTCATTATAGTAAGAAGACTGCCGCATAACTGACCGCATTGTCACCTCCGGCCCCGTGCATTCTCCACCTTACATTGAATTCAATCCTTTATTATTTATAACTATTTCAAACTGACATCGGACTGAACCTAACATTTTATGTTATATGCGTTCCCCGTAGAAACTTTCATCCCCTTTTCACCCCCATTGAGTTTAATTTTCGCCATAAAAGGTCCTTTCCTAAGGTCCAGACTCTCTCTATAACAATAACTTAATTGAATGCTAATAACTTGTAGAACTATATACTTACCTGTGTATAAACATTGACGATGTGATAGAAGTGTACAAAACTAAAGATCACAAATAAACTCTCTGAATCTTTGAATGTTTGAACAAATTTCATCAAAATTGGTTCGGCAGTTTAGATGTGAAAAAGTAATAGACAGAAAGAATTACTTTCGCATTTATAATATTAGTATGAATTTGGGAAATGCAGCATAGGTAGGCAGGTAGGAATTTTATGAATTCAATTCAATATATGTTAACTTTTTTAGGGTCTCAGGATCTGACTGAGAGTTTTATACAGATACGCTTGCAGCATGAATGGTTATTCAAAGAGAGAAAGCAGCCTTGGACGTAAGTGCCCACATTTCATATAATTCATATTTGAATACTTACATATATTGCAATGATGCCTCAAACTTGTAATTACATTGATCTAAAACGAGTAAATAACCGCAAGTACATTGTTAAAATTTATAAAACACATCGGCATTATTTCATAATTATACTCATTGGTTGCAAACAAAGTTTTCTGTATGTAATACAAATAAAATAATTGATGGTGCTATAAACATCTCTATGCATGTACATTACCCCAACATCCTGGCTTGCCACCTAATGGATGTAAAACACCAACCTCGGAGACTGAAGCGCACGATCTCACAATATTTGATACAATTAATGATCAAAACATTAACTAAGCCTATGATTGCAAAAGTGGGTGTGCTGAAGGGCACACCCATAGAAGGCTGTGTAGAAAATGATTCAAACAAATTGTTGCGTGTACTGCCCCAACAACAGATTGTGATTAAAGATTTTAAAAAAATGGCATAAGTATTTAATTCCTATTACTAAGGCTATACATAACAATTAAAATTTAGGTGCCTATAAGTCCATTATTTTTTTAAACCAGCACATCAATCACCAAAACTATAAAATATGATTTTAAGAACTTTCCCATTGTCACATCACCATATATGTGAATTTTTCACTTTGCAGTGAATTTTCCAATCTAATGGTGCAGAATGGATATCCTAAGCTTTGCCCCAAATTAATTCAGAAAAAATGGAATGGTGTATACTCAGTAAGTATATTTTTTACATAAACATTTTTAGGATTTTATGTTACCTAATAGCTAGGGTAAATACATTTCAGGTATTTAAGTATATTTCTTTAACGATTCTGACTAACTGTTAAAAGTAAAACCCAGTGATTTAAAAATTGGCACCAATTTAAGTATTTTTTAACCGACTTCAAAAAAGGAGGTGGTTATCAATTCGTCGGAATCTTTTTTAGATATATATTTCAGTGCAAACACATTTTATCGTCCATACATATATATATGCTCCAAATAAGCGGAATATCGAATTTGGAATATAAGGAAAAGTGGTCTGTCACGTGCACCCTTAGATGAAAAAGAATGGATACGGTACCTCCATACTGACGATAGTTCAAAAGCGTTCCTATTTTTAAAAAAACTCACACACCTATACTTTTACATGCACACCAAACTCTACTACGTAAAGGGTAATAGAGCAGGACCAAGGTATAAGGAAATGCATCATGCGAAAAAGTGACAAATAGATTCATCTAATCGCGGAAGAATGAAATGAGACAAAAATTTCCTTAAATTGAATTAGTTATAGCGTGAGAAAAAGGGATGGTGACATTTGTGACATCTGGTCGTAGATATAGTGCAAATTTCATCCTAATCCATCATGACATATCAACGATGCGCGCATCCTAAGCCCTTTGAGCAGAATGGCGCGTCAAAACTAAATGAAAAATGAAAGTGAAAACGGCAGGGTTGCCAAAAATGATCACGAAAATAAATAACAATATATTGTATTGTGCATTAAAATATTAAGGTTCCTATTTAGTGATAGTGGTCAGAACAAGTAGTACCATGATTGTATAGTTAACAAGGCATCAAATAATCTTTTCGCGAATTTGCAAGCGGGAAAATGAAAAAAATATTAATGGAATCATTCATTAAACCATCGTTTTTCTGAGTAAAAATCATCGATATTAAGGATAAATTAATAAAGTCGAATATACACCATTTGTAAATATTGAAATCATAAAATAAAATAAACACAAAGAGGGAATCATTAATGTATTGCAAGTATGGGACAAACATTGCAAAACAAATAATATTGATTATTCTTGAATTGTCCATGTTTGCATTTTATGCATTTAAAAATTTCGTTCAATGCGTTTTAGATGCTAAAAAATAGTCCAAATAATAGTCAGTACAGTGTTATGTAAAACCTGTTGATGATTATTGCCGTTCGCCGTAAATGTGTGATGGTATTTTGATAAACCACTAAGTTCTTTCTTTTTAATTTTTTTTTTATTTCCTTCAAATAGGTTCAGTTTATTACGCTTTTGTCCTTTTGTGGCGGCTTTAATCCCCGGATTGGTTTTATGTATATGATAAAGTTTTACATTTACATATTTTTCGATAATAGCCCTAAGAAGATGGAGTCTATGATTAAATGTAGCAGGTTGAAGGAATGAATACTCATTCAATGACAAAAGGACATTTGAGCCAAGAAACGACTTGAGAACTTTAATCTTTATGGAAACGAGCTGTCTGTCACATGTAAAATTTTGACCATTTTCAAGGATGTACCTTTTTATCACAGCCTCAGAACTAAGACATATTATACAAATATCCTAAACGACATTATAAAAAATAATAACAGTACGTAGACTATTGTTTTTTGGCAGCCCTACTTGTTTTTAAAATAAAATTTAGTTCAATATATAATACTGAAATGAAAACAAAAATAAAAATCGAACTGACAATTTAAGTTTGCTTGTGCCAACCCTGTTTGCGCCTTTACAACACATAAAAGGTTTCAGGTCAACTAAACTAAAAATATACTGAATATGCTTGCACTTATACGTGGAATGTGATTCCATTGCTCTTGTTGTCCTTTATGGCGTTATTTCCATATTTTTCAACAACACAAGACGACATTTTGTTGATACTTTGAAATCTCGCCCAACTGAATTCATCACTGACGTCTGACACCGACTGAGAGCATATCGGCTGACTGAGCTTACTTTTGACGGACCGTAAAATTTGTTTAGTCCCCTATCCATTCCTTTTTCATCTAAGCGTGCACCATTGATATTTTGACAAAAATTCAAATGAAATTGTTACAAACAATAAAATTATGCTTAGTGTGTGCAAGATTAAGATAATATTCGAAAAAAAAAACTTAAAACTGCCACATCTCTTGCAGTTGTTCCAGAGAGCCAAAGCTTCGAACAATACAAACTGGATCTACTACAATCTATTCCAAACATACTTAGAGGAAACATCTTTAAATCTAGACCCACTTCAAAATTGTGAGTAAACTCCTGTCATTTACTTCACTTGGTTTTTCTGTACATGAATATTGCTGTTTGAAGTTATTTATTGCGACTGACACAGGGCAGCAGCACTGGGTAATGGAACTGATTCATTCGAGAACCAGACACCACTCCTCGTTCCAGGAATATGAATCGCCATACCTTGCATGGAGGTAAATTATTTTGCATATCATTAGATTGGGTCGCCTTCATAAGGTCCAAAAAGAATAAGGTCCAAAACCCAGAACATCCAAAAATATCTATTAAGTATTATAAAATACATATAACCCCCAAAACCCATACCGTCCAAAACACTTATGGATATTTTCAATTAGGTTATGTTAGGTTATAGATTACAATCTATAACCTAACATAACCTAATTAAATATACTTATATAAATATAAATATACTTATAAATATCCGTATTGATAAGTGTTTTGGACGGTATGGGTTTTGGACCTTCCCCATTAGATTTAGCCCAATAATATATACTGAGACAAAAACTTTGAACTGTGTTGTAATGTTCTTATCTATTTATAATTTCAGGAAGGTTGAGAGAGACTTACGATCGTCTGAAATTCCTCTGGATCATAGTTTACTAGACCTCGAGGAACTGTGGACACATTTGAAAAAATCATTCAAGGTTAGCATTCTTCATGTAGCAATGCTCTGATTTATTATGTGTGTTCGATATTTAGGTTCGAGCGGCTCATAGCTTAGGGGCGTGTGGACTTGCTTTCCTTGCCAAAGGTCATGGTCTTAAATCCCTGCTCCGTTCATGCACCACTTTCCAATTTGATACAAATGCGAGCTGCTCTATGGCTCGCATTTGTAAAATTGTAAATCCCCATTTCCCTAGTGGGTGGGTTAAGCCCGCCTGGGTTGGTACCATCGCAGTTTGGTTTCCATCCACCCCAATGTAGCCATGATCATAAAGGGAAGGCCCGGCATGGCACCTAATTCTTTGGGGTATGTTGGGCTAATATTATGCCTGTGGGTGTGGTATTACCCAACCTTGTCCAGTAACATAAAAACATTAGTTGTAACCGCAATACATTTATTTAGTTTCCCCTTTCTCCCTTTTTTATTTGTGCTAAAAGCTTCTATATTGATTTGATGTAACAAAAAAAGGTATTAGTTCCTTACAATGAGTCCAATTAAGTACTTTTGTAAAGGATCACCTATATAAATAACATTCAGCACAATTCTTGCATAACATTATTATTGTGTTGTTAGTATAACTGAATTATCAAATAAAATCGTTTTTTTTTTAAATAATATAAATTTATAAAAAAAAAATTATGTTTATGCTTGTTTTATAAGAAACACCACTGATTAATGGGATATTATATTAAGCTGGTTTTACTGTATTTGTGTTTTATCTCTTCCAGTGGAAAAGTGGTTTCGCTGCAAAAGGCATCCTGAGCGAGGTGTGGCCGTACTATGAGGCGATGGAGAAGTACTCGGAGCTGGAGCAGAAGACGGTGGCAGCGCTGAGCATCACCGTGCCCGTGGAGTACAGGCCTGATGAGGCACTGGACCCTTACGATGGTTTCGACGATGAGGACATCAAGCCGTTGTCCCAAGTCAGCAAGGTTGGTGCTGATGAGCTTGTCACATTTTAGATGAATGTGAAACAGTGAAGTAATGGTATTCACTTTCGAAGTGAGCCCGTTTTTTTTTTAGTGACCAATCTGACGGCTTCAAGGCTGCCCCCTCATGATCGAACCCTCGCAGTGCAGTGTACTAGCATGTCCAAATTCAACGACATCTAAATTAATAGACTAGCAATCGAAATATTTCTCGATACAAATATCCGCTTTACCTGGGTAGCCCGCGCGTGCTAAGATGTTAATACAACCATATTGATTGAAACTGAGAGACCCAAGTGTACACATACGGTTTGACCTCTATGGTGGCCAGTCTTAATTTCACTATCGTGAGGAGATCCAATAGGCACTTAATTAATAATGGATTCATGGTAGAAAGAACGCCAATGTGAGAGCGAATCGTTCACTGGTCAAAAGTACTTCTTGCATAAGTTACCAGTACGTTAACAGGATTACAAATACAGTGACAAAAAACTCTTGCAGCTACTATTGGATGCCCGTGCAATGTTCTTGTCTTAAGCCGCTGTCTTTATAATCTTAGAATTATTAAGTTGTGAGAATTAGTTGCTCTCTGGGGCACATGCTGGATGATGGTTAGTGATTCACTTTTTCGATAGCGAACATTTGTACCAAATCGCAATCGGAATCTGCATGCGGAGCTATGGAACACACACCGGTGAAAACAGCGTAACGGTTGTAGAATATCCATCAAGATCTAGGAAGTACTAATACATAATGTTGAAGTTGAAGTTGATGCAGAGACTTTAGAGTCATTCAGTGCTAGCCGTCACGATTGTGCCTCGTCTTATTCAACCGACGCCCGGCCCAGTGCAACTGATACAAACTGTCGATTGGTTTTAGCGGGGCAAGTATCGATACACAGCTATGCATCTATATCTTGATAGGCATTTGTTTCTGGGTATAGATATAACTTTGGCATTCTCAGATGGAGTTGGTAGGCGAGGCGTGCCGCGCGTGCGGCGTGCGCGACGCTGGCGTGGCTGTGTGGGAAGGCGGTGGCGCCGGCGGGGTAGTGGGAGGGGGCGACAACATCGCCGACAAACTGAGCACCATCGCGGGCATAAAGGTGCTACGCTACTCAAACAAACTAAAATACCAACAGCATTCAGTCCTGATAAGTAGAAGTTTAAACATTGGTTAAGAAGGTAATTTCCACTGGCCACCGCCAGTTGGCAAAATCTAGTTTAAACTTTTTACTTATAGCTTTTAAACAAATCTTCCAATGTAAACATTCCAAAAATATGTTATTTTAAATATAACTTTGTAACGCCATGTTATGGGAGCCAATGTATAGACTGCCCCTTCTGCCCTCCTCCCCGCACAGAATTCAGTATGGCACCGATTGTAAAGTCGGCTGAGTGCGCGCGCGTTTCTTCTATCTACATATCTAACCTAATTGTGTCCTTTTAGTGAAAGTAAAGTAAGAAAAAAACAAACTATTTTAGTGGTTTTCATTTGTTAGAAGTAATACAAGCTAGCGACCCCACTAAAACTTTTGTTTGTGAAGTTCGTAAAAAAATATTCAAGAACTTGAACGTTTTCATAACACATCTAAACAGAACCAACCAAAAAACCCATGTTTCTGTGTATTTTTGCTGTTTTATCAATTGTATAAATTGTCCTTAACAATTTAAGTAAAAATTTAACACACTTTTCACAGGTAGAAAAATTGGACGGTTTGCCAGACCGAATATGCACGCAGTGCCTAAAGCAATTGGAAGATGCTTACCAGTTCAGAATAAAGTGTCAGAACACGGACAAGCAACACCGACTCGCCCTCCACCGGGTCAAGGTCGAGTCTGCAATAGACGAAGACACCTTCGACGCTTTCAACCTTGACTTTGAAGACGCGAAGATTGAATGCGAACCGGACATTCCAAAGGGTAGCATTCAAATTGTGAAATTAGAGAGCGTTCCAAAGAGACCTGTTAAGAGAAAATTGGAAAGACCAAAGCCTCAGCCGAGTCAACCCAAGCCGAAGAAGAAGTACGTTTACACGCGTATCTGCGAGATTTGCGGCAAAAATGTGCACAACATGAGGGAGCACCTCGATGCGCACTCGGGGGTGCGGTCTGCGTGCGAGGTGTGCGGAAAGACTTTCAAGTACAAGAGCGGCCTGCTGCTGCACCGAGTAACGCATAATGAGACACCGGTAAAGGTCTGCCAGGTGTGAACTGCCTTTTAATTTCTGCAACTCAATGTCCTAAGTAAGGTGTCTGCGTCCGGTTGGAAAATGTGGCCAATCGCGATTATGATGACAGGTGGAATTCATAAAGGACAATAACCATTCTTCTGTGGCAAGAAAACCGGTGCCAACTTTATAACCCATTTCGTTGGTCCCCCGTGTTACTGGCAAGTCACGTAGTACTCACTAGGTCAATAATATTTTTTGTAAATGCGTACATTATGCACACAAGTGTAGAGCTGAGTCTAATATTTCAAATATTGATAAAATAGGCCAATAATAGCCATTTTTTAACCGACTTCAAAAAAGGAGGATGTTCTCAATTCAACTGTATATTTTTTTTATGTTTTGTTTTGTTTGTTTTGTTATTACCTCAGAATTTTTGACTGGGTTTGAAGGAGGAGGTTCTCAATTCATCGGAATCGCTGGTGTTTCCCGTGTGGTGGGAATTTGGTCTAGTTCTGACAATGGCATCCATGAGAAAACCATTTAAGTCTTAAATTTGCATTAAGTATGTACACGACAAATGGACTCAAATGACGTCTTTTATTTACCACGATTAGTAGGTCTATCCGTATTTTGACAAATTAGCGTACTTCAGATTCACTAAAAATAAAAAAATAAACAAAACTTTGTGGAAACAAACAACTTCAAAGAAAATGTGCACTAAAAAGTAAAAAATAATTGCAATTATTGTAGTTACAATGATGTTATTTTTGGACGCGGTGTCAGCCTCCAGTTTCTTAACACCACGCCAGACACAAAGTTTTTCATGTAGTGTTTCTCACGAGAGACACATTGATTCATGCGTTGTCTTAGATTGTGGGTGCTACTCATGTTATCTCCATCAATCATCTTTCCTCTGATCTGCATCAATCATCATGTTAGTATGTATTTTGTAAATTTTCAGGTGTGCGGAAAGTCATTCAAACACATGTCGGCGTACAAACGACATTACGCATACCACGCGGACGAGCGCAAGTTCACGTGCGAGACCTGCGGTAAGAGTTTCAACGCGCGTGACATCCTCAAAGTGCACTGCCTCATCCACACAGAGCAGCGGCCCTACGGCTGCCCTGAGTGCGGCAAGACATTCCGCACGACCGGCTGCGTCGCGCGCCACCGCCGCATCGTGCACAAGATAAAGGCCGACCCCACCGCTCCTCACAGCTTCAAACTGACAGACACCTTCAAGTGAGAGTGCGCAGCGGAAGTTATGTCTTGTGATTGTAAGGGTTGACGAGGACAGTTAACTTTTATTTCAATGACCGTTTAAGAACCCTAGTCAAGTGCCAGGCCTGTTATAATGTTATAGATGATTGTAAATTTCATATACCATTAAATAAACTGTTACTAATATATTTTAATTATGTATATAAAAATAATTTACATATTAAATCATGGTCATTGGTAGGTGAAAATACATATGCATGCAAGAAGAGACGCAATGAATGATTGGTGCTGTGAATTGAGTAATGACACAAAATATAAAAAATTTCAAGTGTTGAAATCATAGACAAAGGATAGTAGGGATAGACTGCTAACTTCATGCAACGTGCATGTTACTATGACATTTCTTACCAGCACCATCTCCCGTCACTGCCAGAACTAGTTACACCATGCATGATGAAAACGTTACATTTCCATTATATTTTAAGTAATGTCATTGTAAGTAAAAAATATAATTGATATTCATTAGTTTGTTTTAATGTATTCTCAAATGTGAATTACAACCCCATCGTTTGACTTTTATTATCCCTATTCAACACTTGTATGACGTTAGCAATCTTTCCCTACTATCATTTATATATGGTTAAATCGAGCTTTATTTTATGATGCGCAAAGATTTAGTTTAAAATATAGTTTTATAGGCGGAAACATAGGAATATAGAAGGAAATAGGCGCATATAAGGAAGATGAGATTTATTGCTCATGATATCCCGAGACATCACTCTTTATTTTAATACATTGCTTGTAAAAACACTCTGCATCTCTGCCCAATCGCTACGAATATATGATTTTTCTGGACAATGTTAATCATTTACAGTGTGATTTTGAATTTTATTGTTTTATTACAAGTACAGCTGTGTATTGTCATGTTGTTGCGCTGGGAAGAAAAAGAGTTCGCAGGAGTCGCTTTGACTCTGCGTTTGACATCAAAATGACTAAAATGAATCGTTAAGTCTTTATTTCCAGCCTACCGATATGAAAACACAACACAACATAATATTATTACACATACATCGTAGGGTATACTGAAATATTTTGGATTATGATAAATAAAACCCGATATTATACTTGTTATACATTTATCGTTTCTCAAACTATATGCCCTCATGATAAATGCATTTTACAATCTTTGGAAAAATGTAAGAAGCAGTTTTTTTTATGATAAATCGGCTGTGCTGAGGACCAAAGGTGCTCAGAAAAGCCAAATATACCTCCCCTCGTAAACCACGCTCAGCGAGAGCGGGTTTGTGGACTATCGCAGAGCTATCGAGCTTGTTCAAATTACACTTGAAAAGTCCCAGGTTATAGGTATGACGAAAGGCACCGGCCGGCAGACACTTTCATACCCTAGCGGTGCGACCATTCGTTCGCGGGGGAGAAATGGTTCGTTCTCAAAAGCCAATGTCAATCACAATGGGGTGCTCTGATTCTCTCGCGGGTGCTCCCGGTATAGGTAGTATGGGGAGGAATAAGGAATGCAAGTTCCATAGAGGAACGTCCATGGCAGTACCTGTAGAATAGACCGAGCGACCACAAATCGTCTGTGGCTCAGGGTGTCCAGGCCAACGGTGTGTTGTGGGTTTCCCACCAGACGGACCGCTCTGCGCTGAATTGAGTCCAAGGACGCCAACAGGTACTGGGGACTACCTTCCCATATATGGCTAGAGTATTCTTAGGTTAGGTTAGGTTAATAACCAGCCTAATCAGTCATTCCTACAGAAGTAGTAGTTGTACCAGTGAAAAGAACCTTCTGCAACAGTGGAGGAACCCCAGTTTCTGGGATGGAATTTTGGCACTGGATATTGCAGCCCAGTAGGGTTAGGTACTCCGAGACAAGTACGACATTGACTTGAAAATTTGCTAGAAGAGCGGGAGCTTGCTTGGCAGAGAAAACAGCATACCCTATAAATACCCCTAAAATTATTTATTCGTGATTCCTATAGATAATAACAAAACTCCAACTCAACAGGGGCAGGCGTTACACTGAAAATGTCCTTTTGCGACGAGGATTGTTAAGGGGGGAAAAGTGGCCAAAAATCGATGTCGTAATTTATGCACGCCGCCTTGTAAGTGACTCACTATTCGAGAAACCAGTGACAAGTCATGAAAAAGGTATATTCCGGGAGGTCACGACACGTTTGGTCGCAATAAGGTATAGCTGAATCTAAGTTCTCATGTTAGAGACCAACCCTCTGATGCTAAATATGTCGGTCTGCCCATGCCAAGTGGTTGCGTTATCTAGATTGGCTAAGTATATAAAATAGATGCTGGTATGGACCTGCTGATGAATATACTGATTGTCTGGAAACATTGATACCTATTAATGATACAACAATAACCAGTCGGTTTATAATTATATACTTAAATATACCTAAAGTTATATCTGTAACCTAAATCGTCTATAACTAAAAAATATAACAACCAAAGATTTGTTCAGTTTTTATATTGCTAAGCAAGCATGTACTGATACTTTCATGCTTCGTCATTTTAATCCATTTACCTTATCATATATATTTTTTGACACCATAACTACTTTTTCAGGAGCCTTATCTACGTAACGCAACCACTTGGAACAGGCAGACTGTCACATTTCACTTCAGAGGGTTGCTCTTTATCCCGTAAACCCAGTTTCAGACATTTACGTTATCTGTTTATTTAGATTTTCACTGTTGTTCGACATAATACTTAATGTTTACGGATATACAGTGTTAAAAAAGGCTCACTTCTTTATTCAAAAACTATATTGGCCAGGCAAAACGAAGTGTGCAAACAAGAATAGGAGAGCACATCAAGGCAGTCAAAAACAATGAGTTTCACAAGTCGGCGATCTGTGAGCATGCTTGAACAATGGAAGCAATCATTGGATCCGTTTCGACCAAGTTAAAACAATCGCTGTTGAAAAACAATATATACCCCGCTTGGTACGAGAATCCATTGAGATTTCAAGACATCCGAATTTCAACAGAGATGACAGTATGAGGCTATCATCGTCTTGGTCTCCAGTACTGGCACAATATGGCAACACAAGGGTTCAGCTGCCCACACTGTCGCATAGTGACACCGTGAGCATAGTTTGCACAGACAATTTCATCGCCCAACGAAGTGCTGTGTTACTACCCGCATCTGTAGCTGAACCTACCCACAGCTACAATTTCCGCAGCCGACGACCTTTAGTTGACTTCTGACTGGGCGACGCGTCAGAGGTCCTCGAGGTCGCGCCGCGATCCTGATGATGTCCGCAACGTGGTGGACGAAACGTCGGAAAGAAGTGAGCCTTTTTTAACACTGTATATCCGTAAACATTAAGTATTATTTACGTTATCATTACCATTTTTGTCGCGACCTTCTAGTCTAGTAGGATATGGTCTGTCGCCTGTTGCAGGCTGAGCACGGAATTTTGCAATTTGCGACGCATTGAATACGATTGCAGGAACGTCAAAACTGCAGGGTAGGCCTACGACCTTAGATGAAAAAGAATAAGGAGCCTACGACTGATTCAGTTCGAGTTGTATTTTCGCTTAAATGTTTCAGAAAAAGAAGCGATGTAATTGAATAATAATACCAAAGTCATTAACTCTGAAATAATTGAGCGTGTATAGCTTGATAAAAACCTGCCAAGACGGACTCGCACACGAAGGGTTCTGTACCATCGTACGATACACTTTTAACACAAAAAAAATACGTTTTTTTAATTTTACCCTTTAATTTAATATTGTAATACTGGGAAAATATTTTGAAAATAATACTGTGAAATACATATACGGTTCGTGAGATACAGCCCTGTGACAGACGGACAGCGGAGACTTAGTAATAGGTTTCCGTTGGCACCCTTTGGGTACGGAACCCTAAAAACCGGCTTTTTTGAACTCGTACACGAAGCGTTCCATAACATCGTTTAAGATTTAACAAAATTATATTATACATATTATATTTATGTTTCCTAAATACTACGATTTGTTGTTGTAGCTGCAATGAGAATACACACTCTGTGCAAATTTAAGCTGTTTACCTATTACGGCTCACAACATACGAGAGATACAAGCCAACTAACACATGAACGGACAGCGGAGGCTTAATAATATAGTTCCGTTGGCACCCTTTAGGTCTTGTCTCACACATTTTTGAACGTTCTCACCCACATTTAAAATTATGAGTCAACCGGTATTTCCCATTTAACGAAGTACTTAGGCTTCGGACTTAAATAAAATTGTAACGCGTAGCAAGTTTAGTTAACGTACTCCACTCGAAATCGTTGCGACGAATTGGGTGCCCGGATTGCGAATCTTTGCTTTTTGGCCGGAGTGCACGACGCTTCGTAAAATGTTATCCGTTACTGATTACATTTGACGATGATGTGACGGCTAATCGCCCATCATATGAAATTGCGTTGCACGTAACATATTTTCGTCAAAGTTAGCTTGCCAGAAGTCAGACCACAAATAGTCCCTCGAAACAATCGGCAAAAATGTTTGCTGTATGGCAACTCTTAGCACCGCCTGAGCTGACATAGTACTGCCCTTCTCTCACAGTACATAAACAGAAAGGGACAGGCACAATTGAAGCACCATCTAGCGTCAACCATTCGTACTAACAAACAAAACAGTTGCTCCTGGAGCCGCGGGGTGGCGCTACTAGCGCCCAATATGTCGGCTTGCTATCAGCTGTTGGTAGCACCACAGATTACATAGATTTGCCGCCGAAATTTTTAATCTGTGGAACCGAGTGCCAGGCTAATAATTATGAAAAACAAAGCATTGCATTCCATTAATGGCGACGTTTGCCTATTATTTAAGGTCCAATAAGACTACAATAATATAAAAATAGTAACTTTTGATACTTTGAATTATAATTTGATCGTGATTTTGACGGTGATCAATGGGTCCGGAGTGTTTACGATTAGCGGTTAACATCAGCGGTCAACGTAATGTTTAAGTTTCGTGCAACGCAAAATTTGCCTGATCAGGCCTTAATCATACGTTGACGGTGATGTTGACGAGCAAGACGGTACGTGCAACCGGGGCACTGACATTTAATATTTTGTCTGTGGTCCTATTATCTATTTTCTTTGCTGTAGGCCAGTACTATATTCTGTGGCTGTGGGCTAGTTTTTGGTTTGGGTGGAGGGCTTGCTTCATTTATCAGTGCAAATGATCTTAAATTATGATTTTCTTTTATGTTTCGTTGGCAACTAATTTCAGAACCTTTTACACTATTTGTATATAGCTATGAACTTTGACATTGGCGAAATGTGTTAGATGCACGAAAGCCATTAAAAGGGACCCAAAAGTAGGACCCTAAAAAGAAGAAGAAGAAGGGAAGAGGAAAACGAAAGGGAGTTCGGTTTTGGCGGGAATCCGAACAAGTCGAGATTTTTTTGCTATCGAGTTTTTATTTGCCAATTCGTTTGTTTGTGGTCTTTCTTCGCGGAAAACCGGTCGAGAAGATGAAGGCGAAGAGGAAACGGAAAAAGGAAGACAAGAGGTCTCCAGAGGAGTCACTTTCGTCCGATTTATCGGACTGTGAAAATTTGGCGGGAAAAGATGATCTTGTGGAACAGGCGGGAACTACTGAGCTCAACATCAACACCACAGCTACTACATCAAAATTGAATTCACTCGATAAGTACCAACCATTCTTCATTAAAGACTACACCCGTGCATACCCTGAGGATTCGGGAGCACTGGATTTTATCGTATTCATAGAAAGCACAGAACCTAACAAGCCGATTGGAGACAGAGATATTATGAGCTTATCAAACTCTTTCAAAAGATACATTAAGGGCATCAAACAGTTCAAGAGGATAAATCGATACAAAATAGGCGCAATATTTGAAAAACCAGAGCTAGCCAATGCAGCTCTCGGTAACAAAACTTTTTTGGATCAATTCAAGCTTAAGGCTTCCATACCTGCATCTGCAACTGAAACCACTGGTGTCATCACCTCGGTCCCTACCAACTTATCCAATCATAAAATTTTTACCAACATAACAAGCACAAAAAAAATTATATCAGTAAGAAGATTCATGCGTAAAGTAAAGAATGAAAATGGTTTCCAACTAGAACCCACTCCTACTATTTCCATTACATTTGCATCAAATACTCTACCGGACTATATTGACATGAACTTATGGAGATTTAGAGTGGCTCAATACATACCCCGTTTAAAACAGTGCTTCCGATGCTTGCGCTTTGGGCACATATCAAAATATTGTAAAAACGGAGAGAGGTGCTCAATATGCAGTTGCGAAGGGCACAATTATAGAAATTGCTCTACGGAGCATGCCAATGCTACCTGTTATAATTGTCAAGGTAATCATGTCGCTATATCAGGGTTATGCCCTATAAAAAAGAAGAAAATTGAAGAAAACAAAAATAAAACCAGAAAAGTTCAATACAATGAATTATTTAATGAAAAGTCATTCCCTTCCTTACCTACCACTAACACAGATCAAACAGAAAAAAATTATAATACGCAACTAAAATATAACCAAATATTACACACGAATAAAGAAAATTCAGTCGACTCTATCCTGAATAATTTGTTAAACTCTGAAAAAGCAATGAACATACTTCTCGAAATGATTGTAAAAGTTATAACAATGAGCAAAACTGGCGAGGCTCCTATCTCTGCGCAAAACATAAAAAGCGTTATTCACGACTCTATTAGAAAAAATAAACCTGTTATATAATGTCAACTTTGAATGTTGTACAATGGAACGCGCAAAGTTTGCTATGTCATCGACATATTCTCACTCAATTTTTATATGAAAATGATATACATATTGCAATAATTTCTGAAACTTGGTTAAAACCACAACAACGTTGTAAATTTAGAGGATATCAATTGGAAAGATCTGATTCTGGAAATTCACACAATGGAGTAGCAATATTAATTCATAATAGTCTAAGCTACACAAAAATTATCACCACAAGTGACAACTCGATACAAAATATAGCTATCAAATTATCTTACAACAACAAATTTGTAACTATAGTTAGTTTATACAGTCCCCCGAATTGTACTCCACCTTTCACAAAAAGTAAGTTCGATAGATTAGTAAAAAATATCTCTGAGCCAACGATTATTGCGGGCGATTTTAATGCTCATCACACTTTTTGGGGATGCAATAACACTGATTCACGTGGAAGGGACATTTTGGAAATAATTGATGACAACAATCTTGTTCTTTTGAATAACGGTGAAGTGACAACAGTTGGTTCCAGTAGATGGCGGCCAAATGCACTCGATCTCACAATGGTATCTTCTTCTTTAGCATTGTCTTGTAACTGGACGGTCCATGATGACCCTCTCGGAAGTTATCACCTGCCAACAATAACAAAAATATTATTAGCCAACAACACATACAACAATCAAGAGACTGCAAACAATTTTCCAAAGCATCCAAACTTTAGACTCGTAAATTGGAAAATATACTCAGATTTAGTTTCGAGAGAGCTCGAACATTTTAACTTTGATAATCTTAACCCAATAGAATCTTATGATTCTTTTTGTAATATTTTAAATGCAGCTATTGAGAAGTCTATACCCAAACGGAAGCATTCATCCACACCTAACTCCACTTTTCGGCATTCAAAACCCAAACTTTCTGTTCCCTGGTGGAATGAAAAATGCAGCTCAGCTGTAGAAAATTCCAGGAAAGCATATGCAACATTTAAACTAAATTGTAATGACGAAAATTACATAGAATTCAAACGATTGCAAGCACTTAAAAAACTCATTTTAAAAAGAGAAAGAAGCGAAAGCTGGCAAAGGTTATGTGAATCATTTAACAGATATACACCCGTTTCTAAAATTTGGAACACTATTAAAAAATTTAATAATACCTACCAAAGTAATAGTCACAACACAAATCATGACTGGATTAATGATTTTTTGCAAAAGTATACACCCGATTATGTTGAAAATCAACTACATTCAATCAATAGTTCTGTTCCTAACAATAATGAAAATGAGTACCTTACAAAATATTTTACTTTACAAGAACTGAAATCTGCCTTAAATTCTAGACGAGATACTGCATGTGGATTAGATATGATTCCATATAAAATGCTACGTCACTTAAACCACAACAGTCTGGTAATATTTTTAAACACGCTTAATAAGCTGTGGTGTACTTCCATAATTCCATGGGAATGGAAAATAGATTGTCTCATCCCAATACTTAAACCAAACAAAAGTAAAGACGATGCAAATTCTTATCGACCTGTGGCATTGACTTCGTGCATTGGAAAAATTTTTGAACAGTTAATTAAGCAACGTTTAGAATTTTTTATAGAAAGAAACAACATTTTACCTAGCAATCAATTTGGTTTTAGGAGGGGTCGATCCGCTAGAGAAAGTTTCAGCCATCTACATCTGGATATTTCAAAAGCTTTCTCATTAAATCACGATACCGTGTGTGTTTTTTTAGATGTCGTCGGCGCATTTAACAACATCGATCACTTTACACTTGCATCGATCTTGAACTCTTTGGGCATTCCAGCAAAATTAATAAATTGGATATATAATTTTTTAAATGGCAGGGAAGTATATGTGAAAGACAGCAACTCTCTTTTTGGTCCCAGATTTTCCTATAGGGGAACGTCTCAAGGTGGGATATTAAGTCCCCTCTTATTTATAATTTATATTCACAAATTAAACTCAAAACTAGGATTTGATGTAAATAACCTCCAATTTGCAGATGATTTGGTTATTTATTGTTCCATTGGTGATAGAGCGACTACATTGACTTGTATAAATAAAGCCATGAAGAATTTGTATAAATATTTTACTGAGTTAAATTTAGATATAAGCCCAGAGAAAAGCAAAGTTGTTATATTTAGTAAAAATAAATACAAATTAAAAGCCGAAGTCTTCTACAATAACACTCTTCTTCCGGTAGTTGAAACCGTTAAGTTTTTAGGAATAATATTTAACAGTAACTTATCTTGGAACTCTTATGTCGATGGCATAGCAGACAAAGCGTTAAGATCATACAACATTTTGAGGTCCTTAGCGGGCACCTATTGGGGCGCGGATCCGAAAATCCTAATAATGCTTTTTAAATCTTTGATACGTAGCCATTTTGAATATGGTTTTCTATGTTTTTCTCATCATTGGAAACTTATAGAGAAACTGGAAAAAATACAAAATAAAAGCTTACGTTTAATAACTGGAGCGATGATGTCAACTCCCATAGTATCCATGCAAGTAGAATGTAACATTCCTCCACTGAGAATCCGCTTCAAATATCTGAAATTAAAATTTTTGTTAAAGCTTCTATCCATATCAAATCATCCTCTGTTTACCAAAATTCAACATCTCCTTTCCATCCCATCCGATCCTAGTCATCATCCTTACATCCTGAGAGACTTTTCAAATATATTACATTACAAAAATGAATATGAAATACAAGCCAATTTCAACTTTCCTTGCTATTTGGGAAAATATGACAGCAAATTCTACGGAATTCCAATTCAAATAGACGAAAACTTGGAGTGCAAAGAAGAATTTTTAGAACAAATTTCAAGTTACAGAGGTTACAGAAGAATATATACCGATGGTTCGAAAACAGTTCGTGGGGTCGGCTGCGCGATCTATGACGAGACAACCAAGAGAGGTTATGGCATTAAGATTCCTAGTTCTGCATCAATATACACTTCTGAAGCTTTGGCAATTCAAATCGCACTCGAGTTCATCGAAGTTCAACAACACTATACGTGGATAATAATAAGCGACTGCATGAGCGTTCATAGAGCCCTACAGAATACGAAACTAGATGCCAATACTCACTATGTCATACACCAAATACGGGATAAACACTTTTCCTTGATACAGCAAGGCTACGAAATATGTTTTTTCTGGATTCGCGGCCACATAAATTTGAAGCCACACGACTCAGCAGATTATCTAGCTAGAACGATAGCTGACAGCAACCTGAATATTTGCCATATTAAGAATGTTGCCCTACCGCAATCGGAATTTGTAGCGAAAATAAAACAGGAAATTATCCACGAATGGACCGAACAATGGAAAATGTCCAATACGGGTCGTTGGTACGCCGAAATAAACGATTTAGTTGGGAAAACACCTTGGTTCAATAAAACCTTACCAAAAAGAAGAAAATATTATACAACAATTTGTCGTCTACGTTTCGGACATTGTCTTTTTCAATCCCATCTTTACAGATTAAACCTTATCGACACCGCCGTATGCCCACACTGCAACTTAGCTGATCAATCCCTGGACCACCTCTTCTTTCATTGCTGTGCTTTTGATGAGCAAAGAGAAAAACTATATAAATGCTTAGAAATTACATACAAAGAAAGAGAAAAAATCCCGCTCGACCTGAAAAAGATATTAAGTCAACCGACCAACTTTGAACCCATATTTCTATATATACATGAGACAATAGAAAGTATTTAACTACATGACACTCCAGAATTGACTACAATCCATAAGATACAATAAAGAGAAGGCTGTATAGCGAAAGCTTTTGCCTGTCCATTGGATAAAGAAACAAAAAAAAAAAAAAAAGAAAACGAAAGTTTTGTATTGGTTTTGTACGTAGAAATAGTATTTAAAGTTTTGTTTTTGGATTAATAATTTGAATGAAAGTGGTTTGAAACTGCCGCTACAGTCTATTTCTGGCTGTGTTAAAATATCCTCTCATCGCAGCAACATGGGAGACGACGCGACTTTCACATGTACCTATATAATTATTCCTTATTTTGATTGCACCTATCCCGCCCATGACCTAACCTTCATAAGGCATTGATATTACCTGCTATTTATTTACATTATGTATTTTTATAACTATGTAAATATAACAAATGATAAATACATTAGGAGTCCGACAATCGGATTAAAGGAGAGCGCTGATTAGATGAACGAATCGTGGGATGGCTATTCGGATAATCGTTGTTTTTTCATAATTGACCTCTATCTATTAATAAAAATCTTTGTAAATAAAATTTGTGTTTGTTTACGTTAAGATACACACATACATTCATACACATGTAAGCGCCATTGTACACACTATAATTATGTAAATTAAGGATGTTCCGACTCATACAATGTTTTTTTTACACAGAACGCAAAAAGTATTGCACTTTAAGGCACGAATTCGTCAAAAATATTAAATATAGCCATAGTAGTTGCAGCGAAAACATATTCACAATTTCAGGTTTAATGGTTTCGTTGTTGCCGATTAGAAGTTTTACACCGTTAGATGGCGCTGTTAAATAAAAATCGTATTTAAATAAATTGTAACAAAACCAATAATCCTGAAATTGTGAATTTGTTTTCGCTGCACGTAATATGACTACATTAAACTTTTATTATTAATTCGTGGCTTAAAGTGCAATACTTTTTGCGTTATGTGTTCAAAAAACTTTATATGGGTCGGAAACAGCCTTAATATTTATGCTGGCTTAAATAAATCCGCCGAAAAAAGCCGAAGTAAACCTGCACGTTTACAAGCAGCCAGATCGAGAACTTTTTCTAGAACAGAGATCTTTTTTAGCTTAGTTTTTAGGCTGTAAGGATAAGCTGTCGTTCGTAGCACTGATGCTCCAATAATCGACTTTACCGTACTAACCACTATAGTTGCTAATCATCAAAAGATGAATTTGTTCTCCTTCAAATTTATCTAGATGGTTTTGCCAAACGACAATAACAGTCATTGGCTGCATATTGGTACTCCGTCTCCTTTGTAGAAGCTCGCTGGATGGATAAGATGTATGATTGACCTTTTAGGAGCTTGGCATAGAAATAATTTTGTGCAAAAACCATTCCTTCATCTATACCATTATATAAAGAGGAAAGGTTTGATGGTTTGTGTATTTGAACCGAATAGGCTCTGAAACTACTGAACGGATTTGAAAAATTATTTCACCATTGGAAAGCTACAGTCTATCCGAGGGACATAGGCTATGTTTTATCTTAAAAAAAATTGGGATCCTTACCAAAACTCCGATAACGTAACCCAAGGTGCAAAAAAATTACCAAGAATGTTCCTTACATCGCGTGCGCTGCGAAAATAGAACAAAATGATGTAATACAATTTTATAGAACACATTATTATCTACAAAAAATGTCTCGACAGCATACATCTAACTATTATAGTTATGTCACAATAAGTGTGCATAAGTGGCAAGCATAAGCCTGTATTGTAATGAACTTTTTGCATGTTTTGATTTGATGTACAATAATCATTGTGCTTAGTATCGATTTGACATAGGTCTAGTATAGAAAAAAATTGGTTAACTTTTATTAATGGCTGCAAAACCGATATTTAGATTAAGGTTAAATGAAGTGTTACCTTTGCACCTTCTACAGTTATACCTTGGTTATTTTTTTTTTTAAGGATCACCTTAAATAATTATGAATAAAGATAATTTGTATTTATTTAATTTTTAAGGTGATACTATTATTTTAAAAGTTGTAATCTATCGATAATTTCCCAGTTTGCCACGCAGCGCTACGTGAGCGAGTTGCTTACATACTGCCGCCAATTAGTTCAGTTCAACCTTGTGTTTGTGCCGAGCTCTTACCATTACCTCCTGCCTGGACCCTTACCTCCTGTCGGGACCCCCTACAGTGTTATGGTTTCAGTATCGCCGTGTGCTGACATAATGGACGAAAACCTCTCCTCTGACTAAAGCATAGCGGCCTACTTTGTAGAATGTGTGAAGCTTAATCTGTTACATGTTTTAGTCACAACAGAACTCGCAGAGAAGTTCTTCCACCTGCGTTTCCAGAATGAATCACTATTCAAAAAGAAGAAGCAGCCATGGAAGTAAGTTAACTTTTATTTAATTTAATTTTGTTAGTTCAAAGAACGAGCAGCCAAAGCTAATATTGTCCTTGGCTTGAGAAATTTGATTTAATTTCTTCTGGTTATTGAAATAAGACTTAATTTTTAGTGAGATTACCGACAAAATAGTTAAATAGTTTAAAAAAATAGGCTTATGGCATATAAGAAGAATACAAGTAGTCCCACTGCATTTCCTTCCATGCATGACTCAAGAGGCCAGTTTGTGGTAGATCACAAGGTCGACTGAGCACACCACCACACTCAGGTGAAAAATCCCGCCATCAAGCCGTTTGCTGTGTTCTGGCATATATCCTGAGAACCGAGTAGCAAGAGGGATGCTGTGAAGACGAGTGATCCAGTAACTCTAAGCTAAAGTACTGCTTAGGAGTAACGGATAGACACTATCGTCTTTACCATGGAGAGTGCTCTTCGGAGCTATATAACGCCGTGCCTCCGTCGCCTTTCTACCACCGCACAACACAGAACAGGCAGGGAATGCACCCATTCACTGTCGACATTCCCAAAATAAGAACCCACCTATCGTCTAGATCTTTTAACTATAGTGTCGGTAAACGATGGAATCGACTCCCTGCCGAAGTTTTTCCCTCAAATTACGACCTGGGGTCCTTCAAACATGGTGTGAAGAAGCACCTGGCCGGCCGGCATGGTTTTCGCAGCCCCTGTGAAAGTCCGAAAGCCCATGGGCGCCCTTTTTTGTGAGGTCCTGGCGTGCGCCATATGCCAAGCTTAACATAAAAAAAACCATACCCAGGGAGAGCTGGTGAAGGTGGAGCTGCCTGCCCGCCCATTAAGTATGTAGTTCAAAGCCCGGTCTCTGACTGAACAACACAGCAAGCTGCCAGTCACTTTGTGCATAATCTCGTGTCAGTTGGTGCCAGACTAACGGTACCCCAGTGGCTACTTCCGGGGCTGACTGAATATTTCGATAAAAAAATATTGTGCTTTTGCTTGATGTTGTCATTTATATTTTGATATGTTTTCTATTGCAGGGACTTTCACAAGATGCTCTTAGACAAGGGTTTCCCAAGAACAATGACCCAACGTCATATGTCGAAAAAATGGCAAAACACATTATACGTTAGTGAGAACGAAATTCTATATTTTCTCAACAGTTTTGGCTAAAGCATACAGAAGTCAATGATTACATTTTACCAATATTTCATTGCAGGCTTACATGGAAGCTAAAAGTAAAAATAATACTTCATGGCTATATTACAGCCTTTTTGATAAATATTTAGGCAATAACAAAGCAATCGACAAATATGATTCATGTAAGTAATTCCTATTCATCATCAACCTTATTTTACTTCGTGTTAATAAAACATTGTTTTACGCTATGTATGAATCACTTCAGAGCTATCTATCAGCCCATTCGAAATGTTATAAAGCCATCACTACTTCAACTACAGTTCATTTAACCTGACTGATGGTGAACTGTCACAGAACAGAGTGGCATGTGGTAGTTTTCGCGATTCCAATGTGTGGCCAAAGTGATCATATAATCGTATGGGGAAGCTGGCTGTGCGTCGTTTTTTTTTTATGTGACTGGACATGGATGGCTAATACCACACCTTCTGTCATGGTATTAGCCCAACACACCACATGGGAACTAGGTGCCATGCCAGGCCCTTCCTTATATTGCACGGCTACATTGAACTGGATGGAAAACACGGACAATTTTCATTGCCGCTTCGACCATCGTTCATCCAATGCGATGGTACCAACCCGGGCGGGATAAACCCTACCACCTAGTATTAAGGAAGGGGACCTACGGGTTAACGTGGAATCCGAACCACGGCCAGCCTCTCTCAACGGTCGAATGGTCACCCATCCAAGACCAGACCGGACCCAGCGTTGCTTAACTTCGGAGAGCGATCGCCGCAGTGTCGCGCCACTGGGCTATTGAGGCTGAGGCCCAAACATCGTCATCGCGCGTGAATATGCTCCCGAAATGGAATCCCTCCAATACGGCAATTTTTGCTTGTGGCATGTATGTTTATTGGGTTGGTAATTTTAGAAAATTGGAGACAGCGGATTTTATAGTAATCACGCTAGATGGCACATCTCCTTCCTTTTTATGGTTCCGCACCCAACGGGTGCCAACGGAACCCTATTAATAAGCCCCCGATGTCCGTCCGTCCGTCTGTATCTGTATCTCAAGAACTGTAATAGGCAGCTGAAATGTTCACAGAGTGTGTATTTATTTTGGCGCTAAAACAACAAATAGGTAAAATAAAAAAATAAAAAAAATAAAGGGGGGGACCATACAAAAAACATGATTGTTTTGTGTTAAAGCTTGCACGATGGTACGGAACCCTTGTGCGAGTCCAACTCGCACAAGGGTTCCGTTGACCGGTTTTTATCTTAGGTTGCAACAACGTTAAATTCTGTCACATTTGACAAAAGTGTTAATTTTTTTATATCACTACTACATAAACGTGTGGCATAAAAATGTGATGTAAATATTCAATTGATCAACGATAACTCAGCAAATATGTAATATTTATTATTAAAACACATACTTTCCTATTAAGTTTGATAAAATATATATGGTCATCTGAATTTGATACCAAAAATATAAAAATTTACGGATAAAATCCATGAAAAACGGTCCGGAATAAATTAGACCATGTCACCCTGAACACGTGAAACTTGCAATGAGGCAAAAATCAAAATGGCCACTAATGGTTTGAAATGACACTGACATGCCAGTCAAATGCAATATTACCATGATTAATTGACCATTTCTCAATTATATCTTTAAAATAAGGCCGCAAACTGATAATGTAAAACAAAAATAATTAAACACAAAAAACGTAGATAGAATATGAATAAAACAATGAAAAAAAATACAACTAATGCACATAACAAAATAAAACAAGTAATACAATAAAACAATACTCTAGGAAATTAACTATATGCACACCCTAAAGAAATAGTCACGCATGTGCATGCAAACCCAAGAGGAATTTCACATTGATATGGAATTTCAGATGACTGCCACAAAGGACACGGGATTTTAAGTAAAATATCACCACAGAAACCTCCCTTTGACTAGAGTTGTGTTTTAATTAACATCAATTAAGCTATGTAATGTAACATTAATTGTTTTGTAGGGGATGAAGAATGGCGCACAAAACTGATCCAGGCCTGTCTCAGTTGTCATGAGAAGATGAATACTGACAAAACCTCTGATCGAGAACTTTGGAGGTATTATTATTATTATTATTATATTGTAATGCACTAGCAGCATTATGCTGATGCGTGCACTTCTTTTTATGCACTTGCACTTTTGTTTTTAAGCACTTGCACTTATTTATTTATTTATTGTCTATGAATTTTTTTTTATATTTTTTTTTTTAATTTATATATATTTTTTTTATTTTAAGTAAAGATCCAGTTTGTTTTTGAAAACATTTACTGACGATGCACTTATTATTTCTTCAGGTAGGCCGTTCCAATTATCCACAACTCTGTTTGTTAGGAAATGTTTTCGAGGATTTGTTGATGCTAGGGTGCGATTTATCTTTAGCGAGTGACCGCGTAGCCTTTCGTTAGTGTTAAATATGTACATTGTTTTGAAATTATTGACATCATAGGAACCATGCAGTATTTTATATGTTTCGATAAGATCCCCACGCTGTCTGCGTTTTTCCAGTGTTGTGAGGCCTAATAGCTTTAGTCGGTCCTCATAATGTTTGTTTTTCATGGTGACTACCATCTTTGTTGCTCGTCTTTGGACTTTTTCAAGTACATCTATATCCTTCTTGAAGTAGGGGCTCCAAACTTGGTAGGCGTATTCAAGAAGTGGCCGCACATATGTCTTATATAGCTTGATGAATAACTCCGGAGTAATAATAGAGAATGCTTTTCGGATCATGTAAAGCAGGGAGTTTGTACGTTTCACTGTTTCAGTTATGTGTAGATCCCACTTAAGGTCGTAAGATATAGTTACTCCGAGGTCACTTTGTGATGTGACTGATTTTAATTCGTGATCATCAATTGTGTAGCTGCAATGGGGGTTTTTAGGACCAATATGTAACACAGTGCATTTTTCGGCGTTTAATGAAATAAGCCAATCCTTGGTCCACTGGACAACCCTATTTAGGTCATCTTGAATAGCTTGGTGGGCAATGAGTGGATCCGAAAAAATTTTTACATCGTCCGCAAAGAAGGCTTAGGCCATATTGATGAGAGCTCCAAGGTCTGTTAGAAATATGCCAAACGCAACGGGCCCGATTACCGAGCCTTGCGGCACCCCACTTAGAACTTCGTGTGGGTCTGATAATTCATCGCCCACTCTCACTCTGAACGTTCGTTCACTTAAAAAGTTTTTAAGCCAATTCAACAGCTTACCTCTTATTCCAAAGTGTTCCAGCTTATGTATCAATCTTTTTATAGGGACGCGATCAAATGCCTTTTGGAAATCTAAGTAGACTACATCAGTTGGTCGACGGTCATTCCAATTCAAAGTCCACTTGTCCACACATGTAAGTAGATTCGTAACCGTCGATCTTCTGGGGACAAATCCATGTTGTTCTGCAATAATAATGTTTTCCTGCGATAGGAAAATTCTAACCCTTTCAATTATAATTTTTTCCATGGTTTTACATACTAAGCTAGTTAGACTTATGGGGCGGTAGTTTACGGGTGCAAGCTTATCACCTTTTTTATAAATTGGTACAACTACAGCTTGTTTCCAGTCCTTGGGTAGTTCTCCATTTTCAAATGATAGAGTCATAATATCAGATAGTTGGGCACAAAGTTTAGATGAGCACCTCTTCAATAGTATAGCTGGTATTTCGTCGGGACCTGTGGATGTAGTATCCTTAAATGATTGAAGTACTTGCGCGATTTTTTGTGGTGAGAACGTAATTGTTCCAATAGAATTATGGACTTTCGGTACAAGTATTTTTGGCATCGGACCATCTGGTTCACTGGTATATGACTTCTGAAATTGTTGTGCAAATTGATTTGCCACGGCATAGTGCTCAGTTATAATGTCACTGGTGTTGTGGTCTCTCAATGCTGGTGGTACTGATACTTTTGACGACAACTGTTTACGAATATAACCATAGAATGATTTATCGCCACTGTTTATGACGCTTGTTTCAAAGTTTTGTCTAGATTGTCTTACTTTTGTAATTATGTCATTGTTCAATTTCCTGTAACTTTTATATGACTTTTTACATTTATTGAGTTGGTAAATTCTCCATAGTTGCTTTTTTTGCAAAGTCATTTTTAATATTTCATTATTGATCCAAGGTTTATTATTTGATTTGGTGGATTTATGTGTAAGCGGTACATGTAGCTTGACAGCATCATAAGTAGACATCTTAAAAGCATCCCAAGCACTCTCAACGTCGTCGTTGGGGTCAGTCATAGCATGACAGTTCTTTAGGGTGGCACACATGGCTTCGAAGTCCATTTTGAAGTAGTTGTGACGCATGATTTTTGTCTTTTTGCAGTCGGTCGCTTCTTTGAAGAATTGAATTGTGGCCAATAATACCAAATGATCACTCTTACCAACATTTGCAAGATGCTCTATTTTGGAGCACAAAGTTTCTTCATTGCAAAAGACAAGGTCAATCAGTGATTCTTGCTGGTTTCGTTTACGAGTTATTTCCTTCACAAGCTGGTGAAGGTTCGAGTTTGTGCACATTTCTATAAATTTTTCATGGAGTGTATTATAACCATCCAATTTTAATAATGGCCATTGAATTTCAGGCAAGTTAAAATCACCCATAATAAATATGGTTTCGTGCTCTGAAGCTTGCTGTATCGTATTAAAAAGTTGTCTGTCAGATTCCTTGAATGTATAGTTTGTAGGACGATATATTCCACCGATTAAAATTTTGAACGTTCCATACTCTATATCAAGCCAGAGGGCTTCCACACCATCCACGTGGTATGTGAGGTTTCTCCTTGCTATGATTGGTATATTTTTATGTTTATTCACTACGTAAATTGCAACCCCACCCCATTTCTTGTCTCCGCTTCTGTCTTGTCGAAATATTGAGTATCCAGTTATAGAAATAATGCTGTCGCTGATCTGTGGTTTTAAGTGGGTTTCAGTAATGATAATAAAAGTTGGATTATGTATATTTATGTCGACTAAGAATAAATCAAATTTTGCCATTATCGATGCCAGGTTCGTGTAGTAAAAGGTCATTTCGGTGAGGCCAGGATCTAGTTTTTTTGTATTGGAATAGGTTTTGGAATAATTTTTGGTTGGCCATTAATGTATTTAATGGTCAGGTCTTTTTCACCCTTCTCAGATCTTTCAGTTAACTCGTCACGAAGTCGTTTAAGCTGGTCGCGCTGGTATAGGGTTAGGTCAGACTTGGCGTTCACTAATTGTGGCAGCTTTGACCTGTTCTTAAGAACGGCCATGGCTTTCTGCTTTGACGGCATGATGATCTTGATGGGACGAGGGCGGGTGTCACCGGGTTGTGGTTTGCCGAGCCTGATGACTGCAACCGGCTTTTCCGCTTCGGGTATCAATGCCAGTGATTTCTGCACATTGTACATATCGTGACCCTTGCGATCTTCCGCACTTACAACTGACGACTCGGGGATGCCAAACATAATGATATTAGAGCTCCTCTTTTTCCTATCTTCGAGTTCCTCCAGCACCATATCCATGTTCAACGTTTGGGCTTGGTTTTTCTTGAGCTCGGCGACTTCATCCTTTAGCTGGCTGACAAGGTTCCTCAGGGCAGGCAGCTGTCGCACCCCTAGCACGCAATCAGGACATAAGTACTTCATTGTGGGGCACTGGAGAGTCACCACACGAAGCTCAGTCGCTAGTAGACCACTACATTTCACGCAGATTTGGCGGTCACAACCATGACATATGACTTTTTCATCTGTTTTTGGCACTGATTTATCGCATTTTAGGCAAGCCATTTCTTTCTTTATTTTATCTTTTACAATGACCAGAGAATAAACCGTATTTTACTTAAGTTATATTTGCAATTCGAATTTCCTTACTAAATGAGGGTAGGTTTTGTTTACGTTTTACATCACTTTTGTTAATACACAATTTACACAATAAATCTCTTCTTGTAGGCTAGGATAACACTGTCACCAGTACACAAGGTCCTGTTAGACACTTCAAAACTATTCACAGCAATAAACAATAAATATAAACTTTTTTAAAAGGTTCAGGAGTGACTTAAAATGCAAGAGCACAAAGTAAATGCGAGGGTAGGTATATATATATATATATATATATGGTAATAGTCAAAGTGGTTGTATTTTAACACAATTCATTATTACCTTTAACCGGAAGTGTATCTTTAGAACTTTGGTTGACTGTACATCGGCACCCTGCGTCACCGCTTCCCGTGCATGCTCCCTCCGCCACTTCCTCCACGACCGCCCGGCCCGATCCTGCTGCTCAGTGTAAGCAATCCCTTATCCACAGAAGCGCGTATTGCTACGCGCACATTCTCGCTTTCAACTTACATGCCGCTGCACCAGTTTTTTTTACTTTACTTTTTTAATGTTAAATTTCCCTATACAATCCAGTAATCCAAACATTCCAATAAACTAGCACCCATAGTTTTTTTAATAGTTAATTTTTAATACCTGGTAATACAATTCAAAAGGCGCAGTTCTGTTTTACAGACACATTTTTATCAATAATGGTTCTTTTAATCGCAGGGAAATGAAGATATGGATTTTTTAAAATTCCTTTCAATAAATTAAACGGGCAGAGTAAACGCCGGGCCATAATTTAAAAAAATCTATGTTAGTCACATTAAATCATAGATGGCGCCATCAGGAGAAAGCTAAACCGTTAAACTTCCATCTCTATTATGAACATGCTGCGCAGAAGAAAATAATTATGCATAGGTAATAATCATCCATCTGTAGGTTATGTGCGATACTGTGCTGATGTGATGTGCGCTTGGCAAAATTTTAAGTCAAAATGCAACAATTTGTTTGTTCTTGATAATCCGGCTCTTCCAAAACATTTCAAACATTTTCCTATACAACTTATTATATTATTCTAACTTTGGTTTTATTTTGGTCATTGTCCTTTGCGCTATAGAAGGTCTTTTTTTTCTATTTCTTTACTTTTCTTTTCAGAGCAGTGGAAAATGAGCTCAGGTCGAGTGGGTTGCCATTAGAGTGTTGCATTCAGGACATCCGAGGACTATTCCATCACTTGAAGATTACTTATCGTGTAAGTTACTTACACTGGTCTTAATATGACAACAGCCCAATCATTTCAATGAAGAGTATTTCATTTTTTTACTGATGAGTACGCAAATACAGCAAATAAAATCTGATGCACCGACATCGATTGAAAGCCTCCTGTACTACAAATATGTTCATTGAAGCCATTAAAAGCTGCGTTAAAAACTTTCTATAAAACCTTTCGCCTTTAGTCCAACGAACTCTGCTACGTACTTACGAACGGGTGCTACGTACCATTATGGAGCACATCACCTAACTCAAATGTTCACCATATGCAGCGTTGGAGCGCAACACACAAGCGCGCTCCGTGCGAGGAGTGGGCGCGACTGGAAGAGTGCGCCCCCGCCGTTATCGCGGCGCCCGCCGCCGCCCGCATGAGCAACGCGCAGCGGCGCGAGCGAGCGGCGCAATCACGCGCTGCCTCACACGACTACGTATGTACGTACACGTGTGTTCTCTCTCTAGTTTTCCGGAAAATGCTTGTAAAATGTAAATTAGTACTGTACTATGCCTATTCCACTTCAGATCTTGGGTTTGCATCCCATCTCTGTCGATCTACCTTGCCATGTTAGTTTTGCTTGCACCTCACATGGCGATAACCTCGTGGGCTATTTCTAATATACATATTACAATAATTGTATTACTTATTCAGATTCTGGTCCTGCAAGTCCTTTATATAAGATAAGTGAAGCGTAAAAGTTTGTAATCCACCTCCACATTTCCGGGCAATCTTTAGATGGAGCCTTTTTCTTAGAACTTCAGTAATTGCCTAATATTCTACTCAGTATAAGCGCAGTAGGTATGATATACACACTTCTGATTGGTGCAGAATTGATCGAATTCTCTCGCATATTTTCGCACACCTTACGCCGTTATCTCTCCTGGTGTCTTCCGGTCAAATGCATTTTGTCCCAAATTGTTCTCCCATTAACGGTTGTTTGAAAATCTGAAAAAAATTATATACTTAGGTAGTTGTGCACCAAATAATAATTTTAGCTCAAAACTTCATACTTTTTGAGAAAAATCATCAAGCAATTTGTTCGATGTCCAGCATTGAAGGGATCATCTGCACGTGAACACATTCACGCTTGACCATGATTATTTTTCTTGATTATGCTAAAATAAACCATTTAATTTCAAGCATCTTGTTCGAATTCGCCAGTGCGGTTTTTACACGGTGCAGTACGGTTTTCGATAATATTGATTTTTTTCAGGGTCACATGATATGACCGAGAGCTTTATACAAGTTCGCTTGCAACATGAATGGCTTTTTAAAGAAAGGAAACAACCTTGGCAGTGAGTTTGCATTTATTTACGTATTGGTATGAATATTTTCAACATCAGGATAATTATAATACTGAAATAAAGTTAAAAATGTATTTGTATTATTATATTTCTCAGTATGATTCTAAAAATAATTTAAAGTAAATGTATATTTTTTATTAATTATGTAAACATGGGCCTGTGTAAAAGGTGGATGCAGATGCATGAACAATATAATATTACTGGCGTCATATACAGGATGGATCCTATGGTAATGTACAGTACAATTAACTGTCAAAGTTAGCAGACAATTGCCCGCTTGACGTTAAGTTTCCGGACAAACCTATATACATCAAATAATAGCCTACTTTGTTATATTACATTTTATTGTTCTGCATAAGCCTATGCAATTGTTGTTTTTTTCAGTGATTTTGCAGAAATAATGGTGGAATATGGTTACCCTAAGTTATATCATCATTACATTCGGAAGAAGTGGAACACCATAAATCGAGTAAGACACCGATGTACATTTTGGCAAGACTATACAATTTAATTTATAAATTGTTCTGTTGTATTATTTCTTAGGACTCTCTCAACTGTAAAATAAATAAAATATAGCTAAGATAAAACAATAATATTTTATAAAAAAAATATTTAGTAGGCTACAGCCCTATAAAATTATTGTACCATGAGTCCAGAAGATAAACATACTTGGGAGGAAAATGTAACCTCGAGGCGCAACGTCAGTTAGTGTTGGAACATATGTTATTGAAAAAACCGACCAACTCACTAAGTTGTTGCCAATACATTTTTAAAATTGCCTAAAAACATGAAATAAAAAAAAATGGCCATCCACAAATTTTTTTGTAGTTTTTTGGATTATAAGTTCATTGTTTTATGAATTTAATCATTCATATGTTTGACGTTTACTTAAAATTTATTTTTATTTACTTTTTCAGGAATTTCAGAAAGCCCTGGCTTCAAACAACACAAACTGGGCTTATTATGATATTTTTCAAAAATATTTGGGAGATAATTTCTCCAACCTAGACCCTCTGCAAAGCTGTGAGTAATTTTGAAAAATGGATTTTTTATTTCCATAGCTTATTCTGAATCCATTAATATTTTCATAGCTTACAGGCCTACCATTAAAACAGCTTTACAAACAATGCATGTATTCTTATTTTGTCCTCAATACAGGGCAGGAGCGCTGGGTATTGGGGCTCATTAAATCTAGAATCAGGCACCATGCCTCATTTCAAGAGTACGGATCTCAGCCCCTGACATGGAGGTACAAATTTAGTTTATAATATTTTTTAAACCTTCGCCACTCGTTAACCTACCCATCACATGGGTCTGCCATCTCAATACTTCCATGCTTCAGCAAAAATTTGAGACAATTTCCTGTACACAACTCGTAAGGTTTTTTCCTGTCCTAAAAGCATAAATGACCAACTTTTTGTTTTTAGAAAAACAAGCTCACAACTGACAAATTTGCACATTTTCTCATTTTATCATGCATGTAAATGATCTTTCAGAATATTTAGCTAGTATGGCAGATATAGTTATGTTTGCTGATGACACTGTCATAATATTTAATTTTAAAAATAATGATCACACAACAGATTCTGAACGAAGGTTCACGGCTGGTTTCAGAGCCACCAGCTCCTATTAAAAGTTGAGCAAACACAATTTTTAAAATTTTCATTAAGAAATGAGATTAAGAGTAAGAGTAAGAGTAAAATCAATTTATTTACAAGATTACACATTTTTCAGTTACAAGGCATGGTGTAAACAAAAAGTAATAATAATATGTAATTTGTAAAAAGGCTGTGGCTCAGCAAAAACCTGGATGAGTATAATCCCACCAGTCGCTGGTCTTCCGCCACCGCCTTTAGTTGCATTATCTTAACTTAAACAAATTTTTAAACATTTTTAACTTATTACATTATAAGTATAGCATAATCCAAACATATATCAGAAACAAAAAATAAATAAACAAAGAAGCAAACATAATCTAAACTAGGACTTAAAACGAATTACCTACTACTGCTACCAAATTATAATATTGTATTGTATAAAACAGCATCAACGATGTTATCAATTAAATGACAGTGTCCCCTGTGACATACAAGCAGAAAAGACAAAGCTCAAGCAAATTAATATTTTAAAACTAACGCGGACATTACTACAATATGCGCGTGTTCCGCCTGCTCCTCACACGCGCGGTAAGCCATCAAACTAAATATTAAAGCTCAAGCAAGTTTTGTCAGACTAGTTTTAGACGAAAAATTACAAAGATGTGAGCACATAGAATATATTGCTAGTAAACTGAACTCCTCAATTTACACAATTAGAACAATGCGAACGCTGTCAAAATTGTGTATTTCGCCTGTTGTAATACCATTATATCCTACGGCCTAATGTTTTGGGGGCTATGTGCAAGCTGGGTTGGAGTATTTAGACTCCAAAATCGCACCATTTTTGCTTCAAGTCGGTATGAGATGTATTTAAAAAACTTGACAGTGCCAAGTGAATATATTCAACAAAATAAACAGTATGCAAGACAAAATAGCCAATCCACCCTTAAAAGCTGCGACTAGCACTGCTACAGCATAAGGCAATGGGAACATCTCAGACCTGCTGCAGTTCGTCTTGTTAAGGTGTCTAAAAGTGTCAAATTCACAACAAGTTACCCCCAAAACTAAAGATGTTTGACGGAGATAGATGCCTTCAAGCAACATTTAAGGTATTATAAGTTTCAATCTTATCACTAATTTAAAATAAAATTGATCTCTTGATATTGCAACATTAATTTCAGGTTAGTCGAGAAAGACTTAAGATCTTCAGAAATCCCTCTAGATCATAGTTTATTAAATCTACCCGAACTGTGGGACCATCTTAGAAAAACATTCAGGGTAAGCTATACCTTATTAATCTTCATACTGTCATACTTCACTTAGTCACTTATCACACAATTTTCGTAGCCATTTTGACCCGCTTTCAATCACCAATTCAGTCGTGCTTACTCCCACCACCCAGAAGTAGGTAAAAGGCCTATACACGGTTGGGTGTGTTGACCAAAATGCTGGAGCTTCTACACGGCCATATGTTTGATTGTATCTAAATATGATCCAGTTATAAAAATATGGTAATTAAATGGTAAAATTACAGTGGAAAAAAAGTTTTGCCACTAAGGGTATCCTGAACGAGGTTTGGCCATACTACAATGCCATGGAGGAGTACTGGCAGCTGGAGAAAAAGACATCCATAGCCGGAGATGTGGGTGAGCTGGAAGATGTGGAGGCGCCTGACACGAGCGACTCGGACGATGTCGGCGACAAACCCTTGTCTCAAACCAAAAAGGTCATCATCAGTATTATTTTTATGTATTACTGTATTTGATCACGTCAGTTGAAACTATACGCAATTGCTTACCTTGCATGCAAATACTCACATGCAAATAGTCGCTCAGGTTGTGACTTAACTCTTAAATGTTCTTAAAATTTGTCCAAGACATTAATTTATGACAGATTATATTTTTACTGCGGCGGTTGTAGAGGCCTTGAGGCTTCGTTTTTTTATGTGACTGAACAGGGATGGCACACACCCACCACAACACATTATATTAGCCCAACACACTGCATTCCCAAAGAAATTAGGTGCCATGACAGTACCTTCCCTCTATGAGGACGGCTACATTGAAATGGATGGAAAACACAGATATTTTTTTATTGCACTTTGACCATCTTTATATCCATTGCGATGCGGCCAGGCGGGCTTAACCCTATTACCTAGAAGGAATTACTTATTGCAATAACATTAAATGCAAAATGTATGTTTTATTTTTTTCAAATATTAACCTAATTCCTGGTGATAACTACAACAAACTGCTTAGCAGGTGGAGAACGACGGAAAAGGGGCGGTATACTATGTGGCGTTAGAGAAATACTTGCAGCCAGAGCAGAATACGTCGGAATCGATTGCCTTAGAGGTGAAGCTGATGGAAGAAAGCGACTTTGACGATGATGACATCAAACCCCTGTCTCAAATCAATAAGGTCACAAGTCCAGTCTGTAAAACTACATTATATTTATTATATTGAGTCACATCAAGAGATTGAAATGACATGCGCTTACCCGAACTCAGGGATAAAAGTGTGATAGGCATAGTGTTCACATGTTTTGCCAGTCAAAAAGAAACAAAATAATCAGTGATGCACTGATTTCAATGTTGATGATATGATGCTTTACATACACTTTGACATGTCAACTCATGTATAGGTGCAAGACCTTGCGATGGTCTCTCTATAAGAAAATGTTCAACAGGTAGACAACTTTGGTGGAGAGGCAGCGAGCGATGTTTGTCGCGCATGCGGCACTTTTGTGGGGGGTGGTGGAAGCGCAGTCTGGGGCGAAGAGGAAGACGACCACGTTGCCACCAAACTGAGCACCATCGCTGGTATCGAGGTAGGTGCAGTCTGGAACTACGTTTACGTAGTTTAAACAACTTGGTAGTGTGAATGTTTAAGAATAGATGCAAACTTGCCGACAACGCCTCCACTACCTTTCTTTGTAAGTTGTGCTTTTACATTGGGTAAAATTGCTTATATGTAATAATGACCATGGGTATGTTCTGATATACTTAACATAATTTTAACACAATTATAACAAATAACCTAATTTTATTATAGTTGAAGAATAATAAAACATGCAGGTTATTAATAAATAAAGTTTTTTTTAAATTTATTATTATTTATTTATTGGATAGGTATGACACTTTGTTAGACATTCGTTACGTAGGAGCGTGTTTTTTTAGGCTCACCTACTCTGCACTGGGCTAGGTCCGTCTCGCCGAGGGGTGAAACGATTCTAGTATTACATAGCATGCAAGTAAAACTACATAAGGAGTACACATCTCATTATGCACTTCGATGGAACAACTTAAACAATGAAAAATGTTCTAATTTTGATTTATTAAAAATGTGCATCTGAATACCTTGTCAATCTTTTGCTTCAGGTAAATCATTCAGACAGCTTACCAGACCGAATATGCGTCGATTGCTTAAGGCAGCTTGAAGCTGCCTTTCAATTTAGAATAAAATGCCAGAGAATGGATAGGCAGTACCGACTAAACCTCCACCCCATTAAGAAAGAATATATAACAAACAACGATGCCATAGACTTAAACAATGACAACATTAATAATGAATATGATGATACGAAAGATACCGATGGAGAAAATCCTCTAAATATTGTTAAGAGTGAGGAAAAAAGAGTACAGGTTACTGTAAGGAATATTAAAGAAGAAAAAAAAGTTAATGTTATAGCGGAGGAAAAGAGAAAGGAAATCAGTCTAAAAATGAATAAATCTGAGGAAAAAAGAAAAGTGATTAGGAGAAGAGCTACGCGGATGAAACCCCAGAAGGGGCCGAGGAGCAGGGACATTTACAAGCGGGTCTGCGAGATCTGCGGCCGCAACGTGCTCAACATAAGGGACCACATGCTGGGACACACGGGTGCCCGCTCCGCCTGCCACAAGTGCGGCAAGACCTTTAAGTTCAAGAGTGGCCTCGTCGGGCACATGGCCATACACAGGGAGACACCAGTGAAAGTTTGTCAGGTAAGGCATTATTAACATCTCAACATTCTCTATGTAATTGAGTTGTTCCAAAATTAGTAGAATCTTGTTTGAGTACATAATCAAGGAAACTTTCTAATATTGAACTTTAGATTGAGAAAAAAGTTCAGTCAACATAGAATGATAATAATCATGGTGAGTTCAAGATTGATGCGAACTTGCTAGTTAGACTAGGAGGTCGCGACAAAAATGGTAACGATAACGTAAATGGCTGATACTGGGCTCACAGGATAAAGCCCAACCCTCTGAATCTAAATGTGTCAGTCTGCCAGTGCCAAGTGGTTGCGTTACCTAGATAATGCGCCTGAAAAAGTAGTTATCGTTACAACAAAAATATATGAAAGGTAAATGGCCGCAAATAATGCAGAATGAAAGTATCAGTACATACTTACTTAGTAATACGAAAACTGAACAAATCCTTGTTTGCATTTCGTAGTTATAGGCGATTTAGGTTACAGATATAACTTTACGTATATTGAAGTATTTAATTGAAAAACCGACTGGTTATTGTTGTGTAATTATTGGGTATCAATATTCCAAAACTATCAGCATATTCATCAGCAGGTACATACAAACTTCTATTTTTAACCGACTTCAAAAAAAGGAGGAGGTTATCAATTCGTCTGTATGTTTTTTTTTTTTGTTTTTTTTGTTTTTTTTTTTATGTTTGTTACCTCATAACTTTTGCCTGGGTGAACCGATTTCGATAATTATTTTTTTAAATGATAGCTAGTGCTTCCCAAGTGGTCCCATTTTAATTTGGTTAAGTTCTGACAATGATATCCATGAGAAAATCATAAAAGTCTTAAATTTGTGTTAAGATTGCGCGACAAATGGACAAATAACTCAATATAACGCCAACCGATTTCGATGATTCTTTTTTTATTGGAAAGGACGTGTACAAATTAGTAAGTGTATTTCAGATTCACTAAAAATAAACAAATAAAAAAAATTTAACAAAAAAAATAACCGACTTCAAGGAAAAAGCACTAAAAAGTAAAAAAGAATTTTCATTTTTGTAGTTACGATTTCTGTTATTTTTTGAGTCGGTGTCAGCCAAGGTTAGGTTAGGTTAGGTTAGGTTAGGTTCTCTTGATTGGCGCAGCGCGTGCCCGGCTGACGCCGACTCAAAAAATAACAGAAATCGTAACTACAAAAATGAAAATTATTTTTTACTTTTTAGTGCTTTTTCCTTGAAGTCGGTTATTTTTTTTGTTAATTTTTTTTTTATATAGCCAATCTAGATAACGCAACCACTTGGCGCAGGCAGACTGACTTATTTAGCATCGGAAGGTTGGTCTCTAACATGTGAACCCAGATTCAGCCATTTACCTTATCGTGACCAAAAATGTCGTGACCTCCCGGAATAAGTGCTAGGTGTAGGTCTTTGCTAGGGCAGCGGATGTTTGCTGGAAGAGTTACTAGAATGTCTGTAATTATAATGGTAGTAAATTTTTTTTTAAAGATCTTCTAAATAATTTCTTTCTACTACTACGTGCCAAATCCTTCATTTTTATAATTTATTAAATTCGACAGATATGTGGCAAGTCCTTCAAGCAGAAGTACTTGTATGAACGGCATTACGCGTACCACAGAGATGAGCGCACATACAGCTGCGACAAGTGCGGCAAGTGTTTCAAGAGCAGCGACACCCTGCGCGTGCATCGCCGCATTCACACGGAGCAGCGGCCGTACGGCTGTCCCGAGTGTGGCAACACCTTCCGCACGGCCGGCTGCGTCGGGCGCCACCGCCGCATCGTGCACAAGATCCGCACCGACCCCGACAAGCCTCGCAACTTCAAGCTGACCGCAGTGTGAGGCAGTCAGTCGCGTCGCAACCGCATCCTCACGGATCAGCTGGTCATAGGGCTGTCCCGAGTATGGCAACAGCTTCCGCACCGTGTCCGCCGTATCGTACATAAGATCCGCAACGACCTAACATACCTTCAAGTTACCGTGGCGTGAGGTAGGAGCGCCGCGTATCGTTGCCGCATCCTCACGGACCAGCCATCCCGAGTGTCAACTTTTTCCGAACGGCTGGCTCTGCTCTGTTTTGTGAGACCCATCATGCCCCAGACAGTAATATTTTACGTAGAAATTAAGAGTCTGATGAAATTAGGCTACTTTTTCCTCGCCTAAAGTGATGCCACCCATTTGGGTAACATTATTAAATGCTTTAATACTGTTCGTGGATTAACTTATTTGGTGTACTCACTAATATTTTTTAAAGGTCACATCTAAAGATTGTTAGAGAATTATAACAATGGTCCAAAATTATATGGATGTTTCGAGGCAACTTGGACACAATATCTCTGCAATCAGTTTGCTTTCGTATCCTTTATCAGATGGTAGGTTGCATGGATATAACTTTAAAAGCATGCCCCACCCCTAGTAGGACTAGGTAGGATTTCACCTCTCAGCTGCAGCATGAATGCGATGTATACCGTTTTTGATGGGCTTGCCGGTATACACCACTGATCCAGTCCAAAGTCCACTTTGTATAGATGTCCTTCCAGTATCTCGAGAGCCTGAGTAGGGTTGTCGAGCATGTGATATTGCAGCATCGCCTACAAAGAAGTTGTCAGAATACTGTAGGTCAGCCATAAATATAAGGTACAGTACTGGTCCGATAACTGACCCTTGAGAAGACTTACGAAAGCAGGAATATACGTCTTCTACTTTTGTCAAAAAGAATGAGCCCTCTTCGTAATATACTGTGATCATATAGTATGGGTTAAACCTTTTTAAATTTGGACAGGAGACCCTTGTGTCAAACTCAAGGTCGGATGCCTTTTGTATATCCAAGAAGTTGGCAGAGTGGAATAAGTAGTTCCGAAAAACTCTGTGCCCCAAACAAAAAAACCACTGAACTTTACCTTCCGCGCATCAAAAATGACTTTATTTCATTATGGCCTTTAAAAATCAGAGGAGTCAAAAGAAAAGGAGATCGTCAATCAAGCATCAATACATGAAGAGTAAATGAACTTATGCTACGCGGAAAATTGAATGCGTTACAAAGCCTATCTCATAAATTGAAACGATATCTACAACAGTAGATTCTGAACGAAATATGTATGTGATATGACCAAAAAGGTGTCTCCATAAGGGGTAAACGTCTACCCTTAATAATAATCCCATCGAAACGAGAATGGTTTCATTTAGAATCCCTCTAAAATTCTCTCGGAACGTATCTTTTTTCGACATTTCTTTTAATTTTCGAGAAGTTTTAGAATTTATTGAAAATATCCTAAAATAAATAGTAAAAAAAATTGGGGTTTTTTTATTTTAAAAAACGTGAAAAAAAATCCTTTTATTTTCACATCTTTTGACATCCATTTTCATTAGTCTTTATTAATATTTGAGGGCACAGGTTGCAAATGTCAAACGGGTTCAAACTGAAGAGATTGAAATAGCATTTTTAATGCTAAAAGTTTAAATTGGTAATGTCCGAGGAGCATTCAATAATTTATCTACCTACCGACAAGAAAAGAAATCTTAAAGTCGTATTCAGAGAGCACCTGTCAAAACTTGTACGAGATTAGCACCGGACTAACCATACAAAAACCGCTTGCGTCGGGCAGATTAAAGTTAGTCTGCCCACTCTGAATACAATAGTTACAGTTAAAATAATGTATAGCGTAGGTCCCTCTCTTTATCTGTAGTCTTATTTGGCATGATCTCCAATAGTAAAAATCATTTCTCATCCCAAAATACAGTGGCCATGACCTTGCCTGCACATTTTTCGACTTTGAACTTTTTAGGAGGGGGTGACGAGTTGTGCTTCCACAGATCTCTATAGTAAGCCTACGTTTCATCTCCTGTCACGAACCGTTGAAAAAAAACTTGCTGGGTCGTCACCAATTAGGTCCAAGTTCTCTTGGAAACATTCGCCTCGGGCATCCTTTTAAAGTGGTGTCAGAAACCCTGGGGCTGACTTTAGAAAATTGCATATGGTCATGAATTAGGTATATTCCAAACTGTTTCTGCCGAGATGTCAATTTCTTTAGCTAACCTGCAAATAGTCAATCGCCTATCCGTCAAAATAAATTCTTCTTTTTTACGCATTTCTGGACTTGTTGCCGTCACGGGCCGGTAATTAGGCTTCTGGGTTTATACGTTCTGAACGAGAGGATATAGGCTGTACGTCCAAATCAAATCCGTTGGTTTAGATAGTTGTGTACTTGAATGCAATGACGAGCCAAGCCATGACGTCGCCTTCTTTCGTCTTGAGCTCATCTTCGATCACATCCAATGTGATGACGGACGTCAATTTCTAAAGTCACGAACCCGCCTCGGGGCGATTCTGAGACCCGCCTACTGTGGTAGTCGGAATAAGCTTATGCGAGGCCCGGGGTTGGAAGCAGGTGCCGAGGCGCCTTTAGCTGATGCTACCGACGTGGTGGGGGCGGGCTCACTGCTTTGGCAGCACGCTCCTTGAGAGAGGGAGGGGAGAGGGGTACGTAGGTCGCAGCGGGTTTGAAGCACGCTGAGGGTGCAGGGAGTGCCCTCTGAGCAGCAGTGGTTTTGAGACTCTTTATGGTGGTCCTCTGCTAAGGAGCTTTAGCGCATCCGCGGTGGTTAGCCGGTTATCTAGTTTGGCCACAGAGGACGCACGCAGTAGCCTCGCTGAATATTACGTAGCGTGTACAGAGCGTAACATCACCATCCACAGTAGGCATTGGCATTTGCAAGTAAAACGTATGTGAGTCAAAGTCCAATGTGTGGCGTCTATAGTGATGCCGTTTGTACGAGCGAGCAATAATATTTTGATTTTCTTGTTTGACTTGTTTGAATTTGACTTTCTTATGAAACTATTTCGCGTAGAATACAAATAGATCTGTGAAGGAGCCATGAACCTTACAGTTTGCTAAAACGGGGATTTGGAGTGGACTTTGGAAAACGAGTGTATGCACCTGCGAGCGCATTTGTCGTCGGATGAGATCTTAATTAAATACTTATCCGAAAAAGGCTATTTGGACATTTATCCAAACGTAGGAATTGCGCTTCGAAATCCGTTGTTTACAACCGCGGAGGAGGGAGGTAGAGTTTACAACAGCGTCAAATTGCTCGTTAGAACGATCGTTTTCAGCGCTAAAAGGGTAAATAATTCCTTAAAATCTACCGTAGATGGGAACCGGCCAAAAAGCCTTTTCCAGATAGAGTGCGGATGTTAGGTATAAAGAAAAGATATATCCAGAAAGAGATCGCCTCACGGCAACATAGTGGCCCAATGCCTACCAATGTTGATATTTTAATATTGTGCGGATATAATGTACCTAGATAATATTATGCCATAAACACCAGAATGCGCAAATGTGGCCCTATATTTTCCCAAAACAGATAACTGCGAACAAAATGTATGCCAGGAACCGCACATTCCTACCCAAACAAAATCAGTCCAGATGTTCCAGTTTACAAGGATTGTGAGGGGAACGTCCTTTGTATTATCTATCTTGCAAGATAAACAAGGAGAGTACCTAATTCGTCATGTCTATTTACATACTTCATGCGTTCATACTAGGATGTATGCAGGGGTGAACTGGACAGAGCGGAAATGGTAATAAAGACCGGTTGAGCGTGAACGTGTTCACGTGTCGAGAGTTCCGTCACTGCTGGGCATGGAAGAAATTCGCCCTCGCCTGGTGATTATTTTGAAATTTCATACAAAATTAGAGTTTCAGAAATGTAGCTTTTACTCAAAAAGTATGACGTTTTGGGCAAAAGAATTTAGTTATTAGTTAGAACTTATTTTTACTGTAAACAACTGTAGGTTTAGGTAAACTTAGGTTAGGTTTTCAAGTTTTTCCGAATTCAGCGCTTAGGAAAAATAACATATCCTAGTTATCAATATATGTAATACAATCATTATATCAAAGAATAATCCTATCAATCAATCATTACCTGCAAACCTAGTGGCGCGGAAACTTGCCTAGAATACCAGAGGTAACTATGCAATGCACCACTTTCTTTCTCATCTTTAGTTGTATTTCGTCACGAATGCGAGCTACTCAATGGTTTGGAACCCATGTAAAATTGTAGGTTCCCTTCCCCTACTAGGTTGCAGGGTTTAAGCCCGCCCGGATTGGTACCATCACATTGGAGTTCATCGGCAATGAAAAATTTACCGTGTTTTCCATCCAGTCCAATGTAGCCGTGCTCATAAAAGGGAACGTCCTGGAATGGCACCTAATTCCTTCGGGAATGTGGTGTGGGCTAATATCATAACGGCAGTTGTGTGGTATTATCCATCCATGTCAGGTTGCATAAAACTATTTGTGAAGACTGCGTGCGTCTCTGGACGGCGCGGAGGCGGCGCGCGGCGGAGTGGCGCCTGTGCAACATGAAGCGATGAAAACTTGCAAGCAAGTGCACGGGAACATGGAAGAGATAACGGTCCCAAAGGATCCCAGCTTCGAGCGTGACATGCCGCGTGCCGCGCCAGTGATCGCGCCAGCCGGCCAGTAGGAGAGCGGCCACGCTTGTGTTCGGTGGTTCGGTGCTCGTTGATAGCGTCCGCTGCCCCGCTTCCAGGGAGTACAGCCGCGATTATCTACGTATCCGTTGCACGCGCACGCGCCGTCACAAAGCAGGAATTCTAAAGTTACTTTATTCATTTCATCATGAACGCGATATGGGTGAGTAACCTACGGCATATTATTTGGATTTTGTGTAAGTAGGGAAATAGTAGTAAAAGTCGGTAAATTATAGGTAGATTAACATTATGGGAACGACGATAGAAATAATGTATCAGTTTAACAAAACATAATTGTATTTTTTATGAGCATTTCGATTATTAAACCTATTCTGAGTTAGGTAAAAAATCTAATTAAATTAAAATACTTAGGCTGGAGTGAACCATCTCTTGTTAGCAAATTAGTAAATTATAGTAATGGTTATTATAATCTATCTTCCTAATTCAGGCGAAAAATAAGAAATAGAGCTAAACCACTGTAAATTAGTGTTAATTTTAAAGCTAAAATATATCTGTCTTTACTTTATGCCTGCGCATAGTGTTTGATTTGGTAAGATTTACGAACATTTTAATTACAAAACGACTTTTAGCTAAAAGTAAATCACGACCTGCTGTAGTCAAAAATCAAACAAAAACCAAATTGATTATAAATCTTCATAAAATAATTTAGGTCTGATGACTAATTTATTTAAGATATTTTAATTTATCATTGAGTAATCCACCTCCAAAATTATTGTATAAAACGCGCGAAAAATTCGAACTTTCGGACATTCTAACTTAGAAACCAAACACTGATTTACAATGGCAATGGTCAGCAGACATCAAGTTCGATCAAATAAAACTATTTTGAGTATAATTTTGGATCTCCGACAAGAAATATGCGCATGATCTTCTTTCCACGTTTGTATGGGGTGTTGAGCGGGAAGGCCCACCTAAGAGCCGATTGCGATCAGTTTTATAAGGACGTAAGTAAAACAAAATTTAATTATATTTAAAAATAACTAAAACTAATTTCTATAATGAAAAAAGTAAATATGTAGATTGATGGTCTAGCTATAATTCGAAGATAAAACTGTACGTCTAATAATTCTGGTGGTTTGTTTTCTCAAATTAGACAAATATTCATAAACTTTTATAAAAAAAGCTTGAACACAGAGTGTGAGCGTGAGATATTTACCGTCAGTCAATCAGTCAGTCAGCGTGTTTGCGTCCACTTCTGGACATACGCCTCTCCAATCCTTTTCCAGTCCTCCCGGCCCTCAGCGGTACGGAACCACTGCTTTCCGCCGACGCACTTGATGTCGTCGTCCCACCTGGCGGGTGGTCTTCCCACACTCCGTTTGCCTGTCCACGGCCGCCAGTGTAGGACACGGTCAGTGTTGCCAGATCTACCGTATTTACGGTAGATCTACCGCTATCCAACTCATCCTACCTTTCTACCGTTGAGAGCTATATTTTCTACCGTTTTTTCAAAACACCAATTAAAATAACATTTAATGTTATGTTATGATGTTAAAAATGCAATTTATTTGAAACACACCCACATGTGAAGGTAGTTCGAATCGGAATGCGCCTCACCCAATCCCAATGAATGGGTTTGGGGATTACCAGAGCCGATGCGAGAATAAACCGCGTCCATTGCTTTAAACGTGAACATTTCTCGTCTCTGTCTAATACAATGATGTGATAGAGAAAGCACTAATATGCTTCAATGATTGTGTTGTATCATTTGTGCGGAAGAACGGAACAGAATGGAATTATTTTATCCGCTATTCTTTCCTTCTTGTTATTTTGAGAGGCAAAAATTGAGGACTGATTTTCAAATAGCGGTAAAAGCACCAGCCAACACATTGCTGTTCAACTTTCTTTCTTTGAATCAATCGAGTTATTTGAACCTTGTCTCAAAAACAGTAAAAAAGGACGTGAATATTCTTTTTATAATTGGTATAATAAAGTAATTAACGTACCTGCCGGAAAGGACAGTTAAATCTGGGATGCAAACATAAAAATTATAGTCAACTAATAAATTTAAATTATGTTAAAAAATCTACCGCTAAATCTACCTCTTTTTAGTTTAAGTTCCACTGCACTGACGCTTCGCACGTCTGGCAACACTGGACACGGTTAATGCAACGGTCGTCGTCTCTTCGGCTGACGTGACCAGCCCATATTATACAGCCCATATATATATTATAGTTACATATTTACCGTAATAGGTTTCAAATATAGCTACACGATCAATGCATCTTTAATCTTTTTGAAATTTAAAAAAATGTAGTCGTTTTTAAAAAAAATATAAAATACGGTTTTACTTATGGAACTTTTTTCATGCAACCAGACATGGATGGCTTATACCCACTGATCTAATACCACACAACTACAGTTATGATATTAGCCCAATACACCACATTCCCGAAGGAAATCGGTGCCATGCCAGTATCTTCCCTTTATGAGCACGGCTTCACTGAACTGAATGGAAAACGCGGACAATTATTCATTGCCGCTTCGACCATCTTTTCATCCAATGCGATGGTACCAACCGCTGGTATGTTAGGCAAGCCCCCGCGCCACTAGGCTACGAGAAGCTCAGGATACCTACCTAACCTCATTGACCTACCTACTCCTTATTTTATGTAATCATTCATGGATGGCTATTACTATAACTGCTATCATTATTTCTACCCAAAACACCACATGGGAACAGGCGCCATACCAAGTGCAGAAATGTTCGTGCCTTGGTGTTTTAAAAATGTAATGGGGTGATCCGGGGGTCAGATAAAAAAAAAAGGGTATTACCGTCGTATTAAGGTGGGCGGAACTAACTTTAGTGCGCGTATTATTGACGGACTAAACCCGTTTTTATATGGTTAGTCCGGTGCTAATCCCGTACTAACTTTTGAGAGGCAATTAAGACATATTTTTCTGAAATTTTAATTTTTATTAAATTAAAATTTCAGTATGTAATGTTTTGATTTTTTATATCTTTCCTTTTTATATATCTTTATATGTCCTTTTTATATAGCAATATATCTTAAAATTATTTTACGGGTATATTTCTTATTTATTAGGGTATATGGAGTTTTAGTTAAGTTATCAAAAAAATCTAAACGTACAGACGTAGCTCTCAGTTGATACAATTAATTTCAGAAAATTCTTTCTTTATTTGACTGAGAAAACAGGCACGAGCCATTGTATGGAACTCGATCACCTCATTATCCTCTTAATACCTGGATGTAATCAGCGATTATCGCTGAATGTAATAACCAAAACCTATATATGTATGTAAGCAGCCACAATTTGATTGCAGAAGGTATTTATTACACCACAGCTCCCAACCCGTTTCCTAAAGCTCTCATGAGCGCATGCAAGCCATTAAATTACCTTTGGCCATTAATCAATTGCACAATCATAGCACTAGGGAAGCCACTACAAGCTAAATATACGCGGGCTTCCAAGAAATAACAGCCGGTGTCAGGCATAAACTATGTTTTTATTGGACTATTTTCGAAGGACCTGCTTGTGAGTTCATTCACTCAGCGCGCTGATGCATTATGAATCAGGTTTTTGCTTGGGCCTTCTTATTTGACATGAGTAAAGGCGTACAGCAATACCAGGTTCCAATGCAATATTTGTATTTCTATATTTTGGGGTTAACGTGCTGACAAACTTGATATTTTTTTCTACTTGCCTTCATGGCCAAATCCTAAATTAAATAATGTAAGAAATTTAGATGGATGATGGATTTTTCCACAGATAATGCTCGTTGAAATAAAAACCTTTTGATTTGATTTGACTCACTATAATGCAAATTTGAAGAAAGTGAGAGGACACGTTGCTGTGTGTGTCCTTCCTCTTACTTACTTCCCAATAATTCGATGGGTTAATATAAATGTTATGTCATGCAATTTTTTGCTATTTTCTTTTATTGACCCCGGAAAGATTACAATGATTACAGTACGACTTGGCTGGCAAGTAGTCTTTTTTTTGTCGTTTAGTTATTGTACAGAATCCATATAAGATTATTAGTATGTGACACTTTGGTGGTTATACATTCGGCATTATGCTACAGTAGAATGCCTAGGTAAACTATGAAAAAAAAGATTTCATTCCAATGTTTTATTTATTGCCTGAACAATTTTGGCATTATATGCAATGCTTATTTTAGAATACCGGATTTTACAGATTGCCGATACCATAAATAGTTTGAAATAGCCATAAATTAGCCGCTCACATTTTTTATGCATTCTCTACATATGAGAGTAGATTTGTTTCATTGTTATTGACAACTAACTAGGCCATAATTTCTAATGTCTCTGCATAACTAGTGGCTAAGTTTTAATTAGAAGTACTTTCGAAGAGCTAGATAACTTGTTCACGACCTCAGTGGGTTTATCTCCAGAGTACGGCGGCGGGGCGTAGTACTTGCACTACGCGTCGACAGGTCAAGTCAAGTATCGATAATAATCTTTTGTTTGTCAGTTTCCTTAATTTTATATTAATATCTCTACTAGCTAAGCATACACATGCTTGTAGGATGTACAATGCGTTTCAAATAAGGATAGGATAGGATCACCGCCATTTTGAATGTCAAACTGCTAAAAGTTCTTTGCCGTGGTGTTGCCGCGTACGTTCCCTCGCGAATTCGAGTGAAGTTAGTCACGAGCCCCGTCCTATTCTTATTTGAATTGCATTGTATATTTCACTGTACGACATCTTCTGCAAACATTCGTTGTTGAATTGGTCAAATCCGATTTCAAATGTTTTAAACAAAATTGCGAGCCAGAAAAGTTGAAAAATATTTGCATTAACATCTTGAACTGAACTGGTGCTTTTCCATTTTCGCAGAAACTATCCGCGTTGGCTCTACTGCTGGTAGTCAGCCTGCCCACTAGCGAATGTCGAAACGTCACGTAAGTATGAGTGCAAACAATACGACACGCACACTGGCATGATCACGCTTCTGGAACATGATGGGTTCATGGAGGTGAAGAAACCTCCATGGATGGGTTAGGTTAGTTTATAAGAGATTAGGCCGTCACTCAATGGCCGTCACCAAAGCCGACTTGCATTTCGAAATAGCAGTCGGCTCTGCCGTCACCCATCATGTCCAAATCGGCGAGGCGGCGGCGGCGGCGCAAATTAGTGATCGTAGTTTTTAATCTAGAACATCTTCACCTATACAGTACATTATACTATCGTTTACGTACGTATTTCACATACATACGCCGTCAACGAATTATCGCAGCGTCGTCGTCGTCTTGCGGTTTAGCGCTAGTGCGGTTGCGTGTTCCGAATTGCGTACTCAGTCTGTCTACACAGCGGATCCATACTATGTATTCGCAAATTGATATTGCTGTTCACAGCCAAAATGTCACTACCTCTACGACATTCATATCAGAACGAAATGGATCTCAAAATTATCCGTACTTCCGGTGTAACGTGAAACATTAAAGTAGGTACGTGACTGTAGGTACTTTTCAGAGTCCGATTAATCTAAATCATCGTCCTAGGCTCTGTTAGAACTACTCTGATTTAGATTACCATATTTCTTATAGGATACAGAAGAAATATTAACTGTTTATTTTCTCAAGGAAACACCAAATTATTCAAAAACACCAAATCAAACTGAATTCCTGTTTTAAATGGCATCCATTATCTTGGACTGGATGAAAACTTATAAAATAAATAAATAGTCATTCGTTTCCGAGAATTTGTATTTTTTGTACGCTGCCTATTGATTTACACTTAGAATGTTGAGACTATTTCCAATATGGTCTTTTGGTTCAGTTTTTACAAACATTTATTGCAATCCTAAAATTGTCTAAAGCGATAAATTCTCAGGTTTATAGCCTCTAAAACACACGAGTTGTCAACGAGCTAGCTAACAATCTGCCACAAATTAAGCCGCCGAAGGCGAATTTATTACCCGGTCGTGATTTTGAGATTAACTGATTCCTAAGACAAGAAACTGGGTCATTTGTATCCGTACGTGCTGCCTATGCCTACTAAGTGTATTAATAAGTATAATTTTTTGCCTAGTAGGCATAGGGTGTAGGTACGGCATAGATAGCGTTAAAATACCATTTAGTTATATTTTATCTATTTGATTTACGGTGTTTGGATTATACGGTAATGTCGTATTATAAAACATAAAAAACATAGGTAAAAATAAAAAAAGGGCAAATTATATTATGTTAGTTCAATGTTTAAAATCGAAATATCTTAGTACCAACACACTAAGATATTCCGATTCCAAGCATTAAAATAACATAATATAATTTGATATTTCTTGTGTTTCCTATAGCACGACATTACCGATTACGACAAACCACGTGCTTGTGAAGTGTCTCATCTTAAATGAACTAGGTACCCGGGAAGGCCCCTAGTGAGTTGTTTAAGCCAGTTATTACACAAATTAAGGGCGAGGGACGGCCGCGGGCAGTGGCGGCGGCTCCCCGCGGTACCTCTAACGAATCAATTAAGGCAATTGGTTTGGAGTGTTCCACCATCAAATGATGGAACACACCCTATATTAAAATTGATGACAAAAACTGTCAAAAGGCGCAGGGTAGACATTCCATGTATTTGTATGTCAAATTAATGTTCTCTCAACGAATGCGACTCTGCTTTATAAAGTGGAACACGGTGATATGTCATATGTCATCTCTACCCCCTTTTTGACTCATATCTCTGTCAAAAAGCCTAATAATTAATCTATGTGTCGAAAGGATCAGGTGCCTCCGATCCATTTATATATCATTTGTAGCGCCCTCTCCCGATAGCTTTGCGTTTTGTGTCATTGCCATTGCACCCATTGTTCCATACTGTCCTGTCTTTTCTATTACCTACACAATAGAACAGACTTTTAGTTCTAATTTATTGAGCGTCCAAAGCAACTTGTGGCTTTCTGGAGACAGGGAAATTCAGCAAGTACGTTGAACTTCACGGGCGGCGAAGTTGGATACGAATCGAAAAAAGCCACGTAAAACCGTCCATTTGAGATTCGGTTTACAGGCTCGTTATAGGAAATCGTAACATTTAGATTTATTGCCTGACAGGCAGTAAGCCGGGTCGGCCCTCAAGCTGCTAGCGCCGCGCGCCCCGCGGACACCGAAATGCTATTAATAACATCAGCCGCGCGCCGGTTATTCTCGGGAACTCTAAATAAACTGCATTCGCTGTTTGGGTGCAACGTGCAGGGTGCCGTATACAAAAGGGAACGACCCTGAAATGCAACGTCTTTGTTCCGTGACGGTGCGCCAAACAAAGAATACGGCTAATTTTAGGTTGTTTCCTTCCGTGAAGTAAGGAAAAGCCTCGGGAAAAGCGAGATCAAGAAATGTTTAGTCATCATTATGTTTCTAAAGTACCTATACACATATTTAAATTACTTACCTAGAAGACTAAACGAGAAGAAAGAACGAGAAGAGAAACCATAAATACTGAACCAACCTTTCCTGATGCCGAATACGATTTTGGTGACTATGGCAATAAGTCTGAAGGCGGTTTGTTCATGAGTCTCTTTCGGTAATAAAGGTTTACTTACATACGAATCGTGGAAGCAATGTCTAATACCATAGCTAATACCATACTAATGCCTATGCACGATATGTTCTGTGAACCAGTCAAATCAAATAAAATAAATGTATTGTATAAATAAAGTTTGAACTAGTACAGAAATGCAACTGGTCCTCAACTAAGCTAGGCTTGTGCTAAAGGACCAGCCATGACATATATTATTTGGTACACATTTGTACATTTACTTAAAACAGTAAGCAGGTTTGGGTTGATATTTATTTTATTTGAATTGGAATGTATGTCAGAACTGAAAGTAGGTGCAATACGATATTATTACCAAATGTTAATAAAAATACCACACGTTTCTGGAAAAACACGAGACAAAATTCCGCCATAAAATAACTTATCGCTAAATTCGAATTAATAAACAACATGATCTCATCACCGTTTGATATGTATATAGTATCCGTGTTCGTATATGTGCGCTTTGTGTCAAGAACATTGACCGATCTTCACAGTTCAAACAATCATATGTTTTGAGACGAAAAGTAGGTATCTTCTCGAATACCAGATATGAAACAAATGCACACAACTGTTCAAGAAGTTGACAATAATATTTTTTTTAATGTAAAAGGAAAGGAATATTCTATTAAAAGTCAGATCAAAAGTCACGTCAGTCCGGTATAGCTTGAGGTCCCGGGCCCCCCACCTTGCCCATAAGCTATCTTCTAAGCGGAAGGTACCCCCTAATCAAGATGATTATGAAAAGGTTCCAAAAATTAGTTTTAGAAAAAAAGACAAAAACTAGTGGATGAGAAAATGTTGATTTCTGTTGTTAGAATGTTTGATAAAATTAGTGATGCACAAAAAAATACTAGGTAGTTTAGGAACGAAATGTATTAAACAAAACTCTTGTCCCATTGTGTACATTGACTGTTAATTTCGCACATAAAGAACGAATTGCACAATAAACATAACAATCAATCTTCATAAACTAACAGAAACCTATTTGAATTTCTCCCATCTCGCATTTGGTTACAATGTATATTACGTTATGGTCTCGGTGCTGTCTGCAAATCATCTATTCCTTCTGGATATTCTCCTGAATCGTCAAGTTGTGTTGTGGCTACAGGCACGAGGACATCCGAGACGCGATGCTGTCCCTTATCCACATGTTCCGGACGTCCGAGGACAAACTGGAACGGCACGAGTACCGGGAGAAGGCGCTCGGAGAGCAGCTGAAGAAATCTCTCAGCAACTTGGAGAAGAAACATCGGTCGCTGGAACCCCTGACGGGTACCCTGGCTCGGTTAGATAAGCGATTATCAACTGTCGAGACCATACTTATGCAGGTAAACATTGCTGATCAGATTTTAAAAGAAATCTTAGAAATTATTAAGATCTTTATTTTTATTATCTGGGTCAACTGGCTGTCTCTATATTGTAATTTTTTTGTCTTGTTTGCCTTCAGAAAGAAGAATCTGAGAAAAGTATCCAGCAAAAGACGAACGACGCACTAGCTTCTATTCAGAACAGTATACAGCTTATTTCGGCTAAGCTGGTCAAAGGACATGCTCCCAGTTCTCTGGACATCGAGAACAACCTCACGACAGGAGGGGACGACACTAAACCTGACAGTACCCTCATTAAGAAACTCGACGCCACGAACGCGAAGCTAGATGCCATTCAAAAGGAAATAGTTCAGCTAAAGAGTGGATTCAGCAAGGTGATTACTGCTTGTATTTTTAAAAAACTACCTTTAATTATTTTTGGAAACGTTTTGGTTTTCTATGTTGGCTTGCCAGATCTTACCTTTTTCAAAGGAATCCATGGAAAGCTTATATCGAAATGTAAAAACAAGTGCAGAGATGTTTTAAATAAAGTAAAAGAACAACTATTTCTTGGATTTAACAGATGTCCGAAGTCCATCAATACATGTTTGTTGTTTTATTGTTGTTACACGCACACTCATGGGCAATCTCATGGGATTCTTCTATTCCTTGCCTCTTACATAATTCGCATCAAACACATCCAGAGCCAAGTTTGGAGTTAAAATAAAATACGTTTCGTGTGCGCCAGGACCTTCCTTACATTGAACCCACATTAAACAGGATGGAAAACACGGACAATTGACTGCCGCTTTGACCATCGTCAAAGAATATATCCATCGTTCATGAAATGCGATAATTACCAACCGGTGCGGGATTAACCCCTAAGGAAAACCTAACCTACAGTTTTACGTGAAATCTGAACCACGAACGAAAAATCCCTTATTCGGTTGGGACCTGATCAGGTGGAAATGCATTGGGCCTAACTGTATATTTTTTACGTGTCGAAGCCCACACAGCACGAACGTTTCTGTGAGTTCTGAAACATATTGTATGGCTATGCATGGTCTTATATTCTGGCGTTGTTCAGGAGTCCCTGAAAACAGCTTGTCAGGAGTTGATCCCCGCCGGGCACATGTCAGAGACAGAGAAGCTCCTCAACAAGTACGAACTGCGTCTCTCGGAGATCAGCAACGCGTCACGCGTGCAGACAGACTTCGTTCCACTGTCCGACATCACCATGTCAGACGAAGCCTGGCATAGCAAGATGAGCGACGGTGGGTCCCACATCGTCAACTCTACTGTAGGTTTATCCATTAATCAAGTATAATTTTTAACCCAATTTTTACCCCGCCCTCCCCTCTAGTGATAGAGGTTCAAGGTGCCACCCCTTTACCAGCTAAAACGTGCGCACATGCGTGAGTTTATAGTTTACCAACCCCGCTACTGTTCGGAAACATATAATAATGTAATGCAATATTCGGAGGGTATTGGTAACTATGTTTAATTAGTCGGTAATTTTAGGCGCTCCATAACCCTGATTTCTTTTTTACTCTTTGCCCCAGGGTGTTAAAAAAATAACCGAACTTTTTTAATTTGCGCGGCAACGAAGTATTATAGACTGATTAATCTATGATCTATGATCTAGCGTCGTGCGGTTGGGAACATTCTGTTCGTAATAATTCAAATTCACTTATTTCCCGCGTTATTCTTTTATGAATGCAAGGTGTCAATAATAAAAAAAATTAAGTGTGGTTATTTTTTGAACAACACTCGTACATACAACTACACCTGACAACGTTAATCATTTCAGCAATAAAATAATAATTTGTGTTTCAATTCTTCATCCTTTTTTATTTCCATGATATATTGTGCATTGTAGACCCCTGTTTTCACCACCGCCAGATAGCTGAAATCCGAAAAGTAACTTTCGATTACATGGCATATTTGTATGGTGTAACCGAAAAGTGAATTTAGGATTTTTGTAGCTAGAGATGGTTGCAACAGGCCTAAGACGTAATGTCAAATTCTATAAAATTGCAGTAATGGAGAAGCAAGAAAAGGAGATAGAGAAGATCCAGCGGACACTGTCGGAGGCGCAAGGGGTGTGGAAGGAGCTGCCCACGCGCGGCGACCTCGCCGGCGCTGCCAACCGCACCGTGCAGGCGGTGCTCGACGCGCGATACAGCATCGTCAGCGGCGGCGAACAGGGTAGGCAGGGCACTATTTATTACTTACTAGCTGAGGTACCCGGCTCCGCTCAGGTCAATGTCATTTCGGACTGATGTCGGACTGAACCTAACATTTTATGTTATATGAGTTCCCCATACAAACTTTCATCCCACTTTAAGTTTATTTTTCGGCACAAACGGAAGCCTATGTTCTTTCCAGACTATATACCACATCAAAATACAGCGTGAAAACGCAACAGACGAACATAGTTACTTTCGCATTTATAATATTAGTATGGATTCTTACAATGCAATTCGAATAAGAATAGCATAGGATCACCGCCATTTTGAATGTCAAACTGCTAAAACCCTCACTTCACTTCACAAACTTCAGTACTTTGCCGCGGTGTTGCCGCGTACTTTCCCTCGCGAATTCGAGTGAAGTTAGTCACGAGCCCCGTCCTATTCTTATTTGAATCGCGTTGTACATACCTACTAGCAGCGCGCATGGAAGGACTGAAGTAGCGATCGAAACTCATTCGCATGGCGGAAGCGTAGCCACAAGTTAGTGGAAAACGTCTAACTGTAGTTAGTTCGCTTACGAATTCGGGACGCGCATCATCGAATGTTTGCTGCAGTGCGTCCTGTGAAGCTCTTGCGAGTTCTTACTTGTTCTTTCGTCTCGTCGGAACTCGAAAAAATCAGTAGTAAGCCAATTCATAAGCGAACTGACTCCCCAGCGCTACCGTTTTCTATGGATAAGTGTCTGCGCTGCCCCCATGCAAACGAGTTTCGGGTGCTATTCCCGTGCTGCCATGCTAGCTGCCTACTACAAATCACTAGAACCCTGGCTCCCCTCTGCTGCCCATTAGACCTAAACTAAACCTACTGGTGTAATCTGATCCTATTTTCGCTGAGGTGACATTGGTGTCTTAAAGTTTCCGTAAGGACTCTGCTTTCGGAGAATAAAAAAAACAAGGCAAAACACCATACGGGTTTAAGGGGTTTTAGGGTTAAGTCCACCCGGGTTGGTACCATCACATTATATTGAACTACGGTTGAAGTAGCAATGGAAATTTGTCTGTGTTTTCCATCCAGTTCAGCGCAACCGTGCTCATAAAGGGATGGCATCAGATTATTTCAGAAAGGTGGTGTAAAGGGCTAATATCATACATTAATTGTGTGGCATTAGCTATGGATGCAAACTGACAGAAAAAAACAATACGTAATCGTTTTAATTAGGTATGTACTTCTCGGCTACCACTTTGTGGAGCCAGTGCATTCGTAAGTCAATCAATTAAGTCGTATAGCATTAACATACTTTTACCCCGGAATAAGTAATAAATCTGCATTAACTCTTTACCATCTTCAACCATCTTGATTTATTCTTTCGCAGGATTCACGAAGCTAGGCAGCAAATTGGCTGACTTTAGCGAAAGGACCAAAACGACAGATGAGGACATTCAAAGGAGTCTCACAGAGAGCAACACCATGACGGAGCGCATGTATGGCGACGTTTCCCGCAGCTACGAGCAGCTGAGGGTCGAGGTATGTCCACATACGATTACGTTAGGTTTTTAACAGAGTATTCGAGTTTTTACAACTGGCGACCATGACTGACCATGCGTTTATAACAGAAACAATACAAGGAAGAAGAAACGTGAGCGAGATGCAGAGGCGAGGAGAGAGGATCAAAACCACGAAAACACTATCTACGCGTAGTTAATAATAATAATAATAATAATAATCTTTATTGCTTCCATACACAATGGTACATGCAAGGGCGGACTTATTGCCTAAAGTCAATATCTTCCAATCAACTTGATAATGGGACAAAAATATACAGGTAGCAACAAAAAGAAAAGTAACCTAAGATTTGATATTGTGCACTATTTATTGATACTTTAAAATAATTATGTAGAAGAAGGTGTCTGCAGACAAAAGTCAGCTAGAAAAATATGTATATTAACAGTTAAAAAAAAAATTATACAAAATACATACATTAAATAGACCAGATACAATTCTTTTGTTTTATATTAAATATATGTTACATTATATTCAAACATAAATATTACAATATAAAACATAACTCATTTTGCAAGGTAGTATGATTTCATGCGTTTTTTGAAAATATCCAGAGAGGCTGAGCTCCTGATTTCATAATTGATTCCATAGTTGGGCTGTAACTGCAAATGAATCGGTAAAGCAGGTAGAATTATGTGACGGTATTCGTAGAAGAAGGTTATCAATTGACCTAAGCGGTAAGCCATGGGAGGACAAGAAATTGAATCTATCCTTGAGGTATGTGGGAGCACGTGGGTTGTTGAGGACTGTGTAAAGCAAAGAAAGGACATGTGATTGTCGTCGAAGACGGATGTTGAGCTACTGAAGCTGATCACGGTATACCGAAATGTGGTAGTATTTACGAAGTCCGTAAATAAATCGTATGCAAGGAGGCGATCAAGCTTATTAAGTAGATCCTCATTAAGGTCTAAATTGCATACATCACCGTAATCAAGGATGGGGAGTATGAGGGTCTGTACAAGGGTAATTTTCGTCTTCGTAGGAATGAACCGGTTTAGTCGTTTAAGGTTGTGCATAGCACCATAGGTTTTTCGGCAAATACTACTGATATGATCAACGCATGACAACGATTCATCCATGATAATACCCAAGTTCTTAACAGTCCTTCTATAAGGGATGACAACACTATTAAATATTACTGCAGGAAGTTCGCGTGTGTTGACTTTAGAAAGTAGCCGATTGCTTCCTACAATGATCAACTGAGATTTATTGGGGTTGACCACAAGACCAAACCTCTGAGACCAATCTTTTATACTAGACAAGTCGATATTGACAAGGTCAATCGTGGAGAGTATGTTAGATAGGGAGAAGTGACGATAGAGTTGCAGGTCATCCGCATACATATTAAATTGGCATCAGATTCTACTAGTGAGGGTGTTTATGAAAACAGAAAAAAGAAGATGAGAGAGTACGCCACCCTGCGGAACCCCAGCGTGGAGCTCACTCCAGTCAGAGAAAGCATCGTGAAGGCGTACTCTTTGCTGACGACCTCTAAGATATGAGCTGAACCAATCCAGTGCCTGGTTCTACAAAGAGAGACTCAAGAACGGCCAGTAAAATGTCGAAGTCCACCGTGTTGAATGCATTACTAAAATCAAGTAGCGTTATTATGGTAAGTTGACGGTTATCGACAGCTTGACGAACATCTTCGGTGACTTTGACAAGGGCTGTCGTTGTGCTATGACACGGGCGAAATCCTGATTGATAGGGGTTTAGTAAGGCATTGTCGCAAAGATATTTATTAAACTGAAAGTTTACAACCCGTTCAAGTACTTTAGATAGAAACGGAAGTATAGAAATGGGACGAAAATTTGAAGGAGTAAGAGGATTATTAATTGTTGGCAGAGGTATGACGAAGGCTTTCTTCCACGAGTCAGGAAAACGCCCCAACGCTAGATAGCTATTTATAATATGAGAAATTGTAGGTAATATCTCATCCAATATTGGGGTAAGCAGGTCTCTGCTCAGCTCGTCGCAACCAACTGCCTTGCTTTTGATCGAGAGGATAATCTTTTTTATTTCACAGCAGGTAACAATGGAAAAAACAAAGGGTTGAGATGTGCGGGACTGACTATGTGCTAGATCATTAATTGTCATGGTTTTGAGAGCAGCATCAACTTTAAACGGGACAGATGAAAAGTGTAAATTTAAATAATTGAGATTTAAATGAGCATTTATTTCAATAGATGGTTTACCTATCCCAAGTGATTCAAGAAACTTCCACATATGTCTAGGATTTGTTTCACGAATAGATTTATGAATGTGACGTCGCTTTGCATCTCTACACATACGATTACAACAGATATATCGTATTCTCATAAAAAGATAATTTCCAAATCCGTTTCACTACAAGTTCTCGAATTCTTATCATTTCCCTGTATATCTTTCGAAAGTGAACAGAAAATAAATTAAACATTTTTTTATCCGGCTAATATTTGTTGGGCCATATTTTTTTATGCAACCTGACATGGATGCCTAATACCACACAACTTTTTTTTTATGTGACTGGACATGGATGGCTAATACCACACCTTCTGTCATGGTATTAGCCCAACACACCACATGGGAACTAGGTGCCATGCCAGGACCTTCCTTATATTGCTCGGCTTTATTGAACTGGATGGAAAACACGGACAATTTTCATTGCCGCTTCGACCATCCTTCATCCAATGCGATGGTACCAACCCGGGCGGGATTAACCCTACCACCTGGTAAGTAAGGAAGGGGACCTACAGTTTAACGTGGAATCCGAACCACGGCCAGCCTCTCTCAACAGTCGAATGGTCATCCATCCAAGACCAGACCGGACCCAGCGTTGCTTAACTTCGGAGAGCGATCGCCGAAGTGTCGCGCCACTGGGCTATTGAGGCTGACATTATATTAGATATTAGCCCAATACACCACTTTCCCGAAGAAATTAGGTGCCATGCCAAAACCTTCCCTTTATGAGCACGGCTACACTGTACTGGATGGAAAACACGGACAATTTTCTTCGCTAATTCGACCAATTGGTTTAATATTGGTCATATATGTACATATATGGGTTATAGATTGGTATAACTACTATGGTATGGCAGAACTGCATACAATTTTGCCGACAGTTTACGTTGACAACATATAACCATCTATGATGCAACGCTTGGGTCTTTGCACTGTCATCGAGGATATTCTATATTCTATGCTGTAATCGTGGCGGCGCGCAGGTCCAGGCGCTGTCGAAGGTGGAGCGCGTGATGCTGCAGACGGCGGACAACGTGATGGACACGAGGAAGCGCGTCGAGTACGGCGTGCACCAGATACTGCTGGAGGTTGGCGACCTGGTGCGCGCGCAGGCAAAGAAAATGAACGCGACCATCAATGAGAGGTAATTATGCCGACGCATGTAAAGAAAGAAATCTGTAATGGAACTAATTCAAAGTATTATACTTCAAATATTAAAGTATAGACTGTACTTGTTTATACGTCCTTGCTTCACGTTGGATCCTGTACTCATGCATGACTTATTGGTTGATAAATAAATTAAGCATACCGCCCCCTACTACGAACGCTATCGAGAAAGCGTTATCGAGAAGGCGAAATCGCCTGTCAAAAATATTGGTATCGAGAGCGCTTTCGATACCATCCGTCAAACGCATACAATATTTTTGACAGGTGATATCACCTAGCGCTTACTCGATAGCGTTCGTAGTAGGGCTCCAGGAAAAAGTTAATTTAATAAATTATTCAAAATCCAAAAAAAAATCTGCTATTAAACGACGATTTTTTGTTTGTTTTGTGAAATAAATATAACACCTTTTATTGTAAATGAATGATAAAACTAACTTACGGGGACTCAAACGTTCACCTTGATTTATTTTTTATTGCACCCATTCCCTGACAAATAGCTGTCTCTTGTCGTTTAGTGGATTATAGCTAAAGAAATTCACTTCCACTATGCCGGAAGAGAGGTGCTGTTTGGCGGGAGAGCAAAAGTAAACTGCACTTCCGCAGGCAACATTTTTTAAATTATCCCACTAATTAATCCTGGTTGACTGTGTTCTAATTAATCTGGAACAAAATATCTTGCGAACAGATTGTACATAGATCCAACGAATCTGCCTCAAAAACATAACCATAGAAAACCTTTATATTTAGGTTCGACAACATCGAGTCGTCAATTTTGGACAGCCAGACGGGCGCCCTTGCCAACATCAGCTCCAAGATCGAGACGGAGATGTCGCAGGTGTGGCGGCAGATCGGCATCATGTACCAGCAGCTCACCGCCAGCAAGACTTCCTTGGACCGCCTCCAGGTAATTGTTACAGCTCTTTCATTCGCTTAGAAACAACCGTCAATCTTGGACAATCAGACAGGGGTTGTCGCTGGTTTGATGCCAGATCGGCATCAGATACCGCAGCAGCTCACCGCCAGCTAGTTCTCCTCGGAACGCCTCCAGGTATTAGAGCTTGTTTTAACTTTACCGCCATATTAGAATATGTGGCAAGTGGCGCCAAAAAGTGCGGTTTTTCCAGTTGATAGGTACTAGGTAGTTCATAGTTTATAAATATATTTACAAGGTCCACCATGTTTTTGTACAGTTTGAGAGCTGTGCTGTTTTAGTTTACTTGCATAAAATGACGCTGGATTCATTGAGTTTAAATGGAATTATTGACAAAATTTACAATGTTCGTTATCTACATTAGTACCCTACTGGGAAACATAATTGCGATAGCGACAAATGAAATGTCACAATTGATGCAATGTAAATACGCGCTTTTCCATTAAAATTCAAGTACGTATATGTACTACCTCTCTGGTTACGGTAAGTTCAAGACAGGAAGAAATGGGACTACCTAATTGGGGGAGGCCTTTGCCCAGGATCGGGTATTTTCTATTTAACATACTTTTACTTTCATATATTTTGTAGTCCTGTCGTTCATTACTAAAGAAATAAAGTTTTTTGTTCCATCCAAATAACTAGCATGTAAATTTAATAAGGCTCTATTATTATTATTATGTACAGAGAGCATCACCTTCGGGCCACAGCAGGTATTGGTATTTGCAGGGAAAACGTACATAGTCAACGTTCAATGTGTGGCGTCTAGGGTGATGCCGTTTACATTTATGTAGTTTCTGCTTCATTAAATTATTATTTTATTAGTCTATACTGTAATAAAGAAAGCTAGATATATTTTCATTCACAATTTTCTGCACTAATAAAAATGTACCTTATAGTTCCGGATTCAATTACATAGAGAGTGAGCATCTAATCTAATAATCTAATAAATATTATAAAGGGGAAAGTTTGTAATAATGGATGGATGGATGGATGGATGTTTGTTACTCTTTCACGTAAAAACTACTGAATGGATTGTAATGAAACTTTACAATAATATAGCTTACACATCAGAATAACACATAGGCTACAATTTATAAAGATATTGTGCCCATGGGCTTTCGAACTTTCACGGGGCTGCGAAAACGATGCCGGTAGCGCTACTTCACACCAGGGGGAGCGGGGCCGGGGGCGGCGGCGGGAGCGGGGCCGGGGGCGGGGCGGGCGGTGCGACGGGGGCGGGTGCGGGGGGGGGGGGGCGGGTACGGCTTGGTATTTCCCGCAACTTTAGGACTACTTGGTAAAATCCTTGAGAACCAATTACTCGATTTAGATGCGGATTGTATCAACGTCTAGCCTGATTCTACTCAAAACTTATAGGCTACATAATATAACGCTTCATTACCTGAAGGGTGAGTAGAGAGTGTTAAATTCTTATAACTTGCGAACCAATAACCCGATTTATGTGCGTATTTTATCAATGTATAGGATCTCTGTGAGCAGTTAGGTTCGAGATGGGTTACTGTTTTCGATGTTGAGGCTAGCTGTGGGTTGGAGTCCACGCAAAACTTACCTACATTACACGTTACTTACTTACTAGGTAAACAATGTTGCAGTGCAAGTGCAGAAAGGTTCTGGCGGCAAATGCTTTTTTTTTTAAATAGCCACCAAATGTCAACGAAGCTCTAAATGGGAATTATTGGATGTTTCTCATTAAATCATGCTATTTCATCTCGAACGATCTTGATTAAATTTGGTAGATGGATACATCGTCATGGACCAGTTTGACCCTATTTGGATCAGTCATGTGGGCTACTTTTTAACCATGAAATAATTTAGCCGACACTAACCCGAGCGGAGCCGGGTACCGCAGCTAGTAAATATTATAAAGGGGAAAGTTTGTAATAGTGGATGGATGGATGGATGGATGGATGGATGTTTGTTACTCTTTCACGTAAAAACTACTGAATGGATTCTAATGAAACTTTACAATAATATAGCTTATACATCAGAATAACACATAGGCTACAATTTATAAAGATATTGTGCCCATGGGCTTTAGAACTTTCACGGGGCTGCGAAAACGATGCCGGTAGCGCTACTTCACACCGGGGGGAGCGGGGCCGGGGGCGGCGGCGGGAGCGGCGGCGGGGGCGGGTACAGCTTGGTATTTCCCGCAACTTTAGGACTACTTGGCAAAATCCTTGAGAGCCAATTACTCGATTTAGATGCGTATTGTATCTACGTCTAGCCTGATTCTACTCAAAACTTATAGGCTTCTTAATATAACGCTTCATTACCAGAAGGGTGAGTAGAGAGTGTTAAATTCTTATAACTTGCGAACCAATAACCCGATTTATGTGCGTATTTTATCATTGTATAGGATCTCTGGGAGCAGTCAGTTTCGAGATGGGTTACTGCTATCGATGTTGAGGCTAGCTGTGGGTTGGAGTCCACGCAAAACTTCCCTATATTACACGTTACTTACTTACTAGGTAAAAAATGTTGCAGTGCAAGTGCAGAAAGGTTCTGGCGGCAAATGCTTTTTTTTAAAATAGCCACCAAAGGTCAACGAAGCTCTAAATGGGAATTATTGGATGTTTCTCATTAAATCATGATATTTCATCTCGAACGATCTTGATTAAATTTGGTAGATGGATACATTGTCCTGGACCAGTTTGACCCTATTATGGATCAGCCATGTGAGCTACTTTATCCATTAAATAATTTAGCCGACACTAACCCGAGCGGAGCCGGGTACCGCAGCTAGTAAATAATATTTCTAATTTCAGAAACAAACTGAGACTTATGTCAATGGCAGCGCTACCACCATGGACGGCATGGAAAATAAGGTACCTACGCTTAAAATAATATAATAAAGAACATAATATTTATTTAACTTAAATTTGCCTCTTCAATCACATACCGAGTTATTTTAGTGAATTACTGAATCACGTTAGTTCAATAACACTGCACATTGTCAATTTGAATGTATAGCCTCAAGGGTTGCTCGAGAGCGCAATTCGAAACACTACACTCACTTGTAGGAGGCGGTTAGATATCGCCATTTTGGAAAACACGTACATTTTCCATATCCTGAATTGAATCTATGTAAATTATTCTATGTAATTTGTGTTATTGCCAGAATAGGCAAAATATGTAAAAAATAAGCTTGTGAACGCATCATTGCGTGCAGGTGGGGCTAATCACATCGCGGATGAGCGAAGTGGACGAGAATCTCAACTATCTGCTGGGGAGACTCTCGCTCGTCACGCAGGAGTTCAATCAGATCAAGCTAGGCCTCGGCGACGCCCTGGACAACATCAAGACCAGCTTCCTCACCGTGCAGGCTAAGATTAAAGGTACACACGTGGCCTCTCCCTCGTTCTTGGTTTCGTTGCGTGCAGGTGGGTGCTAATCACATCACAGGTGAGCGAAGTGGACGAGAACCTGAAGTATCTGCTGGAACGACTCTCGCCCGTCACACAGGAGCTCAACCAGGTCAAGCGAGACCTCGAAGTTGCCCTGAACAGCATCAAGACCAGCTTCCTCATCGTGCAGGCTAAGATTAAAGGTACACACGTGGCCTCTCCCTCGCTTTTGGCTTCGTTGCGTGCAGGTCTGGCTAATCACATCACAGGTGAGCGAAGTGGACGAGAACCTCAAGTATCTGCTGGAGCGACTCTCGCCCGTCACACAGGAGCTCAACCAGATCAAGCTAGAGCTCGGAGTTGCCCTGGACATCAAGACCAGCTTCCTCATCGTGCAGGCGGAGATGAAATGTCACATGCGTACCTTTGTTTGCGTGGCAGAGAAACAAACTAATTCACTGATACACCGTTTCAGTTTGAAAGACACACCGGGAGAGCAGCGGTTTCTAGTTAGATTTTAAATTACAACACAGATATACCTTGCAAAGGACTTCTAACATAATCGTTTAAAACGATTGTGCACTCCAGACCTAAATAAAAAAGTACAGCTTTCGACCTCAGTCATTGAAGTACGAACAAATATACAAAGGATAATAACTCCGTTGTGTGAGAAATAAATTGCATTGTAAATCACTGCCAACCGCTAAAAGGCAAAAGTTTTCCAAACCATCACGAAAATGTTGCACACACGCACTGTTAACAGCTATATGCAATATTATATACAATATAAGGAAGGTCCTGGCATGGCACCCAGTTTTCATATGGTGCGTTAGGCCAATATCATGACTAGTTGCGGTATTATTCATCCATGTTCAGTCACTGAAAATAAAGTTAACTCGCCTATCAAACCATTCTTATCACCCAATGGCCGGGATTGTGGACAGACAACTAAAATTTTCCAAAGTGGTGGCATTATTTCTTGGTAGAGCCCTAGCCGGGTGGCACACGCCATCCTGACTCTATGGCCAGTTGACGCTGGTATTCACCATTTGTGAACCATATAGATAGGACGAGGAACATAGGCAAGAATTTGGAGAATATCCGAAATTCAAACCAACAGCTTTAAAAGGTCTTTTAGATTCCAACTGCCTTAATGAACGCTCCTACTAGAAGTAAAAATATTCATACAATTGATATTAGATACTTTAGTACATACTTTTATCAGTTTTCTTTTCTTTCCAGATGCCGGTCCAGGACCACACAGAATCAACAGCGCTGAAGAAAAAGGGAACTGATTAGAAGCCCGGTTAGCATAGTTATTGTGCCAAGTGATAGGACTGCCATAGATAACGATAGACTATTGCCATGTCTTCATAGACAGCTTGATTAAATTGAATTAATTAGATATATATTTTATAGAAATAAGTATTTTAATTACGTAGAGCTACGTGTGTGGTAGCGTTTCGGTTACATTTTCCCATGTTTTTTTTTTCACCTATAAAGATGCCTTTTTGCCTCTGGAGTAAGCCTAGATTAAAATCTTGTTTACATAAAGTTTGACAACAATTACAAATGAGAGAAACTGAAAATATATTACAAAAGATATTTTAGAATAGAATAACAATTACAATATTCTTTTACTTTACATGGATTTCATTAGGATTGCTCATCTCATTTACGTAGAAAAAACACAACATAAGTTTTTGCAAATATTTAATTCATATTCTTTTTCATTATAATCATGGATCTATAGTATGCTTACAGTTTGTGATGTACCAGTTAGTTGCTCGAACCGGCTGTTTGATGGTACCTCCAGAATTCTATTCCATTGTCATGACAAACGGCAGAATCTCACCAAGTGTTCATGGTGGAAATAAACATTGGATAAATTTGTTTAGTGGTATATTTATTTAAAATAACTAAGTATACTCGTTCTGTACAATTTGTGTTATGATACATAATGAAAGGAAATATACCGATTAAACACTTTTTAATTTTACAATCCCAGTTTTTTTCTTTTTTTTTTGCGGGTAGTTCTTCTGCTAATTATAAATTCATTTAATGAATATCAAATATAAATAATTAATCCATATCCAGTAAGGGCTAATAATTTTCCCGCAAATCAACGGTCGTCTGATTATCACAACCATAAGAATTGCATTAATTTTAGGAGATCTATGAATCCCTGGATAAGTTAACCTAACTCATACAGTTTCCTGAACGGTTTAAATTTTAAGTAACCTGTACTAAATTATATCTTCTATTGTCTTCCAATAAGTCTTGGATCTTTGGAAAACGGTATTTGAATTTTTAATAGGAAAATCTTCGGAATGTGCATAAATTACCCTGAAATGGGACGCAGTGGACAAAATGGCTGTTTCGTTTTATTTTTGGATGATAAGCTACCGTCGCATGTAACCATAGTGGATGGTGGTTGCTGTACGCAGCTAATAACAGCTTAACATGGCAAAAATAATGTTTAGTGCTAAACATTGCACGGAGGGTGGCTCGGTTTGGCATAAAAGACCCGAGTACCGTTCACCATGCGATTGGCTGCCCTGTGCCGCCTCCACAGCCAAAAGCTACAACACAGAGGGCGTTCCGAATCACGTCAAAGCATCTAAGAGTACTGACTAACAATCTGTGGTGATTTTTAATTGCACTATGAATATTGTGAATGACATGTGAGCACAGTGTGAAGCATTGGTCGTATGTGTTGCCAAATAGTGTGTTTGAAAAACAAGAAAATCCTAAACTCAATTGAGAAGAATGTTGAATATAAGATCTTAAAGTTATGTGTGAAATCGTTTTTTGGTTACCAAGAGCCAAGCTAGTGAGATAAAATTTGGCCTGAAATGTAAGCGCTTCGAACTGTCATATGCATGCAAACTCATTCAGATCCGCCATCAGCATGCTCAAATGTATAAATTCTGTATGTGTGATTCACAATGCCCCCTGCATGTGCAATATTCGTGCACAACTTAACAAGTTATCTGATAACCTCAAAGTTAAAATGATTCGCAATGTGACTTACTACGTATGTTCAACATGAAAAAACAGCCACATTTTTAAAATCTCATAATAAAAAAGTGAATGTGCTTATCCATACTCGACTTTTATTGAATCAATGTGATTATTTGGTAGCGATGCTAACTACAATGTACAGCTTGACACTCACGTGACGAGGCAGAACTCAGCGTGGCAGTGGCGACTACACACCCACATACGTACAACATCTCACCTAACTCACAGATATGGCGTATGTACATATATATATATATTTATATGGCATTGTACAATCCAATAAAATCTGTGATGCAAAAACATATTTACAAAAAAATACTTATTTACATGTCTGATAAAAAGCACATTCTGAGGTACAAACTAATTCTCCTACCTAGTGAGGGGTCCTTCGAGAATCCACACTCCCTACGCTTGGTGTTAATTCATTACAAGTAAGTTTCTTCACAACTATCAACTTTACATTATTAATCAGTACAATAAAAAGAAAAGGAAATGAAATGAAAATTTTTATTGAACATAATAAAAACATGAACATAAAGTGCCACAACAGATGCTTTACACAACAAAAAAACATGCGGGCTTTATTCAAGGTAGAATTTAAGAGTTCTGGCGATTTGATTTTATAATAACTACGTACTCTTTACATGGCACATCGCTAACACTGTCTACATTCCATCTTGAACTAGCCATAACTAAGAAATTAAACCATGCTATCTGACCTAGGTACGTACATATGAACAGTTACAGCAGTAGGCATACTTGCATGCAAGTTTTTTACCTCAAGCAAGGCCAGCTCGCTCGCAGACTTCTCACAAAAGCCAAACCAATTCAATAACTAACGAACCCATGACTAGCTCGAAACATTACTATTTAGTCCCCCCACAGAATGCTCTAAATCGAATCCCCTACAAGACTTTGCTCTGGTATTTCTGTAATGCCATACATTTGGGCAGTTCCTACAAAGAAAATAAAATACAGCATGGATCTATTTAGTAACTTTTTTATGCGTACTTAACCTAAACTGTGATTGGTTAGCTAAAAATAGAAGAGCAAAATGTATGAAATTTCATTTAACGAAAGGCTTACAAGCTTGGTTTTTCCGGCTAATGACTATACACTATCTATAATAATAAGTAGAAACTTCTGTTTGCATAACTCGCGAAAATTTCACTACCACACATAAATCTGTGTCCACATACACAAAAAACTTCATAAAATAAAAAGGTTGTGTAATATATTCAAGAAATGATAAAGTGTGGAAAAAAATTAGTTACAATGCAATAATAACTCTATTTTAGAATGACGGAGCACAAACCCTTGTTTTCGCATGCAATGGTAGCTCAAAAATATAATTTTATTGAATTTAATTATCTTGGCCTTTTCCAGGGAAATCGATTAAGAGCATTACTTAACCGTATATCTTTAAAATGAACATATGTACAAGAACGAAAACCTGGTTGCAAAAGGAGAAATCTACGATTGAAAGCTAAATAACTAGACTAACTCGCAACCTTTATGAAAAAAATATCAATCTCGAATGTTAACAGAACTTTGACAACGATAAAATTGTTCACGAAAATGCTTTTAAAAATTAGTAAAATCAAATTACGAAAATATTACAGAGTAGTAACAAAACAACCTAAGAAAAACTAGGGACCATAATTCCTAATGTTTGCCTGCCTGCGGCTCACTACGCTCTGGCAACACTTTCTGTTTTTAACAAAACTGCAAGTACACAAATACTCTGAAAAGCAAGTCCTGTAACTGTACTCACCAACGTTACTACAAAATGAGTAAACAGTTAAAGTGCATTGTGAATTTTGCTAATGCATTCAGTGCATTGCCTTCAGAGCACACAACATGTGGTCGTTAATGGATTTAAGCTGCATTGTTTGTGCGTTCAGGTAGGATCGTTGAGTTAAAGAAATACCTACTATACAAAAACTTCTCACAATAACCAACATCGCGAGATAGTAAAATTCTTATTCCCAACCGTACTATATTATGTATTTTCAACTTCTTAAATCTTAATAAGACCAAACTGTGTAAAAATGTGCCATACAAGCAAATTCCTTACGACATTAAAAGCTAGGAATGCAAAAATAATCACGCAGCTCACTGTAAACAGTAAATAATACGGTATAGAAACGAACAGCTCACTAACGGGCGCTCTAGATTGAATGTGACGTGGATGATACGGTAAGTAAGCTTCTTTCGGGCTATAAAAATTCTGTTTTGTCAACCCTAACATTGTATAGATTGATGATTCGTGTAAAAATATTTTTTGGTTGCGGAATAAGTTATCGTGATAAAATCAAATAGCTAAATTGTTTTTGCATATTTTTTCACATTGATACAAAAGAACGAGGACATGCACGGAATAAGTCTAATAAGTGTAGACTCGATGGTGCCCCGGATTATTTCTAACTTCTTGTATATATATATCTTAAAACCACCTACAAAACAAAAGTGAAACAAATCTTCCTAGTGGGCGGAAACACTTACTGTTATTACATTATTCGTATAGCTTAATATAATATTTTGTGAATAGTTTTTTTTAATTACAATATTAAAATCTTTGTTACTTCTTTCACTTATGATAACCTGTGATCGCATGTACTTATATAGGAAGACATACATATATACTCCTTCATTTAAATATATACTTATATACACATTTTATTCCATCCAAAAATGAAAAATAAAGAAACCAAGATACATTCCAGCCAATAAAATTATTGCAATCACTTCGTTCAGACATTAATTTAATTGTACCCATAATTATTAGAAATTAATACCACATTCGCCAATTAAAGTGAGTGCTTACGTAGATTATCCACTAGTAATAATAACAGGAAGTCGTCACAAAAAGACACTCTCATTTTAAACTCGCTTATGTGGACATAAAAAAAGTGCAAGACAAAATGAACAGGTCCCACCCACTACAAACATCTACCCCTTGGACTTGGAGGCACTTACATGATCTTAAAAATAATGATATATCTAACTATCCAACTAACCCACAGAACATTTCCCGCCACCATCCGGCGCACAACATTTAAAGCTACCCAACCATAACATCTCAACAACTATGTGTGGAGCTAAAGTACCGCAGTAGAGGCTCACTGCAGGCCCCCGTGTGGAGACAACGGCCGGACGCCGTACAAACGTGAGAAACTTCCTAAAGGCGTGCCCTAACCAGTAAGTCGTCAAAAAACGGAGTGTCTCCTGGTGCACTTCAGACAAATTTAAATGTAACAAGTGCAAAAAGTGTAGCGTCAAACCGAGCTGCCCTCTGGTGCCCGCAAGACAAAAGTACGATTATAATGAAAAACAGGCCCACCGTCGAACAGCGCATCGACAACTAAAATAACCTCTACGGGAAGCGGAAACGAGTGTCGTACGACGTTCACGCTTTGAATTATTTACATATTGTCAAGTTGCGATAATGGAATAACAATTGTCCTTTCAATTTTAAAAAACAGTCCTCGCACTTACACACAGGAGCGGCGGGAGCAGTCAGCGACAATTTCGCTCATTCAACGAGGAACACAGAATCACTAATTTACCGTCCGCGCTAAACATTGTCCATTAAACATCCAATTTTCGTTGTTTAATTTGAGGAGGAAAGTAAAGTAGTGTTGAGGTGTCACTCGCCGCGAGCCAACCGCTCGCGAGTGCCGTCAAGCAACGCGCAGCGCTGCCCGGCCTTGGTGTATTCAGGACCTGCAACAGAATAACTAAGCTCTAGAAAGCAGTTTCGTTAAACAGTGTAGACCAAACAGTTTTTATTTCTGTGAGAATATGTCAATGTCACTAACACTTCCAAAAAAATCGTAAGTGCCTGCCTAAATGCGAAAAAAGAGTAAAGATAGACATCACTATTGTATTCCACAAACTACAATTTTTTCTCATCTCACGTACAGGTACGGAGGTACGGAGCAACCAGCTCGTACATACACAATTATAATATTCAACTGGCAATTCATAGGTTTCTTACGTTTTGAACATGTCGGTGAATCTGCCAACGAATTCCGTTTAGGTAATGACAATTATCTTTCTGTTTCTATTGTTAGTTTCAGTTCCCGCAGACAGCGGGAATGCAACCTATGATTACCTTTTGAACCAATTATTCAGTAAATATTTCACAAAATGATTTGGTCACATAAACATTCGCGAGGGTAACACAAAAAATATATAGAAAGACCGAAGGGCATTTAACATTCATATTCTGTGGCGTTACCGGCGTGTGCTCTTGGAGGAGGGGCGGGAGTGCTGGTGGGGGGTGTGGCCGCCCCCCGGCCGCTCCTAACTGGAGCACGAGGCGGGCGACACGGGCGACAGTGGGGAGTCTCGGGGGCACCCCGACAGTGTCACCACCACCTTCGAGCCGAACATATCTCGGTTACATAAATAGACAAGTTTTCTAAAATAACATAATGTAGTACAAGAATACAAATATAGGTTACGGTGCTGTCTCTACAACAAACACAAAAACAACAATCGTTGTTATTAATATTATTGCGCACAAACAACCAGATTGGCTGTTTTTCTTACTTATTTATGATTTTCATTCTGTAGGCAGAAATAATAATATAAATATAGGCCACTCATTTCAGGAGCATGTTTATCTAGGCACCACAAAGCAGCTGATTCGTTTTCAGGAGAAACAAATCGATTTGTACAGCTGCACATATTCAGCTTGCAAATCCTAAAATACGAGCAGGAAAAAATTGTCATTGACGAGTCACTGATTGTCTGTTCCTCATGATCAAGAATATTGCTTTGGTATTAACCCTCCATGCAGAGAGTGATACATTTTAATGTTTCGATTGGTTTTCAGGTCACCAGTAGCCATACTAACTACATTCTTGAATTGTAGGTTAATGCAGCATAACTAGGCGGTTTAAACATCATAGTTTACATCTCCGCTGCAATTTTTTTCACTGACAGACTACAATTCCTAAGCCTTCCTAAAATGCACTGGAACCTTTAAAGCTTCTTAAAGGAAGGTGTTGAAAATATAATAACAGGAATTAATATTGCGCAAACTATTATTTTAGGATTGAAATGATAAACTCTCAAAGTGAAATAATGAAAGTAACAAAGGAACCTAGAGTTGACTCCATTACGTGATAAGCACCCGACCAACCAAGATAGTATAGCTGCAATAGCGCCTAACAATCCGACCATAAGAATCAATCGACAGCAACCGTCAGACAGTTTGCGGGTGAAGAGGGGCTACCTTCCGGCTGCCGGCGTGGTTGCGGTGCTCACACAGCCACACACCCTGCCACGTGCCCAGGTTGAGCTTGCCGTCCGTGATGGGGATGGTGAGCGAGGAGCCCAGGAAGCAGGCTTTCACGTGCGCTGGCTACAAACACACAATGTTAGTCATATTTCAGTACGACAAAATTATTACCGGTTCCCGAATACATTTTTTTATTAGACAGACAGAGATGCACCTTTACAATAAGTTTCAAAATTAAAATTATTTAAATCTACATATTTTGAAAGTATTGTCATAAGAATTTTAAAAACAATCAGAGTGTAGCTAATGGTTTGAGCAGGACCCACCACTTAGGTGCTCGTTTTAAAACACTAAACTGCTTCTGAATGTGGATTACAAAGTATTACTTCTAATTCTACTGAAGGACTTTGGTGGGCGGTTGCGTGATTCATCCGGTGACAAGCGTGCCGCTGCTTACCTATTACAGCGTATCAGCCTCGCTGTCCAGAGAGGCAATGCTGCGAGTGTAATGGGAACGATCCCGCCGTCGGCTTCGTTCCAGGAAATATTTTACCTAACTGGCTAGGTTTTACATCAACATAGGTTTAATATGTTTTAGATTTAAGTTTTCATTTATTGTGTTAGTTAAATTTTTCTGTTGTTAAAATTTGTTTATTATATCTAAAAATTACTGGCACATAACACTCATTGGATACACATATTGAAATCATGTACGAAAATCTATAATTATTAAAAGCATTACTTGTTACTTCTAATTAAAGAAAAAAAGATAGTCATAACCATTATGTACACATATAAAACATCAAACATTGCTTTAGGCTAGGCGCTGAAGAACGACACCTTGTTGGCCGACGAGCACCACGCCGAGGAGATTGTATGGAGGTGCACAGGCGACAACGACACGACCTGTTGGCTCCCGTCGTCGAGCGCTTCCGACATCCTCGGACATTTCTGTCCTCTGAATGTCGGATGATTGTCGGTGTGCTCTAGAAATGTATGGCTATGCGCACACAAATGACAAATGACACATTGTCTGACACGCTCCATTTCAAGTGCGGAGAGAACGTTGAATGGATTCCATAGAAGTGGCAGTAGTGTGTGGTACTTGCGCTTCGTCTCAGAAGACGAAACATTGAAAAGGGTAAAATTGAGCAGACAATATTCGGTGCATCCTCTTTACGTTGTGGCTTGAAAAGGGAAGGTTTTATTTATAATAGTCGATGTGCTGCGAAACCATCCTGGTAAATTATTTTCTTACTTCCAAATAAGTGAACAAAGTTTTGATGAACTATGGACATTGTAAATGCTTGTTAGTTCCTCGACTAGCAAGCGGAGGGTGACAGTCGGTGGACTATTCAGTCGGCCGTGTGGGCAGGGCGAACAACTAAACAGTTGAGTCATTATACTGTCATTTAGTAATGAGTTGAATCGGACAACAACTGGACAGTCGGCCGACTGTTATGTCGTTCGTCTGCGCCTAGCCTTAGGTTTAGAAGTTGTTAGTGTTTACGTTCCATATTAAAAAATTAAAAACATTCCAAAATGTATGGGATCAATTGGTTTACAGCCTGAATAATACAATACAATAGTAAAATCACAGGTAACTGTAGGTATATGTGAAGTAGAAACACTTCTGCCATAACTATAGCAGAAATGTTGATGAAGTTAGTGGGCTATTTGAAGCTTTGAGCTCACCATGTCGTCGGGGCCCTCGCAGGAGTGGCGGTACGGCAGCCCCTCGGGGACTATTTTGTTGAGCATCATCTCCATGTCGTCGCGAACGTCGGGGTCCCAGCTCTCGTTGAGCGCGAGGCTGGCCGACGTGTGCATGACTGCAACGAGAGAGGTTGGGTCAGTGACAGAACACACGTCGCGCGCAGGGCTTGCGGATGACAGCTGCGCTACTCACTCTGGATGTGGCAGAGGCCGACGGCGAACTGCGCCAGCTCCGGCACCTGCTTGAGGATCTCCTCGGTGACGAGGTGCACGCCTCGGTGCTGCGGTCGCAGGTTGAGCTTGCGCTGGAACCACGCCGAGCCGATCTGGATGCCTCGGTTCGAGGCCATGGTCGATACCGGTCCGGTGGCTCGTCTGTAGCGCCGGCCGCCTCACATCACGCGACGCGCGCTATCATGAGCGCCGCATTCCGCTGCCGTCCCGTTCGACCCGCTGGCTTTCGTACTCCGCTCCACCGACACCGCTCACCGCACCGCACGCCAGTTCCGCGCCACCCTATTTTCTGCGGGAAAGTGAAACAGCCGTACGCGAAAGAGAAGAGAAATACTATGCGCAGTATTGCCAGCGTTCAAAAGACCACGTTAGCCCTACATTTCATCTCATTTATAAAACAATCGAACATTTTATTCTGGCTTAGAGGTTAGATAGTCTCGTTGAAAATTAAATACTTGTAGACTACAAGAATGCCGCAGACGACACAAAAAAACTTTATCTAATTTTATATTTTCTACTAATGTTGAATTTTCTAGGTTATATTGAAATCATTGTCTATGGACACCAAAATTATTAGCGCTTGGAATGCGGCAAAGAAAAAAGCGCGGGTATTTAAATTGTGGGCGAGAGTGCTGCAACGCTAGCTGCAAATATATTGATACACAGTTAAAACCGAACTTTTCGGCGTTTTTTTTTCTCTTCTTCAAATATTTTTATATCTGAGATCTATGTGATCACACTTGCAAGAAAGTTTCTTCATACAATACTAGGGGTGCGCCACCAGTAGTTAGGTAAATCGCGTTATTTGAGGTGCGGCCCCAACGCCAGCCACCCCATGAAGGCCACTCCTATAAAACGCAATTGGAACAATTAGAGCCTTTTAATTTGCGTGTAGTACACACGAAGTTTGAGCTTATCGGAGCGAAATTGTATTGTTGTTCCTGTTTGCTGAGGCGGCACAGGATGGGGGATATAATTGAGAGCATTGTGAGCAACGCAACGGAACCCGAGTGGTTAGAAGCACCTGTACTGGGCAGTATCCGAGCTTGGCAAGTGATGTTCCTTGCCCTAGGCGGAGTAATTGCAGTTAGTAAGTACCCACAGCAATAAATTAAATTGCTCCATACATACTCATTGAGGCAATACGTGTTTTGTGGCGAACACTTTATTATAGGCTTGTATTGTGGTCGTAAACGGAAAGTTGTTAGCATTTGCAAATACCCATGTCGAGGTTTTTTTTTTGATATTGTTATTTCGATCAGCTAGGTCAAACAAAGTAATACATTGTTCTTATGTAGTTAATGGAAAAGGGCAATCGAAGATCTCCGTGGGGGAAACATTGGACATTTCCCTACTTGAACCTTTGCACATGTTGACGTGTCTTATCTATGAGAATTATAAGTAACGTATGTGTTTCCAATATTTAATGAAGAAAAACATCCATACACATTTTCATAATGCGAGGAGTTTGCAAATTACTTATCAAAAACAATTTAGGACGATAATATAATAATAGTGAACATATTAAAATTAAAACATAATTTCATGGTAATGGTAATTTAAAGATATTGATTGATTGATGATTCCCGTAATGCGGTAAGCATCACCTAGCATGCTGGGGCGTGAATTCCAAAACCCAGAAATCTATGAAAGCCCAATAATTCATGGTCATGTTTCGGTTATACTTCAAGATTGCAACTGAGTTGCGCCGCGTGTGATGTGTTCTGTGATGTAATGTATCACCTCCTGTGCTGTGATGTGATATCTCGTCACCCGTAAGATGTCGCGCCGCCTGAAATGATATGTCGCGTCATTAAACTATGATTGATGTCGCGTCATCAGCGATGTGATGGCGCGTCATCTGCGATGTGATGTCGCGCCATATGTGATTTGATGTCGCGCCATCTGTGATGTGATGTCGCGTCATCTGTGATGTGATGTCGCGTCATCTGTGATGTGATGTTGCGTCATCAGTGATGTGGTATCGCTTCGCCTGTCGCAGTCGTGGTGCTGTGCTGCTGCATCAGGTTCCGCGTGCCGCGCACCAAGCAGCAGATCGAGGCTGACTACAAGCGCCGGCAGATCACCAACAAGTTCCGCCAGAAGCTGCAGAAGATCCAAGACGCCAAGATGGACACGTTGAGTTTGAAAGACGGTATAAACCAACGAGCATGGAAGGAAGGGCAGAGCTTAGCCACGAGTTAGTGACTGAGTGTAGTATAATTTAAGTGTAGTAAAATTAGTAGAGAAATTGAATGCACTGAGTGTAGGTAGTTAGTTCGCTTGCGAATTCGAAGTGCGCAACATGGAATGTTCGTTGCACTAAATAGCGCCATGCCTGTGAAATTCTTAAGTGTCGTTGGGACCCGAGAGATCAGTAGTGAGCGAATTCGTAATCGAACGACTCACTAGCGCTACCGATATTGTATGTATACATGATGCGATCTAGTTTCGGTTGCCACTCTCGTCCATCCTTCCTCGCTGGTGCAAATGTATCATAAGGTGGAAGCATTACTTCCCGTTTTAAATGAAGTCACTAAAATTGTCGGGATGGATGTTGGCCGGTCCTCGCAAACGGCTGCGCAGAACCAAAACTGTATCGGATTTGGTAACTGCGCAGCCCCTGGCGGTTGAGAGGGTAAGACTACATCCGTGCCGTGCTATCTCTAACCCAAACGCTTACTGATCAAAAATAATGAACGAAAAAGCACCAATTTGCGAAATCATGCGGGGGAGGTAGTTCTCAGTTGTATGAAAAAAACAACCACCCCTAAAGTTCCGTGCGGTCAATATCGACCGATTTTTTGGCGCAAAAATCCGCCTTTTGCGAAAGAAGTTGAATATTAAATGAGATTTTGGCGTGAAAATGCGTTATGGATATACCACACCTACTGTCATCACCCCATAAGACCTAGGACCTTCCTTTTATTTCACAGCTACATTTAACTGGATTGAAAACACGGGCAATTATCATCGCTGCTTCGACCATCGTTCATTCAATACGATGGCACCAGCCTGGGCTATTAACCCTACCAGTAAATAAGGAAAGGGACCTACTGTGGAATCCAAATCACAAACTACGAAACCTTTAGTCGGCTCTTACGACATGCACGAGACGAAATGCAGTACACATGCAGACATTGGTTAAGCAAGGCCAAGCAAGGTTTAACTTCCTAGAATGCCCTGACTCTTCGAAAGATAGCTGTGTGGTGTACGTGCAGAAACACCGACAAATTGCTATATTATCATCTGAGATTAGAAGACTGGATACATCTTGCTATCGGCACAGTAAATAGTCTGGAGTTTGATATCATTTTATTCTGTTTGATGAAGGCTAGAAACAGTCTCATGTGTTTCATAATTCTCAAGAATAAATTTGCATTTTAGTAGGGATACTGTACAGGTAAAGGTAACCTGAATTTTATAACCATTTTTTTCTCTGGGAATTTTTTATTTTGTTTTTCAAACGCAGTATTTAAGTCAAACAAAACATATTTGGAACGACTTGTACTTAAAACGTGTGTATCCTATTTGTAATAGACGTTTGCGGGTTAATCTTTCGGCCATGAAATATCAGGACAATTTCTGCTTTTGAAAAAATCCTACAACAAAAAATACCAACACAAATGTTTAAAATTTCTGTTTTTTTTTTTTTGCATTCAGCTCTGGTGTTGCTGCACGCTGAGAGTCAGCTCCAGATGGACGACGACAAAGGCGGAGACTCCCAGCGGAGTTCCATCTTGTCTCCGCAACAGAGTGAGTAGAGTAATTAGGCAGTACAATGCGATTCAAATAAGAATAGGACGGGACCACCGCCACTTTGAATGTCAAACTGCTGAAACCCTAACTTCAGCTCATACATTCAGTATGGAGTGCAAAAAAAGTTTCTAAAAAAATATTTCGTAAACATTTCGACAAAATAATTTGTTTTACTAAATATTTATATGAAGAACAGATATTAAAAGAACACTCAACAACGTTATAACAAACATAATTAACTTATAACACAATGCAACTGTGGTACTTTCGAGGATATCCGACACAAAATAACCACATATTATAAAACCACTTATTTGAATCGCATTGTACTTTTCACCATTTTTTTTGTAGGCGTTAGTGTACGTTTGATCGAAGCTTTCGACTGGCTCGTGTAGTACATCTTCAGGACGAGTGCCTGCGTCCGGCGCACACCTGTCCTTTGCAATTAGCCTTAAAAACCGTTCAAGTGCGAGTCGGAATCGCACACGAAGGGTTCCGTACCATCGTACAAGATTTAACCCTTTAATTTTTTTTGTTGTTGTTATAGCAGCAAAATAAATACAGACTCTGAAAACTTCAGCTGCATACCTATTCCGGTTCATGAGATACAGCCCTGTGACAGACGGACGGACGGACGGACAGCGGAGGCTTAGTAATTGGGTTCCGTTTTCACCCTTTGGGTACGGAACCCTAAAAATGAGCTTCTTAAGCCGGTACAAAACGTTGGCAATAACATCCGCAGCCATCACAATGACCACATGCTCTCACGCCGCGGAAATGGTTGATTCAGGGTTCCAATCCAAGGTTCGAGTCTGAAAACCAGTCTCGCCGCAACTCATGTTTAGACATCTTTACTTCTCTAGAGCTAAAATGTGCACTGGCTTCGACCAAAGATGGAAATGAAGGCTTCAAACAAAATATTATTGTACGGGTCAATCCTTGTTCTGAAGGTGCTAACATTTTGTTGCACATCAAACGCTTTTCCTGGACATGGGTGGCTAATACCACTGTTATGTTATCCTACCACAACCCATTTCGAAGGAATCGGGTGTCATGCCAGGAACCTGTTTAGTTCGCACAGCTACACTGAGTGGAAAACAGACACTTTATATTGCCGCTTCGTCCATCATTCATTCAATGAAATGGTACTCACCCGGAAGGGACTAACCCCTAGTGGGGACATAGTTTTATGTGGAATCCGAACCATGACCAGCCTCAACGGTTAGACGGTCACCCTTCCAGTACCCGATTGTGGTCAATGGTATAGCCATTAGGTAAGTATTTCAATATGTCAACTTGACAGACTCCATGGAGGCGTACGCTCCGGACGGGCAGCGGCCGGAGCCGCAGGCATCGGGCCCCTTCGCCAAGTTCGCTTCCAAGATCATCACAGTCAACAAGCTAGGGCAGACTAAGTCTACCCAACCTGCCTCGCCCTCGCCCTCCGATACCACTAAGATGGACTTCTAGCTGTTACGGCGGCGCTACGACGGCTAAGCGGGTCAAACTATCTGGGCTCAATATTGACGTGGTTTCCATCCACGTTGTGGCGTTTCATCCGTTTGACAAACTCCATTATTTTTTGACTTGTATAATTAAAACTCTGATTAAAACACCTAATTTTAGTTTAGCCTTAGTTTTGGGAATTTCATTATTTTACAGAGATTGTCATTCTAATAGTCCTGCAATGATATTCGAGGCTCCGACGTCACTGCAAGCACGCTCTATGGGACTTGAGCTTTGCTTGTCATAAGGGGTCGTACACAAATGACTCGACAGCAGTTGTGGGGAGAGGGGGGGGGGGGATTTGTATTGTCACGATTTTATATCTGATTCTATGTTCTACGGCTCTAGATTCTATGGATAAAGTGCATAAAAAAATGGACCAAGATCTGTTAATTTTTTTTTTATTTATTCTAGAATCCTGTTAATACAATTAAGGATTGCCAGATTAATCCTATCAACCCACAAGTGGGGTCGTTAATTTCCAATGTGACTGAATCTTTTATATTTTTTTTTAACATTAAATGTGTATAAAAAATTAAAATTTGTAAAAAGGTGAATTTTGGGAACTAAAAAAATTACCTATTGGGTTAAGGGGTCGGGCACAGCGAATGGTCCATTAAAGAATAAAAGAATGGTACATTAAAGAATTTGCATACGCCCCCTTATCACAATAATAGATGATATGCATTCTATGTTTAGACATTTAAGATTTGTATGCATTCATGGATGCACAATGTTTAAATAAATTATTTCATCAACATTTATCATTGATAAGACACTTTCTGTAATATATTTTCTTTAATTGAGAAAATAAAAAATAAAGTAAAAACGGATTTGAAATCACAAGAAGAAAGATAATTAATTACATATTCACAAACAATCATGCGGTGTACGTCGTCGGGTGGCGTCGCGCGCCGGCCCTCCACTGAAGCAACATCAAAAAACTTATGGCCTACATAAATAATACATCCTGCAAAGTAAACCATTTACATGAAAATAATTCTAAAATATTTTGCATAATCCAAAAATTCCCTAAAACTTGAGCTCCGGTGGAAACTGTCTCCCGCAGCTCCCATCGTAGACATTAATTTATATTTCCCTTGACTCTACACTCGCAAAATTACGTGTTAATTACACAGATTCTATAATGATTTGTTTATTGTTACCTCCTGTACACGAGTAACGCTTTCTGTTAGTCCTTCTAATATTACCTAACCTTACACCGCTGGGACTTCACTCGCTTCTCTTCTGCCACATCTTAAATATACAAGCATTACCCTCCATATCATTATAAACTAATAGCTTTATAGTTTATGATTCTCTGGTGGCCTAATCCAGTCCCAACTGAAGGAAAACTCCTAAGCAGACTTAACTTCGTATATTTCATAACATTTTCTCTTATATTCTATGGGAATCCAGTATACATTGAAATAAATGTGAGTGAAGTAATTTCTAATAAATTTCCCTATTTCATTTGACAGCCGGTCGTTAGGTGCTGTCTTATAAACTGCTGTGGACATGAAAACACAGTTTATATATGAATAACGACAAACGATGTAAGGATAACAAATCAGCATATTGCTTTTATTGCTTGGCAACAGAACCTTTTCACACAAACGTTCCAGTCTGGAACTTGAATAGCTAGATGAGATAGGAAAGTTACAGGGCATCTGTGATCTACATTAAGACGTGACTTAACCTACGTTCCAAAATGCGTATATTGCATAAATTGCAGAGAAAGCGAATACAGTGAATAATTGTGTTCCGAATTGATATCACTGCTCAAAGCCACAATCGCACGATATCTAATTGGAACGAATTTAAGCAGACATATGTGTCAGAGCCTAACCTAACTACCTCAAAAATGCCTTGTATGTCTCAAGAGTGGTCATTCCAGGCCTAGAATTGTCTAACTAGAGTAACAAACGGCGAAAAGCCATAGTTATTTCAGAATACAAGTGCACACGATCAGAGAACTACGGATAAACACGCTCGATGACAGCCATTTGACAGCGTACACGGTGCACATGCTCTCAACCGTGCGCGCTTTGCACGATCCGTGTGCGGTCTAGGGTCACGTCCGTTATGTCATAATGATGTCCACGGGAGTGAATATAAGCAATTCGGAAAGGTCGTGTACACGTATATTGCTGCAATCTCTGCAATATACGCATTTCGGAATGAAGGGTTACCAATTTCATCTTCTGTCAGACACATTCTGTCTTGTTCGCCTAATCTTTCATAACATGATTCGACTTTGCTTATACCGCATGTAGGAGTGAATTGATTATGGTTAAGTGTAACTAGCGATACTATCAACAAACTGACTTAACCTGTCTTAGTGGTAAATCTGGTAGACCAATACACATTGCACGTCAATTCCTTAGCCAAGATGAAAAACACCCAGTCAACATGGAACAAGTGTAATCTGACAATGTACATTGTTACCCAGAGCCTCACCTACCTTCACACCAAACAATATAACGACAACAAACGCCTCCGAGCCCCTGCAAAATACTTTACTCTGTTCAAGGAAGATTTGCGAAGTTCTATATATCTTCTTAAATGTACAATTGAATAGGACCTACCTATAACATAGTGGACTCTATTACATATAAGACATCAGTAGTGAGTTTGAGCTGACTGGCATTCTAATATGAGCTTTATTCATGAGAAACTTTGTGCACTCTTTGTACAATCTTTTTAAAAAAAAAATCAAACAAAATGTAAAGGTGCCTATTACTAGGTTTACTTTAAAGATATATCCTATTGAGGTGTAGGTTAAAATTCAACATCATATTGCTGAATTTCTAAAAGTACTATTTCTACAATCAGGTGGTGGGAGGAAATAATAGGGTTAATGTATGGTATTATAGAACATATATAATGTGATACAGGTTATATGATAGATGACCTGTATCAGATAAATAGTAAAATAAAAATGGTGGTTCGGACAACGACCGAGAGAAGCGAAGCTTCTTAGCAATTTCGGTCCCTTCCATTTCAAGTCATAATGGACTCCGTTAGACTCCAGTTGTAATATACATTCCACGGCAAGCGAGTCCATTTCATGATGGACTGGTCCAACCACTGATGACAGCTGACTAGGTTTTTCACAGCTTACTTCCCAGAAGCCGAACGCATAACGAGGCTATAGAAGCTTCGCTTCAAAATATTCTTTCTTAAATTAGCCCAGTTAAGTTTAAATTAAGATATCTATCTATATAGGATAACAATAAAAAAATGTTTTACTTTGATTATGGTGATTATTAAAAAGATATTTTAAGGCCAATCAATTTTTCTACCACCTAATTGCACATTGTGTGTGACACCCGATTCTGGCATGACACAAAATCGGTCACACCATTTTACTACAATGACAAGTTGCCTCTAAGCATCTGATAATGTGCACAAACCATCTAAAGGTTAGCAATAGATGGATTTGCTAAACTTTAATGTTTCTAAGCACAAACCAGCACAATAGTAGTGTTTCATGCTATGATCAGCAATATCTATAATAACATTTCATATTGAATCTCATTACTTCTTATTTAAACATAAATGCAGACGCGGCGATTGCATCAAATACATGGAATCGCTTAAAATGTAGCTTTAATATTTTTTATTGCTTCCGACGTATGACAGAGGGAAGAGTAACATGAAACACCGTCAGGTGTCGATTCATTATCTACAATAAATAAAGTAATAATACAAAGCGGGTAATAATGGTGTTCGTCCTTGTCTATGGGCTCGCTGTGTCAACTGTCAGAATGTAAATGCGTTGGAATAGACAACCGAGCTGGTGTAGCGGCTTACATACCGCCGCCACGCAACACTCAGTCCCGCCTTACGAATGTTCGCCCCCTGTAAAAAAATTACACGTCAGTCATGCAAATACAGTGATGAATAGGGACTTCTTATTGTTAGAGGCTTAGCGGTGCGTACAATATTTAACAGAATGGGTACACCCATGGGTATACACAATGTCGATTATGCTATGGGCAAGAAAATCGGTGACGACTTTAACCAGTTGTATGGAAACCCACCACTTCGGTGGCTCAGTTGCTTTCTAGCAATATCTAGATGACACAAAAATGGTGTCACTAGTGAATCCAAAATAACATCATTGGTCAAAACGAGATTGAAATTAGCCAACCGTCATAACAATCATAAGATTATTACACTAGCCAATGCGTATTTGTTTGCGTTAATGATCCTTATGGAATGAGAACCTGATTTTTTTTTAATATTTACATTTAACTTTCTACAAATATAGTTAAAAAAATATTTTAGAAAAATTTATTTTTGCGTAGCAAAAAATGCTGAAGTCAGGTCTCAAAAGTATTATTTTTCAAGTTTGCTGCTAATATTGACAGAAATTAATACTGATTTAAATATCATTTCAAAGAGTGTAAAATTATCTACTAATTTATTTAAGGTTAAACTTTTCGAAATTTCTTTAACGAAACAATAAAAAAACTGTTTCATGCATTATGCGGGTCGGTCACATTTGGAAATATTTTTTTTCGAGCTGCTCTAAATAAGCGTTGTTGGGGTCTGGCTACCTCGCTTCAATCGCAAAAATTGGTCAAAATTGTTTAGGTATAAGGATGCTCTCAATTGTGTTCATTTTATGTTTAGTTTTCCAAGACTTAGTTCTAAGCACAGCTCGGACCAAACATTTTGACTGATATGAATACACATCGATTCCGAGTTTGCGCAGGGCACACTACGCCCCTCGCGCCCAGCCGACGTATAATTTGCGTTCTGCGCAGCGAAACGCGCCAACTTCACATCGGCCATAAAGTTTGGTCCGAGCTGTAAAAGATTATGTGAAAGGACAATGAGTGCGGAAGTATGGGTTAGTTGGTACTGACGTGATGGTCTTCCTCTCGTTGGGGCGCACGGCCGGCTGCGGCCGCGCGCGGTTCAACACCTTCAGGAGGTCTCCGGCCTTGGCGCGCATGCGCGAGTGCACGTACACCTGCACACACGGACACACACCCTAAAGCTTTCCACTTTTAAACGACCAACCACAAAATGATCTTAGAATATATCATCCATAAGCGATGATCAGCGTAAATTTTTAATGATAAGCAAATATATGGTGATTTTGGAGGGGTATTGGTTTTTAGGGTTCCGTACCCAAAGGGTGAAAATGTAACCCTATTACTAAGCCTCCGCTGTCCGTCCGTCCGTCCGTCCGTCTGTCACAGGGCTGTATCTCATGAACCGTAATGGATAGGCAGCTGAAATTTTCACAGAGTGTGTATTTATTTTGCCGCTATGACAACAAATAGGTAACATTAAAAAATAATAAAAATTAAAGGGGGACCCCATACAAAAAACAATTTTTTTGTGTTAAATCTTGTACGATAGTACGGAACCCTTCGTGTGCGAGTCCGACTCGTACTTAACCGGTTTTTTTTTTCCAACCCAAGAAAGTACTTTCTAACCAACCGGTTAGTGGACTCATGGAACAAGCTACCACAAGAAGTAATAAGTGCTGTATCAGTTAACAGTTTTAAAAATCAACTTGACAAACATTTGAACAAAAATAAAACTAATAAGTATACCTACCAGAAACAAAAAATTATAAAAGATATTTAAAAAGTGCACTGAAAACGTGAAGTACACGCATCAGCTTGAAGCTGCTAGTGTATATAAATAAATAATAATAATTATTATGTGTTCTTACTTCACGGTTGATACTTAATCTATAATTGTGGGAAAAATGGCAGCATTTATTTACTGTTCTACTAATAACTATAGACAGCCCGCTTTACAGAGGTCTTCTGTGCCATAGAACATGTAGTCAGAGCCACGGGCTATGTAGCTCTTTTTATCCAGGATGATTTTATGGTATTCAACTATATACAGGATGGCGTAAAGGGATAGGGTACGCTAATAGACAAGACATAGTCTATGTAGACAGCATAGCATCGCCAGCTTCTTTGGGAAAATCTTATTCTTGACAAAATTATAATATTATGTAGATCATAATGAATATTTTAATGGCAAAGTTACGGCAGTGACCCTATGGATCCCCTACCTTACCGCCAGTTCAGTTCAATGTAGATGTGATTGAATAAAGGGTGGATCCTGGCAAAGTACCCAGCTTCTTCGTGAATTCTTTGTCATTCCAAAAATATATTGTAAACACTAGATGTGACAAATTTTAGGTTAAATAGCGAAATCTCCATTAAAGCATTGTAATCAAGTTATGAAAATATGCAGACGATTTCTTAAGACAATCGACGTCCTTCGGATCACGTGTTGCAATCCGAACAGTACTGATTGTCTAATTGGTGGACAGGGTGCGGTACCTTGCTACACTTGATGTGGTAGTGCAGATAGTTGCGGAACATGTGCAGCAGGTCGATGGTGTTGTCGCGAGCCTCCGCGCAAGTGTGCCGCGGGAACAGCACTGCAACACGCGCACACACCAGTTAGGGGCCACACGAAATACACTAGCTTCATCTCACTAACGCTCGGCGCTTATTTTAGTTTTGCGTGTGCGTACGCATGATGTACAAACGGCATCACCTTAGACGCCACACATTAGACTTTGAAACACATACATTTTTCATGCAAATCCCAATGCCTACCGTGGCGCCGAGGCTGATGCGCTCCGTACATGCTACAACATGATACAGCTTCGGTGATGACATTTGTTGGAGTAATGCACAAAGATATTCGCCACCATTACACGCCAAACTCATGACCCTTCATGAGATAAAAAAAGTACACATCCAAGCCAGTTTATACTAAACATAAAAAATACTACCCAGTAAGATTGTCCTTAAGTAACAGCTTAGTCATGGACAAGTCATCAAGGAAGCATTCATTCAGAGTGGGATACTTTCAGAATAGAGCAAAGTGGACAAATAAATGCCTACCTGAGTGGAAAACATTTTTAAAGCAATCTACGTTTATATAAAGTTTTTTGTAAACTATAAAAATAGTTCTCAAAATTCACTGAGCCTAACCATAACTAAAGATCTGCTTTGGCTGCCCGTTTAACAATCAAATAAATAAAATAAATAACACCTTGTAAGCATTCCAGATAAAACTGGACTAATTAACAATATTGCGGTCAAGTCATGAACAGTATTTCCTGTCATTACTGTATGTGGACTCAATATACTGCCACATAACTCAGTGACAGATGGTTTGTTCGAGTGTTCATGTTATATCAGAAAATGCCTACAAGCGTATGACACACCAAAACTTAAATAAATGTTTACTAAGAACACCAACATGAACCTTTTGAAATTAATCCGATCTTCAGCCAACTCAAACATAAGGAAAAAAAATCTGGTCAACCGGGATGTGGAGACCTTTGAATTGACCACCACAAGAAGTTGTCAGTGCTGAATCTGTTAATAGCTTTAAAAACAGACTCGACAACACGTATTAAAATAACAAATAAGGCTCTAAACAAGAACAGTGCACTCGTATATTTGGAATTAAATGTTAATCAAATGCACGCATCAGTTTTAAGCTATTATAATAATAATAGTTCGGCGGATTCTGTCTCTGTAGCTCGGAGTGGCCTTACAGGATTTGTCCCAGGTGGGACGTAAGGTTTTCCAGTTTTAGGTTTATATTTTTTAAGGCTTATTTTTGTATTAAATTATGTAAAAATAAAATTTGTTCATAAATATATACTGTGAATAATAATAATACATATTTGACAGGAAGAGGTGTTGAAATTTACCGAAGGTGACATAGCTGATGTTGTCGCCGACGCGCGCATCCGAGTTGGCGAGCTCCAGCGGTGGCTCTTTGTGTGAGAACAACACCTGCACACGTACACAAAAACCATAAGAACACTATGTACATGCAGCAGATGTTACCATTTATGGGCTTTGGTCCACAACTGGACTTTCTTGGGCGTTCAGTGGGAATAGCGTCTCCGTTTGCGTAGTAAACTACGTTTGCATGGGTAGCGTAATTTTCTGAAGCTTAAGGGCCGACCTAACCGGGTGGTTAGGTAATCTTTTAGTGATGAGGGACCATTTGACAAAATTTCTTGCCATGGACCAACAACAATTTTACGGTAATTCGTTTATTTTTTATTTTCCCCCATTACATGTAGACCCACTCTCGGATTCGTCATTTTTGATAGACGGTATCACGGACGAAGAAGAACTGAGAAGAAACTACTAATACCAGAATCACTAAAAGACTATATAAATACTGGTGAAGGTCGGCCCGTAAGCATCAGAAAATTACGCTCCCCATACAAATGTTTTACTAATAATTTGAAAACAACTGTTCCAATTTACTTGATATTTGGTAAGTCAACAAATATCAGTGTCTGAGTGTTTTTTGTTTTATCGGTAAATGTATCCTTGGTCAAACCACAGAGAAGAACAAAATGTGTATGAAGATATAAGATTTGAGATTACCGTGGTTAACACTCATTTTAAGGTTTGTGGAAAACGGCTTACGTACGGTGCCGCGCCGCTCAGACGAAAAGAAGAGAAGAAAAACTGGACCGCTCAAGACATCGTGAGTGCGTAATGCACATCATCTGACATTCGGAACGCAGCCCAAGCATGTTCGCGGACTACCCCCACCCACAGCTACAATCTTCGTCAACGGCGGAAAACGTCAAACTGACAGTTCCCTGTTGACCACCACGGGCACGGGTGCTCGCCTGATGATGGACCAAACGTTTGGTTCGAAACGTCGTAAAATATAATCGACACACCGTGCGTAAGCCGTTTTCCACAAACCTTAAAATGTGTGTATGAAGATTATCTTTTTGTTTTAATTTGACCTGGCTATTTTAAAAAAAATACAAAAACGTGCAGACACAGATATTGATATTAAATATCAATTCAATTGGAACAGTGGTTTTCAAATGAATAGTAAATTACGCTAGTATGGGGAGCATAGCTCACGGGCCATTCTTAACAGGTTGAGGATTCACTATTTCTATTAACACAACACATAAAGTCGACACGAGCAAAAACCACTTACTGAATAAGGAAATGCCTATTTACCATGATCAGAAAGTGTCACACTACATACATTGAATTGATACTCGTTTTTCCTGCCCGTGTCGTGCACAATCAATTGATACTAGAAAGTCCCTGTCAGTGTTGTTCTGACCATAGAAGCACATCGTGCAAGTAAGTAATGACTAGGCAAAAGTAAAACCTGCCGTGAATATGAGTAATTAAACGATAATTAACAGTAATTTACTTTCATAGAAGATTCAGAGCCACTAGTCCCGGTTGTCACCTAAATTGGCGTAACGCTAAACAGATCGATTGGCGTTTTAAAATGTATGGAGAAATTAAGGTGGCCCATCCCGCTTAACTCTAATTGAATCTATTATTACTTTATTGATAGGGATGCTCTCAAACCATTATACTCTTAATTGTCTGTAGGTGGTAGCAGGGACATTTCACGTGAAGCGGACAGGGAAAAAAAAGTGAGGTTCTGAAAATCGACCACATTGGGCCCATTTGTACTTCTAGTAGGTATGAATGTGTACGCAAAATATTTTTTTTGTGTAGTGTATATTTACCAAGTTATAGGTTTCAAAAGAATTGTCGTTGATTGGTACTACAATTTTTCGAAAGTAATTTTTCGAATATAACCAATCTACGATAAAATATTTTACATAGCGATACATATTAAAAATATACTGTTCTTTTTGACAGAAAAAAAAAATTAAAAAATTACACAAAAATTAATGGCCAAAACCGGAAGTAAACTTTTCAAACCAGAATTACAGTCACTTCGACCAATTTTTTTTAATTTTTTTTTCTTTCAAAATATAGCTTAAATGATAATGAAAGTACACTAGAAAATTTAAAATGGGATCTCTTTTGGTTTAGGAGATACGTTGAATAATATACACCCGCGTTGCAAGGGGCATCATATGTAGCGCTTGCAAGGTTGAGCAGTTTGCGCGATATTGCAACTTTATTAATATTTTATATCGTTTTAGCGTATATTTAACCTCATTTAATGATATGAAATAATTTTTATTAATATAACATAATATAAATATAACTACATAGTACAAATATAAGTTAATAATATATTATAAAGAAAAAACGTTTTTGGAGCAGTAGAAAAGTTTTATTATTTGCGAAACGTGACTAATATAGATTATAAATCTTGATTAAATAAGCTATGTCTGATGACTAATCTTATTAAGATGTTTTCACTTTATCATTGCGTAATCCACCTCCAAAGTTATTGTATAAAACGCGCGAAAAATCCGAACTTTCGGACGTTATAACTTGGAAACCAAACACAATTTTACAATGCCAATGGTCATCAGACATCTAGTTCAATCAAATAGAGCTATTTTGAGCAATGTTTTGGATCTCTGACAAGAAATATAGGAGTGATCTTCTTTCCCCTTTTGTATGGGGAGCTGAGCGGGTTGGGCCACCTTAATAATAACAACTGTCACAGATTAAAACGTGCACAAGTCGCTGAGCGGTTAAAGCAACACTAAAGTTTAAGTTACGAAACCGCTAGGCGTCATACTTCTATCTCTTTCTTGTAGATAGGTTTGACTCTATCTGAGACAAAAAAGTACTACACGTTACTAACAGATGGCGCTATTAGTCACGTTTCGCAAATAATAAAACTTTTTTACTGCTCCAAAAACGTTTTTTCTTTATAATATATTATTAACTTATATTTGTACTATGTAGTTATATTTATATTATATTATATTAATAAAAATTATTTCATATCATTAAATGAGGTTAAATATATGCTAAAACGATATAAAATATTAATAAAGTTGCAATATCGCGCAAACTGCTCAACCTTGCAAGCGCTACATATGATGCCCCTTGCGACGCGGGTGTATATTATTCAACGTATCTCCTAAACTAATAGAGATCCCATTTTAAATTTTCTAGTGTACTTTCATTATCATTTAAGCTATATTATGAAAGAAAAAAAAATTAAAAAAAATTGGTCGAAGTGACTGTAATTCTGGTTTGAAAAGTTTACTTCCGGTTTTGGCCATTAATTTTTTTGTAATTTTTTAATTTTTTTTTACTGTCAAAAAGAACAGTATATTTTTAATATGTATCGCTATGTAAAATATTTCATAGTAGATTTGTTATATTCGAAAAATTACTTTCGAAAAATTGTAGTACCAATCAACGACAATTCTTTTGAAACCTATAACTTGGTAAATATACACTATACAAAAAAAATATTTTGCGTACACATTCATACCTACTAGAAGTACAAATGGGCCGAATGTGGTCGATTTTCAGAACCTCACTTTTTTTTCCCTGTCCGCTTCACGTGAAATGTCCCAGCATTTAAAGGGATATGTAACTATGTGATCAGCTGACAGTAGTAGTTTATGACAAAACTCATAGTATTAAAACCTAATGTGCAAGTGTTTCACAGTGTTGTGTTGCCACTGGAGCAGTGCATCGCTTAAAGGTCCTTGCTTACGGTGACGCTTGGCTCAGGTTATCTCTTTCCCTAAAATATGGTTGAAAGAGGTAATGGCTGTGCCCGGCGTGATGCTCGTGAACGGGTGCTGTTTGTGGGGACTGGCCTGCTCCAATTGGCAACATATTAGTTGGTGGGGATTGTCTTTGCAAATAAAATGATATTTGTCATGAACTGTTGCATACGGCATGGATTGTAAATTTTTGTGTATTCATGTGAATTTAGTGTTTTACCTATGTTTTTGTTAAAATAATTAACAAACACTTTTGTAAACTTAGACTAAGTGGACGTTGAAAAAAAAAACAGCGGAGTTTCTTTCCAGTTCTTCTTCGCTGTGTTTTGTTTTGCTGAACTGGCCAATGCTAAAATATGACAAATCCGAGTGCAGTGTACTGTCTATGGATGATGAATAAACAATACAATACAATACATACAAACGGGGAAAGAAGATCACGCCCATATTTCTGGTCAGAGATTCAAAATTTTGCTTAAAATAACTTTATTTGATCCAACTAGATGTCTGATGACCATTGGCATTGTATAATTGTGTTTGGTTTCTAAGTTATAAGGTCTGAAAGTTCGAATTTTTCGCGTGTTTTATACAATAACTTTGGAGGTGGATTACGCAATGATAAAGTAAGAACATCTTAAAAAGATTAGTCATCAGACATAGCTAATTTAATCAAGATTTATGATCTATTTGGCTTTTGTTCGATTTTTTACTACAGCGGTCGTGGTTTACTTTTAGCTATAAGTCGTTTTGTAATTACAACTTTCGTAAATCTTACCAAATCATACACTATGCACATAAACAGAGAAGGTCCCAGAGTGCAACAGCACGGTTTTGTACCGTGCTCGGGAATGAGTTTGGCCCGCCGGGTTGGGCCACCTTAAAGAGCACACGCAGTGGGCGTTAAACAAACTAACATTTGCAAGTCTGAGTTTGATTTGACAGCTTAATCAACGTCGCCGTAAATACGTTGACGTAGCCATTTACGCCGACTTCGAGGTCCAAGTTTGACTTTGATAGCTGGAAGAAGTAAAGCCACAGAATATCTAGTAAAAACTTGTACGGAGATTGACATTTTTATGTAACTTTGCTGTTACGTAAACGCCAATTTAGGTGAGAAATCGGACTCCTCCATAAGACTAATTACAAGTGTAATATGCATTGCTGGAGCTGCAAGAACTGTATTCATTGCTCCTGCATGAAGACTTTGCTGATGTATTGTATTGTTTATTCATCATCCATAGACAGTACACTGCACTCGGATTTGTCATATTTTAGCATTGGCCAGTTCAGCAAAACAAAACACAGCGAAGAAGAACTGGAAAGAAACTCCGCTGTTTTTTTTTTCAACGTCCACTTAGTCTAAGTTTACAAAAGTGTTTGTCAATTATTTTAACAAAAACATAGGTAAAACACTAAATTCACATGAATACACAAAAATTTACAATCCATGCCGTATGCAACAGTTCATGACAAATATCATTTTATTTGCAAAGACAATCCCCTCCAACTAATACGTTGCCACTTGGAGCAGGCCAGTCCCCACAAACAGCACCCGTTCACGAGCATCACGCCGGGCACAGCCATTACCTCTTTCAACCATATTTTAGGGAAAGAGATAACCTGAGCCAAGCGTCACCGTAAGCAAGGACCTTTAAGCGATGCACTGCTCCAGTGGCAACACAACACTGTGAAACACTTGCACATTAGGTTTTAATACTATGAGTTTTGTCATAAACTACTACTGTCAGCTGATCACATAGTTACATATCCCTTTAAATGCTACCACCTACAGACAATTAAGAGTATAATGGTTTGAGAGCATCCCTATCAATAAAGTAATAATAGATTCCTATATGAGATTTTGACCAATACCATGTTGTCCTCGTGATGTAACACAGTAGAGAACACGACTTTCACGTTATGGTTGGGGTTCTGTGATTCCTTCCATCAGCATCTGCACGAATATCTTGCTGATGATCACGAGATCCTCGAGACAGAACATGGTCAAGGTCACGACTTTCAAGCTATGGGTGAGGTTCTGTGGTGGGATGGATGGTTAGGGTAGACTTGGGGCGGTGTGCGACACTCAGGTGCTCCATGAGCTCCTGCATGAACACCTTGCTGATGATCAAGTCGTCTTCGTCATGGAACACGGTCGAAAGCACGACCTTCCCGGTAAGTATGGGGTTCTGTCGGAGGAGGGTACCTGCGGGGCGGTGTGCGACGCTCTCCGGCCCTCCTTCAGCTCCTGCATGAACACCTTGCCGATTACCACGTCGTCTTCATGACGGAACACCGTCGAGAACACGACAGTCACTCGGTCCGCTTGCGCCTCCACGTATCTGTACAGAAACATACCTTATAGTCTTGAGGTATTTCTCTCTGGCGGTAATAATTTAGGCCTGTAAAATAAGTGTTTCATTGTTATCTAGAAAAACTATCAACAGTCTCAACTTTAGAAAAATTAACAGTTGTATTCAGATTGAACCTGTCAAAACTTAGTACGGGATTAGCACTGGACTAACCATACAAAAACCGGTTTAGTTCGACCTTAATAAGCATACTAAAGTTAGTCCTTCCACTCTGAATACTGCTTTAAGTGTTGAAGTTTGACAGTTTATTCATACATGCAACTTAACAAATTTCCAAATATCATAAAAAAAAAACACTTCTAGTCCAACATAGATTTAATTAAAACAGTGCTTGAACATTTGCAGGATTTTTTTTATTGATTTATAGAAAAATATGTATAATGTGCTTGAAACTTCTACTGTGTTAAAATGAAATTGGCTTACAATTTTGTTTCATTAAATTCAAAGAATGTCTTCTGCTTAAAAAACCTATTGAATTGAAAGGTCACCCCAAGCACAGCAGTTTTAAAATAATTATCTGATTAAGACTGCAACATTTGAAAAGTTGTGAGGAGCGGAGCAAACGCGTGGTAAGTCATCAAACTAAATTTCTCATAGTTCTGTTCCGCATACGTTTTAAAACATTGACTCTCATAGCACTGACAGTTCCAAAGACTAATGACAACAGTCAATGTTGTATACATATCGAAAGGCGAATGACCTTTCATTAAACATAATGTTAAATAAACAATAGCTTTATTTTTGAGGCCAAAATTAACATTCTTACTAGATATTTTTTTGTCATTTGAAATAAGCTTACATTTTTGATGCCTTTTTGGGTCAAAGTAAAAAAAATGTTTTTTAAATGATTTTGATTTTGGCAAACATTTATGAGACAAGTTCAAGAAAATTCATGTTAGCTTTAACAGCTAGACAGTCAAAATCTGGTTTGATTAAAATTTTCTGAAATAATTTCCAAGTTGTCCGGCACTGTCTCCATGTCCAAAAACACTGACACATGTAGCCTGAGTGTCCGGTGTGAGTACATAAGATCTCTCAAGCGACTCACAAGGTCTCGTCCTGGCGGTAGTTGATGACGGCGCGCTTGTGCGCCACGTCGCCGTCCTCCTGCAGCCGGAAGTAGCGCTCGAACACGGACGCGAAGCAGTTCCTCTTCAGCAGCCCCACGCGCCGCACCGTCTCCTCCCAGTCGTCCGGCACCGTCTCCATATCCAGCAGCACCGACACATTGTAGCCTGAGTGTACAAATGAGCAAAGGTATAGTTCGCACCAAACTCAAATGTATGTCGCGCGTGTGCTCTATGACCTTGTCTCAAGCGGATTTTTTGTATGCGCGAGGCGCATTTAAGTTTGGGGCGTACAGTATATTTTTTTTTTCAAAACAGATGGCACACTTTATTTTAGAAACAAAACAGGTTTTTTTTCAAGTTCCTAAATAAAAGAAATTGTAAATAAATGAATATAGATCAGATCTATAGTCTACTAAACACAAGTGGTCCTACTGGATATCATTCCATGCATGTCGTAAGTAGACAAAGGCGTTTGCTGTTCGTGGTTTAAATTCCACATAAAACTAAAAGTATTCTCCTTCCTTAATTACTAGGCGGTAGGGATGATCCTAGCTGATTTGGTACCATTGCATTGAATGAATTATGGATATAAGGACTTACAGTTTTATGTGGAAGCCGAACCACAGCCAGCCTCAATGTGGAAACGTCAACCATACAGAACCCGTCCTCACACAAAGTTTTTTAATCATGATAATTTAACACCGATGTTTTGTCATATTTTTTGCCATTATGTTGGCAAACTAAATTTTAAGGATGATTCGACTATTTGAACACCACTTTGAGCACTCAAGGTACTCTTCTATAGTTACTATTAGGTACAATTCCAGGGGTTTCAGCTTATGTTGTGCATAGTTGCATTAAACTAGAAAAGAAACTAGTACTATCATCATTGTATATCACTTATCCACATATTGAGTTGAAAACTAAGGAATACATATTATTCATGCATTGTATAAATACATTCAATAAAAATATCTACAATGACACATTTCATTTGGGTGTGCCAGCTATCTGTTCTGAAATATATAATAAATCTGTTCCCAAAGCATAACTGTGAGAGTAATATTATGCATGAAAAATCATCACGGCAGAATATCCCTTTAAAGAATTGGAAGGTACTACAATTATTATTGTGAAACATTGCAATCCCAATTTTGTGTGGGCATATCTCACTATCTTATCAAAAGATAACATGCTGTTTTAGCAAATACTGGATAACAGGGTACACAATATTGTATTATTTTCAATTCATACATTAAGGATTTCTTTTTATTGAGTTTTTGGATGTGACTGTGATTTCATGTTAATTTGCCATATCAGGGGCGTCGCCAGAGGGGAGCGGTTGCTCGATTATTTCGAACCGATTCAATAAAAAACAAAAAAGTTACCGGTTTAAAGCTGAAAGGAGAATGCCCAAATCCAGGCCCCTTAGAAATCATTCGTGTCTTTTATTGACACATATGCGATAATTTATGTTTATTATTTAAACATATTTTAAGCTATCTGAATCCTAATGTTTTCCCGGCCGGTTACTCGTTACATGAAAAGTAATAATTCACAATTTTATTACTTCTTTTCCTACTAAAAATACGAATAAGAATAGGACAGAACATCGAATAGCACTTCCGTTGCCACAAAACGTGTTCGGGTAGAATACTCCATGCCATTCTGTCCGATAAGGGAAAAAAGGCATAAATATGTATAAAAAAATATCCCTAAGACCAATGTGACGAATTGTTGCTTATGAAATATCAAAGAGACATTCAACTCTGTCCATTTTTTGTGCTGGAGCATTTTTCTCTATGCTGAGCTCTCGTGTCTCTAAAACATTAATAACTTTAAAACTGCATTTTGTCAATAACTTTAAAATGACAATGAATTTAGTCTTCAAAATTAATAATTCGAAAAGTTATATTATTTTCTAAATTATAACACTGGTTTGGAATATAGACACTAAAATTTTGAGGGGCCCAAAATGAATCGGGCAATGGCTATTCTCCTTTCCGTAATTTTGAAAAATAAAGAAAAAATATTGTATATCGATATCAAGTGACATTTGCCAAAAGATATCTATTATAGGTCACCCTTGCCAAAGGGGGGAAAATTGGCGACGAAGGAGGATAAAAACTATGTTTTAGGCTCACAACTAATCAAAGCCAGGTTTTTTAGCATGACTTCGATCGCAGTGCTGAAATAGGTGCCCTTTATTATGCTCAATATTATAGCATTTGCAAAAAAGCTCATAACTCTTAATTAGGGGATTATGGTGTTAGAAAATATGTAATGCAGTTTGTTTATAAAGCATAACCATGTTTTATTTTAATTTCTACATCGACATTACACAACATAATACATAAACCTAAAATATGTGTAACTTGCCAAATAATAGAATTTACGTATCCACTTAGAGAAGAGTATAACACAAGAACATAAAATATGTTTAACTAAGCTGGTTGACCTAGTAATCAGTACAATAAATAAAGTCGTGTGTGTAGCATGGTCCTACCAACACAGGATACGAATGGATGCATTTATCACATGCATCACTGACTCCGTGATATAATTTGCACAAAAAACTGCTTCACAACACGAGTAATTTATGCAATGGAGAAAAGTGTGCCGCAGTCTGTGGGCACGTAGTGGCTTTTACTTGTAATGGGGTTGCATGTGTGATTACAAATAGCCAAATTAAGATTATTTGTATAATAGTATGTTACAAATAGCTAGACAAAAAAAAGGTTACATTTTGGAAAGTCACCCAACAGATTAATACCGAATATCGGTGCTTGGGAGCCACAATTTGCGCCCATGTATGATGGCACAATGAATGATGTTTATTTATAGATAAAACAAAACAAAAATGTTCGCTCTTTTAATTCATACAAAGATTCCTTTATCCTTTTCCTTGTTTTTAATGAGAGGTTAAATCCTCGCCCTGTTCATATATCACTTTAAATATCGTAATAAGTCAGACAAGTGCATTTCCTCACGAATGTGAGCTGTTTCATGGTTCGTAATCCATGTATAACTTTAGGTTTTTTTTCCTATTAGGTGTTAGATTTAAGCCCACTAAGGTTGGCATCATTGCTTCAGATGAAGATATGGTCAAAGGGGCATTGCAAAGTTGTCTGTGTTTACGATTCAGTAGTTCAATTCATAAATAAATAAATAAAGTCATGGTCAAGGGTCTATAAGTTAAACGAAAATGTACAATAAAAACCGGGTACAACACCGTGATGAGGAGGATGCAATCAGACAATGCACAAATCAGACAATGCGCATAGTGTTTGATTTGGTAATATTTACGAAAATTTGACTTACAAAACGACTTATAGCTAAAAGTAAATCACAACCGCTGTAGTCAAAAACCAAATTTATTATAAATCTTCATGAAACAAGCTAGATCTCTTGACTAATCTTTTTTAAATTGTTTGAGTAATCCAGCCCAACAATATTGTGTAAAATGCACGAAACATTCAAACTTTCGGCGCTTGGAACTTAGAAACCACTTTTTTACAATGCCAATGGTCATCAGATGTCTAGTTCGATCAAATAAATCTGTTTTGAGTATAATTTTGAATCTCTGACAAGAAATATGCGCATGATCTTCTTTCCACGTTTGCATGGGGAGTTGCGCGGGAAGGCCCACCTTAAAGCGATATGGTGGAAATTACCTGACTCTGGCTCTGTAAGTAGCGTGCCGTATATTCGTTTGAGTAGGTCATCTGCTCCATGCTCTTCCAATTGTTTGTAGAATTTCAAAGATATACTAACCTGAAATGGAACACATGGATCGTCAACATCTCACAAACCTGGTAATGCTTGCATCATTGTGAGTGATTGCCATTTTAATTCCATAAAACCAGATTAACTATTGCAAATCAAGACGTAATTGTATCTTGAGTTATGTTTGTGCGATGACTAGAAGGAGAAAGTATTTGAATGAACATTATTTTGACATTTCCTTTCTACTGTACTGTTGTGCACTATTGTTTTATATTTCTGTATACAGCTCAACTTCCACTAAGTTATACATTATTAGATGCTACACCTATTACATGGTATCATATTAGTGAAATATATTACATGGACAAATCTGAAAAAGTTTCCTGTCGATTCTTCTTCGCGGAAATATATAAACTGAAACCCATAACTTTAGCTTGTTTAATGGCGTTCGGCATATATCAGCCAAAAATCTATAGGAAAGAGAACCTTAAGATATTAGAAGAACTATATCAATTTTGACATGAAAATATCCTAACTTAAACCTCCCAACATATGTCAAGTGGCAAAACATTATATAATATCAAAAATAAAATAGCACTCATATAATTTTGCGGTCAGATAAAGATATTAATGTCGATAGACATAAAAAAAACCTTTACTGTTTAACCGCTTCCATTCCGGCGATATCGACCAAGTTTTTGGTGCGAACATACGCCCTATTGCAAAGGCAGAAGTAAGGTCTATATCGACAAAGATTTTGGTAAGACAATCGCCTTAATGCAAAGGACAAAGGTAGGGCAAATCTGGCAGTTTGGACAAACACCTTCGGAATCCAAAGGTTTACTATGTGCTTGTATGCAAAAGAAAAAAAATTTGAATAGAATAATCTTTATTTGATCAAATTTTTTTTTTGACTGGACATGAATGGCTATTACCAAACTGACCATCAGGTATTAGCGTAACACACCACATGGGAACTAGGTGCCATGCCAGGATCTTCCTTATATTGCTCAGCTACATTGAACTGGATAGAAAATACGGACGATTTTAATTGCCGCTTCAACCATCATTCCTTCAATGCGATGGTACCAACCCGGGTGGGATTAACCCTACCACCATATATGTATAGTGTCCATTGACCTACCCTAAACTTTAACCAGTAATTTGTGCCCAGAAACCTGTTTTTATTTAGATATATTTTGTCAGATCTGTAAATTGTTACAATAGTAATAATACAGGACAAGGATACTCACCCTAACTTTGGTTTTATCTCCATTGACATTAGATATATGAAATAGGACACCGTCAAAGTCTGCGACAGTCACATCTATAGTTTCCGGTTTTAAGCTGAAAATAAAATAAAGCATAATTTTAACATTTTTTTCTGTGAAACATTTATGCCAAGACAAACCAGTTAATAAAGTGTGTGTGTTTCGACAGAACAGAATCCTCTGACTGTAAACATACAAACATACAACTGTGAGCAGTAAAACCTTTCACTAATAACACAAAAGTGTAGCAAAAGGGCTGACAAGATCGAGTTTTTCAGCGGAGGAACATCTCGGACTTTAAAAAATAATGTATTTTCAAGAAATTAAACCTGTCTTCCATTAGGTCACTACTGGCTGAGTTTTGAGTGCTACAATCTGCTTTATAGCAAAGGATGAAGGAAATTCGATATTGACAGGTTTTGAAGAAAACATTTCCTTATTTCGCCTTTATAGTTTTATGTACCTACAAACATGGGGATAATTCATGCCAGTGAAGATCGAGGGATTAGCCCGCCCTTACGTCCCACTTATTATGTTGTTATTGCACTGTACTTTATTCTGCAATTTGTTTTTTTATGGGGTTATATAGAATTTTCAATGAAAAAATTTAAACAAAATATTTTTTTGTTTCCTGGAAGGTCCACATGCAATTGCAAGTTTTTGGGAGTTTTAAAGATTAATATATATTTTTTTAATGTGTATGAAGTTGGAATGGACCCACAGGTAAGCTTGGTCGATTGCAGTGCTCATTTCTTACCAGAACAGAGCCAGAACCGAAGCAGTAATTTTAATGCATCCTTATCAGTTGTTGCCGGTGCTGGCAGGGTTAGACTGTCAGGTTAGCATTTCTGTGGTTTATAAGCCGGCGGATGTTTTATTTTACGCTGTCCTATCCACCGCAAGAGATAACTAGGCCGCCTGTGACTCATTCACACACACCCACACATGTTAGCGGCGCATCTCCGGAACACTTCCCAGCTAGTGAGCGGACCATGAGCGCCGACAGGAAGCTGCAGCAAGCGACTGGGAACGGGCGCGGGGGGATACTGCCTGACCACGGGTGTTTGACACTTGTCAAATTGGCGGAACTGGGGTTAGTCGGCGCCGCACCCCGCGACCGCAATGAGTGCAATATGATTTCAGAGGAATGCAAGCTTGTTGATTGAAGTTAATATAGCGGACTACTCACCGCGCTAGCGCATTTTTGTATTTTACAGTGAGCGTTTCTTCTATTATTCTATTGTTGATTTCCAGTAAGATCATAGTGTTGGGAGACGGTGGGGCTCACTGCACCGCACTTCTCTCTACATGAAAACTATTAGAAACACTCGCACTCGACCTGGACTGCCCGCACGGTCTCACACCACTTCACCGAGCGACACGACCACACACCGACACCGCACCGCAGCAAGCGAAAATCGCTCGGCCATGCAGCCATAGACAATCCCACTCCCGTCACTCTTCCTTCACTCGACTCACCGCAAACGACGTCATCACGCCAGGATTAGTGAGGTCATCGGAGTCGTACTCCACACGTTCCGAAATGCGTACATACAGCTTACACACTGAATCGAGTAAAGAAGTGTACGTTTCGAATTGATTTAGCTCAATATTTATCTAGTTCACAGCCACAAACGCCACTAACATAGCGCCACCCAAATCAGAACGAGTTTGAGCAGGTGCGTTTGTTGGAATGCAACTAGCCAAAACTAAATAATGAGAACTACACAGTGTTACTTGGAATCCAAACCAGAAACGACGAATCCGTGGGATCCCTTTTTTTGTTTTTAAATGTTAGGCACCCACCTGTGCATCGCTAACAAAACATGATACTAAAACTAAATTACGTGCATAATGCGCACACGTCAGCAATACACCGTTCGCACCTTCGATTGCTTTCAATACATATTTTTTGCCAGTAATTAAAGGAAACTAAAAACGTACACTCGCCTTTGACTCAGGTGCTTGGCGCACCATAAAACCTCGCCAAAAGTGCAAAAAAACCTACACCAATCTAAACTCAATTATATCCTTTTATCAATTCTTTTCTCTGCATTGGTTGGAACACATAAAATGCAAGATCAGAAATTCCTATGATTTGATGTTTGAAGAGTGTCGAAGCCATCGTGATGGACGAGCCCTTGCTGCATCGTTAGTTTCGCTTGTACTTGTGCAGAGAGTGTACCTCCACTACCACTGCCCCTATATCACTCCCTAGTTTAGTGACGTATGTTGCCGTTCTTATTTCACAATGTTCTCATTGAGGTACGAAGGAGAGCGGATTGCCGAATTCCTTGCGAAGTTAGAGTCGCTCAAAAATACATTAGATGAACAAGAAACAGACATTTCATAAAAAAAACTTCATTTCAAAATTGATTTCGTTGTGATTTAATAAGAACAGATTGAAAACTCTAGGATTTTGATTTGATCGGCACTGATGAGTTACTGGAAAAAATATTAAGTACATTATGTATGTGGTAAATTATGCCATTTTCAAGAGGATTTTTAAGTAATAAAGACCCCCAGAAAGGAAAATGTAAGTTTCAGTTTTAAAAAAATCAGGTCAAAACATTCACTTACTGTACTAACAATAAATAGCTGAAACACCACCGTTAATTTCTTACTACAAAAACAAGCTTCGTTCGAGTTCGTTGCCAGACAGTGCTCACCTTTTACGATCTGTGTGTGGTTGTGAGTGACCTCACAATATTATCTATTCGGAACAATCGTAAACGCGTATACGGTTGCATGGTCTACTTTATACGCAATTCGGAACGCAGTGAGAGTGGATCAATCCGGTAATAAATTAGGTTCCCCATGATAAGAATTGCACACAGCAAATAGAGTGAATACTTACGTCTCGAATTGAAATCGCAGCTCACAATCACAAACGTCTATAAGTTTTCAATATTCAACTCGGAACTATTTTGAGTAGACATTTTGAAACTAAAATTCAAGTTCATTTCATATTTACATATGTGCGAGAGCCACAATCTAACAACCTCTAAAATGCCTTGTAAGTCTCGAGAGTGGGTATTCCAGGCACTAAATTGTCTAATAACACTAATAGCGAAATGATTACGTCATTTTGGAATTCAAGTGCACACAATTAGAGAACATATCCAGTTCCATAAAACATACCTACCTTAAGCTAATTGGTGGTAGCCACTCAGGTTGGTACCATCGCATTTGATAAAGGGTAGTTGTAGTGGCAAGGAAACATTTTCGTGTTTTCCATTAAATTCAAAAATACCTGTGCTCATATTTTTTTTTTATTTTTTTTTTTTTATGTGACTGGACATGGATGGCTAATACCACAAGTTCCGTCATGGTATTAGCCCAACACACCACATGGGAACTAGGTGCCATGCCAGGACCTTCCTTATATTGCACGGCTACATTGAACTGGATGGAAAACACGGACAATTTTCATTGCCGCTTCGACCATCGTTCATCCAATGCGATGGTACCAACCCGGGCGGGATAAACCCTACCACCTAGTAAGTGAGGAAGGGGACCTACAGCTTAACGTGGAATCCGAACCACGGCCAGCCTCTCTCAACGGTCGAATGGTCACCCATCCAAGACCAGACCGGACCTAGCGTTGCTTAACTTCGGAGAGCGATCGCCGAAGTGTCGCGCCACTGGGCCACTGAGGCTGACATATAGATTAGGTCCTTGCATAACGCCTAATTTCTTTTGGATTGTGTTTGGTTGAGGGCTCATATAATGACAGTAGGTGTGATATTGATATTAGTCATCAATGTCCAATCGTTGAGATTGTGGGCTTAGTAAGCTATCCGATTCCAATGCGTCGATACATACTGTGACATGGTCACATCACTACTAACTTCTTACGGAGACTACTCGTGATTGCCTTTAAAAAATGTTTAAAATTAGAATATTAAGACTGCACGGATGTGATGTTCTATGTGTTTTTGGATATTCGCATTTTCACAAGATTTTTTACATATTTTCACCGCTCTAAGCTGCTAGTCCCAGTTGTCACCTAAACAGGAGTGTACGGAACATCGAAGTTCCGTAAAAACGTCAAACTCCATACAAGTTTTAATTAGATATTCTGTGATTTTACTTCTTCAAGCTGTCAAAGTCAAACTTGGACTTCCAATTTGTATGAAAACGCGGAGTCGGGGTAAGCGGCAACGACGACGTAATTACGGCAACGTTGAGTAAGCTGTCAAATCTAACTCGGACTCGAAAATGTTAGTTCACTTAAAGCCCACTGCGCGCGCTCTTCAATTTCTCCATACATTTGAAAACGCCAGTCGATCGGTTTGCCGTAAACGCCAATTTAGGTGCCAGCTGTGACTACGGACTCAGATCGGCATTTCGACAAAAAGCAAGAACGATGCGCTCGCGCCGCTCGTACAGTAGCACTATAAGCCCGGCCGGCGCCGCGCCGCGGCGGCTACCTAGCTATAAGCGCAATTTTGCGGTTATAGCACCGACACGGTCCCGTGCGCTTTAACTAATCTAGCTCTTACTAACTTAATCTGTGGGAAAGACATTATCAGCCGTATTCAGAGTGGGCGGACTAACTTTAATACGCCGGAGTAAACCAGTTTTTGTATGGTTATTCGGATGCTAATCTCCTTTTAAGTTTTGAAAGGTTCTCTCTGAATACGACTGAAAATGTTTTTACTATCACTGGGTTCCTAAATGCGTATATTGCAGATTACATAAATTAAATTCACTCCCGTGAACGTCATGACGACGTCATAAGGGACGTGACTCTAGACCGCACACAGATCGTACAAAGCGCGCCGTGTACGCTGTCAAATGGCTGTCATCGAGCTGTCATTAAGCGTGTTTATCTGTATGCACTTGTATTCTAAAATTACAAACGCCTTTCGCCGTTTATTAGTCTAGTTAGACAATTCTAGGCTCGAAATAATCACTTTCGAGACTTACAAGGCATTTTCGAGGTAGTAAGGTTAGGCTCTAACACATATATCTTTTCAAATTCTTTCCGATTTGATATCGTGCAATTGGGGCTATGAGCAGTAATATCAATTCCGAACGATCTTTTTTTCTCTGCGATCTTTGCAATGTACGCATTTCGGGACGTAGGATATATTGGGTGGTATTCCTGGGGCATAGATATTACAGTTCTGCCAACTGTGCGAAACACAAATAATAACACAACAGACTATAATCTATAATAGTCTGTGAACACAACGTCAAAAGTGTCCAGGGTGAAGATGTGCGTGCGTTTATTCGCAAACGTTTCTTTGAAATAGAACTGAAAAAAGACTGTCGATGAGGTCGCGTGCATATTTTTTTGCAAATCGCAAAGAATAATATCAGTGATTGTGTGGTTCCGTAAAGCCATTGTGTCGTGTTTCCCGGCTTGCTCTGCCTATTTGTGTTTATTGGATTTTCGTATCGCGTAAGTAGGGTGATGTTGTGATGAATGAACCACCCGACCCGGACGACCCCGGCGGCCGCCATCATATGCCGCCGGGGTTCATTCTCGCTCAAGATGCATCTAGCGATAAGAGCGACAACCTTAATGATGCATTCCTAACCCCACCAGAGGCCAGCCATACCATTGAAATTCACAATTCATTCGATAGATTGTCTGATAATGAAGGCATGGACTTTTCCGCCATAATTGGTAAAAGGAAACGAAAAATAAAAGAACATCAAAGAAAAAACAAAAGTAACAAACAAAACTCTCAACTCAAAGTTAAGATTGATTCATCACAATCATCTTTTATCTCGTCAGATTGTGAACATGATGAAATAAAGCAGGCTCCCAATTCTCAGGTTATTGGGCCTCAAGCAGTCCTATCCAAACTAAACATATCCCAACAAGACCTATCCCAACAAGACATATCCCAACAAGACCTATCCAAACAAGACCTATCCCAACAAGATCTATCCCAACAAGGCCCATCCCGGATTTCCACGAATGATATCTCAACTCCAAATCATACCGAACTTTACCGGGACTTTGACAAAGCTCCTTTCTTAGTCCACGTCCAGAGGGTGGAATCAAATCCATCGGCTGGAGTTGTTCTGCATCCAGTTCATTTTGGTCAATTTTTAAAACGGAACTCATTCCAAGGTATCATAGACGGTGGGGTAAAGAGTGTGGGACGAAATAGAGTAACCGTCACCTTCAAATCCGCCCAATATGCCAATCTATTCATACAAAATCATTATTTATCCGAAGCCAAATATAAGGCTTTTATTCCGTCATTTAATGTCACAAGAATTGGATTGGTGAAAGGAATTCCAATTGAATGGTCCGAAGAGGATCTTTTGAAAGACATTGAAATTCCTGGCGGAGGAAGAGTCCTCAAAGTCAGACGCTTAAATTTCAAAAAAATGGTCGATGGTTCCCCTATGTGGAAACCATCCCAAAGTGTGGTTGTAACTTTTGATGGTCAGAGTCTTCCTGATAAGATCCTATTAATGTATAATTCTATTCAAGTAGAACTTTACAAATATCCGACCATCCAATGCTTCAATTGCTCAAGATATGGACATACCAAGACAATATGCCGTTCGCAGCCACGTTGTTATAAATGCGGAGAATTCCATTCAGCCAATGACTGCAACATCACAGAAGAAAATGCAAGCTGCCTTTACTGTGAAGGCAGACACTATGCAACAAGTAAAATTTGTCCGGAACAAAATAGACAAAAAAATATTAAACATAAAATGGCAGAAGAAGCTATTTCATATACGGAGGCTGCCAGTCAATTTAGGCCCTCTAAGCGGTCCTTTGCAGAGGTCACCTCCAGCGCTCCAGTCAATAAACCATCCATTCCTACATACTCATACAAAAAAACATTCTTTTCGCAACCTCGAGCTCGCGCCCCTCTTCCTCAGGGGTACGAACGCAACGCTCATCAAGCCCTTCTTAATGATTTCACTCCTCCAACATCTCATAATGGTTCGGTTTTTCGAACTCCTTTGTTGACACCCTCTTCTCCAATTATTTCAATGGACCTTAGTAACCCTGAAAATGTTGACAAATTATTTTCTGCTTTTCTAAGTTTTATATCTTCCAATACTTTACCGTCCAACGCTGCTATTAATCATTCTCCAGACGCTTATAATGGGTTCAAACACTCCAGAATCCGCTCACCAGTGGGCTTACCTGACAAAATTAAAAAATAACTTCTTATCCAATATGAACTTTTCAATTTACACTTTAAATTTTAATTTCTTCAACAATATTATTTTACTTATCCAAAAGACAATATATAAAAAATATTTCGGCATCCAAATTTATTACCTGCGTTGTAGCAGAATATTTGGCTCCAAAAATATATATCTGCGACCAGCAGATTTTTGTACCAATGTTTGGATTGTTTTAATAAAAAATCCTCTTTATGTCATTAAAAAAAGCTCTAGCAGATTTTTCGACCACAAAATTTATTACTGCATGGTAGCAGAACATTTGGCAAAAATTTTTTTTATCTGCAACTTAGCTTTCTTTAATTTTTATAGGGTCAAGTTTGAATGCATTCATCTCGCTTCATTTCATCAGAATGTCTTCTACAATAATTCAGTGGAATTGTCGTAGCTTAATCAAAAATAAATCTGATTTACTCCACCTTATCAATAAACATCACCCTATCGTTATAGCAATTTCTGAAACCTGGTTAAAGCCATCAACCCACTTTAAGATTTCAGGATATGTTAGCTTCAGAGATGACCGAGCTGATGGATATGGGGGTTGCGCCCTGTTCATCAACAAAAAAATTCCATTTTCTTCCCTCACTCTTCCTGCCCGAGTTGATGGTATAAATGTTGTTGCCGTTATGGCAGACAATATAACATTTGTTTCGGTATATGTATCGTCTCCTACGCTCTCAACCACTCGATTTATTAAATCTATTTTTCAATCCATCCGCAAGCCTTATGTGGTTTTAGGCGATTTTAATTCTCATCACTCCGTGTGGGGGTCTGCAAATTGTGACCACCAAGGCAATAAATTGATTGAACTACTAGATGAATACAACATATGCCTTCTGAATGATGGTTCACCCACAAGACGGACTCCCCCGAATCAGAATCCGAGTGCAGTGGATCTGACTCTTTGCACTCCAGATCTGGCTGCCCGTCTTTCATGGAAAATATCCAAATTTTCTCACGGCAGCGATCATTTTCCCATTATTATAAATATTCCTTGTCAGGCCCCTCCTTCCATAAATAAATCCCCTCTTCTTAAATATCGCTTGAATGAAGCTGATTGGGTGACGTTCAGTCTGAAAGTAGAAGAGGAGATGTCTAGTCTGCCGATCGTTACCTTAGACAATGTTTTACATTGTTACTCCAAATTTACATCATTATTGATAAGCACAGCAGATCAAATTATTCCGCTCAAAAATACATCAAAAAATCATCGCCTTTCTCCTCCATGGTGGGATTCCGAATGTACCAAATCTGTTCGTGACCGTTCCTATGCCGAAACTTTATATGAAGAGTTTATGACTGATGAAAACTTTTTAAATTTACGCAAAATTCAAGCAGTTACTAAATGTACTCTTAAAAATAAAAAACGTAATGGATGGCAAAATTTTTGCCTTTCTCTCTCACCTAACACTTCATCTTCATTAGTTTGGCGCAATATTAAAAGGTACCGTTCTGTTTTCACGGAAGACAGTGCTTCAATACCTTCATCGGCTTCATGGAAAGACTCATTCCTAAATAAGCTAGCCCCCCCATCCGCCCCTACAGAAGATGAACTCCCGTCCCTTTATTCATTTGTTGGAGGTTGTACTCCCATGGAGGTTCCATTTTCATTAAAAGAACTCAAAATTGTTTTGAATCATGTTAAGGATTCTTCCCCAGGGCTGGATGGGATTCCTTATTCTTTTCTGGTTAAATCGAGAGATACAACCCTTGAATACTTTTTACAAATCATTAATTTCTTCTTTGACTATGGGGTAATTCCTGACTCCTGGAAAACTCAAATAATCATTCCAATCCTGAAATCTGGTAAAGACCCCAATGATGGTTCCTCTTACCGTCCGATTGCTCTGTCTTCTACCTTATGCAAAATTACAGAACATTTAATCAAAAACCGTTTAGAATGGTTCGTGGAACACAGAGAACTTCTTGCTAAAACACAATATGGATTTAGGAAAAGCAGAAGTACAATGGATAGTTTGGGGATTTTCACTACCGATATTCGACTTTCTTTTTCTCGGGACGAGTCTGTTGTGGCTGCATTCCTAGACATATCTGAAGCTTACGATAATGTCCTCCTACCAAAGCTCAAACAAAAAATGCTAAATCTACATATACCAGAAAAAATTGTTGCATATATTTTTAATATATTATCTCAAAGAACAATAATGTTAAGAGTAGAGGAACAATCAAACGACTCTAGAATAATCTGGAAAGGTTTACCACAAGGCTCTGTTCTCAGTCCTTTACTTTATAATATTTACACCCATGATCTTGACAGATCAATAAACTCCTTTTCACGTGTCCTGCAATATGCGGATGATTTACTAATATACTCACCCCATAAATCTATTCCTAAAGGAGCTGAACAAATTGAATACTCGCTAAGATCTTTGAACACATGGTTAACTGAACATGGGTTGGAACTGTCAGCCCAAAAGAGCTCTATAGTAGTATTCAGTAGAAAAAGAATTGTACCCACTATCACTATCACATACAACAATACAATTATTCCATTACATATTCAAACTAAATTCCTTGGCATAATCCTGGATTCAAAAATGACAGGTGTCTCTCATCTAAATTATGTAATAAAAAAATGTGAAAAAAATATTAACATTATACGCACTCTAGCTGGGGTTCGGTGGGGAGCTCATCCATACTACCTCAAGTTATTGTACAATGCAATAATACGAAGTCATTTGGATTACGGTTCCTATATTTTAGAACCCTGCAATAGAACTGCTCTTAATAAGCTTAACATTATCCAAAACAAATGCCTGCGTATTATAACAGGTGCCATGAAATCAAGTCCTATAAATGCTCTGCAAGTAGAATGCGTTGAACCTCCTCTTTATTTTCGCCGTCAGTTCTTGGCTGATCGTTTCTTGTTCAGGGCAAGCTATTTCTTACATCATCCAATAATTCCGAAACTAAATTTACTATCCCGATTTTCTCATACTGCGAAATATTGGGAAAAAAAGGCTCCCACCAGACTTGTAAAAAGTTATCGTAAGTTCAATAATGTCAAGGCTCCAGTATTCCGTTCTAACTCCTTACCAATGTTTTCATACCCTTTTCAAGTAGTTACGAGCAATGTAGAAGTAATTCCTTTTTTTGGCATTGAAAAAGAGTCTCCAAATGCTAATGAAGTCTTTCATTCCATCCTATCTGAAAACTGGGAAGGGTGGGAGTATATTTTTACTGATGCCTCCAAACTCACGGAGGAAGGCAGTGTTGGAGCTGCAGTATTTCATAAGAACAGCAACATCTACCAACTAATTAAATGCCCTCCAGAGTCATCAGTTTTCACTGGTGAATCAACGGCATTACTGGAGGCAGTCAAGTTTTCATTATTATTAAAAAAATCTAATAAATTTATAATATTTTCTGATTCCCGTAGTGCTCTTCAATCTCTCACACAGAACCCCTTTCATTCTAACACACAAAATCCTATTCCTTTTTCCATTAAAGACATTCTCTACAATAACCCGGACAAACAAATAGTCTTTGCATGGATTCCGTCTCACTCAGGCATCCTGCCCAATCACCGGGTAGATGATCTTGCTAAACAAGCTGTTCTGCGAGGGGATAAAATCCCATATAGAAACTACCCACATGATTTAATTGCTCTCCCAAAAAAATCTCTTACTGAAAATTGGACCAAATTGTGGGCTAACTCTAGTAGATTTAAGGGTTCAAATTACGCCAAGATCCAGCCTAACATCCCTGCTAAGCCTTGGTTTCATCGTATCAAAATTAATAAATCTTCAACTTCTATTATTTGCCGCCTTAGAATAGGCCACTGCTGTTCCCCTGTTCATTTGGCTAGACTTCATATTAAAGACTCATCAGTGTGCGAATGTGGCCTTGATGACGGGAATTTGGAACATATATTTTTCTGTTGTCCTCTTATTAATAAAACTGCTCCTTTATACGATTACCTTCCTCTACTCCAAATTCCTCTTCCTACCAATATTAATTGCTTGCTCTCTTCATCTAACTTTAAAATTCTAAAGTTACTTGCTTCATTTATCAGTGCAAATGATCTTAAATTATGATTTTCTTTTATGTTTCGTTGGCAACTAATTTCAGAACCTTTTACACTATTTGTATATAGCTATGAACTTTGACATTGGCGAAATGTGTTAGATGCACGAAAGCCATTAAAAGGGACCCAAAAGTAGGACCCTAAAAAGAAGAAGAAGAAGAAATAGAACTTTTCGCTTCTGCGGGCATCAAATCGGTTGGACTGAAAATGTAAATACCTAGCGGTTACCACTATTGCTGTGAAATTTTTTAGTGTGTAAGGGTAGCAAAGCAAATCGCCTGCAAAATGTCATCCGCGGCGGTGGAGGCATTCGTCGCGGGGCTGAAGTCGAAGTCGAGCGAGACTCGCGCGCGCACGGCGCGAGAGCTCTCACACTATGCTAAGACGGAGCTACGGGAGGTCGGTCAGGAGGAACTCACCAGCTTCCTCGACCAGTTCAACCACCACATCTTCGAGATGGTCTCCAGCACGGACGTAAACGAAAAGAAGGGAGGTGTGCTAGCTATCGGTGAGTGTATTCCATGCACTTTGTTTTGCACCTACTCTTATTTAAGTACAAATTATTTATTTAAGTAAAATAACATTTCAAAATTCACTACTGGACTAAAATAGTAGGAAGAAAAATTTCGAAATTCACTACTGGACTTCAGTGCCGAGCTGGGATCGCTCACATAGTCACCTTGTTAGTCCTCTTTGAAGTCAATCAGTTCACTGTTGGACATACGCCTCTCCAATTTTCCTCCAGTCCTCCCGGCCCTTAGCGGTACGGAACCACTGATTTCCGCCAACACACTTGATGTCGTCGACACAATTGATGTCGTCGTCCCACCTGGCGGGTGGTCTTCCCATACTCCGTTTTCCTGTCCACGGCCAGCAGTGTAAGACACAGCTACTCCACGGTTACTCCTCTTTAAAGGTTGTGGAAAATTATTGCACGAACATTTTCCTTAGAGAAATTAATTTTCATAGACAACTGTGCAGTGAAATGACACTGTGATTTAACAATACACATGCAGCCTTAACACTTTCATTGACTATCCTACTCCAAACGTATGCTTTGAATAATGAATTTCTAACTCAGCTACAAAATAAATTTGACTACCGGTAGTGTGCCTGATCGGCGGGGACTGCGACACCACCAAGACTCGCACCACCCGCTTTGCCAACTACCTGCGCAACTTGTTCCCGTGCCCGGACGTGAGTGTGATGGAGCTCGCTGCCAAGACCGTGGGACGCCTCGCCGCAATTTCCGGTGTCAAGAGAGCCGAGTACGTCGAGTTTGAGGTGCGTTGGTTGAAATGGGATTCATATTACCTAATGAGCACTGATTTCTGCAATAAATTCTTCTTCATATGACTTTTTATTGGTTCTGTACATCCATGGCTAGTATCACACCAACTGTAACTATATCACCTCTACTTGAGCACCGCTAAACTGAACTTAATGGAAACATGGAACCTTTTTCATTGATGTTTCGACCATTCAATTCAATAACAGTAAGCTAGAAAGGGGAACTAACATTTAAATGGGTTCTGAACCATGAAGTTACCTGCATTCTGAAATAAAATACATATTTGTATTCAGCATATGAAAGAACAAGTTGCATTCTCTTCGTTTTTAACTGCTCTTTTTTGACATGAGTGACTCTTCATTAAATGTTAATCCATTTTCTAGTTAATTCTTACTGGTAGTAGTATTTAAAAGAAAATACCTTGCCGGAATTCTGAGAATGTAGCTAAAAGCGATAGGCTTCATCGGCGAATGCGATTCTTGCAATTCACCACGTTGCGTCGACAGCGACGCGAGCTGCGTGTCTAATTTTCGTTACTACCCAATAAATATCTGCATACAATTCATAAACAGTGGTCGCGAATATCGTCTGCTATTTCGCTCCTGGAAATGAACTCAAAATTATAATTTGTTGTTAGCCCTGTCGCATACTTACTAGTGTCGGTTCCTACTTACTAGTGTCGGTTCATGCTTCCATCTGCTTAAAATCAAATCTTATCACACTTTTTCACTTTTGTTGCTTAGAACTCGCACATACATGGAGGATCTTTGAATGTGGGATACTTCGAGATCGTATACTATCCTCTTAGCTCATAATATACACACATCATCACGAGTGTCATTTGAGCATAAACAAGCTCCAATATACAATCTCAAGGCACCTGGCAATTGACACCGAAAATATTTCATATGAATGAAATCTCAGGTAACAACTAAGAAAACTAACAAGAACTGCTTCTTCAGCCTTTTGCTGTCCGCTGCTGGACGTAGGCCTCCCCCAGACTTCGCCAAGTTGTGCGGTCTCATGTTTTTATTCGGCAGTTGTCACCTGCTGTCTGACGTATATCGTCTGACCAATGTGCTGGCGGTTTGCCGACATTTATTTTCCGTGTGTAGGGTCTCCACCTCAAAACTTCAGTGCTCCCATCTGTACTAACAGGAACACTGCTGTTTATTATTATAAATTTGAATTTTTGTTTTTTCCACCTGTGTAACTGGTCAGTTTATGCGTGCGTTTTTGTGCCGGCAGGTGAAGCGAGCGTTCGAGTGGCTGTCGGAGGAGCGACATGAGGGCAAGCGTCACTCTGCCGTTCTCATTCTCAAGGAGCTAGCCGTTGCCATGCCTACATACTTCTATCAGCAGGTTACACACAGGCATAAAATGTTGACACTATTTTGTATTTCTCAGAGAAAAAAAATCCGTATCACTTTTTCTGGTGGCTTGCTTTTCACTTTTCGTGTGTGGTTTACTGCACTAGTAAATTCATTGTTTACCATTGTTTGTTAAAAAAAGTTTTAATTTGTAAAAACGTTGACAGTAAAAAGTAGGAGGAATTCTTTTATGGACCTGAGCAAACATGACCAAGAAAAATCTCATTGTTAGTTGATAGTCCGGAGTCCTAGTAGTTGGATAGTCCAGGTATTCCTGGTTTTCAGATTAATAACGAAAGGTTTGATGGATATATTTTATTTTGTTTATAAAGCACACATTTTAGACCCTTATCTGAGATGTAGTCTTTACCTAAGCTGCTATCGGACACCTCAACTATGAAATGCTAGATAACACCCATGGGCTTCCTGAATTTCTTGGGGGCTGCGAAATATATGCCATTTTATTCGACCCGCTTCTTCACAGTACTTTTAAATGAACCAACGTGTACTTTGGCGGAAATACCTCGGGCAGAGCGCATTTCACAGTTTGCTATCCCTTATTTTCTATGCAAAGATAATTACGATGACCGAACAGTGTTAAAATTAAAATCTTGGTACGTATTTAACGTATTATAACAATCAAGTTAATCAATGTTGTCTTAAGTTATCTAAGTAATTGAATGTCTCTTGCTACCTGTTAATATTTTGTCTAATATAAAGGTTAGCTGTTAGAGCTTGCCATTGGCAATAGCTCGCCTTTGCATCTTATGTAATTAATTAACGTATGTAATGTAATTATAGTTGTAAGCAATAAAGAATATTGTGTTGAAATTAAAATCTTGTCACTTGACGTATTATCACAATTAAGTTAATCAATGTTTCTTTTTTATGTGTAGTCTTAAATTATCTAAACAATTTAATGTCTCTTGCAACCTGATCATATTTGGTCTAATATAAAGGTTAGCTGTTAGAGATTGCATTTGGCGATAAGCCCGCCTTTGCATTTCCAAATGCACCTATAACCACCAGGTGTCCGGCTTCTTCGACCACATCCTGATAGCGCTGAAGGACCCGAAGGCGGGCGTGCGCGAGGCGGCGGCGGCGGCGCTGCGCGCGGCGCTCGTGGTGACCGCGCGCCGCGAGTCCGCCAAGCAGTCGCCGCGGCCGCAGTGGTACACACAGTGCTACGAGGAGGCGACCGGCTGCCTCGACGACACGCCGATACGGTGGGCAACTTGAACCTATTGCGCTGCCTGAGATATTGGCTTTTACGGCAAACCGATCGGCTGGCGTTTTCAAATGTCTAGAGAAATTGAAGAGCGCACGCAATGGGTGTTAAGCGAACTAACATTTGAGAGATTGATTTGGCTTACTCATCGTCGACGTTGCCGTTTACGCCGACTCCGCATTTTTATACAAATGGGAAGCCCGAGTTTGACTTTGACAGCTTGAAGAAGTAAAACCACAGAAAATATTTTTAAAAACTTGTATGGAGTTTGACGTTTTTACGTAACTTCGTAAGTTCCGTAAACGCCAGTTAAGGTGACAATTGGGACTAGGAGCTGTGTATGTAATGAGACTCACACGGCCGTGTAAAACTGTAGGTCGCCTTCCCCTGCTAGGTGGTAGGGTCAAGCCTGCACAGACTGGTGCCACAGCATTGTTTGAAACTGGTTGAAGCGGCATTGAAAAATTGACCGCATTTTGCAGCCAATTCAATGTAGCTGTGCTCATAAAGGGAAGATTCTGGAATGGCACCTCATTCCTTCGGGAATATGGTGTATTGGGCTAATATCATAAAGGTAGTTGTGTGGTATTAGCCATCCATGTCAGGTTGCATAAAAAAATAGGTCTAGATATAACATGTGCGACTAATTGCGATTTTGTGAATTTTGTACTTGGAGGGGGTGGGGGGGGGGGGGGGTTATATTATACCCTCATCTCGCTTTCCATATTATGTTAGCAATGTAATACCATTAAATAAAAATATATTCTCGAAATAAATTAACTATCATTTTCTAGTGAGAAAGGAGTGACGAGAGAGGATCGAGTACACGGTGGCCTTTTGATACTGAACGAGCTTCTACGCTGCTCTCACGCACTGTGGGAGCGCAAGTATACTGCGCTGATGCAGTGCATGGACACACAGCAGGAGGCTAACCTGACGGAGGACATCATAACGACGCACCCGCGCCTCCAGAGTCCCCTCATGAAGAGGGGGGGCCACTACGATGCGTACGGGGTGACGGCTTGTCCGCAGCCACTGCCCATCTACGAGTCGGCCGCTTGCCGGCAACTCATGATGGAGAAGTACGAAAGGATTTGCTCCGGTGAGTTCAGTACCTTTGCATGGATAGTAAGGAGTGACCAAAGATACCTTTACACTAATAACATACAAGTTATTTAAGGAACTGCTGCTGCAAAAAAAAAATATTGATTTATGTTACTTACATGGATGGCTAATACCACCCACACCTAACACACTACATTTCCAAAGGAATTCTGAAAAAGAACCTTCCCTTTTAGAGCACGGCTACATTTAACTAGAAAATATTGCATATTCAACCATATTTTCTTACAAAGCAATTGTGCAAACCCATGCGAGCTTATCGCTCCCACCCAGCAGAGAAGAGGGACCTATAGTTTGACATGGATTCCGAAAATTGAAACAGCTCGTACTAACTCTGAAAGAGAATTAAAGTGGTGCATGAATGAGGCAGATGAACCCATGACCTCTCACATGAGAAGCAAGGCCCCGTGTCTAAGCAAGGACCACCCTGTTATAATAATTATTTGTAATTTTGTTACAGATGTGATGGCACAAAGGGTGTGCCGTACACCCTGCGTTCAACAAATTCTTCTTATAATCATCCCTCGACTAGCCGCCTTTAATCGAGAGATTTTTGTAAAAAAGCATCTTAATTCCACCATTAACCATCTCCTTACATCCTTGCGTGGGCGAGAGAAAGACAGAAACATGGCCTTCACAACTCTCGGTCTAATAGCTGCAGCAGTCGAAGGTGAAATCAAGAACTACATCCCGAGGATAATGGAGGTGGTAAAATTGGCCCTCCCAACGAAAGACACTCCCAACAAAAAAAGGGGCAGCACAGACCCTGCCGTGTTCATTTGCATCACCTTGCTGGGATGTGCCGTCGGAGAGATGGTCGCTACCGACCTCAGGGAAATTCTCGATTCACTGTTCGCAACCGGATTAAGTCCGTCTTTGACGATTACCCTAAAAGAACTAAGTACACATGTGCCATCCTTGAAGAAAGATATTTCCGAAGGTCTTCTCAACATGCTGTCTCTGGTTCTGCGTAATAAACCTTTCCTCCACCCCGGCCTGCCTAAAAACCTCGAGCAGCAAATGAGTCACATGAGCTTGAATTCGGAGGCACACGACGTCGCCAGCATCGTTCTGGCGCTGAGGACACTGGGAACGTTCGACTTTGAGAGTCACCACAGCTTGCTCTCCTTTGTGCGGCGATGCGCCGACCACTTCCTGCAGAGTGAGCACCAGGAAGTTAGACTGGAGGCAGTGAGAACGGCTGCAAAGCTTCTGTCGAGCGCCGCACAACGAACAGCCAAGTCTCCATCGAGAACGCTGACCACGATGCTCGCCGATGTTATATCAAAACTATTAGTGGTGTCTGTGACGGACCCCAACTACGAAGTACGATACTGGGTGCTCGATTCGCTGAATGAGACATTCGACTCGCACCTCGCACAGATTGAAAACCTGAGTACACTTTTCATTGCTATGAACGATGAACAATTGGAGATCAGGGAATTGGCTATTTGCACAATCGGCCGTTTGAGCACAGTTAACCCAGCATATGTTATGCCGGGACTAAGAAAGACACTTATCCAGTTTTTGACAGAACTGGAGCACTCCGGAATGAGCCGCAATAAAGAGCAGGCTGCAAGAATGCTTGACAATCTCATTTTGAATGCTCCGAGACTCATCAGACCTTACATGGAGACTATTCTCAATGTTCTTGTCCCAAAATTGAAGGAAACAGAATCGAATCCTGGCGTAATTATAAGTGTTCTTAAAGCAATCGGTGATTTGGCTGATGTGAACGGTGATGGTACTGGGATTAATAAATGGATGCCAGAGCTTATGACAATTTTGCTAGAACTGCTTGCAGATGCCAGCGCCTCAGACAAGAGAAGTGTTGCCTTGTGGACATTTGGACAGCTAATAAGCGCTACTGGCCAAGTAGTAACACCTTACAGTGACTACCCGAGCCTCATGGATGTTTTATTAAACTTCCTCAAGACTGAGCAGCAGTCCAGAGACCGCCGTGAGACCATTAGGGTCTTGGGGCTGCTTGGGGCATTAGATCCCTACAGAAACAAGGTGAATCGTGGGCAGATCGATTGCCAACCGGACACCCTGCTACCGCTTGCAGAAATAAAAGAAGAAAACACTTTTGATATGACCACCACCCAAATGCTTGTCAACATGTCTACTGCGGTGCTCGACGAGTATTACCCGGCAATAGTCATAAACACTTTGATGAGAATCATTCGAGACCCCACACTTTCCCAGCACCACACGAGTGTGGTCCAAGCTGTGACTTTTATCTTCCAGTCTTTGGGCATCAAGTGCGTCCCATACATCTCATTTGTAATGCCAAGTCTATTCAATGTGGTGCGGCAAGCTGACATCACATTCAGGGACTTTCTCTTTACACAGCTGGCTAAGCTTATCTCAATTGTCAAGCAACACATTCGAAACTATCTTGATAAAATATTTGATTTGATAAAGGAGTTTTGGACGCCCAACAGTCCTCTTCAATCGACTCTAATACTTTTGGTGGAATCGATCGCTGTGGCTCTCGGATCAGAGTTCAAAATCTACCTCCCTCGGATAATGCCCCAAATACTCAGGGTCCTCTCCCATGACTCTAGCAACAAACGTTCGGTTACCGAGAAGCTGTTGCTCGCCCTCCAGAAGTTTGACGACAACTTGGACGATTACCTGCATCTGGTCCTCCCGCCGATAGTCAAATTATTCGAGCCGACGAGTGATTGCCCAATCTCTGTTGCGAAAGTAGCAATGGAGACAGTTGACCACCTAGCGTACTGTCTGAACTTCAGCGATTTGATATCGCGGATTATTCATCCGTTGGTAAGAAGCTTGGAGACTCCGGCCCTTAGAACTACCGCCATGGAGACACTCTGCACCTTGGTGAGACAGCTCGGCAGGAAGTACTTTGACTTTATACCGCTGGTGCAAAAGGCGATGGCACGCCACCGGATCCAACACCAGACATATGACGTGCTGGTAGCCATATTGCAGTCCAGCTCTACAGTTGCTGACGACGAAATCTTTAGAAATTCCGGGAGGCAAAGAAACAGGAATAATCACGAGGTCAGTCTTTGAACTTATAATTATATTTTCAACAATTATTTACCATACTAATGATCAGTTAAAAGCAATGTAATGTCTGGTGAATAACATTTTTTTATTGTTGATTCTACCATTTTTCATACCACCATACCACCTAGTAAATAACCAAACAATGGCCAGCCTCCGAAGTCAAATGGTTTCCCATCTAAAACTAGTCTGAATGAATGAATGAATAAATTCTTTATTGTGCAATAGAATACAAGTACAATTACAAAAACAATTCGAAACAACAACAAAATTGCACAAAGGCGGACTTATCACTAGGAGTGATTTTTTCCAGTCAACCTTTGGGGTGATGAGGAGAGACAATCTAAAATATCCGTAGGTAGGTACACAATAGCAATTTAAAAGGAAAAGAATAAAGAAACTATTTTCCTGTGTCTGTAAATTTAATTAGAGTAAATTTTTCTTTTTTTTTCCATTGCTTGTGAGATAATGGTTTTGTTTAGTCTATTGATTATTTCTGCAAGGTGTTTTACTATATGTTTTAAGTCTCATATTTGTTATCCTTTTCTTGTGCCTTTGCAGTTTGTTTATGTTTCCTGTATTATGTGTTTTTTTTTTTCTTACTTTCCACAATGCTGGCGGGTGATGAGGTACTGCCTGCGGTTCGGCAGCTATATATATCTTTTATTGATTTAAATATATATATATATACATTTTTAATTATATTATAGTAAATATTTATTTATGTCCACAATATCTGACAATTCAGATAATTATTTTTCTATTACCTCTTCTGACGAGTTTTTCAGTGACAATACTTCTGACAGTGAATGTGTTCTTCCTATAGATGAACAACTTGACTTCACATTTTCCAAATATCCCAAAAACTTCAACTTTGTGCATATCAATGCTCAAAGCATACCCTCCCACTACCCCGACCTTCTCAGGACATTTCCAAGTAAGCACATTCATGCGTTATTTGTTTCGGAAACTTTTCTCAAGCCTACATTACCATCCACTTCTTTTTCACTTCCCGGGTTCCACCTGGTCCGTAATGACAGAACGGGGAAAGGTTGCGGTGGTGTTGCTATCTACCTCCGAAGCAATATTCCTTTTACGATAGTTGCCCAGTCTCCTACTCAGTATTCGGAATCACCCGAATACCTTTTCCTGGAAATCATCGTCAATCATACGAAAATCCTCATTGGTGTTTATTACAGCCCTAATCTAAATATCAATTATTTTTCATCATTTGAGTCTTTTCTTGAAGAACGCTGCACTCAGTACAACCATACTATTATCATGGGAGATTTCAACACCTGCTTGATCAAAGATGATCACCGCGCTAGAAAACTTAAGTCCCTCGTGTCTTCAGTCAATATGAACATTCTTCCCCTGGATGCGACACATCATTTTCCTAATTGTGAACCTTCTTTGCTTGATTTGATTATTACTTCTTCACCTAACCATGTAAGTGAACATGGTCAGCTCCCAGCGCCTGGTTTCTCCCATCATGACCTAATCTATCTATCCTATAAGGTCCGTCCTCCTAAAAACAGACGGAAGGTTCTCTTGCAACGTAACTTCAAGGACATCAATCTCGAACGCTTAAGGGAGGACGCGCGTGGCTTGGATTGGTCTGTTATACTCAATTCCTCTTCCACGGATGAGATGGTCGAGGACTTCACCTCCAAACTCACTGCACTCTTCGATGTTCACGCACCTCTTCGTCCCACACGAGTAAAACATTTTCCAGCTCCGTGGTTGACGGACAATATTCGGATAATGATGGTGAAAAGGGACAAAGCCAAAATTAAACTAAGACATACATCCACGGACGAAAATCGCACCAAGTACAAGCTGCTCAGGAATCGGTGTAACAGGATGTGTAGAGATGCCCAAAGACACCACATTCACAATACCCTCGAAAATTGCTCTCCCGTGAATGCTTGGAAGTTTCTTAAAACTCTTGGAGTCGGTAAGAAATCATCTTGTAGTAAAAATAACATCGATATCAACTCCCTTAATAGACATTTTTCCTCTCCTCCTGTCACCATCGATCAAGTGGTAAAGTCTCAAACTCTTTTTCAGCTTTCAGCTTTACCGACTCGGGAGCACAATTCACTCACTTTTCGCCCAGTCACTGACCGTGAAGTTAAGATGATCCTGAATTCCATTTCTACAAAAGCTGTTGGTGCTGACTGCATTAGCCTTGACATGCTGTTACCACTGCTGGATGAACTGTTACCAATAATAACTTATATTTTAAACCATTCCCTCTCCAGTGGATCTTTTCCAAGTACCTGGAAAAGGGCTTACGTTATTCCTCTCCCAAAAATTTCAAATCCCTCCTCTTTCAGCCAATATCGCCCTATTTCAATTTTACCGGTTTTGTCAAAAATCTTGGAACGCATTGTTCACCAGCAGTTGGCCGACTTTCTTACAGATAACCACATACTGAACCTAATGCAGTCAGGTTTCCGACCTGGTCACAGCACTGTCACTGCCCTTGTCAAAGTCACTGAAGATGTCCGTACAAATATGGAAAATAAGAATGTTACAGTTTTAACGTTGCTGGACTTCAGCAATGCTTTCAATACAGTTGACTTTGACATTATGCTAGGTATTCTAAGGACACTTAACTTATCTCCGGTAGTGCTTGACTGGTTTGATTCATACCTTCGTGGTCGTCATCAGTGTATCAGGATTGACAATGAATATTCTGACTGGGCTGATTTGACTGCTGGCGTTCCACAAGGTGGCGTGTTATCTCCTTTGCTGTTTTCCATCTTTATAAATCTGATCACGAATCTGCTTACTTCTCTCTACCACCTTTACGCCGATGACTTACAGTTGTATTTGCATTGCTCCTTAGATAACCTGGCAGATACCGTATCTGAAATGAACGTGAACCTGGAACATATACTTACTTGGACAAAATCATTTGGCCTGCTGGTAAATCCTACCAAATCACAAGCCATAATAATAGGCAGCCCTAGACTTCTGTCGAAGGTTGATTACAGCACATTGCCAGCAGTGATCTACAATGGAGTTGTCATACCATACTCCAAAACAGTCAAGAATTTAGGAATTTTCATTGACGAAACTTTATCGTGGGTGCCCCAGGTAAACGAGGTCAGCAGAAAAATCTTTGCCGCCGCCCACTCTTTAAAGCGCTTGCAGAATTTCCTCCCAGTCCGAACCAAAATTACTTTGGTGCAAACTCTCCTCTTTCCGATTTTGGACTACGCAGATGTTTGCTACTTGGATCTAACTGAAGTTCTCCTAGACAAGCTGGATCGTTTGCAGAATCTCTGCATTCGCTTCATATATGGTCTGCGTAAATATGACCATGTATCGCAGTACCGTCGAGAGCTTAAATGGCTACCCATCCGTTTCCGAAGGAACTGTCATTTACTAATTCTTCTTTACGGAATTCTAAATAACCCTAACTCTCCTGAATATCTTCGTTCCCGGTTTATGAACCTCTCTTCACACGGTCTCCCTTTGCGATCTAGCAATGACAGTATCCTTGCGATTCCTCGCCATACGACGTGTTTTTTCTCTAACTCCTTTACTGTTCATGCCGCACGTCTGTGGAACTCGTTGCCCATCACAGTCCGCTCCTGTCAAACTATCAGCTCTTTCAAACTTAAAGTCAAGGAGTTTTACTTAAATGAAATGTAAAGATGATAATATGTTCTCACTGTATATATATATTTAATTTTATTGTCCTTCTAATAGTACTGATTTTAGAATCAATGGTAATAGTTATTATAGGTTTTTTTTCCCTGGTTTGTGGATATAATAATATGTATTAGTGTATTGTATCATATATATTAGTATATTCAATTATATGTATAAATATGTATATATTATGGTATATGTATGTTTATGGAGTTAATTTTTTTTTCTTTTCAAATTCTGGTGTGTCACCTACCTACAGATATTTCTATTGCCTTTCCTCATCACCCCAAGGGTTGACTGGAAGAAATCACTCTTAGTGATAAGTCCGCCTTTGTGCAGTATTGTTGTTTTGCTGTATGTTTTCTCTGAAATTGTATTTTTGTTATGCACAATAAAGAATTTATTCATTCATTCATTCATTCAAAGAAAATAAAATAAAAATATATACATACAGTATAAACATACATAAACCATAATTTATATAACAATACAAGCATACTTTGAATAAAATAAACTAATATATATAATACAATATACTAAAATATATATTGTATATCCACAATTTAGGAACAAATTAAAACAAAAAAAATATATACCTATTTCTTTGATGATAATAAAAAGAAAGATGGACAGGGGTAAAAATAGTATATTCAGATTTCATTTAGTCTCTCATGTATCTTCAGTTAGTCTGCCTTATTCTAATGAAACTGGAGCCGGAAATGTCAGCCGAAATGATGTTTTTTTATTACTAGCTGAGGTACCCGGATCTGCTAGAGTCGATTGAATTTTGGACTGATGTCGAACTGAATTATTTACTTGATATTGCGTGAGTTTCCTATACAAACATCAACTTTATTTTCAACTTTCATTTCACTCCGTTTGCATTTAATTTTCGCCACAGAAGGTAGCATATGTCCTTCTCCAAGGTCCATCTCTATATTGTAATTTGTCAAAATTGGTTCAGCTTTTTGGGCGTGAAAACGCAACAGAGATAGTTATTTTCGCATTCATAATAGTATGGATTCATATTGTATTAGTGGAATGTGGTGCGGTGCAGGTGCGTTTAACGCCGAGCGACTCGAGCACGATAAGGAAGCTGTACGTGAGCCCCAAAAACCTGCGACTGGCATGGACGGTGAGCAGCCGCGTGTCCAAAGACGACTGGCTCGAGTGGCAGCGGCGGCTCAGCATCGGCCTGCTCACCGAGTCGCACAGTCCCGCCCTCAGGTCTTTACTCCACTTTGCTTATCTTCTTCAGTGAAACCATAGTGAAAGGATAGTAGGGATACACTGATAATGTCATACAACGTACAAAACTCGCTAAAGACTTATTTTGCTGTTACTATGACATTTCTAAGCAGCGCCATCTCCCGTTGCCTCCGATCTGCCTGAACTAGTTTAAACTAAGCTAAAAAAATATTTGTCTATGGTGAAGCTGATTTTTATCACTAAAAGATTGATGTTGGTGTCGTGTGACCATGACAAATAAAGCCCTTGATGAAATTCATGAAGTACATATAACAGTTGAAACTAGGTATATGTTAACCCGTAAAGCGCGAACGACGCCGCATAGGCGTCCTCTGCCGCGCTCCCGCTATCTGCGCTGATTGGCGATTTTTTGTGTGGTCATAGATTTACTGGTCTATGATTGGCTTTTTCAAATGGATAGAGGAGTGTAGGACGCTTTTGATTGGCTAAACCGCGACCCAATAGCTGCAACTTCGTAAAACAAAATATTTTTTTGAAATCCGCGCGGCTCGTCTCGCTGGCCAGTCGACCGAGATACGTTTGCGCGCGTGGTTCTGTGCCGGCTGAAAAGGATGAGTGACGAAAATATTACGTAAGTATTGTAATTTTTTTTATCTCAATGAAATTGTAATATATTCAGCTATCTATCAATGCAGTGGTTATAGGTTTTTGCAATTTCTGTAGGCAGCAAAAAAAATCAAATGTTTTTTGGCATGTTCAGATTTCAAAGATTTATCACATTTGTTAACAAAATTTGTTTACAAAAAATTACGTTTGCTTGAATGTAATTAGTCCGGATTGTGGCAAATTTTGTGTAGAATCCGGTGATGTATCACACTTGATATGTTTTCTTACATAAAAATGGAAAAAAGACCGAAAATCTAGAAAATAATATTTTGTAGTATAAACATTGTGAGTGTATTGGTGTCGGCCGCTCGGCCGCTCGGCCGCCCGCTGGCCGTTGGTCAAGTGTGATTCAAGTCATTTGTCGAGATCTCAGGAACTTCGTGAGCGTGGAGTTATAATACCAAATTTTGTTGCTTTGAAATCGTTTGGTATATCTAATAAGTAATCCCATTGCATCATCTGCATACATTTCCATAGGGCAAGACGCATCTGGTAATAGAATAGAATTAAAAATATGTACTATTTGTTTCTGTTACATAGTATTCTTGTTAGGGCTCCGTACCCAAAGGGTGAAAACGGAACCCTATTACTAATCCTCCGCTGTCCGTCCGTCCGTCCGTCTGTCCGTCCGTCTGTCACATGGCTGTATCTCAGTAACCGTAACAGATAGACAGCTGAAATTTTCACAGAGTGTGTATTTATTTTGCCGCTATAACAACAAATAGGTAAAATTGAAAAATAATTTAAATTAAAGGGGGCTCCCATACAAAAAACGTGATTTTGTTGTGTTAAATCTTTTACGATGGTACGGAACCCTTCGTGTGCGAGTCCGGCTCGCACTTGGCCGGTTTTTGGTTACTAGTCACACTGGGTCAATTGCCGTGCATGCTGTATTACATTTCGGCGAATTCTGCCGTGCATGTCGCACCTGTTCTCATGCTAACGGATGGACACGAAAGATGTCTAAAATATACTTGCAACATGCACGGGAGCACTTGCCATGCATGTCAAACAACTTCAAAAAATTGTTTTCATCATAACTTGGGAAACTCTGGTCTTAGACTCATCATGCGACCCCTCAAACTAGATGGCCCAACCTGATCTACCTACCTGTCATGTCAAAACTTGTTTTCGTCATACATTGTAAATTTTGTAACTTCAATAATAGGAGGAGGTGTCTGACAGACGGACGGACAGACAACGCACAAACTCTACTTCAGATATAATCATTAGGTGTTTTTTTTGACCATCCGTCGCTAATTCGAATTTCTATTCATTTTAGGTTTCACTTTTACAAAATGTTAAAAAATATACTTGTGCTGCTATATTTCTATGAACTTATATTTACGTGTTTTATTTCAAAGACCATGTCACCAATGCTTCGTGTCACGGAAGCCTGCTTCTACTCCAGCAACAAGTTTCGACCTTCGTCACCTGAGTAAGTGCCTACCTATATAGATAGAACGCGCGCGCCCACCTATCTATAGATAGAGCGCGCGCTCACCGACGTGTGTTCAAGTGGAGCGTTTGCATGTATGAGTGCGCTGAGTGCAATTTTATAGCCGAATTTGAATGTTCAAAATAAAATGTTTTTGATTACATATTATAACATTATCTTACACAAAAAAATTGTGTATATATAACAGTTTATGATGATATAAAATCTAACTCGATTCTAATTAGATTAGATTCTAATTAGACTGTTAGTAATGTAGAGAGATTTTTCGGGTTTTTCCTTTACTGAAAATGTTATGTAAACTTTTTCTTTACAAAAATTTTATGTAAATATTCTTCCATCATTATTCAATAAATTAAAAATAAATTCAACTGAGATAATATCGTAAATAATTTATAATAAATTCTAAAATATTATTTTGAAAAACAATAAGTGTCGCTTTTGTTCGCGATGTTTGGAACCAAATTATTATTATTTTTTGTATGGCGGGGTCATTCGTTTTTGACACAATGTTATAGCAGCTATCATAAACTACAAAATAAAAAACAAATTTGTTTCATAACTTTATCTTTTTTACCCTAAACCTCGAGTAACATCACAAAATATTTAAAAAAAATCTAAAGTCAATGTTATATGATTTTTATTATTTTATATTTGAACCAAACTACTACAAAAGTAACGTAAATAAATGGAGGCACTATCTAGCTACATGGAACAGTTATTATTTTGAAGATACCTTGACAAGTGTCTTAGATATAGATTTTTATTCGATTCGGGAGCGCGGTACAGGACGCCGATGCTGCGTCGTTCGCGCTCCAAAGGTTAATTCATTATCTGTTTTTTTTTATGTAACTGGATTAGGTGCCATGCCAGCACCTTGAGCACAGCTAAATTGTACTGGATGGAAAATACGGATAATTTTTAATTGCCGTTTCGACCATGCGATGGTTTCTGTCCAGGCAGTCTGAACCCTACCACCTAGTCGTGGAAGGGGACCTACAGTTTTACATGGATTGAGAACAGCTCACATTCGCGAAGAAATGCCCTTCCCCAACTCAAAAAGAGAAAGAAATATGAACATGAACATGAACGAGGGTGGGATTTGAACCCAGTTTTTTTGTTATACATTTTTGTTATTTGATTTGATATCGTCTTGCGGACAAATTTTTTTTTGTTTTTTTTCTTTGTGGATTTATTTATTCTTTTTTTTTGTTTGTTTTATGTATTTATCAAATCGGTTTTTAAATGTGTTTGTGTTTGGTGAATCAGTAATATTTTGTGGTAGTTTGTTCGTAGCTGTGATTCTTTTCGGAAATTTCTGTATGATTGATAGTTATTTTATACATTCACAGAGCTTGCCTAGCGCTAGCGCACAACTACTCCCAGATCATGCGGGATCTGTTCAACGCTGCGTTCGTCTCGTGCTGGACGGAGCTGGAGGAGGACGCGAGGGCGGAGCTGGCGGCCGCGCTGGAGCAGGCCCTGATGGCGCCCGACGCGCCGGAGCTCGCGCACACCGTGCTCAACCTGGCCGAGTTCATGGCGCACTGCGAGCGGGGTGCGCTGCCCATCAGCACGCAGCTGCTCGGCGAGAGGGCGATGCACTGTCGGGCGTACGCCAAGGCGTTGCATTATAAGGCGAGTCAGTCTCGTGATATAAGTACAGGTAGATGCGGCTAGCCGCGACCATAAAAGAAAAAATACATTGACAAACCTGGCGAAGTGTCTTGCCGGTTCTTCTTAGCCAGAAGTAATCGAACCGACATTTTACGAATCCGAGTGTGTAAAATCTAAGGGAGGAAATAACGAAACTAAAACTGAAACCACTGCTCTGGAACTAGCACACATGGCAACCGATGTGCTGGCGCCACAGAAGCTAGGGGGAACAGAAGCGACAAAAGCCTATCGACGAAAAAATCGTTGTCATACACATATGCCCGTTTCCACCACCTCCAGCTACAAAAATCTCAAGGTTACTTTTCGGTTACATCATATTAATATACCATGTAGCCGAGAATTACTTATTCGGATAATGTGTAAATGGAGGTGGTGAAAATGGGGTATAGAGAAATACATGTAGTTGCGTTCATTTGATTTTCCTAATAATAATTTTTGTTTTTCAGGAGGAAGAATTTCGCAACGGAGCAACCTCTCAAGTAGTGGAGGCCCTCATTCACATCAATAACAAACTGCAACAGAAAGAAGCGGCCGAGGGTCTCCTGGAGCGAGTGATGGCACAGAAAGCGGCCGGTGACACCGCGCTGCAGGTGCAGGTGCGCTGGTACGAGAAGCTTCACAACTGGGAGCGGGCGCTGCAGCTGTACACGGAGCGACTGGAGGGAGAGCCCCAGGACCTGGACTCGAGGCTCGGACAGATGCGCTGTCTCGAGGCCTTGGGCGAGTGGGGCAAGCTGCACGACGCCGCCTCCCAGCGCTGGCCACACATGAATGACGACGAAAGAAACAAGTCGGCGAGGCTCGCTGCGGCGGCCGCCTGGGGCCTCAACCAGTGGGACTCTATGAATAAATATGTTTCGTTCTTGCCTGAAGATTCTCAGGACGGAGCATTCTTTAGAGCCGTTATGGCTGTCCACGCTGGTCAGTGGGATGCGTCCAGACATTTTGTCGATCAGGCTAGGACTCTCCTAGATTCTGAATTGACAGCTGTCGCCGGCGAGAGTTACCAAAGGGCCTATGGAGCTCTAGTGAGCGCCCAACTCTTGGCAGAGTTGGAAGAAGTAGTCACGTACAAGCTGGTAAGTGAGAGGAGAGATGCGCTGCAACGTGCCTGGTGGTTGCGCCTCCAGGGAGGACAGAGGCTGGTCGAGGACTGGAGGAGAATCTTGCAAGTGCGGAGCTTGGTGCTCTCACCCCAGGAAGATATGGCAACTTGGCTTAAATTCGCAGCACTCTGCAGAAAGAGCGGGGCACCCAAACAAGCCCACAGCACTCTAGTGATGCTCCTCGGCTCTGATCCGAGCGCCACTCCTGACCTGCCGCTACCGACGCACGAACCGAGACTGACTTTGGCGTATGCGAAACATCTGTGGGTGGCAGGCGAGAAGCAGCTGGCCTACGACCAGCTGTGCAGTTTCGTTGTGAATGCTGAAAATGGAGATATAGACCACTGCCGCCTGCTTGCCCGCTGTCACTTGAAACTGGGTGCCTGGTGTGAGACGCTGAATGGAATCAATGAATCCTCCATACCGGAAGTTTTGAGGAGTTACGCGGCGGCGACAGATCTCGCTCCGGACTGGTACAAGGCCTGGCACGCATGGGCCTACATGAACTTTGAAACGGTTCTTTTTTACCGGCACCAAGAAGCTAGAATCGAAACCAAGGACAATAAGGAAAAGGAGAAGGAAGCCGCAAATGAACCAGCAAATTCGGAGAAGAAATTAATGGCGAACTTGGATTACCTCCCGCAGCACACGGTGCCCGCCGTCGAAGGATTCTTCAAGTCCATCAACTTGTCACATGGCAGCTCCTTGCAAGATACCCTTCGGCTGCTAACTCTTTGGTTTGACTACGGCCACTATCAGGAAGTGCACGAGGCGATCGTCGAAGGCATCCGTACCATAGAGATAAATGTTTGGCTCCAGGTGATACCGCAGCTGATAGCCAGAATCGACACGCCGAGGCAGCTGGTCGGAAAGTTGATTCATTCGCTTCTTATCGAAATCGGGAAGAGTCACCCACAGGCTCTGGTCTACCCCTTGACGGTGGCGTCAAAGTCTTCCTTTGTCGCGCGCAAGACGGCCGCCAACCAAGTGTTGAGTTCAATGTGCACGCACTCGGAGAATCTGGTGAAGCAGGCTGCGATGGCGTCGGATGAACTGATACGCGTCGCCATACTGTGGCACGAGCAGTGGCATGAGGCACTAGAGGAAGCTTCCAGGTTTGTAACTAGACAAAAATCTTTACCTATTACTTCCCTACCATATGTTTTTCAATGCTTTTCATTCTGTGATACTTAGCCACGTGAGAACCCCTGAGTAGAATTGTAATAAATTTTCGTTCTCTACCAAAAGTAATCAGGATAAAAATTTTCAATGGAGGCCTCTTTTGAATAAGCATAACATATATTTATCCCTAGCATGTGTTGCCAGACTGTACTTCAGTGAGCGCGATGTGAAGGCGATGTTCAAGACTCTGGAGCCGCTGCACGCAATGCTGGAGCGAGGGCCGCAGACCTTGAAAGAGGTCTCCTTCCACCAGGCGTACGCTCGCGACTTGCTTGAGGCGCAAGAATGGTGCAATCGCTTCAAGGTACTGCTAAGAGCCGCATAAGGGCATGGCTGACCTACTTTTTGGTTCGATAACTACAGGGACATAACTGTGCCATGTCTCTGAGTTAGCAATGGGACAAATCACTGAATTCATTCATGAACACGTGCTAGAAGTTCAAGAATTATGAGCTTACTCTCGCATTCCTGAATTCGAAAAAGCAGTTTTAAAATACTCAGGTCGCGTTCAGCCAAGCAGAATCGGGACCAGCCATTTTTTTACTCAGTTTGGCTGATGTGCAGAGCCTAACAGGCCCAGTTTGATCAAATTGAATCGCTCGTGAATTGAGGAATTTCTGTATAAACTTTGTAATATGATTATGGGCTTGGACTTTTTCATTAAAATAACAGCGTGGAATCCAGCTGTTAATTATCTCTTTTTGTAACTGACGGATTTCATTGTCAATTGTATGTTTTGCACTTTTATAGAGTACCGTGACCGATTCTGCTTTCGACTAATGTTTACCCCTCGCTGCACTGTGTCACAGCCTTACAATTCTTAAATTTTCTGTCTTTTTTAAGCATTTGTTTTATAAATATATTCCAATGCTAATTTTGAAATTTTCTCAGGAATCCGGTAGCGTGCGTGACCTAAACCAAGCGTGGGACTTCTACTACCACGTTTTCCGTCGCATCAGCCGCCAGCTGCCTCAGCTGACTTCGCTGGAGCTGCAGTACGTGAGTCCCAAGCTGCTGGCGTGCCGCGACCTGGAGCTAGCCGTCCCGGGCTCGTACGTGCCGGGGCAGGAGGTCATCAGAATCGCACACATTCAGAGCAGTCTGCAGGTTAGTCAAATCAATAGAGTTCCGTTATGTAAGGCCAATGGTTATGCGGCTGTGAAATATATGAAAGCCACTCCAGAATTAGTGTGTTGTGATTAATTTGAGGTTATTTGGAGACCAACAATTTTTCTAATTAAATTCAAAATCTGATCACAATGCCTCAATTTAGATGTCGTTTTAGAACGTCAAATTATTGAGATAACGGTAAACAGATCAAAAAGAAAGGAGGTATGCCACCTAGCGTGTCTACTATAAAACCCACTGTCTCCAATTTTATAAAACTACCAACTCAATTGAAGCGTACATGCCACACGCAAACCTAGTCGCAGACATATTGGAGGGTTTTGGTGAGTGGGATCTGCCTGACGATTCTAGGAGATATTTGCTCATTCTGGCGATGTTTGGACTATATGCACACTTTATCTATATGGCGGAGTCCCAATAATGACCATATACCACTTCTCCTTCCTTTTCTCTTCTGTGGTCGTATCCATTAAATACAGTAAATCGAGTATGTTATGCTCCATAGCCCGGCAGTCTTAGACAAATTATTTTGAGCCCGCAGTTTTGTGTACATGCTTGACTGTGGTTCTCCAGGTGATAACATCGAAGCAGCGCCCACGGCGGCTCGGCATCCGCGGCTCCAACGGCAAGGAGTACCAGTTCCTGCTGAAGGGGCACGAGGACTTGCGCCAGGACGAGCGCGTCATGCAGCTGTTTGGCCTCGTCAACACGCTGCTGCAGGGCGACCCGGACACATTCCGCCGCAACCTCGCCATACAGAGGTACACATTTTAATAGCGTACTGCTTACGTATTGTGCACTTCTCTTGCCAACCATTGTTTTGACACCTATAAAATATAAACATAGCTTAGGCTGGAGTGCACAATCTCTGATTAGTATTGTGGTTATTATAGATCCATCCTCTTTCTTCTTCAAGTGAAAAATAAGGACGGATGTATTTAAATTTAAAGATCATCACTTACAAGATAGATATATAGAGCTACATTATTTGTTTCCAATTTCTCATGTACCATGCATTTCAGGTACGCGGTGATACCGCTGAGCACCAACTCGGGCCTGATTGGGTGGGTGCCGCACTGCGACACGCTGCACTCGCTCATCCGCGACTACCGCGAGAAGAAGAAGTGCCTGCTCAACATCGAGCACCGGATCATGCTGCGGATGGCCTCCGACTACGACAAACTTCTACTCATGCAGAGGGTATTTCTTTACTATATAGACGGCATATAGTAAAAAAGTAGTTCAAGCTCCAAACTAAAAATCTATTCGATCAATTTCTGAGATAATATAGATGTCTGATTTTTTTTCTATTTTTTCCTAAAAGTAGTTTCGAAGATGAATCCGGACATAGTGAACCCAGATGAAATATTGGTCTAGCACTGTGTATGAACGTTCAGCAATGTGTAGTCGCTTATATCCGGTATATATTCTGCCAGTCTACGAAATACAAGAGTTATTAAGAGGGCCCTAAATCAACAAATTTACAGAAATTATGCAATATGTTTCTGTAAACTGTCTTTGGCTCTTAAAAATACACATGATGGTTAGTTTCACTTTTCTTAAACCATTTAAACCATTATTTAAGTTGCTCTCAAAGTCTACAGGCAATAACGACATCTCTGAAGCTAAAATCGAACAAGCCGATTAGGCTACAGAGCATGCCTAAGAAATATACATGCATACATACACTCGAAAAATATAACCCTTCTTCCGGCGCAGTCTTGTAAAAATAAGCTGTTTCCTCTTATTTTTTAATGTAAAAATATCCTATTTCCTATAAGTTACATTCCGAGTGCAGGGTATATAAGTGTGACGGTACGCGGCAGGTGGAGGTTTTTGAGCACGCGCTGGAGCACACCGCCGGCGACGACCTAGCCCGCCTGCTGTGGCTCAAGAGTCCCTCCTCCGAGACGTGGTTCGAACGGCGCACCAACTACACGCGCTCGCTCGCCGTCATGAGCATGGTGAGTGCGGAGCTTTTTTTTTTTTATGTGACTGGACACGGATGGCTAATACCACAAGTTCTGTCATGGTATTAGCCCAACACACCACATGGGAACTAGGTGCCATGCCAGGACCTTCCTTATATTTCACGGCTACATTGAACTGGATGGAAAACACGGACAATTTTCATTGCCGCTTCGACCATCGTTCATCCAATGCGATGGTACCAACCCGGGCGAGATAAACCCTACCACCTAGTAAGTAAGGAAGGGGACCTACAGCTTAACGTGGAATCCGAACCACGGCCAGCCACTCTCAACGGTCGAATGGTCACCCATCCAAGACCAGACCGGACCCAGCGTTGCTTGACTTCGGAGAGCGATCGCCGAAGTGTCGCGCCACTGGGCCACTGAGGCTGCTAATGACATTACCACTACTAACGTGCCAGACAGCTTTGATGTTAGCCGTCTTACCCTGAAGTTGAGGTGCTCTGTCGTCTGATTCTCGTTCAAACCATTGTAACCGCTGGGCATCCTAAGCATAATATAGTGCTTCTATTACATAAATGAACCCATTCAGTGGTAGCAATGCCAAAATAAGAACCAACCGATCTTCTATATCCTTTATCTGTAGGGTCGGTAAACAATGGAATAAACTCCCTGCCGAGGTATTTACCCCAAAGTACAACCTGGGGTCGTTCAAACATGGTGTGTAGAAACACCTGGCCGGCCCTAGCCAGGCCTTTGCAGCCCTAGTTCCAAAGCCAATGGGCATCGTTGGACACCCGTGTGACTCCAGATGCCCTGCAAAAACTTAAAAAACTTAATAGGAGTTGCTCGTAGCCTAGTGGTGCGGGGACTTGCCTAGCATACCAGAGGTCTGGGTTCAAATCCTAGCCCCGTTCATGCATCACTTTGTTTCTCTTTCTGAGTTGGATAAGTGAATTTGCTGCTCCATAGTTTGGAATCCATCTAAAACTTAGGTCCCCTTGCCCTACTAGGTGGTAGGGTTTAAGCCCGCCCGATTGGTACCATTGCATTGGATGAAAAGATGATGCGGCAATGAAAAATTGTCCGTGTTTTCCATCCAGTTCAATGAAGCCGTGCTCATAAAGGGAAGGTCCTGGCATGGCACTTAATTCCTTTGGAAATGTGGTGTATTGGGCTAATATCATAACGGTAGTTGACCAGCTCAGGTAGCATAAAAAAATACTAATCGTCACCCTGGATCACTACACATATTACATAGCGTACACACTACAGTCTTACCAATAAAAAAAAACAAGCATCGAAAACTATGTTCTGAATTTTTATTTAAAACGAAAAAATTAATCACTTGCCTGTTCACCCATGTGAACCCACAGTTAATTGACCATGGTAAGCCCCAACTTTCTGAATCAACTGCTTTCGGGTAAAATGCATATTGCATGCGTTAGAAATCATGTTTATGGTAAATATGATATTTCGACGTCCGTTTCCCGGACAGGTGGGCTACATCTTAGGCCTCGGCGACCGGCACCCGTCCAACGTGATGCTGGACCGCATCACCGGCAAGTTCCTGCACATCGACTTCGGCGACTGCTTCGAGGTGGCCGTCACGCGCGACAAGTTCCCCGAGAAGATCCCCTTCCGGCTCACGCGCATGCTCATCAATGCAATGGAGGTATGTGACCCCTAGCTGTTGCAGATCTCTACACCTATCTACAGAGTCCCATAAGTTCCGTTCCAATCGTAAGGTGATTGAGGCTGCGTATGTGCCTATTTAGTTGTGTGGAAAATAAAAAAAGTTCATAAACTAGGTATATAATAAATAACCTAACCTAGTCAAACTGATCCCGTTCCAATTGTAAGGCCATTGACGCTGCGTATGTGCCCATTTAGTCACCTGCAGAATAAAAAACCAGCCAAGTGCGAGTCGGGCTCGCACATGAAGGGTTCCGTACCATCTCACAAGATCTAACAAAAAATGGGCGCCCCCTTTGAATTTTTATTATTTTATAATTTTACCTATTTGTTGCTATAGCGGCAAAATAAATACACACTCTGTAAAAATTCCATCTGCCTACCTATTACGGTTCCTGAGATACCGCCCTGTGACAGACGGACGGACGGACGGACGGACAGCGGAGGCTTAGTAATAGGGTTCCTTTTTTCCAGTAAGCTGGATAGCTCTGTAATAGTCTTAAAAGCTTCTGGTATGGGGCTTGGCTGAAGATGGTTTCGCGAGATTAGGTAACTGGTAATACCAATTTTTCAAAATACAGCAATATGGCATCTAAGTTTCTGCTCCTCTCCTACATCTCTTAAGGTTGAATGTTAGAGAATGCCTTATGGCGTTAATTTCCGCCGCAACCGTATGGCTGTAAATAACGTAAATTTTAATTTTCAAGTAGTTATTTTCTTAGACCTCTCGAATAATTTTTGGAAGTGACTACCAGTTTAGAGTGTGTACATGTGCGTGGCGTGGCAGGTGACAGGCATCGAGGGCACGTACCGGCGCACGTGCGAGTCCGTGATGTGCGTGCTGCACCGGCACAAGGACAGCCTGATGGCCGTGCTGGAGGCGTTCGTGTACGACCCGCTGCTCAACTGGCGGCTCATGGACGGCGGCCGGCGCTCGCTCGCCGAACCCTTCCTCTGCTCCTCCGCCGAGGTAACAATCGCTTATCTACCTGTACATTTCTTTGAAGGAATGAATGAATGAATTCTTTATTGTGCATAAACAAAAATACAATTACCAAGAAAACATACAGCAAAACTACAATACTTCACAAAGGCGAACTTATCACTAAAAGTGATTTCTTCCAATCGACCCTTGGGGTGATGAGGAAAGACCATTGAAATATCTGTAGGTAGGTGACACATCAGAATTAGAAAAAAAATATTACCTCCATATACATACATATACCATAATATATACATATATAAACATATAATCAAATATACTAATATATACGATACAATACACTAATACATACGATACAATACACTAATACATATTATTATATCCACAAACCTTCTACTTTCTACCTCTCGCTTGGCATTTTCTTATCTTTCTCTCGCTTTCTCCCTGTTTTTAACGATCTTTGCCTCTACGAGCCCCACGATCTGTATTCGTCGTCTGTAAATTTGTTATACCGTGGATTATTATTGAGTAGGTAATGCCACCTGGGTTGGTACCATCCATAGTAGAGAAAATGAAGGTGAAGTCTCAATTGGTCATTACCAGCGACGCCTCTGCATGAACAAAGTGTGCTATTAATTATATAGGAAGCCGACTTCACGCGTTTGCATGTGCATAAGCACCCGAATGTGCTTCTGAAATTATTAACAGGAATACCTACTGCTCCCGTACAGTCTACGGGCTAGTTTAGGGAGCAGGGTGTAACATGGATATGGGCCAATCTATATGACATATTGCATACAAACTGTATTTTATGGCTTTATATTTTAATAAAACATTTTAATTTAAATTTTTTTAGGCAAGTCAGTTCCCATCGACACAAACCGTCCAATGATACGTCTGCGATTACGGCTACATGTGGCATGTACATTGTAGTTGGGTTAGTAGTTTAAGAAAATTGGAGACAGCGTGTCCCATAGCAGATGCGCTAGATGTCATCAGTAGTCGATGTCTCGGTCGAATGGTTTTACATTATCTGATTGTATATTTAAAGCCCTTTCCATTAATGTATATAATTTTAGAATACACCAATATTTTCAATCTAAATTCGTGTTTGTCCAAAATGTCTAAAATGGCCAACATTTTAGTATATGTTGCATGCAAAAGGCTAGAGGTTGAACTCGAAATAGAATATTCCCCGAATTTTTTTGATCGACCCATCAAGAGAACGCAACAGTTTTCTCGCATATTGTTCCGAGCTTTAGCTACTATCATATATTGCGGCAGGCGTCCGGGTCCCCGCTGCCGAGCCGGAACCGCGCGGCGCCCGCGGAGGCGGCAGCGGCGGCGCCGGGCGGGGGCGCGACGGCGGCGGCGGCGGACGCGCCGGCGGAGGCGCTCAACAAGCGCGCGCTCGCCATCGTGAACCGCGTGCGCGACAAGCTGACGGGGCGCGACTTCCCGCACATCCACGACGCGCTGCCCGTGTCGCGCCAGGTGGAGCTGCTCATCCAGCAGGCGACCAGCAACGAGAACCTCTGCCAGTGCTACATCGGCTGGTGCCCGTTCTGGTGAAGCGCTCGCCTCGCGACGATCCCGTCAGCGCAATGTTGCACAGCTCGTGATGTAGAGGCTAGAGGACTTGCCTTTCATGCGAGTGATTGTCCGTCATGCACCACTTCCTTTCTCTTTCTGAGTTGGATGAGTGCATTTCGTTACGAATGCGAGCTGTGTCGTGATTCGGAACCCATGGTAAACTGTGTAAACTGTAGGTCCCCTAGGTAGGGTTAAGTCCGCCCGTGTTGGTACCACCGCATTGGATGAAATTATGGTCCAAACGGCACTTAAAAATTGCCCATGGTTTCCATCCAGTTCTTTATGTAACTGGACATGAATGGCTAATACCAAACTGACCGTCAGATATTATCCTAACACACCACATAGGAACTAGGTACCATGCCAGGACCTTCCTTATATTGCTAGGCTACAATTAACTGGAGGGAAAACACGGGCAGTTTTCATTACCGCTTTGATCATTATTCATTCAATGTGATAGTAACAACCCGGGCTGGATTAACCCTAGTAAGGTAACCTACCTTAGTAAGTAAGGAAGGGGGCCTACAGTTTTACATGGAATCCGAACCACAGGTAGCCTCCATGGTTGAAAATGGTCACCCATCCAGAACCTAACAGCACTTAGAGGTGTCTCACCTAGCTTATCGAATCGTAAGGTGTAGCACCACTGGGCTACTGAGGCTGACAAAGTTCAGTGTAGCCGTCTCATAAAGGTAAGGTCCTCGCATGGGATAGTTCGGGAATGCGGTGTATTGGGCTAAAATCATGATGGTAATTGTGTGGTATTAACCATCCGTGTCAGGTTCCATAAAAAAAAGTTGATGACTTAAAGTAGATTTTTAAGACTTGCGGTTTCGACCGCTGTAGTAAAAAATCTAACAAAAACCAAATAGGTTATAAATCTGGATTAAATAAGCTATGTCTGATGACTAATCTTTTTAAGATTTTCTTACTTTATCATTGCGTAATAAACCACCAAAGTTATTGTATAAAACGCGCGAAAAATTCAAACTTTCGGACCTTATAACTGAGAAACCAAACACAATGTTACAATGCCAATAGTCATCAGACATCTAGTTCGATCAAATAAAGCTCTTTTGAGCAAAATTTGGGATCTCTGATAAGAAATAAATTTGAGTTGAGAGAGAAAAGTTGAGCGGGTTGGGCCACATTAAGGATTTTTTATGGATAGTTAGTCTACATTCTCTATATGCTGCTGAATTGTAACCAATGCGATGGCTTGATATAAAGTAGCTCGGCCTGATATTTGTTGTTGTGCCGTATTTCAATATTTGTAATTTCTACGTATTTTTTGAGTCATTATCAATACTAAAATCGAATAAGATGTAAATAAAATGGAAACATGACGATTAAAATAGATTCTCCAAATTTTCATGCCTGTGACAAATCAGAATATTGATTTCACCTATTTAATGAGTGTGTCCTGAATGAGAGGATTTGACTGAATCTTGAAAAAAATATTGTGTACAGATCGAATGACATTAGTTTTTAACTGACTTCAAAAAAAGGAGGAGGTTCTCAATTCGTCGGAATCTTTTTTTTTTTTATTAACGAATCATGATGGTAAGCCCAGGTCAAACGAGTTTATAGAAATTGTTTATTTTGCAAGCTGTCTAACTCTAAGGAGTAACTGAAGGCTTGAAGCAACTATAATGACAAAGTCACTATAGGGCTGGCATAGTCGGTGATGGCTTGACAATTAGAAAAAAGAAAACAATGTTTTTGTGGTTTCTTTCTTTTAATTTTATTTTACAGCTAGGACCACTATTAAAACAAACAAATGAGAACCCAGCATAACAAAAAAAAAATTTTGCACAAGTTAAAATGACTCAAATGAAAAGCCTCAAACTTTTATATGAACCTAAGTAAATATGCTATAACTACATTATACAAATTGTGGGCAACTTGTGCGTTGCATTTCAAAACCCTTGTGCTAGTCTGAAGGATGCATGTCTTGTCATTTGTTTGATTCATAGATTAATTGTTTTGAGACAAAGTATAATTCAGAGTTGTCATAGAAACCTTGTTTTAAATTGAGTTAGCAAATCTGAATATAGGGTCTAATAGTAAGCATAGATTATTTGGAACTCATATTGTTTTCAACAATGATATGTACTTGATTTATACCTTACGAGATTTTTGAAGTAGTGACACAAAAAGTCTGACACCAAAAAGTGTAATTTAGTTCCGAGCATGTACAATCATCTTGTTTATTCTATTTCAGTGTGGTTTTCCATTTCACTTTAACGTCGACATCAGTATGACAGAAAGGGATCCCGAATTTGTCTGTTTCCGGGGTAACGACATGAAAATATATAAAATAAACTTTTTCGTACTAAGCAAGTACGTCGCTTTTTTCAACGAATGTGATGTACATAGAATCGATTGTGAAGCAAGGACGAAAGCTGTAAAAAGAAATACTTTATGAATATAGTGCAAGGTTGTACTTGAACAGCAAACAAAGCATGAGTGGGGATCACATTCGACAAACATTTTTGGTCGTGCAAATACTTCTTTTAGTTTTTATGTGGTTTACCAGTCTGTGTTGACCAGTACTCAAGATAATTATATGTAAATATGTATGTAGACACTAAAATGTTATTAAAGAAGCTTTTTATCCAGAATTACTTTTGTTTCACATTTATTGTAAATATTAATATAAATATTCCATTCCAATTGACACCACCACTTTGAAAGTCTAATACAAATTAAAATACTTGAGTAGTGGCAGGTGTCAGAACGATTAGAAACTGATTGGTGATCACAGAGCAACCAACACAGGATGGTAACTAGTACAGCTAAGTTGGTGACACCCTCTCATATATTATCACTAGCGACCCGGCCCTGCTTCGCACGAGTGCAAGTAATTGTTTTAAAAGAGTAATTTGCTCGAGAATAACAAAAAAAAAATTCTTGATAAGATTGCTACCAAACTGCACACAGAAGATTGCCTGGAACATTTCACCAAAATAGGTCACAATCCCGTTATTTCACGTTGGACATCACGCGAGCAGAGCTTCTAAACTTCGAACCTGCACAGGATTGCCCGTTGAACTTATCTGAAGGTTGCCTGAAAATTAAATTAAAATCGGTCCAGCCGTTTTGGAGTTGGGAACAAAAAATGCGATTCAAATAAGAATAGGACGGGGCTCGTGACTAACTTCACTCGAACTGGCGCGAAAAAGTACGGTAGGCACGTCCACATGGGTTTACACGGGAAACATTACAAGCTTCAATATCAAAGGAAGCCTGGGGTCTACTCATGAAAGCGAAAGCGAAAGTTCTCGTGTTCGCTTCTGTCAAACTATAAAAAAGTAGGTATCTTTTTGACAGCAGCGAACACGAGAACTTCTCGCTTTCGCTTTCATGAGAGACCTGTGTGTCACCGGGGACTCACCGTTGAGAATCTCATTAGTAGGGGGCCCATTCAAGTTCGAGTTCGGGATTGAGTTAACCTAAAAATAGCTGGGAAATATGTTATTATTTAAATAACGGAACCGTTATTTATACTTCCAACGTATTTACGGGACAGACCAGATTTTTACCTAACTGTAAAGATGTTCTAGAAGTGTGGAAACATTAACTATTAAAAAAGTGAGTTGACATTTAGTGAAGAATTCGAACTCACTCTTACCCTGAGTGGACCCCTAGACCAAAGAGTATGTAAACGATTCGCTTTCCCTAGACCCCCAGTAGGATTCATTGAGTGCCTGTCACAGAATATGCAGTTAATCGAGTAGGGGGGCTGCATGTACATCTACTCAGGAAAGCACCCCAAAAAAACTAGCACATAATAACGAATACGCTAAAAACAAATAAAGACATATAGCAAGGAACAGGGGGTTTATTCATGAGATTCTCACCTGTGTGTCACTGGTGACTCACTAGTGAGTCACAATGATTTCGTACTCATAAAATAACGCCACGAGTCACCTTGGTGGTGTCCCTTTCTAATTGTTCTGATTAGAGTGCGACGAAACTAACATAACATTTGATGTTTGATGACGTCAGGGTAGAGCGTCTCACTTTCATTTGTGACTAACACGTTTTCGCCTATCCTGATCAGATATACTGTTTGTTAATCAGTGTAAAAGCAAAGCCGTTGTTTATTTATGGAACAAACTTAGCTGTCCTATATTTTACATCTTTGGAAACTTTTTTACTCATGCGATGACTTCAACTCTATCAGTCGTATTCAGAGTGGGCGGACTAACTTTAATACGGGATTATCACCGGACTAAATACCACTTTTGTATGGTTAGTCCGGTGCTAGTCCGTGTAGTAAAATTTGACAGTTTACTCTGAATACGACTGTCAGTGGAAAAAAAAAATCTACTTTTTTCTAAATGACGATAGCTTGCAAGCGACTCACGGACGGAAATGACATTTAAGAGTACGTACACTGAGTGAGTTAATCTGTGCTGTTGGCCGAACGACTTTAGTGGGTTTTATTCAGCCAGTTAAAAAATACACATTCTGGACCCAATTCTGTCCATAATTGTTATAATAATGGTTTTTATTTACAGTACACTGCAAAGGAAAAACTTAAAAAAAGTGTTGGTCAATATGGCAACGTTACCGATTGCTCCCCGCAGGATATTTTTGACCTTTTTTTGTTCATTAGATAAATAACACAAATATTGAAGCAATCGGTACAACTTTGGACTTCTCCCGAAAGTTGTTTAATCGGCCGTCGGCTGCACGACCTTTTTTTTCGCTCAATCGAAATTTTAAATGAAAACTTGATTCCTATTCCGGATTTTCACGGATTTCGGTGAATCCTAAGAAAGTTTTTGGGGAATTGGGGTTGTTGTAATCAGTAACGATAACCACAGAACATAAAATATCTTGAAAGTGACGACTGAGCCGCGCGATAACCAAGCCGCGTGTTAATTGAGACGCGGGGCATCGAACCGCGCAGCTTCTACGAAATTAGCGACGGAGAACAGCCCACCCTGTCTGTGTCTGTTGTCTGTTGTTTGTTGGTTTGGCGCCTTTCTTGACCTGTGCACCGCGTTGCCGGCGAAGTGTGCGCGTACCCCGTGTTCTGCGATCCCGGCGTAGTGCCGCTTAGCAAGCACAATGGGAGACAAGGGTGACGGAGGTAAGAACTTTATCACCAAATGTCAATTGTAAGAAGACTCCCGAACCGCGTCCGGCTGCTCATGTCAATATAATTTTGGTTTTCTTAATTTTATGCTGCCCGAAGGCTTGTCCTGCGCGTGTCAGCTTTAGACTTCTCAATTGTCCTAAGTATTTGTGAATTTTGAAGGCGCGCGGAGGTTGTTTTTTATTCCTTGAATTCAGCGGACTACATACTAACGGGTTATATATGTTTTTGTGGACCATGAAATTACCTATTTTTAGAGCTAGTTTGATATGTAATCACTAATCAATAAATCAGTTCTCAAGGTCAAAAAGTAAATGACCGAGAGTACCATTTCTGCACTAATTCGGAATATATTAATTTGAGACCATAAGTAACACAATCTGTAATGCAAGCGAGCCGCTAATAACAAATAACTTAGTGCAGCCATAATGAGAATCTTTCGGTGTACATATTTTCCTTTGCAGCACATTTGAAACAATAAATTTTACACATTACACAAAAATGCCGCCGGCCTTCTAGCATCTCTATTTAATGGAGTGTATCCAGATCAAAGTCTCAGAAAATAACAGTGTCGGCCCGTGAGAGCTTCAAAGTCCTAAACCAAATGCCTTTCTCTAACGATCTTCGACGATTCCAATTATACATATTTAGTGTCAATAAGAAGATTTATTATTTTTGATGTTGATTATCTGTGATGGCAGAGACATTTGACGATGCGGTGGAGGAGCGTGTCATCAACGAGGAGTACAAAATCTGGAAGAAAAACACCCCATTCCTCTATGACCTGGTGATGACGCACGCACTGGAATGGCCATCGCTCACGGCGCAGTGGCTGCCAGATGTCACACGGCCAGAGGGCAAGGACTACTCGGTGCACAGGTAAACTAAATAAACCTATTTCCGATAGTAATAAACAAACATGGATATATTGGGTGCCATTCCTGGCTCCCGAGAATCGCATTTTCTGTCTCAGGGTGCCGAGCGATTGACCTAATCATTGATCGAATGTCTTCCTCGTTTCGTGGATCAATAATTCTGTGATTACATTTGCAGTGGGATAAATAGTTAAAAATGACAGACAATCCATTTCTATACTAAATTGTCAGTTGGAATCACATCTTTCCAGTTGTGAATCCGTCAAACATTTATATTAAGGTTCCAACTTATCTCATTATTACCTCTCTTTCACCGTCGAATTGTCACAACATGAATGATGCTATTTTCCAATGTGGTTATGTCGACTGCAATGTTTTGGATATTTTCGATTTCTAGTTATATTTATTTATCTGTTTGATGAATAAATATGAGACATACAGATGCTACCAGCGAGGTAGATATGTAGGGCATTTGACTTTTTTTTTTTTTTTTTATGTGACTGGACATGGATGGCTAATACCACAAGTTCTGTTATGGTATTAGCCCAACACACCACATGGGAACTAGGTGCCATGCCAGGACCTTCCTTATATTGCACGGCTACATCGAACTGGATGGAAAACACGGACAATTTTCATTGCCGCTTCGACCATCGTTCATCCAATGCGATGGTACCAACCCGGGCGGGATAAACCCTACCACCTAGTAAGTAAGGAAGGGGACCTACAGCTTAACGTGGAATCCGAACCACGGCCAGCCTCTCTCAACGGTCGAATGGTCACCCATCCAAGACCAGACCGGACCCAGCGTTGCTTAACTTCGGAGAGCGATCGCCGAAGTGTCGCGCCACTGGGCCACTGAGGCTGACTTAACATCTGTCGTTACTCAGACTGATCCTCGGCACACACACGTCGGATGAACAAAACCACCTCCTGATCGCCAGTGTTCAGCTCCCAACAGAGGACGCGCAGTTTGACGCAAGCCACTACGACAACGAGAAAGGTGGTGAGTACCTACTTAACCCTTTCCCCGCCAGGCGCACATATGTGCGCGCGGCTATTGTCATACTGTGACGCCAGGCGCACAAATATGTGATTTAGAGGAGTGCTTGTTTCTGTCCAAATAAAAGTCTTGAAACCTGTGCTACGGCTTTGATACTGTTGTATTATTTTGTCTATACCCCCATTGTCCTATCCTAGTAGTAATTGAGCTAATTTTTGCATTTTGGAATGAAATAAATGACTTGAAAAAGATCGCAAAATTTGTAATTTTACCTTGAGAGTTAGTTCCAAAAGTTGTACTAGATGGCGCTAACTTCTACGTGAAGCAACTAGCCACCTAGTGGCATTTGGTGTGATCTTGCTTCACCTTGCGAACCTACTAGGGCAGTGAAATCGCAATTGAAAGTAAGTATCGATAAAATTTATAGAATTAGTAAAATTTCGAAACTTCATCTTTTTTTATGTGAATCATCTATTGGATCACCTAGGCAGTAAAACCGACCGGATGTCGTGATGGAAATGCATACGATAAAAGCCCCCAAGCAGATTAGGCGGGAATTACTTTTGGGCGAAACTACTCCTACACTGGAATATTTCGCATTTGTAAAAATGTTGAAGTTGTTTTTGAAAACAACAAATCAATGTACATGCACAGATGTACAGGCTGTCCTAAAAATATCCCAAAATCACCGAAGCTGAATTCAAGGCAAAGTTTTAACACAATGAATCAGAATGTGCATGCACACATGTACAGGCTGGCCCAAAAGTTTCCCATATGTACAGGGTGTCCCAAAATAACCGCAGCCGAATTCGAAGCAACACTTGCGTGTTTGCTAACACAACCAAATCCGAATGTGGATGCACAGGTGTATAGGGTGTACCGAAAGTTTCTGAGACGTACAGGTTGTCGCAAAATTACAATAGCTGAAGTCCACGCAACAGTTGCGTATTTTCTAACACAACAAATCAGAATGTGCATGCATAGATGTACAGGGTGACCCAAAATTATGTTAGACGTACAGGTTTCCCAAAATCCCGACAGCTGAATTCCAGGCAATAGTTGCGTGTTTGCTGCCACAACAAATCATAATGTGCAAATCTGTGTAGGGTGTTCCAAAAGTATCTCAGGTGTACAGGTTGGCGCAAAATTACAATAGCTGAAGTCCACGCAACAGTTGCGTATTTGCTAACACAACATATCAGAATGTGCATGCATGGATGTACAGGGTGTCCCAAAATTAAGTCAGACGTACAGGTGTCTCAACATCACCACAGCTGAAGTCCAGGCAATAGTTGCGTGTTTGCTAACACAAGAAATCATAATGTGCATGCACAGATGTACAGACTGTCCCAAAATAACCGCAGCTGAATTCGAGAAAATACTTGCGTGTTTGCTAACACAACAAATCCAAATGTGGATGCACGTATGTACATAATGTTCCAAAAGTATATAAGATGTACTGGGGTTCTAAAATCACCGCAGCTGAATTCGAGGCAATTGTTAAGGCGCTAGGACTAGCCAATTACTCGCGCCATACAAATGCACTTTTAAACAAATGTAATAATATGTAACGTAAAATAGAACTCTAGACTGATAATGGATTGTTAATATTTTTTGATTCCATCATTTATTTAAATAATAATAATTATAAAAAAGTTCATCTTTCACATTAGAAATCTGAAATTAATTCGATTTCTATATATAAGCGTTAGATATCCGGTGAAGCAAGCCACGAAGCAAAGGAAGAACACGTCTAGTCGGCTTACTTGCGCAAAACGGACTGACACCTCATCTGCGCGTCAGTGGGACGAAGCCTGCGATGTTGCAAGCTGCTGTGTTGCTAGCTACTGTGTTGCCTGTGTTATAAAATAACTGTTGAATTTTTAGTTGCATTGCAACGTTCTGTAGCCACTCAGAGCAAGAAGTCCGTTCGGCCTTTACGCGTTGATTGTCCTATTTTTGTTTTGTTTTTGGGGGCGCGCGGAAGGATTTCTTAATTCGTTCGGGGCCCATGGTCGTAATACAAATGACAAATAACTCGAAAATAAAATCGATAAGGGTACCGTCTTTTTACGATTTTGAAATTTATTTATTTAAGACCAAAATTATCAAAATTCATCAAACATTTATGTATTTGTTAAGGAATTGTGGTTTCAGAATACTTTCCACATGTATTCCATACTCACGCGACGAATTCGAACTCACTATTACCCGAATGTGATCCCATTGAATCCAGTCTGCATGAAGCATTTACCAGCCCAAATTTCCTGTAGCCTTCGAGGGGCTCCAAGAAATAAAAAAAAAAGAGCCACGCCACAATTCCTTTGTAGTGTGCCCGGAAAACCGATAACATAGCCATTTCGGGCCACCATGCCCATTGCACTGGGGCATTTACTTTCGCGGTTCAATTTGAATTTACAATTTTTTTAAAGGTAAATGTTTTAAATTCTTTCTACTAATACAGCCTGTGGGCCAGTTTAGGTAGTAGGGATTAAACTTTTCTAACCATTGTAATGCTAAATAAAATAAATCAATAAATAAATAAATGTATGGTACATTCGGTCTGTACAATGTACTTTTTTTGTGAAAATAGCAAATTTGTAAAATCATCCAAAACATACTTTCTCTACGAGGTCACGTGTCCTGTCAAAGAATACTTATGTTTTGACGGCTAGACTGCGTCGCGTCAGTCTTGCCGAGCTGGCGGAAAGAGTCGGAAGGGTGGTGCCGTGCAAGATGTCTGAAACGTAAGTTCTTCATTGGATTCAGATACTAGTTTAGATTTTTTGATATGTAGACATTATTTTTGTAATTGTAATGTCCGAATGTGTTTGATGTCTTCACAGAAGCCCCCTGTTGGAGCGAACGGCGGAGGAAGGGCGGTCGTGGTGGCGGCAATGGCTCTGTGGGTGGAGGAGCCCCCAGAGGTGAGTGCTATTCCTATTCATTACGTCAATATCTTGTCAATTTACTGGTAATTGACCATACGGTGCACGTGAGGGCAGAATCCCTATTCTGCTAATTGATAGCTGCGTGCTTTACGTGTGTATTTAGTCAAAAACGGCATGTTTCGACGGAATCGTATTCTTCTAGCGTGGTTTGGAAAACGCAGGCGTTGTGTTTTTGCGAGCCGACGCTCATCGCGACCGCGAAGACGCGGTCCGTGTTCTCGTAAAGGTGGCTTCACGCGAGAGTACGGTCGGAAGAGTTCAGACGAAATCAAAGAACGAAATGAACAAGTTCAATCGCGCAAGCCCGCGCGCGCACGCGCACCTTCGAGCACGCACGCGCCGCGCCACGCCGCGTTACCTTTGATGTTACCGACTTTTAGCGGATACCTACCTACGACGCGCCACCACGCGCCAGCCCGCGCCGAGTGATAGCACGGGCCGTGTGAAGCCACTTTCAGTCGTGTGTTACTTCAATATAATAAGGATTCTAATGGACCAAAAACATACCGGGCCATTACATCTAAATGTACATATATGCATGCAGTAGCGTGCAGTGGGTATAAAAGCCGGGTAAGCTGAGTTCACAAAATCCGAGTAAACTAGTACCTACCCAATTTTAGTCCACACAATTCGTGCGAAAATAATATGCACGGCCGACAAAAAGGAAGTAGGTAGGTACTTTTGAAGTCATATGTTTTTCGGAGTAGAAACAGACTACGCTACAACCCATCACTTTTGTCTTTGTTTCACACAAGTAATACTCTATTCGCTTCTCGTCCTTACAAAATATATTGCAACGTAGTTAGAAATGCCGTTCTTTTCTCACGCTCTTGACAAGTGTGATTCTGTACCCGAAGTCCGAGTTGTCACCTAAATTGGCGTTACCGCAAACCGATCGACTGGCGTTTTCAAATGTATGGAGAAATTGAAGAGCGCGCGCAATGGGCGTTAACTATAATTTGCGAGTCCGAGTTTGATTTGACAGCTTACTCAACGTTGCCGTAAATACGTCGACGTTGCCGTTTACGTCGACTCCGCGTTTTCATACAAATCGGAAGTCCGAGTTTGACTTTGACAGCTTGAAGAAGTAAAACCACAAAATATCTAGTAATAACTTGTATGGAGTTTGACGTTTTTACGGAACTTCGAAGTTACGTTAACGCCAATTTATGTAAGAACTGAGACTGCCGGCTCAGAATTTCGGGGTCTCAGCTTTTTCTTTGTTTCCATACGCAGCTTATGGAAGCGCTCGGCAATAAGAAAGTGCACATTTCCGTTAATGCAATTTGTAATTGTTTAGGGTTCAGTACCCAGAAGGTGAAAATGGAACCCTATTACTAAGCCCCCGCTGTCCGTCTGTCCGTCCGTCCGTCCGTCCTTCCGTCCGTCGGTCCGTCCGTCCGTCCGTCGGTCCGTCCGTCCGTCCGTCGGTCCGTCCGTCCGTCCGTCGGTCCGTCCGTCCGTCGGTCGGTCCGTCGGTCCGTCGGTCCGTCCGTCCGTCCGTCCGTCCGTCCGTCGGTCCGTCCGTCCGTCGGTCCGTCCGTCCGTCCGTCGGTCCGTCCGTCCGTCCGTCGGTCCGTCCGTCCGTCCGTCGGTCCGTCCGTCCGTCCGTCGGTCCGTCCGTCCGTCCGTCCGTCCGTCCGTCCGTCCGTCTGTCCATCCGTCCGTCCGTTCGTCCGCTCGTCCGTCTGTCACAGGGCTGTATCTCATGAATCGTAATAGGTAGGCAGGTGAAATTTTCACCGATTGCGTATTTATTTTATTTTCCGCTATAGCAAAAATAGGTAAAATAAAAAAAGAATAAAAATTAAAGGGGGGGTCCCATACAGAAAACGTGATTTTTGTGTGTTAAATCTTGTACGATGGTACGGAACCCTTTATGCGCGAGTCAGAATCGCACTTGGCCGTTTTTTATTATTTGTATGTAGTTTGCCGGATGTGTAATTCGCGTTTATAGGGCAACCTGTGATTTTCAGACTTATCGGATTGCACGCCATCGTATGCATGCATATTATATACTTATGAACGAAGTGCTCGACTCCGTCACTATTACTTATTCTGTGGCTCTGTTTTTGCAGGTTTATACCTACTTCGAGGCAGTGCTTCGCCTAACTGCGAATGTCAATTTCGCGACCCATCTGTGACCGAATGACCCGGTAAATTTTCGGGTATTTTTTGATAATTCGATTGCCTCGTTATGCATACTTGACCGAACGCGCAGAAAAATTAGCAAAGACAACAAATTACAATACATATGTCAGCCATAGATTAAAAATAGTGGTATGGTAGGACCCTTTGGGTCTACTTACGAGATTCACCGGTGACTCACTGGTGAATCACGAAACTTTTTTGAAGAGGTTCATTTCACGGGTAAGAACTTTTTGTGACTCATCAAAGTTTGTGAGTCATCGGTGACTCACCAGTGATTCACCGATGACTCACCAACTTGACTGACCAGTGAGTGAGCCGCGAGCCGATCGGTTTCGATCGGTCGGTCCACTCATCTCGGTCATCAGATTCGTTGTAAAGTACGGGTCGCAAAACACGATTATATGCGAACGAGAGAGCCGTGCGGTTGGTCCGCGAACGACCCATCGCTACCATAGACAATAACGCAACGCGCTAATAAACTAGCTGCATATCTACTCCGCATGTCTACTCAGGAAAGTGAAAGCGAGAATTCTCGTGATCGGTTCTGCCAAATTCTAGATAGAATAAAAGAAGGCAACTTTTTTGTACATGCTTTGACCAAATCAAACACGAGAACTCGCTTTCGCTTTCCTGAGCAGACATGCGGAGTAGATATGCAGCTAGTTTATTCGCGCGTTGCGTTATTGTCTATGGTATATTATATTGTCAGAATAAGTAATAGTGACGGAGTCGAGCACCTCGTATACAGAGTATCCCAATATACCAAGTTTTGGAAATCGCACTCAAAACCAACAAAAACATTTTTCAATGACAAACCTGGCGACGTTTCCCGTCGGTTCTTCCTCCTCAGAAGCAATCGATCCGGAGGGGAAAAAAATACGGATCCAAGGGGATAATACACATCTAATACAGTAAATAAAGAAAGGAAAAGTAGCGTGTCGTGAACTGGGGGTCTATTCAGACAGAGGGAGATTCTCACATGTGAGTCACTGGTGGGTCACAACAGTTTCGTATTTATAAAATGATTGCCCCGTAAAAAGATCGGTGAGTCACCAGTGCCTCACATGTGATTCACCGGTAACTCACAGGTGAGAATGTCATGAGTAGATATGCAACGTGTGTTTAAAACATACCATGTAACTAAGTACCTACCTACTTGTTCAATTATTTATATTTAGGTGGACCTGAAGCTCGAAGTAGAAGCACGAGTATGCATGCAAGTTTTTTTTTTCAGAACCCAGCAGGACGCCGCGACGCCGCCTCCGCTGATGCGGGAGTTCGTCGTCGCAGAGATTGAGGGCATGAGCGTCCCCCGCACCTGCCTCTGCCACCTATGCCTCGGGCGCGTGGCAGATGCGCGCAAGTGGTGTCGTTGCCACTGGCGGCGTGCGGGGGATGGGTATGCGTTCTACGCATGCAGGATGGAGCACGCGTGGCCCTCCGAACATGGGGGGCCCCCGGAGCTTGAATAGGTGTTAGTAATAGGTGTGTTATCTGTGTGTTGTCTCTATATAATTATAGTTATCTATTGTTAGTTAGTTTATAGTTAGTGTATAGTTATCTGTATAATGTTAGTGTATAATTATCAAATTACAGTTGACATTAAGGCTGAGATAAATAGTCGTAACCGAAACTAATGCTAATGCAAAGTAGTACTTTGTGACGTAACTTTGACACATTTTGTATGGACGAAATCTCAAAGTAATTCAAATTGACGTCACAAAGTACTACTTTTCGTTAGTCTTAGTTTCTGTTACGACTATTTATCTCAGCCTTAGTCAGTGTGTAATAATTTTAATTTGACTGATACTAAAAATAACTGTTGGAAAGTTTCATAACTTTAGGAATAAGTAATATAAACATTGTGAACCAGATAAATTTGTTTTTATTTCACGATATGATAAATCTACACAATGCAAATTTACTTTTAATAAAATAAACTAATATGCAGGTGTCCCGTAACTAGTAGATCGATGCTTATCAGAAAACCCTAAGTTAACGATAAATGTCCTCCTCTTTATGAGCATGGCTACATTTTACTGGATTGAAAACACGGAAATTGCAGTTTTGACCATATTTTTATCCAATGCGATGGTACCAACCCTGGCGGGCATAACCCTACCATCTAGTAGGGGACTTACAGTTTTACATGGATTCCATGGAACAGCTTGCATTTTAATAAAAAAATAGACTTTTTATAGTATTTATAGTGACAGACGGACGGACGGACAGCGGAGGCTTAGTAATAGGGTTCCGTTTTCACCTTTTGGGTACGGAACCCTAAAAAGATCCATGGCGGATGGCAGGTGAAAGTGAATCACAAGCCAACGTGAGGCTTAGGAGTAACCTTCTAATCTAATCTTTAGGCTGTATAGCGAGAGTCCTTGCCTTTCCGTAAGGGAAAAAATATCAAAAAAAAATTCTTCTTTGACTGACCAAAGTTGAATTCTTTTTCAGTTCTTTTTCGCGATGTTTTGTTTTAGCAGATACCATTTTCCCTTGAAAACATCGATAAAAGCAATTGTCGTAATTTCCCTACACCACCAGCAAGATAAAATTGCGCGCGTAAATTTGATTTGCGAATTTAATTAAAACAACTTTTTTTTTGCAAGATTTTTTTAGGTGGGTTTGAGAAATAAAACACAGTGATTACATTTAAATAAGTTTTATTGTAGTAGTCGATTTTATGGTAGTTTAGAAAAGGCCTGGCGTGGGCGAATGACTGCCTATGTAGAGGCCCTGGCGGGGAAAGGGTTAATATTCTCCGATGGGACTGTCCTTTGAGAACTCCCCTCACCTAAAGGATTCATGCCCATTTTTACCATTATGGTTGCATTTGCGAGTTCACATGTAGCCCATGGCTATTTTACAGTGGCAGCTAAAATTTGATTGCTTTCTCAAATCTTGTTGGGAACTTCAGACTGTCAGCTATGCTGTAAAGCATTCGACCTTTCTTTTTATGAAAAACTGGTATGGGTGGCTGTGCTGAGAACCAAAGGTGCCCAAAATAACCAAATACATCTCGCCTTGCGAAACCACGCTCAGCGAGGCACCATACCAGCGGATTTGCGGACTAACGCTGAGCTATCGAGCTTGTTCAAATTACGCTTGAAGACTCCCAGGTTATAGGGTATAGGGTATAGGTGGATAAAAATCCATCCATGGTAGTACCCATCCATGGAGCAAAGGAAATAGAAGCATATACTGCCCTCTTCATTAAAAAGGCGGTAACTACATATGGGCCTCATACGTAGTTATCGCCTTTTTAGTAAGGAGGGCAGTATACAGCACAGACAGTCGTTTTGGGCAGTAGGTTATTTCACATTTATAATATTCGGTCCTTTGTCTTTTCTTGTTCAGCTAGTTTTTTTTTTATGTGACTGGACATGGATGGCTAATACCACAAGTTCTGTCATGGTATTAGCCCAACACACCACATGGGAACTAGGTGCCATGCCAGGACCTTCCTTATATTGCACGGCTACATTGAACTGGATGGAAAACACGGACAATTTTCATTGCCGCTTACCACCTAGTAAGTAAGGAAGGGGACCTACAGTTTAACGTGGAATCCGAACCACGGCCAGCCTCTCTCAACGGTCGAATGGTCACCCATCCAAGACCAGACCGGACCCAGCGTTGCTTAACTTCGGAGAGCGATCGCCGAAGTGTCGCGCCACTGGGCCACTGAGGCCGACAAGGTGAAACAGGTGGAAGTTTTTGCTTACATTAATCTGAATCAGGATAGACAAACATTTGGTAAATTTACAGAATTTGGCGGTTTCGGCTCCGTGTCGGGCAAGATAGACATCGAGATCAAGATCAACCACGAGGGCGAGGTGAACCGCGCCCGCTACATGCCGCAGAACCCGTGTGTCATCGCCACCAAGACGCCCTCCTCCGACGTGCTCGTGTTCGACTACACCAAGCACCCGTCCAAGCCGGAGCCCAGCGGCGAGTGCCATCCAGACCTAAGGTACGTGTCCAATTTATATTATAGTTTATTTATTTATTTCTTTGGAAAAGCAAACAGGTACGGACATGATTAAAATACAAAAGACAATTTAATACTAATTAACTAGTAACGTAAATCAAGTTCCATGTTAAACGTATATCAAGGAATATACTCTATTCGTAGGTTTGTGATTGCTCTATCATATCTGCCTACCAATCCATGGAAGCAACCTGATGGTATGCATGTTTATTTAAATCAAAGCCTGAAATCTTATTTTTATCATCAATAAATTGCCTAGATTTTTGCAACTGATTACTAATATCACCAATGTAGAGAATACTAATTTTGAGTTTATGTAAACGATCAGATAGACAAACACTCATGAAGTACAAAAACAATGCCAACAAACGAAAACATGCAGCAATACAAGTGCACTAGAATTCATTCTGAATGCACATGAGTTTTGAAGCTTGTGTTTAATATATATTTTAGGAATAATTATATCTGAAATATCTTAAAAATTCACTAACTTAATAGAAAATATATTGAAACTTTAAGGAGGTTTGTATGTCAATGCAGATAACTCCCCAAAAATAGGAAGTATTGGCGAGTACACTGAGCACTTATGTATTAAATTTTATAAAACAGTTTATGTAAAAGGCTAGTATTTGTGACATCATTATAAGGCATAGCGCAAAAAGTCTAGTGAAATTGCGATGTTGCGATGATGTGTAAATAGTTAGACCAGAAATTTTGCTAAAAGTTTCACGATTTGGACTACCTACTCAGTCATTGCACCATGGCAATGCTGCAAATTGCAATTATGGTAGGTACAAGCTCTGTGATATTTCGTAATGGACTTGTTAACAATGTTCCAATTTAAATCGCTGCGTAAACATTTCAGCTGACAAACATGTTTTCAATACGCATGTATATCGACCATCAGCATTTACTCAACGTCGGATGTATGAAGAAATCTTTAACAAACGCGATCAATGACCTGCCAATTTTGTTAGGTCATGCAGGTTTCTGTACTCGTGTGTTCTTACAGTAATTTATTTCTTTACACTTTAGAATTCATTGACACCAACATACATGAACACGTGTAATGCATAAAGTACTCTGTAAGTTTACATAATGAAATTGCGGTATTTTCATAGTTTCTAGTTTTATGTACACTAAACACTTTTTAAATAAGATAATCTATTTCAACTAAACCAGTGGTGGGAAACTAAATCTCTGGGCATCAATGCAACAATTAAATTATATATTTTTTATGTCACTGGACATGGATTGCTAATTACCATACCCAATGTCATGATATTAGGCCAACATACCGCATTCCCGAAGGAATTAGGTACCTTTCGCTTTTTGAGCACGGCTCAATGGAGCACGATAGAAGCCTCGGATAAATTTTCATTGCTGTTTCGACCATCTTTTTATACAATTCGATGGTACCAACCCGACCCGACCACATAGCATGGGAACGGGAGTTAAAATTTTACATGGATTGTCTTCCTGACGAAATGTACTTATAGCACATAGCATGTAGCTAGGAGCAGTGTGGTAAATATGTAGTTTGTAAGCGCATTATTCTACCCGTTTGTTGCAGACTGCGCGGCCACCAGAAAGAAGGTTACGGTCTCTCCTGGAACCCCAACCTCAACGGTTATCTCCTGTCCGCCAGGTAACAGCTCTTGATGCGTCCAATCTAACAGGATGTATTTATTTATTTATATAGATTTTACGTAGCACCCGTCATAGTAGAGCATGTATGAAAATATGTATGTCTGTAGATTAAGCGAAAGAAGTGTGCTGCGATCGCACCGTATGGCACTCTCTCATCTGTGCCCTCTGGGAAAACGGTGTGAAGGTATGTATTGATGGATGTTTTTTTTGGGATTATGATCATCAGTAACAGGGATAGGAGATTCGATTCTCTACCAGTCTACCTTTGGATATGCAAGTTATAAAGACAAATGAATTTACTAATTCCATAAACATACAACATAAAACATATGTGTCATAGCCTAACCTAACTACCTCAAAAATGCCTTTTCAATTCCTATTCCTAATTCAAGGCCTATAATTGTCTAACTAAAGTAACAAACGGCGAAAGGCCTTAGTTATTTTAGAATACAAGTGCATGCGATCAGAGAACTGCGGATAAACACCCGTTATGACAGCTCGACGACAGCGTACATGGCACACATGCTCTCAACCGTGCGCGCTTTGTATGATCCGTGTGCGGTCTAGAGTCACATCCCTTGTGTCAACATGACGTTCACGGGAGTGAATACGAGCAATGCGGAATGGATGTGTACGCATACATTGTTGCAATCTCTGCTATATACGCATTTCGGAACGTGGGGTAAATTCGTAGGCTTGTTTGTTTCGCAGCGACGATCACACGATCTGCCTGTGGGACATCAACGCGACGCCCAAGGAGGGGCGCGTGATCGACGCCAAGTCGGTGTTCACGGGGCACACGGCAGTCGTGGAGGACGTGGCGTGGCACCTCCTGCACGAGTCGCTCTTCGGCTCCGTCGCCGACGACCAGAAACTCATGATCTGGGACACCAGGTGAGTGGACTCCGCAGGTGCAATGAGCTCTTACTGTTGATAGTCTTACTTGACATACAGATACAATCAACCAAAACGACTACTAACCAAAAGTAAAAGAAACTTTTTATATGTAACTGGACATGAATGGCTAATAGTCCAACACCTACCGTCATCTTATATGTCCCTGGGTTTAATCCCAAAGGGATTAGGTGCCTTTCCAGGAGCTTCTCATTATGAGTACGGCTGCATTGGAGCACGGCTGCATTGGACTGATCTTGGATTACGAACAATTTTTCTTTGTCGCTTCGACCACCTTGACCACCTCCCGATGGGTTCCGAACCATGTAACAGCTCACATTTGTGACGAAATGCATTTACCTATCCAACTCAGAAGTGATGCTTAAATGGGACAGGGAACGAACCCATGACCTCTGGCATTGAAGGCAAGAAACATCATTTTAGTCGTAGTTTCAGTTACGACTATTTATCTCAGGCTACGGTTATCTAAACCATGACATATACTATCTATCCACAAAGCCTCATATGAACTGTTTCGGCATAGCTATAATATTTTTTGCTGATCCAGACTTTCCCATTTATAATAAGTTTTACCATTGGATGCCCGTGGCTTCCCCCTGCTTTAAAGTCAGACATAAAACTGTCGGTTTTTCCCCGGCCTCCCCCACTACTCACCCCTCCGATAATTGAGTGTGTTGGCAAATAGCCTGCAACTGAAAGGAACAATCGAAGCTATAATATTTCAAAATCGGGCTTCCTCAATCATTGTTCTCAAGTCATTAACGGATAGACAGACAGCAATTCGGAGAAACTCCAGAGTAAATAAAATGGGCTACCGTGTACATAATTTTTTGCAAGTACAATGTGTCGTAACATTTGTTAGTAAAATAATTTTACTTGCAATTAGCATTGGAATGTTGTAACATACTGCTGTTCCGTTATTTTTTCCACGTCTTACAAACAGATCAAGGTTTCCTTACCAATGTACCTAATCTGAATAATCAATGGCTGTACATAGGTTGTGAACCTCCAGGAATGGTGGATTTTAGTTTTAAACTGGTCTGCTGTGTGCGAACGATAAATAAATTAGTGATTTTGTGGTTAAAACTCTTATGTAAAACTGGGCACATTGAAAATGTGTTTCAGATGTAACAACACATCGAAGCCGTCACACACGGTCGACGCGCACACGGCCGAGGTGAACTGTCTCAGCTTCAACCCCTACTCGGAGTTCATCCTAGCCACCGGCAGCGCTGACAAAACTGTGAGTTTTTATTACTTGCACACAATCTAATCTGAGTGGTCAGTCCGAGTTCTCATCTAAATTGGCCTTAACGGATATTTGAAGTTACGTAGAAACTTCTAACTCCATAAAAGTTTTTACTAGATATTCTGTGGTTTAACTTCTTCAATCTGTCAAAGTCAACCTCCGATTTCCTATTTGTATGAAAATCGATCGGCGTAAACGGCAAAGTCAACATATTTACGGCGACGGTGAGTAAGCTGTCAAATCAAACTCGCAAATGTTAGTTCGTAACATTGCGCTCATAAATTTCTCCATATATTTGAAAATGCCAGTCAATCGGTTTGGCTTAAACGCCAATTTAGGTGACAACTGGGACTACGGGCTCTGCTGTAAGAAATTATGTAATTTAGAGGTGACCAAGTGATTTACCAAATGATGCATCGATCATGTGATATGTGAGCTGTCACTCACGTCCTACAGATAACTGACGTCATACAACTCACAAAACTCACAAAATACGTATATATTATGATATTACTAACCAGCGCCATCTCCCGTCACTGCCAGAACTAGTAACACCGTTATAAAACTAAGCTTGATTCCAAATTGTGCCTAAGTGGGCATGATGAAAACGTTACAATTTATTTTACGTTTAACTTTACATTGTAAATAATAAATATCATTGATACTTATTAAGTATATATAATAACTTTTATTGTTCCTATTCATCACTGGTATTAGTTAGTAATCTATCTCTTCCTTGTTAATCTATGCTCTATACCTGTAACCTACGTGTAATTTTTCTGGTACCGTGTGTATTTAATAAATTTGGATGCCTAATAGATGAGTGGTGCAAAGTTGATGTTGATGTGTGTGTCGGCAGGTGGCGCTGTGGGACCTGCGAAACCTGAAACTGAAGCTGCACTCGTTCGAGTCGCACAAGGACGAGATCTTCCAGGTGCAGTGGTCGCCGCACAACGAGACCATCCTCGCGTCCAGCGGCACAGACCGCAGGTGAGTCTCTTATGTATTTGCCCCAAATATTTGATATTGAACTTGAATATGGATACTACAGGATATGGATGACTCTTATTATACTGTCATGATATTAGCCCCTCAACGCATTCTAGAAAGAACAAGGTGCCATGTCATGACCTTACTTGATATTTGGTATTGTTACTTGTATCCAAGTAACAATGTCACAAAATCAGTTATGAGCACAAATTCATTTAAGTACACGAAAAAAAAATGCAATTTTCTTTACAATTTTGGACATCTTCCATTTACTCTTATTCTTTACTTATCAACTTATCCTCCATAGACCGTACACTGCACTCGGATTGGTCATATTTGATCATTTAGTCAGTTCGATAATCACAGCAAAGAACTGTTAAGAAACTTTGAACTTTTTTTTCAACATCTACTTTAATCTTTATTTACAATATATCAATATTGGTCACTGCCTATTACATGTTATCCTCATTCAATGCTTACATTTATACTTATACTAGGTTGGAAAAAAGTCACGATGGGGTTTAAAAAATTAAATAAAGGATTCTGTGGTTTTCAAAAATTATAAAATACATTTTGGAAATTCATCATGGATAATTTCAGCGTTATCCAACACTATCCAACAATGGCGATCCTAAACCAGACTTGGAAGTCCACACCATCAGTATCGAAGTCATGCCCCAAGAGGCCGCAGATGTCACACTGGGCTAAGGACTAACGGGACTTAGTTTCACATGTGATCACCATTAATGAGCGTTCGACGTTTGACGCTCAGGTTGCACGTGTGGGACCTCTCCAAGATCGGCGAGGAGCAGACGTCCGAGGACGCGGAGGACGGACCGCCGGAGCTGCTCTTCATCCACGGCGGGCACACCGCCAAGATATCCGACTTCTCGTGGAACCCTAACGAGCCCTGGGTCATCTGTTCCGTCTCTGAGGACAACATCATGCAGGTACTCATTGATTCATTTCTCGGCGACATGGATGTCTAATACCACACCTACACCATGGTCTAATTTGAGCTTATGCTACCGATAGCATGTCCACAATTGGTCTGTTTTGCACTGAAAACCCTCAAAATGGTACGCCATTTTGAGGGTTTTCAGTGAACGATATGACGTCATTGTTGTGTCACGCAATGCCATCAGAGGTAGGGCACTGTGTGTGCAACTGTCAGTGTCAAATTTTGTAGTTTCTGTAGCATTGTCTGTCGTCTTTCGACCGTCTTGTTTCACAAACCATTCAATGTCTCTTGATTCAAGTTTAGCTTAGAGAAATAGATCAGATTCAACTTTGAGGAGAATTGAGATTGATTGTTTGAGTAAGCGCACACCTTCTCAACAAATGGTCCGAATATTTTGTGATAATTACATTACTTTATTTTTTTATTTTGTAACAGTGATCTTATTTTATTTGCCAATCAATTTACCGAACTCATTTTAACTTATTCTTGACTATTCTATTGATGCCTTGTTATTTGATTTAATTTTAATTTTTGTGACAAATATCTTGACAACTCTATTGATGATATGAATTTATTATTTATCATTGTATTTTAATGATTACTATATTTTCTTTAATTTTTTATTTTTATTTTTGACAATGACTTTTTTTTCTTGCATTGCTGTTTTTGTAAAATTTAAGTGCAGTTAAAGTTTATTTAAAAATCTAGACTTGGCTCACCTCATGCCATGATAACGACTGATAATTAACTTGTTATGCTTTAATTTTATTAAATGTAAATGTTTGACGATTCCAAGTGTTCCCTACATCCCAAAGGAGGATAAATAAATACAAATACTAATATTAGCCTTGCACACCTCATCGGAACTAGATGCAATGTCAGGTTCTTCCTTTTATTGCGCAGCTACATTGAACTGGATGTAAAATACAATTTTCATTACCGCTTTGACCATCGTTCATTTAACGCGATGGTACCATCCGGCGCTGGTTTAACCCTACCACCTATGTGTAACCAAGTAAGGTTCATAATGTAATGTGTGGTCTGCTTGCAATTTCTCAGTACGGCTTGCTATAATTAAGTATGCATGCAAAGTGTGTGAAAATAAGCGTGTTTGTATGCAAATGCAGGTGTGGCAGATGGCAGAGAACATCTACAACGACGAGGAGCCGGAGACGCCCGCCTCGGAGCTGGAGGCCGGCGTCAACGTGAACCACGGCTAGAGCCCGCGCCGCCGCCGCTCGCCCGCCGCCGCCCAGCGCACCGCCCGTGGCTGAACACTCGCCGCTCGAGCGTTTCGTGCACAAGGAGAAATATTTTTATGCTTACACTTAAATTGTTGTCAATTACCCTCTGAACATTTGGATTTACAGTGAAGAAAATAAATTATATTTAATTCCTGTGTAATTGTGTGAGTGCTCAAATACCTCGGGCACACCGAGCCTCGGATATCCTTGCTGTAGGTTGTGTAAATATTATTTCACAAAGATTCATAAGTGAATTTTAAATTATAGTTTTTGAATCTTTGTAAAATAATATCACTTTTGTCCAGTAAATTTGCCAAAAAGCACCAACATCACTAAATGATATTTAAGTATATTATTTTGGTATATTTTACATAAGCCAAGGGCTTTTACCACCCAGCAATGCGTTTTAGACATGGAATGCGACCATCACATCTGGTCTTTTCGAATTGGTCTTTTTTTAAAAAAACAAGAAATTTGTAAGATGATGAAGATTGAAGAGGAAATGAAGAAAACTTGAAATTGGCGAATTGTCCTGACATCTAGTGTCATGATAATAAAAAACTAAGCAGGATGGAGCAACTCTAAATGTATAAAAAATGCATTTCAAATAATGGCGGCCATTTCTATCTTTTCATTCTCAGTGCCACCTCTTCTTTTAATTGCTGCCGCCATTCTCTATTCTCAATTGTATTGAAAAAGCTAATTAGGAAGTCGACTGTCTTTTACAGTTGATAAGGTTGGATGCGTATATTTTTGTAAATTGTAAGGCAAGAATAGTAGATTCGTAAATCCGTAGTCCGTGATAAAAGAAGAAAAAAATGCCAAGTGAAAATCTGAAGCCTCATTCATTGAAACAAATAAAATTAAACTCTAATCAAAACTAACTCTAGTAAAAATTACCAGTAAAAGTACGAAGAAAGATTAAAAAACACAAAAAATATTAGAAAACAAAGAATGACAGTCTGTTGTTCGGACTAAGTGTGTTTGTGCCACGGGAGATGGATAATGCGTGTTAAAACGAAGACATACAATTGAATTTATCTTTTTGGATCTTATACATACATATAATGGTGTAAAGTTAGGTGAAGATATCGTGGTCTAAGTCCGCTCTAAACGCTCCTAAACGCTCGATAGTGGAGTTATCTATTAGCGGACTGAGGCTTCGTGATTCTGACCTTGTGCGGCCTCTACAAAGTTCCAGAAACAAAAAACGATCGACTGTGGGGTAATAATTAATTATAAATATTATATTTTGAGATGTTTTGGCCAAATCAATTTCAGAATTTCAAGATCATTGGTTTTTTGGCCATTAAAAGTGTTAAACTATTTTTCTAAAAAATCAAGTAAACCCCTGTTTCTAATTAGCACTAAATTCATTCAGTGATGTTTATGTGATTCTTGACTCCTGGAATAATGTACCACCATTCTAAAATCAATGGACAATCATTCATCCTGTGGAATCCGATAGGTCTGTAGCCATACATGGTGTGAACATACACATGCATGGTGAAAAGTATAAGAATATTTTCTATAAGAATTGATAAAAAATGTAAGTCCTTAGTAAAGTTAATATTAAATTATGTTAAGGTCATTGCAGTGTTTTGAAATTGATTTCACAATCCTTTCATCCTTTTCAAATTAAAGGGTCCCATTATTTTGGCTAAGAACAGACTTTTTCAACATTTATGAATTGAAATGAAATACAATTGTAATTTACATATTTTTCAAACATCGAACATATATCTTTGTTAGGATTTTCACTTTTGTTAGACTTACTAATTATATTTTCAGATAGACAGTGTTTGTTGCTCTTAAGTGGAAAAATCCACGGGGAAATGCACGTCAATGGCACGTCACAGGTACAATTCCCGACATGAACAAGTCACTCTCCCCTTAAACATTCAAGAAAATCACTGACAAAATATTTATTGTAAATTAAAAATATTTCATGAAGTATGATTTCGTAATTTTCAAAATAAAAACAAAAATGGATCCGTGTAAAAGTTAGGTAGCTCAAATAACCAAAATATTTGCAACGTTAGAAGCAAGTAATATTTTACGGTTTCATTTGTACACACATCAAGAATAACAATCCCTCCAATAAATAATTTTTGATATTATAAATTCAAAAGTTTGTTTCACCTTGTTTCATGCAGTAACGGATTGACATATTTTTTGCATAAATAGTTCATGGGCAGAGAGTGACATCCTACTTTTTATCCTGAAAAAAATCTATATTGTCCCGAACACTGTAGTACTGGAATCGGGTACCACAGCTAGTAAAAAGTTACCTCTGCAACAATGATTGTTTACGAGAACACCCAATAACGTTTGCATAAGGTAGTGATTGGTTGTTGCCAGGAAATGTATTCAAAATTGGGCTGATTTCGTAATCGTACTTCCAACATACATATTTATTCTGTAATAAAACCCTTCTAAGGAAGTGTTTTGTCTGCATTTATTAGTAATATGTTATTGTTTTACATAACACATAATTCATTTTCAAACTGCACTATTAAAATTATCCAGACTACATTTGTATGGTGGGCACAGGTGCCAAATGTTCCAACAGAACTGTCGGAACACGTTCTCCTAAGGGGTACCAGAATATTGGATATGCTCAGAGTTTATCGGAGAAGAGTTTGGGCAGCTGCTGCCAGCACTGGTGGTAAGAGGCGTCTAGCTTCTGGCACGTCTCGGCGCCCCAACGCGTGATCGCCATCGACAGAGAAGACTCGAACATGAACGACTGCAATATAAGGACAAACAATAAGGTGCGTGTCCATTCTTCAGTCTTGCTCCTGTCCTGCGGCGTCCGGGCCAACTCCCCAGGATTTTAACAGGCGGCGTATCGAATGTGTTAAGGCGCTAGGACTAGCCAACTACTCGCGCCATACAAATGCACTTTTTAACAAATGTAATAATATGTAGTGAAACGCTTCAGCAAATCCAAATAGAACTCCAGACTGATAATGGATTGTTAATATTTTTTTATTCCATCATTTATTTAAATAATAATAAAAATAAAAAAAGTTGATTTTTCTCATTAGAAATCTGAAAGTCATTAGATTTCTAGATATAAGCAAAAACAGCATATATGCATAAACAAAAAATTCCATTTGCTTTTAGATTTCTACATTTAGTCAAAAAAGTTCGGAAATGGACACCGTTTCCGCAATGTATTTTGTATAGAAAAAGGAAACATACATTAACGAAAATCATTCGATTCCTAGACAAGGAATCATATATTGTAAGTATGACACTTATAATCGTCAGACTTAGTTAGTTTACTTGGGGTGCCTCGTCTAACTTTGCGATTTGGCTAGTACCAGGCCCTTAATATGAATGCAGCCTCGTAGAAATGTACACTTCCGGTTTACCGTCGCCCTCTGTTGGCATTATATAGTAAGTCTCCTGTCACTGACCTTACCGTGTGCTGCGTGATTTGTGTAGCTCTTCAATAAAACGATTACCCAAGTACAATCTTTTATTGGCCTTCACAATTTAACAGGTTATGGGCCCAGTGAGCGAACAGTAAAGTCCGGAAACAAGTGAAAGTGTTCTGTGTCGAAGTATTCTGTTTGCAAAACGCGCGGCGCGTAGCGCGGTTGCAAAACAAAATAGAGGTCGCGTCGGTCATGTCTGTCGGAAGAAGATTTGATGGCGAAGGCTATCGACAACGGAAGTTTCAACTCAAATGCGCCTTACGAGCGAAGTGACTCATCGAAACATCGGCAGCGCAAGTACGGCGGCGGCAGATGTCAAAACCGACAAAACCGAAAAACTCGACAAATGGTGATGATCTGTAGCATGTAAGGCTTTCTTGCAAATACAGTATCTGTAGCCCGGTGAGAGGCCTCGGTGTTCGATCGAGGTTACGCATCATGGCGCGTTTTGGTTCTGGATGGGTGACCATTCTACATTCGAGGCTGGCTGTGGGTCTATTTTCACGAGAAACTGTAGGTCCCTTTACTTCCTAGGTTAATTCCACTGAATGGAATGATGGTTAAAGAAGCAATAAAATGTTTTCTTGTTTTGCATTCAGTTCAAAGAAGCCGTCCAATAAAGAAGGTCCTGGCATGGCACCTAGTTCCCCGGCCACCACAAACGACTCACGCACTGCGAAATAGTCTGGCTTGAGAACTGATAATGTGTTATGAATTTTATAGTCAAACCTCCCTTCCGAGGTATTTCCCCTAAAGTACAACCTGCGTTTCTTTAAACACGGTGTGAAGAAGAACCATGGCTGACATGGTTTTCGCAGCCGTCCTGAAAAACCAATGGACGTCACCGGGCACCTTAATAGGTCTGTCATGTCACGCTTAACACAAAAAAAAAAAACACCTGGGTGGGCCTAAGGCCTAATTGTTCAAAAGTCAACCTAACATTGTCTGGGTCAGCCTATGGTGACTACATATTTCTCGGCGAAAAATTGTATCACTATTCCTTCTAAGTGTACCTTACCTGTGTGCCGTCGGCGACCCTCTGCGGCTCGAGTTTTGCGTGCGAGGCGGCGTTGAAGCACTGCGCGTCCGGCCCGTGCGGGCTCATGGCGGAGTGTAGCGACGCACCGCCCGGCAGGAAGCCGCCCTCCTTCGCCTCGTAGCGGCCCAGGATCAGCCCCATGAACTCGCTCATGCAGTTCCCTGAACGTGGAATTATATGTAAGCACGGTTCGAGACTGCCCTTCTCACCCTGGCTCGATAACTGAGGGCTTGCACTTCTTCAGGTTTGATAAGTGCATCTAGGCATAATAACGCTAGAATACTTAATTGATTTTAGTCAGGCAGCCTTGTGTGATGAGTCTAAAACTTATTAATTTCTTACTGATATCAATACATATACTTGGGTACTCTTTTTTAATTTTTATTCTGCTATGATTTGTAGTTATTATTGTTTGTAGGTTTCAGATGTTTCAGGTGTCGTTTTTAAGGCCCAATATTCGGTTTTTATTGTAGAAGAAGTTATTGTATGTTACATTGAAGCACATAGTACGTATGGATTGGTTCAAACTCAGGAATTGACTTGAAAATTTCCGTTATTTTACTCAAGATATGCACTTATAATAATGAACATCCATGTCACTGCAAAGTAAAGTGCGATTAAATAATAACTGCAAGTAAACAAGGATAACTAAATTTATCAAGTTAAACACTGGATTTAGACGCATAAAATAAAACTTATAAATAAAATAAATAAATAAATTAGAGGAACGTAAAAACCTCAGCACTAGAACCTTCTTAAAATAAAACAATATGTGAGGGTGTACTGACTGTGGTAGTAGGGTGGCCTAAATGTGTGCTCCTGCACGGACCAGCGAGGAGGGAAGATTACGAAGTCCGCGATGGCAACACCGGGCTTTGTAGACTGGCACGTGAGTACTGTGAAGATCGACGGATCCTGGAATGTGACAGAATTGCCGTGTAGACAGAAATAGAAAAGCAACTGAAAAAAGATTATGGCAACATATGTGAATCAATCAATACTTATAAAAAGTGCTACTGATGCATTTCTTGTATGTCAAAAACGCAAAATGACAGGGCTCATAAGAGAAAGAAAAATGTTTGCAGTTTAGATGTTATGCACATGGATGTGAAGAAATAACCGGAGAACGGATGGAACTAAAAAAGTGTCGACACGTCAATTGTGCCGCCAGAGGAATTTGGCCTTTGTTTCGACATATATTCTTTGGTTTCGGCACTCGCTGAATACATCATTACGAATGAAGAATGACGTAACGACCATCTGGTTTATTGAAAAATAATTGTTATCTTTATCCGTTTACCTACCAATTTGGGAGACTTAAAATTGGAATTTTCTCCGTTTTCATCACTGCGCTACAAATGTGTACGGCGATATAATGTTGTAAGTCGCGTGGCGTCATCTTTTGCGCGCTCGTCGTATGGAAGTTATTTCACCATACATTCTTCACCTCCATGGTTATGCAGAGCTCTATCTATTCCCAGTGTAATGAACACTGGGAATAGATAGAGCAATTCGGTCAACACTGACATACGCAACGTAACATTTGGTGGCCAGCAACTAAAAAATATCAGAAAATGTTGTCAAAGCATTGTTCAGTTATTATGGACGAGGACTTACACAATGGTCGAAAGAAACGGAATTGATGACCATGAACTTGCTGAGATCGTACTTGTAGGGTACGTAGTTGCCATGCCACCCCACTACGTCGAACGGCGAGTGGTCCTGCTCCGCAACAAACAGCTTGCCCTGGTACTTGCTGATTATTTTGAACCCTACAAAAACATGGAAAGAGTAATTGTGAATGGAAAATCTGTACCCTCGTTCGCGGATAAAAAATATGCGAACATATTCTGTGTCATAACACAATAATAACTAAGTCTTTACCAGGGATCGTGGCTTAATTTTTTGGACTCTTGATGGCCTATGAAAATTACAGTTACTCTTGATATTTTTATGTGTTTAATGGATACGACATTTACCTTTTAATATTAAAACACGTGACTGTACCTGCAATGTCCTCATCGATGTAGTGTGCGACGGGAGTAAGGAAGTCCCGCGGGTTGGCGAGCCCATTGGCTCCGATGGGCCCCAGGTCTGGCAGCTGGAAGTGCCCGTCAAAAACCTCCAGAATGTACCCACTGTCAATACAAAGTCATAATCTTAGGACAAACATCAGAATCTGTGTAAGGCTCGAAGATTAAATTATTGTAATATTCTCATACCCCTCCAATTGTGTATATTATTTATTATTTTATTGATGATTGAGCAACTAAAGCTTGTAGGGTAGTTAAATTAATTTAAGGTTTATCAGATTTTTTTTTATTTTATTATAATTGGTGGACAGGGTATAACATTGTATGATTTATTATATTGGTTTAATTGACGAAATAATGCTGAACATCGAACGGCAGCCAACGGGACTATACCCATGAAATAACGAAATAGGGGAACGAGGTTATGGTAACCGTAGCTGTAACGGATGTGGTCTCGTGTCCACGACCATGTCACTCACCTCTCTTTTGAAAAGAGCCCATTTTTTTCTTCTAAAAGTAAGACTGGACCGTTCATAAGTAACGGTGGATTAATGTTTAATTAAAATAATTCCTGATTTGATGTCAAAACTGCTGAGAAGGAAAATGCAACAAGAATCTCTATATTTACAAAGCTGTTTAATAAAATATGTGATTGAATACCGTGTGGGTCCATCGACGGCGACGTTGAACCTCATGCCCTGCTGGATGACAGCTATCTCGTTGGGCGCCACCTCCATGCGACCAAACTCTGTAATGATCTTCAGAGTGCCTTGCTGCGGGACTGCAAGCAACATCATCCATCAGTGGAGTAATACGCTTTCTCCACCAGAAACAGTATTAACTTGGTAGTGAAGATGTTCACCATCCCTTCGTTTTGAATTTTTTCACTTAGTTTATTGCAGTATTAGGGGACCACATATGTATACCGACATTTCCGATCTTGTGAGACGATACGGTTTTTAACGAGTGTCTGTTTCTGGTGGGAAAAGCGTGGTTAACCCCGCTGGTCTCGGACAAGTCAATGTTTCTCTTAACGAATTTTATGATCTCCGCGATGTACACACTGGAGTGTTAAAATGTTTATCCTTTTGAATAATTCTCTGGCTGGAGTGTCCATAGGTACGCTAGTACGAATGGCACGCTTCTGCATTCGAAATGCCCTGAGTTAAGTTACGAATATGACTGGGCATGCTATGAAGATTTATTATATTATTGCCTCATGGCAGAATGGGGGCCCATTGGTTAACAGACAAATAAACAACAACAACAACAACGATTAGAGCCCGATGGAGGGGAAGAATCTATTGACCTCAATTGAATCGCATATGATTATGTTAAGCACATTGGAATTGAACCAAGCCCCTATGCTTGCTAAAACTGGAGAATATTTTTGCACCAACATAGCGGACAAGAGCTACAAATTACTGATATTAATGTTACTGATAACTGTGACATCTGTGACACCTGTGCAGAAGCCAATTTTTGGGTGTAGATTTAACTGCGCGGAGGGGTGGGGTCACGCCAGGGTTCATTTTATCCTCCGGTGCCTGTTATAGTGTTCCAAATCTAAACAAGTCCATCCCTTTGCCAAAATGTCCATATTGACGTTTATATGTTCTTACCGATGAGAAAGTCGCCATCGCTGTTGTAGAAGGCGCTGTTACCCATGGACGTGTTGCAGAGGTAGACATGCACGGCGATGCCGTGGCGCGCGCGCGGCTCTCCCGCCCCGCACACCGTGTGCAGGCCCGCAACGAAGTCGGTCGCGGTCACCGGCACGTCGAACGGCAGCCAGCGGGACTACCGGTGGAATAGCAGCATAGGAGAGGTCGTGGATAGTATAGCGGCAATGGCTGTTGGCTCAAATGTCGATCTCTTTGTTTCTTAAGCGAGATTCTTGAAAATAATGATTATAAGAACATAAGAATCCACCTAGTCATATAAAAAAGCTACGGGCCACAACTTGTTTGTACAAGTCTTGTCATGTACATACAATGCGATTCTAATAAGAATAGGACGGGGCTCGTGACTAACTTTACTCGAATTCTGAAGTTTGTGAAGTGAAGTGAGGGTTTTAGCAGTTTGACATTCAAAATGGCGGTGATCCTATCCTATTATTATTTGAATTGCATTGTATTTATAGGAATTTTGTTGCAACATAAGGCACTGTAGATTTTTTTTTTAATTTAGAAGCTCAAAACAATTGAAATATATTTGAAAAGTAAAATCGTCAGTCATTTCAATGTTGTCATGTTGCAGACTAAAATTAATTTATCTAGGAAATATTATACTTCGTTTAGCGGAACGAACTTCAGACACCCCATGTCTTAGAACTGTTGAACACTGGTATTTAGAGTTTCAACATGGACATACCAGCCTTAGTGACAAATCTAGGGGCGTCCAAACACCGCCTTTACCAAAGGTGACATAGTTGCTGTGAGACCATCAAAGACCATCATGTAACATATTGCGAAATTGAAGGATCATAAGGCATTTCAGGGACAACAATTCAATAGATCCTGCATGAAGCTCTTGGTGTGAGAAAGTTGGTCTCCCGTTGGATCCCATACTCACTTTCCAAATATGCAATATTTACGTATGTGAATCAAGGCCACCGTTAAGTGACAATACAGATCGATCAAATACCTGGTTAGGATCGGGTTCCTGCTCATCCCAGTTGTGTGTTAGATACTTTGCGACGTTGTAGCCCTTGAATGGTCGATGGACCACTGACGGACGGATCCTGAAAGCATAGCCTAAACATGTAAGAGACTGTAAGACTTTGTAAGAGTTCGCTTTTATTTATTAATTTAAAATATTTTCCTTGCATAACGTAATATGGTATGATGACAAAAATTTAACTTAGATGTTTCAGTTGGTGCTTATGGTATTTTTACTTATAGTACATTATGTTAGTAAGCTTTATTATCCACTATCACAGTGCGTCGTCAAAGAAATCCTTATTATAACCAGGGGCAGAAACAAAACTCTTCTATCTGCGTGAGAATGGTTGCGCTATACGTCCGCATAGAGATATGCATGCAGTAGTTAGGACGCCGCACGCCGCGCCTCCGCGTCGAGGTATGGGGAAGAGAGGCGGAGAGGATCCCTATATCTTATCGATATCTATTTGTCATGGAATTGACACATCGAGGGTATTTGTAAAAAACTAGCATGACATAATATTGAGTGACAACCCTTTTACTTGAAATGACTATATAAATATTATTAAAATTGTATTTTGCATTTATGTACCTGTTCTATAAAATCAGGTGTGAAATGTGAACTATGTACTAAATATATCATACCAAGTAGATAAAATATGAACTAGATAATGATGAATAAATACCTTTCAGGATTTTTTGGCTTCGACTTTGAGCTTCCGCATGTCGGTACTGGTCTACATTTACTGAACATCTTTGATTAACTGAGAACTCAGCTTAGAGAAAGACAATAAAACATTTCCAAAACACGTGAATTATTGCGTTAGCGCACGGCTAGTAGAGCCTTATGGTTCCTAGGCAAGCTCGGTCTCCCACGGGTATGGTAGAGAACCACTCTACCATACCTCTCTTCCCCGCCCTCAGATTCTTGACTCACACACATGCGCAGGGTCGCTTACAGCATATCAACAAGAGTTTCGCCGGGCTGGCGTCGTCGTGTGAGATTCTCTTGGGAGGCAAAAACTCTTCAAAAGGTAATCAATTTTAAAAATAATTCCTTTTTTAAAATAGGGGTAATTGCATCTTTTGCTTTGCAATTGGTCGATATTAAGTGCTTTAGTCAGTACGGATGCGTCGGAGGGGGTGATTTTAATAATTGCCCCCCGCACCTGGATTTGCGCACGTCTACCACTAACCACCCGTCGCTACCTCTACCTGCCAACTTTATTTGTCTGTACGAAAAGTTAGTCGATTATGCCTCGACTGCTAGGAGGCTTAGGGTGTACGAGTGGGGACCTGTAGAGCCAGCTGCGCCGGTTGGCGTGTCGCGGCGCGGTGAAGGCGCTGCCGGAGAGCTGCTCGGCGTAGAGCCCGTGCGGGCAGCGCTGCGGGCTGTTCTGCGCGGGCGGCAGCGCATCCGGCCGCCGCGGGTCCGCCGACTGGAATTCCGACCCGAAGCCGGAGAGGTACTGTGGAGGGGCAAAAGCTCCTTAGGGTTCCGTACCCATTTAAGCTACCTTACCCGAACCCTAAAGGTCCTGGCATGTAGTGTAGTTTCCATGAAGTGGGTTGGGCTAATATGATGGCCACATAAAAAAAGGGATTTTAGCAAAAATGTGTCCATATTAAAAATATATAGTTGTGTATAATTTCGAACGGAAGAACTAAATATCTAAGGTGACCTTGCTCCGAGCCTTGCTCTAAAAATCGGGTATCACGTTGCCTACATCAATATTGTATCTACGTAAAATATTTTTACTTTTCCTTTAACCGGATGTCTTATTTTTGTGTCGCAAATCTGTAAAGAGAAATCATTCAAAATCGTCGTTATGATCTTCTTATCTTCTAAATAATAAATAGGTTAATCGATTTAGTCTTTTTCCCTGTAACGTCACGAAAATACATGGGTACGCCCCCACTGCGAATCGTCGTTCATTCAATGCGATGGTACCAACCTGGTTTCGTGGAATCAGGACCTCTAACGACAAATACACAACATGCATGGGAAGAAATTCAGTAGGACCAAGTCCCCAAATCCACAAAATTAAATTATAAAAATATCCTAATGTTATTCACTTCGTGGTTAGGCCAATCTTTTCACAGTTTTAACTCTAAAGAAATTTGAGTTTTCTAATTTTTTTACAGTTTGTTCTTTGCAATTTTTTTTGCAAACCACGCAGGAATATTATACCAATGATTTGGGCCAAATAAATCTAAACATTTATCAATTCCTCTAGGCACTAGTTATTGTTATATTATAAATGAAGTGAACCTACCTTCAACTCCGACATGAGGCAAGTTGTTCAAGTCGTTGGAGCTCGCGAGCAGTTGCAGAGACTAGAAGGCAGCTAGTCCTGAGACGTACTTGTACATATTCGCTGCCAGACTTGTTTACCAGTCGGTTCTCAAACGAGTTTGCTGTCATTATTAATGCAAAGTATCAGGCTGTTGACAACATTTACCGATCTAGCTGTAGGTAGAATACATTCTATTAATGTCGACCTATAAAGTCTGTACATAAAATACATCAGATTTTTAGGGTTCCATACCCAACGGGTGCCAACGGGACCCTATTACTAAGCCTCCGCTGTCCGTCCGTCACGGGGATGTATCTCATGAACCGTAATAGATAAGAAGCTAACATTTTAAAGGCCAATACACCACATTCCCGAAGGAATTAGGTGCCATGCCAGGACCTTCCCTTTATGAGCACGGCTACATTGAACTGGATGGAAAACACGGACAATTTTTCAGTGCCGCTTTGACGATCTTTTCATCCAATACCCTACCACCTAGTGTCTTTGAATATAAACTTACAAAAATATAAGGCCAAGTGCGAGTCGGACTCACAGACGGACGGCCGGACGAACCTTTGGCACCCTTTGGGTACGGAACCCTATTACTAAGCCTCCGCTGTCCGTCCGTCCGTCCGTCCGTCTGTCACAGGGCTGTATCTCAGTAACCGTAACAGGTAGACAGCTGAAATTTTCACAGAGTGTGTATTATTATGTTCCGTTTTCACCCTTTGGGTACGGAACCCTAAAAAAAGCGACGTATTATGGTTGCTTTGCAAGAAAAAGTATTTTTTACTTACTATAACACATTATGGTTCTGTTTATATAAAATGTACTATAGTAAGGTCATCGAAATTGTACTAATTCGATCATTCGTTAAAAGTGTTTCACATGATCGTAAAATATTAGGTTGGGGAAAAAGTTTCTTCGCATTTTTTAAGAAAATTTAAAACATTTTTTAATATGGTTTATTTACATTTAACTAAAGTATGTAGGTACCATTTTGTTCGATAACTTTTTGCCATCTTGTAGGTAGGGACATGATCCCATTGCTATAGAAATATTGGGACTTCTGATCAATATACCGCGACAAGTGGTTTTGGCAGTCCTCTCGTGATGTTAACCTGACACTGCCTAAAGAATTCTGAAGAGACCTAAACAGGTGGAAATCTGAAGGTGCAAGGTCAGGACTATACGGCGGATGCATTAACACCTCCCAGCCAAACTCTCTTAGTTTTTGCTGAGTGGCTAAAGATGTGTGAGGTCTAGCGTTATCATGATGAAAAACCACATCCCTTCTGTTGATTAATTCCGGCCGCTTTCTCTCAACTTCTTGCTTTAATCTCATCAGTTGTTCGCAGTAGAGTTCAGAATCGATGGTCCTGCCTGGTGGTAACAGCTCATAATGAATAATGCCCTTCCAATCCCACCACACACACAGCATCACCTTGTTGCGAGTTAACCCGGGTTTCGCCACAGTCTGTGAAGCTTGACCGGCCTTTGACCACGACCTTTTTCGCACGTTCTTGTCGTACGTGGTCCACTTTTCATCACCAGTTATCAGCTTCTTCAAAAATGGTTCGGTTTCATTACGTCGTAATAAAGAATCACAAATGAGTACACGGTTCATTAGGTTTCTTTCAGTGAGCTCGTGAGGTACCCAAATATCGAGCTTTTTTGTGTACCCAGTTGTGCCAAATGCGCCAAAACTGTTTTGTGGTCAATTCTTAGTTCTTCAGCTACGTCGTAACTACTGATATGCCGATCTTGCTCCACTTTTTCAAAAATGGCATCCATTTTATCCGTAATAGGGCGACCAGAGCGACGTGCATCTTTGACATCAAAATTTCCGGATTGAAAACGCTTAAACCAAATTTGTGCTACTCTCACAGACACTGCACTAGGTCCATAAACATCGCAAATTTTTTTCGCGGCTTGCGTTGCATTTTTACCTTTTTTGTAGTAAAATTTTAAAATGTATCGAATTTCTTCATTAGATTCACTCATTTTGACAGCACGAAAAACAAATGAGAATCACACATTTTCCTAATTTGAATTAGGAATTATGTTCTTTAAAATGTAAACTTTCAATGATACCAAAACCAGCCAGATACAAATAGTATAGCCAAAGAGATTTTATTACAAGTTCATACATACTATAATGCGAAAAGACTTTTTCCCCGACCTATTATTTTCGTAGTCAAGAGGCAGTCATAGCGATTTCAAGCTAGTTCGGCAATTTGGAGTTGTAATAGGACAAAATCAATTAGATGTTTGTTATTGTTCCATTTTAGTAAATGTATTCACTATGCGATGTATATCTTCACTATGTCAATGAATAAATCAAATAAATATCCAACAAAGTAAACAGTCCTAATTAAAACCAAGAAAAAGACAAACATGAAAAAAAAATGTTTGCTTTAATAGTGTCAGAATTAATAATTCTGCATACAAATGTGTGAGAAACTAGAGCTTTTTTTGGTATAGTAAAGGTATTCAATTAAAACTATTGCTATTATATGACTGTTTTATTATCGCTAAAATAAGTGTACTATAATTGCAAACTCAAATTCAGCTAGAAAATTATTCCTGTTCCTTTTGCCAACACAGAAGCTACTAGGCTCAAACTCAGCAAAAAATAAAGGGCAAAAATTTTATCAGTAAATAATCTTAAATATTGTTTTGGTAATGTTGCAATGGCAACACAATATGCATATGTAGGTACAACTGTATACGTTACTGTACTTAATTGCTAGAGTTATAGACATTCGAGAATATTATTCAATCTGATTACATAACTGTTTAAAGTTTAGTTTTTGACTGATCTAGTATCTTAACAGATGAACTAAAGTATTTTTAGAGGTATGAATCTATAGATCATACATAGGTATGTAGAAATTCGAGTAACATATGTTATTAGAGGTATATTGGTAGAACAATGAATATCTATTTCTACAGATAAATTGCCAAAATATTGCCTAAAACTGGTCCAAACATAATATCCATTTATTTAATGAAAATAAAATGTACGCTACATATGAACAAAAAATGTTTCCTTGCTTCAGTGTGGTCGGATTTCATCCACTTAAAAAAATATTTCTAGAATTAGTAAATTTAATATAAAATCATAACTCTTGCCTATAGATGAACTCATTCATTTTAAACGGCAAACATAAGAGGCTTCGTTTTTCTTAGAAACAAATTAACAGTAAAGTAAATAAGTAACTGTATAAAATTAAAAAAATATTCACAACTCAATTCATTGGTGACTCCTACAATGTCAAAGATGGTAGACACCGTACAACTTAACATAACAATAAAATTGCCTACTAGACAATATAACACAGATTTATCAAAGGTTATAAAATATTATGCAAATAAAAATCACAGCATAAACGATAAACCTATAATCTTGTTGCATAAATTATTTCGAAAATCCATTATCATCAATTTCATGTTAAACAGCGACATCTATATCAAACAATTGAACTTGATATCAAGTTAAATCCAGGCTTACTGGTGTCTGATAACAAAATGCATTTTGGTGATAACAGCAATTAGGTTTAAAGGGGGCCTTCCCACCTGACATCATGCGCACATTTCTTGTCGGAGATCCAAAATTATTCTCAAAACAGCTTTATTTGATCAAACTAGATGTTTGATGCCCATTGGCATTAAAATTGTTATAAGATCCGAAATTTTCGCGCGTTCTATGCGGATGAGTTTAGTCATAGATTACTTAACAATAAAACAAAAAAATCTTAGTCATTAAACCTAGCTTGTTCCATGAAGATTAAAAGTCAATTTAGTTTTTTTGTTTTTGACTACAGCGTCCGTAATTTACTTTTAGCTATAAGTCGTTTTGTAATTTTTTTTTTTGTAAATCTAACCAAATCATCACTATAATAGTGCAACAGAACGATTTTGTGCTGTGACCGCGAATGAGTTAGTCCCGTCGGGACGGACCACCTTAATAGTAATCATTGCAGTTAAAATGTACGCATTTTTTTCGATAAGAAAATAAGCTATATATTCGTGGGCTAACGTAATTTGTTTGGATCGAGCATAATCCAATGGTCATAAGTTTGAATCCTGCTTTAAAGAATGTTCCAATACCATGCTTCCATGCTTGGAACTGCGCAGTTCCAAGCATGGAATGGTAAATACCTCACCTGTCATGTTATCCCAACACACCACATGCAAAGAAGGCACCATGCCAGGACCTTTACATTAGCTACATTGGACTGGATGTAAAACACGTACAATTTTAATAAACGCTTCTACCATCTTTATTTGAATGCAATGGTACTAACCCGCGCAGGATTAATCATACCACCAAGTCGGCCGCAGGTTGAACAGCCATCAGAAACTGCCCGCGCTCAGTCTTGCTTTGCATAGATCATCATACACCGAGGTGTCAAACCACTGGGCCATCGAGGCCATACACATATGTCGCTGTTTAACCAGTAATTTAATTAAGTAATATCTTAATCATTAGGTAAATATATACAAAATATGGATTATAATGTTTTGCTATATCGCTTCACACACTTACAAACATGATTGAACAATATTAGCGTAGAACGGTAACAGTAAGCATCACAAATAGTATTGATGTGTATTGTTAGGAAATATTAGGAATATCCTACGTACTACCGCCTCATACATTTTAATATCACACGGCCTCCATCGCCCCGGCCTCCAAATATCAATTCAGTACAAAGATATCTCCACACGGTCACCGTAAGTATCAAGTAGCAAGATACTTTCTTTATTTGTAAGACAAAGAGAAGCTTAGAACACTAATCTGTGTCAGCGCCAAATCCACTCAACTGCACACCTAGGCCGTTTGCTAAACAGCAGCAATCCATTAAGGTGGCCCAACGACAATCGACTCCCCATACAAACGTGGAAAGAAGATCAAGCCCATATTTCTTGTTAAAGATCCCAAAATTTTCTCAAAATTGCTTTATTTGATCGAACTAGATGTCTGATGACCATTAGCATTGTAAAATTGTGTTTGGTTTCTAAATTATAAGGTCCGAAACTTCGAATTTTTCGCGTGTTTTATACGATTACTTTGGAGGTGGATTACTCTACGATAAAGTAAGAATATCTGAAAAAGATTAGTCATCAGACATAGCTTGTTTCATCAAAATTTATAATCAATTTGGTTTTTGTTAGATTTTTTACTACAGCAGTCCTTGTAGACTTTTAGCTATAAGTCGTTTTGTAATGAAAATATTCGTAAATCTTACCAAATCATATATGATGCACATTGTCTGCTTTGTGGATATGTTGCATCTTCCTCATAACGGAGCCTGTCTTTTTCCCAGAGCGCAATAGCACGGTTTTGTACCGTGCCCGCGAATGAGTTAGTCCCACCGGGTTGGGCCGCCTTAAGCCTGTCGTGAAGTTACAGAAAATCTAAGATTTGAAAATTTTAAGAAATGCATACTTTGTCCATTGGCCAAGGCACAATTTTGCGCAGCGACTTCCATGAAAATAGCGAAATCGTCTTCCAGGCCCAACATTTCCCTGCCCTTAAACGTTATTAGAGTTTAATAATTATTTTTTATCACTTTAGAAAGCTTCATTCTATGTCCGAAGGTTTTGATTTTTTTTGTAAATATCTTTATTTTGCAGTAAAAAAAATCGAAAATTAACGTAAAAAAAGACAATTGTTTTCCAATGTTTATTAACCAATATTTCCCCTTCTAAAATATTATAAAAATTAACACGTACAGACATAGGTTTGTACAATATCATTTAGAATCCAAAAATTCAAAAACCTAGTAAAACATTTAGATCATGGAAACAGTTATCGCCCGTAGTATGGGGAATCGTTAGGGTAACGACTCTCTTAAGACGTCCAGATCTTTAAAAAAAAATATTATTATTATTATGTTATTTATATCACTAACAACTTGAGGCTGATGCGTGAATTTAATTTTTCCGGGAGTGGACTTGTATATTTAAAAAAAAATGGTATTACTAATATTACTTATCATTCACATTCTATATTTATTTAGATTGAATTTTTTTATTATTGATTTTCTATTATTATAAGTGATTATATTGTATTATATATTTTTTTATTGCCTTAAGTGTTTGTCTAGTCGGTTTTTAAATCCATTTACAGTTTCAGCACTAATGACCTCCTCCATATCAAGCAGCTTAACGTGTTAAAAGCTAACCCTTTGGAAACGAAAAGGAGCCGGGTCATTTAAAGGACAAAGCACAAACATTTATTGGGATTTGCCCATTATATTTTAGATTTTTAATTAATAGAAAAGAAATCTTGGAATTTTAATCTATTTAAAAATAACCTTTACCTATAAATACTATACAGGTTAAGGTTATTTTTATAATGATTAAAGTCGAATGGTATCATGTAAGTGCCTCAATACATCGCAATTTTATCAAGCAAGCATTTGATTAACGGCTTAGGCATGCAGCTGAGTGGCTTATATAACCACTTGGTGCCGACAGGCTATAAGTGTGACACATACCATAAAAATTAAGCAACAAAAAAAGTCATTTATATCATACTGTTAAATAGATTGAGTAAAATGTATGATTATGTTGAGTACAATCTACTAATACTTTTAATTTGTGGTAAATTTGGAAACATCGCTACATAATATTAGAAACACTTCTACGAATTAGAACTCTAAAATATTATTTGGTACATACAGCTTATAAAATACATGCCCGGATTTTACTTACCGATTTTATTATCATTTCTTTTCATTTCTGCTAGCAATTATAAAAACTAATGGAAATATTATTTTCTAACCAGCTGCTTTGATCTAGCCTTTTCTGTTATACATAATATTTAATTTAACTCTCCAAATGAATTATGAGATTATATGTAATGGCGATTATAATATTTATACATGCAAGGTAGGGTAAATTTTAATGCTATATATTTTAACAAATATGCTTATTCATGACCAATTCAATGTTTGAGAGAAATATGCCTCTGCATGTTAATTAGTTTGCACAATACAAATTGAAGAAAGCAGCAATTTGCGCAAAGCGAATTAGTATTGAAAGTGAAAGCACACACGTAGCTGTACCGATATCCCCGAATATTATCCCACAACGTTTCCTCTTAACTTACACACGCATTAAGGGTGTAAAAGGAAAATGGTGTTTTCATTTTAGTAAAGGTGTAAGTAAATACGTTTGAAAGTTAGATGGCCTTGCTATGTTTTAAAGATGTAATAATAAATCTCTGGCACTCGCTATTTGTCGACCAAACAACACTAATGAAATAGATGAGACCACTTGGGAATTAAGTTGTATTTAAAAAAAACTAGACTAATCATCTACAAAGCTACAAATATTTTGAAAATTTCAACTTTGTTATAATCACTGTTTTAAAACTTACGTGAGATATCACTATAATATTTAGTTTAGCGCCGTAGGAAGGCTCCCCATGCGAGCAGTGAGCCACAAAACTAAATTTTTTAGTTGTTTTTTAACTAAAAAAAATGTGATTTTCCATACTCACGTCCTTATCGGACTGAACTCATATCAGCCACTATCACCTTAAAAAATCAATTTTGTATGTCGCCGGCCTAGTCAATAGAGCATAAAATTACAGAGAGCATCTAAAAGAGGTAATTTGCAATAGACCATCTCAGCCTACCAGTACGAAGAAGCGGCGTGACGTTGCGCAGTGCCTGCGGCTATTGCGCGGGCAGCTAGTGAGCGGGCAGCTATTGTGTCGGCAGCTAGTGAGCGGGCAGCATGTGCGCCCAGGCGGCGGCGTAGCGCGCATGCGCCGCGCCACACGCCGACCCCTCCCCGTCCGACACGCTCAACGGGAACGGCGAACTCTGCGACACAACACACGCTTGCCTTTTTATTGTATTCCATATTTACTAAAGTGATGATGATGACGTGAGATGTGGTTGATGGAGGTTATATAAGGCGCTATTGTGTACAATGCGATTCAAATAAGAATAGAATAGGATCACCGCCATTTTGAATGTCAAACTGATAAAACTCTCACTTCACTTCACAAACTTCAGTACTTTGCCGCGGTGTTGCCGGGTACTTTCCCTCGTGAATTCGAGTGAAGTTAGTCACGAGCCCCGTCCTATTCTTATTAGAATCGAATTGTATGCGCTCACTACTGCTGAGAGTTGATTCTTGAGGCAAAAATAAGCCCCTTTAAATATTTTTTAAATGTAAAAATCACCATCCCCATATATGGTCGAGAGAGGTAATGGCTGTGCCCGGCGTGATACTCATGAACGGGTGCTGTTTGTGGGGACTGGCCTGCTCCAATTGGCAACATGTTAATAGGTGGGGATAGTCTTTGCAAATAAAATGATATTTGTCATGAACTGTTGCATAAGGCATGAATTGTAACACTTTTGTAAATTTAGACTAAGTGGACGATAAAAAAAAAACAGCGGAGTTTCTTTCCAGTTCTTCTTCGCTGTGATTTGTTTTGCTGAACTGAGTGGTGAGTCTGAGTTCTCACCTAAATTGGCGTTTACGTCAAATCGATCGAGTGGCGTTTTCCGTCAAATCCATACAAGTTTTTACTAGATATTCTGTGGTTTTACTTCTTCAAGCTGTCAAAGTCAAACTCGGACTTCCGATTTGTATGAAAACGCGGAGTCGACGTAAACGGCAACGTTGACATATTTACGGCAATGTAGAGTAAGCTGTCAAATCAAGCTTGGACTCGCAAATGTTAGTTCGATTAACGCCCACTGCGTGCTCTTCAATTTCTCCATAGATTTGAAAACGCCGAAAAAATTTAGGTGACAACTGAGACTTCGGGTACTGGCCAATGTTAAAATATGACAAATCCGAGTGCAGAGTGCATCATGGATGATGAATAAACAATACAATACAATACAATTTCATCAAAGTCACGTGAGCAAAGGATACAAAGACTGCGTTTTATTTCACATATTTTTGCATGCAGAATCACCCTCCGCAGTGCCCGAAAGGTTGATTGACATGTACAACTTGTGAGAGATGACGGTGAACGAGGATGAGACAAGGAGTGTGTAGTTACCGTGAGAAACAATAGGGGTGTGTTCATATTAGTGCCCAGTATGTGTCTGTATTAGATCTAAGTGTGTGAGAGAGAAAGAGAGCATGGTTGGGTTGTGAGTGAGTGATGGGAGGTGTAGTTACTGTGAGTGAGCCGAAGTCTTCCTAAGAGCACCCAATATAAGGCCGTGGGTATGACCTTGATTGAGTGTATGTGTGAGAGAGAGGACAGTTTGAGTGAGCGAGTTAAGGTGGGCCTTCCCGCTCAAGTCCCATACAAACGTGGAAAGAAGATCATGCGCATATTTCTTGTCGTAGATCCAAAATTATGCTCAAAACAGCTTTATGTGATCGAACTAGCTGCTTGACATGTATAGTCGAGCCGTTCTAAGAAGCGTTTTTTGACAGATGAGGGATAGGGAAGGGTAAAAACCAGAGTTTTACTTTTATATCGATAACATTTCAATAAGGAAAAGCAAAAATCTAATAATAGGCAATCTTCTCTAAAATAAAACACATTCATACAGATGGACAGGTGATTATCTGATTTCGGAAGGTGTTTCATAACCTAAATACAAGATCTTTTGCACATATACAGCTTTCAACGGAATAATTTTCCAAACATTAACCATTGTATATTTGGAGCAAAACATTTTAATAACATTTTGCTGTACACCTTAAAAGGAGCCTCTTCCACATACATTTTCGTGAGTAGTAATTGACAACTTTTGTGGTGAGCACCACTTTTTTAGTCGAAAAACAGTATTGAGGACCGAAAAAAGGAAAACATAACCACCCAAAATGAAAAAAAAAAGGGCGACATACAAATATCGTGAATCTAAGCCGATTGTTATTATTCTATGTCACATAAGATTACTGTCAGTTTTATTCGACTGATTCGACTTTCTTCTTCAGCGGTGTAAAGTTAACTGACTAGAAAACCGGCCAAGTGCGAGTTGGACTCGCACACGAAGGGTTCCGTACCATCGCACAAGATTTACAAAATAAAATACGTTTTTTGTATGGGGCCCCCTTTAATTATTATTATTTTATAATGTTACCTATTTGTTGTTATAGCGGCAAAATACATACATAATCTGTGAAAATTTCAGCTTCCTACCTGTTACGGTAAATGAGATACAGCCCTGTGACAGACGGACAGACGGACGGACGGACGGACGGACGGACGGACGAACGGACGGACGGACAGCGGAGGCTTAGTAATAGGGTTCCGTTTTCACCCATTGGGTACGGAACCCTAAAAAGCTAGATGATATTGCAATTAACTTTCCATTTATTTTATGTGCCTAAACATATAATTTAAGAAATGAAGGAGGCATTCGTTAATTGCTGGAAATCCCGAGACCGAATATTCATTCTCACAAGCCAACATTGGTAATCGTGATGATATCTATTTGATTTTCCTTTATAAGAATATTTAAGTAATAGTTATGAAAATTAAAGATATTAAAACTTAAATGGTCGTTATTATTTTGCAGGTTCACATCCCTATTGCAATTTACTCCCAGTGCTGGTACTGCACCATTATTTTGTTCATAATTATATTATTTAATACATTGTTAAGTAATTAATAGACACAATATAGAATGAAATATATTCTACAAGTCATAATAAAAAAAAACACATCAGCAAGCTGTTATTATTTGGTCCCAAAAATATAAAACGTGGGGTAAAGTGGTCTGTTCCATAATTTAGTCATTAGCTTTTCTTCCACACTGCTGTGTCAAAAAACGCTTCTTAGAACGGCTCGACTATAGCTGCTGCATTGTAAAATGTGTCCCGTCGGGAAGGGCCACCTTAAGGGGGGACGTTGTTACCGTGAGCGTGCAGTAGGCGTGCTCCACCGCCGAGATGAACCGCTCGAGCTCACCGCCGCTCGCGAACACGAGCGCCAGCGCCGCGCCGCGCTCACGCTCGCGCGCCTCGCACACGCTCCACTCCTGTACACATTCAGGCTTTGAAAATGTCATCCTTATAAGAACAACATGTGGGTAGGGCATTTCTAGTAACTGCAGAAAACTTTTTAAAAATAACATTTTAGAATCTACTTATCTATTCTATGACATATTTACATAGTTTTTGTTATCAACATTTGTGTAATAATGTTGGAAAGAAATTAGAGGGTGTGTGCATGTGTGAGAGAGTAAGGGTGCACGTGACGAAGTTAGAGATAGAGTGTGTGTTGTAAGCATTTTAGGTGGGTAGCTCCGTCATGCTACCTCATCACCTCAAGTAGTTTCTCAGTGCATTCATAGTTTTTAGTAAGCAACCAATATTTTGTCTGGTTTTGCCTGTCTCTTAGGAGTTCATTACTTAGGTTGATGGTTTTGTCAATTTTGTTATAGGCTAAGAAAATTGCGGAACCGCTGTCTGAAGCGTGTCCTAATAGTTGGGACTGGAACTTTATTTCCTGCACAACAATACTACAATTGAGTATGAAAAAGAGAGTAAAATGTATAAATTTCACATAAACGAATTTATTATTATTTGCATGAGAGACTTGTCAAATCTTAATGTCAATGTCTCAGTCAATGAAATGAATGAGCCCAGAAATGCTATGGACAGAAAATAATAAAAAAAAGATTGATAAAATAAACACACTTTATCAAGACTAATATATCTGAATGTGGACACTCACCAGCACACACCAGTTGTCGTCATTGTCAGGTATGCGGAAGGCCGTCAGGTCCCGGATGGAGCCGCAAGCAAGCACCTCCACGGCGGTGCGCATCGACGACACATATTCTGCACACATATAACCCTGCACTGTTACCCTTGATCACTTTGGAATATTCGGTCTCTGTTTTAGGCCAAAGTTGTCTATGGTATCATTTTTTTTTATTGTCTATGAATTGTCATTGCCACCTTTTTAGGGGCTTTTTAGGGGTAGGAAGACAAACGATTTAAAATTACGGGACATGTATAAGTACAAAATATTTCCCAAGAATTAGCTCAGAACAAGAGTTACCTGACACGGAAACCGAGCATGCGCTTCCAGTATCTACTCCCTACTCTACTCTCCCCACTGCGTAATACATATCGTCTTTGACCTGTGCGCAAAGAGACATCAAAAAATCATTTATCCCTTTCTGTCTGGCTGCTTAGGTCACAAGTTACAGGGCAAATATCCATAATAGTGAGAAATAAGAGCTGTCGTCTGTACATGCAGGTATCATCATGTACAATCTTAGTTGCTTTGACAAAGGACATGGCGGACAGTAAGTTTCTCCGTTGGTGTGGAAAAATGTGAAAATTAGAATCTCTAAGCCCCGATTGGACAAAGAGACGGCTGAGTTAATCATTGTTCAAACACGTCACTTTTCGTGAACCTCGCGGAGTTCCTTCCATACTACCCGTACAAAGTGACGTGTTTAACCGTACGTTGACGTTGATTTTGATTATTTGTCCGTTCATGCACTCGGCCCTTAGACAACTCCATTATATTATATATTATTATTATAGACACTAGCAGCTGCAAGCTGATGCGAGTACATTGTTTTTATTTTATTGAATTTTTTTATTTTAAGTGTTCATAATACGAAAGTTTTTTTTAATATTTTTTACATGATTGTCCAAATTGTTTTTGAAACTGTTCACTGAGCTAGCACTTATGACTTCCTCCGGCAGCTTGTTCCAGTCTTCCATAATACGGTTTGACAGAAAGTGTTTCCTCGGGTTGGAATTGAAGCTGTTATGATTGAGTTTCAGAGAATGTCCGAGAAGTCTTTAGCGAAATGAAATGTCGACTCGCTAAACCGGAGTGAAAGACGTGTGCTTCGGTTGAAGATCGTATATTCACTGAATTAAGTATTGGCGTGCGCGCGCGGCGCACGTAAAGAAACATAATGTAGCTTACGCTACATACCTCCCCTCTTAAAGTTGGCTAAGGGGTGAAAAATTACTACAAAAATTAAAAAGTGACACTATTGCGTGAGTGGCCTTGAGCGCCAGCTCACTTAAGTATTTTGTTGCATACTATTTGGAAATGTTGCTGTCGAGTATTTTTGATGAGTCGGTTGATATGGTGATTGCGACGTGTGACCGTTGGAATTTCGCTGCATGGCAAAAATCGCTCGGTGGCGAGATTCCGTGAATTGAACTTTGTAATATTACACGATGTGTCGGGTTTTGCAATACCGTGTGCAAGTCCATGGAGGGCATTGTCTGCAACTTCTTGGTACTTGCTTGGTGGTTTATTCATAGTCTTTGTAGGTTTGCAGTTATATCCTGCTTGCTGCATGCTCGTCTCAACCGACGCAGTGGGTCGGTCCAGGTGCCCAGTGGGACGCGGTGAGTTGGTCGTACAGTCTGGGGGACGAGTGCTGCAGACTTGCCCTTCCGTCTTGACATAGTGAGTCGGTCAAGTGCCCAGTGGGACGCGGTGAGTCGGTCATTCACTGGGTGACGGAAGGCGTCCAAAATTCTAGTAGCATTTTTGGGCTCACATAGAATGATGGAGAAGATAATGCAGATGCGACGTGGATCTACTGTGGTTAGAATGCTGAGGTAGTATACTTGCTGCTGGTGCGATGCTGAAGTTAAAGTTTAGTCGATCCCATCTAGATGTTGTTGTTCAGTGCCCAGTGCGACGCTGTGAGTCGGTCGATGGTACTGGGTGATGGTATAATGTGGTCGTCCAGGTCGACGCGGTGGGTTGGTCGATGCTGCTGGGTGATGATGTTGCTGACGGCGTCCTAGTTCGCGCGTCTATACACTAACGTAGGACGACGGTGCTTGCTTTATTCCTATATAATTTGAGTAATGATTGATGAGAGTGAGGTTTGATGATTATATTTGAAGAATAATGGCGCTATGTTTCGGGCGAGGCAGATGTGTATACCGGTTTTAATGATGCGGTGGACGTCAGCATAGGCAGCTGTTTGTGGAGCTGTATGTGGGGACAGCTCAAGAAGCAGCAGTACCGCCGCACGCCAGACGGCAGGTCGGGCGGCGGCGGCGAGAGGCGCTCGTGTTCTTCAGTCGGGGTCACCAATTTAGCGAAATGAAATGTCGACTCGCTAAACCGGAGTGAAAGACGTGTGCTTCGGTTGAAGATCGTATATTCACTGAATTAAGTATTGGCGTGCGCGCGCGGCGCACGTAAAGAAACATAATGTAGCTTACGCTACAAGTCTTTGGTCAGTGTTCAGGGAATACATAGCTTTAAGCTTTAGCTTTCCATCCCCCAACAATGTCGTGTACTCACCCCTCAGCAGCGTGTGCGCGCCCTCGCGGTGCAGGTAGCGCGCGGCGCCCGCCACGAACGTCGCGTCCGGCGACTCGCGCACGCTCAGCACCTCCGTCGCCGTCACCAGCAGCGAGCACGCGGCGGGCACGCGCGCCGCACCGGCGCCGCCGCCCTCCCCGCCCGCCTGCCGCGCATGGCAAGACATCTTACAATGCGATTCGAATTAGAATAGGATAGGTTCACCGCCATTTTGCACGTCAAACTGCTAAAACCCTCACTTCACTTCACAAACTTCAGTACTTTGCCGCGGTATTGCCATGTACTTTCCCTCGCGAATTCGAGTGAAGTTAGTCACGAGCCCCGTCCTATTTTTATTTGAATCGCATTGTCCGTTTGAATGTATCTTTTAGGGTTCCGTACCTGGGGTTCCAAGGGAACCCTTTTACTAAGCTTCCGCTGTCCGTCCGTCCGTCCTTCAGTCTGTCACATGGCTGTATCTCATGAAATAGAAAGGCAACTGTTTTATTTTTAGAGTATTTTTAGAGTGTGTATTTATTTTGCTGCTATAACAAATACGTAAAATTTAAAAATATTTAAAATTAAGGGGGGGGAGGGAATACAAAAACCCTGTGTGTTAAATCTTGTACTATGGTACGGAACCTTTCGTGTGGGAGTCCGTCTCGCACTTGGCCGGTTTTTTTAAGAATTGAATTTAATATTGTCCTACAAGAACCAAAATGATTGAAATGATTTTTTTTATGCAACCTGACATGGATGGCTAATACCACACAACTACTATTATGATATTATCCCGAAGAAACTAGGTGCCATGCCAGGACCATCCCTTAATGAGCTAGGCTACATGCAACTGGATGGAAAACACAGACAAGTTTTCATTGCCGCTTCGACCATCTTTTCATCCAATGCGACGGTACTACCCCGGGCGCGCTTAAACCCTACCACCCAGCAGGGGCGTCACCTTGTCGTCGTGGAGCGCCTGCGCGGCGTGTAGCAGCAGCGCCTGCAGCCAGGCCGAGGCGGTCGGCTCGTCCGGCGCCGCGAGCAGCATGCGCGCGCCGTCAGCGAGCGCCACCTCGAAGCAGTGCGGCCGGCGCGACGGGTCGCAGTGCCGACGCACTCCGAGCACCGAGCGCAGCGGCACGCGGTGCGGCAGCCGCACGCCCGCGCTCTCCGGCGAGTGCGCGCCCCACTGTAGGCTGCCGGCCCTGCGCATTCCCGGCGTTCGTACTCACCCCAGTGGTGACACATCGAGTAGCCAGACTTACATAGCTTAACCGAGATGGACATATGGTGAGCACTTTTAAATCGCAGTGAGAAATGGCTACTGGTGGACTGCAAGCAACGAACCACAAGTTAGGTTTGGTACTGTTTACTGAACCTATCCAGGCCCATTGGAAGTTCATTGGAAACCCTCCTTACTTTCAATCGAGGTCGTGACTAGGGGCCCTCAGCGCTGAAGTTTTGTCTCGATTGCTCAATATCTAGGCTACGGTCCGAATTGCGCTCAAACGCTGGTAGTGTGGGTACAATTGGTCCGAATTGAGCTGACAGTGCTCAGAAATATGGCAAATTTGATTTTGACACTGCAACTATATAAAATAAAACGCGTCTCCGCTTTCGCTCTCTCTTCAGCTACAGAAACAAAACCGTAAACTGCTAAAATGGGCGCTCTCTCCATTGTCGTTCTATGATTTCGCCTGTTTGACAAATTCTATGTCTAGCGAAATCTCAAATTCATCTTAATCATTACTCTCATTGCCAAATAATGATAGCAAACAGTTATCCTCTTGCAAATTATTTATTGTTAAACATTACTCTTTTGTGTTGAAGACACTTTCAAATCAAATCAAATTCATTTTATTTGCAAATAGTTACAACAGAATATAGATTTCTAATTCCTGCTCTCTACTTACATTGTCAAAATTTACTGTATTATTAAATTATTACATTATATTATTACATTTATTACATTATATATTATATTAAAACATTATCAAAAAATGATTACATTGTTCAAAAATCTCATTGATATTTATGGATAAAGTTATTATAGTCATGTTTAGGTTAGTATTTCAAAAAAATTGAGATCATAAAATTGTTGTGTCAGGAGCCACTCGTGCAAAGTAATTTGAAAATGTTTGTCATTTCTTTGATCTGTGATATATTTCGGTATTTTGTTGTAAATTATGGCACTATTAAAGTGTAGGCTCTTTTGAAATTTTTTGGAATTATGGATAATGGTTTGAGGTTATTTTGTGAGCACTGTTAGCACGCTCACAATCGGTCCGATTTGGTATCACAAATATTACAGTATTCGCGAATACTGATTCGGACCAGGTGTTTGCACGAATATATGTCAACCCAATTCGGACAAAGGGGCTAGTCTGCTAAGAGACGAGGACTGGAGAATATCCAGTTCCGCTCTCGATATCTCCCTCTCTCTGCATATCCATATCCTCCAGTGATCACTTCCCACCTCTCTCCTTACCTCAAAGTTCAGGGCGTTAATGTTAGCAGGCCTAGATTCTCTACAGTTTGTCTAGTCTGCTAAGAGACTACGACGCGGAGAATACCCAGTTCCGCTCTCGATATCTCCCTCTCTCTGCATATCCATATCCTCCAGTGATCACTTCCCACCTCTCTCCTTACCTCAAAGTTCAGGGCGTTAATGTTAGCAGGCCTAGATTCTCTACAGTTTGTCTAGTCTGCTAAGAGACTACGACGCGGAGAATACCCAGTTCCGCTCTCGATATCTCCCTCTCTCTGCATATCCATATCCTCCAGTGATCACTTCCCACCTCTCTCCTTACCTCAAAGTTCAGGGCGTTAATGTTAGCAGGCCTAGATTCTCTACAGTTTGTCTAGTCTGCTAAGAGACTACGACGCGGAGAATACCCAGTTCCGCTCTCGATCTCCCTCTCTCTGCCTATCCATATCCTCCAGTGATCACTTCCCACCTCTCTCCTTACCTCAAAGTTCAGGGCGTTAATGTTAGCAGGCCTAGATTCTCTACAGTTTGTCTAGTCTGCTAAGAGACTACGACGCGGAGAATACCCAGTTCCGCTCTCGATATCTCCCTCTCTCTGCATATCCATATCCTCCAGTGATCACTTCCCACCTCTCTCCTTACCTCAAAGTTCAGGGCGTTAATGTTAGCAGGCCTAGATTCTCTACAGTTTGTCTAGTCTGCTAAGAGACTACGACGCGGAGAATACCCAGTTCCGCTCTCGATATCTCCCTCTCTCTGCATATCCATATCCTCCAGTGATCACTTCCCACCTCTCTCCTTACCTCAAAGTTCAGGGCGTTAATGTTAGCAGGCCTAGATTATCTTCAGTTTGTCTAGTCTGCTAAGAGACTATGTCGCGGAAAATACCCAGTTCCGCTCTCGATCTCCCTCTCTCTGACATTACTGCCTATCACTTGAGGATATCAGTGATCACTCCCCACTCCCACCTGTCTCCATACCTCGAAGCTCAGGACGTTGATGTTGGCAGGCCTAGATTATGTTTAGCTCTCTTGCACACGTGACATGTACGTACTTGAGCACGAAGTAGCTGGGCTCCCAGCGGCGGCGGGGGTCCTGCTTGTACATGAGGTAGCCATCGCACTGCGGCGGGCGCGCCGCCGGCGAACCCTCCTCCGCGCCGCACGCCTCGCCCGAGCACGCGCGCCCGTAGAACCACAAGCCCGTATTCTGCCCACATGAATAACAGTATTAGTGTTCTGCAATAGAATCTCTTTTTTTGCAACTTTTCATTTAATTTATTTATTAAACTTCGGGTAGTCAGTAGTAATGGCCGAGTGCACGAAAGCACAAAAAATCTAAATAAACGTCAACGTATGATTAAACACGTCACTTTGTATGGACAGCATGGAAGCAATTCCGTGCGGTTCACTAAAAGTGACGTGTTATGAACATTGATTAACTCAGCCGTCACTTCGTGCAAACGGGGCTTAGTCATGTCACAATTTGATTGATCTGTGGGTTCGAACAACTGGACATGGATGGTTAATATCACTCCCACCGTCATGATATTAGCCCAATACATCCCATTTCCGAAGAAATTAGGACCTATTCTTGAACTGGATGAAAAACACAGAAAAATATTAATTGCTGTTTCGACCATCTTTTCAAAAACAGCAATTGTAGCAACCCTGGCGGGCTTAAACCCACCACCTAGTAAACCCATGGCCTCTGGCATGCCAGGCAAGTCACCGCGCCCCTGAGCTAAGGGCCGCTTACTTAATTTGGTTTTATACTTTAGATTCGTCGCCAAGGAGGTGCTCCGTATATCCATCTCACAATATTTGCATCGCCAACATAAGCACCGCTAATATCTCCATCGAACCCCCCGCACAAATCTGTCGTCACTATAGGGGCGGAGCGGGGTATCTAGCCTAACCTAACCTAACATACATATCCCCACACCACCCCCACTTTCGCATCTGCGCCTCCAGTTTTGGCGATTCATATACGCCCCGGTGGCAGATGCGTCGCTCGCGATGGGATATTGGCGATGCAGATTTTGGAGAAGGATATATGGGTACCTCTTTGGCGACGCATCTGCAGCCCGGCCGCAGCTGCCTCGCCGCCATGCAGGTATTGGCGAGACAGATGGTGGTGATGCAGATATTGGCGTTGGACACATGGAGCACCTTCGCATAATACGTTCTGCAGGGATTCTTTTTTTGTGTTACTTCTGCGATCAGTCCTCAGACTATAATCAGATTTGTTTTGATTTGTAAGGTCGTGAGGAGTGTGCCCCCTCCTGGGAGCAGCTACTCTCAATGATTGTGAGGCAACTGCCGATTTTGTAGCTCCAGGATGTTGTATCGCTTGAGCCTTTTGGGGTAGCCTTGATGCGTCAGCTGAATTACCAGGACGTTGTGGGTAACTAATCAGTATTTTCTGATATGTGCTTGCAGTGGACCGAATTTACTCTTTCAATGGTTTGCAAATATTCGTCGATTTCACTGTTGGTGACAAACCACGGAACATTTGCTATAGATCAAAGGATTGTGTTGTGCAGTTGTTGCAGCATAGCAATATCGGAGTTACTGGCGCTTCCCCAAAGTTGTACACCGTAAATCCATGCGGGTTTTAAAATTTAAGGATTATGGCATCTACTTTCTGAATAGCATTCGGAAATGTGGTGTATTGGGAGTAAAGACGTATGAAATGTGTATACCTCGGTGTGTCGGTGCGCGGCGATTCGGGCGGCGAGCGTGGCGGCGGAGAGCGGCAGCGCGGCGGGCGCGCGGCGCGGCGGACGCGGCGACGTGCGCGCCGCCCACTCCAGCGAGCAGGCGAGCCGCGCCGCCAGCGCCGCCTCGCCCGTTACCAGCGTGCAGGCGACGCGCCCGCCCGGCCCCAGCACCTGCACGTACTGACACTCGGGGCCCATCTGCAAATTTCGAGCTTCAGTGAGCCAATGTGATTTTGCACATTTTTGTTAAGAACTCTTGAATAGAAGGTAAAGACGCGCGGCGATCCGCCGTCTGGTGCGCCAGCTGATTGCCAGCTGCGGAAACGCGTGCCAGGTGAAAGGATAATTCGATTTAATGAAACAAAACCTTTGTAATTAATTTAGATATTGATTAATTAATTTATAAATAAATAAATAAATAATATAAATGTGTAATTGAAATAATTTAAAATGTTGGTTTTTGCACAAAATAATAGGGTCTGTTTGTAAGAGCATCCAAATGCTTGGGCAGCTATTGCATTTGATAATATGTCGAGTAATTCGTCGCACTCGGGACATACAAGCGTATCTCACAATTATAACTTTTATATAGATACATAGAATACATGCATATATTTGCTCTATAATTTATGTTTAAGCTCTTAGCAAAGCTTCTTACCAGGTTATTTTTTACCACATCATTTGCAGTATATTCATTGAAATATGAAAGAAAACAGAGAAACTATCACTTTTTCAACTCTACTGCAAATTTAATAAAAATGAGATACGCCTGTACGTCCTAGGTGCGACGAATTAAATTACGCAAATATGCAACCTGAATTTGATATTAAAGGGTAGATAAGTTCAAGGTATTGGGTGAAATCTTTTAAACTCTACAGGGCATCCTAAACCGTAGCTAACCATGCAAGGGAGGAATGGGAAATTTCATAACGCTAGATCCGCATTGTTTGAAATCCTTCGAAAACGCAAACTGGCGTGTTTAAAATTATTACGTAACTGGAAGCGGCGCCATCTATGTTGCATCAGTTGTTGCAACCCAATACCGAAATGTAAAAAAAAAAATATGTATATCCGGCGGAGGTTTTGGAAAGTTGTTACCACTGCAGAAGCGCCATCTGTACAGCATTTTAGAACTTAGAAGTTAATGATAAACTGCTAGATGGCGCTGAAAAATATATTTTATTTGTATAAGCATCAGAACATTTGGAAAGTCGGTAACACTGCATAAGCGCCATCTGTGTCTTTTACAAAGACATTGTTAACGAATAAGATATGATGACATACAAGACTAATTTTAGCTGGAAATTGTTGAGGCTAATGCATATTACACTCTCTTTTTGCCTTCGGAAATCAAGAACAAAACATCTAACTACCTGTGTTTTTATTGCAAAGTCAGAGATAACCTTTTGTCGCATTCCACTTGGGCTGCACTGTGGGTCATATTAACATGGCTTGAATAAATCAAACCTTTGTATTATGGTATTGCATGTAATTTGCATTAAGCAGTGGACTTCAATAAACATTGCACAAGACAACAAGCTGATGACATGGCTATTGCCATAATGACTGCAGATAGCAATTTTTGCTATGCTATCATTGTTGGATACCTAAACTATATTACAGTACTGGCCTTTTTATCTGACCTTCAATTTGAGTTCAGTTACCTATGCTGAGGTGGTTCACAACATCTCTCAATAACATATTTTAATAGTAGAACAATTTATTTCTGCAGCATAAGATAATATTATATTTTAATCTGTAAGGGCCTTGATCACCTACTGCTGCTGCAGCAGCCAGATTGAGGCATCCATGTTGCAGTGGCCACATAGAATGAAATTGCTACTGTAAATTTTAATTGGATATATGTTGGCTCTAAAAATCTTACAAAATCTTGTACTTACAGCAATGGCATCTAGTTGGTGATGCGGCAAGCGACACACAATATTGTATTCGGTGCGTCCGGGCTGCACTTCCGCTACGTACAACGCGTAGTCCGTGATGAAAGCCAGTAGGGGAACCCACAATCCGTCCTCCATCTTATATGGAGAACGCACCTTCAGCATCTAAAGGGAAACATCAATTCTCTGTTTAGATCACTGAGGTCGGGCTAGACATTTTACCAATAAACTGCCTATCTTTGTAAAATCGCCTATAGCGAATTCGATTGTTACGAACTAACTGATACAGCGGCAAAATTGTGCGAGGCCCAATTAGGGTCCATACGAAAACAAATAAATTGCATCGCCTATAGTGACACTTTTGTGACGAATATTTCCATCATTCAGCGTACAACACAGATGGCTCCGAGAAAGGGTATCTCAATGGATGAAAAAGCGTAGTTTGTTCATGAATCCAACTCTTCTCTGTCAAACAAAGTTTGGTTTTATATCGACAATGTCTACAATCCAATGTTATCCATAAAGTTTCAAATGGTTTGAAAATAAACCAATTATTATTATTATTAGGAAGGTATTAAGAAGACAAAAAGTAATTATAATTAGTACGTAATAAACAATATTTGAGAAGTTTTTTATTATCAACATACACAATATCTGTTTAACAAACATTGGATACACAAACATTTTCAATAGGTCCCGTCAAGCTCATTCTATCCGTATTCTACTTTATAATGTATTTGACATGGAAAGTTTGACATATTATATGTCGTATGTTTATAAAGGCTGAATCCATTAAGTAATGAACCTCAACATAAATTTCTAAAAGCGCCTTTTCATAGGCGATTCTAGCTTTACTTACAGGTTGTTGCAACAGCCAGTACATTAATTTCGGCCGCGTAATCTTCATGTTTTTTTAAATCGTTTTTAATTTTTGCTTATATGATCAGATTACCAACAAACTTATTACTCAATTGTTTCAATAATAATAAGGCAGAGGGGTAGGCAGAGATATCACAGCATACTTTGTTCACTTTCTCTACAGACACACCTTTTCATTCATGCTCAACGAATGCTGGTACTACGTATCAGACTTCATCAATCTGGTTATGGACGTTGTTCTAGGCAGTCCAAAATTTCAATAACTATTTTAAAAATTATTTTGTGAAAAATAGATTTCTTACCCGATGCAGGGTTTCACAAGGCTGTGTAAATATCTGCAGACGCAACTTCTCTGAGCATTCCATGGCAACATTATCTTCAAAGCTGTCAAAGTAAGAGGGTTCACTGGCTGTAAGCAACCGTATTGATACTCGTTTATTCTCCATTATTTCTTTGTCGATGAGACGGGAAACCCGCGCAGCAGCTGTCTGGAAGTCCTTGGTAACTTTATTCCACGGGTAAATAATGTTTGGAAACTTTTTTTCAAGCATTAGTTTCTTTTGGAAGAATGTATTGTTTCTTATTTTCAACTCTAAATCCTTTTTCTGGCATACATTCTTTAGGTATCTGTTTAGTAATGAGGATTTATTGGAAGGTTCTCTTTGGAAGTTTAGATCAGGAGGCACGTCCACATCATCAATGCCATCGTCGACTCCCTTCAGAGTGGAGTTATCCCCATTGGAGCATGTTTCTGTGATATTGCAATTGATATCTTCAGTACGACGTGATGTACTTGCTGATTTGTAGCCATATCTGTTGACGTTTTGTTTCTTCGGCGAAGCCAAGTGCTTTGAGACACTTTTGCTATCGGTCTCCTCTTGCACAGACTTATTGTACTGCATTTTAGGCAGCAAGTTGCTTTCAGAATTTTCCGAAATATCATTCTCGGCCGATGCGTCTGTTTCCTGCACAAATGATTTTGGTGGACTTTGAACAGTGATTTGCGGTGTTACAAGTTCAATCTGCTCGGGGATTGGGATAAACAATTCCCTTGGCGTATCAAATTCTGTCTGGAACGAATCATGCATATAGCAGTATGATACACCCTTGTGTTCGTAGACAGTACTCTCACCATTGAGGACATATTTTGTGGCATCGGGAAAGATCTCTGCGCTACTCTGCGGAATGCCTGATGCTCTTTGGTCACCTCGTGCATTCATGTTGAGGGTCAGACGCTGCCGTGGGGACTCATCACTAGATAAATTTATGCTCTTCTTATTGCTGCAAATGTCAACGTTATCTGGTGTCTGTGCGAAATTAATTGTGATTTCGTTCTGCGACGGTTGCTCATGCAGGTTTATTTCCACAAATTCATCTTCATCGTCCATATGGAATCCTGAGTCCAGGCTCTTGGAGAGAAACTGGCTCCTGGACTTCACTTCACAAGGAACGGCTTCAATAACTGTGGTGCTGTCCTCAGTCCCTTCTGCCAAACCTTTCTCAGGCGACAAGTTGAAATTAAATGTTTTGTAAAAGTTTTTGAACGAGTCAAAGATGTTATTGTGCGGCAAGAGCCCCTTTTTGATCTCCTTTTTGTGCTCTTCAACAATGTTCGTTGGAATGTAACGCTTCTTTTTTAGTACAGATTTAACTGTACCAGGACTGTGTGAAATTTCTTGATCCATCTGTAGCTGCCTCTGTCTCTCTTTAATTTGAGAGTCCTGATCTATGTCCGCTTCAGAGAAGTACATTTTCCTCATAAAGGTCCTCTGAGGATCATTCTCAAAACAATCGCATGAGTATGACTTCTGGGTTTTGTCGCACTTCTGGCTCCGTGTGCAGTTGTCGTGAGAGTTGGAAGAAGAAGAATCGCTGGAGGATGTCTCAGACTGACAGCTCAAGTTAGAATCTGAACTGTTGGACTCACAGCCATAGAGTTCTCGTTTTATACCCGTCTCATTATCAAATGAATTATTTCTAGACGAGGTGCATTTGTCGGCATTTGCTTCATGAGAAGGTGAACTGTATTCAAATACACCTGACTTGTCATTGCAGGAGTACCCAAGGATGTCAGACATAGTCTGCTGACCAATATCAGTTTCTACTTTTGGATTAACTTTGTCTCCCGATGCACACCAGGAAAACCTTTCATTGCTGGGATTATTATGACGGAATCGATCACAATAGGACCCTCCAGGGCTGTAGGATATGAAGCCATGCTCGATGTGAATGTTGTCCGTCTTTGTGTTCTTTAAAATATCTTCGTGAAAAGACACTCTCTTTTTTTGTGCACCTGGAAGACCCTGAGACTTTTTCTTACATTTCCTTCTAAAGACTATGTCCTCCGACTGCGACTTCTTCGGTTCACCGATCCTAGGGGTGTGTCGTTCACCGTCTTGAGACATACATTTCGCTCTGGGGCCAGCCTTCTCGCTCTCGAGAGCTTTGAGGACGACATCAGGCAAATTATCGTACACCTGTGAGACGGGCGTCTCCACAAGTAGCTCCGGCCCGGCGTCATTACCAACGCCGACGTTGCGGTTGTCGATATCGCTACGAGTCATTAAGGCGGCCGCGGTATCGCAGGCGAGCTCCTCGGCGCCGGCCAGGCTCGCAGTCATGAGCGCGGCGCTGCTGGTGAGCTCAGACTCGCTGTCGAGACAGAGCACGCCGGAGTCGCCAGGTGTGTCAGCCGGGCTGCTGGCGCCGCTGCAACCGCCTCCACCTCCGCCTGCCGTCGCCGCTAAACTGAGCGAGCTCGGCTTCAGCGCCACATCCGCGTCGGTGGCGCGTTTCACCTCGGCCGACATCTCGCCTACGCCCGCAGGCTAAAGGAGCGCCCTTCGTTAATGTTCAACCTATACCATCGTTGTGAATTTTTCGATGCACACAATAAACATTTTAACGACAGAGATCACAACGATCAACAACAAACGAATGAAAAATTGAAAGAATGACGCATGAAACAGAGAGAAAAATTTAATCAATTTTCCTCTCCAATCTTTGTTGCCAGTGGCATACTTCGGAAAACTGATAAAACTGACCGTCAATTATTTATTTAATGCATTTTGTAAATATTGTTCCATTTCAGTAACAGATAAATTGGATTTTCAGTTACATTGTACGCCTGAGTGCCTGGAGCAATATCATATTTTCATCATTATCAGCGAATATAAGTATCAAGCCGGTAGTCTAAGTTCTCACCTAAATTGGCGTTTACGGCAAACCGATCGACTGGCGTTTTCTCCAAACTCCATACAAGTTTTTACTAGATATTCTGTGGTTTTACTTCTTCAAGCTGTCAAAGTCAAACGCGGACTTCCGATTTGTATGAAAACGCGGAGTGGACGTAAACGGCAACGTCGACGTATTTACGGCAACGTTGAGTAAGCTGTCAAATCAAGCTCGGACTCGCAAATGTTAGTTCGCTTAACGCCCGCTGCGCGCGCTCTTCAATTTCTCCATACATTTGAAAACGCCAGTCGATCGGTTTGCCGTAACGCCAATTTAGGTGACAACTTAGACTACCGGCTCTGCACCTGAGCTGTAATTCGAACCCAAGTTGATTGCTTCCAATTGCTTCAATTCGATGAATACTTCCGTAAGCTGGCATCACCCACTTTTACATTGACAGCTTGATCCGAATAGCGGTTTTACAACTCACGGCGGCATGCGCCTGCCCTCCAATTCAGATTAAGGGCCTGGTACTAGCCAAATCGCAAAGTTAGACGAGGCACCCCAAGTAAACTATAAGCCCCGGTTGCACGTACCGTCTTGCTCGTCAACATCACCGTCAACGTATGATTAAGGCCTGATCAGGCAAATTTTGCGTTGCACGAAACTTAAACATTACGTTGACCGCTGATGTTAACCGCTAATCGTAAACACTCCGGACCCATTGATCACCGTCAAAATCACGATCAAATTATAATTCAAAGTATCAAAAGTTACTATTTTTATATTATTGTAGTCTTATTGGACCTTAAATAATAGGCAAACGTCGCCATTAATGGAATGCAATGCTTTGTTTTTCATAATTATTAGCCTGGCACTCGGTTCCACAGATTAAAAATTTCGGCGGCAAATCTATGTAATCTGTGGTGCTACCAACAGCTGATAGCAAGCCGACATATTGGGCGCTAGTAGCGCCACCCCGCGGCTCCAGGAGCAACTGTTTTGTTTGTTAGTACGAATGGTTGACGCTAGATGGTGCTTCAATTGTGCCTGTCCCTTTCTGTTTATGTACTGTGAGAGAAGGGCAGTACTATGTCAGCTCAGGCGGTGCTAAGAGTTGCCATACAGCAAACATTTTTGCCGATTGTTTCGAGGGACTATTTGTGGTCTGACTCCTGGCAAGCTAACTTTGACGAAAATATGTTACGTGCAACGCAATTTCATATGATGGGCGATTAGCCGTCACATCATCGTCAAATGTAATCAGTAACGGATAACATTTTACGAAGCGTCGTGCACTCCGGCCTTAGTTAAGGCCAAGCAGTGCTTGCCCGACGCCTCTATGAGAGGATGCCCAGCGATAATATCAGCGCGTCATAAACAATTCGAACCGATTATGCGCGGGATTATGGAAATAATAAATGTGTGGGGTTCTCGCTCTTTAGTATCGGAATTTGTTAGGTTCTAGCTAGGAAGGAATTGTTAGGTTTTTGTTTGGGTTTGTTAGGTTCTAGCTAAGGAGGAAAATCTAACTAGGAATTTGTTAGGTGTTAGGTCGAATTTATTATATAAAATGTTACACAGTTTTTACTTATTTTTAATCTTATTTTAATTAATATTTTTCTTTTTAAATTAAAGGACAGGACATTTGTGAAATTTTATTGCTGTATTGGTCATCACGGATTGTGTTTTTAATGTAAATTTAAGTAGTATTAGGTAATAGTATTAGCTACATTTAAGTAATAACTGTGTAAATTAAATAGTGTTTTTTTACAATACCGTTTTGACAACTGTCGAATGTAAATGTAAATATATAAATAAATAAATAGCATTTGTTGACACATGTACTGCGCATGCATGTAGAGAAACGATGTTATGATGTAGCTAAAATAGAGTGATTTGGAATTGGGCGGTATAACTTAGGGGCTTGAAGTCGATGCGCCTCAAGAACATTCCCTTGAAAGACAACCTTAGAACAAACGGCAATAATTTAAGCCCTTATATGAAAACTCACAGACGTTTCAGAGTAGGCGGACTAACTTTAGTGGGCGGATTATTGCTAGACTAAACCAAATTTTGTATGGTTAGTCCGGTGCTAATCCCGAAATAAGTTTTCACAGGTTCACTCTGAATACGACTGTAATAGTTGAATCTAATCGTTTTATATGAGCCTCACAGACAGACATTTACTGTTTCTAAAATACCTGGTACACAATTCTGCTGGTATATTTACATTATTTTTGTCATGGGGCGGTGCGTGCATCGGTCGTGGCCGGAGGAGCTCTTCATCTTAAGTATTTATTCCCGTTTTTTTCGGAAACATATCTCTTAATGTCGGTATTACGGACCGATGTTCCTCAGACCTCAGATATTCATTTAGTAGAGGCATTGGAGACCATCTATTCAAAATTCCAAAATTCCCAGTAAAAAAACTTGATTGGAAGGATTGAAATATTTTTTTTTTCGTATGTGGAATAAACCATGAACATTAGTTGAAAAACTACAAAAGCGAAGCACGTGCTGTCAACGGGTAAATTGCGGGTGATTCTCTTCTTTTTTCCCACTCCTGTGGCAAAAGGCAACTGCCCTGTGGAACGCCGACCATCATTTACCACGTGTGTGAGTGATTCCTTTCCACTGAAACATATGTAGAACCGATTTACGAGTAGGAAATACACTGCTTATCGTTACTTATACAGTGGGACATGCGACTGGAATTTTCATAGCAAATAATAAACAAATTCTCATATTTTCAATATAATTTCTCGCGATACTGTACAATGGTTCCGCTAAAATAACCATTAACAGCTGTGCGAAGGTTTCGCAAGACTTCCGCCCTTTATTTCGCGTAATGTATTCTGAGCCGGTAGTCTCAATTCTCACCTAAATTGGCGTTTACGTAACTTCGAAGTTCCGTTAAAACGTCAAACTCCATACAAGTGTTTACTAGTTTTTCTGTGGTTTTACTTCTTCAAGCTGTCAAAGTCAAACTCGGACTTCCGATTTGTATGAAAACGCGGAGTGAACGTAAACCGCAACGTCGACGTATTTACGGCAACGTTTAGTGAGCCGTCAAATCAAACTCGGACTCGCAAATTATTTATTAACGCCCACAGCGCGCGCTGTTCAATTTCTCCATACATTTGAAAACGCCTGTCGATCGGTTTGCCGTAAACGCCAATTTAGGTGAGAACTCAGACTGCCAACTCTGTGCTCAAATCGGATCACGCTTTATTTGTTGTGGTAGGGTAGGGTAGTGCTATGGTGTTATTTCCCTTTTTCTTTCTGAATTTGCAAATTTTATTGGATGGTTAAAACTACAGCATTCTGCTTTGGTAACTGCTAAGGAAATCTTGTGCAATTAAGTGAATTTAAGCGTACTATTATGAGACGCCCGTGGCCATCGGCTCTTGCCGTGTTAGGACTCGCACTTTTGGCGGGAGCCGCAAAGATAAATACTCCGCGTGTTTTGTTGCCTTGGCTCGGCGCTGGGACGTCCGTCAATTTTACTTTCGAGATCACCGAAGGTGGCTGCTACTCCTGGTAAATTCCGTCTTTGCTCTCGCATTATATCATGCTCACATGGTTGTAAATATAGGTTATGTACCGATGACTTCATCCACAGCCTTCTCACTGGTCACATAAGTTAGCGTGGTGCACACATTGGGAGATATGTTCACCAAAACAGTGTGATTTGTCACGTTTCTTCATGAAAACCACTTCCCATCTGAAAATTAAGAAATCGGGACATTTTTCCAGTTGTCCCGATTTTCCGAAAATTGTAATAAATTCGCTGAACATAACGAATTTTGCGATATTAATTTATCGTTGTTGCATCTACCATACCTAAATATACTGTGTAACTATGCCGAGGAGAGAGATTATGTAGTAAATCAGAACTCCTAAGTTTTGCCCCAAACCAAGTTCTGGGTTGTCCTGTCCCGATTTAAATTCCATGTTATATCTAATACATTGATGTTGCCGTTTATGCCGACTCTGAGTTTTCATACAAATCGGTAGTCAATAAATAGTAAAAACTATTGTGTTTGCTGACGACGTTAAAATCACCTACTCACGCAGCACGCTGATATACATAATCTAAACTGCATTACCGCCTGGTCCCAAGACTGTTTAAAACGTGAACAAATGTGCCGTTATTCATATTGGAAAGCAAAACCCAAGGAAAACATACACAAATCAGGGTAACGCTTTAAACAGCGTGAAGACACAAAGAGATTTGGGTGTCATAATCACAGAAGATCTAAAATGGGGAGCACATATTATAAATTAGTGAAGATAGCCAACTCATTGCTGTATACCATAAATAAAGCTTTCACCCATTTTCCTAAAGCTTTGTAAAACATACAGGCGGACCTATGCTGGAGTATGCATACCAGATCTGGAGTCCCTACTTCAAGAATAACATTGGCCTGCTGTATTGATTATAACGTAGACCTACAAAAATGCCAACTGCACTCACTGGTCTAGACACTGATACTACCGTACCATTCTTTAAAAAAAGAACATCTGCATGCTTGCAGTGTATTGCTTTGACAAACATTGCCAAATATACGATATTGACTACAGGAGCCTTTCCCGCGAAGACCTCGTGTATCTGGAGCCACTGTACGAGGACTCGTGGGGACACTGCTCGCGGGCGGCGCGCGTCACTCCACTCGCATCCTGCAGCCCGCCCGGCTCCGTTATCATTTTGGCGGAAGATGTCACCACTGGGGAGGTAGGCCTGCACAATGTTCACTGCAAGTACATTTCTAATACATTGACATGTTTTTTGACATAGAAATTATGTTGAAATCATCAAATACAAAGATCTTCATAGCCTCGCTGAATTAATGAATGAATAAACTCTTTTTTGCTCAATATTTAAAAAAATACACTTCTTTTCAAAACCACAACCAAACTAACATTTTAAAATCTATAACATTATATTAGCCCTTTTTGTGTTCCTTGAGAAGTTTTTTGAAATGAAAATGCCCCCTCAAAATGTTTTACGTGTCTTATAAGATAAAATTGTATCTGTAGCGGAAATAGTGGACTGTATAGATGTGGGCAGACTCACCAGCTCTCCCCAGCCGCACCTTCAGGAATCTAGCGCTCCCAGCTGGACGTCACCAGACCCTTGCACGACGGGACGAAGGCTAGTGCTACCGTTAGGTCGCATTCGAAACCATCCAATGCAAATGGATTGAACTGAAAGAACTGCCCACATTCCACAAAGATAACTGAATTTTGACCAAAATCAAAATTGTGCTGTCATCCTTGTCATTCGATTAAACAGTATCTTGTAATTGAATTTAATTGTTTTGTTAAATAGTTCGTGTGATCGTATTTTTGTGTTCTTCTTTAATTGAGTAAAGTATTTTTTTTCCCTCATGTGTTCTCTTTGACAATAATTTAACGAATTGGTCTATGTCAACATTTTTTTAAGGGTTTACTTACTGTATTTTTTCTGGTTTTATGTATTATGTTTCCTCACTCACGACAAACAGCTGTTGCTCTCACCTTATGTTAGTCGTAAGTGTGTCCAGACCAGCGTAAAATCAGCGCTGTAGTTCACTCATCAAGAGGGACCTGCAGCACAAAATGCTGAGCTGGCTCCTTTTTTTTCTCCACAAATGTGTATTTTGAATTTTGCAAGTGTTCTAAGTTGTGTTGAGAAAAAATAAACATATTTTCTTTCTTTCTTTTTTTTCTAAAATAAGGAGTTAACTTACTAAGCCCCATACCACCGCATTGGATGAAACTGTGTCGAAGTGGTAATGAAAAATTGTCCTTGTTTTCCATCCAGTTCAGTGTATGATAATTTTATGTATTTAATGGATACGACATTACCATTATCTCATTAATTTTAGTTTCAGTGACATCTACATTTGAAGCATTCGTCGGAAGCAGGATGAATGTCACGACCAATACTTTTTCAGATTATTTTCAAAATCGGATTACAATGCTTCAAATGTAGATGTCGCTGAAACTAAAATTAATCAGTTCAGTGTAGCCCTGTAGAGTGCTCAAAAGGGGAAGAACCTGGCATGGCACCTAATTCCTATGGGTATGTGGTGTATTGGCCTAATATCTTGATGGTAGTTGTGTTGTATTAGCCATCCATGTCAGGTTCCATTAAAAAAGAGTGCTTTCTTCCAGTGAACCCTATTCTCTCAGTATGTTTCTGTAAAAAGTGCAGATTCTCTTGAACCCCTGAATTATCCTCAAGATTGCTGCTTCTCCTCTTCTCACACTCATGGGTCAAAATGCAAAGCTTCGCAGTCATTTTTGCAAATAGAGGGTGGCACTTCAATTCTTTATATGAATTTCCATCTTAAACAAAAAGCATATAGCATGGAAGCATTATTATTGTTATTATGTTACTTATATCACTAGCAGCTTGAAGCTGATGCGTGAATTTCATTTTTCCTGGAGTGCACTTGTATATTACTCATATTACTTATCATTCACATGTACGTATGTTGTTTCACATATGTATGTTTTTTTGTTGTTTCTGTGCCTACTCCTCCAATAAATTAATAAATAATTTAAATATAATTGCAATAATTTATTTAAAAAAATATACCATTTCTTCTTTTGTGTTTTGGTAGTTTTTTAGATGATGATGAAATGCACAATAAAAATAAATAAACGAATGAATACTGGAAGGAATGGGATTACTGCAAAACTTTGCTAGCTCTTTAAATTTTCTGGTCCTTCTGTTTCTTGAACGAACAAATTTGTATCCAATGGTATTGTATTTTATTGGCTGTGTAGATAATTCGTGGGGACGTGGACGTGGACCGGATAAGCTCCCTGAGGATCACGAGTACCACGTGGAAGCTGCTGCTCGAGGAGGCGCCGGAGGCCTTCGAGGTGGAGGCCTTTGATGACCCGGGTGAGTTGTGGATAGTGATTTTTTAGTAAAAAAAACCGCCTTTTGTCATGCCAGAAAATCAATACCATGAGAGATTCATAAAGTTTGTTTTTCAATAAGACCCTGTTTAAAATGATTATTTCTAAGGGTAGCCTTAAAAAGTTCCAATGGTTTTATCTATATGGCGAAAATTATTGACGTAACACATATTTTCTTGTTATTTTCAGGCAATAAATTTTCTACTTTGGAAGGCTTGGAATTTACTTGGCGAGTAGAAAATTCAGAGAGCAAAAAAGATGAAGAACCTGTTGTCAAGTAAGTCTACTTTAAAAAAAATATTGAATCATAGCGTTTCAGCACAGTCTAAAATAAGGAATGTGCAGGGAAATTGTTATATCCAGTTAATGCATATTTTTTTCAGGTTGGTATGGTGGCGCGACACGGACTACGAGGCGCCGCCAGGCATCGCCGAGCTGGAGTCTCGCGGGAGTCGCTCGTACTCTGCGCTCCTCTATGGTCAGACAATGGGCGAGGCACGCGTGGCCGCCTGCCTCAACGCGACGTGCGCCGACGTCTCGCTGCGCGTCGCCGCCAGTGTCGTCCTCACACCCGCCACCGCTGTCGTAGCGCCCGGCGACGCCATCCGCTACAGAGTTGTGCGCGCGCGCGCAGGCCGACTCACCGTCGAAGACGTCGCCGATACACTTTACAGGCTGCTAGTGCCAAACGACGGGATCGCCTTTCTAGAGGACTCCGTCAGCTTGGTGCAAGGACTGACAGAGGGAACGACGTCACTCTCACTCATCTCGGGATCGACGGAGATGGCCACCTCGACGCTGTCTGTTGGAAATCCCCACTCCATTCGCGTGCATCTCCGCCCACCGGGCCTCTTGGTTCGCGGGGAGATGTTCCTAGTGCACGCGATAGTGATGGACAAGCGAGGCCGCGCCTTGACGGCTGGAGAGCGAATGCTCGTGCGTCTCTCGGTAGAAGGAGAGGCCGAGGTTAACTTGGTGCATTCGACGGAGAACGGGACTCTGACGGATGCCATGCCGTACGCAACGGGATCTGTCAAGATCACTGCGCAACTGCATTCGGTCGCTGGGAAGACGATGTCACGGAAGGTTGGTTTCTTTGTAGAACAGAAGTTCTATGAGGTGTTCTTGTCACGAAACTGCTCGACATGGTTCCTTTTAGAGTAATGTTATCAATACAAGAAGTCTTTAAGAAGAAGATAAAATGCATAATACTTGATCTTAAACTCCTGTAAAATCTAATCTAATAAATATTATAAAGGGGAAAGTTTGTAATAATGGATGGATGGATGGATGGATGGATGGATGGATGGATGGATGGATGGATGGATGGATGGATGGATGTTTGTTACTCTTTCACGTAAAAACTACTGAATGGATTCTAATGAAACTTTACAATAATATAGCTTATACATCAGAATAACACATAGGCTACAATTTATGTGCCCATGGGCTTTAGAACTTTCACGGGGCTGCGAAAACGATGCCGGGAGCGATACTTCACACTAGGGGGAGAGGAGCCGGGGGCGGTGGCGGGGAGCGGCGGCGGGGGGAGGGCAGACGTCGTGACTGTTTGGTGTCCGTTTGGCGAATTTTCAAGGCACTAGCGATTTGTAAAACTTAGTACATGTACATTTAACTACCCGGGAATTAGGATTGGCTAAATAGAATTCAGTTCCGCTTACGCTAAGATGGGGCTGTCATACAAACTGCAATGCTATGCACGGCTCGGCTTTGCGGCGGCAGCGCTTACTTTTACTGAAGTACGGCTTGGTATTTCCTGCAACTTTAGGACTACTTGGCATCACGCTAAATCGCCGGAGGAGCGACCAACAGAATAAAATCCTTGAGAACCAATTACTCGATTTAGATGTGCATTGTATCTACGTCTAGCCTGATTCTACTAAAAACTTATAGATTACATAATATAACGCTTCATTACCAGAAGGGTAAGTAGTGAGTCTTAAAGTCTTATAACATGCGAACCACTTACCTGATTTATGTGCGTATTTTATCAATGTATAGCATCTCTGGGAGCAGTCAGGTTCGAGATGGGTTACTGTTTTCGATGTTGAGGCTGGCTGTGGGTTGGAGTCCACGCAAAACTTACCTACGTTACACGTTACTTACTAAGTAAGCAATGTAGCAGTGAAAGTGCAGAAAGGTTCTCGCGGCAAATGTTTTTTTTTTAAATAGCCACCAAACGTCAACGAAGCTCTAAATGGGAATTATTGGATGTTTCTCATTAAATCATGCTATTTCGGCTCGAACGATCTTGATTAAATTTGGTACATGGATACATTGTCCTGGACCAGTTTGACCCTATTTTGGACCAGTCATGTGGGCTACTTTTTATCCATGAGATAATTTAGCCGACACTAACCCGAGCGGAGCCGGGTACCGCAGCTAGTCAATTATAATTTGATGTGTTTTTGTTACCAAAGAATAGATACATAATTTAAAAAAATATGTTTACACAGTTTCCATTCCATCTCAATAAATTTGAATCTTTCATTAATGTTACTAAATTAAAGTAGCAACAATCTGAATTCCTAGTAAAGTAATATTATATTATCAGACACATTGTCATTGCTTTGTCTCACTTTTTCTAAGCCCGCTTATGTCGGCCTTAGAAGATAGACAGAGCAATATATCACGTGTGAAATCGAGAACATAGTATTGCAATAAGCTGTTTGTATTTGCAGGTCGAAGGCAGTGTGGAGGCAACAGTGGTGGAACCACTGCAGGTGGTGCCACCTGAGATATTTATAGCGTGGACGGACGTACCAATGTGAGCACTTCATTACAAACCTTTCATGTACATTTAATAATTGTCACTATAGTTCTTACAGCTATACTGGTATTTCTGGTGCTTCTTGCATATTTGCGACTATATAGCTACCATTTCGAATGTATAAGCCTAATGGAAAAGCAAAGGTGATTAGTCTGAAAGTAATTTCTTTTTAATCGACAGTGATGTAGAGCTGAGGCACCGTGGGGGCGGCGATGGACCGGTGATCTGGAGCATGGAGCAGGCGAGCGGGGACTTGGCTGTGGACCCGGCAGGAACTGTTAGCGCCCGCTCCACGGGCAGTGCCACTGTCAGAGTACAACTGAAGGAGCATTCACACATCCGTGCACATGCACAGTGAGTAATAGAATTATAAATGTCTTATCATGTGCTTCGCCCCATGTGCTATGGACAATGTACACTATGATCAATAAGTTCCGGGAATTTGTAGTTTGAATTTAAAACGCTTTACCGATTCGAATATTTTTTTTTCTCAGGTTGGTACACCTTTCCCTGACACTCCTGCCAAATGTCAAATATTAAATGTCATTAGTAATTGTTTGGCGTCTGTTTATATCAATCAAGTTTTTGAAGTTTGTCGCATTTCAAAATGGAAAAAAATTTTGAACAAAGAATTTGTTTGAAGTTTTGTGTTTCCAACAAAATCTCTTGTGCCGATGCATTCAAAATGCTACAAGAAGCCTACGGGGACTCTGTTCTCTCAAAAACAAGAGTATACGAGTGGTATTCATCGTTCAAAAATGGTCTCAAAGAAGTTGACGATGCACCTCGTCGTGGACGCCCTTCAACATCAACTACCGATGATCTTAGATGAAAAAGGAATGGATAGGGGACTAAACAAATTTTACGGTCCGTCAAAAGTAAGCTCAGTCAGCCGATATGCTCTCAGTCGGTGTCAGACGTCAGTGATGAATTCAGTTGGGCGAGATTTCAAAGTATCAACAAAATGTCGTCTTGTGTTGTTGAAAAATATGGAAATAACGCCATAAAGGACAACAAGAGCAATGGAATCACATTCCACGTATAAGTGCAAGCATATTCAGTATATTTTTAGTTTAGTTGACCTGAAACCTTTTATGTGTTGTAAAGGCGTAAACAGGGTTGGCACAAGCAAACTTAAATTGTCAGTTCGATTTTTATCTTGGTTTTCATTTCAGTATTGTATATTGAACTAAATTTTATTTTAAAAACAAGTAGGGCTGCCAAAAAACAATAGTCTACGTACTGTTTATTATTTTTTATAATGTCGTTTAGGATGTTTGTATAATATGTCTTATTTCTGAGGCTGTGATAAAAAGGTACATCCTTGAAAATGGTCAAAATTTTACATGTGACAGACAGCTCGTTTCCATAAAGATTAAAATTCTCAAGTCGTTTCTTGGCTCAAATGTCCTTTTGTCATTGAATGAGTATTCATTCCTTCAACCTGCTACATTTAATCATAGACTACATCTTCTTAGGGCTATTATCGAAAAATATGTAAATGTAAAACTTTATCATATACGTTAAACCAATCCGGGGATTTAAGCCGCCACAAAAGGACAAAAGCGTAATAAACTGAACCTATTTGAAGGAAATAAAAAAAAAAATTTAAAAGAAAGAACTTAGTGGTTTATCAAAATACCATCACACATTTACGGCGAACGGCAATAATCATCAACAGGTTTTACATAACACTGTACTGACTATTATTTGGACTATTTTTTAGCATCTAAAACGCATTGAACGAAATTTTTAAATGCATAAAATGCAAACATGGACAATTCAAGAATAATCAATATTATTTGTTTTGCAATGTTTGACCCATACTTGCAATACATTAATGATTCCCTCTTTGTGTTTATTTTATTTTATGATTTCAATATTTACAAATTGTGTACATTCGACTTTATTAATTTATCCTTAATATCGATGATTTTTACTCAGAATACATGGTTTAATGAATGATTCCATTAATATTTCTTTCATTTTCCCGCTTGCAAATTCGCGAAAAGATTATTTGATGCCTTGTTAACTATACAATCATGGTACTACTTGTTCTGACCACTATCACTAAATAGGAACCTTAATATTTTAATGCACAATACAATATATTGTTATTTATTTTTGTGATCATTTTTGGCAACCCTGCCGTTTTCACTTTCATTTTTCATTTAGTTTTGACGCGCCATTCTGCTCAAAGGGCTTAGGATGCGCGCATCGTTGATGTGTCATGATGGATTAGGATGAATTTTGCACTATATCTACGACCAGATGTCACAAATGTCACCATCCCTTTTTCTCATGCTATAACTAATTCAATTTAGGGAATTTTTTGTCTCATTTCATTCTTCCGCGATTAGATGAATCTATTTGTCACTTTTTCGCATGATGCATTTCCTTATACCTTGGTCCTGCTCTATTACCCTTTACGTAGTAGAGTTTGGTGTGCATGTAAAAGTATAGGTGTGTGAGTTTTTTTAAAAATAGGAACGCTTTTGAACTATCGTCAGTATGGAGGTACCGTATCCATTCTTTTTCATCTAAGCCGATGATAACGTCGAAAAAGTTCAAGAAATCATACTCCAAAACCGTCAAACAGTCAAAAAGGAGTACTACCTGGCCGTAATACAGCGTTTGAGAGATGCTGTGCGTAGAAAACGACCGGAATTGTGGCAAAACAACTCATGGATTTTGCACCATGACAATGCTCCGTCTCACAAAGCGCGCATCGTGACCGATTAATTGACCAAACATACTGTAAATTCAATCCAACAGGCACCGTATTCTCCGGATATGGCACCATGTGACTTTTTGCTGTTCTCAAAACTTAAATTACCCCTTCATGGAAAGAGATTTTCGAGCATCGATGAAATAAAAGAAAATGCGACGAAGGCATTGAAAGCCATTCCTTCACCGGACTATCAAAAGCGTATGGAAGAATGGGTTAAGCGTTGGCGTATGTGCATCGCTTCAGACGGTTGTTATTTTGAAGGTGATAAAATAAATGTATCCAAAAATGAACACGTTTTTTTTTAATTTATTAATTCCCGGAACTTTTTGATTATTTTCTGCTGGCTATCTTGGTTTTACATTTATTAATGTACAAAATAAAAAGCATTGAACCAAAAACACTCCCCTGTGGCACACCATTCGGAACATGAGCCTGTTGACTAAGGATGTTTCATATTTGGATATCATGACATTGGTTAACCTTTATCATTATGAAAACATTTTAATCTTATGACTATGACTTAAATCTTTATATGTGAATGGGAAGTGAGACTGTGTCAAATGCCTACGTAGGATACTTTAACACAAAGTTGGCCCTCATGTAGTGGTCTATGAGTGCTCGGGTGCAGATTTGACAATATCCGACTAACAGCTCATGTAAAATATGTATCTAATCTAACTTTTCTGTTCTTCCTTAAATAAATAGTTTAGAAATTGGTACCTCTAAAATCGTTATTTTTGTTCTGCTCAGACCACTTTTACGGCACTATTTGAATAGTAGTCTTTCGACTCGCTTTTGCGTGTTTTGTTTAAAAACCGCATAGTTTTAATGCCGTTGTTCAAACCTGAGGGTAATTGAAAACCAATAGTTTTGCTTTGCTTGCTGTAATAAACTGATGGAAAATAGTAGGGACTGTTCTCTAGGTGCCCACAGTACGTGTCGTGTGTGTGTGCAGGGTGTGGGTGGCCGCGCCGGAGTACGTGCGCGCGGCGAGCTCCGGGCACGCACGCGTCGGCCGCACACACGCGCTGCACGTCGCGCTGACCGGCACGCACCCCACCTCTGGGGAGCTCTTCGCTTTCCACAAGTACACTCGCACGCAACCACTATCCTTGTAAAGTTTGGTCTTCATCAAAGCTTCACTCACTAAAGGAGATTGGCTAAACTGGTTTCATATGAACAGTTCTGGAAAAAGAACCAATAAATCCACTTTGCGCCAAATATTGTGCATATCGTGTGACATTGCATTGCTTCACAAAATTGGATTGTATTACAAACACGCTTGGAATTACTTGATATATGCTAGGATTACCCATGACATATTTCGGATTATTTTCAGATAAAACCCATTGAAATAAAGTACAAATTCATGAAGCAAACCGATGTCACCTGATATGCATTACATCTAATGTCCAACAAACCTTTGCAACACAAAATGTTATAATATTGCTACGAGCGCGCCATCTGTTGGAGCTCGGCTGCAACGTCGATGCGTTTCGTCAACAGATGGCGCTGCTTACAACTTATATCGCGATAGTGATTCGGCAGTGCTGGTACAATATAACAAAAATGTTTGGCGCATCTGGCTGAGAGAACGGAACGGTCGGGCGATTCCCGATGGAGATTGTTCTCGGCTGGCCCGCCAGGTGGGGGGCGCCTAGAATTCGGTGGAGTTTTCTAGAAAGAAGCTCCACCGATATAAAAGGCGCCTCAGCCAGCACTGCCGCCAGTCTATTTCGAATAGTGAAGCGAGCGAGACAACAAGCGATAGTGCAGTAAAGTGAGTGAACTAGCTCTCAGTGATACAGTTCAGCGATATTTAGAATTTGGTGATCGAAGTGACACAAAATTGCCTTTGTTTGTGTTTCATTTGTGAATTGTTTTCAATAAAAGAACATTTGTTAACTTTTGGTGTTTCTACTCTAATCCGCACCTTACCCGCGTAACAATTGGTGTCAGAAGCGGGGATTAGAGATGCCGATCACACCAAGGGAAGACAAGGAACGTATGAGGACCAGGAGCCAAACAGCAGTCGATCCAACACCGGCTGAGGATGGGGCTGCTTCAGGGACTCTAGAATGCGAGAGCCATCAATCAACGACGAGAACTCCTGCATTGGACTTGGGCGCATTAATGAACTTTATGCAAGAGCAGGCCCGCCGTCAAGAGGAGCAGGCCCGACGTCAGGAAGAACAGCAAGAGGAGTTAATTCTGGCTGTAAAGGAATCCAACGCTAAAATAAAGGAGCAGTTGGATGAGTTCAGCTCAAGGATCGAGGAGCAAGATCAAACCCTTGAGCGTCATGAAAAGCGACTTAACGGGCTTGAAACCAAAATAACCGAAGAAGTGCAAAAGATCAAGACTTGTGGAGTGACTGTGGCTTCGTCGGCGACAGGGGGAACGAGATTTAAGGTTCCTCCTTTCGATGGGACGACATCTTGGGCGGCGTACAAACGCCAGTTTGAGTCAGTCATCAAAGCGAATGGATGGAGTCAAGACCAAGCCAAGACTGCTCTGACCTTGGGATTACGAGACAAGGCGCTCCATGTACTTGAAGCTCTTGGCGACGAGGTCACCTATGATGAGCTTCTCGAAGCACTTGAGTCAAGATTTGGTGACAAGCACTTGGAGCACGTTTACCGCGCTCAACTTCGTGACCGAGTGCAGCGATCAAGTGAAGGACTTCAGCAGTGGGCCCTGGAAATTGAAAAACTGGTTCGAAAGGCCCACCAATCATCACCGAAGACTTCATTAGACGATTACTTGGTGCAGGCTTTTGTGGATGGCATCAAGGACATCGAAGTGCGAGCGGCTGTACGACTAGGCCACCACACAACGGTGAAGGAGGCTCTTGCCCACGCATTGGAGGTTGAAGCAGTCCGATCAGATCCTCGAGCGCATCGGGTAAGAGAAGTGGTAACTTCGGAAACCAGAACACCTGGTAGACGTAAATTTACTCCACGCTGCTACGGATGCAATGAGCTGGGGCACCTTCGAGCCAACTGCCCCAAGACCCAAAAAATAAGCTCCGATGCTGCGGTCGAGGATGAGCAGCAGGGAAACGAGTAAAAGCCAGGACCGGGGGGCGGGTGCTGGCTGGTAGAATAGAAGCCCCGAAAGTCACAATTTCACAGGCATTTACTGGGTACAGCCTGCTCGTTGAAGGTCAAGTGAACGGGATCAAATGCAACTTGACCTTGGATACCGGAGCGTCTCGTACAGTCGTTAAGTCGAAAACCTTTGGCCACGTGACATGGAATCGTCGCCAATATTTCAATGTTTGCAGGCTTCAGACAGCTACCGGCCAGCACATACCCGTCCATGGAGAGATGGAAGTGACAATTAAAATTGGAAGTAAGACTTATCGTCATACCGCCATTTTAGCAGATATCATCGATGATTGCATTCTCGGCTTGGATTTTATGAGAACCAACAACTGTAAAATAGATTTGGCAAATGGCGTGCTCATGTGTGGCAGAGAGGAAGTATCCTGGCTACGCAAATGTGATGAAGTTTCCTCAGATGCGTTGACCACAGGGAGATCTAAGGTGGCCGCTCTTTTGGAAGACAGCAGACGGAACCTGACTGTTGATGAGTTGCAGAAGGCAACAAGTCTGCTTACGCGATATTCAGACATCTTCTCTTCGCACGAAGGAGACATTGGTAGAACGAACATGGTTAAGCACCGGATTAATACAGGAGATGCTCTTCCAATACGCCAGAGGCCACACCGCGTTCCCGTAGCTAAGGAAGAAGAAGTTCAGAAAATGATAGCGGATATGCAGAAAAATAATGTTATAGAGACTTCGTCAAGTCCATGGTGTTCACCCGTAGTTCTGGTGAAAAAGAAAGATGGCAGCACCAGATTTTGTGTGGACTATCGACGCTTAAATGATGTAACGAAAAAGGACAGCTATCCGCTTCCTAGGATTGATGACACGCTGGATACATTAAGTGGCATGAAGTGGTTCACAACCCTGGACCTGAAGAGCGGCTACTGGCAGGTACAGGAGTGGCCAGTTCCGAAGGATAAGACAGAAATTCGTGCGTTTTTAGGACTGTGCTCTTATTACCGTCGTTTCGTCCGAAACTTCTCCGAGATTGCTAAGCCATTGCATCGACTTACTGAAGATAAGCGACAATTTACCTGGGACGAGGACTGCACGAGTTCATTCCAAGAACTTAAGCAACGTCTCTGTAACACTCCTATCTTGGGTTATCCCGAAGCCGATAAAGAGTACATAGTCGACACCGACGCGAGTAATACCGGAATCGGCGGGGTACTCTCCCAACGTCATGGGGACAAGGAGATCGTTATAAGTTATTTCAGTAAATCCCTTTCAAAGCCTGAAAGGAATTATTGTGTGACAAGGCGAGAGCTTCTGGCGGTGGTGAAGACTTTGCAGCATTTTAGCAAGTATCTTCTCGGCCGAAGATTCCGCTTAAGGACTGACCACGCTGCGTTAAAATGGCTGCTTCAGTTTAAAAATCCAGAAGGGCAGGTTGCGCGCTGGCTGGAACAGCTGCAAGAGTATAACTTTGAAACAGAGCATAGAAGTGGTAAATCCCATGGAAATGCTGACGCTTTGTCTCGTCGTCCCTGTCCAGAAGAGTGTAAACACTGCATCAGGGAAGAAACAAAGGAAACTGCCCGTTTAAAGGCGATCCGAATGGATAACATCAGTGAAGAATGGAGCAATGAAAACATGAAGCTAGCACAGGAGGAGGACGAAGATTTAATGCCCATTATTCGCTGGAAGCGAGCAGGAGAGGCAAAGCCGGAATGGAAAGATGTTTCCGCAATGAGCACTGCGACTAAGAGTTACTGGGCTCAGTGGTCGAGCTTGCTACTTCATAACGGTATCCTTTACAGAAAATGGGAAACACCTAACGGTAAGAATACCTCTTTGCAATTAGTCATTCCCAGAACTAAGATAAAAGAAGTTCTTCGTTGCCTACATGATGGAACTTCAGGTGGACATTTGGGAATAAAGAAAACGCTCCTGAAGATTCGCCAGCGGTTCTACTGGATTAATTGCCGCGACGATGTTGAAGATTGGTGCCGCAAATGCACGTCCTGTAGCGCTGTCAAAGGTCCTCAGACACGGAGCAAATGAGCTTTAAAACTCTACAATGTTGGAGCTCCGTGGGAGAGAATCGCTATTGACGTGGCTGGCCCTTTTCCCCCAACTAATGACGGCAACCGTTACTTTATGGTTGTGATGGATTATTTTACTAAGTGGCCTGAGGTATTTGCAATACCAAATCAGGAAGCAACCACGGTTGCACAAAAATTGGTCCATGAAGTTTTCTGTCGCTTCGGAATACCTCTCGAGATACACACCGATCAAGGCAGAAATTTTGAATCCAGAGTGTTTCAGGAGACATGTCGATTGATGGGAATCCATAAGACCAGGACGACTCCATACCACCCACAATCAGATGGAATGGTGGAACGATTTAATCAGACATTGGAAAGACACTTGGCCAAATTGGTGGAGGAACATCAAAAGGATTGGGACCAGTATATACCTCTCTTTCTATTGTCTTACCGAACAGCTGTGCATGAAAGCGTAGATGAAACTCCAGCCTACATCAACTTTGGACGCGAGCTTAGACTACCAGCTGACCTTCTGACGGGATGTCCACCGGAGGCCTCTCGTAGTGTAACAGAGTACGTGTCAGATCTTCGGGGGAAAATGGACACTATATATAAACGTGTCAGAGAGGTTGGCCTACGAGCAAGCGAACGGATGAAGACACGTTATGACCGCCGGGCTCATGGCAACGTATTCGAAGAAGGCTCTTTAGTTTGGCTTCATAATCCATTACGGAAAAAAGGAAAAAGTCCCAAACTGCAGCCAAAATGGGAAGGTCCTTATACAGTAGTGACTAAAATGAACGACGTGACATATCGTATCCGCCGAAATGATAGATGTCAGGCTAAAATTGTACACGTAGATCGTCTGGCCCGATACCACGGAGACAATTATGCTCGAGACGAGCATAACTAAGGAGGGGGCAGTGCTACGAGCGCGCCATCTGTTGGAGCTCGGCTGCAACGTCGATGCGTTTCGTCAACAGATTGGCGCTGCTTACAACTTATATCGCGATAGTGATTCGGCAGTGCTGGTACAATATAACAAAAATGTTTGGCGCATCTGGCTGAGAGCAATTTCTGGAACGGTCGGGCGATTCCCGATGGAGATTGTTCTCGGCTGGCCCGCCAGGTGGGGGGCGCCTAGAATTCGGTGGACTTTTCTAGAAAGAAGCTCCACCGATATAAAAGGCGCCTCAGCCAGCACTGCCGCCAGTCTATTTTGAATAGTGAAGCGAGCGAGACAACAAGCGATAGTGCAGTAAAGTGAGTGAACTAGCTCTCAGTGATACAGTTCAGCGATATTTAGAATTTGGTGATCGAAGTGACACAAAATTGCCTTTGTTTGTGTTTCATTTGTGAATTGTTTTCAATAAAAGAACATTTGTTAACTTTTGGTGTTTCTACTCTAATCCGCACCTTACCCGCGTAACAATATAAATATAACTCTTTCACTAATGTGTTTATAGGAAAGGAAGTGTACTCAAGGGTTTTGTTTTGCTACTCCCATTGTGATGGCATCGTTCGTTCATAAGAACTATTTATGCATTAATTTCAGTTCATTGACATTCTAATAGTCCGTGAATTAGTTATATTCCAGCCTTGGCGAGGACTTTTCTTTGTGTGTACCAACAGAGAAATAGAGAATTTTTGTTTTGAAATGAACCTAATTCCTCATTTTATTGATTCTTTTTGTGGTATAAAATGTAACAACTTTTCCACAAAAAGGCTACCATTAAAGAATTGCTTTCGATTTTAAATACTTTAATAAAGTTTTTTTTTTAACTTGATTTTCATTTATTTGTGACAGGTGCGATTGCAACAGCTTCGCTGTGGCGTTGCTAGAAGGGCCCGAACCACAGAATGTGACCGCGGCTACATGGATTGAGCCATTAGGTATGTTTCTTGTTTGATGACATTTAAAAATTAGGTGAAGTAAACTAAATATAAGCATTTTTAACAGTTTGTAAGCACCATTCTTAACCGATCCCTTGCAGGTTGGACCTGATAGGTGGTGCTGTGGTCGAGATCTAGAACTGAGCGTTTGAATAACATGCCTACAAAGGTGAAGTTCCGCTCGGGTGAATGTCCAAAACGAAATTGGCTGAAGCGGAGCTCAGTATTAAATTAATTTGTATCTTTGACAGTGCTCGGCGGCTAGAGCTATCTATGGAAATATGTGAAGATGGTTGTAAATCGGGTGTTTAGTTACCAAATCAGGATCTATCTAGATCAATTCGCTTGACTTTGAATTCACTGAAAATGGACAAAAACATCCAAATGGTTAAGGCTGAAAAAAAAACGCAATGGTGTGATGTAAACTTTTGTAAATAGTCAGTCAGTCAGCGTGTTTGCGTCCACTGCTGGACATACGCATCTCCAATCCTAGTGATCCAATGTAAATAGTGATTTTCTCAATTATAATTTGCTCATGTGCTTTGCCTATACTCGTAAACGAATTAGGCTAATGCCTGACAAAATCGTGTCCAGAGGGCGCCTGCTGCGTGCTGTCGATGGCGTGGGGTGAGCGCGGCGCGTGCGCGGTGCGCGTGTCGCGCGGCGGCGCGGGCGACACGGCGCGCGTGCTCGTGCATGCGGCGCCGCAGCTCATATGGCCGCCGGCCGCCGCCATGCTCCTCGGCGCCTCTGTACCGGTGAGTGGTCGATGGTGTGGGGCAAGATTTTATCTTACTATCTGCCTGCATCTATCTTCTTTGGCTTCCGACCAGTCTCTAACCTGTACAACCGTTTAAAAACAAAACTTGCGACCAAACTTAAAACAAGAAATAAAAACTAAACTTAAAAAAAAAATTACTTGCAAAAGTATGAATACAGTGCACTCAATAATTAAAATACATGCATCAGCTTATGTCTGCCAGTGTATATAACATATAATAATAATAATAACTTAACAGAGATAACGCTGTGCTCTGATCTAAATTCACAAAAGAACCCAACAACTGAAGTGACATCAGTCACAGACTCGAACAAATGCGTGCGTAAGAACGTGCAGTTATGTGTGCGACCAAACAAACTACATACATTTCAGATCATTATAAAGATCGAACATTGGTTGTGTCGGTAGGTGCTGGCAGCCGGAGAGGCGCTGGCGGCACACACGGCGGACCCCGGCGTGGCGGACGTGCGCCTCCGCGGCCCCCCTGCGCCCCGCGCGCACCCCGATCTTCAGCTTTTCACGCTTAAGTGCCAACGAGTACGTATTAAAATTAAGAAGATACCACATATGGACATGGACTGGATTTTGAACGTGAAGGCAATGTGGACCAGTGAAATCCGCTGTTACATCAGAATTGATGAGAGCATTTATCTTTACTAAGGGCTGATTTTGAAATGGTCTGATAAACAGCCAGATAACTATTCGACAGATTTATTGACGCTTCTGCTTATCCATCCGATATAGTAAGTCCATATGTTTATTAGTAAAATTATAGTCAGATCATTGTGATAGAAGATGTAATTCTCCGGCAATGACTATCCGTCCTTTGACAAACATGAATTTCTACTATCAGTCCAATAAGTACTATCTGAGGATTGAAAATGGGCCCTAAAATGTGACAAAATATAAACAACAGATGCAACAGTGGTGGCAATCAGGTGGAAAGTAATTTTTGCAACAACATTAAAGACGTGTGTTTACAGAAGGGTGAGACGACCCTAGAGCTGCAGTCGCGCAGCTCACAGACGGAGGAGGCGGAGGCGGAGGGGGGCGGCGCGGCGGAGGTCGCGTGCGCGCCGAGCGTCGCGCGCGTGCGTCTTGCCGCTCGAGGCGCGCCCAACTGTAGTGCGCCGCCGCCTCGTGACGCCACGGTGAGTGGAGTGACTGTCCCACTATTTATTGACAGTCACCATACTTGAAAGTCAATAGATGGCACTACAAAGGTGACCAACCTGTTATTGTTGAAGAGAAAAAAAATTGATAATTGCACGCGGTCCCCTTACCATTCAAGACACACTAAATGGGTTTTTTATGAATGGTTGGCTAAATGGGTTGGGCTGATGAAGCAAAGAAATTAAGCTTCTGATGCAAACTTAGATATTAGATACCTAATTTCATGGAAGTTGGAACAATGGTTTTCAAATGATTAGTAAACTACATTTGTTTGGGGAAGTATAATGTACGCTACATATGGGAAGATATTCCCCAGTACCTTTTGTCGTCCTTGGACTCAATTCAGCGCCGAGTGGTCCATCTTATTGGGGACCCATAGCTCACCGCTGGCTTGGAGTCCCTGAGGCACAGATGGTTTGGAGGTCGCTCAGTCTGTTCTACAGGTACTACCTCTGTGGAACTTGTATCCTTTATTGATCCCTATCCTACCTATATCCGGAGCACCCGCCGCAGAGAATCAGAGCAACCTCCTTGTGGTTGACATTAGGCTTTTGAGAACGAACCCTCTCCCAAACTCATTTCACTGCCGCATCACCAGGATATGGAACTGTCTAACGGCGGGTACCTTTCCTCATACCTATAACCTGGGTGTCTTCAAGCTTATCTGATAAACTTTTAATTGTTTCGATGAGATCGCTTCTCCGTTTCCGTTCCTCCTGTGTGGTAAGGTCCAAAGCTTCTAGACAGTTCTCATACAATTGGAGGCCACCATAATTTTGCCCGCCGCTGGTATGGTGCCTCGCTGAGCGTGGTTTCGCGAGGTGAGGTGTATTTGGCTTTTCTGAGCACCTTTGGTCCTCAGCGCAGCCACCCATACCGGTTTTTACTAAAAAAAATCATAGATTTCATAAGCGATGTTAGCTGAGAAAAATACAATGGGCGCGGGCAACTGATTTCTGCTAGTTAAGCCAGTTGGCTTACCTAGTGCTCTTGGATTAGAGTGGTTTCCTGGAGAATGAAACGATGACACGTGTGTGTGGTGTGCGCAGGCGAGGGGCGGCGCTTGGGTGTGGGTGCGCGCAGGGGGCGAAGCTCGTGTCGGCGTAGCGCTGCTGGACGCGGCCGGCCGCGAGCTCATGGACGAGCGAGGGCACCGGTACGTCTCCGCTGTTGTCTGACAGCCCTGCGAACGACCGCATTTTCGCACAAAAATAACGTCTCTGCGAGAAATTTTAATGTTTGTGTGTTTCGAAAAGGGGACCTTCGTTAGCAGATGCATTTTTGCTTTAAAATTTATGAAATCTCTTTTGTCTTCTGACACAGGTTATTTTAACTCAAGGTATCTTATCGTAGGGTTGCCCGGGTAATGATTTTGAAGTGAAGGTTCCGAATCAAATAAGCTCCCCAAAGACGTAATTAATGCTAACTCAACCAATCAATTTAAAAAACGTTTGGACACTTAATTTAAAAGAAAATAAAACGAAGAACCAGTTAACCCTTTCCCCGCCAGGAACGAATATATCCGTCAAAGCAAGGCATTCTGCAGGCGCCATCGTCGGATATATCCGACAGAAAACTACTCCACTTCAAACATTAATAAAACTTTCCTGATTACGAAATAATGTGTTTTATTTACATAATTGCACAGTAAATACTAGCGTTCATTAGATTTCTACTGTTTCAACAGTGGAAACACACTATTTGCAACAAAACAAACAACAATTCAAGACTGCATATTATCGAAATAATTGTAGTGTGGCGTATTGAGAAGGATTATGCCAAAAAACCTTGGCAGTGAAAGGGTTAATCTATATTACAAGAGCAATTGACCAAAAAATCAAAAGCAAATAAATTAATGTGTAACCAAATACTACCTTCATAACTTTCCACATGCAAACAAAACACGATCAACTTAAACTAATGAAAAATAAGATTTAGAGCATAGGCTGCCTGTCTAAAATAAATAAATTAATCTAATACAGATTCCGATTGATGCTGATTGAAAGTTGGTGGATATTGAAGTGATATTCGATGTTAATGTAGCAATAATGTATTCATGAGGAGATGAAAAGAAAAAAAACAGAAAAAAACGTAAGCACCATTTTAACTGAGATTGCCGTCCATGGTTAAGTCTTCAATCTGTAGATTAGGTCGCCAGTGCTACTGCCGAAAACATAAAAATAACCATCGGAATCTGTGTGCAGTGTGTCGTGGGAGGCGAGTCCGATTCACCGCGCGCTCGAGTACGCAGCCCCCGACCGCCTGCTGCTGGAGACGGACCCCGAGTACGAGCCGGTCCCCGTGCCACTCTCTTATTACCAGGTTAGTCTCCTTACCCACACCCGCATGCTTAAATTTTGCGATAGCAGAGGTCAGAGATGATGCTGGCATTAGAATAAAAGCATTAAAAAAACTGGACGACTGTATCTGGGATCGAAACGCCAGGCTCTCAAAGAGGTGCCCGACCACATCCATGGGCTATCTAACTTTCACAGACTAGCAGTTTTGGTATTTCCTTTACATGCGACTTTCGAAATTGCTATTTATGAAGTCGCAAATAAAAAACCAAAATATATAGAGTTCTTAGCAAAGTCAGGGTCTTTAGTATAATCAAAGAAGTCACTTATTAATTTATGATTTAATGCAAGCTGTTGACTCTAGTGCTTTCACAAAATATGTTATATAGTGTCAATCCCTTTTAAATACATATTATTTCAGTCATATCTTCATCTACAATCCTATTGCTAGCAATTATAACCCATAATGATGCTCCTTTTGCAATACACAAAGTGTTACACGAAATAGTACATATGTCGTACATGTACAGATTATACGAGCGGGACAAGCAGCGGTGGGTTGGAGCGGCGTCATACGCGCAACGGCCGGAGACGCCAGTGCCAGCATACAGGCGCGCGTCGTTGCTCCATTGGTGGTCACTCCGCAGCAGGTAAGGTAGTGGTTAAATTATCGTAGGTAGAAACGATGGGCTCTAAGGCCTACACGTGAAGATTTAACTTTGAATAAAGTTTGTACTTAGGTTCCTATCTCACTGTGACCCCACCAGTTATGTCACCCGAACAATTGTGTGGGTATTTCACCTGGTGTGTGCTTGCGCCAGAGCGTCACGAGCGCAAACAACCACTCGAAATTCGTCTGTTAACATGACACGCTGTCCCAATACAGATGTTGCCAGCCCACAATACACCAATGCATGGTCTTTCTTGGACACCGGTTGCCCAACCAGTTTGAGCTTATAAAACCAGTTGGGTCACGGTGTGGTGACTGAGTGAGTAGTTACAAGCGTGGATGTCTGTACCCGACAGTGATATGATCAGTTATCGGGTGCTATCATCTTGCGGTCTGTGATGACTATCTCATAGTGTTGTGTTTCAGGTGTCCGCAGCATTCGAGCGCGGCAAGGTGTCCGTTGCGGCACTGGTGACGGGCGGCAGCGGGCGCTACGCCGTGGAGACGCAGAAGGAGGTGGTCGCTAGGGTGGAGGACGGTCGACTGATGGCCGAGTGGCCGGCGCCGGGCCGCTACCGGCTCACTGTCAGTGATGACTGTCTCGCTGATGAATTTTTATATGTAGAGGTTCGTAAGCTTTAAAATATTTTTTAAAATTTGTTTAACTTGCTTCAAATTTAACCAGCAACTCAGAGCAACAGATCAAATTTGAGTGAGTGTACGTGTGGCCCTGTGGCAGGTCCGCGTGGAGGAGGTGGTGTCGGTGGAGGTATCCGGGCCGCGCGCGGTCTGCGTGGAGGCGTGCGTGCCGCTGGCGGCGGTGGCGCACGGCGGCGGCGGGCGCTCGCTGCTCGCCGCCGCCGCGCCCGTGTGGCGCGTCACCGGCGGCGCCGAGGTCCGCGAGCAGCGACTGTGCGGACTGCGCGAGGGGCTCGCCCTGGTCCGTGCGTCCGTCGCCGGCGTGTGGAGCGCCGAGATGGAGGTGAGGCAGTTGTTTGGTTAGAGGCGTGCATCGCGTGAGATGCGATCATCAGTATGGTCAATCCTAGTTCTCACCTAAATCGCCGTTTATGGAACTTCAAAGCTACGTTGCAAGTACTTCGTACAAGTTTTTACGTCTTAATCTGTCGTTTTACTTCTTCAACCTGTCAAAATCAAACTAGAACTTCCGATTTGTATGATACGCGGAGTCGGCGTCGTATTTACGGCGACGGTGAGCAAGCGATCAAATCTAACTCAGACTCGCAAATGTTAGTTCGCTTAACGCCCACAGCGTGCGCTCTATAATTTCTCGATACATTTGAAAACGCTAGGTGATTGGATTTGCGTGAACGCCAATTTTAGTGACAAGTGGGATTAGGGGCTCTGTTCATGCCCACTATGTTGGGATGAATAAATTTCTATTGCTGACTCTTAGTATGAGGACAGGAATAGCCCCAGGTGTCAGCGCCGCTCTAAGAATGAAAACATTTAAACCCCTACAGCCTACCCCAAAGCAAGGTTTATTACAAGAGTACAAATACACTATAATAATTTTGTTTGATTTTTTACTATAGCGTTCGTAATTTACTTGTAGCTAAAAGTTGTTTTATAATAAATTTTTTTAGTAAATCAAGCCAAATCAAACACTATGCTTATTGTTTGCTTTTTGGACGCGTTGAATCCTGCTCATCACGAAGACTATTTATTTTAAATACAGGCTGTGCCAGAGCGCATTAGAACAATTTCTTCCCGTGCCCGCGAATACGTCTATCCCGTCGGGAAGTGCCACCTTGAGTGGATGTTGACTACAACTTAAAACAAATTAGAATGCATTAAGCATTGTAAATAGTTCTATTAATTTGTAGGTTATTAAAGTGCGATTTTCTTTAAGATCAAGGGACCACAACCCACTGCCGGTGTAATCTGAAGTCTCAACTATGAAACTGCTGAGATAACTACTCGGTACTTGATGACATATGAGTGTGTGCGTAACCGCGTGCAGGTGGTGGTGTTCCCGCCGCTGCGCGTGCGGCCGGCGCGCGTGCGCGTGCCGCCCAGCGCGCGCGCGCAGCTCTCGCACGCGGGCGGCCCCCCGCCCCACCTCGCCGCCTTCACGTACGTCGCCGCGACCGCCGCCGCCACCTCTGCCTCCGTCGACGACATTATCCATGTAAGTCTACATATCAATGTGCGGTTCTGATATGATATAATAGTAATTTCGTATCTATTAAATACATAGAATGATTAATATATTGTCATAATATTCATTTAGACTTTTGAACATGCCTTTGAGCATTCAAAATCTTATAGCCATTTTTGAATGGTACCCGTGTTTAATAAAACGTGGTGCGGTGCAGGTGACAGCAGGTGGACTTCTCAGTGGCCTGCATGCGGGCTCGGCTCGAGTGCGGCTCACCGCCCGAGACTCCGACGGTGCGGAGATGGCGGAAGCCTACGCCGACATCGAGGTAAGGCACAATTTTTCGTTGACTCCATGAAGCAGGTAACAGGACTCGATAGTTAACAGTTCGTAAAGTGTTCTGAACGACAGGCTTCGACTGGGTCTTGAGAAAATATTGTGTACGGATCGAATGAATTAATTTTTTAAGATACATGAATCATTAGGAAAGCCTAGGTCAAACGAGTTTAGAGAAGTTGTATATTTTTTCAAGCTGTGCTGGCTCTAAGGAGTAGCTGATAGCTTGAAGAAATTGTATTTGTTAAGTCACTATGGGGCTAGCATAGTTAGTGATGGCTTAAGTCCCAAATAAACAACTTGCAAAAAAAAAAAAAAGAAAACGATACTCACATCAGTCACTGCTGTGACTTTTTAAGTATTAGGTTACACAGAAAGTACAATTATTGTGTGCACCAAGTAATTTGACTGGGTGGCTTGCATCCACTTTTTTTTATGTAACTGGTTGTGAATGACTAATACCACATCCACCGTCGATCATGCCATAGCCCCATTTGTTACCATTTTTTATTGCTACTTCGATCACCTTTTCTTAATGAACCCTGACATAGATGGCTAATACCACACAACTACAGTTATATTAGTCCAATACACCACATTCCCGAAGGAATTAGGTGCCACGCCAGGGCCTACTCTTTATGAGCATGGCTACATTGTTCTGGGTGGAGAATAAGTACAATTTTTCATTGCCGTCTCGACCATCTTTTCATGCAATGTGATGGTACCAATTTGGCTGGGATCTACAGTTTAACATGAATTCCAAACCATGGAACAGCCTCGCGTTCATGACAAAATACACTTCTCCAAATCAGGAAGAGAAATAAATTGGTGAATTAACGGGGCGTGGATCGACCTCTGTCATGAGAAGCAAGCTAGGATTAGCGTTACATATTATTTAACGCTACGCTATGCTATGTATAGGGTTGCTAAATTCAAGTGGTAAGGGGCAGGCTACGTATGTCGCAGAGATGACCACAGATGGAGCACTGAACTTTTGATGTGGAGACCCTACACAGGGAAAAGAAGCATCGGCAAAACGCCAGCACATTGGTCAGACAATATAAGTCAGACAGCAGGTGACAACTGGCGAAGAAAAACAGGAGACCGCACAACTTGGCGAAGTCTGCACGAGTCTACGTCCAGCAGTGGACAGCAAAAGGCTGAAGAAGAATTCAAATTCAAATTTATTTATTTTTACCAAAAAACTTAGCCTTATAGTACTGTAAGTAATGTAGGAGAATACCAATTTATGTGTATACAGCCGGTGGCGAAATTGGTAGACGCAATATCCGCGAATGGTATGTTTTGCTGGTTCGGGTCCAGCCTTGCAGTATATTCGTAAAGTAGTTCTTTTGACTGGGCTCTTTCTTCAATTAATGTGTCCTTGCTTCACGGTAGATTATACATACATGCATACATATCACATTCCTTGAAATAAGCGACGTACCTGCTTAGTACGAAAAAGTATAATTACTAATAGTACATTATTAAAAAAATATATTTCTTTTAATAGCTAGGCTGCTATATACTTTAGTAATCCTGCTTTTCATGCTAGGATTCCCTGTGTTATGAGAAGCAGGGTCTTTATCAAACTGTTGGGTTAAATTAGACTTATAAATTAAAACACTCTGAAGAAAAAGATTATTTAAGTTTACTTTTACTATGTATGTAGTACTATGTCGATCATTTATTTATTAATGCTTTTTCTGCCATGATTATTTTATATGTATGTATATTAAATGTTATTAAGTAAAAAAATAAATAAATAAAGGGTTGCCGCTCTAACTGCCCCGAGCGACGAGTTGACGGTGTCGCTGCCCCCGGCAGGTGGTGAGCGTGCGCGGCGTGCGCGCGGCGGCGGCGACGGCGCACCTGCTCGTGGGCGCGGAGGCGCCGCTGTGGCTCGAGGCGGAGCCGGCGCTGGGGCCGGCCGCGCTCGCCGCGCTGCAGCCGCCGCCGCGCGTCGCGTGGAGCCTGCGCGACCCCGCCGCCGCCACGCTCACCGCGCCGCTGCTCGCTGCGCGTAAGGGCTGCCGTCAAAGTGACCGTTCACATTTATTTTTGCGGTTCCGTACTCGAAGGGTGCCAAAGAAACCCTATTACTAAGCCTCCAATGTCTGTCCGTCCGTCTGTCACAGGGCTGTATATCATGAACCGTATTAGGTTGCTAGCTAAATTTTTACAAAGTGTGTATTTATTTTGCCACTGTGACAACTAATAGGTAAAATTAAAAAAATATTAAAATTAAAGGGGGCTCCATACAAAAAACGTGATTTTTTTTGTGTTAAATCTTGTACTTGTTTTTCTTTGTGAAATCTTTCGCGTATTTCGATGTTGTTATTGCTAGCTGAGCCCTATAGTTGTATTATTATGTAGGTCCATATTGATTTCAGAATTGTTTTGTATACCATTCACATTTAGTAACAAACATTCGGGAAGGCTGTAATTGAGGCCCATCCGCCCGCAGTCTATAAAATTAAAATTAACGTCTAAATGTGTTGGCAAGAGCAAAACTCTAGAACTACGGCCGTTTTCTCATTTCTTCTCATTCTGGCTAGTTTTGTTTTTCAAATGTTTGTCAAACTCGGAGGATGGGTCTCAGCTATAGTAGCACCCGACAGATGGCGCTGTTGTCGAGATCCAGAACTGACCGCTTGAATAACACGCCCGTGAAGGTTTATAAAATTGTACCAGGCTCCACTCAGGTGAATGTCTAAAAGGAAATGAACCCAGGTGGAGCAGGAAACCTCAGATAGTTTTAAAACAAAAAAATTGCTTTACCTTTATCATTCACATTGAGCATGTATTCGAAAACGAAAAGTACCATTTGATTTCAATTTCCTGTGCAAGTAAAATTAACTGGTCCCGGTATATTCACAGAATCGCCAGACAAGTCTTCAGCTGAAGGTCTATCGGTGCGGTTGATTCCGCTCCGACCTGGTCCCATCATCGTGGACATGCGAGTTCGTAACTTTGCCCAAGTAAGTGGTGTGTTCGGTCTTGTCTACGCACTTTCAGATCTTAAAATATCGCTCCACTGGAAAGAAATTGTCAGAATTTATGTCAAAATTATAGAAAAAATACACTGGGCCCCACTAAATTAGAACTAAGAAGACAACTTTGCGATGTAACCAACCTTCGAACAATGTTTGCTATAAATACTAATGAAGTTCTTTGTGGTATTTTTTTAAAACTAAACCAAAATCGTTTCAACTCACTTAAAAAAGCATTTATAATTTTGAAAAAAAAAGCCTCATACATTTTGTCGGAGTCACATTTTCAAGTTGTATGAAGACAGCAAACTCTTTAAAATAAATTGAAAAAGAAAAGTTGACGATTCAAATGTTCTTAAAACAAATAGAGCTTTCCTTGGGGCGAAAATTAGAAACAGTAAATTATTTTTTTGACATATTTGGTGTGTATTTCGTTGAACAAAAAAACAACTCTGTTGCTATAAAATCATTTGGAAATGCAAAATAAAGATGCTCCTGATACAATATTTTGCAAGGTACTATACATATTTTCCAAATCAATAATGGTACGTACAAATTTTGTGTCGGACCATACAAAAAAGGAAAGCTATTTCCTACTCTATTTCTAAATATGTTTGGTTTAAATTATGCCAACAACTTAACTATTTAAATTTCATCAAAGTTTTTCATTTACTGGAATATTAAATGCTAAATGCAACATTATGAATTAAAAGTATCCAAAATCAAGTTGCTTTTCACTAAAATCATTTAAGAGAAAACTTGTTTTAAATATGTTCAAGATGGATGTGGGCTCAAGACAAAACTTTAACATGTATGTTTTTGTTACATTTCCCGTTCAATCTATGGTTGGTATAGATTGTTAGCCCCGATTGCACGAAGTGAAGTCACTTTTTACCTCATGGTGTTCCCTCCATACTGTCCAATCAAAGTGACGTGTTTGATCATATGTTGACGTTGATTTTGTTTTTTTGTCTTTTTGTGCACTCGGCTCTTAGTCGTCAATTTGTTCAGTGCGGTCGATACGTTTGCTCTCTCCCGCAGGACGGCGAGAGTCGCTCGTGGGACACGACGGTGCAGGTGACGGGCGTGCAGGAGCTGTCCGCCGCACTGGAGGGCTCTGCGGGGCCGCTGGGCGCAGGCGGCTTGGCGGTGGCGCTGGGCGGCGCGGTGCGGCTGCGCGCGCCTCCCGGCGCCACGTGGCGCGCGCTCACCGCCGACGCGGCCGCCTTCGAGATCTCGCCGGGCGGCGAGCTGCGCGCGCTGCGCGTCGGCTTCGGCGTCGCGCTCGCGAGCCACCGCGACGAGGCCGGCAACTTCGAGAGGGAGACGGTGAGGAAATTTATTTTGTTGATCAAAAAATAAAGCCATAAAATACAGAAAATAAGCCATAAAATACAGAAGATAATTTTGTATGCATTTGTATTTGTATTTGTATTTGTATATATAAATCAGCCTTTGGAACACATAAGGAGCACTTGGAGTCGTCAAAATCTATTCTACATAAAATATAAAATACAGAGCATCAATAGAATTGTCAAATAGTTACTTAATTAAAGTACCAGTAAAAAGATAGCTAGCATCAACAGAATTGTCAACAGGATAACTAATTGGTAAATTAAGAAATAAGTGTTATTATTTATAATATTACATTACAATATAGATCAGACAATTAATAATTTAATAGACTTGTCAACTCAGGTAGCTCCTATTTAGTCATATATTCTTGTATCGTGTAACATTATTTTTTAATTAGATATGTTTTAACTGTGTTCTTGAAACATTTACCGGTAAGTTCCTTAATATTATTTGGTAAATGGTTATAAAACCTAATACTATTGCTTACAAAGCTTTTGGCTGTTTTAGCCAGTCTACACTGGGTAGATGCAATATTATTCCTATTTCTAGTTGAGTAGTTGTGGATATCTGAGTTCAGTGGAGTATCTAAGATATGTTTATGGGCATACATGATATTATTATAAATGTACAAGCCCGCCATTGTCATGATTCCTGCTTCAGCAAATTGGTGTCTGCAAGATGTTAATGGTTTAAGTCTTAAAAGTTGGCGTAGAGCCCTTTTCTGCAGAACGAATATTCTGTCGGATGTAGCAGCATTTCCCCAGAATGTAATGCCATAGTTCATAATGCTATGAAAATAGGAGTGATATACTAATTTGGCAGTTTCTATCCCACAGAGTTGTCTTATCCTGCCAATGGCAAACACGGCTGAACTGAGTTTTTTGGCAGTTTTATCAATATGAACGTCCCATTTCAGCTTGTTATCAACACTTAATCCAAGGAAATTTACGATGTTTACTAATTCTATTTTGCTATCATCAACATCAATGAATTCTGGTACACCAAGCTGTGGTCTCAGTGAAAACATTACTGTTTTCGTTTTTCTAGTGTTGAGGAGCAGGTTGTTCGCTGAAAACCATTTGGTCAACATTTTAAGTGCATATCCAACTTTTTCCACCATGCCCTGAACGGAGACACTTTTCAATACCAAGGATGCATCATCAGCAAATAGTACAATATTTCCTAGACCCTTGACATAGTCTGCCAAGTCGTTAATATAAATTAGAAATAGGAATGGGCCCAAAATAGATCCTTGGGGGACTCCAATATGGCTGGGTGTGTACTGAGATTTAGCACCATTTACCTCTGTTAACCTTTGGAGCGCGAACGACGCAGCATCGGCGTCCTGTACCGCGCTCCCGAATCGAATAAAAATCTATATCTAAGACACTGATCAAGGTATCTTCAAAATAATAACTGTTCCATGTAGCTAGATAGTGCCTCCATTTATTTACGTTACTTTTGTAGTAGTTTGGTTCAAATATAAAATAATAAAAATCATATAACATTGACTTTAGAATTTTTTTAAATATTTTGTGATGTTACTCGAGGTTTAGGGTAAAAAAGATAAAGTTATGAAACAAATTTGTTTTTTATTTCGTAGTTTTTGATAGCTGCTATAACATTGTGTCAAAAACTAATGACCCCGCCATACAAAAAAATATTATAATTTGGTTCCAAACATCGCGAACAAAAGCGACACTTATTGTTTTTCAAAATAATATTTTAGAATTTATTATAAATTATTTACGATATTATCTCAGTTGAATTTATTTTTAATTTATTGAATAATGATGGAAGAATATTTACATAAAATTTTTGTAAAGAAAAAGTTTACATAACATTTTCAGTAAAGGAAAAACCCGAAAAATCTCTCTACATTACTAACAGTCTAATTAGAATCTAATCTAATTAGAATCGAGTTAGATTTTATATCATCATAAACTGTTATATATACACAATTTTTTTGTGTAAGATAATGTTATAATATGTAATCAATAACATTTTATTTTGAACATTCAAATTCGGCTATAAAATTGCACTCAGCGCACTCATACATGCAAACGCTCCACTTGAACACACGTCGGTGAGCACGCGCTCTATCTATAGATAGGTGGGCGCGCGCGTTCTATCTATATAGGTAGGCACTTACTCAGCGCGAGGAAGGTCGAATCTTGTTGCTGGAGTAGAAACAGGCTTCCGTGACACGAAGCATTGGTGACATGGTCTTTGAAATAAAACACGTAAATATAAGTTCATAGAAATATAGCAGCACAAGTATATTTTTTAACATTTTGTAAAAGTGAAACCTAAAATGAATAGAAATTCGAATTAGCGACGGATGGTAAAAAAAAACACCTAATGATTATATCTGAAGTAGAGTTTGTGCGTTGTCTGTCCGTCCGTCTGTCAGACACCTCCTCCTATTATTGAAGTTACAAAATTTACAATGTATGACGAAAACAAGTTTTGACATGACAGGTAGGTAGATCAGGTCGGGCCATCTAGTTTGAGGGGTCGCATGATGAGTCTAAGACCAGAGTTTCCCAAGATATGATGAAAAAAAATTTTTGAAGTTGTTTGACATGCATGGTAATTGCTCCCGTGCATGTCGCAAGTATATTTTAGGCATCTTTTGTGTCCACACACCACCCGTTAGCATGAGAATAGGTGCGACATGCACGGCAGAATTCGCCGAAATGTCATACAGCATGCACGGCAATTGACCCAGTGTGACTTGTAACCAAAAACCGGCCAAGTGCGAGCCGGACTCGCACACGAAGGGTTCCGTACCATCGTAAAAGATTTAACATAACAAAATCACGTTTTTTGTATGGGATTTTAAATTATTTTTCAATTTTACCTATTTGTTCTTATAGCGGCAAAATAAATACACACTCTGTGAAAATTTCAGCTGTCTATCTGTTACGGTTACTGAGATACAGCCATGTGACAGACGGACGGACGGACAGACGGACGGACGGACGGACAGCGGAGGATTAGTAATAGGGTTCCGTTTTCACCCTTTGGGTACGGAACCCTAACAAGAATACTATGTAACCGAAACAAATAGTACATATTTTTAATTCTATTCTATTACCAGATGCGTCTTGCCCTATGGAAATGTATGCAGAGGATGCAATGGGATTACTTATTAGATATACCAAACGATTTCAAAGCAACAAAATTTGGTATTATAACTCCACGCTCACGAAGTTCGTGAGATCTCGACAAATGACTTGAATCACACTTGACCAACGGCCAGCGGGCGGCCGAGCGGCCGAGCGGCCGACACCAATACACTCACAATGTTTATACTACAAAATATGATTTTCTAGATTTTCGGTCTTTTTTCCATTTTTATGTAAGAAAACATATCAAGTGTGATACATCACCGGATTCTACACAAAATTTGCCACAATCCGGACTAATTACATTCAAGCAAACGTAATTTTTTGTAAACAAATTTTGTAAACAAATGTGATAAATCTTTGAAATCTGAACATGCCAAAAAACATTTGATTTTTTTGCTGCCTACAGAAATTGCAAAAACCTATAACCACTGCATTGATAGATAGCTGAATATATAACAATTTCATTGATATAAAAAAAATTACAATACTTACGTAATATTTTCGTCAATCATCCTTTTCAGCCGGCACAGAACCACGCGCGCAAACGTATCTCGGTCGACTGGCCAGCGAGACGAGCCGCGCGGATTTCAAAAAAATATTTTGTTTTACGAAGTTGCAGCTATTGGGTCGCGGTTTAGCCAATCAAAAGCGTCCTACACTCCTCTATCCATTTGAAAAAGCCAATCATAGACCAGTAAATCTATGCCCACACAAAAAATCGCCAATCAGCGCAGATAGCGGGAGCGCGGCAGAGGACGCCTATGCGGCGTCGTTCGCGCTTTACGGGTTAAATGTCGTCTATTTGAAAGGTATGATCTAAGCAACTTTAGGGGTGTTTCCCGTATTCCGTAATGGGCAAGCTTATCTAATAGTAACTCATGGTGAACGCAGTCAAAGGCCTTGGAGAGATCACAAAAAATACCTACCGTTTTATGTTTGTTCTCCAATGAATTAAGTACATAAGTAAAAAGATTAGCAATTGCATCATTAGTTCCTTTTAGGGCTTGGAATCCAAACTGACTTTTATTGAGGATATTATGCGTATCTACAAACTTTACAAGTTGATCAAGTATAATTTTTTCTAGTATCTTACTTAATACTGGCTGGATTGATATGGGTCTATAGTTGTTACAGTCTATCTTAGCTCCATTCTTGTAAATTGGAATGATTTTACTAATCTTCATCAAGTCAGGGAAAGAACCAGTAGAGAAACATTTGTTAAAAATATCTGCCAGGAAAGGAGCAATGTCACGAATGATGTATGAAATAGTGTTAGTAGATAGACCCCACAAATCCATTGACCTTTTTATTTTGATTTTACGAAATGTTTGAATTATCAAATGAGGTGTAACTGTGTTTAATGTGAAAGAGCTTTTAGTTGGTGGGCAGTATGATTTTAATAAATGCAAAGCAGTATCATCTGTCTTAAGACCTTTGGTGACATTGTTGGCTATCGTTGAGAAATGATAGTTCAATTTATTAGCTGAATAAAAATTATCTTTGTCAATTGTCATACTGACATCAGATTTATTTCCGAGTATACCACATTCCTCTCTTATGATTTCCCAACTGGTTTTGATTTTATTATCGGAGTTATGTAAGCGACGAGAAAGATGAAGTCTTTTGGCATTATCAACAACTTTTTTGTAGATTTTACTATATGCTTTTGTAAATTCATTTGAATCAGCACTTTGATATTTATTTGCATAAAGTTCATACAAATGAATGAATGCGGGAAACTCGTATTCCCTTTGTGGCCCAGTCATTAAATGAGATTTTTCCTTTTCTAAGCTTGGATTGCAATGGAATGTGCTCGTTGAGTTTTCTGACAATGTTTTCATGGAATCTTGTAAACATTGAATCTGGGTCCGCACTACGTGATAACAATTTCAGAATTGGTAAATCTGTTAATAAGGACTGGTGAAGTTTTTCTAATGCCCGTGTGTTTATTTTCCTGGTAATTGAACTGTATACCTTTACCTCTTCAATTGAGCTGAGATAGGTGAATGAAATCGTTTGTGCAAAGTGATCGGACGGTAGGCAGCAAATAACGTTTGCGCTTTCAATATTTGAAATGTCTGTAAAAATATTGTCAATACATGTAGACGATGTTGAAGAAACTCTCGTTGGTTCATGTATTTTTCTTTCTAGGTTATAACATGTGAACAGATTTTCCACTTTTTTTGACTGAGCACTATTGCCAATAAAGTCTACGTTAAAATCTCCGCAAATAATAAGTGATTTATTCGTCTTTGATAGGATATGAAGGACTTGTTCCAATATGGTAACGTACAAATCAAGATTTCCATCTGGAGAACGATAGATAGAAGCTATTATAAATTCGTTCGTTTCAAAACAGGAGATTTCAAAGTGAAGTTCAATCGATTTGGAGGTTATGTCGGTCCTTTCCTTGCCTTTGATGAAACCTCTTGCCATGATCATTGTTCCTCCTCGATTCAGTTCTTTCCTGCAAAATTTACTTACACATTTCATTCCTTCAACTACTATATTTTCATTTATACATAACCAAGTTTCTGTGATACATAATATATCTATTTTCTCAGTTTCAATCGCAAGTGAAATATCCAGCTGTTTTTTTGACATACCTTCAATATTTTGATGCATAACAATAAGAGTTTTTCTATTGTAATTTATGTGACGCGAAGTTTTACCAGGTTCTGCCGAAAATTAGCAGCATTATTACACCTAGTATTTAAGTGGGTTTTATTTCCTATAGGTAAACATACATTTGTGCTGCATATGGATGTCTCCCGTAGATTTGACATGCAGATTGATTTGTTTGGGTATAGAATTAAGTTTGATAAGTAATCAGTTCCCCTCCAAGTCAATGCACCTACCCTGTCATACATTCCGGGGGCTGGGCAATTTAACTCAAGATATGTAGTGTTAGTATTCTTTTTAGTTATATCTAGCAGGTAAGTGTTTAAAATTCTAATATTATTATTAATTCTTGCAGAATTTTGGACATTATTAACATATATCATTGAGCTGATGTACAAGCTGACACCTTGATCTCTGCAAGTTTGTACTATATAGTTCAAACTAGTCACATATTTTTGTACCTTACGATTCGCGCTACTATCACCGGCTATGATTATTAAGGAGTCTCCCGGTCCAAGTGGCTTAATGAGGGCAGGTAAGTCTTTTACCAATTCTTCCAGTGGAGCGTTAGGCTTGCAAATATTAGTTGAGTCAAGAGCTCCATGAATACATCTTGATAGATTCTTACCATATTTATCGGATAAGATTAATACCTTTCCTTTTCGTTTTTCTTCCTTTATTTCGTTCGATATTTCTCGGCTCTTCGAAATGGGAGAGGGCGTGCATGGAACTGGACATGATAAACTATCTTTATTAGTCTTCTTAGTCTGGGCACGGACGACTGGCTGCTTCCCTTGCCTGCCCTTTTCTTTCCTAGGGACATTGGGGACATTAGGGACATTAGCCGCAGTATGTCATATAGATTGCTATGCTATTGACATGCTATATGTCATATAGATTGGCCCATATCCATGTATACACCCTGCTCCCTAAACTAGCCCGTAGACTGTACTATTAGGGAGCAGAGCAATGGGTTAATTTAATTTAAGCGGGTAGGGTATTTCTGGAATATTTTGTAGGAAAAACTTTTTAAAAATACTTTTTAAATGTTATCCACATTCGTGTAGGAGAGGTGAAATGTGAGGGTGTGTCTTGAATGGTGGTTTCGCCGGATCCAAACGGTGTGACAAGCGTCGGAATTAGATAGGTAGTTCCGGCCAACTCCTACGAACCTTATGGAGGTCCCACCTGGGACAAATCCTATAAGACCGCTCCGAACTACAGAGACAGAAACCGCCTAACGATTTTCGTATTCGAGAGTAGAACCGCTTTCTGCATCTGGAATTATTATTATTGTTTGTTTATGAACGAGCAGCTGAAGTGGTATGGCCATATCTTGGTTATGTTAGTTAACATTTTGACAAACGGTGGTTTTTTTAATTAGTTGATAAGCTTCAATATTGTCCAGTTCTGTTTAATTGATTAGGTTTGGATACAGTTCGTCGCACTCGGGACATGCAGGCGTATCTCACAATTATGGCTTTTATAGAATAAATATATTAATTTATTTGCTCTATTATTTATTTTTAAGCTCTTAGCAAAGCTTCTTAACAGGTTATTTTTTACCGCATCTGCAGTATATTCAGTAAAATATGAAAAAAAAAAAACAGAGAAACTATCACTTTTTCAACTCTACTGCAAATTTAATAAAAATGAGATACGCCTGTACGTCCCGGGTGCGACGAATTTGGTTAGTTTTATTTTTCCACTCTATTTTTTTCCAGCTATTAATTATGCTGTACATGTCTCCACCGTGTTCGTGCCAGGTGGTGCACGTGGAGGTGGCGGCGCCGCACTACATCACGGTGCAGGCGGGCGCGGGGGACGGCGACGGCGAGGGCGAGGGGGAGGAGGCGGGGGAGGGCACGGCGCTGCGCGTGGAGGCGCACTCGCCGCTCGGCCGCCGCCTGCTGGCGCACAACCTGACGGTCGCCGCGGACGCCGCGCGCCACCACGGCCTCGCATTCACCGCGCGACGCCTGCCGCACGGGTAACCTCGCCGCTCAATCGTAGGACTAGTGGCGCTCTGAGCTGTAGACCTCGCGCGTCTGTTTGAACATATTTTTTTTTAAAACTTCAAAATTTAGAGAAAAAATAAAAAAAACTGGCTCAACTAAAATTCGTAATATCGTACTTGACTACAAAATTTCGAGAAAATCGGTTGAGGATTGCGACATGTAGAGAAGAACATTTTTAACAAATCTTGGGATGGAGACCTTCACTACGCTCGGTGAATAAATATGGTATGAAAAGTGACACTCCCCTTTATCTTTTTGATTGATTGACATTACATTAAAAATTATATAAATGCTACTGTTTTAAAACCTCTCCAAAGAGACCAATAGCATGGGCTGAACTAAATACGTTAATACTTACTTACTAATTATGGTACAAATTGATACCTAACCTAGCACAATTGGAGCTAAAATTTCAAATAATACTAGCACATCACAATAATAGAAGAAGAAGATAAAAGAAAAAAAATATTTAAAACTAATATTACATTTAACATATATTTGGATAAACTGTTACCACCTTTCTGAGTTCTTTCTCAATTTTTCCCTCCAAAATCTTTTACTTTTGATATAACGTTGAAATTGGTAAATATTTTTTACATTAGACATAGCTTTTACAGATAGCTTTAAATGTTTGTTTGAGTAAAAAAAAATCTGTCCTATGATCTTTTATTGGCTCTCAGAATTGAACAGCAATGAATGTGACTGCTCCACAGATTGGGCACCGAGCTGTTGGTCACCGGGTTGGACGGCACCGGCGCGTTTGTGTCGGTGGAGGCGCGCGGCGCGGGCGGCGTGGTGCTGCGCGACCACGCGCGGCTGGAGGGCGGCGGCGGCGGCGAGCGCGTGCGCGCCGGCGCCGGGCACGCCGTGTGCGCGCCGGGCGGGGGATGGCGCGCGCCCGCCGGCGTGCGGCTCGCCGAGCGCGGCGGCGTCACGCTGGCGGTGCTGCACGCGCGCGCCGCCGCGCGCCACCGCCTGCGCGCCGAGCGCCCGCCGCGCGCGCTCACCATCCTGCAGGCGCCGCTCACCGAGGTACCCACTCGCTGTACCCGTTCCTCCTGCAACGAATGCGAACTGAATTTATTTAGTCATAGCACTCTGCTGCTACTCCCTAGAGAGATGTAGCTCTCTTTAGTTTTTTATGTGACTAGACATGGATGGGTAAGCTCAAGTGGCAGTGGGCTGGTCACGTCAGCTGAAGAGACGACGACCGTTGGAGTAACCGTGTTTTACGCTGGCGGCCGTGGACAGGAAAACGGAGTGTGGGAAGACCATCCACCAGGTGGGATGACGACATCAAGTGATGGTGATCAATGAGATGGTACCAACCCGGTCGGGATTAACCCTTCCACATTTTAAGTAAGGCACCTACAGTTTTACGTGGAATCCGAACCACGGCATGCCTTAACGGTTGGAAACGGTCACCCATACAGGACCTAACCGCGCTCAGAGGTGCTTACCAAGCGTATCGAATCGCAGGGCGTCGTGCCACTGGGCCACGGAGGCTGCTCTAGGTGCTCCAAACGAAGGCTGAGATAAATAGTTATCACTGACACCATAGACAAAGGAAAGTAGGGATAGACTGCTAACGTCATACAACGTACAAACTCGCTAAATACTTTGTGAGAAAAAGAGAAGGGTGGACTGTATAGGTTAAACGAAGAAAAAGGATTTATAATGACGAAAAAGGCGACGAATAATTAATTAGTGCAGACAGTACCTTTGCGGTGGGTCGGAGTTACCTTACACTGGCGCCATTGAGGTGCAACGCCGCAACTCTCCGCCGGTTAGGGATCCCGCCGAGGATTATATTAGCTGCTGCACTTCGCGAGGCTAACCAGGGCTTAGTAATAGTAGCGAAGGCACTGTCCTTTAGCAATTGTCGAAAACTAACGAAAGCGAGAAAATCAAGAGATGCTGCTTCTAGGAAGCTCAATGAAAAAAGTGGTCAAATGTCAAAATGGCAGTTTGATTTTAAAAATTGAATGGGGCCATAGACAATAGAATTTGTATTATTTAAATCAAAAGGTCCAGTCATAAGCAAAGTGTGACAAGCACATTTGGCTTTTACGAAAACTAAACATACTTCTTATTTTCGCTGATACTACGACATTATAACTAGCACCACCTGTCACTGCTAGAACTAGTTACACCATTATTTATCTCAACTTAATTCCAAATTTTGTCTGGGTCAACATGATATAAATGTTACAATTTAACTATAAATTATGTAATGGTGTATGGTTTGTATTTAATGTATTCTCAAATGTGAATTGCAACACCATCTGTTGACTTTTATTATACCTATTCAACACTTGTATCACATTAGCAATCTTTCTCTACTATCATTTATCGATGCCGAACTAAGCTAGCGAAAAGTTTGTGACGTTTGTGTGAAAAACTTTGTGATGTCATTTTGACACATTCTGTATGGACGAAATCTCAAAGGATTGCAGATTGATGTCACAAAGTACTTTTTTTCGTTGGTCTTGGTTTCTGTTACGATGAGATAATTAATGGTCTCCTAATGGGTGCAGTTGGAGTTCATGGCGGGCGAGTGGCCGGCGGCGCTGGTGCCTCTGACGCTGCGCGTGCACTGCACGCAGGAGCAGCGGCTCGCGCTCGCCGACATGCAGCCCGAGCTGCCGTTCGTGTGTCACGCGCCGCCGCCCTTCGCCGCCGTCCCAGCTTTCGACGCCTTCGCCGGTACGAGGCTTTCTTATAACAACTGCCGTACCGCTCGGGACAACATCGAAAACAATGTTTTGGGATAAAATGTAGCAATGAAAGTAGCAAAAGTAGTAATCTCATTGATATTTTTTGGGTGATTTCCGTACGAACATAGTGTTTTTTTATAGATTAAGATAAAACATTGTAGTATTTGATCTTAATAAAATGTTTCGATAAAATTTTCTTGAGATGCTGTCTATTACCAAGTTTGCTTAAATATATGAAGTTACAAACTATAACTCTATTGGCAAGCACACTAAGCAGTTATGTATTCAATCTCACAACAATTTTACCAATACCCCTTGAGGATGTGAGCATGTTTCATTTACAATTAGCAACTTTTTGCCTTATGCCTCATAATTATCTCACAAATGGTAGCTTTTTACCTGACTCAAATCCTCCTTCGGCTCCATCTGATGCAAAGGAGGGTATGTATGTATGTATTTATGTTTTTTCCTTTGTAGTGTTTTAGTTTGTATATTGTTTAATGACATGTAATAACCTAACCTAACCTAACCTACCTGCTTAGCGTGCTTAAAAATACGGTAATAATTTGTAACTTCCTATTTTTGGGAAGTTAGAAGAGAAATAGTGACGAACGACTGTGGCGTCCTCAACATGAAGGAACCTTAATTTTTTTGGAGATTTTGTCCAGTAATTCTCCTCGGTGCAGGCATAGAAAAAGGACGGTAGGGATACAACGTACCAAACTCGCTGAAAACTGCTTATTTTTGCTGGTACTAAGAGATTTTCCACCAGCGCCATCTCCAGTCACTGCTAGAACTACTAACACAGTCATTTAACTGAGCTTAATTCCAAATTTCGCCTAGGTAGGCATGATGAAAACGTTACATTTTAACCATAAATCATTGTAATACAAAAAAAATATCATTGTAATAAAAAAAAAATCATTGTTTTTCATTGGTTTGTATTTAATGTATTCTGAAATGTGGATTGCAACACCATCTGTGAACTTTTATTATCGGTTACGGTGCAGGCCACATAGGATGCTCGGTGTCGTCGGAGACGGCGGTGGAGCGCGCCGAGGAGGTGGAGGTGTGCGCGGAGTGGGGCGTGCTGCGCGCGTGCACCGCCCTGCTCGTGCTGCCGCCCGTGCGCCTCGCGCCCGAGCGCCTCGCGCTGGCGGGCGCGCCGGCCGAGCTCGTCGTCACCGGCCATCCGGCCGCACTGCGCTCGCTGACTGTCACCGCCTCGCCGGGTGAGTGCGGCGCGGAGGTGCAGGCTTTTTTTATATAACTGGACATGAATGGCTAATACTGACTGACCGTCCGATGTTAGCCTAAAACACCACATGAGACCTAGGTGCCATGTCAGGACCTTCCTTATATTGTTCGGCTACGTTGAACTGGATGGAAAACATAGACAATTTTCATTGCCGCTTCTACCATCGTTCATTCAATGCGATGGTACCAACCCGGGCGGGATTAGCCCTACCACTTAGTAAGGAAGGAAAGTGATGTACAGTTTTGTACAGTTCACATGCGGCAGCTAGTTTACATAGGTCGAAATGACTGCCAGCTACGGTTTGACACATTTTGGCTAAATCCTATCGATGCACATATTTGTTTGACTCATTTTCTTTTCATCGAGAATCAAATCACATCGGCGCTAAAGAAGCCACCTTTAGGTTTACAGCGGGTGTCGTGTCGATGCGCAGGTCTCACGGTGTCGACGGCGCGGCGCGCGGAGGGCGAGCTGGCGGTGGCGGTGTCGGGCGCGCGGGACGAGTGTGGCGCGGGCTGGCTGTGGGTGCGGTCGGCGCGCACGGCGCAGGCGCTGCGCGTGCCGGTCGCGCGCGAGTGTGACGTCACGTGCGGCACGCTGCTCGGCACTGCGTACGCGCTGCTGCGGCCGCACCTCGCCGGCTTCGCGATCGCCGCGCTCTGTGCGGCCGCCGCTTATTGTGAGTACAATGCGATTCAAAGAAGCACACTGTGCAACATTATTTCACAGGATTTGTTCCTTATAAGCGACACTATTGACTGCTTTTTTCTCAAAATCAACGAGTTAGATTCCCAGCTAGGATTTTTTTTTTTATATAATGTAGTTTTAGTTTTTATTAAAATAAGCCTTATGATTCCTTTGAGTGTTTTTTTGCTATTTCTTATAGTTTCGGATTCGGCCCTGAAGGCCTACTCGAAATATTCAACCTATGTTGTTGTGTTATAATGTGTTGAAAAAAAATTAAATAAAACTTTAATTTGGAATGTGGGTGGATTAGGTTTATGCATTGCAAGGAGACTATGGAGGAGGGTTTTTTATGTGACTTGATATGGATGTGGTTTTGGCGCAATTGATCCCGGTTGTCGATCGGTGCCCGGTCCAAACCAAGTGCAAAGGGCTGCGAACCAAAACTATATTTCGATTGCAGACTACCTGTGGCTGGGGTTGCCGGGCGCGGCCCGCAGGAAGCCGGCGGCGGTGGAGGCGGCGACGGTGCTGCCGCCGGGCGGCGCGCCGCGCACGTGGCACCGCTCGCCCTACGCGGTGCCCAAGCCGCCGCCGTCGCCCGAGGCGCCCGTCTACGGCGACGCGAGCCTGCTGCCCAACACGAGCTTCTCGCCCGACGCGAGCCGGCCGCACTCGCGCTTCCTGTAGCCACCGACACCCTAGTCAACGAACTACCTTTGTGAGACAATTAAGAACACTACTTGTAGTGACACCCCTGAATGTGACATGAATAGTCACCCATTTTTTTAATGAAAACCCGGTATGGGTGGCTGTACTGATGACCAAAGACGCCAAAAGAACCTTGCCTTGCGAAACCACACACAGCGAGGAGCCATGCCGGCGGATTTGCGGACTATCGCTGAGTCCCAGTCGCCATGGTCCATATCTGTACCGCTGCATTGTTTTTTGTTGGCCAAGTAATTGGACACGTGGAATATGACCGAACTTATGTTTTCAGAAATTACGAGATGAAACATTTTATTTAAGATGTTAAAAGTTAGGTTAGGTTAGTTATTATTTTCAGGTTATCCAATGACGTCCGTATTCAAACATTGCAATCTGATATTGACAATAATGAGAATACTTATTCACAGGATTTGAACCTGCGACCTTTGGATTACATGTCCACTACTCTACTGCTGATCTTGTCGCAGATAGTATATACAGCTCGCGCCAAACTTAAATGTGCCCCTAAAGCTTGCTATACATAGTACTCTATGCCCTTGTCGCAAGAGCGTTTTTTAAGCGAGAGGCGCCTATAAGTTTGGCGTGTACAGTATAGACAGCTCGATAGCATTATATCCCAAAACCACCATCCAACATGTGGCAGGACTCAGCCGCAAACTAATTAATCTCCCATCCATACTTCCATACTAATATTATAAATACGAAAGTACTCTGTCTGTCTGTTGCGTTTTCACACCTAAACCACTGAACCAATTTTGATGAATTTCGATATAGAGATAGTCTGGACCTAGGAGGACATAGGCTACCTTTTGTGGCGAAAATTGTACTCGGAGAGGGTGAAATATTGGATGAAAGTTTGTATGGGGAACTCATGATATCCAGGGAATTATTCAGCCCGACGTCAGTCCAAAATGACATTGACCCGAGCGGAGCTGGGTACCTCAGCTACTATGCTATAAAATAAATCCTGACTGACTAGTTTTTTTGTAGGGGAATGACAATTGGTGGTGTTTTCTATGTTCATCATAAAAAATGCAAAAATGTCTGAAAGTAAAGGTTTGGCCTTCTACCAGTTAATGATAGACAAAAAAATTATGGTGACATCGTATTGATGTGGTGGTATACCAAGTTGAAGCTATCTTGATAGTTGTTGTTGTTGTTGTTGTTGTGCTTCGGGCTTGTTTCCGCACTTAGACGGCAATACATCCATTGTACGTGTCAAGAAGCTCCACCAGCTGTCACGTCAGCCAGCCAAGCTCTTCCACGAAGCGCAGCAGCCTTTTTGGACTCTTCCACACTTCCTGGGCAGTTCCTGTGGTTTCAAGGAACTGGAGTCGTATGTTAGCCACCTCTGGACAATCCAAGATAACGTGAGCGGCGGTCTCTTCCTCCTCCATGCAAGCTCTACAGAGGGCGCTGTCGGTGACACCAAGAGTGAATAAATGCTTATTTAGTGGACAGTGCCCCGTTAGGAGGCCTATCACAATACGTAACTTACTCCTGCTAAGATGAAGAAGTCTCCTCGAGAGGCGCGGATCTAACTCTGGAACGGCCGCTCTCGACTGTCTGCACTCCCTGGAGTTTAACCATCGTTCTTTGTGCGCTGAAGTCGTACGCCTGCGAAGCCACGCCTTCAGCTCACTAAATGGCAAGGGTACATACGGTTCCGGGCCGATTGGGCGCAGGCTGGAGCCCTTTTTGGCGAGCTCATCCGCTGCATCGTTGCCGTGGGATCCGCTGTGACCTTTGATCCACTGCAATGTTACCTTGTTTCTCCTCGCTATAACTTCCAGTGCGCGGTGGCACTGGAGAATCAGCCCTGAGTTGAAGGTGTAGCTGCACAATGCACGGAGTACCGCTGCGCTGTCTGTAAGAATTCTGATGTTGTAATCAGACATACCCCTGTCCTGAATTGCCGAGGCAGCTTCAATGATGCCAATGCATTCTGCCTGGAAGATGGAACTTTTAGCATCCAGAGATAGCGATCTGTTAATATTGAGGTCTAAAGAAAAGGCTGCTGCCCCTGTACCTGTCCCCGTCTTTGAACCGTCTGTATAGATCCTGACCTCGTGGATACCCGATTGATCCTGTGGCAGTTCGACATGTTCGATGTTGTATTGTCTGTTGAACACATACGTCTTACTTATCCTATCACACATAGCAGCTATTAGCGGATTTTCTTTAATGGCATTCTGCAAGATGGTTGTGTGAGAGGCGAGTTCATTATTCCTCCAAAGTCCTAGTGAATTGATTCTTGCGGCTGCAGCTGCCGCCTCCTGTTGTATAAACAGATCTAGTGGCGGCAGACACAGCATCGTCTCAATAGCGGTTGTAGGAGTAGTTCGCATGCAACCTGTTGTTGTGACACAAGCTATGCGTTGAAAACGCTGTAACCTATCTCTAATCGTACTAAGTTTGGTTCTGGGCCACCAGACTACTGCTCCGTATGTTACCATTGGTCTGATTATTGATGTGTAAAGCCAGAGGGTAATTTTTGGGTTTAGTCCCCAAGATTTACCTAACATTCTGCGACACTGCCAAAATGCTATACTAGCCTTACCTAGTTTGTATTCCAGGTGTTTACCCCAGTTCAGCTTCGTGTCAAGTATAAGGCCCAGGTATTTGACTTGAGATGAAAGGGTTAGTTCACAGTTGAAAAGTTTGGGAAGCCTAAGTTTCTCAATTTTTCTTTTGTTAGTGAACAAGAGTAGTTCCGTTTGATAGTTATGAAGTTATCTAAATTTACTTGATTTTTTATTTCTAACAGGAGTTCATCGAGACGAGTGTTTTCTTACTTTGCTTCAGAAATCTTTCTACACCGTGTAGGATATGTTTTTTTATATTTGCTCATATTTAGGATGTAATTGCCTCAAAATTAGGCGATTTTTCCCTAATTTTACGATTTCGGTTTTTTACGATTTAACTATCTAAAAAAACATATATTTAAGGTAAATTTTAAGATATTTGAAAAACAGTGCTTATTTTTTCCATACACTCGACGCTTGCTCCACCATGCATGAATCTCGATCGAGAATTGCGAGATTTGAAAAAACTCCTCTTAATGTTGACACATTTTTGTTTGTTTGACAAATGCATCCGTTAGCAATAATGAATCTGTGTAAATTTTGTTTTTTCAGTGATTTGACTTGGATTATATATTTTTTTATAACATAATCTAATGTTTGAGTGATGTTAAAAATACAAGATCAAGTAAAGTGGTTTACGAGTGGGAACCATCGAAGTCTGCCCATAAGCATCAGAACATTATTCGAAGAAATGTAATGTAGTTGAACATTATTTGAAAATCAACGAATATAATGCACATTTTTGTTTTTAGAAAAAAAAATTGGTAAAACCACACAGAAAAGAAAATTTGTCTGAACATTTTTTTTTACTTTCATTTGGCTCGGTTGAGATTTTTTTCGTGAAAACGAAAACGGTGCCGATACATTGATTTACTGATGTTGGATACGAACAATCAAGTGGTCTTCACATGATTTGCTTACTACTATTGTGTCGGGGACTTAGGTTATGGGTGGGCCCCGTAGTAAGCTTAAGAGTTTTCACACACGCAAGTTATATTGTCCCTACGTTCCGAAATGCGTACATTGCAAATATCACAGAGAAAGCGAATACAGTGAATACTTGTGTTCCGAATTGATATCACTGCTCATAGCCACAATGGCACGATATCAAATCGGAACGAATTTGAGCAGACATGTGTCAGAGCCTAACCTAACTACCTCGAAAATGCCTTGTAAGTCTCGAGAGTGGTTATTTCAGGCCCAGAATTGTCTAATTAGACTAACAAAAGGCGAAAGGTCTTCGTTATTTCAAAATACAAGTGCATACGAGAGAACAGATAAGCATGCTTAATGACAACTCAATGACAGCCATTTGACAACGTTCACGGCGCACATGCTCTCAACCGTGCGCGCTTTGTACGATCTGCGTGCTGTTTAGAGTCACGTCCCTTATGTCAACATAACGTTCACGGGAGTGAATATTGTTGCATTCTCTGTAATATACGTATTTCGGTACGCAGTTTTTAGTGCCAAAGTTGAGGTAAAGTAATTGTGGGTGAAGTCTCTTCCTGTGAAAGCTGTTTGTAGTTTAAGTACTTTTCAGTGGTGTGGACACAACTATTTGTGGTTGCATAAATTTAAAGTTATGGTTGTGTTAATTTTGTGTTTGTGATAATGTGATTAAGCGATTTCAAGTTTGTGTAAACTAGGAAAAAGTATTTATTAACTTTGATTACTAGTCTAATATCTCAATTAAATATATCTTTGACCAAGCAGTGGTGCGATTCCTCAATCATTTAAGTTAAGTAACTCTGTCTTGGTTCGAATTCCATGTAAAACTATATGTACTCTTCCTTGTTAGGTGGTATGGTCAATCCTGCTGGGGTGGTAATATCACATTAAATATGATCGAAGAGCAATGAAAGTTGTCTGTATTTTCCGCAGATCAAAAAGGAAGGAGATGTGGCATCTAGCGCGCCCACTACGAGACCCGCTGTCTCCAATTTTCTAAAAATACCAACCCAACTTAAACACATGCCACACGCAAACATAGTCGCAGACGTATTAGAGGGTTTGTTTTGGTGGGCGAACGAATTTCGAGGGCAAATTTGCGCGCGCTTGCAATGTTTTGACTGTATGGCACACGATACCCGGCCGGCTTCCCATACGATTATATGCACATTGTACATAAGGGGGCATCAAACTAACGACCACGTGCCACTTCTTCCTTTTCTCTTCTGTTGTATTTATTATCTAGTTCAATGCAGCCCTGCTCTTGGCATGGCACCTAGTTCCCATGTGGTGTGTTTGCCTAATATGTTAATAGGTGTGCCATTAACCAGTTTGTCCATTTACATATGGTACTGTAATTTTTTTAAACGCATGTTTGGCATTATTGCGAAGAGCGTTAGCAGGTTATTTGACAAAAACTTCATAATAATGTAAAAACAAATAGTAACTAACTAACTAAGCCACATATGATTTAATGTCTGAAACATATGGCTGAAAATTTCAGTCTTTTTAGCCCTTTTTTACAAAATGTCCAAGTTACAGGACATTCAGTAAAAAGGTTGATAGGTTTATGTTTAGCATGCTTGGTATACGTACAGTGATGCATCTAAATGATTACAGATCAGAAGCCTTATTCTGCTAATTGATAACTGCGCGCGTTATGTTTGTGTTTTCTCAAAACCGCATGTTTCGCGCGAAATGGTCATATTTGAGTGAGAAAATAACTGTCAAAATCGTGACAGGTTATTTTACCCTGTAGGCGGCGCGCAAGACAAACCACTCCATAGACAATAACAAAACGCGTGTGTGAATTAGCTGAATACCGATTTTTTGAAACCACACTCGAAACTTAGCGTGTTATGTTTGACGGAAACATAACTTATACGGAATGGTTTGAAATTGGACAAATAGCAGAATCGGACTTCTGGTTGGTAACAGGTCAGCTGGTACTCTTCTTTTAAGCCTTCTTTTTGAAGATCCTGCTCTCAGCAAGGACTTCGCCAGGATTGGTTATCAAAATGTTTCTTATATCCTTTGACAGTGTTAGGGGCATCTCTCATGGACAAAACCAAGCATTTTTAATGGAAAGCGATGTATGATATCAGCGTTAGTCTTTTATGTGGTTCCCCAAAGTTGTAAGCCATATGTACATTTTCACAGCACGTAGGGGACCAAAAACTAATGTGAAACCACAAGTCTGCTGTGTCACGATAGGTGCAATCACATATTTTCATATATTTACATTGGATATAGAGACAAATTCGTGATCCCTTTCTGTCATATTGACGTCGACAATGGAACAAAAGAAACTGTTAAATCAGCAAAAATTTGTTGAGGTTATGAATAGAATACCAAATGGCAAATCAGTTTCTCTCGCTGCTTGGCCCTAGCTTGTGCCGAATAATTTGAGAGAATCTATAATCACTTGCTTCTGCAAATTTCCATATCCATACTTTCATACTAATATTATCAATGCGGAAGTAACTGTGTCTGGCTGTCAGTTGTATTTCACGCCTAAACCGCTAAACCAATTTTGATGAATTTCGGTATAGTGTTAGTCTGGACCTTGGAGAAGGACATAGCAAAGCATAAACAAAAAAACATGGCATAGCAAAGAACAAGCAGTAAACCTCGGTTTACTGCTTGTTCTTTGTGTTGTTAGTGTAATGTATTTTAACCATGAATATTGTAAATGACAATTTCAAGTGTAATTCGGCCCGACATCAGTCCAAAATAACATTGCAGAGCGGGGCACCTCAGCTAGTGACCGATAAATGTTTATTTCTAGATAGAGGTAATAGATCTGATCTAGGATAAAATTAAACATGTGATTGTGTGAAGATGATTTATTAAAATCATAGGTTTTTTGTGCATTTACCCCCGTTATCACCACCTCCAGATACCTGAAATCCGATAGTTAACTTTCGGTTACATTTCATATTTATATGGTGTAATCAAAAGGTAACTTTGAGATTTTTGTAGCTCTCGAGGTGGTGAAACCGGGCGTTAATTAATTTACTCAATAGTATTATAGAAGAAAAGTACAAACGATTTTTCTACAATAAACTGTTTTTTTTTTAAAAAATCGAATTGCATTTTTATTTCAATGATGGTTTGCTTCTTAACTAATAGGAAACAAAACGCGTAAATTCTGATTGACTTGCCAATATGAAATGTCATATATTTTATGTAAAAGAATGCAAAAAATATTTTCTGTTGAGCCAAGAACTAATTATAAATCTTAAATTAAATAAAAATGCCTTAGAAATTACAGCGTAAACATTTTTTCAATTTCAGGTTTATAGGTATTGTTACCATTAAAAAAAATTAACTCTCTATCTATCGATGTAAAACTTTTCATCGCTAATTTAAAAAAACCCAAATTCAGAAAATGTTTTCGCAGCTATGGCTCAAAGTGCAATTCTTATTGCGTTCTGTGTACAAACAATTTTGTATGGATCGAAACCAGAGAGTTCGGAAAAGTACTTGCGCTCTCGATTCTCTATCTACGGTCGCAACACCAATAAAATATTTTGTTATTCCTGTAAAATTTTATCTTTATTGATGTAAAATATCCGTGATTGTATAGTGAAAACATGTGTGAAAAACCAATTGTAATAATTGAACATGAAGTGTCATGAATTTTGCTCTGCAACTTTTATCGTATTTATTTACAATTTGCAATAAGTAAGTCTTATTGCATTAGAGAACTTTTATGTAGGTATGTGTTGAGTTGTGAGACCAAAACAGTCTTGTTCCCCATTGTTACATACAGCACGGGGCATCAGTCACGAAAGGGGGTTGCAACTAGTTTTATACAATTCATATATTCATAGATATAGAATAAAATGAAAATAATGGAGATATTTGTTTAAGTTTTTAAATATTGCGTCATGCAAATGACCGCCATTTACCTAACAAAGACGGGTTCTTTCGAGAGCACTTTTCATCACTTTCCTCAGAATATAAATAGTTAGCTATCTTATTTCACCTCGGATGTTCGCCTTCAGCCGCTTGATTATTCTGGGATTATAAATGTACACCTTTTCTTTTAAATAACCCCAGAGAAAATAATCCGGCGCTGTTAAGTCCAGGGAACGAGCGGGCCAGTGAATTGTTGGAAAGTTCTATAGTAAACGCTCACTGAAAGTCTTAGGATAGCCATTGTTGGATAACGTTGAATGACGCTCAAATTGTCCGTGATGAATCTCCAAAACGTATTTTATAATTCGTGCCAGTGTCATATTAATTTTTTTAAAACACGTGACTTTTGCCTCGCTCAGTACTATCCATTACCAGAACATTTTATTAAATTATAAAAAAATATACTATTATGCTAAATAACAACCCTAAAGTCTTCATACACTCAGCATTTTACAATTTATCATCAGGTTCATTCAACTTCCGATTCTCTGGTTTCTCGTACATAAATGACAGCTTGGTCATTTTTCATTAAATATTTTCGTTGAAATTAAAATATTTTATATTCAGGTAAATACAGGATTTTCTAAATGTCATAGATTGTATTAAGCATTGTAATTAAATAAAGGGTTGTCAATGGTCACAATGCAGATTTTTAGGGACTCCAAGGAAACACGAAATTAATGGCTTAGAGCATGAGGTAAAATTGGTAGACAAACTGCCACGGGTTATGTTTTACTAGTAACTCAAAGCCATCGGAAGAATTAGACCGAAATTCCCGATTCAAGACGTAATTCCTAAGGTGCTTTCTAAATACACATAGATGAAGTTGCAAGCAGTTTTGAGTGGCTCGTTGCCTAGTGGGGCCGGAACTTGTCTAGCGTCTGGGTTCAAAACCTCGCCCCGATCACGCACCACTTTTTTTCTCTTTCTGAGTTGGATAAGTGCATTTTTGTCACGAATGCGCGGCTGCTCCATGGTTCGGAATCCACGTAAAACTTTAGGCCCCCTTCCCCTACTAGGTGGTAGGGCTTAAGCCCGCCCGTGTTGGTACCATCATTTCATTTCATTTCATTTCATTTTATTAGGTCTTTTTGGTATACAATCATACACTTAGACACGTCAAAAAAGGTACATAATAAAATCACGTTAAGAATAGTATAAAATCGATAGAATTCAAAATTGTCAAATAAATTATCAAAATAAACAATTCAGGATCTACATTAAATTCATAATAAAAACAATACAAGTTAACTGAATTCATTGGAGTAAAATATCAAAATATATCAAATTCCGGTCAATACACAAATACAAATAACATTTAAAATTTCAGTAAAATTGTCAAAAAATATAACTCGAACATAGCTTAAATAATTAACTATAGTTAATTATTCGCATTGGATAAAAAAATATGGTCGAAGTGGCAATGAAAAATTGTCCATATTTTCCATCCAGTCCAATGTAGCCGTGCTTATAAAGGGAAGGTCCTGACATGGCACCTAATTTCTTTCGGAAATGTGGTGTATTGGGCTCATATCATAACGGTAGTTGTGTGGTAATAGCCATCCATGTCAGGTTGCATAAATAAAATGCACTAAGTGCAGCCAGCTTCATCATTGACTGAGTTTATAACATTTGATTAGCTGTTGCTTACGTCTTCATCTGTGTATATCTCCGAGTCCAGCCTTACTAAGTACATATATATTTGCTTCTAGGTCGATACTACCTTGTAATGCGAAAATTATTCTTTTTGACCGAGCGTATAAGGTCTCAGTTTCAAGATTGGGCAAAAATGCTTTCGTATGTCCATCTGTTCTCTACAGTTCGCAATTCTAAATCGAGTCGCGTGAAATTTTGTAAGCAGGTTCGAAATTTTATAGATTTTTTTAGTGGAGCCAGTTTTTTTTTTTAAATATATTCAAGAGAAATCATATTTCATATTTGTTTTCATGCACAATTTAGTCTATACCTAGTTTACATCATTCCACATCTAACAAGTTAGTGAATTCCTGCCATTGACGTACAAAAGTGCGAAGTAGACTGCTTAGGAACCTCCTGAACATTTTTGTTGTGCAAAGAGAAATAAAAAAGTCAATTAAATAGCTTCTACATCATTTCTACATACAATCCGTCAACTTTATATTTAATTTTGCTTTTTCTAAATAAATCAATGTTCTAATCCCACAGAATTCTACTTCATATCAAAATAAATGTTGGTCACCAAATCGAAGATCCCTCCAAATGGTCCCACCGCCAGTGTTGCCAAATATGTTTATAATATTTCTTCTGTAATAAAGCAAATTATAATGATTTCCAGACTTTCAATCATGTATCTCCCCTTCCAACATTGCTAACAGATCTTCTTGCGTGGACTTAGGTAAATGTGGATTGAATAAGAGATCTTCAGTGCGATTTCTTACATTGATGTCTATGTCCTGAAATTGTGTGTGTCTTTGAATTTCCAAAACTTTAACCCTACTGTTGTCTGAGGTGCATTCACCGAATTCAAAAGGTAGCTTAAGCTCGATTACGGAATTACTGGTCTGGGTTGTGTCCGCTATTTGTGAAAGTAAGCAGGAGATTTCACTGGTGTCTATTGAGGGATTCTGATCTTTGAAGGATTCTTTCTTTGTGTCGTAGTTATAAATATTTTCACCTAAATTGTTCAAGATCTTTGAGTCAACGTGCACGGGTGGACAGAATTTTCCATCTTTATTTTGTAAGCCGAGCCTCAGTAACACCGATATTTTAGTGCGATATTCGGCCATCCACAAAAGTAAAGTGCAGTTGAGGCTTTCGAAGTCTACAGCCGAGAGCTTGCCTCCAAGTGCGTCGAACCTTTTACGAGCGCGATTTAACACAGTTCGGGGATAATGTTGCGGCAATAATGCGGCAACACCTTGTAAGTGTCGCCGAGTAATGTCAAAAATATTTTTATCCGGCGCGGCCGCAAGTTGCCACTTGTAGATCATGGTGGCGAGCTCCCAAAGTTTTCCAGCGGAGTAGTCGTCGAGGCGCATTATCGAAGAGGCGGAAATATCGAGCAGTAACTGCCGCACGACGCCGTGGGCGGCGACCGGCTGCGGTGCAAACACCTCGTCCAACAACTTGTCGTTCAGTAGCACCGAGGTTATATCCGTCATTACTGGAAGTATGTAAGAAAAACGAAATAGAATAACATAAATATTAACCAGAAACTAAAGACAGAGATGAGCCCACCAGGTTTAATGATCTGTGTCGTCTCTAAATCTACTTGCCTCTTTCGGATTTATCCACCGGAATCTGCTGAGCTTTGAGCCGCTGATCGATCACGTAGAGTATTTCGCAACCCAAGTTAACAACCAGGAAGGGTGTTGCGAAATGCGCCATAGCGAGCGACCGACTCTGCGTCCGGTTGCCTAGACACTGAAATAATCAATATTTTTCTACTTCTAACCTCGAAATGGCGCGAAGTATCGATTCTTTGTACGAGCGTGCGGTTCACAAACTGACTGTCGACGGCTCGGTGCTGAGCGTGTCAAGAAAACTTGTGTCATTGGAAAAAAATTGCGAGAGAACTCACTACGTCCACGAAATATTAGAGAAAATTAAGTTCTTACCAGAGAATTTGAAGGTGTCTAAGTCAGAAAACTTGTCTGATAAATACAGAGACCTCGGTAATAATTGTTTTAAAAAATCTCAAGATTATGAAGCACTTCAATACTACAACTTGGCCTTACTCCATGCTCCTCCCGATTCTACGCAGTGCAGTCTTGCTTACGCAAACAGATCTGCCGTCCACTTTCATCTGAAGCAGTATGACGAATGTTCCAAAGATATTGACACGGTTTTTACTTTAGTTTATCCAGAAAAGCTAAAAGCTAAGCTGTTGAACCGTCAGGAGCAATGTCGAGCCGCTGCAACTTTCCCTACGGAAGACAGATTTGACAGTGACATCGAACGTGTGCTAATAAAAATGCCGAGTCGCAATATACAATACATTTGTGCCACATCCAAAATAGATGTCAAAAATAGCAAAGAAATGGGTCGACATGTCATCGCAATAGATGATATTGCAGTGGGAGAAGTTATAGCCATTGAAAACCCATACGGGAGCCTCACACTCAAACCGCAAGCTTTGTTAAGTTGTGCTTATTGTTTTTCCCGCAGCGGCAACCTTTTGCCCTGCGACTGCTGTTGCTTCGTGCTCTATTGCAGCGATACTTGTAAAACTAAAGCGTACAAAGAGTACCATTCTATTGAATGTCCTCTCATGGCAACTCTTACAATGATGGAATTCACCAAACTGGAGCTGCTGGCTCTACGCGTTGTCATCAAGGCACGTTGCGAGGTAACCAATTGGAACGCTCTTCTTCAGTTGATTCGGGAAATCGATAGCACCTCGGGAACCAATTATCACGGCCACGTCGAAGTTGACGGATCACAGGTCTATGACTCCAAATACTACAACTCTATACACACATTGGCTACAAACGTGGAAAAGAGATCCATGTCAGATATATTCCAGAAGTCTGTCACTGCAGCTGTATTCCTACATTTGCTAAATTTTACAGATTTTTTTAATGAGGATAATATGAATGTGAAGGATTGTGCAGTGGAATGCGTCGGTGGTTTGTTACTGCAGCACATAATGACGAGTCCGACCAACATGCACAACGTCAGCTCCACTATTGAGTCGGAGGCTGGTAGGTTCACGTGCGGCGCAGAGCTGGGCAGCGCGGCGTATGCCTTTCTTAGCCTGATTAACCATTCCTGCGCTCCTAATGTTGTGCGATTCAATCGCCTAGGCAGTACGCATACCACGCTCGTCGCCTTGAGACCTATTAAGAGGGGAATGCAGCTACTTGACAATTATGGGTAAGTGTATGAAAAACTGATGCGAATGCAAAGTTTCCAAATGAATATTTTTCTTAAAGCTTGTAACATATATCCTCTCACCGAAAATTTTCCACACCTCTGGCAATGCAGATCAATGTAACTGTACAATATTATATAAGGGAATATATATAAGGTGAGTTTAAAATAATCTACAAGCCTTATAGGGTTGATTCAGTAGCTGATATAGAACAACTTTTGCTAAGAATGTAGGCATGTAATTTTTTTTGTTCCATTTTAATTTTTGAGAAATTTAAACAGTACGTTCTGCCCAGTATTGTAAACAACTTTTGCGAAGAAACTATGTACCTATCGGTAATGGTTTCCAAGAAATAATTAATTTTTCAAAATAATTAATGCGCGCGAACTTCGTTAGGCGGCCCCAGCGCGGCGGCGCGCGAAGGCGGGGCGACATGCTACTTACCTACCTACCCGAACCGTTTTGTTTCGTTCCCACTTTGACGCCCCGTCCCGAACAAATCCATAGCGGCGCGGCTGCAATGTAGGCAGGTATGTACATATCCAGCTTCTCTATTTTTGGTCGATGTACCTAACCATATTTGCATCCTTTTCCGCCCGATCGACACTCGCTCGTGTCCGACCGACCTAGAGCTGATAGGTACTCTACTAATGGCTTTCACAACGAAAACAAACGTCCTAGGCTGACCTGTCTGCGCACGCGGCGCGGCGGGGGTAAATTGTGTCTTGCGTCAGTGGGTCACAGTAGAGTCAACTCCCCGTGGTTGACCTTTTTTTCAATAAGACAGCTGTTGAAGAGTTAGTGCACTTTAATAAATTATTTTCATGGAAACCGTCACCGATAGATGCATAGTGTCTTCGCAAAAGTTGTTGACAATACTGGGAAGAATGTAATGTTTTAATTTCTCAAAAATTAAATGGAACAAAAAAAATTACATATCTACTTTCTTAGCAAAAATTGTTCTATATCAGATACTGAATCAACCCTAAAAGGCTTGTAGATTATTATAAACTCACCTTATATAATATTTATAGAAGGTCCTGGCATGGCACTTAGTTTCCATCTGGTTTTTAGGGTTCCATACCCAAAGGGTGCCAACGGAACCCTATTAATAAGCTTCCGCTGTCCGTCTGTCCATTATTATAGCATATTGGTGAAATAAAAAAATATAAAAGTTAAGGGCAAAAAAAATATACAAAACACGTGATTTTGTGGTGTTCAATCTTTTTTATTTATTTAAATAAGTTTATTGCACTGGGGCAAAAGGTACAACTTAATGCCGGAGGCATTTTCTACCAGTCTACCTTTAGGTATCGTGAGCAGTAGTGCGAGTAGTAACTATGGAGAAATAGCTTTAGAGGAAACATAATTCCTACACAATATACAACAAATACACATTATACTTAAACTTAAATATATAACTTATATAACTGTACATAAATATCAATAAATAAATGCTAAATACTACATATATATATTATAAACACAAATAAAAGATGATACTTAATACAATATAATTAAAAGGAAAAAATAATATTGGCAAAAGAAATAATACATAAAAATAAATACTGACGAACTTAAAGAAGTATGAGGGAGAAAATTAAAGAAATCATAAAGACAGAAAAAAAGCTTTAAGATCTTTTTTAAAAACATGAATAGAGGGGGAATTTGGTAAATGAGGAGGTAGCTGATTCCACTTGTACGAATGGTTCCGACCTTTGTTTGCGAGTCTGACTCGCACTTGTCTGGATTTTTATGTTAATATGGTAACAGTAGGTGTGGCCAATCCATGTCAAACCATAGAAAAATTAGCTACTTTCTCCATCTCACTTTTGGACAGTATATTTTGGTGCAATTGATGCAATAGGACATTTGTCTGCAATGAATGCAGACAAAACTAATTTGAATTTAACAATCTTCCTATAAATGAGTATTTTGTGGGAAATGAACACTGGATTTTTTATTTGGACCTATTCTTCTCTTAACTCGGTTCTACTTTTTCCATAATGGATTAATATCAATAAACACAACAAAGATGTCTATATGCTATGAGATAATATTTTTGTTTTTTGTTTTACACTTTCCAGCTCCCACCACGCATTGCAGGCCAAAGAAGAGCGCCACGAATCACTTAAGTTCCAGTATAAATTTGATTGTGCTTGCGAAGCCTGTACAAACAACTGGCCGGTTTACTTTTGTCTTCCTAAAGCCAGAAACCTGCCTGCATCGATACGCACGCTTAAAGAAAATGTTTTAGATCCCGACACCGTGGAAGAGTTACAGAAAGGCAAGCTAGACGTGGCACTGGACAAATATAGGAAGCTATGTGAAGTAGCAGATGCGCTGGAGAGTTACGCTCCATGTGTAGAGTTGGCTGACTGTCAGGAGGCTATGAAACAGTGCCTATTCATCGTCCATGGAACTTTGACTTATGGGTACAGTAGAGTGTTGGATTGGGAGAATATAATTTCTAAACACAATGCCTGAATTAACGGAAGCCAATTTCCCACATTTGTTGCCACCTGATTGAATCTCATAGCAATGTTAAAAAGTATGTAAGTATAGTTGAATCATGAGTGGGAGTCGTTACCCTAGCAATTCCCTATACTACGGGTGATAACTGTTTCCAAGCTCTCAATATCGTACTAGGTTTTTGAAATTTTGGATTCCAAAATATATTTATTATTGATTTTTTTTCGGATAGACACATTTTAGGATGTTTTTAAACATTTTAATAATAATGTGTTCCAAAATATATTGTAGAAATCTGTGTCTGTATGTTTTTATTTTTTTAATAAATCTTTTAGATTGAAAAATATAGGCTCATACATTTTACTGAAAAATACAGATATTTAAAAGAAATCAAAATATACGGACATAGTATGAAGCTTTGATTTATGATTTAAAAAAATGCTTTAAATCTGACAGCATTTATGGATAGGAAAACGTTAGGGCACAAATGTAAGTGGACACTTGTCGAGCTAGAGGGATAAGAAATTTTGTCGAGGATTTTTATCAACTGTGATATCACAAATGGGGAGCTCGATTAATTAATCGAGATCGAGTGTTAACTCGATAGAGAGTGGCAACACCCACCGTTTTGTCCACAAGAACTATCACTTTAAACCTCCCGACCCTGGCTGTGTTCGCGCAGACTGCTCCATGATATTCAGTGCAAGGAGCAAGAAATAGCGTTTTACAGAATAGCGGCGAACAAAATGCCATTTCCTACAAATCGCCTGCACCTAAGTTATTTCGAATTGAATTTCGTATAGATGCACAATTAAGTACGTTTTTAATGAATTTAGATAAAAATTGCTTGGTTTAGCGCATTGCTATTATGAGACATGCCTTGTGAGATTAGACATGAACATATCCAAGCTGGATATATTCTGTGAAGCCATTGTAAGCTGAGTTCAACACCTTTCACATGAGCAAAACAAGATTATAATAGCTATTTTTATGGTTCAACCAGTTTAGAAGACAAATCTTCAATTTCTCCATGTTTTGCATTTTAGTTCCGTTTTAGATCTGATCATGTGCATAGATTAAACTGAAACGCATCTTCAGAAATATTAAAATGCAACTCTGCGTTGCCAATTGGCTGCACTTTGTTAGATCTAAAAAAAATAACAACCCGTTTTTTACCGATTACCTATGTTATTTACAATATTCTATTGTAGAAAATTTAGGTTGAACCAAATTTGTTTATAGACACTGACTCATACAGAAGAACAAGGCAGCATTGATAGAAACAATCGAGAATGGAAATACATATGAGACAATGTTTTCTTTTAAATAAAATTTGATATCTGAAATATCTTATAAGGTTACTTCGTAGCATGTGTCATGTACAAAACGCATCAACGTCGGCGCCACAGTAGGCATTGGCATTTGCAAGGAAAACTTATGTGGGTCAGGTTCAATGTGTGGCGTCTAGGGTGATGCCATATGTAATCAGTGGGCTTATAATAAATCTAAATCAACCTCGGAATAGTTATGCGATGTTTTGTCTCTTACATTGACATGCAGTTTCAAATTCGATCGAAAGGTACAAACATGGTATAACTACTCCGAGGTTGTTCTGGGTTTACTAGTATCAGGGAAATGAAAAATTGCCCTTGTTTTCCATGCAGTTCAATGTAGCCGTGCTCATGGCCCCTAATTCCTTCGGGAATGTGGTGTCTTGGGCTAATATGATGGTAGTCGTGTGGCATCACGACTAATCATTAACCAATCATCAACATCGTAGTACAATAAATGTACTAATATGGCACTGCCATGTTACTATCTATACAGTTTTTATTAGTATTATATAGTTATACCATTTATTGTGAATCATCTCCTTTCATGAGCTTTACGAACATGTAATAAAACTATAAATAAATTGTACCTAATAATAAAGACAAATTGGTAAAATAATCGTCTAAAGGAAGTCCATATGAGATAAAATTGTTATAAACAACACTGGTCAGTATATTTTATTTAGCAAGCCAGTGAGTCACATGGCTATCTTATGTTAATCATAATTCTAAGAATGGGACAGCTGCTCATTGTATGCTGCCGACTATTCTGTCATGGCATTTTTAACTTTTAGCTCGGTTTTGTGTTTGTAATGGTCAGAGTGAAATTGGATAACCAGAACAACAAAAAGACAATGACCATTCTTCTATGGGCAAGAAAAATGGTGCCAACTTTAATGCAATACCTGGTAATACAATCCAAAAAACGCAGTTCTGTTTTACATATTAAGACAAAATTGTATCCATGATAACGCTTTTTTATCTCAGGGAAATATAGGTTTTTTAAATATGTTTTTGACTGAGTGAAGCGTCTCCGTTTCAGCTTGGGTAAAAATGCTTTCGTATGTCCAGCCGTTCGGATGTCCTCTACATGTCGTATTTCTCAACCGATTCTCGTGAAACTTTGTTCGCAGCTTCCATAATTATATAGATTTTTTTTTGCAGATTCAGTTTTTGGAAAATTTTTGATGAGTATTTAGTACAATGTATGTTTAATTTGTCTGCTTGGCATTTTTGTTTCTAATGTGTTGTTTTACAGTGGCAACACTCTTCAGGGGGAACTAAATGATGAACGTTTCATACAAAAGATTGTTACCCGGATATTGCTGTATGTGAAGGAGTTACACATTTTTAAAACACCAAAAATAAGAAAAACCAATACCTTTTCGACAAAAATATTGGACTACGGAAAGTCTTTCATTTCTAACTTTAAAAAAATTCAAGAAAACTTTGAGACAAAAGACAACTTGACCAATGGTGTTATTTTTATTTAAATAGAAATAGAATATTTCAAAATGGAATATATTTTTAATAAGTACATTAAGGAAAGATCTTATAAACTAATTTAGCATATGTATTTTAAGTGATTGTTCCTAATGGTGCTATTAATTTAAGCTAAGACTTAAAACAAAAGTATTTACATCTCATCTTTAAGGTTAAGAAATTATTTAGTAGCACAGCCACTACTTCGCTGGAATCTAACCCCCCTCCAAAGTTAAACGATATCTACTGTAAACTGGGTTGTTTATGTTAGAAAATTAAATGTGTCGAGAGTTTGAGTGTCAGTTTTATTTCATAACCGGCTAGGGGACAAAGTCAATCTGTATGTCTCTGTGTTTTTTTACTGTAATAATATTAATCACGATTAAGCTTGTTAAATATTTAATACCCATGCCTAATACCATAAGCCATGTTTTGTGTACGGAAAACCACCATTTTGACCATGGGGAGGAAGGCTGCCAAACTTACATTTATATTATAGGTTGTTGACCAATTGAACAGAGTTATTATTTACTGCAACATTGAACAATCCAATTATCGATTATTCAGTGTGATAATACCAACCCAGTCGGGATTGACCCTACCACCTAACGAGGATTTATGTGAAATCAGAACCACTGCCAACTTAACGTTAAAACGGTCACCATCAAGAAGCCGAACGCGCCCAGTGTTGCTTAGCCTTCGAAACCCGAGATGTTATGCAACTGGGCTACTGAGGCTGACTGATGTTGCGAAAATTTCATCCCAATAGATCTTATAATATAATATATTATATACTAGTAGTGGCATACATGTTTAGTTTAGGCTGTACGGATAAAGGTCCTTGCCTTCCCCCTTACCAAATCTCCAGCAAGTATAGCAAAGCGGTTGTATTTCCGGCCTAGCATGTTCTAGTGAAAAGGACGTTACGAGATTTTTTTTGTCTTGTAAAAGGCTAGCAAATATTTGAGCATTGCGGAATGTAGTGGCCTTCTGCCAGCAAGATGGGTCGGTAGGTTTTGTAGTGTGCCTTTTTCCAAGCCTACTTGTGTTGTGAGTGCTTTGGGGGGTTGGACAACAAGCCCGCCCGGCTTTGTACCATCGCATTGGATGAAACTATCGTTGGAGCGGAAATAAAAGATTGTTTTCCATCCAGTCCAGTGTAGCCGTGCTCATGAAGGGATGGTTCTAGCATGCCACCTAATTCATTCGGAAATGTGGTGTATTGGGCTAATATCATGATGGTAGTTGTGTGGCCATAAAAAAAGGCGGGGCACCGCGAAGGCCTCCCGGCAATGACAAAAACGTGCAGACCTAGATTTCTGGTTGTTTATTTAACGTGCAAAATATCAGAAAATTATGTCTTCATTTGACTGAGGAAGCGGGCACGAGCCATTGTATGGAACTTGATCACCTCAAGTTTTATCATTTTCAGTTTCGTAGATTAGATCCGTCTGTCCGCGAGCCCTTTGCCCATGTTAATGTCATCACCAATCACCAAATAATATCATCTCGACCTGGGCAAAATACGTGCAGTCGTATGTTTTCAAATATAACACCGGATATACAATTTGAAACCTTGTTTCCGTCAAAGAGTTTGGAGAAGTCGCTGCGCTCCTCTTTGTCTCTGCTGAGATTCCCTTTCTACAGATTTTTTTTATTTTGCAAAAATGTTATTATTTCCAGATTAGAAACGATGACATCGACATGGCAGATAATAGGGAACACATTTTTCGTATTCAGCACAGTCGAGTTATGTGAAAGAAGAAGCGGAACATGTAATATTCGTAAATGTAATAAGTAATCAAATAAAATGCGCCAATGATATCATCATATCAGCTTTAATTACACACCATACTTAAGTACCTAGTAGGGTTGAGCTAAGAATAAAAATACTAATTCGTAATTTTATTCTAGGGTCAGGCATGGAGGTCTTCACCTCAATGGGGTCAGGCGATAAAATAATTTGGACTAGTATAGTTTATCTCAGCTCCATTAGCAGTTGACGCAGCAAAGTAATGCCTTGAAATCCCGTGATGAGCATAAATAGATAGGTACCTACATGACAAAATACTTTAAACACATTACGGACATTGTAAATAGTGTTTGGAGCCAACGATTAAGAATCTGTCAGGACTCTTGTTTCTCTCTATCTCCTTTAAATGTTTGAATTGCTAGAATATAAACCAAGAACGCAACGATACGATCAATACGATACAATAATCAATACTTCAAAAGGACGAAATATTTATAAACTAATACTTGTTTGTGTTTTCTTTTAGTCATAAAAGTTACTGAGGTATACAAAATAAAATACAAAATATAAATATTTCTTCATAAATACAATCTCAGTTTCATACAGTCTTCCATTTCACTAGAAAGTCTCCATCACATCATAACTGCGCACCGTAGAGCGCAAACGCTGTAAGAAGCACAAGAGCGACTGCCGGAGAAGCAATACTAGCGGAGTCCGGGCTTTCACCTTCATCTTCCTCATCGGGGTCCGGCACCACCAGCTGGTCCTCATTCAGCAGCACCACACGGTCCGCTACCTCCGGGTACACGGGACTCCGCCGGCTCAAGTAATCCGCCACCGCTGTCAAGTCTTCCCATCCCACAACCTCTCGAGGCAAATCGCGCAACATTTCGAATCCATCGCCGCCTTCAGACAGGAACAACGGCATCAATATCTTGTAGTCTCTCCCCGACTCGATCGCATAAAACTGTGGCACAAAACAGTCCCAGCATCGCCCAACTGCATCGACGACTCGACTCCCGGGACTTCTCGATAGGTCGTACGTCACCCGAATCCCGGAGAATTGGAGGAACTGACCCGGGGCACTGACCGGGTTGTACGCCTCGACAGAATGCTCCAGCATCTGCAGAAGGACAGTTCCGTTCATCGTCACTGCCACTACCTGGGATTCGAAAGGCATAACTGTCAGGAGGTCCCCTCTTGTTACGTTGCCTGGTCTCGTTGTCGTTTCTATTGATGATCTGATTCCACCACCTTGAATTATTGCAATCGGTGCATCGGTCCATCTCGTTCCGTTGTAGTTGATTGAATAGTAATACATAACCGCATCTGTTAGTAAGTTGCCCAAGTTGCACTCTTGTATGCGGCACGTGGCACCGTCCAGTAGCACAGATGTGGAGCCAACGACTTCTTCTGAAATCCTGGTTACGTTTTCACGGTAACGCTCAATTATTTTTAGCACTTCAGGGTCTTGGGGTACACTGTTATCGAGAAGAATTGGGCTTCCACTGTAGCTGACCATTTCTCCCTCCGCATCGAAAGAAACCTGCAACTTTCCTAAGTATTTAGTGTAAGCGTATGCTTGCACAGCTGGAACAATCCTGCCTGACGCTTGGCGTACAAGTGTCGGATAAGGGCCTTGTATTTTTTCAGCATCAGGTGCCGTGCCGTTCCAGAGGAATGTGTTAGTATGGCCTCCGATCACGAGGTCTATCCCTTCAACTTCTTTGGCAATTCTCAAGTCAGTTGCCCATCCGGAGTGTCCGAGCGCTATTAAGATTCCCACACCCTTCTCCTTCAATAGTGCGACTTCTTCTTTTAATGCGACAACCTCGTCCACATATTCAACGTCGTTTCTAATCGCCAGGGTCTTGGTGTCCGGTGTGAGGTATCCAATTATGCCGACCATCACTCCGCTGATATTGAATACTACAGACTTGTGGAGGTTTGTCTCTACGGCTAGTTCAGGAACTTTGCTGAGTTCTAGATTGGCAGCCAGAACTGGTGACTTTAGAGTTTCAATAAATGGAGTCAAGCCGCTAACACCGTGGTCGAACTCGTGGTTTCCCAGCGACTGAAAATGTATAAAAACAATGTTAATTAGGGCACTTTTAATTTAGCTTTAGTAATACTGGCAACTGTTTACATTATAAAACAATTCTAAAACGTTCTGTTAAATAAGCTGGTCGAAAATATGTGAAAGTAGATTTTTAGGCCAGATGAAAGATTAAATAGGTGTTTTAAACATTTGTAACAAAACAATTCTACACTGACGGAATTATTTGATGTTTTATATTAGAACAAGGAAAAAAAATCTGATGAAATATTATGATAATGTTGATGATATACCTAATTACGGAATTTTGAACGAGTGGAGCGAATCATTATTTTGTGAATCACATGATTGTTCACAAAATGGTGTTTGCACAAGCAGGGTCAGGAAAAAAATGTAGTCCTGTGCTGCGAATAATAAAACGTTATGAGATATAGAGCCAATTTTATTCAACACTTGATTATATATTATATGTATTCTATAGATATCTTAATCTAGAAAATAATCGTGATCCTCTTATCTTGGTGCTCATGTATGTCATCTTACTGCGAATCCACAAATTGACTATGCAGGTATCAGATCTTTATTTTTGTATTCAGATCGAAGTTATAACATTTAAAAAATACGAACAGAGTAGAAACTCGGAAGGGATACGGCTCTCTATAGCTCTTCTCTACCATGCTCTCAGATTGAGATTGAATGGTTGTAGGTATAAAACTATAGTACTTACGACAGCGTCAGGGCTGAGAGCGTTGACAAACTCAGAGGCAATTTGCCACTTGAAGAGCGAGAACCAGGCGGTGCCTGTGTAGGTGTCGCCAGCATTGAGGTACAGAACGTGCGGCCCCCCCGTCTGCGACGCCGCACGCGCTTCCTTTACCCTGCAAAACATCATCGTCAACATCAATGAAGCTGCCAGTAGACCATACTGGGACCAGCGCCGTTGGTCCCTCGATCGTGAAGAAAGCCAAGCTCGTCCCGAAACTTGACGTCGGACAAAAATGTGCTGCTCCCCAATGCGTAGAGTATTGCTAGAATTTTTGGGAGGGATGAGCTAAGTATGCTTGTCTCCTTAGACTGCGGCTGATACACATACGACTTCGAGGATTCCTAGAATTTCGAGGCAACCGCCCGTGCTATCTGGGAAAGTACGCTCTAGTATTTTCCTCAAGGACAACATGAGGTCCTTCGAACTTAATGTGGGCAAGCACCTAGCACGAACTAAAAATCAAAAGCCCATGGACACCGCCTCTTGCATTACGCTCTACACATAAAGAGGGCCTTTGCCCATAATAGAAAGCACTAAATTATACAATCGATGTTGTTGGGACTGCATTTTTGTGAGTGTGGTGACTGTAGCAGTGTCCCGCATCGCGTGCGGCGATGCTGGACAGGCCCAACACCCGCGAGGTCTGCTTTTCGTTGTTGTGCAGGATCAGCAGCTCCAGGTCACCACCGTCGCTTGATACCATCTGGCGTCCAACCTGATTTTACTTGGATATACTGACACGTGAACGACCCTCGCGAAGCCGCCGTAGCATTGTCCGGCATCGCGTGAGGCCGGGCTGCACAGACCCGACAACCGCGAGGTCAGTACGAAGCGCGCGTGCATGTCGTTGTTGTGCAAAATCAGCAGCTTCAGGCCACCTCCGTCGCTTGATAACATCTGGCATCCAACCTTATTTGACTTGGATATACTGACCCGTTGGAGTAACCGTGTCCTGCACTGGCGGCCGTGGAAAGGAAAACGAATTGTGGGAAGACCACCCGCCAGATGGGACGACGACATCAAGTGCGTCGGCGGAAAGCAGTGGTTCCGTACCGCTAAGGGCCGGGAGGACTGGAGAAAAAGGCGTATTGTTTGCGTCCACTGCTGGACAGCAGTGGACGCAAACACGCTGACTGACTGACTGACTGATACTGACACGTAAGCGACCCTCGCGAATCCACCGTAGCATTGTGCCGCATCGCGTGCGGCCGGGCTGCACAGGCCCGACAGCCGCGAGGTCTGCTCGAAGCGCGCGTGCATGTCGTTGTTGTGCAGGATCAGCAGCTCCAGGCCGCCGCTGCCGCTGGGCACACCGCCGGCTCCGCACACGACGACGGCGCATGCCGCCACCCATAAAACCAGCTCGCGACTGGAACATGACGACATGCATTTTATTACTTTTGTGAGCTGACGGCACGGATGGTCTCGATGCAAGCGAATATCGATGGACGAATGACAAACTTTGATACAATATTTTAAGAAGTGGTGAAACGACCGGTAAAAACCTAATTGGGCGAAACGAGGCTGATATCAGTAAACCGCTGGTACCCTGACATCGATGTTCTTAGAGGGCTAGTAATGGTACCCGTGATGGTGATATTTTTTATTTCGAAAAAGTATATTTACTTAAGTCAACCTAAGACCGGCTCTAGCGGTGGATACCAAAGATTCAGATTCAGATATTATTTATTTGCCTAGTCATTTGTATGTACAGCGGCTCACCCGTGGGCGTGTGTGTCAGCTTGACATTTTACAAGGGTTGTCTTACAACTAGAATCCTAGATAGCAAGGGCGGTTGCAGCAAGTTTGTTGATCTGTGATTTTAACTTGTTTCGTAAAATTTGCCGGAGCATGTTTGCTTCAATATTATTTTAAACTTGTCAAGATAAGGATCGAGAAAGATGTTGTACATAGTTTGTTTTAACATTGCTGCAAACGTGTCACGTTACATTGTCGTCAATAGATGGCGCTAGCTTACTTATATATAACACTGGTGAATACACCATAGGTTTTTTGTTGTGATAAACATTACACAAGGCTGTTATGTCAACATTGAATCTCCTTTGTTTTGATGAACATCATGCAATTTCGTCGGGTTTAAATTAGAAAGTTTGATTTAAACTTGACGCAAGTGCACTCACTTGCCGTGTAGCAAACCTTCTTGTTTGCCGCTTCGATCTTGTGGCACGTCGAAAACAAGTTTACATTTCTATCTGGGATGTAACGTGTAAAGCGTGTCTGATACTAAATGTGTAGTGCACCGTCTCTGGCCAGTGACAATTTTAAATCTACAATATATCTTACCGGTTGATACCAAATACGTGACTTTGGTGACGACGACGGCAATATGTTTGAATGTTCAATCTTTGTCCGTAACGCAGGTATAGCGATAAATCAATGTAGGTATAATATTAAACACAGTGTTAGTAGGAGGCATTGATTACGGGAATAGGGACTGTAGGAGATTTACAAATTATGGGTATACGCCGGTGGCGAAATTGGTAGACGCATTACCCTCGCATGGTATGTTTTGCTGGTTCGGGTCCAGCCTTGCAGTACATTCGTAAAGTAGTTCATTTTACAGGGATCTTTCTTTATTGAATGGGTCCTTGCTTTACAGTCAATTATAAATAAATATACGTCACATTCCTTGGAATAAGGAAAGTTCTTGCTTAGGACGAAAAAGTATATTTACTTAACTTTAATACGCCGGATTAAACCGGTTTTTGTATGGTTAATCCGGTGCTAATCTCGTAATTCGTTTCGACAGGTTCTCTGTAAATACGTATGTAACAGTCGTATTCAGAGTGGGCGGAATAACTTTAAACTATGTACCTAGCTATGTTACAAATACTTTTATAAAAACATATTTTTTTTATTTAACTGGACATGGATGGCTAATATCAAACTGACCGTCTGATATTAGCCTTGCTACATTGAACTGGATGGAAAACAAGGACAATTTTCATTGCCGCTTCGACCATCGTTGGTTCAATGCGATGGTACCAACTCGGGCGGGATTAACCCTACCTAGGAAGTAAGGAAGGGGACTTCAAGTGTTACGTGGAATCCGAACAACGGCCATCCTCAACGGTTGAAAATGGTCACCCATCCAGAACCTAATCGCACTAAAAGGTGCTTTTCTAGTTTGTTTAAATATATTTTTGTTATGTAACTGGACATGGATGGCTCATACCACACCTACTGTCATGGTATTAGCCCAACACACCACACATTATAGGAACTAATGCTATGCCAGGACCTTTCTTACATCGCATGACTACATTGAATTAAATTGAAAACACGGACAATTTATATTGCTGCTTCGACCACCGATATTCAATGCGTTGGTACCAAACCAAGCGGGATTAAACCTACAACCAAGTAAGTGGGGAAGGGGACCTACCGTTTTACGTGGAATCCAAACCACGAACGACGAATCCATCAGGGGCCTCTTACGAAAAGCACATAAAGAAATGCAGTGGGTCCGATCGTATTATTTTTGAGTGCCGGAACCCACACGTCATACATGTACTCATAGTATAATTTTACAACGAACAGAAAAAGAACAATTATATCTGCGGAGACACATGCGTGTGTGAATGATTAATTTCCGGGTCCGCTCGGGCAGTTCTCTTTTTGGACATAAATGCTCACAAACTCGCGGGAGTGTTTATTGAAACGGTCAGTTTAAAACTCGGTTTAAAATAATCTGGATCTCGACAACAGCGCCTCGGAGCCTTCCTCGGACTTCCACGAATGTTTGAAAAATAAAGGTACCGAACTTGGTCCAGCCGCTATCGAGATTTGCTCTTAGCAACTTTATTAAGTCATAAATATTTATTTAGACTGATATTGGGATTTACCACATTTTACCGTTACCTTTTTTCACAATTTTGCGCCACTTTGGATTGTCCTGCTTCTGAGTAATAATTAAAAATCCATTCCAACAATGATTCAGTGGCAGAAGCGTACTAAATGAATAATGACGTTAAGTGCAGCTCTATTGAGCGCAATTAGGTAGTCATTGATTAGCGGCGCTCCGCTACGGAACCTTGAATCGGTGGCTTCGGACATGCAAGGGGCAAAAAAGTCTGTGATAAACGATTGCGAAACTTGTTCACGGTCATTTGTGGAGATTATCAATCACATTATTGCCGTTATTAGTACTAGAAAGAGAAATGAAATTAGAGAACAGTAATAAAATAGTTTTATTATATTTGTATTAGTGTGACTTAAAAGGAGAGATATTTTTTACATCTTTACGGGTATAAAGATGTGCGTTTTCAGGAAACCTGGACGGCTGCTAGTGTCAGTAAACTTAACGCTGCGTATGCTTCTAGATGACACTCAGTTATTCGTTAACTTCTCAGACTAGCTAACTTATTAAGCTTAAATTTAATATTATATAACTTCAGGTGTATCCGCATTAAATGAATGATTTTCGTTCACTTTGGTTGATAGAAAAAATCGCCAAAATAGGCCTATGTTCTCACATTACTTCTAATTTCTTCCAAGTGGTAAGTTTTACAACGCTAAAAAAATGAAATGCATGCATGATTCCATGCGAACAACATTTTTAAATTAAAACGTAAAAAACTCAATTTTCGAAATATGTTTGGGCCTCTTCCAAGTGGGCAAGTATTACAAAGCCAAAAAATACAATGCATGCATATGATTTCGTGCCAACAAAATTTTTCAATTAAAAGGTAAAATAAACCGGCCAAGTGCGAGTCGGACTCGCACACGAAGCGTTCCGTACCATCGTACAAGATTTAACACAAAAAAATCAGGTTTTTTGTATGGGACCTCCCTTTAATTTTTATTATTTTTTTTATTTTACCTATTTGCTGTTATAGCGGCAAAATAAATACACACTCTGTGAAAATTTCAGCTGCCTACCTATTACGGTTCATGAGATACAGCCCTGTGACAGACGGACAGACGGACGGACGGACGGACGGACGGACGGACGGACGGACGGACGGACGGACGGACGGACGGACAGCGGAGGCTTAGTAATAGGGTTCCGTTTTCACCCTTTGGGTACGGAACCCTAAAAACTAAAGTTTAGAAATATTGTTGGGTCCAATTTCGACAAATGTTGTAGGTATAAATAGAGTTTTCGTTCATATTGCGATTATGAATTTTAATAGATAGATCTTGACAAACAAACATACGGGCGAAAATCACTGTCTATACGTGTAGGTTGTGAGTTACTCTAAAATGCCGAACTGTCACGGGTGAGGGTTGTGTGTTGTTTGAATGATCTTCCCTGTCTCATCGACTTGCCTTTGACTGCTATAGTCTAATCAAATGCTAAAGAAATACATTCTAACAATATGATGTAGGTAGGTAGGTATTTAAACATACGTTTTAAATTTAGCCAATCATTATTTGCATCATCTATCATGTCATGCAAGCTTTGATGCCCATTGTGTTTCCTCTGCATAAGCATCACATATAATCTTACTTAAATCAACTAGGTTGCTATTAGCATAAAAATGTTGTTTGAATTAGATTCATTACATACACAGGCTATACCGTTTTCAGATCAAAACGAGTGCCGATATTATCTAAAATATCTGAAGGTATAGAACAGGAAGGATAACTGTTCCTTAGTGTCAACTATGTGTAGTTATACTATATTTAACCAAATTCTTGTAATATATGCACATAGATAGATAGATATTTCCGAGGCCAAAATAGTTACATCCGGAAAATCTAGATTGGCCTATAACCAAAGACAGCAGGATAAATTCATCGACACCATGTACGCATCGATATGGACTCATTTGATCTCTATATTGTAGAGCAAAGGAGTTTGCTGCTAATGATATTCCAAATAAAAAGACAACTAAAATAGGTACGAGAATTATTAAAAAACGGTAACATTATTCTATAAAAACTTATGGATCTTGAATATTGGGGCAGATGGTACTTGATGCTGAGATTCATAGACGTTACTCGTACTTGGCTGAGCCAAAGTATGGCTTCCGACTGTCAAATTTGACATTCAGTCTATACATATTTACGTCAAAACTGACAGTCGAACGACATACTTTGGCTCAACCAAGTACGAGTAATATCTATGAATCTATGTAATGTAAACCACAGAACATATAATATTGATGTAAACTAATCATAATTGTTATTGTTGATCACAGGACAAACCCTGAGGATCCGCCCGGAATACAATCAAAATCCGCAAATAGTCGTGTTAACTGATATGGTTCGATGTGTCGGGCCCTGTCCTTCGATTCAACGATTCTTTATGTTGCAGTTGAGAGCAATTTGTCGTTTCCGTTGAAAGTTGGCCGCCCAGTTACTAGCGACACGCTTGCATTCGCATCTGACGTATGAAGCTCTGTGCTGCTGACTTCAGAATACTATCTAAAGTCATATTTGAACTGCAAGCGATGGAGCCACTACTGCTGCTTTACTTGCACGTTACTTTTATAAATTCAAAGACTGCCTCAAGATATAGGTAACCATAGAGAATAACATAAAATACATTCACAACTCACGCTACAGCGTTTCCGATTACCACTCCTCAAGTTCACCAAAAACGTTCTTAGGATTCCCCGAAATCCGTAAACAGAACATTTTCTAATAAGTAAAAAAAAGGTCGTGCTTCCGACGGCCGTCCAAATAACTTTCGGGAGAAGATGAGCAAAAAAAGGTGTTATTTATGGAATGATTAAAAAATAAAAATGAATTCTCCGCAGATTGGCCAATTCGTCACGATTGCATTCCCCACCATTTCCCCCAAAATACCTGAAATTCCCCGCAGTTCTGGGAATAGGGGAGCGAGCGGCAACGCTGCATCCAAATAATATTGAGAACAGTGACGTAGCATAGGTCACTAGCACCCGAAGCGGATCCCAAATTTGCCGCCCTCTTATTTTTGTGATTGATCATAAAATATGCCTTTTTACTCGTACCATACGTACAATTAAAGCACGGTCAAAAGGGCACTCTTATTCGGTCATTACGGCGAAGTAAAATAAAAATGGGAAAAAGAGGTGTTTATTTTAATTTAAATCGAATCAAAATTAATTTCCTGAATAAAAGTTATTGAAGAAACTTGCATCAGTTCACCCATGCATAAAATGTTGGGCCTGTATATATGGAAACAACAAAACATTGACGAAAAAATGTTAAAGGATTTTTTTTTCCGCCACCTGTGAAATGCCGCCCCCGTCAAAGTGCCGCCCGGTGCGGACACCCATGCTACGCCAATGATTGAGAACTTTTTACGGGTTGTAAGTAATGGCTATGTGAGATTTCAAGATGACGACGCGACGGGAACATCGAAAGCAAAATGCTTACCGATGCGATGCCTGAAAAACAACAGCTTACAACAACAAACACTCGAGATAAAAGTTTTTGCCCGTATTTTGACCCACGACCATCACCTTGGTCGGCGCGTCCCGAGACCGGAGCACGACCCTGTCGGGCAGTAGGCCAAGGTTTACGGCAGACTTACATCCTACGGTACTGCCAAAATACTGGTTTAAGAGATGCTCGGTCTTTTACTTCCTTGTTCTTACGATTTGGTTGAAATAAAAAACCGAACTCCTATAAAAATGGTATTTTAATTTTGGTTGAACATAATATCATATATGTATACTAGTGGCTTTCTGAGCTGTACATTTCGCGAGTATGTCTTTGCATAGGTACATTAAAACTAAATAAATGTTCACCGCGTTAAAACGAAATTCTATTATTTTCGTGCATAACTCTGACTGCCTAATGCTGTAGGTCTTTTTTAAAAATATTTTTCGAAATGGCACCGCTATTTTGAAAAATTCCAAAAATTGAATTGACAAAAAAAACCATGTAATTATGGAACCTGCACCCAACATTTCAGGAGAATCGTTTGAGAAATGCGACCTGTAGATGGGAACAGCCGGACAGACATACCGCGAAAGCATATTTGCCCAAGCTGAAACGGAGACGATACTCTCGGTCTATCCAAATTATACATATTTTAACTTGATTAGATTTTTGCTAAATTATTAGTTTGCAATTTGATGGTGTTGGCATTCCGTGGTGTTGGCCCCAGGATTTATACCTGCCGACCCACATGAAAGTATCGACAACGAGTATCCTAACTCAGGGGCCTATTAGACTATGAGGTAGCGACAAAAATGGTAACGATAACGTAAATGACTGAAACTGGGTTCACAGGATAAAGACCAACCGTCTACAGCTAAATGTGTCGGTCTGCCTGCGCCAAGTGGTCGCGTTACCTAGATAAGGCGCATGAAAAAGTAGTTATCGTTACAAAATATAACAAATCTTTGGTTGCATTTCGTAGTTATATATGCCATTTAAGTAACATATATAACTTTAGGTATATTTAAGTATTTAACTAAATTAAAAACCAACCGGTTATTGTTGAATAATTAATAGATATCAATGTGTCCAGACGATCAGTATATTCATCAGCAAGTACATAACAACAACTATTTTGTATAGCCAATCTAACTAACGCAACCATTTGGCGCAGGAAGACCGACATATTTAGCATCAGAGGGTTCTCTAAACCGAGAACCTAGATTCAGCCATTTTCCTTATCGTGACTAAAAATGTCGTGATCTCCCGGAATATATGTCGTTAGACAAATTGTCAAATTATGTATTCCACGCGCGATTGTCGACTCATTTCTGATGTTTCAAAAAGGCATGATACTGCCCGCGGGTAAAATAAACGATTTTATCCTGTTTTTAGGGTTCCGTACCCAAAGGGTGAAAACGGAACCCTATTACTAAGCCTCCGCTGTCCGTCCGTCCGTCCGTCCGTCCGTCCGTCCGTCCGTCCGTCCGTCCGTCCGTCCGTCTGTCCGTCTGTCACAGGGCTGTATCTCAGTAACCGTAACAGATAGACAGCTGAAATTTTCACGGAGTGTGTATTTATTTTGCCGCGATAACAACAAATAGGTAAGATTAAGAAATAATTAAAATAAAAGGGGGTCCCCATACAACAAACGTGATTTATTTGTATACATTTTTTACGATGGTACGGAACCCTTCGTGTGCGAGTCCGACTCGCACTTGGCCGGTTTTTTGTCGCTGTCATGGTCAAGACGATACTTCGTTGTTAGGGATCCGTAGGATAATAACATAAACCAGAAACTACCTCCAATAAAAAATCCTTAAGCAAATTTTTAATGTTTTTATTCTAGGTATTAAAACATGGTGAGCTTTTTACAGAAATTCCGCAAGAAAGGAGATTGGTAGTAAGTGAGAATGGGAGGTCATATTATTCCTATTTTAATCTTAGGGGCTTAGTTTCTATTAAAAAAAGATAAAAAGAAGAATTCTGAAACACACTCATAATTATTTTTTTATTTATTTGGTTTAAGTACATAACTGGAAATGTATGAATACTTTCACACCTAACCTGCGATGAGATGAGAATTCTCGTGCGATATCTTCAAATACCAGAAGCCTAAGTCCGCTAATAGATAACTCCATTTTCAAGTGTTACCAAATATGTATTGGTATCTAGTATATAATGTACCAAATTTTGTGTTTTCTCATACGCTATAAACAGCTTGGATTACCACAGTTTTATTCCACATGTAAAGATCGTGGCCATGTTGGTCGAAGATGGACCGCACGCGACGCGACGCGACGGTCCAAAACGCTCGCCCAGACCGCTTATTATATATTATTTGACTGTGGCAAAGAATATCTAATAAATGACTGTTTTAAGCCAAGTCAATTTACAATATAGTTTAAACAACCACATTAGTCTAAAATCGTTTATATAATTTTACTCGTTAAATGCAGCTTTTGTGGCAATCCATATATCTTTATATGTATACATCAACATCATCAAACATTATTATCTCACAAAAGGCGTTCTTTGAGCCACAATAATTACTTTGCACGACAATTTAATACACTTATCACGATAAAATACCGTGACGTACCTACTTATTTGTAATGGCCTTAGATAATAATTTCAAAGGCGCGAATTTGTTTTTGAATATCTTAAATAAGTATTTTTTCTATGTCAAAATTATCTTTTACAAATTGCGACATTATAAACACTTTAATGACTCACATGAAGAAATCAGACTAGAATGATGTAAGTATTAGGTATTTGAGGATTGTTATATGTATGCATGAATAATCAACTGTGAAGCAAGGCAAATACTACATACATATCTCATTGCTTGGGAAAAGCGACGTACATGCTTAGTACGAAAATATTTACTTATTTGAGAAATTATTTATGATTGAGTCCAATTCAAACAAAACAATCATAGATGTCATTTTGCGATATTTTGCGTACAAAAAGTCTTACTTTTAGTTTCACGCAAAGGAAAAGCCTGGGTTTGCTAATAGATAACTCCACATTCGAGCGTTAGCGTTATGAGATAACACAAAATTTTGAACAATTTTGTAAGATTCCGGGGTTATCTCATAACGCTAACGCTCGAAAGTGGAGTTATCTATTAGCGGACTCAGGCTTCAGCACACAACGCAAATGTCGGAAGAGTTTTTTCTATCATGAGTGCTCAGTGGAACAAATAGAGGAATTGTCTAACTTTATGGACATGGTATGGACATTCAGGGCATGGTTGCTTGCGCAGTACAATTTAAAAAATATTTCATCATGATCTAGGTAGAACTAAGTAGCAGAACTAAGTCCCATCTTGTATACTTACTAATTTTGCTTACTAATAAATAATCTCAACATAAGATAAAGAGTACCTTCTCTTGCCTAACTGAATAATTCTAAAAGTCCTGACTTTTGCCTGGTTCTCCCTAACTCCTGACAGGTACCCCAAAAGCGTGACATGTCAGAACAATTACTGACAGATGATCAGATAGTCCCGCGGAGCATGTGCTCCCAGCATGCTGCCTAGCATAGAGGCCAACTCGTAACCATCTGCATAGATTCCCAGCAGGTAACTTGGTGTGTCGGCGACGTAAGCTGTGACACAATGACCTATTATGTTACGGCTCCACAAACAGCTGTGAATACAGGCTGTTTACGACACAAGTCGTATAGATCTGTCCGAATGAACGCTAGTGATAAAACATATGTAGTTTTTAACCGACTTCAAAAAAAAGGAGGAGGTTCTCAATATTTTTTTTGGCTATAAAACATTCGAATATCTTTATGTCGAGGCGGGGAGGCGCGGCGCGCGGCCTGCGAGACGTTCTCCCATATTTTTTTTCTTACTGAAAGTATTTTTAACATGAAGGGCCTGGATATTGTTGGTTGAGGAACAGAGCACCTGAACTCATTCTTTTATATTGTTTCTATGCCTCCTTTAATTAAAATTATATACCTACCAGATATCAGTAATTAGTACCTCATCCCAAAATACTTTCGATGTTTGAAAATTGAACGGGCTGAATGATTAGCTCGAAACGTCGGAGAATGCCTCTTCCTGCCGCGTGAAAAGACGTAACAATTTTTCAAACCTGTCTGACATGGATGGCTAATACCACACAACTCCGTTATGATATTAGCCCAATACACCACATTCCCGAAGGAATTTGGTGCCATGCCAGGACCTTCATTTTCTGAGCACGGCTACATTGAACCGGACGGAAAACACGGACAATGTTTCATTGCCGCTTCGACTATATTTTCATCCAATGCGATGGTACCAACCCGGGCGTGCTTAATAGGGGAAGGGGAACTACAGTTTTACATGGAGCAGCTCGCATTCGTGACGAAATGCACTTATCTGATTCAGAATGAGAAAGAAAGTGGCGCATGAACTGGGCGAGGATTTGAACCCAGACTAGGCTACGAGCAGCGAGCAGTACTGCTCAGTGTTCTGTGGACATATTTAGAGCCGGTAAACCTTGAGGTTGGATCTTGGAATTTATGAAATTTTAGAGCAAACCACCGTAGTGATCACCGTAGTATGAGTAGTGCTACTAGATGTTGACTTACGGGTACATAGGTACGGCTAATGAATTCCAGAAATCATAAGCAGAATAAAAAAAACGATTCCTTCCTTAACCGGTCTACTCTGATAATCTGTGATTTTTTTTAAGTAACCTGAGCCATATTCCCGAAGGAATTAGGTGCCATGCCAGGATTTTCCCTTTATGAGGACTGCTACTGCTACTGTTGGTTATATTCAATGGTTGTCAATCAATAAAAAATACATTGCTTTAACGTACGTACATGTTATATTCACGAATGTGAATATGTATGCGCGTCGCGAACACAGGCAAATCGAATTGGCTACACATTCTTAAAGTTTTTAAGGCAGATATGAATAATTTCGATTATTAAGAACATTGATTTTCCTCAACGGAACCTTGAGTCAACCTGCGGGTGGTAATTTTAAGTAATTTTGTGACTGGTAACACGGAAGATCGTCAAATGAATGAACGTCTCGTGGCCATTGCTAATTAGGGTAGTCCATATGTCCATTGCCAATATCTGCATCGCTACGATTTGCTTCGCCAATATCTCCATCGCCAGCGACGAACTGCGGCCGGACCGCAGATCCGTCGCCAACGACCGGAGACGCATGTGCATCGCCAAAAACTGGAGGCGCAGATGCGTCGCCAAAGCGGGTATGGTGATACGTAAATTAGGTTGGGTTAAGTAAGGTTAAGTTACGTTATTTAGGTTAGGTTAGGTTAGGTTAGGTTCGGTTAGGTTGGTTAGGTTTGATTAGATTAGGTAAGGTTGGATTAGGTTTGGTTAGGTTAGGTTAGGTTAACGAACTAACCTAAATAATTTAACCTAACCTTACATAACCCAAACTAATTTATATATCACCATACCTACTTTGGCGACGCATTTGCGCCTCTAGTTTTTGGCGACGCATATGCGTTTCCGGTTCTTGGCGACGGATCTGCGGCCGGACCGGGGATGCGTCGCCGGCGATAGAGATATTGGCGAAGAAGCATGGCGAACGGAGATATTGGCGATGTAGATGCAGGGTACCGCTAATTAGTAGTAGTTGAGAGTAGTATTCTTTTGTGAAGAACTTGAGGGAAAGTCCCCTTCTGAATTATTTTGTTGTGTAACGATATAGTTATCCAGGTAAATCGACCTGAACTAGGTATTTTTGTCATAAGAGAACACAAATCCCTGGCTAAAGGATAAGCTGAAATGGCAGGTGATTATCGATAATTTAACGCTGATAATGATATCTATAATAGGTAGTTACTTGGGTTGTTTGGTGTTCGTTCGACTTGATAAGCTAATGATTAGATATTTTCCGCAAGATATTATATTGCCGTCAAGAATATAATGTACCTGCAAGTAAAGATATATAAAACAGAATAAATATTATATTGGGAGCCATTCTGACTCCCTTACAAATGGTTTAATGGGAATATTCAGTTTCAGGGTGCAATAACAATAAGGCTACGATAAGGGTTTGGTGCAAGCGCGAATTTAAAAAAAATATAAACAAAAATATGAAAAAAAAAATTCGCTATCTATCGCAATAACATCTATATCATTTCGCACAATGCAGGATAATTTCAGGTACACAGGGCGATATTTTTTTATATTATTGGACATGAATGGCTGATACCACACCTGTTGTAATGGCATAGATCTTCATGGAAGCCAATGCCACAAATAAACCCATTTCATTGGGTTTTAGGAAGTAACGCTGCGTGACTTTTGTTTATGCCAGTTGTGGATTTTGAGTTTTTGTTTATAATAGAGTCAAAAGTCTAAAATTTGTCCGGCACTGTTATAGTCAGAGTAATAATATCAACGATATTACATAGTGATCAACATGCAATTATGTACGTACATAAATGGCTAGGTATAATCTAGATCATTTAAGGATGCCAGGTTCATTGTAGTTGTACCTAGTTGATCACCTTGACTGCCAAGAACAACTTTTAGATATTGGGACATTGTGCAACTCACCTATTGAATGTGTATCTCACCTATTGAAAGTTGTACAATGGTTGCAAACATTTAATTCACGACCGTTCCTAGGCTCTATGATATGTGACTCTATATATATATATATATATATATATATATATATATATATAAATAAAATATTTTATAATATATCTAGTAGATAATCATTGACTGTGAGCTCTACATACAATCAAAGTTAAGACACCATTCAAATCATGTAAAGTTTTTAACAATTCGTGAAGTTACGAGTGTGCTCGCACTGTTGGAGGTATTACAACTCTTTTTTATGAGACTTGACATGAATGACTAATGCCACACATACACGCATGATATAGCTGTACACAAATCGTGGGACCTAGACGCCATGCAAGAACATTCATTATATTGCACATCACATTCGGGATGAAAAACACGGTCAATGTTCATGCCAATTCGACCATCGTTCATTCAAAGCTAAATAGTATCCTATATACATTTTCAGGGCACCTAAAGTTTTAAGTTGTGTCCGTGCAATGAAAGTTGTGTCCGTGTTTTCCATGCAGTTCAATGTAGCTGTGCAATAAAAGGAAGGTTCTGGCATGGCACTTAGTTCCCATGAGGTGTGTTGGGCTAATATCATGACAGTGATTGTGGTATTAGTCATCCATGTCTACCTAGTCACATGCAAAAAAGTGTAGATAGGTACGATCAATTTATAGAACAAGTAAAGATGAAGAGAAGTTTTATTTGGACTGGTCTGGACTTGAACCTTTTCGATAACGTCCATCTTAAATCAACCAAGGCTCCTGGGAAAACCTTATCAGCGTGCAACAAACAACAATATTTGTTTCAATTCTTAGGATACACTGCGTAGAGTTGGCCTGTCATGTAACATACATTATCGTTTGTCAACTTGCATACATTATTTATGATGAAACTATTTCATTTTATGGTGGCCAGGTAATAGGTACGTTCTTGCACGTAGGTTTTAAAATAGCGTTTCCCAACCGGGGGGCTGCAGCCCACCCGCGTTGTTATGCTGTCGGGTGCACGGGAATCACAGTTTTTTTTATGAAATGTCTATCGTTTAGTTCTTTATTAGGCTAAAGAACGCCACAGGAGTACTTATACAATGTTTAAATAAATATTCCTACCTACTAAAGTAATTTTGTTTCTAACATCCTCATCTACAATTTGTAAAATTCCTGTTTTATTTTAATATTAAATTTGTAGGAATTATAAGAATAATAAAGGAATTATTTTGTATGTAATGGTGTATGTATATAATAATGTATGTAAGGTTTATGGGCCCTAGAGGCCGGGCGTAGAGGAGATAAAATGCATACATTCAAGAAGAAATAAAGAACCAATTCTCAGCGCACCGTGATCGCAGTGACTCTATTTTATTCATTGGCAATAATTTGAAAATAGCCAATGGGCCCTCAGGGAAAAATGGTTGGGAAGCTCTGTTTTAAGATATGCATGTTAGAGGTAGTTGTAAAAAAAGTTAATTTCACATTAGGATGACCACCATAGTGATAGGCAAATGTAAATTCATTAATACTTACCGTAAAAGATAATTAGGGTGAATCAACTACTCGTTGTATTTGGCTGTCCCCGGCCATAAGTTGATCATAACAATGAAATGGTACTTCACAAAATCTATTTCAAAGCTTTATTGATTCATCAGATAAACAATTAACATAGTTTTCATACAAATTGGGAAATATTTTACTGATTTATTGAACATTTAAACATAAACTTAAATGCCCTGCAGTGGGGAACCAGCTGAAATTCAGCAAGAAAATCGAATTGTTATTCAATTTTTTTATTTTTTTTTAAATCTGTATGATTCAAATAAACGGCTTTTATTATAATACTACAGGGATTGTGCACGCCAAATTTAGTTTATTTAATACGAGGACCTGTGTTGTTTACAGTTTGCAAATTTGAGTAAGTTTTTTTATGATTTATAAAATCAACATTTATTTTTCTGTGATCGAAGTGACTACGTGATTGAGCAAGGAAAATAAAGGCCAAAGCAATAAAATTACTTAAATAATTTGTATGATTTCATAATATTCACTGAGTAATTAGGGAAAAAAAAAGTCCACCCGAATGTAAAGTTTTGGTAACACGCGAGTAAATCAATAAACTAAATAAGAAAATACTAACCAGTCCATTGAAGAAGCTTGAGATCGACAAAAAAAATTAAACTCAAGACACCGAGCACATCACAACCGAAAACTCTACGGAAAGTTCAAGACAGCTGGAAAAACGACGCCTGCGCAGTAGAGACGCGCACACCTGCCACCGCCGACACGCGCGACCACGACTGCCTGCGCGCGCACTTGCAGCGGCGCGGCGCGCGCGGCATTTCGACCACACTCCAATGTTGGCAGACGCCCATACATCATGCATCAACGGGCGGTTACGTCGCGCCGTATCGGCTGTGACCACGGGTTCAAAGTCGCGGGCGTTGAGGAATCCAGCAGGGGTTTCCCGATGGCCAGGACGACCAGATAGGTTTATTTGTTTGTCAGAGGCCACTGGGTCGGTATGAAATCCCCGTGATTATTAAAATTTTCCTGGCTGTTATAGCAATAATATTTGGTACCTGCTCTATCTAAATTTGTACATACACATTGACCGCGGAAGTGGGAGGCAGGGGTGACCAAATGCCCCCATAAAATCCGGCAGAGGAGGCCGCGTCCTTGATGAAAGGGCGAAGTTTGAAAGTTTGAGAAGTTCCGCGGTCTCTGTGCATACCTACTTAGGCAGCATAGTAATTAGCGTCAACTGATGAAGAAGGTTTATTTACATGTTATCTAGATAAGCGACGTGGCAGATGGATTGGGCCACAGGTACTCTACAATCAGCGCACAGACGACCGAGTTTGGGGGCATGCATGGTACCTATTTAGTAGCACCATAGCCTGCTGTATTGTTTTTCGTTTGAAACACAAAACAATACAGCAGGCTATGGTAGCACACATAAAGGGCGCAGTTACGGTTATAACTCGCACCGGGCGCATTAAATAAAAGGCTGTAGTTACGCTACTGTATACAATACACTGGTGTCTACAATGGAAGACCTTGTTTACAACCCTACTAATATTATAAATGCGAAAGTATGTTTGAAGGTTTGTCCACGCAGCAACGAATCATCAGATCGAAAACGGATTAGAAGGGCATGGACCGAAGAGCGACATATTTTTATCACGGAAAATAATATTTTCGGTATTGACCTGAGCAAAGCCGGATACCGCAGCTATGTTTTGTAAGTAGGAAGCTGTAATATGTAATGTATGTATGAATATGTAGGATATTTTTACGATTTTTATCAATGAAAGAAATACAAATAACTTTATAACAAGTTTTAATAATGTCAAAATTAATAACCATGCATTGATACACTATATTATGGCTCTACATATGTAGAATCACTCCAACTCTAAATAAACATCAACTCGGCATTTTCAGCAATAAACAGTACGTACTTTCTTCCACATTTCTATCAACCAGAAGGAAAGATTGACTCGGCAGCGAAAAAAATTTTGTGCAAAACCAATTCCTTCATAGGACAATTTTTTTTTCCTAAAAAAGCCTGGACTTGGCGTCGACCCCAGTAGTGTTGTTATTGACAGATGGCAAACATATGTATTACCCACAATTTAAGTAATTTTACGACTTTACTAGTGAATACATACTTAAATGCATTCAGTATAATTATGTAATAAAGAAACATCGTTTTTCTTCTCTGCATTTAACGACAACGCCATTAAATGGTCCCCTAAGCCTGGTTTTACCAACTGCTGATTTAATTTAATAGACACTTAAATGGCTATTATTACTAAATTGCCGATTATCTTGTACTGGTATCGATTGCGAGAACCCTAAGGGTCTCTTCCACCACGTACTGATTAGTTTAAATCTCACATTAAAGGGCCTTTCTTACCATCTCGCATCTATACCAGTACAAGATAATCACCACTTTAGTAATAACATAAATAAATCTTGGTGAAAACCAGGCTTAGTGTCCTTAGGTTTGCCTTAGGTGTACTATAGAGTTATATACTATAGAGTGTATAAAAATAATACAAATGGCCTGGGCAAGAGCACAGAAAACTAAAATATCTCACATGCCAATGGATCATGTATTTAATGATGCACAGCTGGAAAATGAAAACAGAAGTGATAATGTATTTAATTCAGCAAGAAGAACTTGAAGAGGTACTGGATATGTCAATGGGTACTGGTATAAATAAGAGCACGAATCCATTTATTTTGTAGTTATTGTTGCGAGGTGTAGTGACGATTTTTTTTATGAAATACCTACTGATTTGGGTGGCTGTGCTGAGGACCGAAGGTGCCCAGAAAAACCAAATACACCTCGCCTCGCGAAATTACGCTAAGCGAGGCACCATGCCAACGGATTTGTGGACTATCGCTGAGCTATCGAGCTTGTTCAAATGAAGTTGGCATAAGTAAAGGCTTTAAAGGCATAAGTAAAGGCTAGCTCTATAGACCTTAGAAATAGCGCTGCGCGCGCATACTAGGTCTACGCTATAGATAGTATAGACCAGAGGCTCTCAAACTTATTTTGTCTGCCGCCCACTTTGAGAATCCATTATATCCCCCAAACTATTTAGCTTCACCACATCTTACAAATAACAATCAAAATCATTACTTTAATAATTTTAATTCAATTATTTATTCAAAGCCTGCTATATGTGTTTGCAATTTAAACGCCACTTTCTGAATAATATTTAACAAAATAATCAATGTAGTAGGTAGAAATTCATTTCAGTTTAAAGTAGCTACTATAGAATATTAGAAAAACGCAAATCAGCCATCGCCCTCCTAAACCACTTCAACGCCCCCTAATTTCCTCTGAGCCCTTCACCGCCCCCCTGTAGGCCTCTAGCGCCCACAAGGGGGCGTTATCGCCCACTTTGAGAAAGACTGGTATAGACCATAGACCTAGCATGTGCGCGCAGCGCGCTATTTCTATGTTATAGACATAGACAGTAAGCTGTCAAATCAAACTGGGATAAAGGCTCTGAGCCTGTAGTCCCAGTTGTCACCTAAATTGGGGTTTACGTCAAACCGATCGACTGGCGTTTTCAATTGTATGGAGAAATTGAAGAGCGCACGCAGTGGGCATTAATCGAACTAATATTTGCGAGTCCGAGTTTGATTTGACAGCTTACTCAACGTTGCCGTAAATACGTCGAGGTTGCCGTTTACGCCGACTCCGCGTTTTCATACAAATCGTAAGTCCGAGTTTGACTTTGACAGCTTGAAGAAGTAATATCTAGTAAAAACGTATAAGGAGTTGGACGTTTTTACGGAAAACGACAGTCGATCGGTTTGCCGTAAACGTCAATTTAGGTGACATCTGGTACTACAGGCTCTGGTTCTTCAATAAATCGCTGTATAGATTCCAAAAGGTTTATTGGCCCTTTTTCCGTACTAAGCAATAAATCGTTTTGCTCAGCAGTAATTTGGATGATCTTGGAACGAACCTTGAGTTCCGGTTTAACCGGTGCTTATTAAAGATGGTCTAAGGTTAATCCTGATGAAAACATTTTGTGCTAATACGACTTGGTTTACAAGAAAAAAATTAAAACTAAAAATTAAAAAATATTTATTTCTCGTGTTTTAGTGACTGCAGAAGGTTAGAAATTACTTCAGAAAAGTGGGCTGTAGTCTTTCTTGTATATTAAAAGTTAAAATTATCAAAATATTCCATAATCTCCGAGAAATATTTTTTTTTATTTATGGGCAAAAAAAAGTTGGGTAGTTTTTCAAAAAATCATAACTTTGAAAATAAACATAATTGACACATGGGAGTTCTACTCTACCTTTTAAAATACTAAAGACTAAAGGAATAAAAAGAATATGTCCGAAAATCAGTTCAAATTCTAGCGGCGCGTCGGAGGCGGGGCGCGGCGGCGCGGGCGGAGAGGCTATGCCGTCTCCTCAGGCCTTCTGCCGTCGCGCGTCTGTGCCGGAGTTGGGGCTTCTTGCCCTGAGCCATGTGTTTCGGGCAGAGCTTGGGCAGCTCTAGCCCCTAGCCGAGCACCTGGCAATCAGCAGCGAGGGTTTACAAGAATAACAATGGAAATAAGAACTAAAGAAAATTACGAATTTAATGTGCTACGATTAAAAGTTTCCAGCAAATAAAAACTCGCTGCTCACTGCATATATTCGGTTATGCTGCTGAGCAGATTCGATGGCTTTTGAATATTATTACCTATTTCATTATTTCGTCTATTGTTCATGTACTGAGAATATTTTACTGTCGGTGGTAATTAATGACCGGTTATGTGCTAATGTCTCGCGTCTCGCATGGATTCATTCTGAACGGTGTGGGTTGTGTTGTGTTGTAACAGTTAAAAAACTGGTCAAATGCGACTTCGACATGTAGACAGAGAGAGTTCCGCGCCAATATAATCGATTATGAATTTCTATTAAAGCTGCGGTGAAGTCACAGCAAATCTAAGATTTGAACATTTTAAGAAATGCTTTCTTTGTTCAATGGCCAAGGCACAATTTTGCACGGCGACTGCCATTCAATCGTCTATAGCACTATTACTTATTCTGTGCCTAAACGTTCAAAATTTTTATATCACTTTAGAATATCTGATTGAATATTTGAAACTTATATTTGATTTGATATTACCTTGTATCAAAAATGACGATGGCTTTTTGCGCCTCAATAATGTAAAACATAATTATGTAATTTAGAATAAGATGTAACTATTGTAGTCAAGAGTTTGCTCTTCACCAATGTGTATAATGTTCTTATAATAATGTTCTTTGTGAGCAGTAGTAATCAATCAATCACTGTAAACTAGTTTGTATCAATGAAAAAAAAAATACAATGACCAACCTGACAAAGTTTCTTGTCGGCTCTTCTTCGCCAGAAGTAATCGAATCGACAGGAAAAAAAATGACGAATCCGAGTGTGTAAAATACATCTAATGGAGGAAATAAAGAAACTGAACTGAAACGGAAACTGAAAAGCTTTATTCTATATCCGCATGTTTTGATTCTTAGGGTTCCGTACCCAAAGGGTGAAAACGGAACCCTATGACTAAGCCTCCGCTGTCCGTCCGTCCGTCCGTCCGTCTGTCACAGGGCTGTATCTCTTGAACCGTAATAGGTAGGCAGCCGAAAGGAGAATGCCCATCCTTCACATCGGTCCTAAGGATAATTTTACATACGTACTTACGCCTTTTTTTCTCCCTTACCGGACGGAATGGCATGGAGCAGGCAACCCGAACATGTCTTGTGACAACGGAAGTACTAAGCTATGTTCTGTTCTTGTCTTGTTCATATTGTTAGTAGAAAAAGAAGTAATTGTGAATGATTCCAGTAACCGGCCTTGGAAAATGGGAATTCAGATAGTCTAAAATATGTTTAAATATAATTACTCGCTATATGTTTAATCGCATATGTGTCAATAAAAGACACGAATGATTTCTAAGGGGCCTGGATTTGGGCATTCTCCTTTTCACAGCGTGTATTTATTTTGCCGCTAAAACAACAAATAGGTTAAATAAAAAAATAAAAAAAATTCAAGGGGGGTCGCTGTTTTTCGTATTGTAAAAAAGAAAAAAAATTCCAATGTTTTTAGCCAGTATTTTCACATACAGACATGTCAGTCAGTCAGCGTGTTTGCCACCACTGGGGGTCCATTCAGGGCAAGAGTGAGATCGAAATCGTCACTAAATATCAACTCACTTTTTTAAATAGTCAATGTTCCCACACTTATTGAACATCATTACAGTTAGGTAAAAATCTGGTCCGTCCCGTAAAAACGTTGGAAGTATAAATAACGGTTCCGTTATTTATATAATAATATATTTCCCAGCTATTTTTAGGAACTCACTCTTGCCCTGAATGGACCCCCTGCTGGCAGTTTTCCCGGCCCTCAGCGGTACAGACATAGATTTCTATAATATATTTTATAATCCATAATATATATAATTATATAGAATCCAGAATGGCCATCACTTAGCACCACCGCTATCTTCTACAATGATTTCGAGAATTCGTTTGTATGAAAACTAAACCTATAGAAAAATGGCACCTGAGTTTATTGTTTGTATTGTTGTCAATACATTTTTTTAAGTTACAGTAGTGACTGTTACGCCATGTATTGAACTAGGAGCTTGCCGCTTTGTTAAACTGTTATTCAATGCAGGGTACCAACTTGGGCGGGCTTCCGACTAATACCAGGGGCCGCATCTAACTCGATTAGATAACTAGAAGTTGAATCCGGCGGACTAAACCGGTTTTTGTATGGTTAGTCCGGTGCAAATCTCGTACTAGGTTATAACAGGTGCTCTCTGAATACGTTGAATACGGTAATTGGTTGAAGAAACCAATTACCTGTAATCATCGACTGTAATGTTTAGAGAACTAAATATACGTGGTATAAACTTTTAGTGGACGGAAAAAAGATAGATTCTAGAAAAGAGATTCTCAAATAGTTGGTTGCAGGTTGGAATCCTTTTTCCGACGAATATTCAGACCCAAAACTTTTTCAGATTATTTTCAAAATGCCGGTGTCTTTGGATAACCTCAAATATATGCCCAAATCGATGTCGTCCTGCCCGTACATTCACCTGAGTTACCGAAAGAAATTTAATGCCTGCCAAAAATGGTTACACGTGCTGAAAACTGACTCGAAAATATCATTGCTCACAACTAGCAAGACGTGAATGATATCAAATACGATCCCAATTTGGGCAACGTGTCACCAAATCTAAATAGGTGAACAGAAGCTGTTTAGTTTTCGTAAAAGCCAAATGTGCTTGTCACACTTTGCTTATGACTGGACCTTTTGATTTAAATAATACAAATTCTATTGTCTATGGCACCATTCAAATTTTAAAATCAAACTGCCATTTTGACATTTGACCACTTTTTCGTTGAGCTTCCCAGAAGCAGCATCTCTTGATCTCCCTTTCGTTAATTTTCGACAATTGCTGATAGACAGTGCCTTCGCTACTATTACTTAGCCCTGGTTAGCCTCGCGAAGTGCATTAGCTAAGATAATCCTCGGCGGGATCCCTAACCGGCGGAGAGTTGCGGCGGTGCACCTCAACGGCGCCAGTGTAAGGTAACTCCGAGGCCCCACAAAGGTACTGTCTGCACTAATTAATTATTCGTCGCCTTTTTCGTCATTATAAATCCTTTTTTTCCGTTTAACCTATACAGTCCACCCTTCTCGTTTTCTCACAGAAGCATAGTTATGTAATCGGGGGAACTAAGATTTTTTTTATGTTATTAGCGAGTTTAACATTATACAATACATGCAATAACATTTGTTTTTAAGTTTAACAGTACTCTTACTATTTTGTATTCTTCTTTTGATTGGTCGCATTTTCCTGACAAACTATTTTCATGCCCTACGTGGCTGAAATGATCTCCTGCAGTGATAGATTTTTGATCAATCACTGATTTGAGTTATAGACGGATCCCACTCGCTGTCGGGGAAAACACACGGTTTTTTAGCACAACTGTCGCAAACCGTCGCATAAAATCCTAATATGACAATTTTCTCATTGGGCGAGCACAACAAGCATTCACAACCTGTGGGTATGTGTACGCGCACCTATTTTTAGGGTTCTGTACCCAAAGGGTGCCAACGGAACCCTATTACTAAGCCTCCGCTGTCCGTCCGTCCGTCCGTCCGTCCGTCCGTCTGTCCGTCCGACCGTCAGTCCGTCCGTCAGTCCGTCCGTCTGTCATAAGGCTGTATTTCATGAACCGTAATAGGTAGGAACCTGAAATTTTCACAGAATGTGCATTTATTTTGCCGCTATAACAACAAATAGGTAAGATTAAAAAATAATACAAAAAAAGGGGGCCCCCATAGAAAAAAACCTGATTTTTTGGTGTTAAATCTTGTACAATGGTGCGGAACCCTTCATGTGCGAGTCCGACTCGCACTTGGCCGGTTTTTTATGTTTCACACTAGAATTATCGAAACAAATTTCTGAGTAAATAAGGCTGTGAAACTCTATGAAAATGGTCCTAGTTCCTTGTGCAAATTTCTGAAACCGAGAAGGTGAACTAAGTACGTACCTGCTTTTGAAGAGGGCATCTAGGGCGTCTTCGTCCGCTAAAGAACTAATGAGCGCTGTTATAGTTACGGAACCCTCGGAAGGTGAACTCAACTCCCACTGTTCGACTTTTTCTCTACGTTTGTGATCAGATCATTCACCCGCCACGCGTGTCTCCGCTCATGATTGACATTACTGCAAATAGCCTTCACTCTTAGTAGTATAGGTACATATGTATGCATATTCGGTGCTGTTACTCTAGGTGCCCCTGCTGACTTCTTACTTACCTGCCTCATAAGATATGAAATTAAATCCAATGAAAGTAGGGATAGTAATGCTTATCCATTTAAGGGGAATAAATGCCTAAATATGAACGTTTTTTTGAAGTCGGTTGCAGTAAAATGATGTTGTTAAATATTGAAAAAATACTGAGCTTATAGAACGTACGTTTGCGAAGACACACATCCCCAAAACATGTCCAAAACACTTGTATAATCATCGAAATAAAAAATATTTCTAAAAGGACTTTTTTTACCTTACACATCCCCCTTGCTATTAAAAATTCTTCTAAATACAGGAATTTTACAAAATGAGACTAGTCGTTCGGGAAACGAGTGTTGTTGCTGGTTTTTGTAGCGGGACGAAGCGCGCGAAACGTGCGTACCCTCCCGCTGACATGATGGCAAAGGCGCGGCGGAATCTACGCCGCGCGTATTCTTGACTTTACGCTATGGTATATATTATGTATTACTGCGATCCATACTCTGAAAGAACCATAAACAATACTACTTATGTTATGTCCTCATGAAACCCAAAAATGAAATCGTGTCTAATCATCAGGTCACGCCAGGTCATTCCGTTTAAAGCACCTTAAAATGATGGGATCGAAAAAACGCACGATTTTCAATGCCGCTCCCATGATACCAACCCGAGCAGGAAGAAACGGTTTTCGGTCCTTCCATGCTCGTTGGTTCCGAACCACGGAGTCACACTTTTGAAAACCACTGGCTACTACTACATTGAACGCTAAGAAAACATCCTTCCCAGACCAAGTAAAACTGTAGCTACATATGGAAAGGTAGTCCCCAGTACCTGCTGGCGTATTATTATTATTATTACTCCCATGGACGTTGCTCTATGGAACTTACACCCCTCATTCCTCCCCATCCTACCTATATCCGGAGAAACCACCGCAAAGAATCAGAGCACCCTCTTGTAATTGACATTAGGTTTTTAAGAACGAACCGTTACTCAAACTCATTGCTCTGCCGCACCGCCAGGATGCTGTCTGCCGGCGGGTGCCTTTCCTCACGCTCAAAGAATGCTCATGCCTATAATTTGAACAAGCTCTATAGCTCAGCGATAGTCCGCAAATCCGCTGGCATGGTGCCTTGTTGCGCGTGGTTTCGCGAGGCGAGGTGTTTTGGCTTTTCTGAGCACCTGTGGTCCTCAGCATGTCTGTATAATAGTGGGAATACTAAAAGAACGAACTTTTTAATTTTGTCAAGCGAAAACCGTCATTGCCTTCCGCGTCGACGGAATTAAAAAAAATTACTCAGTCCGTCCCTGCACGTCGACTGCACTGATCTCCCCGCCCCTCTCATCTAACAGTCTTTCCCTGAATTCGTGAGTAAGCGGACGTGCGTCACTGCGAGCCGAGGTATTTATAATCTCGCTGTTCGAAAAGTACTTTGTCACAGTTCATCCATCATTACAATCCAGCGTTTTAAAAGGCTATTAAGAGTTTCCTATTTTTGATAAATACCTGTTTGAGTCCATTTTAAGTTTAATTGCATGTAATACCTCTACTTAACAGTTTAGGTACACGGGTCACTCGTAATTTACAAATATTTACGAAAACATCATTCCTTTCCAAATCATTACCTTCCATTTTCGGGAATTATGCTATGGATGGTAATGATACCCTTTGGAAAGGAATGACCATTTTCACCAACCACCATGTTTATTTCACCACACCATGGGTTATCTAGGATATATTTCTAATAAAAACTGTAAAAAATGTAGTATCCAAGAATTAAGTGCAAGATCCCAAAGATATTTAGTAAAAAGATGTCGGAAAAACCGTCAAAATTATCGGAAGAAAAAATACAGCAGGAAGAACTTGAAAAAATTGCTTCATAACTCACCACCTGAAAGTCAAAATGATCCTGAGGCTAACATCCGTTCCTGAACCTTAGCCTGACATCCCAACTAAAGGAGACAGTTAAAGAACAACGAACACCGGAATTTAAAATTATTGATTGGATAGAGGATGACATTATATAAAACATAAAAAAAGACACAATTGAAAACGTGAAGAAGTTATTTTTTGATAAAAATAAGTCTCGGAGTATCAGCAACACTTCGAACCTGAAAAAAACTGCATAAAGACCTTATGCAGAAAAAATCTACCAAGTGGACAGAAGTTAAAAGAACAGTCAAATCGCGCATCCCGATTACTCTGAGAAAGAAACTGGTGGAAGATCGAGAAATGAAAGCAAAGAGAAGGCAGAAATAAATAGGTAGAAGGCTTTTATGAAGAAGATTCGAACAGCTGTGTGGCAGCATGCAAATGAGAGGTTGTGAAAGGAAGGGGAGAAAGGAAGCAAAAGAGGTAATTAACCGATAACTTGAAAAACCTCCTTGACAAGTTTTGCAAAGAAAAGGGAAATAACAGCTATGCAGTTTTTTGTAAATATAGTAATTTATGTAAAATATACTGGGTCGTCTTTCCCAACAATGAGCTTGATACTTAACAATTTAAATTAAACGCCAATGTTAATCTTCTAATAAAAGCGCTTAGTAATTGTAAGATCATATCCAAAGCATTAACAACAGAAGTGTTGAATATACTTTGCTCTGACCCCTGTAGCGATAAATGCATTTGAGTTTAAAGTGAGTTAAATAATTATAAGAGAGTAATCTATTTCGAATGGGGAATTGAAAAGCAAATTTACATGGCAAAGGGTGGGGAGGACAAAGATAAGATAGTTATAAATAAAACAAAGAAAGAAGACAACCCTTGAATCTTTTTAAACAAATAGGACACATTAGGAACATTGTGGATCAATTTGACGCAGCAAAATCACTCAAGGAAAACTTCATCGACCTGCACGATACGCAGCTGTCTGAGCCAGAACGCAGCTGCATTTTGGGCGGACATGACACCTATAATTGACATGGCAAAGAATCTGATCCCAACGTTGTCCAAAGTTTCGGACTCTTTTTATCTGACTCCCCATCAAGCCATTACAACAGGCCTATTCCTGGAATTCCGTAATCAGCAATCCTGAGTCTAGAACACCGCTTTTATTAGCGTTTTCAAAGCGATTTTCTTGACGAAATTAAGGTTTTCCTTGGAAAAAATCGCTTTGAGAACCGCTATAAAAGTGGTTTTCTAGACCCAGGATTCTTGAATCATGATTACGAAATTTCAGGAATAGGCCTGCAGAAACAGATTCATATTTTATATGTTCACGAAAATTTGCCTATATTACATTTTGTTAATTACTTATTATTACATATAACATTTCAAAAATGGTTCATTAACTGCAAGGTCTTTTTTTCACATTTTTCGAATATTTATTTATTTATGTATATAAGTTTATTGCACTCAAAAAAACTCGCGCAAAAGGCACAACTTAATGCCGGAGGCATTTTCTACCAGTCTACATTTGGTTATCGTGAGCAGTAGTGCGAGTAGTAACTATGGAGAAATAGCTTTAGAGGAAACATAATTCCTACACAATATACAACAAATACACACTATTCTTAAACCTAAATATATAACTTATATAATTGTACATAAATATAACTACATATATATCAATAAATAAATACTAAATACTACATATATATATATATATAATTTTTTTCGTCCTGTTTGATTGGAGTCGTCGGCTCTGATGTTAGGCCGGTATCTTTCTGCTCCCGCCCAGGATCCTCCTAGGAAAAAGAGCAGAAGAGTCTATTTATTCCTCATCCTTCCTCTTCATTAATCTCTCCTAAAAATCCGCACAAAAATTTTGTTGCAATCATTGTACTTTCGATTGCCGCTTGCCTCTGAAGTATTTCAATTTTGATGTTGGCTTCGAGACTGTCAATGTATATTTGTGCTGTCTTGCAAATAATTCCGGTACTTCCAATGACCACTGGTATAATTTTGCTGTTGGTATTCCAAAGTCTTTGTGTTTCGATTTTAAGGGCATTATATTTGGAGAGCTTTTCTATTTCTTTTTTTAGTACATTATAATCAGATGGAACCGTTACGTCTATAAGGTACGTCATGTTTTTTATTTTGTCGGTATAAATGAGATTCGGTCTATTATTTGGAAGGGCATAATCTGTAATAACTGGCAATTCCCACATTATTTTTGCAGTCTCGTTTTCAATTACATGCGGTTGTTGCAACGGACACTTCCACCAGAATTGGGTACATTCGAAATTGTGCTTTTTGCGTAGGCACCAATAGACATATTTCACAAGTTTGTTATGCCTTTTGAGATACAATGGTTGCACTAGAATTTTGCACCCTGAAATTATATGCATAATGGTTTCATCATGTTCTTGACACAGTCGGCATTTCCCATCTACATTCCTTTTTAAAATGTCTCTTTCATGTTGTTTAGTTAGCACTGCTTGGTCTTGAATTGCAAAAATTTGTGATTCCAATTTTGGTGTAGTAGGTTTCTTCTTTAGCCACGCGAAAGATTTTTTGTAGTCAATATTTGGGCTTTCAAGAACCATATATATATATATATTGGTGTTTGAGAAAAAAACACAATTTTGAAACTACAAAATTTTGGTGGAAATGTCCTTTAAATGAACCACATGTCATCGAAAATGAAAGTGCAAAAATACTATGGGAAATACCGGTAACAACAGATTATGCCCTCCCAAATAATCGACCGGATCTAATTTATACCAACAAATTAAATAACATAACCTATTTAATAGACGTCACGGTGCCATCAGATTACAATATCACAAAAAAAGAAATTGAAAAACTGTCCAAATATCACGCATTGAAAATTGAAATTCAAAGACTTTGGAACACAAGCAGCAAAATTGTACCTATAGTCATCGGAAACACTGGAATCATTTGCAAGACCGTTCATAATTATATACGAGATTTGGAAGCAGAAATTAAAATTGAAATCCTCCAACGACAAGCGGCTGTTGATACCACTATGATCATGACCAAATTTATGTGTGGATATTTAGGCGAAATCAATGCAGAAGAAGAGGAATGAAGGAAAATAACATCTGCTCTTTTTCCCGGGAGGTTCCTGGGCGGGAGCAGATTGTTTCCGGCTGAACATCATTATAGCCGACGACTCTCAAATAAACGAGATGAAGAAAATTATATATATATATATATATATATTATAAAAACTAATATATAATAGGTCATCGCCATCCATAGTGTGTCATTACCATCCATGCAGTTTTCATCGCCTTCCACCCCGTCATTCCTTTCCGTCTATTTATTAAAAAACGAATTAGGTTACGAATGTGCCTTTCAAAATACACTTATCTGACTGAGTATATAAACATAATAAAATTATAAAAATTGAAAAAAGTGCAAAAAAAAATATTCTTGCGAAACTCGCAAATTCGAACGAACCGCAAGAACCGACCATTTAATGTCGTTAACGCCTAAAATATTCTTAAAGCTGAATTATTGATAAACTTTATAAACGTTTAACTGTTGGCTCATTATTATTTTCGGCGCTAGCTCAATGAAGTGCAAATTTGCATAAGCTCGTATTTTAATTTTGTGTAAGCCACACATTTTTTAATGTGCCACTGCCCTAATGAAGTATGCGACTGCGTCTCCTTGCATAGATGCTCCTTGTCTGAGTGGTCAGTCTGAGTTCTCACCTTAATTGGCGTTTACGGTAAACCGATCGACTAGCGTTTTCTCCAAACTCTATACAAGTTTTTACTTCTTCCAGCTGTCAAAGTCAAACTCGGACTTCCGATTTGTATGAAAACGCGGAGTAGACGTAAACGGCAACGTCGGCGTATTTACGGCAACGTTGAGTAAGCTGTCAAATCAAACTCGGACTCGCTAATGTTAGTTCGCTTACTGCGCGCGCTCTTCAATAAACGCCAGTCGATCGGTTTGCCGTAACGCCAATTTAGGTGAGAACTGAGACTACCGGCTCTGAGTGGTCAGTCTGAGTTCTCACCTAGATTGGCGTTACGGCAAACCGATCGACTGGCGTTTTCAAATGTATGGAAAAATTTAAGAGCGCGCCGCGCGCAGCGGGCGTTAAGCGAACTAACATTTGCGAGTCCGAGCTTGATTTGACAGCTTACTCAACGTTGCCGTAAATACGTCGACGTTGCGGTTTACGTCCACTCCGCGTTTTCATACAAATCGGAAGTCCGCGTTTGACTTTGACAGCTTGAAGAAGTAAAACCACAGAATATCTAGTAAAAACTTGTATGGAGTTTGGAGAAAACGCCAGTCGATCGGTTTGCCGTAAACGCCAATTTAGGTGAGAACTCAGACTGACCACTCTGGACACAGTTGGTCTGCACTCTATATGGCACTATTAGTTATTCTGTGACTCCAGGCAGCCGCCCCTGAGAAGCGAAGCGTTTACATACTCTTTGCCCCCTGTGTTGAGTGAGATGGGCAATGTTCTGTGAGGACGATCCTGCTTTGATAAGCGTAATTCCGGGTGTCGGTTTCTAGTCCGTTTGACACGGACCACTGTGGACAGAAACTAGCAAATGGGACTGGAGAAAATGTCTCATAGAATAATAGAGCAGGCGAAGTCATTTGTAAAGAACTGCTGTGCTGCTCGCATTGTCTTACTTTTAATTTCATTTCCTTTTCATTTGCCATTAAATGCGCTATAATTCCTTGTTCTTTGTTCTATGTTCATATAATATTAGCCACTTATGACATTGTGATGCAAAAATCATACCAATAAAACGATATCCAAGGCAACAATAAACTGTAATAAAGGTCCACTAGTCGGTTGCTTTGTAGCAATAAAAGTCTTAATCGCGCCTTACACAACGGTACATAATTATCTTTTTAGTGAATTAATAAAAAAAAAACAATTTCACGACTACCTCACCTCGTACCTCGCGTCACACTTTTTTTTAGTAATCCTCTTTGATTTAAATAAAATAAAATGCCCAGAGTTTAGTAGTTATTTTACAAGCATCACTTTTTAGGGTTCCGTCCCCAAAGGGTGCCAACGGAACCCTATTACTAAGCCTCCGCTGTCCGTCCGTCCATCCGTCTGTCACAAGGCTGTATCTCATGAACCGTAATAGGTACGCAGCTAAAATTTTCACAAAGTTTGTATTTATTTTGCCGCTATAACAACAAATATGTTAAATTAATTTAGAATAGAAATTAAAGGGGGGCCCCATAAAAAAAACCTGATTTTTTGTGTTAAATCTTTTACGATGGTACGGAACCCCTCGTCGGCGAGTCCGACTCGCACTGGGCCGGATTTTCATAATAACACAAAACATTAAAAAAAAAACTTAAAACTTAAATAACTCTACACTTATTTATTTTAGGCCCCATTTCACTGGGCCAAATTTGTTGCAAAATAGCTCTAGAATGACTCCTTAAAAGGGACGTATCGAATTACCAAACATCCTGTATATACTAACTAACTCATGAAAACGAAATCGAGAAGTTCTGGTGTCCGCTTCTGTCAAACTCTTTGTATAAAGAAGATGCATACTTTTTTCAATTGACAGAAGCGGACACGAGAACTTCTCGCTTTTGCTTTCATGAGTAGAACTGCTGGATGTTGTATGTTGCTGGATGTTTTGAACGTAACGTCACAGAAAAAATAATAGTGGTTACATTTGTTCTATGTAGTTGAAAAAGTTTACTTGAATATATCTGCGTCGCCGTGCTAGCCGTCACGCGATGCATTCGTGACGAATGTATGTGATAATGGGCTCACTGCACAGCTCTAGCAACATCTCACTTCTATACCTAAACGTTTATTGTAAGATATGATAACGGAATGCTCTTTTTTACCATAATGCAAGATTCCAGTTTAGAAATAAATAGTTGAATGAAATCGGCTTGTAGACGGAGTTGCAGGTGCAATTTTGAACGAGTGCCGAAACTGCAGAGCAAAATATAATAGATTCATATATTTAAATAATTATTATCATAATAGCATAAATAAGCTAATATGATCGTGCGCGTCCGGCCTAGAAGAAAGTTCTTTGACCTCTGAAGTATGTGTTTTTATGCAACCTGACATGTATGGCTAATACCACAAAACTACGGTTATGATATTAGCCCAATACACCACATTCCCGAAGGAATCGGTATCAGGACCTTCCTTTTATGAGCACGGCTACAGTGAACTGGATGGAAAACACGGATAACTTTTCATCGCCGCTTTGACCATATTTTAATCCAATGCGATGGTACCAACCCGGGCGGACTTAAACCCTACCACCTAGTAGGGGAGAGGACCTACAGTTTTACATGGATTCCGAACCATGAAACAGCTCGCATTCGTGACGAAATGCACATATACAACTCAGAAAGAGAAAGAAAGTGGTGCATTAACGGGGTCAGAATTTGAACCTAGACCTCTGGTATGCTAGGTAAGTCCTCACGCCACTAGGCTACGAGCCGCGAGTGTGTGTACGCATATTTTATGTAATATTTAAATTTTATAAATAATTATGCGAGAAGTAATATTTTTATTTGTACATAGTGATTAACAAATGAACTTAAAATACTCATTTAATATATTATATTATCAGGATAATATAACTATGTACTAGTTAGTTACCTGTCCCTGCGTAAAAGGACAAACAAACTAAGTATGTACTGACCCAAGTGCACTTTCGAATTTCTAATTGTATGGATATAATGTACCTAGTAATAGATGCCTATGTGTAGGTACGATGTGATTTTTCAATTATAATATGTAACCAAACTATTGTAATTTTCGACTGACAGCAGTCGAATGGAATTCTGCGTTCCTAAGAAAGCGTCTATTTCCAAACCTTCAAATTGCAATAGAATAAAAAATGTATTTCTGCGCAAATTCCAAATGTCATGTTGCAGATCGGTCTCGCTTTTTTCATAACCAATTTTTGTGTAGATCAAAACGTTCTTGTTGAAAAAAATATTTATGTAAATAGGTTTATGTAAAAAAAATGGCCAATTGCGAGTCGGACTCGCACACGAAGGGTTAGGTTAGGTTAGGTTAGGTTAATTTGTATGGGGGGTCCCCATACAATTTAATTTTTAATTATTAATTATTTAATGTTTTAATTAATTTTTATTATTTTTTTATTTTACCTATTTGTTGTTATAGCGGCAAAATAAATACACACTTTGTGAACATTTCAGCTGTCTACCTATTACGGTTCATGAGATACAGCCCTGTGACAGACGGACGGACGGACGGACGGACAGCAGAGGCTTAGTAATAGGGTTCCGTTTTCACCCTTTGGGTACGGAACCCTAAAAAAGGTTGCCTTTCTGCCGCCCATGAACGTCTTCCTTCTATATCTGTAGTAAGCGTACCTATACTATAAACATTGATTATCTGCGGGATCACCCCAGCTGGGAGATGAACTTTAGAACTGACAACGAACAAGAAAATAAAAATAAAATTAAAATGGCTACCAAGAATTTTGGCTTCAAAAGCCAATCCCGCAATTGTACCCTGCATTGTGTGGTAAATTCATGGAGGAGCGAAAATTTATCTGTGGGTACAACTAAACATTTTGGGGGGCACTATAAAAATAATGGATTCTCAAAGTGGGTGGTAGACTTAGAGTCCTAAATGCTCTAAGGTGGTAGACGAAATAAGTTTGAGAATCTCTGCCATAATGTTTGGAATTCATATTTATTGTTAGCACAATACGGTGTTGGATACTGGACACACTGTACATACTTGTGTCTAGCGAACAGACAAGCGATACAGTGAGTAATTAACGAACAGCTTACGACTTGCTTTCTTTATCTGCGCTATAAACTCAAGACTCCTTCGCCTGTGCAGTCGTTTCCTTCCCGCCAAAAACGACCATGGCGGACTTCGAGCGCGTACGTCTCTACATAACGGAGTTTCTAATCTGTGGCTGCATTCTGTTCTTCGTCGTGTGCGTTTCTTTCATACTCTACCTGTTTGTGCGGTTGTATCAGAGTCTCCATGTCTCCGAGACGGGAGCACAGCTGAGCTTGGCGTGAACTGCAGCCGAGTGGATCGAGGAGTGGATCATATCGAATCGATATTGTATTCGTGGCGCGGCTGGCTCGCTAAGAAACAGAAGATGACCGCTTGGCAGCCGAAGACCCTACTTGATTATAAAGTTGCCCGAAAATGTTTGGATACTAGATAGATTGGAATAATTGATTTATAAGGCTTTAAAATCAATGATTGGGATGTGTAGTTCCCTTGTGACTGCGGCGACCTGTTTTGGTTACGATTAGGTAAGGAGAGTTTATAAATTTTACCTTTTTCAGAATACTAAGAAATAAAAACGAATCCGTCAGTATTTGGAGCATTTTTATTCACTGTTGAGAAAAAAAATATTTAGTACCTACCTACTTAAATACTTCCATCTTGAGCAGGTTTGAAAACATCGAATCCAAAGCTTTGAATAAAATAACAACATCCAACTCTATCTCAAAATTCTAAAAAAACTCAACTGTCCGTTGACCTGCGTCCTCTATGTTCTCAGATTATTTTTAAAAGTGGCGTGATAAGCGAATTGTTTCAGGAGGCCCCAATTAGGTATTGAAGATTAGTCAATGAAAGAAAATTAAGAAAAAATTAATAAATACTTATAAAAAGAGCACATATAGAAAAAAAAGGACTACTTATCAATATTAGCATTATTTGCAATACATGCAAATATTTAAAAGTAGTCCACACTCCCATGAGTACTGTCTGAAGTCTGAGGCTGCGATAAATAGTCGGCACTGAAACTTATGCAAAGTAGTACTTTGTGACGTCAATTGGCATTACTTTGAGATTTCGTCCATACAAAACGTGCCAAAGTGACGTCACAAAGTACTACTTTCCGTTAGTCTTAGGCTGAGATAAATAGTCGTAACAGAAACTAAGACTAACGAAAAGTAGTACTTTGTGACGTCAATTTGCAGTACTTTGAGATTGCGTCCATACAAAATGTGTCGAAGTGACGTCACAAAGTACTACTTTCCTTTAGTCTTAGGCTGAGATAAATAGTCGTAACAGAAACTAAGACTAACGAAAAGTAGTACTTTGTGACGTCAATTGGCATTACTTTGAGATTTCGTCCATACAAAACGTGTCAAAGTGACGTCACAAAGTACTACTTTGCGTTAGCATTAGTTTCGGTGACGACTATTTATCTCAGCCTTAGTTTCCGTTACGTCTATTTATCTCAGCCTTAGTTTCTGTTACGTCTATACTGAGATAAATAGAATCTTGCATTGTAAAATAGGTATAATATACAAATGAAAATGTACATTCTAAGCGTGTCCTATCAGAAATATTGTGTGGCACTGGAAAGAAAAATAATTTATCCTATTGACTATATTACCTACCTACCATTTGCTACCACATTTGATTGTGAATCGAGTGTCTCTACAATGGAAATGATTCGTGAAGGTTTATTGACCGTAGCAGTGCGTCTGTTTATTGTGTACAATCTGAACACATTAAGTCTCGAGGCGGCGCGTTTATGACACCGCTTTGTTTCAGTAAACTCAAGGTGGAACACCTCACGACGATACTTTCATTTGGCAGGCAGTTTTTTCAGAACCTGCCGACAGGAGAGCCATCGACATCTAGGGCATCGGTACGGTGCCCATGCGCTTTTGAAATTATGTGAGGCAGGCAACGTATGCCGGCTTGGCAGCCTTTTATGTAACCTTTCGAATTCTGTGGTTTGCGGGATTGGCTTACCCATAGAATAGTGTATGCACGCAAGCGTCGTCGTTACTAGTGACAATGCCGCTGTGACGGAATACCCATATTTCAACGGGAGCATTGTTCAAATTCAGAGCTAAGAACGTTTACGCCTCTTTCGTTCTTATTCAGACCTTTGCAAAATATTGTCTTGAAGAAGCAAAAATAAATACAAAAGGTAATACAGCCGATTGTGGTCGTCTAAAAATGAAAAAAAAAAAACGGATGGGCAAAAGAAAAGCTCACGCAGTGGGCTGCGAAAACCATGCCGGCCGGCCAGGTTGTTCTTCACACCTTGTTTGAAGGACCCCTTGAGGTGCTCGACGATGCCCATGGGCCTTAGAACTTTCAGGGGGCTGCGAAAACCATGCCGGCCTGCCGGAGCTTCTTCAGACCATGTTTGAAGGACCCCTCTAGGTGACCGACGACGCCCATGGACATTTTAACTTTCAGGGGGGACTGCAAAAACCATGGCGGCCGGACAGCCTTACATTCAATTCAAATCTTTTTTGCACCAAAATGTTGTTAATAAGCCTAAAAATCTGAAGTCTCTATGCCGAGAATACAATTCCGCAAGGGAGCTGTGCGGCGCGAGCCTAGTCTCCAGAAAGGCGAGTGTCCCTGATGGCATTCCTGCGCTGGTGTTAAAGAAATGAGCGCTATTAGCTCCTGTCCTAACCTGCCTTTACCGCCTATCGTACTCCGCTAGATGTGTGCCAGGCAATGAAATGAATTCGGCCAACGTTCAGCCCGTACCTAAAAAAGGCGATCGATCAGACCCAGGCAACCACAGAACAATTAGGAGGTAAGAATTGTGAAGTGGGCGGAACTCACGCGCCGATCTTTAGCGGGGACCCGCTCACTTCATACGCGCATGATTCACTCCTCTGCGGCGTTCCTGTGCATTAACTTACCGTGATACAATCTAAAATTGAAAAGGAGTAATGCCGTACTGTGCCATAATGACGTGCAAACACGACAGCCGGTGCACAACCTTCATAATGGAGGAGTTTCGTATCACCGGTAAGTTTCATTTACATGAATAGCGATAAAACTTACGACAAATGCATTACGAAACAATATGGCGTCGCGGCGTCGTTTTGCTCGCCGGGTCATGTCTCGCTACGTTGTTTGTGACCACGTGCGTGTGAGGTGCTCGGCCGTGTTCGAAAGTGACGTAACATTTGATTGCAAACAGTATTGGAATTCCAACATAGAGACATTACGTTAAGGTTCATATTTACTAAACAAATGTGGATTTGTTGTTTGGTTATCGGCCTGGATATCGTGAAAGCATTTGACCGGGTCTGGCACAAGGCACTACTTTACAAGGCCATAAGTGCCTTCCATCCGAGCTGTGTGACTGGATCTCCGACTTCCTGCATGGCCGCAGCATAAAAGTCTCAGTTGAAGGTTGCTGCTCCAAAGCCATGTCTGTGAATGCCAGCGTGCCGCAGGGCTCTGTGCTGTCCCCAATCCTTTTTCTGTTGCAAATTAATGATCTGCTCCATTTTGGCGACATTGATTGCAACGCAGACGACATCAAGGTGCTAGCCCGGTACATCAGTCACTATTCGGTCTGGTGACCAGGCTGAAGTGGAGGATAATAGGCGGCGACTCGTTTTTAGACTCGAAGAGACCCTGGATTTTTTCCGCATGGGGTCTCCCGTCGAGTTTAATGCGAGCAAGACGCAAGCGTGCGTATTCAGTGCAAAGCGTGCACCGTTCAGTGTGTATATCAATATGTATATTATTGCGTATGGTCTAGTCCACTAAAATACGTTACCGTGAATCACCACGGTCATCAGCAAGTGGACAATACACATTTATACCGCAGGGTGCACGAGCTCATTATAAAAACATCACCGTGATCGGCGGCCCATTATGAAATGGACTCGACTGGCCGTCACACATTTATTACGGTGGGTGCATGAGTTCATTAGAAAAGTGTCCACTGTCAACGGTGGATAAAAAAGTAGCCCTCCGCCACATATTTCTCACGGAGGGTGTACGATTAGAAAACACCGCACACTCGTTAGTATTTTTCAATGGGGGTTTTTTTTTTCAAGTGATAACTCCTAAAAGGCAGTGGTGCCCTCAGCCAGGCGCAAAATAACATATATTATCAAAGAGTTTGGAGAAGTCGCTGTCTCTTTCTACGTATATTATATAGTCCCACATACGTTATTTTGCGCCTGGCCACTATTAGTTATTCTGTGGCCTGGCTGAAGGCACCACTGTATTTTAAGAGTTACCACATGAAAAAAAAACCCCATTGATCGGGAAAATATTTACAGCCTGCTGTAAGAAAAAAATTGAGGAAATGAAAATTAATATTTTAGGTAAATAATATTATTCCAAATATAACTTAATTTGATCTTTCATCATTTTAATAAAAAAATGGGGGTTGTAGAAGTCGGGTGACTTACTACCGCTAGTTTTGTTTTCCAGAATTCTATGAAGAAAATAAACGAACTATATAGACTTTATGCAGTATTTTTTTAGTTCGTTATAATCTAACAAGCAGTTTTCGAGTACAACTCGCGATGGCATCAAACCACTACTACTACTATCCTTCCGGGAAAACGGCGTGAAGGTATGTATGTATGGCTAACCTAAACCACAAACATATCTTCACAAACGAAAAAATACACTCAGCTTAAAATGAATAAGCAGTGGGTAACTTGCATTGTTATAATGGCAACACATCCCCGTACCGCGAAGATGACCACTCAAGATGGCGTCGTGTAGTTCCGATTTTGGCCACGCGCAAAAAAAGCTATTTGGCACTCTACACAAAAGGCTATTAAAAAGACGGCACAGAATACCACAAATATTATTTTGACAGAGGCAAGCCATGATGGTTCGATTTATGAAACGTTTGGCTGGCCAGCGGGTCTACTCAGAGGGTCAACTCAAGGAAGCAAACCCCAAAGTTGTCGGGAAGAAAGATGCCTACTTTTATTATTAGAGTTTGACAGAAGTAAACACGAGAACTACTCAAGTTCGCTTTCTGACGTTGTACTCAGCATTTCTACTCAGGAAAGCGAACATGAACAGCCGTATTCAGAGCGGGCGGACTAATTTTAATACGCCGGAATAAACCGGATTTTGCATGGTTAGTCCGGTGCTAATCTCGTACTAAGTTTGACAGGTTCTCTCTGAATACGGCTGTAGAAGTTTTCTTGTTCGCTTTTGTCAAACTCTCTATAGAAAATACGTAGGCATCTTCTTTTCTAAATGAGTTTGACTGAGGGAACATGAGAACTTTTCGTGCTCGCTTCCCGAAGAGTAAACCCGCTGGTCTTCCCTCTGTGTATTCCCCATTTCGCAGTATTGTCTGTGGTGGGTGGCTAGGCCACCTGGCTCGTTTTTCCTTTCTGTATTATTTATGTGCTATCTTTCTCATTCCTCTTGAAAAACCGAATGACATCTAAACACAACAATTTAGTTCATAGTAATAAATTAAACCTTTCGCCATCCGAAAAAAGCAAAGAAAAAGAGAATTGGGCGAAAGTCAGATCGCGATTCGCGAATTTGTGACGACGATAAAAGAAATGTCGGCGGAGTAAGAACCTCTACACGCGACACGAAACTGCATCCCAGCGAAGATTGAAGCGTGGTAAAAGATTAATACTTGTTGATGCTTTGTTTACGAATGTACGTTGTATTGTAAATGGAAGTGCTTATTTACATTGTAGTGACTGCTCATGCTCGGTCGAGCATCTGACGCCCTAGGCCTCCTTACATAATGCCCGGGGCCCCGGCGAACCGTTAACTGTAATGCACAAAATATACAGTTATCGCGTCGACAAAGAATGCTCCGAACTTTTGATTTGCGAATGTAGTTTCGGTTACAATTATGTCACTTCCTCCTTCTGTTCGATTTTCGAATTTTTGGAAATTGTATGGTTCTTCGACTTCATTTACTCAAATCAAATCTGCCAGGTAGGTTTAGCAGTAATTGCCAATTGGAATTTATAATTAAGCCAATACAATTATGTTAAATAATTTGCGATGATAGTTGTTTTACAAGTGTTACCCTTAGTTGCCTGTCACTCATTTTCCTAAAGGCAGGACAAATCAGTACTGATGGCAATATCTAATTCTGAACCAATCATTCTCGTTAGAGGCCCTAGAGTCAGCTATCTATATCCCTAGCACTTTTATTGAACATTGCTAGAATTAGGATTGCCATACCGCTGCCATAACCTGTTGCAGAATATCTCCGAACGTACGTTACCTATAACAGACCCTTACCCACCATTTTTACGAATGTTTATAATGTATCTATCTTGAGATAATTGACGTTTCATTCTAATGGATCAAACTAGGAACTTGGAACAAAAGTTGATATGACCTCAGCACTAGTGCCAAAGTGGCTCTTTTATAACTTTGTGAAATTAAAAGGTAATATCTACTGCACCTTGCCCGCGTCCGAGGGCCTAGGGGCCGAAGTATAAATGCAGCTGAGCTGGTCAGCACATTTAGGTGATTTAGAAGTAACATGTGGCTTAGAGATAACAAAGGCTAGTAGAATTTTTTTAATGACTCCTAAACACTTAGGAGTATATCATACACAATACTTTAATAACATAAGCATTTTTTATTTTATTTAGTGCAACATATGGTCAGGCCGTCAAAGCGAACTCAAAATTTACGATGGTCTAAGAAGCGATAAAAATCGTTCATGTTTTCCATCCATCCTAGGCGAATAATATAAGAAAGGTCCTGGCATGGCACCTAGTTTCAATGTGGTTTGTTAGGCTTCATTCACGAATTCAGGAAAACTAAAAACAATGATGTAGCACCAGTAATGTGAGAGGCAGCCGCAGCAGTAGTGAGGCATTGCCGCTGTGTCGCAAGATGCGACCAGCCGGGCATGGAAAATGTGTCAAGTTTGCTAACAATAATTAAGTAGTAGAGTTTATAGTCGCCTCTTTGCTCTGTACTGGTGTGCATCTTCCGCAATGTTCAAAAAACTGTGCAAAATAAATTACCTTAAATCGAAATACTAAATAAATAGGTAGTAGTTATAAACTTAGTTAAATTAGTACCCTACTATGAGCTGGAGACAGTTTTAAAACGCTTAGTGTATCTAAATAATTATTTATTAAGAATATTTGGTTTTACACATAGTTAATTAACAGCAATTAGTTAATTTGGAATTGCAACAGTAGTTTCATATTATTATAAATAAATAAAATGTGTTTTTAAAATAAAATAGCTACTATTTACAATAACTTACAATAAGGTCACACTCAGCTTCACCTATTCATACAAACAATAAGAAAATAATTAAATTTTCAATAGTAATGCCACAGGTTTTCCATCCTTTCCATAAGCCCCCAATGTTCCACAGTATTATTTAAACTTGTGTGATTCGTCTCTCTTTCTAAATCGATTAAAGCCAGTCTAAAACATATGACATTCGATCGTTCGCCTCAACAGTGCTAATGTTATCTCAAATTGAACCCTTTGAATTTATTACAGATTCAATTCAGCCAGTGACCTACAACTCAAGAAGGAATGGACCATTAGTAGTGAGAATTGGTAAGGAATTGCTCATACTATTCTTGCCTAACGCTTCAACCAACCAGTTGCTCTTAAAATACTGTATAATGAGTATGTCTTCTCGGTTGCTTCCAGTTGAAGAAATAGCATGGCATCAGGAACATCGTCCCTTGAGAGTAATGATAGTAATGGTAAGTTTTTCACGTCATCCGCATGGTTCAACTTTTGTTGAAGATGTGTCTTCAGTACACTGAGCTCTATGAAATTTCGAAACTGTTAAACTCTCTCTCTCTCTCTCTCTATCTCTCTCTCTCTTTCTCTCTCTCTCTCTCTCTCTCTCTCTCTCTGTAAAGTATCTGTACTGGACTCGCACGAAGCTCCAATTACAACAGGATATTTAAGAATTCTGTAAATTTCTTCTAGACGATCCTGACGTATTCCAGCATTTGTGGACCAACCAACTACGTAAAAGAAAGAAAGAGTCCATTTAGTTTTGGATGAACTGGATGGAAAACACAATGATCTTTTATGCTATACAACCGCACAGCTTAGCCCTGCCACCTAGTATGACCAGCTCGTATTCGTAATTAAATGCACTTGCAGAAGGAGTGAAGAATGTGGTGCATGAATAGGGCGGGGATTTTCAATTTCAATTTACTTTTTCCAAAAAACACACGTATATACAAATTTAACTAAATTTTAACCCACGATCTCTGGCATGGAAGGTGAGTCCAGGCTGCCCTGAGCTACGAGCCAATTTTACTCTAGTCTTCCCAGTGTCTTCTCGGTTCTAGTGTAGAACGTGTCGCCATGAATGCATTGCAGGGTCCATGTCACACAGCTACGCGAGCGAGCGCCAGCACTCCACCGCCGGGCAGCTGCCCACGCTGCCGATCCCGCTGGACTTCGACGCGCTCGGCTCGTACGACAAGCAGAAGTTCTCCAAGGCGCACGGCTACGAGGGCATGAGTGGCCAGTACGAGCCGCTCGCGCACCCGCCCTACGATGCCGTCGGCAAGGGCAACGAGGGTCTCAAGCAGCAGTGCGAGAAGGCAATGCACGACTTGAACGCGCTGCGGCGGCAGCACTCGGAGACCTCCAGGCGATGCGAGCATGCCATGAAGGTGCAGACAGTTTTTAATCTGTGTATTTTTAGGCTTCCGTACTGAAAGAGTGCCAACGTGACCCTATTATGTCCGTCCGTACAATTTTTTTCTTTGCTGCTTTGGCCATCATCCAACCCGGCTGAATTTAGCCCTACCTAGTAAGTAGGTTAGTTAGTTAAAGGGGGACCTACAGTTGTGCATGGTTTCTCAAATATTAAGTGGCCCAGATTATCAATGAATCAACGTTATATGCCACTCGAAAAACGTGATGATAACTCACAAGAAATGTGGCATCTGAACTGAGCTATCAATATTATTTCCAGGAATTGGAATACTTTCGAGGCCAGCACAGAGCAGCCATGAACCAGTTGGAGGTGTCAGCACAGGAGGCTAACAGTCTCCGCGGAAAGTACGGGGACCTCATCAATGATAACCAGAGGTCAGCTTTGATTTAATTGGTATGATTGATGTAGGAGCTGGTAGTAACACCCGGCCGATACAGGGACTGTGTTGAAACCAACTTGTCTTGACATACCTTTGTGGTACACCATGCATGTTAGTGAGGGATGAAATAAATAATACCATGTTTGGTTTAATTAGATAGGTCTTCAAAAATTATAAAGAAGTTTCAAAGTGACTTTTTAGGGTTCCGCACCCAAAGGGTGAAAACGGAACTCTATTACTAAGCCTCTGCTGTCCGACCTTCTGTCCGTCTGTCTGTCCATTTTGCCGCTATAACAACAAATAGGTAAAATAAAAAATAAAAAATATTAAACGTATTTTTTTGTGTTCAATCTTGTACGATGCTACGGAACCCTTCGTGTGCGAGTCCGACTCGCACTTGGCCGGTTTTTGTTTAATTAAGGCAATAGTTGGTAAGATATGAGTTTCTGAAGTTATGAAAATTGTGCCTGTTGGATATTTAAACTTTCAAGTTTGTGTTAATCATTATGTGGAAATACAACTGATTATTGTATGCTAATTTATAGGGTCAATTTATAACATTGGCATTGGAAGCTAAATACCGAAAGTTTTGTCGACAAGTCGTGTGTGGGGATAGTTCTAATAGTGAAAATGTGTCACGGAAATCGAACCACATTAAGATGCCACAGCTTAACCTGAAACGTTTCTCTGGTAGCTATCAAGAGTGGTGCTCGTTCAGAGACATGTTCAACTCGTGTGTTCATGAAAACACACAGCTGTCAAACATTCAAAAGTTCTACTATTTGAAGTCAGTGTTAGAAGGTGAAGCGTTACAGATCATCGATTCAATACCGGTAACAAGTGACAACCTTGCCAGCGCATGGAAGGCTCTAACAGAGCGATATGAAAATAGACATTTCATCATAAATTCACACATCAAGGCGATGATCGATCAACCGTCAGCAAACGGATCTGTTCAATCAATACGCTCATTCTGCATACAAACAAAACAACAACTTCGTGCATTGGAGAACTTGAAGCTTCCAGTTGAGCACTGGGACGTCCTACTTATTTTCATACTAGCGCAGAAACTGGACAAACACAATCGACGTGAGTGGGAGCTGTTTCGTGCAAATAATCTGGACAGCTCATCATGTGAACATTTCTTCAACTTCTTAGAGAAGCGGTGCCTGGCACTTGAACAGTTCGATGGGCCTCAAGAAAGTGCCAAGAATAGAACAAAAACAGTGAATGTTTGCAATTCAATGCAACATACCAAATATCAAGGACAGCAAGCACAGTGCCAGGCGTGTAATGAAGGAAAACACGGTCTGTACAAGTGTCCCGCATTCTTAAATATGGACATACCAGAACGAGTAAATTTCATAAAAACAAACAATATGTGTTATAACTGCCTTAAGAAAGGGTGCAGTGTTGGACAATGCAAATCGCGTTCGTGCAGTCAGTGTGGCAAGCGACACAATTCATTGCTTCACATAAGTAAGCTTTCAGTGAGCGATCAATCACAACAAGCAAGCGATCCAACTACAAACAGTGACATAACATTACAAACAGTGGACAGTATGACAAATTGCAGTCAACCACAAACAATTTTACTGTCGACATCAATTGTCAATGTTTTCGACGCCGAGGGTAACTCTCGACCAGCTCGGTGCCTACTGGACTCCGGTAGTACATGTTCATTCATCTCCAGTGACTTAACAAACAGTCTTGGTCTCAAACTGAAGACAAGCTCCACAGTGGTGTTTGGCATTGGCCAAAAACAATCAAAAGTGAATGCACTAACTCGTGTGCAAATCAGCTCTCGCGTGTCATCATACATGCGTTCGGTCGACTGCCTGGTGTTAGATGTCATCACGCGTGACATACCTACGTACTACATCAACACATCAAGCCTTCGCATCCCACCGAATTTGTGTCTTGCTGATCCTAGCTTCAATGTTCCGGGCAAGGTGGATATCCTGCTGGGGGCTGACGTATTTTACGAGCTACTGCTGGCTGGACAACTCTCCGGACACGGCCAAATCACTCTACAGAATTCTGTTCTTGGATGGATTGCAACGGGAAGAGTGCACCAAAAGCATAATGAAAAATCACATCACATCAATAGTCTTCACGCCTCTAGTGACGATGACCTCCAACGTCAATTGGGGCGGTTCTGGGAACTGGAGGAGTTGCCGCTCAAGCCGGCGCTCACGCCAGAGCAAGCTCTATGTGAACAGACATACGAAGAGACAACCTCACGTGACACCTTGGGACGTTACATAGTCAAGCTTCCATTGCGAGATGACGTCGACATCCTGGGTGATTCACTGTCTGGAGCGGTTTCACGTTTTGAACGTCTGGAAAAGAGACTGAAGAACAATCCCGATCTCGCGAGGCAGTATATAGACTTCATGGCCGAATATGAACAACTTGGTCACATGAAAGAAGTTCCCAAGGTGACGGCTCACAAACCTCACTACTATCTTCCCCACCACGCAGTGTTGAAGCCAAGTAGTTTGACCACAAAATGCAGGGTTGTATTTGATGCCTCCTTTAAAACCACAAGCGATAAATCCTTAAATGATATTTTGATGATTGGGCCAATGGTTCAGCAAGATCTCATCTCAATCATACTACGATTTCGACTCTACGAGCATGTCATGACAGCGGACATATCCAAGATGTACCGACAAATCAGAGTTCATGAAGACCATCAGGATCTGCAGCGTATAGTGTGGCGCAAGGATCCGTCTGAGGTATTAAAACATTACATCCTTCAAACTGTTACATATGGAACTAGTGCAGCACCGTATCTGGCTACAAAGACTTTACAAAAACTCGCTTCGGACGACGGAGACCACAAGGCTCCGGTTGCCGCCAAAGTGCTGCGTAAAGATTTCTACGTTGATGACATGTTATCTGGAGCCAATGATATTCATGCAGCAAGGGCGATTCAACGAGAACTTATCGATCTACTCGCAGGGGCAGGAATGGAGCTTCGCAAGTGGCGCTCCAACACTTCTGAGCTATTACCAACCCACGAAGAGGATCAAGACCAAGGCTTCACAATCATCCCTAGCCACGATAACTCAGTGCGTACGCTCGGATTATTGTGGCAACCCCAAAGGGACATATTTCAGTTTCATGTTCAGTGTGAAAATAACAATAATGTGACAAAACGTGCAATTCTTTCAGAAACAGCAAAAATCTTCGATCCTCTTGGACTCATAGCACCAGTCATAGTGAGGGCAAAAATTATATTACAAGAATTGTGGCTAGACAAGCTAGGATGGGACGATCCCGTCAGTGAAATTGTAAAAATCAAGTGGTTATGTTTCAAGGAAAAAATGCCTAATGTAAATGCTCTATGTATTAACAGAAAAGTTTGTATCACTGTTGATTGTGTGAATATCCAAGTGCATGCCTTCTGTGATTCCAGCGAAGCAGCATATGGTGCAGCAATATACATAAGGTCTGAGGACGTGCACGGCCAGGTAACAGTCAACTTACTCACAGCTAAGTCGCGGGTGGCACCTCTCAAGAAGGTCAGCCTCCCACGCCTCGAACTTTGTGGTGCACTATTGCTTGCACGACTTCTGCATAAGGTGACGCAGGCCATTGCCCTGCCAGAATACGAGACATTCTGCTGGAGTGACTCATCTATCGCGCTAGCGTGGATCCGTTCTCATCCAAGTAAGTGGAAAACCTTCATTGCAAACCGCGTCACAGAAATCCAGCAATTGTCACAGTCATACCAGTGGAGGCACGTGGCATCCGCCGACAATCCGGCTGATCTGGTGTCACGGGGCACCGACCCGGACCTGCCTCTTCTTTGGTGGCACGGACCAACCTGGCTGAAACAGCCAGCCAGTTCTTGGCCTGTGCAACTTCCATCGGCTGACGAGACAGTTGAGGTAGAGTTGAGGACAAAAAAGGTGAGCAGCTTCCATACAGACAATCTCAATCAACTTGACCTACCCAACAAATATTCATCTTGGAACAAAGTGGTTAGGGTTACCGCTTATGTTTTAAGATTCATAAAAAACTGCTTAACTGGCAAGGTTAACAAAACGTTTACCTCATTGAATAACCAAGAGCTCCAGCGAGCTTCCGCATTTTGGTGCAAACAAGCACAATTACAAGAATTTTCCCGTGAAATGCGATTGTTACAAGAAAACAAAGTGTTACCCACAAAAAGCAAGATTTTATCATTACATCCATTTGTGGATGAACAGGGTTTGTTAAGAGTCGGTGGGCGACTCAGAAATTCACAGGTATCAAACGATCAAAAACACCCAATTATTTTACCTTCTAAACATAGGGTCGCTGAGCTCATTGCTCTAAGTTTACATCATACCTACCTCCACGTAGGCCCTCAATGTCTGCTGGCGATAATGAGACAACAATATTGGCCGATTCATGGTAAGATTTTGACAAAATATGTTGTGCGTCATTGTGTAACATGTTTTAAGGCTAACCCGACAGCCTCAGCTCCACTCATGGGGCAGCTACCAGCTTCACGAGTTACACCATCGAGACCTTTCTCTAGGGCAGGGGTCGACTTCTGTGGACCTATACCGTTGCGGCAGTCTCTGAACAGGAAGTCAGCCATTGTCAAGGCGTATGTAGCAATATTTGTTTGCATGTCTACCAAGGCGACTCACATCGAGCTAGTCAGCGAGCTCACAACTGACGCATTCATAGCAGCTCTACGTCGGTTCATGGCGAGACGAGGTAACGTTCTTCATATGTACTCAGACAATGCTACAAACTTTACTGGAACTGATCGAGCACTGTCTTTATTTCATAAGGCTATTTCTACAAGGAAATCACAGGATCAATTCTCCGCTATTGTAAAGCCGAACGCAATAGAATGGCATTTTATACCTCCCAATGCCCCTCACTTTGGAGGTCTTTGGGAACGAGCAGTGCGCTCAGTCAAACATCATTTGAAACGTGTCATAGGTGATAGTGTTTTAACATTTGAAGAGATGTATACATTACTAAGTCAGATAGAGGCATGTCTCAACTCCAGACCTCTTACGCCCATGTCAAATGATCCGAATGATCTGTCAGCGTTAACTCCAGGTCATTTTCTAACTGGAGATTCGCTGGTTTTACCCAGCGAACCTGACCTATGTTCTACAACTCAAACTCATCTCAAAAGATGGAAACTAGTTCAGGCTCTCATGCAGGATATATGGAAACGTTGGTCAAGTGAGTACTTGACTACTCTACAACAGTTTCCCAAGTGGACCAAGTTGTCTAGTACCCTTCAATTGGACGATCTCGTTCTTATCAAGGAAGATAAACTTCCTCCATTGAACTGGGCTTTGGGCCGAATTACTCAGGTAATTTTAGGAAATGATAAGGTAGCCAGAGTGGCCGTTATCCGAACAAAAAATGGTAACCTTTTAAAGAGACCTATTGTGAAACTATGCAAACTTCCTATTAAGTGAATTCATGTTCATTAAAATTTTCACCGTTATGGAAAATGTGCTATCATTGATGTTGTCATGTTCTTGTCATGTCATGTATTAGATTTAACTCAATTGTTAATGTCTCACAATCTATGTTTTCATATTACCAGTTAATTTGTTAGCGATAAGGTTCAAGTCAAATAATCACACAACTGTTCAGACCATGTCATGTTAGTTACTCTCATGAACTTATAGTGCCATCAACTATGTCATTACATTTAATTACAGTCCACTCATTCGAAATGTATTATAAGTATTCAGAGTAATGTTATTGTGAATTATGTTGAAGTTAATACTTCAAGGTCGGGAGAATGTTGGATATTTAAACTTTCAAGTTTGTGTTAATCATTATGTGGAAATACAACTGATTATTGTATGCTAATTTATAGGGTCAATTTATAACATTGGCACTCCTGCATCTCCCACTCTCTCTCTTGCATCGTCATGGCGGCTTGCCGGTTCGTGTATAACAGTTCTCTTGAAAATAAAAGTGAATAAGTAAAAGAAGCTGTTTCCATCGCAAATCATCACCCCCACCGGACTTCCCGACCTCAGCAACGTGCGGGCACGCACAGTGCCCCTCCCCTCTAAATTTTCAACTTTGCGGGTGGAATGTTCAGAAAAAAATATAAGGTGGTTTAAATTCTTTTTTAATAATATATGTAGTGTAGTTTTTGACACAAGGGAATATCTAACTACGTATGCGCGGTCTGACATGACCTTGGGGCGCTTTTTCTAATCGGAGCGGGTCGCACAACGCAGGCTGGAGCGGGAGGTGCAGCGGCTGCACGAGTGCGCGGGCGGCGGGGGCGGGGAGGGCGGCGGCTCCGACACGGCGCTCGTGCGCACCCTCCGCAAGTACGAGTCGCTCAAGGAGGAGTACGAGTGCTTCCAGAAGAGGTACACCCTTCCCTTGATGAGTCTTTAAAGTGAATGAAATTTAGGAGTAACTTTCTGAGGCATGGAGCTGATTTCGCCAACGCATTTTTGACTGCAATGATTGAGAATCGTAATTCTCCAACATTCAATGTAGAAACAATATAACATTAACATTATGTGTAACATGTCATAGGATCACTCTAGGACACCAAAGTGGTCCTGATGCTGCCTCGGTTGGTTCAGGGTTTAAGATGTTGGCCCAAAACACAGAAACGTTGCGAACCTATTGTTTGCCACTTAAAAGTAGATGAAAAAAGGTTGATTTGTCATTTACAAGTTAACGAGCTCATGTTATTACCGTTGCAGGTACGAGGAGTTGATTTCGACGCACTCCTCGACAGTGGAGAAGCTGCAGATGGTGCAGGAGGAGAATGGCCGCTTGAAAGGGCAGTGTCACGACCTCACGCAGGAAAGGAACGCCGCTGTGAGTTCTGCTCTTGTTCTCATGGGGCCTTTGAAAAGATTCTCATATTTTCGAAGATATGATAACAACAACTGCAACTGCACACTACTTAATAAAATATGTTTTGGCATATTTTCATTGGCGTGGTCAGTCAGGATTTTGTTTCTGAGGGACAGGCCCAGGAGGGTCAGCCCCTCCTGAAAACATTTGTAAAAATCACCGATTTCTCTGGAATTACATCGTGAGTTACGCCGATGCATATATCACAATGTCCTGTCGAACATTAAAGTACCCATACATTTGTTTACATCTCATCTCAATGTAATTATTTGTGACACTGTATGAATATTAAATGTTGCATGGTACTCGCAGGAATGTAGTTTGTGAGACGAATCCTTGTGAAACATTATGCAAAAATATCATTGTATAGTTAAGTTAGAGAGAGAACTTTTAATTGGCTTTTATAATCGAATAATTTTTACAGATAGGACACAAACTGGTCTGGCAGGGTAATCTACTTCTCGGTCGCCAATATCATAAATACCTGTCAGACTCGGTAGCCCTGTGGCGTGACTCCTTGCAATTCAGGTGCTTCACCTCTGAGCGCGGTTTGATTTTGAATGGGTTAATCCCGACCGGTTTGGTCCTATCGCATTGAATGAACGATGGTCGAAGCGGCAATGAAAATTGACCATGTTTTCCATCCACTTCAATGTACCTGAGCAATATAAGGTGTGTTAAGCTAATATCTGATGTTTAGTTTGGTATTGGCCACCCATGTCCAGTTACCTAAAAAAACACCACGCCGCACACAATAAAGTGATCTACAATACAGTTCAGAAGATTCACATTTCCCATTTCAATACAGGAAATGATGTGAGTTGTGAGTTGTTAGTCTTCATGTTTGAGCAGATACGCGAACGCAACGCCCTGAAGCAGCAGTGCGCGTCGGCGGTGCGCCAGTGGGAGGGCGGGCTGCGCGAGCGCGCGGAGCTGCGCGCGGCGCTGGCGGCGCGCTCGCACCCCGCCGGCCACGCGCCCGCGCCACCGCCCGACGTCAAGCGGCTCACCGACGAGCGCAACGCCGCCATGCACGAGTACACGCTCATCATGAGCGAGAGGTGAGCATTCGCCCCTTAATGTATAGCTCGATCGTTTTAAGAGAGTCGTAACCCTATAAATTCCCCATACTGCTCTCATTGTATGATTATGTTTTGAAATTTTGGGCTCTAAAATATATCGTCGAAATTACAATGTTTATTTTTTTTTGTGTTTCTAATATAACAGGTATATTGGAAAATATTGGCTCAAAAATCTTGGAAACAAGTTTATTTTTACTTTCTAAACGAACGTTAAAAAAACCATACAGACATAGAATGAAGCTTTCTCAAGTGATAAAAAGAAATAGTTTCAAATCTGACAAGCGGTAAACGTTAGGGCCTGGAAGACGATTTCGCTTGTTTAATGGCAGTCACCATGAAAAGTTGTGCCTTGTCAAATGGACCAAGAATGCATTTCTTAAAGTGTTCAAATCTTAGATTTCCTGTGACTTGTCTGTCACGCACACATCAACGCAAGAGCGAATGGAACGAATGTGATAAGAATTTGGCAACCCTCCATCACATAGGTAGTCGGCCCAAGGTCTACAAATACACAGTGAAAGGCTGTTTTTGCAACAATATGTTATGCTGCTGCCAAGTATTAATGGCAGTAAACAAATGTTTCCGCAGAGACACCGTGCACAAGGAGATGGAAAAGCTCTCAGACGACCTTCAGGCGGCATTGAAGCGAGTATCAGCACTGGAGTCCGCACTACAAGCCTCTAGAGACGAACAACGCACTCTAGCGCTTCAGGTCTTGCAACAAATGACATCTTTACAGCTCTTCCTTGTTTTTGTACACCCCAGGGTACACCCCCCTCGCGCCGCTGACCTAAAACTTACGTTCTGTGCAAAGAAACGCACCAACTTCACATCAGCCATAAAGTTTGGCCAAGCTGTACGTCGTGTCGTACTCTTGGGTGTGAGTGATAAACAAATTAACCTGCATCTCCAACCTTAGTGTCCTAGCAGTACTGAGACATACAATTCTCAATCTCGCTAATGGTACTACCGGTGTTAACTTCGCTAACGGTACCAACAGTATCACCGGTAGTGGTGGAGCATCAGTCACCTAAATATAGGCAATGCAAGTTTTGGAAACTATTCAGGAAGCTTAGCAGCCCTTGTTCCTGTTCTCAGATCATGTCCTTTCAAGAAAACAATATTTGCCGGGTACGTTTCTTGGTACCATCTTTACCATACTTTTGCATAAAGCATGTATTCAATGAAATTATCACAGGAAATCCTTTTGAAATATGTTTGATGTTTGTCTGCGTCAGGCGGAGACGTTGCGGCGTGAGATAGCGTCGGCTCTACAGGACCGAGACCGCGCCCTCAAGGAGTGCTCCGACCTGAAGGCACCTCAGAATACCAACACGCTCGGCAAATCCAGGTAGCGACGTTGTCCAAATTGAGCTTACACTAGCAGTAGCGGGCTCATGGCTGGTCGAATTTGCACTGAGAGTTCTCAAAATATTATGTCAGCTATATGATGTCATTGTCACATCACTGTATACTGTTTACGGTTTGGCTAATGCTTTGGAGGTTGGTCACTGTGTAACGTAGCGCGGCGTCACCGCCTACGTCACAAGCACAGAAGAGGCGCAGCGGCGCACGGGGCGCCGAGGGGCGGCCTGCGGCGCGGGGCGAGGCAGCCGAGCGAGTCAGCCGTCCCCACTACCGGCGCGCCAATATAAAAGGCCGCCCGCCACACAGCGAGTCAGTTCAGTGCAGCTCCCGGCACTGAACGCACCTCCCCCTTCAGGTTGTTTGGTGGCTCTCGTGGTCCCCGCCTGAAGTCCCTTCCCGCATACCGTTCCGTCCTCTTCAGGTTGTTTGGTGGCTCTCGTGGTCCCCGCCTGAAGCCCCTTCCCGCATACCGTTCCGTCCTCTCCAGGTCGATTGGTGGCTCTCGTGGTCCCCGCCTGGAGTACCCATCCGCATACCGCTCCGTCCTCTCCAGGTCGATTGGTGGCTCTCGTGGTCCCCGCCTGGAGTACCCGTCCGTATACCGTTCCCTCTTGTCCAGGTCGATTGGTGGCTCTCGTGGTCCCCGCCTGGACAACCTTTCCCTAGATCCCACCTATACCGCTGCGAGTAGGTAGGTAGGGTTAGGACTAGTCTTAAGTAAATCCCTGTGGGAAATTAACAGAGCTACCCATCCGGCTGGCACAGAATACTGGCCAGCAGGGAGCTCCGTTACATTGGCGCCCGAACAAAAAAATAAAATGCCAAAAATGGCAGAAATACATAGCATGAGGAAGGAAGAGCTCATGGAAAAAACCCAACAGTTAGGCCTAAGCTCCGAGGGAACTGTAGAGGACCTTCGGAAGCGTTTGAAGGCACAGCTCGTGAGAGAAAGCGAGCATAATACCGGTAACAATACCGATGAAGTAGATACCCCGGAAACGGGAGGCGAAAGTGTGCAGATGATAAATAATATCCTCGATTCCGTACGGAAATGGAATATAAATTTCGATGGAACTAGAAGTGCGGTCGAATTCCTGGAAAGGATAACCGAGCTACGGGAGGGGTACAGCTTTTCGGAAAAGCAGCTTCTTCAAGCGTTACCACACCTGCTCAAAGATAACGCACTCTTGTGGTATAGAAACAACAAGGATAATTGGAAACAGTGGCAGGATTTTGAAGAATGTTTCCAACTTTATTACTTTCCACGAAATTACCAGGAAGAGATACTCGAGGAAATACGTACCCGAAAACAACGATCAAATGAAAAATTCACGGACTACCTCACGGACATACAAACTAAAATACGACGTGCAGGGTTAGTAAAAGAAACCGAACAACTAAACAAGATTTACAAGAATATGTCCCCGGAATACAAGCTTTACATCAAGGAAACAGATTTTAAAAATATTAGAGAACTGATTAAAATGGCCGAAGAATATGAAAATATACAGAAGGAGAGGTCGCGCAACACAAGCGTAGTAAAAACCACGTGGGCTATTAACCCAAGATATGATTCGGCGACGTGCTGCTGGAACTGTAGTCAAAGGGGCCACAGCAAACGGGAATGTCGCCAGCGACCGATGTTGTTTTGCAGTGGTTGTGGCAGGCCAGGGATACGTTCCATAGATTGTTGCAGAACTGCTTCAAAAAACGAAGCGAGAGTTGCCGACCCGAACAACTCTTCGCAACACAGGGCATAATCAAAGAAGACAAAAGACCACATATAGAAGTAAAAATTGGAGAAAAAGTATTCAAGGCATTGATCGACACAGGGGCAGAAGTCTCATATATAAATGGAGAAATAGCAAGTTATTGCAAAAAATTAAACTCACAGATAGACAAAGAAAACACAAATGCTATTCTTGCTGATATGTCGAATATAAAGATTAAAGAAAGTATAACAACTGCTTTAGAAATAAAAAAATATCACCTATTTCATAATTTTTTGGTGATCCCTCAATTAAGCACAAACATCTTAATAGGATGGGATTTACTGGAGCGACTTGGATTCGAGTGGACGCTTAATACGGTAAAGGAGCCAACTTTATGTACGGTGGAAAATAGTCACTTGACGTGGCAAGAAAAACGACGTCTGGAAAATTTTCTAGCAGATACATTACCAGTCTTAAGGAAAAGTAAAAATATAACTTCGTTAATTGAACATCGAATAAAATTAAAAACAAATGAACCCGTTAAGCAAAAGTACTACCCAAGGAACCCAAAAATGCAGGAGTATATAAATAAAGAAATTGATTCGATGTTGCAAGATGGAATAATAGAAAAATCGCAGAGCCCGTACAGTTCACCAATTGTACTAGCAAAGAAAAGTAATGGTGACTACAGGTTTTGTATCGATTTCCGAAAGATAAACGAGGTTTCGGTAAAAGACGCGTATCCACTCCCACAGGTAAACCACACCCTAGACAAGCTAAGGAAAGCAAAGTATTTGTCAACATTGGACCTGAAGAACGGATATTGGCAAGTGCCACTTGCCGAAGGAAGCAAAAAGATTACAGCATTCACAGCCCCAGGAAAAGGACTATACCAGTTCAAAGTCATGCCATTTGGTCTCCATTCAGCACCAGCCACATTTCAACGACTGTTAGACACAGTCATAGGAGCGGAGCTGGAGCCAAATGCATTTGCATATTTAGACGATATCATAATAATATCGGAAACTTTTGACGACCACTTGAAACATTTAGGAAAAGTATTCGAGAGGTTACGTGAAGCTAACCTGAAACTCAACGAAGAAAAATGCAAGTTCTGTCAAAAAGAGCTAAAATATCTGGGCCATGTTGTAAATCGAGAAGGAATTCAAACCGATCCGGATAAAGTGGAGGCAATATTGGATATAAAACCTCCCCAAAATATTAAAGAACTCAGAAGAATACTTGGAATGACGTCTTGGTACAGAAAGTTTATACCGGAATACGCACAGATTACGAGCCCGTTAACAAAATTGTTGAAGAAGGAAAATGCAAATAAACAAAATAAAATAATAAATTGGACAAATGAACAAAATGAGGCGTTACAGCGCCTAAAAGAAATACTCACTAGCGCACCAGTTTTAAGATGTCCTAACTTCGAAAAACGGTTTAAACTCCAGAGTGACGCAAGCAACGAAGGACTTGGAATCGTACTCACACAGGAAGAAAATAACAAAGAATACGTAATTATGTACGCCAGCAGAGCCCTTAACGAAAGGGAGCGAAAGTTTTCTACATCCGAGAAAGAATGTTTAGCCATATTATGGGGTATACAAAAAATGAGACCGTATTTAGAAGGATATAAGTTTACCGTTGTGACAGACCACCAAGCCTTGAAATGGTTAAACTCCATGCAAAACCCCTCCGGAAGACTAGCCCGTTGGGCTTTAGAATTACAACAATATGACTTCGATATTCAATACAGACAAGGAAAACTTAACAAGGTAGCCGACGCTTTATCAAGACACCCAGTAGAAACGGAAATTGCTGCACTAGCAGGCCGACAGGAACCGGAATGGTACGAAAAACTTAAACAGGCACTAGAAAACAAAGAGGTTGATGAGAAGGAATACCGTATCCAAAATGGAAATATATACAAACAAGACCACTCCAACCAGTATACAATCGATTTAAGCCCAGATACAGCTTGGAGATTATGCGTTCCGATAGACGGAAGAACAAAAATACTACAGGAAAATCACGACGAACCGTTAGGAGGACACATGGGTGTAAGCAAAACATTTAAACGTATATCACAACGATATTATTGGCCAGGAATGTTTAAAGATGTGGCAAAACACATAAAAAAATGCGAGGTTTTTCCAAAAACAAAAAACCGAAAAACGTCTTACGCCAGGTTACATGCAAACGACACAGGCATCGAGACCATGGCAGATCGTCTCAGTAGATCTTATAGGACCCTTACCAAGGTCCTCAAAAGGCCACACATGGGCATTAGTATTTCAAGACAAATTTACAAAATGGGTGGAAGTACAACCACTGCGACAAGGTACAACTACAGCAGTAACGAATTCACTGAAAGAACGAATTGTTATGAGATTTGGCTGCCCAGAAACGATAATTTCCGACAACGGAACACAGTTTACCAGCAGAGTATTCACAAATACTCTAAAAATATATGGAATAACCCACCGACCGACACCAGTATATTCACCGCAAACAAACCCCACGGAAAGAGCGAACCAAACATTAGAAACGATGATAAGATGCTATATCGAGGAAAACCATAAGAAATGGGATCAATATATACCAGAGCTAAATTTTGTCATAAATACATCCGTGCAGGAATCCACAAAATATACACCTGCATTTCTGATGACCGGTAGAGAGTTTAGAAGACCAAAGGACGAAAATGAATTGCCTACGCCGAGTGTCGCAAACAGCCAAGTCTTAACAGAACTCTACGAAATGGTAAGAATTCACCAAAATAATGCATCGGGCCAACAAAAAAAATATTACGACGGAAAAAGGAGACATTGGGAACCAAAAATTGGTGAAAAAGTGCTAAAAAAAAATTATCTCCTTTCGAACGCAGCCAACAACTTCGCTGCCAAATTGGCACCAAAATATAGCGGACCATATCAGATAATGGCAACACTATCTGGGTCCGTCTATGAATTGCTAATTGGAAGGAGGAGAGTGCGGGTACATATAAAAGATTTGAAACAATTCGTAGAAACTGATTAAAAAGAATGGCATAACCAATCGCCAAAGGAATCACTCAACACGGATTGAGTCTTTTGTGTGCATTATGTTTCGTCTACCTAATAAACCGGCCCCAACAGCAAAAGGGACCGATAGGGAGTGGAAAGAAATTATGGAGTTTTTTAAGGAGTGCAGGAACATACGTGCAATAAGCCCACTCCCGGTAAGCGACAGCGATGTGTTAGAAATTCATGTGGACCTCGAAACCCGGGAGTTTGTCGAAGCAGTGACAAAAAATCGCACTTCGGGACAAAAACAGGAAGTAGTGAGCTCCATTACATCGGACGGGCCGCCGCAGAAAAGGAAAAGGCCGAGGCGACGTGGCGGCCTAACAAAGAAGAGGGATGGCTCAACTGTAAAAAAAAGGAACCAGGGCAAGGAATGTCAAACAGAAGAAAAATAGGAACACAGACACGTTTTTCAATCGTTTATGTTTTTTTTTGACTACTGACCCTTTCACAATGTAAAATTTATAAATATATATCCATCCAATAATAAAGTTTTTTTCTTCTAAAAGTTATTGTTGTGATTTTGTCCGCCTCCGGGAACAAAATCTCTCAGCCAGGAGGGGAGTGTAACGTAGCGCGGCGTCACCGCCTACGTCACAAGCACAGAAGAGGCGCAGCGGCGCACGGGGCGCCGAGGGGCGGCCTGCGGCGCGGGGCGAGGCAGCCGAGCGAGTCAGCCGTCCCCACTACCGGCGCGCCAATATAAAAGGCCGCCCGCCACACAGCGAGTCAGTTCAGTGCAGCTCCCGGCACTGAACGCACCTCCCCCTTCAGGTTGTTTGGTGGCTCTCGTGGTCCCCGCCTGAAGTCCCTTCCCGCATACCGTTCCGTCCTCTTCAGGTTGTTTGGTGGCTCTCGTGGTCCCCGCCTGAAGCCCCTTCCCGCATACCGTTCCGTCCTCTCCAGGTCGATTGGTGGCTCTCGTGGTCCCCGCCTGGAGTACCCATCCGCATACCGCTCCGTCCTCTCCAGGTCGATTGGTGGCTCTCGTCGTCCCCGCCTGGAGTACCCGTCCGTATACCGTTCCCTCTTGTCCAGGTCGATTGGTGGCTCTCGTGGTCCCCGCCTGGACAACCTTTCCCTAGATCCCACCTATACCGCTGCGAGTAGGTAGGTAGGGTTAGGACTAGTCTTAAGTAAATCCCTGTGGGAAATTAACAGAGCTACCCATCCGGCTGGCACAGAATACTGGCCAGCAGGGAGCTCCGTTACAACTGTGCGTATAAGTGTTGGTGTTACATTTTGACGTTCCTATAGCAATCTCTGCAATCTTTCGACCGTGTTGTTTCGTAAACTATTGAATGTCTTATGTGAAATTTAAGTTGAGCTTAACTCTTGAAGTACATAGGTATGTTTACAGACAGAGCATTCTGTTGTGTCTAAACATGTTTGCACTTACGACTATGGTTCTTTTCTGCATTTCTCTCGCATTTCTCGCCCATATCTGTGAAATCAGGGACAAGGTGTATGTTACGCTCAAGGCTCCCAACCGTCGCCACTTCTGCCTTTCCTTATTCACTGCTGATGGGTGCGCTTGTGTTTGCCGTGAGCGGTGTTATACATTGTCAGCTAGATTCGGACCGTACTGTAAATGTACTGATAATAATATCAGATGAACACTGCTGTTTGTGGGTAACTATATTAGTACCACGTCTTTTAATATAATCATTGTGTTTTTATATTTTTTCCAGGCAAGACAACCCAGCTTACCATCACCTCGGCTTGGCCAGCGGTGCTTTGGGTAAAGATGGGTTTGTCAACGGGCCACACGCGACCGAGACCTCCTTGGACAAGTTCCAAGGTAAGCCGGCTACACCAGGGCAGCCATTTACAAGAAACTAAACAACTTTTTTGTATTGTAAAGCACACACAATATACATATATTTCTCTTAACCAATCCTTGGTTCGGTTAGGTTATTTTAGACAATATTGAATATTAGAATCCTTAAACCATTTGTCAGTCTAGGTCGCCCAGTGGTATGACGCCTTGCAGTGCGATAAGCTGGGTGCTGAACTCTAAGCATGGGTGGGTTCTAGATAGGTGACCGTTGAGGCTGACCATGTTTAAGATTCCACGTATGACTGTAGGTCCCCTTGCTTACTGACTAGTTGGTTTGGTATTAGCTATCCATGTCCAGTTAAATAAAAAGAAACATAGATTATCTGGCCATAGTTAGAAGCCCTATTAAGTCTAGTCAGGTAATGCAAGTAATTTTCACTAAATTAACGAAATTATAAATTATCTGACATGTATGAATGAATTATTGAAATATGAAATTATCTTCTTCTTCCCGCAACTTCTCCAAGTTGTGTGGTCTCCTGTTTTTCTTGACCAGTTGTCACCTGCTGTCTGACATATATCGTCCGACTTATGTCACCAAATGTTCTTATAGTATAGCAATTACATATTTGTTAAGATATGCTTGAATAGCAATTACATATTTGTTAAGATTGAAGAAGCTTGACTTAAAACTACATGAAATGTTGCAGGTCTGGTGGGGATGGTGGCAGACGCTGCGGACAAGGAGCGGGTGGACAACTTGGAGGTGGCCAACCAGGAGCTGGAGCGGCTGCGCAAGCACATCGACCGGCTGCAGGCCGAGCTGCAGGACGCACACCAGGAGGCAGAGGTACACTGACATTCTCTTTTCGTCGTTATCCTATCAATTCCCCATATTACGGGCGATAACTGTTTTCATGCTCTTAATGTTTTACTAGCTTTTTTAAATTTCGGATTCTAAAAAAAGTTGTAAAAACCTATGTATGTTTTCATTTTGCATTACGTTCATTTTAGTTTTTTATTTTGCTGTAAAATACAGATATTTACAAAAAAAATCAAAATATATGGACATAGATTCAAGCTTTTTCCAGTGATGAAAAAAAGATTGATTAAAATCTGACAACGTTTACGAGTAGGGAAACGTTAAGGTCTGGAAGACGATTTCGCTATTTTAATTGCAGTCGCCGTGCAAAATTGTGCCTTGGAAAATGGACAAAGAATCTTAGATTTCCAGTGACTTCACGACAGCCTTAACATCCTGCATGTCGATTCCCGACACTCGATTGAACTTACTCTATCCTTAGCAAGTTGACAGACAGTTCTTTGGTATTCTTGAAAACGACAGCAGCGCCCTCGATCCAGCGAGTAGTAGCAGAATTAATTGCGAGCGAGTTTGGGATCGAACTGTCATCACAATGTATGGAGAAACGTCAGAATCGGTATTCCCGACGTTATTCAGCTGGATTGGAACTGGGTTAGGATCGAGTTACAGTCAATTTCTTTCCAGTTTATAAAGGAGGTACTTTTTGAGACCGGTTGGATTGTTGTATGCAATCAATGTGCGATATTTGAATAGCATCCCTGTTACAACACCTATGGAAAATATTTTATGACTTTGAATTCAACAAAAACAATATTTCTCTAAGGAAATGTCTTTGCATACAACATAACCTCACTTCAATTAATTTAAATTCAAAACCTCTAAAAAATCTAAATCTCACTTCAAATTAAGTAATTCCCTTTATAAGAGGCGCCAGCGGCTGCGCAGAGACATAACTGAATCAGATTTGGTTACTGCGTGCGCACCGCTGGCGCTTCGAGCACTCAGCTCGTCCCGGCTCCTTTGTCTCAACCTGCCTCGTGCAAAATATTATTTGGAATCCTTACTTATTAACTCAATGCATGCTTAATGTCAATGAAAATAACAAAATAAACGGATTAGATATTAATAAATGTTATTTTATGTATGTACTCACATCATTATAATTTCATGCTTCGGGGCGTAATCAAACAATGTTAGGCAACAATGTCATAGGCATCGGTCTCACGTTCTATCGGATAGGTAAACCATCCCACATTTTTCATATGCCTTTAATTTCACATTAAAAGAAATTAAGGCTATTTTTATTAATTATTTGTTTATGTAACACAATATTTGGATTTAACACACATATTTCAATTACGTAGTGAGGAGATATTTTAAGAAAACTCTATAGTTTATTACTTAGTTGTCAGTACAATGCTCCAACTGTAGGAAAACCAATCGTATAGGTAATCAAATTATAGCGAAATAAAATTATCAACTCCGACAAACAACATGAAACAAAAGCGCGGGAAATGTAAAGAACGTTCTATTTATGAAGTGCGCGTTGTGTTATGGGTTCGGCAACCGTGCCCTAAATATATTCGATCTTCTATCCCTCTCTATTGCACCCGAAAATATGAAACAACCAAGTTTGCTTGAAAAGCGTTGCTTGTCGGACTACTAACTTGCTGCGACTCTGTTGCAAACTTTACTTCGGTCTACTAACATGCTATTCGATCGCAAAATCCAAACACAGTTGAACTCAAGAATACCACATTCAAACGCAACTGGATTGAAATTTAGCAATCGATCGACTCGATTGTAAAGTCAATAGAGTGTCGGGAATCGCCATGCTGGGGCCTGAAGAATCATAGTCAAACCCCATTCCTAGTGAATTCTCAAGTGAGAAAGTAACTGCGGACAGATGGTCATTGTCTTTTGCAATTCGTTGAATGCTGTTCTATAGCTTTTCTGTGATGATGTCAATTGTTTATTGTTTAATTACCATGCACGGACAGTACGCTGCACTCGGATTTGTCATATTTTACTCCCGATCGGTTGATTTTGACCGAGTTTTTTTGGAACCAAAATACTCTTTATTGGAAGGCCGAAAGTAAGCCAATCTGGTATGCAGGACCAATACCTATGGGGTCCTAAGGGTTATAGCGTAAACTACACGAAAGTCATCAATTCATGCCAGATGCAACAGTTCGTGACACTGATATTTGCAAAAAACTATCCCCGACATCTAAGAGGATGCCAATTGGAGTAGGCCAGTCTTCATAAACGGCACCCGTCCACGAGCATCACGCCGGGTACAGCCATTGATTCTCTCAACCATATTTTAGGGAAAGAGGGGACCAGAACAAAGCGGTGACGCAAGCAATCACTCAATGCAATACTCCAGTGGCAGCAAGAAAAAAAATACAAAACCTTTAACTATTATTTCTGTCATGTCAATGTGTACTAGTTTCAACATAGCTTCAATATTTGGATCTGTAAATTATGTCGTTGCAGGTTTCCAAACGAAGACGGGATTGGGCGTTCTCGGAGCGTGACAAGATCGTTCAGGAGCGGGAGAGCATTCGAACTCTATGTGATCGACTTCGCAAAGTAAGTGGATCCGTCTTAAGTTCGTTGGTATCTCGGTCCGCGACACACAGTGACTGGTTGTATATCATTATTTGAAAATTTACAGTTTACCAATCTGTAAATTCTCACTGCAATAAATACCGTACATTACTAAGTCATATTTAGCACTTCATGAGAATTTTCAAACTCAATTAGAGTATAATTCCCCAAAAATGTCAGGTTTTATTAAAGGAAATATGCAGCTGCAGACTAAGAAATCAATATTGTGCATTTAGAAATAATATTTAGCACTTCATAACAATTTTCAAAATAAAGGGAATGTGTTGCAGGTTTCTAGATGTTATCTAAACAGTACAATTTGTGCCTTGCCAGGAGCGCGATCGTGCAGTCAGCGACCTAGCGGAGTCACTGCGGGACTCAGACGACATCAAGAAGCAACGCAACGAGGCCTCCAAGGAGCTGAAGGAGCTGAGGGAAAAGCTTGAGTCGGAGCTGGAGAAGGAGGCGGGCTCGTCGCACGCGCAGCGCCACCGCCACGCACATGCGCCTCACAACCGCTCCCGAGACTCAGCCATCGATGCCGACATACAGGTCAGGACCACATGCTACACTCGAGTTGGGCGACATCAAGAAGCTCCGCAACGTGGCCTCTAAGGAGCTGAAGGAGCTGAGGGAGAAGAAGGCGATTAGAGCCTTTGCTACTACCGCAGTGTACTCGGTGCCGCCATCTTGTGCCATTGTAAATGTTAATGATCTCTATCACATGCTGCGAAAGCAAACACGATATTAGTTGTGACACATGATGTCATTGACAAAACATTACCTCATTCTAACTCATTGGTAAGAGCACGATATTTTAGCATACAATATTTTGGTATGCAACACATTCCTACACTCCCTATGTCTGACGTTTGCGTGTTCACGGCAGGATTACGAGTGGGAGAGTATCGAGGTGGAGCTAAGCGGGGACGGGCAGCTAGGCGTGGAGCTAGCCGGCGGCCGCGAGGAGCCTTACTACCCCAACGACTGCAGTATCTACGTGACGGCCGTGCATCCGGGCTCCATCGCGGAGGGAAAGCTCAAGTATACACATACTATCCTTACTTCTTTATACTAAGTAGCCTTTGACCGTGTTTGGCACCGATGCCTACTAGGCAAGCTCCCGCCCTTCAGCGTTCCACCCAAGCTTTGCTATTGGATTGCCAGCTTCCTGTCGGGCCCCTCCTTATAGGTTGCCGTTGATTGTGCAAATTCGGACGATTTCCCGATTGGGGCACAGGGCTCTGCGCGTCGTCAACGCTACTTTTAAATTTCATCAACGATTTACTGTCCCTAGGTATGATTCACAGTTACGCTGATAATAGCACGGAGCATGAGGGTTATGTCAGAAACGTGTACGTGGACACTGTTATCGAGAAAGTTGCCAACTGGGGCCTGAGCCCCTAGTCCCAGTTGTCATCTAAATCGGAGTTTACGCCAAACCGATCGACTGGCGTTTTCACGGAATGTGTAGCGGACTTAGAATTTTCGAGTAATGAAAAGAGTTGCGTTTCAGCTTAACTCTACACTGAGATAACGCCGAAAAAACGGCAGAATAGCAGACTTAAGCTTCTGATCGAGTTCTTCAGATAGGGTGAAGTGTGTGTACTAGGTGCATGTCGGTGCAGGGTGCTGGACCGCGTGACGGAGGCGTGCGGCGTGTCGGTGTGGGCGAGCGGGCGCGCGGCGGCGGCGGCGCTGCGCCATGCGCACGCGGCGCCGCATGGCGCGCCCGCGCTGCGCGTGCAGCGGGCGCGCGCGCGCCGCCACCTCCTGCGGCTGCCCAACCACCGCAACCTGGGCGTCACACTGCAGCACGGTAACCTAGCGTCACTGATTATTGTGGACATGTGGAGCGAATCAGTGATGAAGAAACTTACTTGTCCCTTTGTTTCCTAGCTATTTGTCCTGCATGCCAGATGTGACCTACTTTCGCCATTTGCTATAAGGGGGCATCCATTCATTACATGAGGCGTTTAGGGGGGGAGGGGGTCGAGCCGAATCTCACAATCAAGTGTCAACAAAACACCTTACGTAATTAATGGATTAAGTCTCTCGGGCACGTGATTACCGATAGGCTAAAAGATGATGAGGACTAGGAGCGGCAGCGGAGGGCTATCGCTATGAGAAGTAACATGTTGGCTTGCAGGTTTGCGCAGTGCTCTGGAGAGGTCAAGCTTACTCTGTTCAAGGCATACTGTCAGGCGCTTTACACCGGTCACCTGTGGTGCAGCTACTCGCAGCGAGTGTTTAACGCTCATGAGCGTAAAACAATGCATTGCGCTGCATGATGGGACTGCCGTGGCGGTGTAGTGCTTCTGGCATGTTCGCGGAGAGTGGTTTGACTGATTTCTTCGGTGTACTGCGCAAACAGAAGGCGGCATTCCTTCGCCGTTCAGCCATCAGTGAAAATGGAATAATACGAAATATTTCGGGACGAATATATTATTATTATTATTGTCTCGATACACTAGCAGCTTAAAGCTGATGCGTGTACATCTGAGTTGGTAACTGGGGGTGCACTTTTTTTTTTTTTTATTCCTATAAAAAGTCTAAAGTTTATGATTTTTTGTATAAGTGTCAAGTCTGTTTTTAAAGCTGTTCACTGAAGCGGCACTAATCACTTCCTCCGGGAGCCTGTTCCACGACTCAACCACACGATTGGTTATAAAATGGAAATATTAAAAGGATTTTATCAATGTGTGACTTAGTATTAGTATTATTTAGAATTTTATGGGACAATGTACCTGACACACAGTTATTATTATTATTTTCCAACAAAATCTCTGTCTATATCGACCTTCCTTCTCTCTTTGAATAAGGCCGATTTGGACCGACCGGAAGCCAAGGGGTTAAAACGTTTATGGAATTGTCATGTCCGAAAGGCCCAGATAAGCCGGTAACCGTAGCTCAGCCGTATAGTGGAGCGTAGCCACATACGTAGTGACAATGCACTTACGAATATAGTAGTTAGTTCGCTTACGAAAGCAGGACCCGCAAAAGCGAATGTTTGTTGCACTTAATGGCATACTGTGCATTTCTTACCTGTCGTTGGACTCGAAAACGTTAGGAGTGAGCGAATTCGTAAGTGGACAGACTGACCGGGGCTAGTGTCAGTGTACGTATTATCACTAAAACAGTGGCTGTACTGCCGGGTCTTGGTCAGTGTTTGTCTACCATGGGTCATGTTTATATTTTTAATTTTTCAGCTGCCAATAGCTTATATTTTTATTTCAGGTATCTACATAAGCAAGATATCAAGTGGCAGCATCGCTTCTAAAGAAGACAACCTCTTCGTTGGTGACCGAGTTATCAATGTAATTATATTTCAACTTAATTATATTTATACTAATTTTTGTTCGCATATATTATTAAATCATCACCAACTAAATGGCCATTGTTATAGGTATAATTTAAAAAATGTTTATAATTATGTTGTTTTAATTATTATAATAAATAAATTGATAACTGACTGTTTATTGTCACACTTTAAGGCTGTGGTGGAGCCAGGGGCGTCTATAAGTTTGTCTATTTGTTTGTATGGCTTTATTGGTAGTCAAAGTACACTAAGTTATGTCAAAAACTGAATGATCCGCGGATTCTATCAACTCTGTAAAGAAGAATCCGCAAATAAACTTTACAAGTTTTCCGTCCACAGTAATGAAATATATACTTAGAAAAAATGTTGTTAGAATAGTTTAACGCAAAGAACAAGAACGAAAGAAACAGCCACCCTCAGTGCAAATGGATTAGAAATCGAACTTACTTAACAAACAATAATACATTAATATGTATATTCTTACAAGTAGTGTATTGAATGTCATCTGTCGTCATCACAGATCAACAACCGCTCCCTGGAGGGCGTGAAGAGCGTGTCGGAGGCGAGCATGCTGCTCAACGACTGCCAGTATGAGTCGGTGACGCTGACGGTGTTGCGGCCGCTGTACGCCGGCCCGCCCGTCCCCGCCGCCGCCCCAGCCCCCACACCCGCACCCGACCACCGGTAACGTTCATACATATCTTCAATCCATGACTGTATATCAGCGGTGCCCAACTGCTTCAAGGGCTATTTTGAAAGTCCCGATACACCACGCGGGTATCGGGACGTAAAAAAACAAGTGATATAAAGGAAACTACATTATACATAAGCAAATTCATTTCACACATATGTACTTACTAACACCTCATATCATGCAGCGTAATGTAGTTATTGTTTATTAAATTCATTTTACCCAATTATTTTTTTTTAATTTGTGTACTTCTTATCCGATTTTGTTCGCGGGCGCCTAGAAATCAGGCCGCGGGCTACCAGGTGGCCGCGAGCTACTGTTTGGGCACCGCTGCTGTAGATTATTACTTGATTAAAATTAATGCTGTTACAAATGTTAAGGGTGGGGTGTAGTTTTATTATATTATTATATTATTATATTATTATTGATAGGCTAGCAGCTTTAAGCTGATGCGCCTATATCACAACACTTATTTATTGATTTATTATAATTTTTTATTTTTTTTTGATTTTATATGATTGTCCAATTTATTTTTGAAGGAATTTACGGAGACAGCGTTTACAACTTCACTGGGAAGACTGTTCCAAGATTCTACCACTCTGTTAGAGAAGAAAAAAAAAAGTTATAAAATTTCCGTTCATTCAAACATCGTTTACAAACTGAACTCCCACACTAAAGTTCATGAACTGTATTACTTCCAAGAACAGTATTTCTTTCGCTGGTGTTGCTTGCCATACCATTGCGAGAGCCTTTTGTAGTCCGGCAGCGCTGCCTCAAATCTTTCATCAGTTCTAGGTGTGTTTTTAGAAGCTTCAACTGGTATGGAAACATCCATATTGAGATACTTCTAATTGTTCCTCAAAACATTAGTTCTAATAATAGTAGCATAGAACAGAACAGCTATGTGCGAGTACACTTATCGACATATTTGAAATGATTCAGCAAGTGAATAGGACAATAGGGCACAGACTATTTGTGGGGTCACTAAGTCTGTTCTACAGGTACTGACATGGACGTTGCTCTGTGGAACTTGCATCTCTTATTCCTCTCCATACTACCTATACATTTTATATATGATAAATTATAACATTAGGCTCTTGAGAATAAACCGTTTCTGAAACTCATTTCTCTGCTGTATCGCCAGGATATGGATCTGTCTGCCGGCGAGGCTTTCCTCATACCTATAACCTGGAAGTCTTCAAGCGTAATTCGAACAAGCTTGATAGCTCAGCATTAGTCTGCAAGTCCGCTGCCTGGTTTAAAAAAAAAATTACATCCATCTATACCGGCTGATGCGTACTTACTACTTTAGTGATTATTGTGCAAGTTCTGTTATAATAATCTATGGATTTAGCTTCTCGCCCTAGTGGTTCTCACTCCCACCCTCAGTGCAGTGATCATGCTAAATGTGTGGTAGAAAGAGGGAAAAGAAGTGGATTGATTAAAACATTCCTTACGTAATGGGCTATTGAAAGCTAATAACGATTGCTATTGTATTTACAGTGGCTCACATTATGACTTTAACAGTTAATACCCTGTTATGGAGTAATGTTTACTAAACTGGCAAAACCCTTTTCCAAAGAATTTATTGTTCCATAAACCAATTGTGTTGAACCATTCGTAATTTCTGTAGGTTTCAAGTGTTGTAAACGTGATTTTATTGTTTGTTTATAACCAAACTTTACAAGCATGTAGTTTGTCTATTATAAATATATAACTCAACTTGCAACAGGTTTACATATTACAAGACTCAGTTTGTTCAGGTAAACCATGATAAAAATATGCAAAAAGATTTTGGTGCCAACCAATAAAATTATGCAATTTTGTACCATAAGTGCAAGTTCGACTTTTATGGAAAAATTGTCTCAAAAAATACTAACCCTAAATTTTAAATGAAACCTAAAATTTTTCATGAAACTGTTATCAAAACTCTACTAAACCTGTTGTGCTAATACATGTTGTGTAGGCAAAAGTTGCTTGCACGTTTTCCGTTTATAGAATGATAATGGTCCTCCGTAACCTATTACCCTAGATACAGTTTACCCCTCTCATACCTTACCTACCCCTCAGATCTCGGACCAGACAGAGAAAAATATTTTCGTAACTTTAGAATCAGTAACTACATAATAGTTTCTGAAATAGGATTATTTTTACAGGATCCATTTGGTTACTATTTTTTTAATGCTGTTTCCTGAAAGTATAGAAGTCAATGTTTTTGGGAAGATTGTCTGCGACCAATAGACGTATGAACGAAAAATTTGCTTTAGGCGTGAAACAAAATAAAAATAATTGTAATGTGACTGATTCTGTAGGTTCTCACCAATCCGTGAGGGTGGCAAGGCGGCGTTCCTGCATCCATACCACGCGGGCAAGATGGTGAACAGCTGCTCGCAGACGGAGGAGCCGCGGTGCCAGTACCACGCGGCCGACATCAAGCCGCCGCCGCCTCACGCCGCGCTCGACTTCGACGGTCGCTACGTGTACCACGTGGCGGCCGGACCGCACGCCAAGCTGCAGCAGGAGAGAGGTGAGCAGCTGGCAGTGGAACTGCTACGGAACAAATTAGTGGACAACTTCTAGCAGATGGAGGAGACGGCGCGGCAGCATCTTTCCTGTACGATCCACACTCCACACTACTCGGATTATTATGATAATGGGGATAAAAACTGGTTATTTATCATGACAGGTGGCGTCTAGGCGACCTAACCTAAATTTTATTAAATTATATGTTAAAAACAGAATAGATTATAAATTTTTATTTAGTCAATCTTTGTGATTGAAATGACTCAATTTCCTTGCTAATCAAATGAAATCTCGGGAAAGAAAATATCATAAATAACATAACCTAAAATATTTAATTTCAAACTTTAAGCTGGTCAATCACATTAAAATTAGTTTGAAGACTAGGTAACATCTTAGATGAAAAAGGAATGGATAGGGGACTAAACAAATTTTACGGTCCGTCAAAAGTAAGCTCAGTCAGCCGATATGCTCTCAGTCGGTGTCAGACGTCAGTGATGAATTCAGTTGGGCGAGATTTCAAAGTATCAACAAAATGTCGTCTTGTGTTGTTGAAAAATATGGAAATAACGCCATAAAGGACAACAAGAGCAATGGAATCACATTCCACGTATAAGTGCAAGCATATTCAGTATATTTTTAGTTTAGTTGACCTGAAACCTTTTATGTGTTGTAAAGGCGCAAACAGGGTTGGCACAAGCAAACTTAAATTGTCAGTTCGATTTTTATTTTTGTTTTCATTTCAGTATTATATATTAAACTAAATTTTATTTTAAAAACAAGTAGGGCTGCCAAAAAACAATAGTCTACGTACTGTTTATTATTTTTTATAATGTCGTTTAGGATGTTTGTATAATATGTCTTAGTTCTGAGGCTGTAATAAAAAGGTACATCCTTGAAAATGGTCACAATTTTACATGTGACAGACAGCTCGTTTCCATAAAGATTAAAATTCTCAATTCGTTTCTTGGCTCAAATGTCCTTTTGTCATTGAATGAGTATTCATTCCTTCAACCTGCTACATTTAATCATAGACTCCATCTTCTTAGGGCTATTATAGAAAAATATGTAAATGTAAAACTTTATCATATACATTAAACCAATCCGGGGATTAAAGCCGCCACAAAAGGACAAAAGCGTAATAAACTGAACCTATTTGAAGAAAAAAAAAAAAAAGAAAGAACTTAGTGGTTTATCAAAATACCATCACACATTTACGGCGAACGGCAATAATCATCAACAGGTTTTACATAACACTGTACTGACTATTATTTGGACTATTTTTTAGCATCTAAAACGCATTGAACGAAATTTTTAAATGCATAAAATGCAAACATGGACAATTCAAGAATAATCAATATTATTTGTTTTGCAATGTTTGACCCATACTTGCAATACATGAATGATTCCCTCTTTGTGTTTATTTTATTTTATGATTTCAATATTTACAAATTGTGTATATTCGACTTTATTAATTTATCCTTAATATCGATGATTTTTACTCAGAATAACGATGGTTTAATGAATGAAGATATACCCCAGGAGGGTACCAGCACTGACGGTGCTGGAGAATCCCTCTCCGAGTCCGGCTCAGCTAGATTGCAGTTATCTAGCGGCAATAGAGCTGAGCCAGATTCGGGCTGCTCCTCGTATTCTGGGGGGGGCAATTTTTCGCAAAGTGATAAAAACACTAACCCTTTTGCCAAGAGAAGGTCATTACTGAGAACGCCACCAAAGACATGTGAAGGCCAGCAAGGCCCAACTACTGGTAACAACACGACCGAAACAATTTCTGACCCCCAAACTAAACCAATTCCAAAAATCCCATCAAACTCAAATAAGCTGATACAGCAGTCCTTCCACAAGTGTATGTTTACAAGGCAAAGAAGCAACTCAACGCCGTCACTTCCGACAAAGCAACAGGACCCTGTGAACAACAACAACCAGCAAATGATAGAGCAAGAAGGGAAGGAGATGGAGACAAAGAGACAGATAAATCCCAGCCATCTAGAAAACATAGATAAAGACGAATGGCAAAGAGATTCAATTCCAGCCAAGCGAAAGAAAAGAAAAGAAACAAGTCCAATTCATACGGACAACAACAAGAAATCAAAGAATGCATCCACTTTCGCGATACCAACACATAACAGTTTTGAAATCCTAGAAGATGAACAAACAGAAGAAACAAATAAGGCAAAGAGGGAATATGTGCCAAAGCCAGAACCAATATTTGTGACAGGAGTCCTCAACATAGCATCATTAAAAGAAACTCTGAATATGTTTGTAAAAAATCATTTATACACAATGACAACGCTCCGATCAGGTCACATAATAAAAATTATGCCTACAGACATACAAACATATAAGACTATCAGAGATAACTTTATAACCAAAAATATCTCCCATTACACATACCAGCTAAAAAGTGAAAGAGCATACAGAGTAGTGCTGCGTGGACTACACTCATCGGAAGACACTTCACAAATAGCAACAGAACTGGCGGAAATCGGTCATGACGTCAGACAAGTGGTAAATGCACGACATCGAGTCACACAAGATCCTTTACCTATCTTCTATGTGGACCTAGAACCAAAACATAACAACAAAGACATATTTAATGTAAAATACCTTAATAACATGAAGGTCACATTCGAAGCTCCTTACAAAAAAAAGGAAATCCTGCAATGCAAGAGGTGCCAGAGATTTGGCCACTCAAAGAACCAATGCTATAGACCATTCCGATGCGTCAAATGTGGCGATGACCATTCTACCACGACATGTATAAAAAGACCAGACACTGATGCCACTTGTGCAAATTGCCAAGATAAACACCCAGCCAGCTACAAAGGATGCAAAATCTACAAGCAGTACAAAGAAAAAATACAAAAGGTTGCACCAAAACCTAATGAAAAACAAGCTGTCCAGAACTTAGAGACCAAACCTAACCGTCCTGCTCACGCACCTCACCACTATTACAACCAGAATAAAACATATGCTGAAGCAACATCATCAAGACCGACTTCTCAGTCCAAGGAAAGAAAGACCGATCTGAATGATATGTCAGATATAATGGAAACAATGCTAGAAAAATTACAGCAGACAATGCTAACCATGATGGACAAGATGATGGACAAAATGCTAGACCGCATGGTCCAGTTAGTCAATAGCCTTGTGAAAAAATGACACCCAATATCCGAGTAGTAACTTGGAACGCCAACGGCTTGACCGAACGTAGTCAAGAATTTAAAACTTTCCTGCAAACAGAAATGATTGACATAGCACTTATATCAGAAACAAGGTTCACAGCCAAGTCACACATCGTTTTCCAAAACTATACAATGTACACAACCAATCATCCTTCTGGAAACAGCCACGGGGGAACAGCAGTAATTGTTAGATGCAACATTAAACATTATCCCATAGAAGAATACAGAACAGAAAAAATCCAAGCTACATCAATAAAAATCATAGACAATAAAATCGAAACAGTATTATCAGCCATTTATTGTCCTCCTAGACACACAATCACTGCTAAAGATTACACCGACTACTTTTCTTCATTAGGTGCAAGATTCATCAGTGGTGGGGATTGGAATTCAAAACATCTGCATTGGGGCTCCAGACTTATCAACCCTAGAGGAAGACAACTACTCAAAGCAACAGAAGACATGAAACTGGAATGCATCACTAGTAAGGAACCTACCTACTGGCCGACAGATAGACATAAGATCCCTGACTTGCTGGATTTCTTCATCAGTAGAAATGTAGACAGTAATTATATAAAGGTGGAATCATGTACAGACCTAACCTCAGATCACACCCCGGTTATCCTGAACATTAATACAAACATTTTACTGGTTGAACCCCCTTCCAGAATATATAACCTTAGAAACACAAACTGGGAACTGTACCAAAATTTGATAGCTACAGAAACGAAACTGAATACTAGACTTAGTAATGTGGAAGAGTTGGAAAATGCAGTTGAGGAACTCAACAAAATCATCGACAGAGCTGCTAATATCGCCACAGCTAAACATAAAGGACATCCCCCCAAACAAAATACATATCCAAAAGACATCAAGGAGAAAATACAAGAACGTCGCAGACTAAGAAGAATTTGGCACGCTACTCGATACCCGACTGACAAAACTATATTTAATCGCTACTCGGAGGAACTGAAAAAACTTATAAAAACTTTCAACAACAATAATTTCCAAACAGTTCTCTCAAGCCTAACTCCGACGCTGGATACAAACTACTCACTGTGGAAAGCAACTAAAAACCTGAACGGCCCGAAGACCCAGATACCACCTATCAAAAAGAATACTGGTGGATGGGCCAGATCTGACCAGGAGAAAGCGGACACTTTTTCAGAACACCTCAGTGGAGTCTTCCAACCGCACCCCGAGAATAACAAAGAGCATACTGCAGAGATAAAGGAATACCTTGAATCAGCAACACAAATGAGTCTTCCTCTGAAAAACACAAGTCCTAAAGAAGTTACCAGAGAGATAATGAATGATTCCATTAATATTTTTTTCATTTTCCCGCTTGCAAATTCGCGAAAAGATTTGATGCCTTGTTAACTATACAATCATGGTACTACTTGTTCTGACCACTATCACTAAATAGGAACCTTAATATTTTAATGCACAATACAATATATTGTTATTTATTTTCGTGATCATTTTTGGCAACCCTGCCGTTTTCACTTTCATTTTTCATTTAGTTTTGACGCGCCATTCTGCTCAAAGGGCTTAGGATGCGCGCATCGTTGATGTGTCATGATGGATTAGGATGAATTTTGCACTATATCTACGACCAGATGTCACAAATGTCACCATCCCTTTTTCTCACGCTATAACTAATTCAATTTAAGGAAATTGTTGTCTCATTTCATTCTTCCGCGATTAGATGAATCTATTTGTCACTTTTTCGCATGATGCATTTCCTTATACCTTTGTCCTGCTCTTTTACCCTTAACGTATTAGAGTTTGGTGTGCATGTAAAAGTATAGGTGTGTGAGTTTTTTTAAAAATAGGAACGCTTTTGAACTATCATCAGTATGGAGGTACCGTATCCATTCTTTTTCATCTAAGGGTAACATAATACTTATTTTCCTCCAAACCTTTTTCTAATTGCATTATGGAGTAAATTAAAAACATGTATAAAACTTTACAGGAATTTCATTTTCATTTCATTTCATTTTATTTGGTATTTTTGGTATACAATTATACACTATGTCAAAAAAGGTACATACTAAAATCAAGATTAAAATAATATAAAATCAATAGAATTTAAAAGTGTTAAATAAATTATCAAAATAAACAATTCAGGATCTAGATTAAAATCATAATAAAACAATACAAATTGACTGAATTCATTGGAGTTAAATTATCAAAATATATAAAATGACAGTTTTGACAAATGGTTTTAGCCAATTTGTTTTTTTCCCCGTTTTCCATGCCAAGTGCACCATCACTCGGGGCATACCCGCAGCAAGGATAGGAGGTTTGGACGAAATGCTTACATCATTGCAATAAATGAAACACATCATACAAATTTCAAAATACTCACCCATGAATTTGTAATGCCTGAAGTCCCGACTCCTTTTCATGACTATTTCCCATTGCAAGAGAAATGTAGAAGAAATTCTACTTTAAGGTGGCCCAACCCGCTCATCTCCCCATACAAAAGGGGAAAGAAGATCAGGCCCATATTTCTTGTCAGAGATCCAAAATTTTGCTCAAAATAGCTTTATTTGATCGAACCAGATGTCTGATGACCATTGGCATTGTAAAATTGTGTTTGGTTTCTAAGTTATAAGGTCCGAAAGTTCGATTTTTTCGGGCGTTTTATACAATAACTTTGGAGGTGGATTACGCAATGATAAAGTAAGAAGATCGTAAAAAGATTAGTCATCAGACATAGCTTATTTAATCAATATTTATGATATATTTGGTTTTTGTTAGATTTTTGACTACAGCGGGCGTGGTTTACTTTTAGCTATAAGTCGTCTTGAAATTAAAATTTTCGTAAATCTTACCAAATCATACACTATGCACATTGTATTTTTTGTGGACATGTTGCATCTTCTTCATCACGGAGCCTGTCTTATTCTTTGAAACAGAGAAGGTCCCAGAGCGCAACAGCACGGTTTTGTACCGTGCCCGCGAATGAGTTGGGCCGCCTTAATTTATCATGTAGGTGACTAACATACATTTTTAAATAACAGCTCCCTTTACTAAAGTGTTTTAAAATTGATAAGCAATATCACGCTGTCATACTCTGAGCAAATGTTTTTTATCTTTTATCTTGGAATGATAAGATATGTTTTATTGTGTGGTCGATACAAGTTGCAATGTTTTCAATACGCAGGGACGTGGGAAATGATACTGGGCAAGATCGAAGCTGTTACTGGACGAAGCAAATCCAAGGATAAACAGAATAAGGTTTGTCTTTTTGTCAGAGAAATGTATAAAGATATCACATTCACATGTGTGCATTTAATGTTTTGGATTTAACTGGCAAAAAAAACGAATCGGTTGTTAATTTTTTTTTGCAGAGTACTGAATCTGATGCAATAGCAGAACTCGACTCTGTTCTTGAAAGTTATCATGGAAAATCGAGTAAGTTTGTAGGTCCTCAATATTACTACATATATAACATATTTTATACAATCTATTATCTATTTCTACCTTTCGCAATAGAAACTCTAGGCCCGCTTTGCTCTGAAGCCAAAATATTTTTAAAGGACTTAGGTAAGCGGTTGCGTGAGTCATCCGGTGACAAGCGTGTCCCTGCTTACCTCTTACAGCGTCTCAGTCTCGCTGTGCAAAGAGGTAATGCCGCGAGTGTCATGGGAACGATCCCGCCGTCGACTTCGTTGCAGGAAATTTTTTACTTGCCTGGATAGTCTTTATTTAAGTTCTGTTTGATATTTTAGATTTAAGTTTTCATTTGATTTGGATTGTATTTGTGTGAAAAATATATTTTACCCATTTGGATATTATTATACTATCAATTTTATACTACTACTGTATTGAGTTGGTAGGTTTTTAGTTTTTAAAACTATAACACAAACATTGATTTTTTTAGGCAAAGACACAAGTAGTGTTCTGAAAAGGTCAAAGAGGCGAAACAAAGAAGGCCAGAGTGGTTCAGAGTCTGCTAAGAACAACGGTGGAACTTGGCCCAAAGCCCGAGCGAACGTTATCCTGGAGCAGAACCCCACAGGAACCATTGTGCAGTCCCGATCGAAGAAAGAACGTCCAGCGTTGTCCATCCTCTGGAGTCCACCAACTAAGCTCCAACCTGAACCTAAGAGACCTAACACTAATAGGAACTCCAACCCGATACCTTTGGGGCATCAACCTCTGACCCAAGTGACGGCTCCTGCAAGGCACTCTGTTTACAAGTCCATAGAGTCATCGGTCAATCCTGCCAGCGCTCACTTTCCCAAGTCTGCGCCTCTCTCCATCCATAATCCATTCGCGTCGCCTAATGTCATCAACTTGGACAAACTCAGGAGTCTCGAGAAGGAAAAGATGGCGATGGCCGAGTATTCAGAGCACGACATGACTCCGAACCGGCTCAGCCTCGCGCTCAACCCCTCCGACGACTCTCTCGACTACCAGCCCGTGACGAGGAACCGGAACAAGAGTCCACACTCTCTCGACTTCATGGGCGCTGGCTCCTCGAAGGGCCCAAGCTCTCTCGACTTTGTGTCCGCCAACAAGTCGCCCAGCTCCATAGAATACTCCATGAAGGGCCACCCAGGAAAGGATATTCTCGAGCACTACTACTCTCCAAAAAAATCTTCTTCACCCAAGACCATAAAGTACCCGTCCGACAGTGATAGCTTTGGTCCCGACAGTCTCAACAGCGGGCTGTCCTCCGGAATGAACATGGGTATGACTGGCACACTACCTACTCAGTCTCGTCTGCAGGCCCAGTTCTACCGAGGTCCTTTTGTTAATTCACACCCGCACCACCCTACGCCGCGATACGCTCACCCTGTCAGCCCAACCAACATCCCCCAGAGCCAATCGGGAGAGAGCATCGGAACTAGCTATGAAATAGCACCATTCACTTCTCACTCTCACAACATGTCCGATCTGCAGCCGTCGCGAGCTCCTCGCGCTGGCACAGGTGACTATCACCACACGTACGAGGGTGGAACCTTTCCGAGGAAAAAGGAAAACCAGCGGTTTCGAATACCTTCAAATCCCAGTGTAACCTCAAAAAACTCAGCAGGGAAATTGAGCACTGGCTCAATAGAAAGAAGTTCGGAACGTAATTCTCCCATGCCTACATTTCACGTGGAGGTATTAAGTCCTGGTAGGGGGGCGAAGCAGCTCGCACACAAGGCTACTAGGAACTCAATGCCAGAATACTGTGGCATGGGCTGGTCCAAGCCTCTGCCGGGCGAACTTCGAAGAGTCCATATTGACAAGAGTCAGCAACCTCTAGGAATCCAAATCTCCTGCCCTCCCGGCAGTGGAGGGGTGTTTGTTTCGACTGTCAACGAGCACTCTCTAGCCAGCCGCGTAGGTCTTCAAGTCGGCGATCAGCTCTTGGAAGTGTGTGGGATCAACATGAGATCTGCTACCTACAAACTAGCCGCAAACGTTTTAAGACAGTGCGGAAACTCAATTACAATGCTAGTGCAATATAGCCCTGACAAGTACACTGATCTTGAAGGGTCCGGGAGCTCTTCCTCTGGAGAAAGTTCGCACGAGGACGAAGTATCTCTTTCGGGGTCTCCGACGCCCCGCAATTCCCCCGGACCGCAGCAGTCGATACGTCTGGAGACCCCTGCGGAGATCTCATCGTCGCGGCAGTCCAACAACAACAAGGAGCACTCGAGGTTTCTTCTGATTGAGATGCGAAACTGCTCGGACCTTGGCATAAGCTTGGTCGGGGGCAACGCTGTGGGAATATTTGTCCATAGTGTGCAGATTGACTCTGCTGCATACAATGCTGGATTGCGGACGGGGGATCAGATACTGGAGTACAATAATGCAGACTTAAAGCATGCCACAGCTGAACAAGCCGCTCTCGAGTTGGCAAAGCCAGCAGACAAGGTATTTTATTTCGTGATTTATATTACTTTTCCTGTTGGTCTTCAATCTTTGCTGACACCATTTTGTGTCATGTTCATGTTCGATTGTTAAGGTCTATGAGGAATAATGGTCGAAACTCATTGGTATGGCGGCAGCATTGCCAAATGTTAGTGCAAAATTTCTAACTGTAGTTAGTTTGCTTACTAATTCGGGACACACAACATCGAATATTCCTTGCACTAAATAGTGTCCTGTGAAGTTCTTACGTATTCTTATATGTCATTGGAACTAAAAAAAACTGTAGTAAGCGAATTCGTAATTGAACTTACTCGCCGGCGCCTATGAGTGTAATATTGGCTACGCCGCCCCATTTAATCGAATTTCGGTTGCTATTCCCGTTATCCATGCTCGCTGCTTGCATAGCACGAAAAGTTTCAAGTCACTTTAGTGAGAGCATTATGAAGTCGCACACGCCACTCTATGTTCCCAACCTATAACAGACTTAAAGTGGGCCCGTAAGCATCAGAAAATTACGCTTCCCATACAAACGTAGTTTACTAATCATTTGAAAACCACTGTTCCAATTTACTTGAGATTTGGGACTTAATATCAGGCAACAAATATCTCTGTCTGCATGTGTTTGTTTTTATCCTGTGTCATACAACAGAGAAAAGAAAATTTGTATGAAGATTTTCTTTTGCCTGCTATTTGTCTTGCTTTAGATTTTTCAGCAAAGTAAAAACGTGCAGATGCAGATATTTATTGAAGAATATTATATACCAAAAATCAAGCAAATCGGAACAGTGTTTTTCAAATGATTACTAAACTACGTTTGTATGGGGAGCATAGATTAAGGGATCCGTTTGCTTTGCGAAGGTGAGCGTTCTCGTGCGGCACGACATCCAGCAGTACCACGAGATCAAGGACAAGCCGGGCGACGCGTTCTACATCCGGGCGGGGTTTGACCGCGGCGCCAAGATCACCTCAACCGGCATGGACTCCATCGATCCGTACTCGCTGTGGTTCCGCCGCGACGAGGTGCTCTTCGTGGACAACACGCTGTTCAACGGCGCCCCGGGCCTGTGGCGGGCGTGGCAGCTGGACTACAAGGGCAGCAAACAGCAGTGGGGCACCATTCCCAGCAAGTTCAAGTGAGTCAACACTCATTTAATCGGCCATATTTATACACCTTGTTCAAAATTTTTTTGTAGATGAGTGGGATCATTTGCAAGGTTGATACCCAGTTGATATGCCAGATGTAAGTTAGTATCGTGATTTGATCATTTTCCTAAATTTTTCGAATATTACCGAAATTACAGCATTAAATACTTGTAACTTTTTTTCTCTTTCTTGTTATAGGAAAATATCATTTCACGTAGTTTATGCCATGAAAAGTACTTACGACCTCTGAAAATCCCCAGAAATGAGAAAAAAATATAGAATTTTAATTTCTTAATTAATTTAAAAGAGAACTGACAGCAAATGAGGGTTCCTTTTTGTTTAAAAAGTTTACTAGTTTACGCCCTTTCTAACAGTATAGCATATGTCATGTAAATATTATTTAAAAAATACGGATAATTTTCAAGAGACCACCGGTTACCTAAGAGTTACCATATATCCGGAGCACCCGCCGCAGAAAATCAGAGCACCCCCTTGTGGTTGACATAAGGCTTTTGAGAAAGAACCGTTTCTCAAACTCATTTCTCTGCCGCACCGCCAGGATATGGAACTGTCTACCGGTGGATGCCTTTCCTCATACCTATAACCTGGGAGTCTTCAAGCGTAATTTGAATAAGCTCGATAGCTCGGCCATAGTCCGCAAATCCACTGGCATGGCGCCTCGCTGAGCGTGGTTTCGCGAGGCGAGGTGGTTTAGACTTTTCTGAGCACCTTTGGTCCTCAGCACAGCCAGCCATACCGGTTTTTCATTAAAAAAAAAAGGGAGAAAAAAACGTGAATGCTACCTTCTCCACCAGGGTGGAGGAGTTGCTCCGTCGCTCGATGGGCTCGCTGGAGGGCGGCGACACGCAGCGGCGCGGCTCCACGTCGGCGCGGCGCTCCTTCTTCCGCCGGAAAAAGCACCGCGACTCGAAGGAGCTCGCCTCATTCTCCAACACCAACCTCGGCTGGTGGAGCGACTCCGGCACCCTCACCGACGAGCTGCCCGTGCTCTCCTACCAGCGCGTCGAGCGGTTGCACTGTGAGTTATTGTTTATTCATCATACATAGGCAGTACACTGCACTCGTATTTGTTATATTTTATCATTAGCCAGTACAACAATCACAGCGAAAAATAACTGGCAAGAAACTTCTCTGGAAATGTTTTCAACGTCGTATTAGGTATTACGTGGCATTACAACTATATTTTGTTCCTGCATACACCTGTAACTTTGTATTCTTTATGTGTGTAACACTTTTTTTTAACAATATCTATGGAGGTAAAAGACATGCATGTAAGTGTTTGAAGTGTTTGTCAGTTTTATTTTAATATATCTATGGAGGTTACACATAAGTGTATTCCTTTTTTGATAGTACCTATGAAGGTAAAAGACAGAGAAGAGTGGCAACTAATGTCAATCAATTTATAAACCTATTGGACACACACTTAAACAACTTGTTAAAGAATGCTTAAGGCCATGTTAATAACCAAAAGTGACATTCTTAGAAAGTCAATAAAAAAATAATAATATGATGGATCAAACTACTACAGGACAATCAGATTTCCAAGTATCGATACCTAGTCAGGCCAGGATTTAGGGTTGCTGAGGGAAAGGGTGTTATGGTAGAACATCTCATCATCGAACTCGTCTTCTTTAAAAAAAAAAAACACTTTTTAGATGGCAGCCACCGACCGGTAGTGGTGCTGGGCCCGCTGTGGGAGTCGGTGGTGGAGAAGCTAGTGTCGGACTGGCCAGGGGTGTTCGCGCGCGCGCGCTGGGAGCGGCCCGCGCTCGCCGGCTCGCACAAACGCAGCCAGCGCCTCGACTCGGTTGGCCTGCAGGCCATCCGGGCCGTCTGCGATAAGGTAAATCGCTCATTTGTTTTGTGTGGATTTTCTGCATGTTGAATTATGTACCTACGCTCACTAGTAATAGACTCGAATTAGAAGCAGCCACGACCGCCGCCTTATACTAGGCTGCGTAGTCCCTACCGCAAACATATTGCACAGAATACTCCATCCTGGGCCAATTGATTCACTGATTGTCAAAACTACAATTCAGCTAAGACGATTTTGTCGCAATTTTGTTCAAATTTCTTATACACTCCAGTAGCCTTAAACCGCCTTTATCAGTAGTATTTTTGACAGCTAGAAATACTGGAGTCATTGCGATGGTATAAATGCTTAGTACGGCAGGTTAAGTGTACCTCTATTTAATTTACAAAGTCATAGACATAATGAAATAATGATAATGCTACCCGTTTTCCTAACATATTATTAACTTTTTTCACGCAGATGTTGTCAATGTATTAGTACTTCAACTGGCAGATTTATGCGCCGTAGTCGTGCTTACATTCCGTGCAGGCTGTACTTCAGTCGTCGATGGCTGCCATCCTCCATTTGTATTTGTGTGCACTCGGCAGGGCATGCACTGCGTGCTGGACGTGAGTGTGGAGAGCATAGAAAAGCTGCACAAACAGCAGATGTACCCCATCGTGCTGCTCATCAAGTTCAAGTCCACCAAGCAGATCAAGGAAGTCAAGGACTCGCGCTACCCCACCGACAAGCTCTCCGCCAAGGCCGCCAAGGAGATGTACGAGCACGCGCTCAAGTTAGAGACCGAGTATCGCAATTATATCTCGGGTGGGTACATTGGATTCATAGGATTGGATAAATATTACCTGTAGACAAGTCGCCAGTTCTAAGAATTTTCAGTGACGCCCTTGTAGACATACAAATTTTTTGATTTTAATGGTGTTGACTTTCTGCCCCTCTCCTGTCTGGGGCCAGAGCTCATACCGAATTCCACGTTCATAACAGCTTGTACGAGTCCTATCTATTAAAGAATCTATTGATAAGTGATGCTGTATCTAAAATGGAACACGTTTTATCTTACGATTTTTAGGAAAACTAAAAAAAATATATGAAATCTCTAATCTCCGCATCTATTAAAGTATGAATACTTATTTTTACACTTTGTCCAACATTCGTGTAACGAAATTTGTTGAGTTTAAGAACAGGCACACCTTTGCCGACTCACCTGTACATTTGTGTCAAACAAATCTAAGCTCTACCCATATTATGTACTAGGTATGTTAAGGGAAACACCCATTCCGTGTGCTAATGGTGTTTGAGGTGGTATATTGCTACATCACAAAGATTTTAATGGATTGTTGGGATGACTGCATGGCCGTTTACTCTGAAATCTATACACTGGAAACAGACATACATTTTAGATCTCATTCTGTCGCATTCGATCGTTAACCGTCCGTAAAATAGTGAAACTGTTTGCAGCGGTGATCCCGGCGGGTGTGAACATCGCGCATATGTGCACCCAGCTGAAGGCGGCCGTAGAGGAGGAGCAGAGCAAGACGCTGTGGGTGCCGTCGGTGCAGGCCTGACCCCTGCCGCCCACCCCGCCCCCGCCGCCCCCTCCGCCGCCGCCACCCCGCCACAAGTCCGTCACCTTCTGCACGCGCTGCAGCGACGCCGAGCGCGACCGCTACCACTCCGACCCGGGCCTCAAGACCACGAGGAGGAAACAGCGCGCCGCCGGCGAGGCGACCAAGAAGTACCAGGGCTACTACTCCGAGCCGGACGCCAAGTACTTTGAGATCGACTACGAGTTCCTGAAGCAGCTGCGCCGCATCGCCAAGATCAACTGTCCGAAGTGCGAGCGGCGGCGGCCCGGCGGGAGGCGAGACGCCAAGGAGCGAGCGAGGGCGCCGAAGTCTGCAAAGGACGTCTACATCCTGTGCAATGGGCGGTACCATTCGGACAGGGAGCACTGCCAGGTGTGCTGCAAGGTCTGCAGCCGCTCCACCGACACCCTCGACTCCCTCGACGAGGAGCTCTACTCGCCGGTGTGTCGCAGCTCGAGCCTCCCATCCGGCAGGGTCGTCACGTCGCGCGCAAAATGCAAGGCGGCCAAGCCGCCGTCCAACGCGAGCGAGAGGAAGGCCTCCATACAGTCGACCAAGTCCGTGTCGTTCCTCGAGGCCGAGAAGGAAAAAGACAAGGGACAGACCAACTACACGGCGAAGAGTTTCACGAACGACCTGAAGCAGTTCCTTCTCAAGCCGGCGACGCCGAGGCTCAGCTTGAGGGACAAGTTGATCGTCAGTCTGAAGCAGGAGTTCGAAGCTAAGAAGACTTCGCCGAAGCTTCGCGCTATAAAAGGTCTGTGGAAATCTTTCTGAGTAATAGACGCGGTGAAAAGGTCCAAATTATATCTGTTCTTACGGTGCCAACTCCTATCATCACAGCTAGTTTTATTTCGAGACTCGAGGAGAGCTTGTAACGGAAAGAGTGCTCTTTTTGGCTATGTGATATGTCTGTTTATTGAAATCTTTGTTTACTCTATGCGAAATATAACCTTCAAAAGGGGAGTTTAAATTGAGCTAATATGTATATTGTTTTCCATAATTTATTTCTATTCGCTAAGGTGACCACTACGTATATATTTTATATACTTGGTGCTGTTTTTGCCAGACTTTGGTGTCACGGACTTTCAATGGTCAAAAGTTTGTTTGGAATTTTTCTAGTTTATCGATCGATTCGTAGTTTTATATTTTTGTAGCAACTAAAAACTATGAACTGCTGGTCTGAACGACTGAATGATATTTTTATTGACACTACTCTGCTTATTAATTCGTGTAGTTGATTTTTTGTTGAATTTACATTAATGATGTAAAAAACATTTAAGGAAACTTTTTTGACAAATTTAAGTATTGAAACTTTATACTCTCTTTTGTAATCATCATTAAAAGGTGCGATTATCGGCAGCATAATTATGCACCTTGTTTCATATATTTTTATTACACAATGGATTTTCAATAATAATTGACATATAGTGACATGATATAATACACCCTACGTAGGTGGTCACTACAATGCAAGATCGATAAAATTTTGGTGATAGATACTCATATTCCACAAATTGTTGTTGTTTTGTAGAAGTTTATGTAGATATTTAAATTTTGAACATTTTTGATAGTAAATACTACATTATAATGTAGGTTTATAGGTTGTCTAATCTTATACGATATATGATCAGCGGGAGTTTGTAATTTTGAGGCAATAACTACGAAGTTAACACTTATGCGTCAGATATTTTGTATTTTTTTAAAGATTACAATAATCCCATTTTACTATATACATTAGAAGGAAATATTTTAATTAGATTCCTTTGATTGGAACCCTTTTCTTGGGAGAAACATACAAAATTTCGTTGATAGATAGTCTTATACCTTGGATTAGCACATGGGCTGCGATCTTATATCATGGATTTCTTCTCCTGGAAAATGCTAGGCCCGATATGGGTCCAAAATGACATTGATCTAAGTGGAGTCGAGTCTATCTTGTGTAACATAAATGTATGTGAAATGATACAATCATGTGTCTTCAAAACGAATGTGCTGAAATATTCACAATTGGAAGATTTCATTTAAACTTGCTCGTTAACTCAACAACTAAGTAGGCCATAAGCTTCAAGAAGTAAAAGAGATATCAAAATGAAAACAGTATCCGATAAACTTGAAGCCTAAACTAAAGAAAGTTTACGATGAATATTGTGAGCATCCTAAAAGTTTTGTGGAATGAATAAAGTAACATTCTGAAATACATGATGGCATTTGCCAAACAGTGGACAAATTTCGTCACCATTTTAAATGGACCCCTCGTCTTTGTCTTGTCCTCGACATGTGAGAGAAATTTTCACCGCTACAATTCGCCCGCCGCTGACTGTAAGTGTTGCGGTATCGTAGATATCCTGACCATTTTTCTAATTGATAATAGCGAAGTGTTGTACAATATTAGGCTCTAGGTGACTCCACGTATTGTTGGGAGCTATCGTGAAAACTGTCGAGAGAATTTACTATTTGTGTATGTATATAAATGTCCAGATGTCGATTTTCTCAAGTTTATTTATATACAGGTTGCACCAGCAGTCACATGCCGCCACTTTAGGAAATGCTTCGAAAAGTTAATGCAAATAAAGTAGACACATTCGTCAGCCTCAGTGGCCCAGTGGCGCGACACTTCGGCGATCGCTCTCCGAAGTTAAGCAACGCTGGGTCCGGTCTGGTCTTGGATGGGTGACCATTCGACCGTTGAGAGAGGCTGGCCGTGGTTCGGATTCCACGTTAAACTGTAGGTCCCCTTCCTTACTTACTAGGTGGTAGGGTATATCCCGCCCGGGTTGGTACCATCGCATTGGATGAACGATGGTCGAAGCGGCAATGAAAATTGTCCGTGTTTTCCATCCAGTTCAATGTAGCCGTGCAATATAAGGATGGTCCTGGCATGGCACCTAGTTCCCATGTGGTGTGTTGGGCTAAATACCATGACAGAAGGTGTGGTATTAGCCATCCATGTCCAGTCACATAAAAAAAAAAACCAGTTGGCTATATTTTGCATAAAAAAAGTTTTGTTTTTTTTTCAAACAAACTCACGAATTTGATGTAAATGAATGAAAGGACACTTCAAATATTTCGATAGCAAAGTAAACGGTGACTGCGGTTACACCCTGTATATCTGCTATATGAAGTTATCCCTTGCATATTGTTTTTGTCTACTAAAGCTTTATCTTGTTAAAAAGATAATATCTTGTTTCTATTATGTATTATGTTATGCTGTCATTTCTTAGCGTTTTCCAATCCTTTACATATATCATATTATTTAGCTTTTATCAGAGGACAAGAAATGTCTTTATATAGCTTGATGACTTTTTTGGGAAGATGTTCTATTGATTCTGAGGATGTTTAACCAATGGAAGTAAAAAGTATGATTACGCTGTAGCGTTTTAAAATAGTTTTGTTAGCTTGTTTATGTAAAATGTTTGGAATATCCATCCAATGATAATATTATGTAGCTTTAGCGAATATTGATATATTTATCTGACATAATGTCTTGTTAGTGCGGAGATTTAGAATTATTTTATTGTGATCTAATTTAGTATAAGTTAATTTTCTTTAGCTATCTTCTCAATTCATATTTTTAATGTAATGATAATATTATAGTTATTTTTAATATATGACTCAAAACATGAATTAAAATGTCAACGAAGTTATGGAGTCGAAATTGCGATCTCAATTTGATGTTTTTAAAGAGGCTTTATTGCTACACATATTTATTATTTTCCTTGCTTCAATTGTATCTTTTATAAATTTATTAAGTTTGTGGTGCACTTCCGGCACTGAGAAGTCATTTTGTCTTCATGGTGACCACAGACACAATTCTTGTTCATGAATATATTGGTATATGTTAAACTTTGAAGTTAAAATTTTCCATATTATGGGGGCCAGTCCATGTAGATGGCGCCACAGTGGTTCGTCGTTATTTCTGCTACAACTCCCCAAAAATAGGAAGTTACAAACTATATCTGTATTGGCAAGACCAATAAGCCCTTCCCGGCGGACTAACTCATTTGAGGGCAAGGTACAAAAATCGTTCTATTGCGCTCTGGGACCTTCTCTGTTCCAAATAAGAAGACAGGCTCCACAAAGCAGAAAATGCGCAGTGTTTGAATTGGTACGATTTACGAAAATTTTAATTACAAAACGACTTATATATAGCTCAACAAAGCTGTAGTCAAAAATCAAATAAATTATCAGTCTTCATGAAACAAGCTAGGTCTGATGACTAATCTTTTTAAGATGTATTTGTTTTAACGTTGAGTCCAAACTTATTGTGTAAAGTGCGCAAAAATTTCGAACCTTAGGCCTTCGAAACCACACATAATTTTACAATGCTAATGGTCATGAACCATCTATTTCGATTAAATAAAGCTGTTTTGAGTATAATTTTGGATTTTCGGCAAGATATATGCGCATGTTTTTCTTTGCACGTTTGTATGGGGAGTTGAGCAGGGAGGCCCACCTTAATCGCATAAAATAATACATAAAAAAGGCTCGAAATTGTGGAATAATTTTGTAAGTTGCTAATTGGAAATGCAAACTTTTGCACATATCACAATTGTCCATTAAACTCTAGCTTCTTTTTGTAATTTTGTCAGGTTAAATACAAAACTGCTCAATGTGTTCGCCGCTACAGTTATAGCATGTAATTTCAGGATTTTAGGCGGTTATGGCAGAAATAGCGACGCACCCTTAACTTAAGAGCCTAATTTTCATAAATTTTAGACAAATTTTCAGGACATCGAAAAAAAACATGGGCTTTATTAGCATTTCGAAATGTTGGAAAAAAGTTCCTAAAGCCCTCAGTGTTGGCCATCGATTTGTGAGTGCCGGAAAGTGCACCCCTGTGATTGCTTTATTTACGAATATCTATATTATGTGCTAAGAAAATGCATACTGAATGAAAAATGATCCGAAAAGTTACGGCCTATCTTCACGGTTCACATAAACCTATATTTTCTGATCAAATAAATTCAAATGATATACAATGGATTAAAAAAAATATGTTATTATTGATATACACATTTTGGTTGTTATTTGCGTTAAGTTTGAAACTAATTCCTTTCACACTGCCGTGTATTACTCTCAACTTGTAAACAATATGGTATTGTGTAGAAAAGTATTAAATTTATGAGGATTCAACGAAATGGTAACATAGATGCAAACCAATATGAAAATATTATAAGTAAACAATATACAAAATTTAATAAATTTAACAGTCTTTTATTCAATTGTTTTTTTTATGGAATAGCAATCCATAAAAAAAAAATACCATACCCACCATCATATCAACTCAACACGCCGCATTGCCTAAGGAGTTAGGTGCTAAGCTAGGACCTTCCCTTTATTAGCTCGGCTAATTTATACTAGATGGAAAACACGGACGATTTTGCAATGCCATTTGGACCATCTTTTCATCCAATGGTACCAACCCGGGCGGGTTTGAACCCTTCCATCTCTAACAAATTTCTCGTTTTGCATTTCATGCATCAAACGTAATGCAATATACAATATGCAATAGGTATACAATTTAAAAATTAAACAAGACATACCAATCAGCAGATAATACTGGAATTCCGTGCCAGGATTCAAATCTCAAAATCTCTAATTCGTTTCTAGTTCAATGTGTAGCCGTTTTAACATGATGTGAAGATCCAGGCAAGGGCATGGTACGCAGTACATAGAGTGAGAGGGGCCTTTGCATCGCTGTTTACTGAATTATAGTATAGTTCAGTACATAGAGTGAGAGGGGCCTTTGCATCGCTGTTTACTGAATTATAGTATAGTTCTTTCAGGTCGTTGAAAATGTGGAACAATAAAAAAAAAGTCCACAAATTGTGTAGGATTTTCTCACGTATCCAACTATAATGGCTAATGCTTTCTACAACGTGAAATTATCACGCGCACGTCCCTAAGATTTAGCAAACTCGCCGAACGAGATGAGAGCACGAAATGTAGGTGAACCACAACGCATCCACCGAGTCGCGCGCGCGCACCGGCCAGTCTCACGGAAATGTCGGCGCGCGCACGTCGTCACAACATGCCGACATGATTCCCGCCAAATCTACGAACCTGCGCTGACCGGCCGACGTGAACGAATCTAAAAATTAGACACACAAAAACCAAAGATGTTGCTCAATTAAATATATATCCACTCGATGAAAATGAACAAAAAGGTTAAGCAGAAGCTCTCGGGAAGAACGCTTGTGTTGATAAAACTGATATGTGTGTTATTCGTGCTGTTCCTAGTGATAGACTCTGCGCAGAGTTACAAAAGTACCCAAAGTACAACAGTGAAACCAAAAAGTGGACACAGCAAGCGAACTACCCCCGTTTGTATGTTGCAGAAAAAAAATACTCAGAGGCAGAAAGTGACGAAGCATAGTCCAGAGGCTCATATATTTGGTAACGCGACAACGGTTGGGGGAAGAAGGCGTATTAAACAGAAAAAGGTGAAAAATAAGCTCACTACCCCCATGCCTTCTAAGATGCGGCCAACGAGTGTACATTTCAAACAGTCACAAACTACGACTACCCCCCGAACTACAAAAATGGGATTGACGACTACGAAACAAAAGAGGGCGCAAAGCAAGTTAACAAAGCCTACAAAGAAATTAGCTATGTCGACAGTAACACCAAAGTACGTGCAAACAAATAGAACGACCATTATGCCAATCAGAAATGAGATATCGACTAAAAAGCAACAAAACGTTCAGATTACTACACCTATGCCCATGAAGACAGCAACGTTAAGACCCGTTGAATACAAATCGAAGCAAAGTAATCGAACCCGCCCTCGGACTTCAAAATTAGGAGCAGAGTCAGCCAAACCCAAACGGAAACAGGGTAAAAGAACTACTGCCCGGACTACATCGGGGTCGACATCGTTGAAGCAAAAAGATGTGCCAAATAAGGGAAGTAGCCCCGTAATGAAGGGCGCAACGTCTGTAAAAACCACAAATCGACAGCTCGAACAAACAACCGCGCAGCCCTTGACTGTGCTGACGACAGTACAACAAAATAAAGCAAGAAAGCGAGTTAGATTACCTACAAAACGAAAAAACCTGCAAGGCAAACGAACTACCCCCAAGCCTTCTACGGCGAAAACCAATGAGCCGATCAAGCAAACCAACCCTCCACCCGCACAAAAGAGGCCAACCTCTGTCACGAACCCCGCGCCGATGCAAACCAGGTTAGCGACTCCGAAACAAAAAACCGTGCAAAACAAGCGAGCCAGCCCGCCGCGCAAACCGGCGACGAGGAGAAATGTGGTGAAGAGCGGAGGGGCGGGGCGGATATCCGGCAACGCGACCGGGGTGGCGGGGAAACGGAAGTCCGGGCCCAAGGGTTTTCTCTCGGGGATATCGGAACGTGAGTATCGGAACTTAGAGCTTACTTTATTTTTAACGTTAAATTGTTTTATTTAGTCTTCGTTAGTAATTAAGTGCGTTAATATATATTTTTTATTTAATTTGATTCGGGAAATATACAGTTATTACAAACACCACAACATCAAAAATAAAAAAACTAAATCATAAAACCACTAAAATTCCATATAATAAAGTTCCATGAAACAATACGTCAAAATGAAATAAGCGAAAAAGTGAAGTAAATAATAAAGACAGTAATAGCATATACCTGCAGCGGTCCTTCGTCCTAAGGCAGACGGTACCCATGACCATTTAACCATAGCTCTCCTTCTTAAGGTGGCCCATCCCGCTCATCTCCCCATACAAAAGGGGAAAGAAGATTACGCCCATATTTCTTGTCAGAGATCCAAAATTTTGCTCAAAATAGCTTTATTTGATCGAACTAGATGTCTGATGACCATTGGCATTGTAAAATTGTGTTTGGTTTCTAAGTTATAAGGTCCGAACGTTCGCATTTTTCGCGCGTTTTATAAAATAACTTTGGAGGTGGATTACGTAATGATAAATTAAGAACATCTTAAAAAGATTAGTCATCAGACATAGCTTATTTAATCAAGATTTATAATCTACTAGCAGCCCGTCCCGGCTTAGCGCGGGTATAATATAATTTAAAAAATATTATTTTGACACAATGATACACAAATAAACCCTTCTTACGTAGAGTTCCTAGAAAAAGAGCATATACCTACATTTAAATATTTAAAATAAAAATAACAAATTTAGTGAATATATTTTTTTTGTATTTTTTTTTTTTTTGTATTTTTAACTTTTATGTATTTTTCATACTATTAATTATTGTAAAAAGGTCATAACCACTAAACAAAAGCCATTAAATAAATAATTTATTGAGTTAAAGCCAGGGAGTAAACACTATTTGATGTTGTTTTATTTTTCACTAAATAATTAGCTTAACTGTTATTATGATACTTTTGAGATCACCGCGGTCATTAGACATGTTTGAAAAATGTTACGGCTTTTGAGAATGTCTTTGGATAATGTATCTTCCTGCCGCGCGAAAAGCCGTAACATTTTTCAAACATGTTTAACTGTTATTAGCTACCTACAACTACTACTATAACCTACAACTAAAAAGTATTAAATCGAAAATCATAAAAACTATTTGAGTCACTTATTTATTAGGATAACTAAATGTACAACATATTTTAATGGGTCTAGTTCTGAAAAGAACTTTTTGAATGCGTTTAGTTACCTACTAAACTAATTATCATCAAGCGACAAAATATTATCAAGCGACAATTTCTTAAATTCCGCACATGGCTGCTGCGTAGGGAGCCGCCTGACTCCCCTCCCGTACCTCTGAGTGACGCCTGCAAACTCTAAAACGCATAGTTGGCCGAGCGCAGGTTTTTTCTAATTTTTAAAGTCATGATATCTTTCGAATGAAATGTCCGAATCGAATAATTCAAAAAGTCATTAGTTATTTATTTTGATAAGGATTAATATCTAGGTACAAATAAAGAGCCTTTTCCAGCGGCGGTATTAAAATTTTTATTTTAAAATAAAATGCACACTTATTGTGACATAACTATAATAGTTAGATGTATGCTGTCGCGACATTTATTATGGATAATAATGTGTTCTATAAAATTGTATTACATCATTTTGTTCTATCGTGAATATTTTTCGCAGCGCACGCGATGTAAGGAACATTCTTGGTAATTTTTTTGCACCTTGGGTTACGTTATCGGAGTTTTGGTAAGGATCCCTAATTTTTTTAAGATAAAACATAGCCTATGTCCATCGGATAGACTGTAGCTTTCCAACGGTGAAATATTTTTTCAAATCCGTTCAGTAGTTTCAGAGCCTATTCGGTTCAAATACACAAACAATCAAACCTTTCCTCTTTATATAATGGTATAGATTTGGTTTTTGTTCGATTTTTTTACTACAGCAGTCGTGGTGTACTTTTAGCTATAAGTCGTTTTTAAATTAAAAATTTCGTAAATCATCAATCATACACTATGCACATTGTCTTTTTTGTGGACATGTTGTATCTTCCTCATCACGGAGCCTGTCTTATTCTTTGAAACAGAGAAGGTCTCAGAGCGCAACAGCACGGTTTTGTACCGTGACCGCGAATGAGTTAGGCCCGCCGGGTTGGGCCACCTTAACGCCCCTATTAAAAGAGGTGCAATGGCACTTTGGAATACCAAGGCGTGATTTTGAAATGTCTGGTGTGAATGTATGCTAATATATTGTCCTAACTGATGTGCTTCGAAATAAACATGTTTTGAATCCAATATTGAAATTAATAAACGGACCACTGTCAATTACAATTTTGTATGTTCCCGGAACACTACAACCAAAAACGTTCTTACACACTTCTCAAGTTGGTAATGAATCAAACAACTTAGGTACTTAGTTCGCACTCCCGTCTTACTTGGCTCACGAGAAAGTTAATAAACATGGTGTCGTATTTATTAACCGACTTCAAAAAAATTTGGAGGTTCTCAATTCGTCGGAATCTTTTTTTTATAAAATGCTTACTGATCGGAACCTACCTACTCTATTGTTAAGGTACTTAAGTAAGTAAGTAAGTAAGTAAGTTTATTTGCAAATAAAGGTACAATACATTATCATTTCTCTTGCTCTAGGTATGTTGTTGTTGTTGTTGTTGTTGCTGTGGAACATACAACATTGTCAAAGACAATTTTATATATTCCCGGAACAGATACTACCAAAGACGTTCTTACACACTTCTCAAGTTGGTAATGATTCAAACAGCGTACTTAGTTCGCACTCCCGTCGTTATTTGGCGTCACGAGAAAGTTAATAAATATGGCGTCGTATATATTTTGTAAAATGAATGCATGTATCCTTACTGATCGGAACCTACCTACTCTACTGTTACGGTACCTGCTATAGGTTGTTGTGGTCCAGCAACCGGTCGAAGAAGACCCGCCCGCACAAGGCATATGCGCTCGGCATGCGAAGTCTACCAGCTGGGGAAGGAACTGGTATTGAATCAGGCGAAATTACCGTTGAATTGTAATTAAAATGCCTTCAATGAGTTTGGTACAGAAACTTACATCCCTTTTCAGCATAGTTTGAAGCAATTGGTTGTTCATGCATTTCGTCACAAATGTGAGCTGTTCCATGGTTCGGAATCCATGTAAAATGCAGGCTCTTTCTCCTACTAGGGTAGGTTGGCTATTTTATTTATAATCGCATTGGATGAAAAGTGGCTGAAGCGGAAATTAAAACGTATGCACGTTTCCCATCCAGTTGATGTGCTCATCAATGAAAGGTCCAGGCAAGGCACCTAATTATGAAAATAACTGGGTATTACGGCACATGAAAAAGTTGTTCACGCAAGTAGAGCACCGAGCACATATTTCACGCGCCAAGGTTAATAAACAATTGAGCTTTGAAGTAGCCACCAAGGTCACTGACCCATTGGCCGAAGAGCAGACACAATGCCTAGTCTTAAATGCAATGAGCCCAGACAACGGTTAACCTACGGCTCATCGCAAAATGCAGCTTGGCGGTCTATCACTGTGGCATTCAGCAATTAATGGAATATTCGTCTGCTGACTATCGGCACCTGGCCACATGTGTGATATTTGGCGGAAATGAGCACTATCAGTATCATGTCATCAGTATTAGAGATATTTATTCATATGATTACTTAATTTTTAATCGTGTAAATTCTTATTATCACTGGTTTTATCAGATATTCTAGATGCATAATGTGTACCAATTTATTTGTCACGGCTGAACCTCTAGCACAAGCCCTGGCTTAGTTGAGGAACTGTATTACTTGCTACTTTATTTCTGCAATATTTGAATCTATTGAAGAGTGGATTCACAAGACAGTTTGAATATAGTGTATTCTTTATTGCTGTCATAAAAAATCCAAAAGTCGCACTCAGATGATGTTAAATGAAAAAAAAGGAAATAATGAATTAATTTGAGAATTAAAATATAGTTTGTTTCCACGGATAAAGAAAAAAATCGTTCGCATGTTCTAAATATATATGATCTATATATATCATTCGCCGCAATCGTATGCCATTAAAAAAAATCGCCCCGAGCCACTTTTACTCCATACAATGGGTCCCGATGTTGAAATTAGTGAGTGGGAAGGTAAGGCGAGAGCTATTTTCAAAATGTAATTTAAAAGGTAAAATAAAATACATTTCTTGAATAAAACATGGTGATAAAATAAATTATGCAAATTAAATGCCCATCGCGGCTAGGGCACACCCGCTGACATAGAATAAGTAAGAGTAAGTCCGCTGACCAAAATGAGTCTTCGTTACTTTATAACGTAGATATTCAACACATCGAAAGTAGGTCTGACCCTATTGGTATGTCGGTACCGTATAATCAGTTGCTCACTTCGTGGATTTGAGGCGCGTGGCGTGCTCGCATCAGCCCGGCTCGGATGGAGCCGTCACATCGAGGAAGGTCGGTCGCGCGGAAGAGAAGCCGGATTCGCTCTCGTTCGAGAACCTGTCGGCATCTGACGTTTCAGTTTCGGTAGAGGGACGTGAGAGATTTTCGACCGGCGAGCATGGAGGACGGGATCGAAAGTCGTTTGCATGGGGCCGGGCCACAGAGGAGGCGATGTTAGCTCATATTTCTAGTGAGCGCAGTGTCTCTAGTGCGAGGGGAAATGGGGGAAAACTCTTCATGGTGGGGTAATATACACCGTTTATTTTTGCTAAATCCATCCACTGGAAGAACCAAATTGTTATTGATGTTGTTACTGTTACTGGTTCCAGCACTTATACTAGATGGCGTGTTTGCATTTTACTGTTAGTTTTCTCAATAAAAAACCTTCACAACTAAAATCTATGCCTTCCCACGGATTTAAATAATTTTAATTCTAAAATGACAAAATTATGCATATAGAGATCAACTTTTCTAACCGTACGATCAAAACTATTGCGCACCATCTGTTGGTAAAAAAATGTTAGAAATAAAATCCTGGCAGCGATCTATGATAACCGCTCTACAACATTTACACGCGACCTAAACGCCATCATCAAAAGCCACTTTAATTTCTTCGCTGACGCCTCCAAATATTTTAATGACCACAGCAAAAATCAGTCCGGATTCGTCAACATTAATTATCAATCCACGTATTGGATTTTTCGGATAAACACTCAGAGATACACTCTTCGAAACAGTGTATCTGTTTAACAGTTTTGGTTTGAATTTACCTTCCCCAAAACCTACCCAGACATAACACAGCTGGTCAATATCTTGGGGGTTATAATGGTAAATAACTCGCCAAGTAATTAGCAGGTGAACAGGAAAAACTGCTAGTTGTACCATGCCAATTGGTATATTCGAGTTCCAATGTTGAGTTTCCTTGGCCGAATAACACGTCGTTTGTAAGTTAGAATGGTAAGAAAAGCAACTAAACGTCCGATTTAATAACTCTCTTGCATGTTCACCTGTATTTCACCCGGTGAGTAAACCTACCATGGTAACGCCGGTAACGCCCCTGAAGGACTCGGTACAAACTGCGGATACTGCGGGAGTTCGGGGTAAGCCCATCGTCGGTTTCGGCCGAAGGATGGGGATAATCACTTTTATGTACTGGCCGTTGCATAATAAGCAACGAAGGGAAAGTCAGCTGCGAGGCTACTGCAACCATTGAAATCTCTTGGAAAAAGAACTTGGAATTACTGTCCCCTTTGACATTCTTCATTACTAAAATTGTGAAAAGAGTCCATTCTTCAACTTTCATGTATAACAACACAAGTAATGGGCATGTTTTCGAAACTGTCGTTATTCGTGAGAATAATTTGAAAATATTTAGGTGAGGTCACGTCTTTTTCTTATCATTACCAAATGGGCCACCCAACGCAACATGGGTAGACCCAAAAATACTTACCTACCATTAATTATCTTTGTGTGAAATGTGTGTTTACCACTTGAAAAACAAAACTATTTAGTTACCCCAGAGGAAAAAACACTTCTTACTGTAAACGACATCAGAGTTTAACCATAACATATCCACTTTCTTTCATCGCTAGTAGGTACAAAGTCACCTGAGAATCGGTACGGAAGATTTAAGAAAAAATATTGTATCAGGACTTATATACATATAGGGAGAGCGTGCGGTTGGTTGAAAGTTATTTATGAATATTATGTTAACATGGTCGAGCTCTCTCTTAGCAATTCCTTCTTCACCTTCCATAATATTTTAGGCACGGACAATTCAAAGTATAATTACTTACATATTTAAGTATACATTTGTCTGTAGGTGCTATATTGAAACGCGTATTGGATTGGTATAGAGCAAAGTTAGCATATTACTTGCTATAATGTATAGGGAATTATATGAATAAAATGAGCTATGCCGTAGCATCGAAGGTGCAATTTGTAATCTAATCTACTTGGCTGAAATGCCATGGTGGTAAAGTTTTTGAGTAAAAGCTTGACACTATAAGTACTTGAGAATAGACAGTAGTTAATTTTCAGTATATAAGAAACAAAACGAATTAACATGAGAGCAACAGGTCTATTCCTGGCATTCAGTAATCAGGAATCAGGAATCCTGATTCTAGAAAACAGCTCTTATAGTGATTTTCAAAGCGAATTTTTCTACGGTAAACATTGATTGATTAAAACAACTGTGCTCCGGAATATTTTCGTCAAGAAAATCGCTTTAAAAACCGCTACAAAAGCAGTTTTCTAGACTCAGGATTCCTGATTCCTGATTACTGAATGTCAGGAATAGACCTGCAGATAACTTATAACCTCCTCCTTTTTTGAAGTCGGTTAAAAATGGGTATGTCTCGCCGCAAAGCCTGCGTATGCGGGGCCGCTTTCTAAACAATTTTCCATCTGCCACATGCTTTCATACTGAGCAGGCTATTATGGTTATTTATTTGTACATTTACCGTGTAACGGTACCCGAGTGTTTAGTAGCTACCTGCGCTCGTGGCCCGCGTCTCATAAAGTAAAACAAAAAAGTGTAAAACACATAAAACAACAAGGAACTTCGGACTTGACTGCAGCCAAATCACCTTCAAACGTAACGATGAGACTTTTTATTTTTTATATTTGGCTCGCTCGATGCCCAGTTGCCACATCCGATCAATAGACCTCCTTCTGGCGCAGTCGGGTATAAAAACCGGCCAAGTGCGAGTCGGACTCGCCTACGAAGGGTTCCGTACCATCGCACAAGATTAACCGATATTTTTTGTATGGGAGCTCCCTTTAGTTTTTATTATTTTGAAATTTTAGCGATTTGTTGTTATAGCGGCAAAATAAATACACACTCTGTGAACATTTCAGCTGCCTACCTATTACGGTTCATGAGATACAGCCCTGTGACAGACGGACGGACGGATGGACGGACGGACGGACGGACAGCGGAGGCTTAGTAATAGGGTTCCGTTGAACCCTTTGGGTACGGAACCCTAAAAAAGGAATATGCGCCAACTAGAGACCTGCACTTGCCACACCACTCGCAAACATAGTCGCAGACGTTTTGGAAGGTGTGCGTTGGTGGGAACTGATTGGTCGAACGCTTTTCGGGAGCACATTTCCGCGCGGAGGTGACGTGAGCGACCGCGCCCCGTGCCGGCTTCTGTTACAATTATATGGACAATAAGTCCATACGGAGGCGGCGGCCAGGGTAATGCCCTCACAACACTTCCCCTTGCTTTTGTCTTCTGTGGCCAACACGCAGATCGACGGAGAGTCGATAATCGATGGGTACGGTCACGTCACACCCCGATCAAGTATTTAACCATCAAATGTTTAATATAAATATTTTATTTCATGTTATATGCTCATATAAGGAAAATGTAATGCTATATATTTATTAAATATAAAAATATTTATGCGTATTGTAGCTAAAATGAAAATTAAAAATTCACGTTCCGGTGAAACCAATTCCTTATAATTTTCATAAGTATTAACTTTCTATTAAATTAAAGCGGACGGCTTACAGAAACGAAATAAACACATATTTATACATACCTGACTTAGCACAGTATCTACTGGTAGAATTTCAAATTAATAAAACATAAATACAAATAAAAAGCATAAAAAATACAAATTAATATGATGATAAAAAAATATTCATTAGCTACACATTTTTAAAACGTATCGGCACAAAAGTGCCAGGACAGCCTTTTGCCAATGCAATAAAACAGGGTTACAGACGTATTGAAAAAAAATATATATACCCACATATTTCGTCATGATATTCCAAATTTTTTTGTAAAAAAGATAGGCATAAAAACAAAATAGATAGGTACCTACGTATAGTATTAAATAGGTAAGACCACGCGGCGCGGCGCGCTGTCAACATTTTGTCGGACTTGACTACTGGTGGTTCGGCTAGGTTCAAGTTCATAGAGATTCTCTTGATAGAACACCGTGATAGAATGACAGATTGAGTGACGCGACGATTTGGTCCGACTGGTCCGACGACTGAGCCGGCGGAAATGGAGATAGTTTTATTTTTGAACTGCTAATAATGACCTACATACCAATTAGATGAACTTACACTTGTACTTGTTTGAAGTCATCTTTTCTACCATCTTAGTTTTTCTAGCTGTGTTGCTTGTCTGTGTGTGCTTGCGTGACACAAATAAAACGAGAAAAACCTCGTCGCAAAAATAGGTCTCCCTACACGCGAAACCATGATGAGGTGATCAATTCCATACAATGACCTGTTTCTCCCTGTCTCCCAGTCCCTGTTTTCTCAGTCAAATCAAGGAATATTTTTATGATATTTTGCATACTGAGAGCTTCGTATGTGCGTTTTAGTTTTTTTGATAAATTAACTAATATTCTATTATATGTCTCTACATTTTTTGTGCAAATGAAAAAAGGCGTATATATACACAATGGTTAGAAGTTAGGGTACATCAGGAAACTCTTAGTATGTACATTGTTGTAGTCAAGAAAAAAAATCTGAATTTAACGGGCATCGGGCTTTTACTGTAACATACACATGAATATTGTAGTGATAGGTACAAGTACCGTTACTTATGATGAAATTCATTCATATATTTTCTCACACTTGGTTACCCAAACGAGAGTTATATTCCGGGAGGTCACGACATTTTTGGTCACGATAAGGTAAATGGCTGAATCTGGGTTCACATGTTAGAGACCAACCCTCTGATGCTAAATATGTCGGTCTGCCTGCGCCAAGTGGTTGCGTTATCTAGATTGTATAAAATAGATGCTGATATGTACCTGCTGATAAAAATACTTATTGTCCGGAAACATTGATACCTGTTCATTATACAACAATAACCAGTCGGTTTTTTAATTAAATACTTAAATATACCTAAAGTTATATCTGTATGAGCGGCTCGTAGCCTAGTGGCGCGGGGACTGGCCTAGCGTACCAGAGGCCCGGGTTCAATTCCGACTTGCACCACTGTCTTTCTCTTTCCGAGTTCGATAAGTGCATTTCGTCACGAATGCGACCTGCTCCATGGTTCGGAATCCATGTAAAACTGTAGGTCCCCTTCCCCTACTAGGTGGTAGGGTTTAAGCCCGCCCGGGTCGATACCATCGCATTGGATGAAAAGATGGTCGAAGCGGCAATGAAAAATTGTCCGTGTTTTCTATCCAGTTCAATGTAGCCGTGCTCATAATGGCACCTAATTCCTTCGGGAATGTGGTGTATTGGGCTAATATCATAACGGTAGTTGTGTGGTATTAGCCATCCATGTCAGGTCGCATAAAAAAAAAACCTAAATCGTCTATAACTACGAAATGCAACCAAAGATTTGTTCAGTTTTTGTATTGCTAAGCAAGTATGTACTGATACTTTCATGCTTCGTCATTTGCATCCATCTACCTTTTCATATATATATTTTTTGTCAACATAACTACTTTTTCAGGCGATTTATCTATGTAACGCAGCCACTTGGAACAGACAGACTGACATATTTCGCTTCAGAGGGTTGGTCTTTATCCCGTGAACCCAGTTTCAGCCATTTACGTTATCGTTACCATTTTTGTCGCGACCTCCTAGTCTATTATGCATATTTTTCAAATATCTCTGATGTAAATGGGCCAAAAGTGGACGGTCTCTGCGTTCGGAACAATCAATTGAATCTAACAGCTCGTTTGGTTACCAGACGCGTATCCTCTGCTGACGCTGGGCAAAGTGATCAACTTCTTCCCGGTGGGCGACGAGAAGGAGTGCACCCCCAAGCGCGGGTACGCGGTGGCAGCTGCGGGCGTGTGCCTCAACCCCTACGACTGCCGCCAGCGCGACGGCCGCGCGGCCGGCGACTGTGCCTACGGACTCGGTGTCTGCTGCGTCTGTGAGTATTACCAATGAGTGGCCATTGTAACCGTATTTCAACCTCGACCCCAACTCCAACGACTGTCGCCAGCGCGACGGCCGCGCAGCCAGTGATTGCGCCTACGGACTCAATGTCTGCGCCTTCGGACTCGGTGTCTGCTGGGACTGTGAGTATTACCACTAAGTGGCCATTGCAGCCGTATTTCAACCTTGGCCTCAACCCCTACGACTGTCGCCAGCGTTCCGTCCGCGCGGCCGGTAACTGTGTCTTCGGGCTCGGAGTCTGCTGCGTCTGTGAGTATTGCCACTGAGTGGCCTCTGCAGCCGTATTTCAACCTTGGCCTCAACCCCTACGACTGTCGCCAGCGTTCCGTCCGCGCGGCCGGTAACTGTGTCTTCGGACTCGGAGTCTGCTGCGTCTGTGAGTATTGCCACTGAGTGGCCTCTGCAGCCGTATTTCAACCTTGGCCTCAACCCCTACGACTGTCGCCAGCGTTCTGTCCGCGCGGCCGGTAACTGTGTCTTCGGACTCGGAGTCTGCTGCGTCTGTGAGTATTGCCACTGAGTGGCCTCTGCAGCCGTATTTCAACCTTGGCCTCAACCCCTACGACTGTCGCCAGCGTTCCGTCCGCGCGGCCGGTAACTGTGTCTTCGGACTCGGAGTCTGCTGCGTCTGTGAGTATTGCCACTGAGTGGCCTCTGCAGCCGTATTTCAACCTTGGCCTCAACCCCTACGACTGTCGCCAGCGTTCCGTCCGCGCGGCCGGTAACTGTGTCTTCGGACTCGGAGTCTGCTGCGTCTGTGAGTTTGCCACTGAGTGGCCTCTGCAGCCGTATTTCAACCTTGGCCTCAACCCCTACGACTGTCGCCAGCGTTCCGTCCGCGCGGCCGGTAACTGTGTCTTCGGACTCGGAGTCTGCTGCGTCTGTGAGTATTGCCACTGAGTGGCCTCTGCAGCCGTATTTCAACCTTGGCCTCAACCCCTACGACTGTCGCCAGCGTTCCGTCCGCGCGGCCGGTAACTGTGTCTTCGGACTCGGAGTCTGCTGCGTCTGTGAGTATTGCCACTGAGTGGCCTCTGCAGCCGTATTTCAACCTTGGCCTCAACCCCTACGACTGTCGCCAGCGTTCCGTCCGCGCGGCCGGTAACTGTGTCTTCGGACTCGGAGTCTGCTGCGTCTGTGAGTATTGCCACTGAGTGGCCTCTGCAGCCGTATTTCAACCTTGGCCTCAACCCCTACGACTGTCGCCAGCGTTCCGTCCGCGCGGCCGGTAACTGTGTCTTCGGACTCGGAGTCTGCTGCGTCTGTGAGTATTGCCACTGAGTGGCCTCTGCAGCCGTATTTCAACCTTGGCCTCAACCCCTACGACTGTCGCCAGCGTTCCGTCCGCGCGGTCGGTAACTGTGTCTTCGGACTCGGAGTCTGCTGCGTCTGTGAGTATTGCCACTGAGTGGCCTCTGCAGCCGTATTTCAACCTTGGCCTCAACCCCTACGACTGTCGCCAGCGTTCCGTCCGCGCGGCCGGTAACTGTGTCTTCGGACTCGGAGTCTGCTGCGTCTGTGAGTATTGCCACTGAGTGGCCTCTGCAGCCGTATTTCAACCTTGGCCTCAACCCCTACGACTGTCGCCAGCGTTCCGTCCGCGCGGCCGGTAACTGTGTCTTCGGACTCGGAGTCTGCTGCGTCTGTGAGTATTGCCACTGAGTGGCCTCTGCAGCCGTATTTCAACCTTGGCCTCAACCCCTACGACTGTCGCCAGCGTTCCGTCCGCGCGGCCGGTAACTGTGTCTTCGGACTCGGAGTCTGCTGCGTCTGTGAGTTTGCCACTGAGTGGCCTCTGCAGCCGTATTTCAACCTTGGCCTCAACCCCTACGACTGTCGCCAGCGTTCCGTCCGCGCGGCCGGTAACTGTGTCTTCGGACTCGGAGTCTGCTGCGTCTGTGAGTTTTGCCACTGAGTGGCCTCTGCAGCCGTATTTCAACCTTGGCCTCAACCCCTACGACTGTCGCCAGCGCTCCGTCCGCGCGGCCGGTAACTGTGTCTTCGGACTCGGAGTCTGCTGCGTCTGTGAGTATTGCCACTGAGTGGCCTCTGCAGCCGTATTTCAACCTTGGCCTCAACCCCTGCGACTGTCGCCAGCGTTCCGTCCGCGCGGCCGGTAACTGTGTCTTCGGACTCGGAGTCTGCTGCGTCTGTGAGTTTTGCCACTGAGTGGCCTCTGCAGCCGTATTTCAACCTTGGCCTCAACCCCTACGACTGTCGCCAGCGTTCCGTCCGCGCGGCCGGTAACTGTGTCTTCGGACTCGGAGTCTGCTGCGTCTGTGAGTTTTGCCACTGAGTGGCCTCTGCAGCCGTATTTCAACCTTGGCCTCAACCCCTACGACTGTCGCCAGCGTTCCGTCCGCGCGGCCGGTAACTGTGTCTTCGGACTCGGAGTCTGCTGCGTCTGTGAGTATTGCCACTGAGTGGCCTCTGCAGCCGTATTTCAACCTTGGCCTCAACCCCTACGACTGTCGCCAGCGTTCCGTCCGCGCGGCCGGTAACTGTGTCTTCGGACTCGGAGTCTGCTGCGTCTGTGAGTTTTGCCACTGAGTGGCCTCTGCAGCCGTATTTCAACCTTGGCCTCAACTCCTACGACTGTCGCTAGCGTTCCGTCCGCGCGGCCGGTAACTGTGTCTTCGGACTCGGAGTCTGCTGCGTCTGTGAGTATTGCCACTGAGTGGCCTCTGCAGCCGTATTTCAACCTTGGCCTCAACCCCTACGACTGTCGCCAGCGTTCCGTCCGCGCGGCCGGTAACTGTGTCTTCGGACTCGGAGTCTGCTGCGTCTGTGAGTATTGCCACTGAGTGGCCTCTGCAGCCGTATTTCAACCTTGGCCTCAACCCCTGCGACTGTCGCCAGCGTTCCGTCCGCGTGGCCGGTAACTGTGTCTTCGGACTCGGAGTCTGCTGCGTCTGTGAGTTTTGCCACTGAGTGGCCTCTGCAGCCGTATTTCAACCTTGGCCTCAACCCCTACGACTATCGCCAGCGTTCCGTCCGCGCGGCCGGTAACTGTGTCTTCGGACTCGGAGTCTGCTGCGTCTGTGAGTTTTGCCACTGAGTAGCCTCTGCAGCCGTATTTCAACCTTGGCCTCAACCCCTACGACTGTCGCCAGCGTTCCGTCCGCGCGGCCGGTAACTGTGTCTTCGGACTCGGAGTCTGCTGCGTCTGTGAGTATTGCCACTGAGTGGCCTCTGCAGCCGTATTTCAACCTTGGCCTCAACCCCTGCGACTGTCGCCAGCGTTCCATCCGCGCGGCCGGTAACTGTGTCTTCGGACTCGGAGTCTGCTGCGTCTGTGAGTTTTGCCACTGAGTGGCCTCTGCAGCCGTATTTCAACCTTGGCCTCAACCCCTACGACTCTCGCCAGCGTTCCGTCCGCGCGGCCGGTAACTGTGTCTTCGGACTCGGAGTCTGCTGCGTCTGTGAGTATTGCCACTGAGTGGCCTCTGCAGCCGTATTTCAACCTTGGCCTCAACCCCTGCGACTGTCGCCAGCGTTCCATCCGCGCGGCCGGTAACTGTGTCTTCGGACTCGGAGTCTGCTGCGTCTGTGAGTTTTGCCACTGAGTGGCCTCTGCAGCCGTATTTCAACCTTGGCCTCAACCCCTACGACTCTCGCCAGCGTTCCGTCCGCGCGGCCGGTAACTGTGTCTTCGGACTCGGAGTCTGCTGCGTCTGTGAGTATTGCCACTGAGTGGCCTCTGCAGCCGTATTTCAACCTTGGCCTCAACCCCTACGACTGTCGCCAGCGTTCCGTCCGCGCGGCCGGTAACTGTGTCTTCGGACTCGGAGTCTGCTGCGTCTGTGAGTTTTGCCACTGAGTGGCCTCTGCAGCCGTATTTCAACCTTGGCCTCAACCCCTACGACTGTCGCCAGCGTTCCGTCCGCGCGGCCGGTGACTGCGCCTTCGGACTCGGAGTCTGCTGCGTCTGTGAGTATTGCCACTGAGTGGCCACTGCAGCCGTATTTCCACCTTGGCCTCGACCCCTACGACTGTCGCCAGCGTGACGTCCGCGGGGCCGGTGACTGCGCCTTCGGACTTGGTATCTGATGCGTCTGTGAGTACTGTAACTATGTGCGGTAACTGCAGTAGTTCCTTAACCCTGGCATCAACATAAACGTCGACGGGACTCCACCATCGGCCTCTGTGTTGGCGGCATGTTTACTACAGCCATTGCATTTCTAGGATTGCTTCCAATGCGACGGCGGTGTTACTGCCGACTACGCCTGAGGTATTCATTGGTGGTTGATGCATCCACGAGTATGGTCAATAAAGTGAGCGCACGAAGAATTGTTAGAGCCTGATACTGAAATCAGTATAACTTTACTCCAACAAAGCAAATAAAATGAAGCAATCGAAATAAAATATCCTAGCGGTGCCACTTAGGGTTAAGTTAAAAAATCAGTAGCACACAATCAGTAATAGTACATACTCAAAATGACAATTTGAACAGAAACCGTTTCGAAATAATTGTCTTTACTTGACTTTTTCTGCAGACGCCCGAGAAGACTCCTCGTAACATAGTCTGAGGTTTTCAAATAATAAGCTTAATCGCTTAAAAATCTGTGAATACCAAATAACCGCTTCGCTTTTGTAGAGAAGTTTTTGTAAACTTCCGTGACACCATTTTGTACAGAATGGCAGGCATTTCGTGTGTTGGTCTTTTGTCTTTGAAGTTTCACTTGTTCGTACCTAAAACGTTGTGTGAAAAGTAAAATTACTATTCAATTAGTGTTGTGTATTTTAACACCTGAAATCGGCTTCAATATGTGTTTTAATGTATTAATTTCTGTACAATTTTGAACATTTTGTAAAATATTTAAATGCTTACATCAATAGTTAACATAGGTGCTGTTACTGTAAATACGGTCACATCCGATTGGTACTGACTGAACTCATTCAGCTTGATACCAGTTTAATAAAATCAACATCTTTATCACCTCAGTCGACTGAATGCGGCAAATATTGAAGTTCATGGCGCTGTAAATTCGCTGTGTATCCCGTTTGAGTTAAACTGAGTTGCTATTACAGTCGTAATAACATATTGATAGTCGATAGAGACCATTTATTAGTAAAAACCGGTCAACTGCGAATCGGACTCGCACACGAAGGATTCCGTACCATCACACAAGATTTAACAAAAAAAACACGTTTTTTGTATGGGACCCCTATTTAATTTCAAGTATTTCTTTATTTTACCTATTTATTGTTATTGCGGTAAAATAAATACACCTTCTGTGAGAATTTCAGCTACATGTTTGTTAAGGTTCATGAGATACAGCTCTATGACAGACGGACGAACGGACGGACGGACGGACTGACGGACAGACGGACGGACGGACGAACAGCGGAGGCTTAGTAATAAGATTTCGTTGGCACCCTTTGGGTACGGACGGAACCCTAAAAACGAGCTGTTCATATACTCTATGATTGTAGTCGAATGCAGTAAATAGCAAGCATGCATCAAGTCAATGCAAGCATGGACGGACGGGACGAGCTCTACGAGTTAGTGGAAAACGTCACTGTAGTTAGTTCGCTTGCGAATTCGGGACGTGCAACATCGAATGTTCGTTGCAATAAATGAGCGCTATTTTTTATGCAACCTTACATGGATGGCCAATACCACACAACTACGAGTTGAAAATCAGTAATTAGCGAATTCGTAAGCGAAATGACTCTTGTATTTAAAAGTGGCTACGGCGTCATGGGCTTGCCACGTCAGCCAAAGAGACGACGACTGGCGGCCACAGACGGCCGCCAGTGTAGGACACGGCAGTAACCGTCTCCTACACTGGCGACCGAGGACAGGAAAACGGAGTGTGGGAAGACCACCCGCTTGGTGGGACGACGACATCAAGTGCGCCGGCGGAAAGCAGTGGTTCCGTACCGCTGAGGGCCGAGAGGACTGGAGAAAAATTGGAGAGGCGTATGTCCAGCAGAGGACGCAAACACGCTGACTGACTGACGGCGTATAAACGAGTTTTACTCCCGTCCTTCCATTCTCGGTGGTAGAACTAACGGTAACAGAACAAGTAATAGTGATAACGCTTCGATGGAATTTACAATTGTGATTGCAGTCGAGGTGACGTGCGGCGCCGAGGTACGCAACAACCTGACGCACTTCATGTCGCCTGGCTTCCCCGAGGTGTGGCCGGGCGAGGGGAACTGTGACGTCACCGTTCACAAGATGCACGAGGGGATCACACAGCTGCGCATCGACTTCATACACTTCAACATTGTGAGTGTACACGTCATCGTCGTCGTCACGATCGCTTCAACATACACTATGGGGATTTACGAAAGCCTGCGGGACGCGTGCATAAAAGGGATCTCAGTTCTGTAATGTACAGTCGTTTCCTCTCATTGTTTACACAGGAAAGAGAAGGAATTTCTAAGTCCCTTTTACTCTATGGCTGAAGTCAGCATGACAGAAAGAGATATCAAAATTGTCTCTATTTCCGATGTATAGATTTCAGACGAAACGACTGTACGCTTAAATTGTTCAAAGTGATTTACTCTGTTGTCAGCTGTATGTATATGATAAATATACAATTCGCAATCGCAGCGTTTGAATACTATCTTATTTGGCAGTTATAAAAGAAAACAATAACAGTGTAATCCAAGGATTTTTTGATGTTTATGAAATGTTGTCTGAAGGGCAATGGATTTTTTTTTTGGTTTTGTATTACGGGAGGAAACTCACGTGAACTGCCATAGCTTGAAGCTTTCCATGACAAAGACGTAGAGGGCGATTAATATTGTTTAATTCTGCCTAATCTTCGTGACAATTATGGACAAAGCAATGTAATAGGAATAACTTAACATTGCCCATTTCTATCGCTGCCGATTCAGTGCATAAGCTATGTGTAGCCGGTAAAATAACATGAAAGTTATTAAATGTGAATACTATTACAAATGCGATGAGTGATAAATTCTGTTAAAAGGCCGCGTCTTTTTTTAGAATCTCGTTAGGCAATATTTGAGTCATTTTATTGCCAAAATTGTGCAAACGAAAGTGAGTATTATCTATGCTGATATACTTTTATGCTGAATAAATTAATCTCTAAACGGGTTTAAACGGATGCGTTTCAAGAAAGCATTCGGCCATTCGCAGATATCGATACCTATGCACAAGCATCTACATGCTATAAATTCAGTCATCAATGTTGTTGATTCAAATTTTGAGTTAAAATCATTTAATGTGGTAGGAAGAAAGCAGTGATCTACAAAATGAATGGCTCGTAGCTCAGCGGTTCAAAAAAGATGGTCGAAGTAATAATAAGAAATTGTCCGTGTTTTCCATTCAGTTCAATGTAGGAGTACTCATAAAAGGGAAGTTCTTGGCATGGAGCCTTATTCTAACGGGAATCTAATTTGTTGATGATGGGGAGGGTGGCATATAAAACAATGGAACAAATCAAGTTTCAAATTGTAAATCAAGTTAGCCATGGAACTTGTATCACCATTTTTAACAGTTTTATCAATATTGATGGCGTAAGAAAATAAAAAAGTATATTTTTACTGCTTTTGCCATAGTACCGATGAAAAATTAATTAATTTAATTCTATGCAAATGCGACATTTGGCGTTAGCCTGATTGTGAACAAAAGGACGCTCGACAACGCTCACAGCCTTTAGAACTAATATCGTGGCCTTCTTATTGCTACGCATCGATCAAGTTTCTCCAAAGGAACCTGAAACAATCTGTAATGTGACATGCCTTTGATGTTACGGTCAACTTTGCAGGGACAGCCTAATCGAAGCACGGGCGAGTGTGATTCGGATGTGCTACGACTGGATATAGAGGGCCGCAGTATGCGGCTGTGCGGGCAAAACCATGGACAGCACAGTGAGTATCTTATTTCGTTTCCCTTTCAACTCTTTCATCTTACTTTTATTCATTTTCCACTTAATGTTTCTCTATTTATTTTTCTTGCACTAGACTTCTTTACACTCACGGATTTGTCTATTTTTATTATTTTTTTCCTTATGGAGACTTTGCACACTTGGATACGTTAGAAAGAACATACACGACGATTGTAGATTTATCTATTTTCATTCATTTTTCACTTTGAGTTTCTCTTCTCCTTTTGTTTGCACTAGATTACTTTCACAGTCATGGATTTGTTTATATTTCTACCATTAATTTTCCACTTTCTGTTCCTCTTCTACCTTTTCTTGCACTAGATTTCTTACACATTTGCGGGTTTGGCCTTAACTCTACCATTCATCTTTCACTTCCTGTTCCTCTTCTACCTATTCTCGCACTAGATTTTTTACCCAATCGCAGATATTTCTAAACCTCTACCATGATTTTTTATTCATTATATTACTTGTGGTTCCTATGTACTTCCTTTTTTATATTTGTTGATCTCTTATCACTTTTTCTGCATACAGTCAAATGACTTTGTATTCTTATTAAAATAAAAAATAAAAACGGCCAAGCGTGAAGTGTTCACGTGCCGAGGGTCCGTAACTGCTGGCTTCAGATTTCTATCTTTATTTTGAAAATATGACGTTTTATTTAAACGTAACAAAAGTTATTAATTGGTGACAACTAAATTAGTGTACCTCGATTTTAACTATGTTAACAGGAGAAAAAAATCGATATAAAATGCGTGTGGCCACAAGGCAAGACAATAAGGGTCATTTCTTAGCATTTTCCGACGGGACACTTAAAATGAAATATTTATGCTATTTTATTATTAATAATATCTTACTTCTCTTTCAATTGTAAATAACATTTCTTAACTTTGACGTGGCCTGTGTTTCAAAGGAGGAAAATACAATATAATACAAGAACGGTCCTGGCATGGCACCTAGTTCATATGAGGTGTGTTGGGCTAATATCGTGACGGCAAGTGTCCGTCAGACCAAAATAACATTGACCCGAGCGGAGCCTTAGCTAGTTCTGCATAATTAGGTCTCATAGTCTGCGTGCTAGATGCCAAATCTCCTTCCTTTTTTGATCTGAGATTGATACCGTACGGCGTCCGTGAGATACGGCCGTTTAATCAGCAGAAGACCGACATCCTCGTCAGGGTGCAGTGGGAATGTCGGCCGCCGCCATCTGCCACCGCGTGTGCTACGGAAAGTGAAAACTGTGCCGTCGCGGCGAGAGCCCGACCGCCGAACCGCTGCTCGTAACATGTAACTGTGTGGTTCATATTTTGAACTGCGCAGCGAATGTTGTTCACTGGTGGAGCTTCTCGGAAATGTGGCCGTCGAACTGAGGCGGACAGAGGGGTCAAAGTTCAAGTGATTTGCGCACTGGAAAAAGTTGTAAACGGGTTGAGAACTTCCTCTTTTTTCATAGTGTTTAACGAGCATTGTCATATATTGCACTCAATCTCGAAATATAGCATAGGTACTAAATATTATTTAAATTTTACATACTAAGCTCGGGTATAAAAAAAAATGAATATTCTAAACATTCGTAGCCTAGTGGCGCGGGGACTGGCCTAGCGTACCAGAGACCTGGGTTCAATACCGACATGCACCACTGTCTTTCTCTTTCCGAGTTCGACAAGTGCATTTCGTTACGAATGCGAGCTGCTCCATGGTTCGGAATCCATGTAAAACTGTAGGTCCCCTTCCCCTACTAGGTGGTAGGGTTTATGCCCGCCCGGGTTGGTACCATCGCATTGGATGAAAAGATGGTCGAAGCGGCAATTAAAAATTGTCCGTGTTTTCCATCCAGTTCAATGTAGCCGTGCTCATAAAGGGAAGGTCCTGGCATGGCACCAAATTCCTTCGGGAATGAGGTGTATTGGGCTAATATCATAACGGTAGTTTTGTGGTATTAGCCATCCATGTCAGGTCGCATAAAAAAAAAAAAAAACTGATTCCGCCCCATGTAAAGTTGTTTGCACACATAACGCAAAAAGTATTGCACTTTAAGCCACGAATTAATAATAAAAGTTTAATATAGTCATATTACTTGCCGCGAAAACAATTTCACAATTTCAGGATTATTGGTTTTGTTACAATTTATTTAAAAACGATTTTTATTTAACAGCGCCATCTAACGGTGTTAAACTTCTAATCGGCAATTACAACGAAACCATTAAACCTGAAATTTTTAATATGTTTTCGCTGCAACTACTATGGCTATATTAAATATTTTTGACGAATTCGTGCCTTAAAGTGCAATACTTTTTGCGTTCTGTGTAAAAAAAACATTGTATGGGTCGGAACATCCTTAATGGTTCGTTATCAATTTAAAACTGAATCCCCCCGAGCTCACCGTTTCATTCATTTTTTGTTCTGTACGTACATACAGTCCGTTTTGTTTACTCGTTTTTGCCATTAGGCTATGGAACTCTAAAACTGTGGATCATTTAACTGTATTTATTTATGTTTTGCATGCCACTAGGTCCAGAAGATTAATTAGAGTAATTAACTTAAGGCTGTCGAGAAGTCACATTAAATCTATGATTTGAAAATTTTAAGTAATGCATTCTTTGTTATAATTTTTGTCATAGGCATAATTTTGTACGGCGACGAATAAACTAGCGAAATCGTCTTCCAAGACCTAACGTTTCCCTAACCCTAAAATTTAAAGATTTTAAATTAAAAAAAAATACTTGAGAAAGCTTCTTTTTAGGTCTATCTATTTTTATTTTTTGTAAATATCTGTATTTTCAGTAAAAAAATTAACATAAAGGTAGACAACTTTTTCTAATGCTTATTAGCCAATCAATATTTTCCAATCTAAAAGGTATACAGGGTAGACTTTTCTAATGGGCCTTCAGGGTTAGATCCAAAACTATAAGAAATATCGAAAAACACTCAAAGGATCACTTTCCGGATTTTGAGAACTAAAAATGCCTTATTAGATTTTTGATTTTTTTGTTTCCCTAGCCGGGAATCGAACTCGATGATCTTGAAAAAAATTACGCAACCTGTTTATTACGCCAAAGTGTCGCTTACAAGGGAAAAATCCTGTGAAATAATGTTATACAACAAACAAAAGGAAATTGTTGATTTTTAATAAACTGATTAAAATGTTCCAGTATTCATACATAACCCGTACCCAAAAAATAAATATGCAGACCTAGATTTTGATTAAATATTTTAGAATCCAAAATTTCATAAACATAGTTAAAAAATTATAGCATATAAACAGTTATCGTCCATAGTTATATGATAGGAAAACGACTCTCTTAAACACAATTTCAGGGGCGACACTCCATAGAAACTTCCCGCGGATTTTAGAAGTCATAGATCTGTTCAGTTCAACCAGTGAAATACTATATCGACTGCGCGCTCTGATTTGATATTTTGTTTTGCAGTCGGCACCGCACTGTGTGAGTATAGATAGCGATATAGTGAAAACGAGATAGCATGCGATTCGCAAGTACAAGCCGCCATTTCTATATAGTTTCTTTATTGAACCAGGATATACCTAATATTCTAATATGAATACTGTGGAAACATTGTTGGTTTGTCCACACGCAGTGTACTACAACTTCCCGGCGAGCGGGAAGGCGCGCGACGAGGATGGTGAGATGGCGTCCGGCGCGAGCGCACTGCGCGTGCGCGCGCCGCTCGCAGGCACCGCGCGCGTTTGGCTGCTGCGCCTCACGCAGCTGCCGCTCGCGCACGCCGCTCCGCACGACTGCATGCAGTACTTCACGCGCGACAACGGTCAGTCAGCGTGTAGTGTACTACAACTTCTCTGCGAGCGGGAAGGTGCGTGACGGGGACAGCGAGATGGCGTCCGGTGCGACCGCTCTGCGCGTGCGCGCGCCGTTGCCGGCAATGCGCGCCGGTGGCTGCAGCGCCTCACGCAGCTGCCGCTCGCGCACATCGCGCCGCACGATTGGATACATTACTTGACCCGCGACAACGGTCAGTCAGTGTGTAGTGTACTACAACTTCCCTGCGAGCGGGAAGGTGCGCGACGAGGACAGCGATATGGCGTCCGGTGGGAGCGCTCTGCGCGTGCGCGCGCCGTTGCCGGCAACGCGCGCCGGTGGCTGCAGCGCCTCACGCAGTTGCCGCTCGCGCACATCGCGCCGCACGATTGGATGCATTACTTCACCCGCGACAACGGTTAGTCAGTGTGTAGTGTACTACAACTTCCCTGCGAGCGGGAAGGTGCGCGACGAGGACAGCGATATGGCGTCCGGTGGGAGCGCTCTGCGCGTGCGCGCGCCCTTGCTGACAATGCGCGGTAGTTAGTGTGAAGTATCTACCCTACTGCGCCAGCGGTGGGCCTAAACGTTATTTTCCAATACTATCTCATTCCTTATTCGTTACTGCGTAAGAACGAGTATCAAAACCTGTTATTAATAACGGGTTTTGATACTAGACTGATATCAATGGCTGACCACTGCAAAATATATTTTTTTTTATCATTTAATGCAGCTCTTAAATAAATACACTCCTTGTAAATATTTCAGCTACCTACCTATTACGGTTCATAAGATACAGCCCTGTGTCAGACGGACGGACGGATGGACAGTGGAGGCTTGGTAATAAGGTTCTGTTTACACCCTTTGGGTACGAAACCCTAAAAATTATTTAACTTACAAATAAAAAATTATTCTCATTAAAAAGTTACATGAAAAAATCAGACCTTCTAAATTCTTAAATAACATTTTTTTATAACTTAAATATCCAATAAAAAACTGATATTTAATCAACCTGGTGTTTAAAATAGTTGTCAAATAAATCCCTGTCATGCACTGTACTCGTACATTAGAAAAAAGCGCGAGATCCCGTTCCTGAAGATGTTATTGTGTAATAACAGGTTTCGTAGTAAGAGGCGCCCGCAAGATAGTATTGTAAAGACGTTACTGTAGGAACGGGTTTCGCAGAGCTAGGCGCGCGGCGCTCGGGCGATCCCGTTCCTGAAGATGTTATTGTAATAACAGGTTTCGTAGTAAGAGGCGCGCGCGAGATAGTATTGTAAAGACGTTACTGTAGGAACGAGTTTCGCAGAGCTAGGCGCGCCGCGCTCGCGCGATCCCGTTCCTGAAGACGTTATTGTAATAACAGAGCCGGTAGTCTAAGTTGTCACCTAAATTGGCGTTACGGCAAACCGATCGACTGGCGTTTTCAAATGTATGGAGAAATTGATGAGCGCGCGCAGCGGGCGTTAAGCGAACTAACATTTGCGAGTCCGAGCTTGATTTGACAGCTTACTCAACGTTGCCGTAAATACGTCGACGTTGCCGTTTACGTCTATTCCGCGTTTTCATACAAATCGGAAGTCCGCGTTTGACTTTGACAGCTTGAAGAAGTAAAACCACAGAATATCTAGTAAAAACTTGTATGGAGTTTGGAGAAAACGCCAGTCGATCGGTTTGCCGTAAACGCCAATTTTGGTGAGAACTCAGACTGCCCACTCAGGTTTCGTAGTAACAAGCGCGCGCGGGATAGTATTGCAAAGATGTTATTGTAGGAACGAGTTTCGCCGAGCAGAGGCGCGCGGGGCGCACGGGATAGTGTGGCTTAAGACGTTATTGTAGGAACGGGTTTTGTGGATGATGAATAACAAGAACGACTTGTTCTTTTCCAATACTTGTTATTAATAATCGTTACGTTAATATCGGCCCGCCGCTATACTGCGCATCACGTAAATGTTGTTTATTTAGTGAAAGTGAGACTTGGTTAGTTTTACTTGCGCCAGTACCTGTACTTCTGTACCGAGGGTCCGTAGCTGTACTCTATCATCCGAAACCACCACACGACGTTTACTTTAAATATAAGTAAAAATGTAAAGATAGTGACGTGTGGTGTTCCAGGTACAATCTCGACGTTCAACTACGCCTCCAACGGGCGCCACCTCGCCGACATGACGTACCGGGCGTGCGTGCGACGCAACGCGGGCCGCTGCGCCGTGCAGTACACGCCGTGCCACCCGCGCTCCTTCCGCATCGGCAGCCCGGCAGGCTTCCCCTCCGTCATCGACCCGGCCAGTCAGTATGGGCATAGATTAAAGAGGAAGGTATAGATCGCTAACGCCATTCAACGTACAAAACTCGCCGAAGACTGCTTATTTTCGCTGGTGCTGTTACATTTCTGACCAGCGCCATCTCCCGGTACTGCCAGAACTAGTTACACCGTTATGAAACTAATATTGATACCAAATTTCAAAACGAAAACGGGTAATTTTAACTATAAAATAAGTAATATTATTTTACATATATAATAATATATTTCTATTCTATATCTAATATCAATGATATTTTCTATTTAATCTATTCTGAAATGTGAATTGCAACGCCACCTGAGGAAATTTATTATCCCTATTTAACACTGGTATGACGTTAGCAATCTATGCCTTCCTATTTAATCTATGGTATGGGTCACCTTCGCTCGGTCGGCATGTGTACAGTCGAACAAAGAATAAAGGATACACTTCCGGGTGAAAGAAAAGATTGGCAGTCAAAATACTTTGACCATTGACAACAATAAAAAAAATATCAAGATACCAAAAATGCTATATTTTTAGGATTAAAAACTTTTTTAGGTTCCAAGATTAATCCGGTCCCATATTTCTCGATTTTCAATGGAATGTTTGCTTAATCAATATTTATAATTTATTAATGTCGTATATTTATCTATATTTTTTATCTTCGCATGACTTCATAGATACAGTGATAGTGATACCCCACTCAACGAATTTAAAATATACATTAACATTAACTTTAGTTCTCGTTTCCAGTACTATTAATAATTAATTAATGTTAGTAGGCTGTAGAAATTATTTCCTCAAAAACCGCATCGATTTATGAAACCAGTTGGACGAAAATAGGCATCACGCTGGAAATGAAGGGCACGGACCAGTGGCGTTAGTAGCATCTGTTTAGAGGTCAGCAACGAAAGCAGAGGATTCACTTATGCCGTGGGTTGCTGAATTTTGGGAAAAAATAAAAAAATAATTGTGGTAATTAAAATATTGTATGGCGCCCTATAAAATACATTGCGACTGACCTGCTCTCCGTGCCAGTGGGTGTTCACTTATCGAGCTGGAACCCGGGCCCGGGGTTTGCTGGTGTCAGTGGTGATGATGTGAAGGCGCCGCCGTGGCAATAACGCAATTAGGCAATACGCAACAGACGACAAAATTGTATGAAAGGGCATATCCTTATCTTTTACATATCACTGGTAAAAAGAGCAGTATATTGTCTCCATACGAACGGCCGAAACGCCTCGATGTCTCGGCACGTCTCGGTTCATCACCATACAAGCAACGGTTCCTATGAAATCAGTCGCGAATGATCTGCAGCGGGCGGAGGTAATTATTTCAAGGACACAGCAGAGACGTCATAATGTTTCTCTTATGTAACTGTGTATGTAACCGCAGTGGTGTACGCGGGGGCGAGCGGTCCGGCGGGCGAGGGCGGCGCCGGCACCGGCTTCTACGGGCCGCAGGGCGCCTTCGTGACGGGCGCCGCGCCCGCGCTCTCCGCCGCCGCCGCGGGCGCGGGCGCGGGCGCGGGCCCGGGCGCCGACACTGCGTCCATGGGAGACGGTACGTTGTCTATGGTGGCAGTACGAGCCAACTGTTTTTTTTTTAATATTCCGACTCCAAGCAACCTGAAGTATAAGGCGGTACAAAAGCACAGAAGCGGTCCACCATACGCCTTATAAGATAGAATATTATGTCTGCCTACAGAACCAATACGGTAAAAACAACTAAACAGGTAAATTAAAAAATAAATAATTTAAAAAATAAGAAAAAGATAAGAAAAATTATTTATTTATTCATTACTTATTTAGTTGTTTGACCGTATTGGTTCTGTAGGCAGACATAATATTAATAACAACTATTGTTGTTTTTGTGTTTGTTGTAGAGACAGCACCATAACCAGTTATAAGATAGAAGAAATAAACAAACAATACATGTTCACTTTTGTATCGCCTTCCACTCCAGGTTGCTTGCATTCGGTTCAATATTTTTTTAAATGTATTTTTTTTACTGTTTTTAGTATTTCGTACGCAAAATTCGTATTCTTTAAAAAAATATGAAAGGTCCGCCCCTGAGATATACACTACTAAAGAGAAAAAAAATTATTCAAATCGGTTGACAGTTTGCGGAGATATCGAGTGAAATACACAACAAACACAAACACAGACGAATTGAGAACCTCCTCTTTTTTAACCGACTTCAAAAAAGGAGGAGGTTATCAATTCGTCTGTATGTTTTTTTTTTGTTTTTTTTTTTTTGAAGTCTTTTAAATATAGTCATCTCAAAATACTCATCGTTTTTTAGGGTTCTGTACCCAAAGGGTGAAAACGGAACCCTATACTAAGCCTCCGCTGCCCGTCCGTCCGTCCGTCCGTCCGTCTGTCACAGGGCTGTATCTCATGAACCGAAATTGATACAGCTGAAATTTTCACAGAGTGTGTATTTATCTTGCCGCTATAACAAAAAATAGGTAAAATTTAAAAAATATATAATTAAAGGGATGGGGACCCCATTTAGGATTTGTTTTTTTTTGTGTTAAATTTTGTACGTTGGTACGGAACCCTTCGTGTGCGAGTTTTGCTTCCCAATCTGATAACTTCGCTCGAATTTATCCAATTGTGAGACCGCACATAATCAGTAACCAACACGGATTCTTAAGAAATAGATCGGTTGACTCCAATCTCTGTCAATTGACTGAGTTTGTTCTAGAATCAATGTGTGACAAGATGCAAGTTGATGTTGTTTATACAGATTTTTCAAAAGCTTTTGATAAAATAAGTCACTCAATATTAATTAATAAACTAAAATCTTTCGGTATTAGAGGCGATCTTCTACGCTGGCTCACATCTTATATTTCTAATCGGTCTCAAGCCGTTGCTTTAAGAGGATACTGCTCTAAGTATAGTTCTATATCATCTGGCGTACCACAGGGTTCCCATCTTGGCCCATTACTATTTTTATTATATATAAACGATATAGGTCAATGTATTAGGGGTTCAGAGTACCTACTGTATGCAGACGATATGAAAATTTTCAAAAATATCCGGCAACCACAACACTGTAATGAGCTTCAAACAGACCTAAATAACGTATCTAATTATTGCCTAAAGAATCAGCTTTACCTAAATGCAAAAAAGTGCCAGACAATTACTTTCTCCAGAAAAAATAACCCTATTATTCACCTTTACACTTTAGGTAACGAAGTGCTCGGTAAATGCTCAAACGTTCGCGATTTAGGAGTTATAATTGATGAAAAATTACTATTTGATAAACATATTACACATATAGCCCAAAAAGCTTACAAAATGCTAGGTTTCATCTTGCGGGTTTCTAAGTCATTTAAAAAAGCTTCTACTCTTAAATTACTTTACGTGTCATACGTCAGAAGTCACCTTGAGTTCGCCTCCACAGCTTGGAACCCACACTATAAAACTTATATAGATATTATTGAAAAAAATCAAAATAAATTTATAAAACATTTTAGTTTTCGTTTTGGCCTAGAGGATCTTAATCTTGACTCATTAGAGAACAGACGCACGCTCACTGACATTAAATACTTGCAAACAATTCTTAATAACAAGGTTGATAGTCCATACCTACTAAGTAAAGTTCCCTTTCGATGCCCTAATCGTTTTACACGATCCCGCGACCTGTTTAACGTTCCGATCAGTAAGACCAGGTACCTTAGTAACTCTTTTTTGCGACGCAGCTGCGATAACTATAATAAAATGTTTTTTGATTTAGATTTATTTTTCGATAATGAAAGTAAAATAAAAAAATTATAGAGGTTAACGGAACTTTTGATTTTTGTGTAGAATATTTTATTTTATAAAAAAAAACATGTTAAAATTTTGGGCGTTTTTTGTTTTGTTTTGTATTGTTTGGTCTAGATAGTTTTTTTTTTGTTCTTATCTCAAATTTTGTTTCTGCTTCTTTTCTTTTTATTATCTCACACTGAGTTAATTTACGTAGTAGTAATATGTTTAGTTGGTTTGTATTTGTATCTTGTACTTGAATCACTGTAAATTCTGTTATTTTGTTTAAGTGGAATCTTTTTTGGTTTAATTATTATGTGTATTTTTTTTACTTATATATTTTGTGTAACTGTGTGATTCCTGAATAAATAAAATAAATAAAATAAAAATAAAAAGAAACACATACATCATACATTGTACAGTGTTTCTGTAAAATGTATATTATAGGTATAAAGTGTTTAGTTAATTTATTAATGATACAGTGTTCAACAATCATTCAACAGACAATCATCGAATTCGGGTTAGTGGTTCTCAAGTTAATTGTTGTTGACTGACGCTAAACTTAGGATATTATAATATATAGTTAAGGGCGCGACCAGGAACCACACTTGATTATTTTTAAAAATAATCAAAAGACAATAAAACATTTCAAAAAGATTAAAGATAAATCTATGGTCTAGGTATATATATTTGAAACCTAAAATGGTAAATATCTGACGCTCTTATTCTTTGTTTAAACTTTTTTAAAGATTTTTAAGATATTCGCATAATTTGAGAAAGCAAACCATCAAATACTTACAGTAGTATGCATAAATTATATGTAGCAAGTAATAAAGAATTTTTCTTCAGTATTGAAATTCGTTGTGGTCATCACTCATGATAATATTTTGAGGAGTCATCTTGTTAGAGTATTATATTGTGTTTCTCTTAGGTAAACTTGTTAAACTGAGCGCAATCGGCCTTAAGCAGTGATCTGGATTAGATATGATAATCGTGGGCTTGAACTCTCGGTTGCGATTGAATAGACTGATCAATTGTATGGATATATGGAAAGCTTACAAGAGCATATTTCAGACCCAGTGATGGATGAAGAAGAGGACCCAGTGGACGGAGATGCAGACGATGGAGGACAGATAGAAGGATCTGGAGACGACCCGACGATACCACCCGTGCCAGTTGTAGCCAAGAGAGTCCGAGTAAGAAATGCATTAGTTAGAGAGTACTAAGATATGGATACGAATAACTTAATAAAAGATGAGTCATGTCCGCCAAACCAGACCAGTGAAGTTTCTTTTCGGATTCTTCATCACCGAAGTCATCAAAATTGTGTTGATCTAAAACTAATTGTGACATGACAGTCTAATTTGAGAAACAGAAGTTTAATAACAAATTAATCAAATGAAATTAAAGAAAAACGCATTGGTTCTGAATGGAACGAGTTTTTAACTCTGGAAGGTAAGGTTCATTAGTAATCAATTTAACGGTATCGAACGCCATAATTCACAAATTTAACGGTAATTATTGAAATGAGTAAATCCGGCGATTTTAATAACGCTTCCATGGGATCGATACGTATGTGACAAGTGATCTCGGGCCCGGATTGCAAATTTATTTTAGAGCATGATGATCATGATCATGATGATCAAGTTCCATACAACGGCTCGTGCTTGTTTCCGCAGTCAAGTGAAGAAATCTTTTTCTGAAACTTACTTGCACATTAATTAATTATTATTAATAATTGCACAAACTATGAGCTACGTCTATACGTTTTTGTTTTTTTTATAACTTCACTTTTATCAATGATATGTCTTTTTGTTTTTGTATACGAATTTTAAGAGGCATATATCATAGATATAAGTTAACGTAGCTCTCAGTTGATTTATTGAATGTGCAAAATTTCAGATTGTTTTTTCTTAATTTTCTGTAAACAGGCACTAGCCATATGTATGGAACTTGATCTCCTCATTATCATCTTACGCACAGGATAAGCGAGGTTATTGCTGAGCAATCTAACTCTAGTTGTCAAAACCCAACACAACCGACACCGAGCATTTCCTCACGATGATATGTTCCTTCACTGTATTCATTTGTGTCGTGAAGAATTCGTGTAAATATTGACTGAGAATCATTATTTTATTGCGTAACGCACCCAGAAGGGACGTCAATGGAAGCGTTGGAGTCCGTACGCACAGCACTACATCAAGCAGCAGGGTGACCGCGAACCTCACTACTACTATGGCTACGGCAACTACGGAGCGACTCTCTTCGGCTACGGGCGCCAGCGCTGTGGTGACCGCATCACCGTGCCCTGCGACAACGACAACTTCATAGCGGTACGTGTTACCAATTACCAGCACGTCCAACTGTACATAAGGCAGCAGAGCAACCGCGAGCCTCACTACTACTACGGCTACGGCAACTACGAAGCGACTCTCTTCGGCTACGGGCGCCAGCGCTGTGGTGACCGCATCACCGTGCCCTGCGACAACGACAACTTCATAGCGGTACGTGTTACCAATTACCAGCACGTCCAACTGTACATAAGGCAGCAGAGCAACCGCGAGCCTCACTACTACTATGGCCACGGCAACTACGGAGCGACTCTCTTCGGCTACGGGCGCCAGCGCTGTGGTGACCGCATCACCGTGCCCTGCGACAACGACAACTTCATAGCGGTACGTGTTACCAATTACCAGCACGTCCAACTGTACATAAGGCAGCAGAGCAACCGCGAGCCTCACTACTACTATGGCCACGGCAACTACGGAGCGACTCTCTTCGGCTACGGGCGCCACCGCTGTGGTGACCGCATCACCGTGCCCTGCGACCACGACAACTTCATAGCGGTACGTGTTACCAATTACCAGCACGTCCAACTGTACATAAGGCAGCAGAGCAACCGCGAGCCTCACTACTACTACGGCTACGGCAACTACGAAGCGACTCTCTTCGGCTACGGGCGCCAGCGCTGTGGTGACCGCATCACCGTGCCGTGCGACAACGACAACTTCATAGCGGTACGTGTTACCAATTACCAGCACGTCCAACTGTACATAAGGCAGCAGAGCAACCGCGAGCCTCACTACTACTACGGCTACGGCAACTACGAAGCGACTGGTGACTGCATCGCCGTTCATTGCAACAGATTCTACTTCACAGTGATGAATGTAAACATTGCTTCTTTTGTCACGATTAACCTTATTCGAAATGACCAAATCAGTCGGTTCGGATCAATTTTTTCTGCTGCATACAAAAATGTCCTTCAATCACAGTATTCATTCTTCTCCTATCGTATTCATGCTTTCGTACTTGCGTATTTTCACGTATGTCTACAAAGTAAATGTGATGAGCACATAAGCAGATATTTAATAAATGAATGTTGCTTACGATAAATTCGTTTCGGCAGGGCGCCCCGTACGGGCCCGGCGTATGCGACCCGCACCACTGCGGCGGCTCCTTCTGTCCCGACACGCCGCCCGAGCAGTGCCGCGTCGAGAGCACAGTCTCGCCCTTCGCCATCGGCATCAGCTTCGGCCCCGCCGTTGCGAAGGGCAACCCCGAGGACAATATCGGTGCCTGCCTGCGCTACCAGCAGCTGCCGTGCGACACTTGACTGCCGTCGCCCGAGACCTGGTTATTTCTGAAAGTGTCAATGCAGCTTCTGAAGCTGCATTCTGTACACTCAACGTTACAATAACTTGCACGCCATCCATGATGCTATTATACCGTGCGCATTTTAGTGTGCGGAATGCCGCCACAGTGGGTGGGGGTGTTTAAGTACATTCAGAGATACTCACACCCGGTGCACTGACACTGGTCAATAAGAGAACCAAGGAGCACCAAGGAAACGTGCCATCTTGGGCAACCAGAAATTTTAATATCAGAACGACTGCCGTTATTAACGTGATCTTATGGTTTGTTACAAGTAATCTGTTGACGATGCTAATTTTGACGTAAGTCTGAAAAACTATGAAGGCAATCTATTACTACAATGGGCACACGTAGCATACGGCTTACCTTATTTGCTAGATTCGGTTGCAAACAATTCCGAATATAGCTCAACGCAAGGACCGAAAGGTTTGTTTAGGTCTGGCCTTTTACTATTCATGCCATGGTCCTTGCGGTCGACCTACTTGTCACAAAATTTAACAAGCAAACGTGTGAGCCCTTAAGGACAAACACTCTTTGAATATTATGAAGTTTTAATACAATGATGATTTAGGTGAAATTTTAGTTTTAGAGATGACTGAACAGCATTTATTAATTGTATCGTTAATGTTCCTGCAAAACAAATATTCGTGGTTATGATACAACTAAATAAGTTAATTTTAAAGGTCTTGTTAAGGTGCTTTCTGTGAATAAATAAATGTTAATATATTAAGGCATGATTTATTTATCTCTAGGTAGGTACCCAAGTAAAAATGATATCGGGAAAGGTTTCCGAATAAAGAAAAACACTGTGTGTAGAGATATTCCGAGTGACCGCTTCTCGCCACGGTGTTTACAGGAAATCCTCTCAAGCGGGGTGTGAGCGACAAATCCCACTTCTGTCCGGCTGTTTCCTTCCGTTGAAATATACAGCTGCGTAAATCCGAACCATTCTTTGCTAGAACCCACTTATGATTTTTCCACTCATTAATTCCAACCTGTGTGACTGGTTCACCGATTTTTACGAAGGTTAGCCATATGTTATGATCCGGACAGGACAGATCGAGGCCTTGGCATATAATAATCTTGGTTATAACTAAGGACGGATTTTTTTAAGCAAAATTCTCGATCTTGATCAATGTGATGAAAAATTTTTTGATTTATGCATATATTTTGCATTGATAAATGTTATTATATCTCGGCAAATATTACATGTAGGTTTATTTAATAGATCCGAATACAAATTTTACATTGGTACAAAATTCTTTATATTAAATGCATTTATCCAAATTTTCTGAAAACCAGATGTCGTTATATAAGGTGATAAGTCAGATAAGGTGCGAAGCGATGAAGTGTTTGCAAACATGCGCCGGGTGTAAATACACGTACCTTCACAATCTAAACACGCTTGAGAAGGTTCTGAACAAATTCGCGGCGGGCACCCGCTGCGGCTGAAGCTACTGAAAGCTGAAGCGTGTATTCATTTCACCGCACCAGCCGTTCACTGTTGCGGTCCATAGTCGCCACGTGGTTGGGTTGCCACTGTGTCAGCGAGCTGTTAACATTGCATTGTACGGATAGTTTACTGTTGACCTGGTACCAATGCTTGCATAGGGCCAATTCCAGTGAGTATCAACTCTTTTATTCAGTATACTTGGATTATAATGTCCATAGGTATTCTGACCTAAGGAAACTGGAATTTTATGTTCCATATCATTTGGTCTATTGTGTCAATGTCGGCGGGTTCTAATCTCAGTATATTAATTTTCTTTCTTAATCGAGATATCTGTTTTCCTTTACAATGCGGATCACAAAAATTTTAATATCGACCTATATTATGTAGGTTTCTTTTCCCTAATAAAAGTACCGCTCAGATTTCTACCATCGCGTTCGAAGCGACAGTAAAAAAAGGCCCGTGTTTTCCATCCAGTGCATGTAGCTACGGAGATAGTCGAAGGTCCTGGCATGGAACCTAATTCTTTTGGTAATTACATGCGTTGGTTTAATCTAATAGTAGGTGTAATATTAGCCATCCGACGTAAGAATTACTTGACTATAATGGCATGATGTCAATCAATCATGTGATAATGGTTTCCTGGAATTTAATATTGGTGCTCGTCGATCTTCGTGTATACAGGCACCTGTATTGAATGAATCCGTATAAACCAATATATCCAGCATTTCTCATTTCGACACGAAGAAGAAAAAATATTAAATAAATTTAAGAAATATAAATAAAAAAAGAATCCATTCATTAGATTGATTTGTGAAACTGTACACCCACTCCTGATGTCTTGATATCAGCGTAACGCATCACATAGGAACTAGGACCCATGCCGGGATCGTCTTATTAATGGACGGTGAATCGACAGAAAACACGGAAAATTGCCGAGGGAACTTCACTTGAGAAAGGTTTTTATATGAAGGGAATATTATTGTAAAAAACGCGCAAAACTAACTAACTAACTAAGAAACCAAACACTATTTTACAACGCCAATGACATGAAATATGCGCATGATCTTCTTTCTTTCCACGTTTGGGTGAGTTGAGCGGAAAGGCCCACCCTAATATTCCGGGAGGTCACGACATTTTTGGTCACGATAAGGTAAATGGCTGAATCTGGGTTCACATGTTAGAGACCAACCCTCCAAAGCTAAATAAGTCAGTCTGCCTGCGCCAAGTGGTTGCGTTATCTAGATTGGTTATATAAAATAGAAGTTGGTATGTACCTGCTGATGAATATGCTGATGGTCTTGGAATATTGATACCCAATAATTATACAACAATAACCAGTCGGTTTTTCAATTAAATACTTAAATATACGTAAAGTTATATCTGTAACCTAAATCGTCTATAACTACGAAATGCAAACAAGGATTTGTTCAGTTTTGGTATTACAAAGTAAGTATGTACTGATACTTTCATGCTGCATTATTTGCAGCCATTTACCTTTTCATATATTTTTGTTGCAACGATAACTACTTTTTCAGGCGCATTATCTAGGTAACGCAACCACTTGGCACAGGCAGACTGACACATTGAGCTTCAGAGGGTTTGTCTTTATCCTGTGATCCCAGTTTCAGCCATTACGTTATCGTTACCTATTTTGTCGCGACCTCCTAATCTATAATTTATTAGCGAAACAGTATTTCAACTTTTGTCGTGATAAATTTTTTAGGATGACTATGGTGTATTGTGGTGTGATTTTGTTGTTGTCGAGTTTGCAGAATTTATTTCTTATCATAAGCGACAGTGAAGAATGATTCCTTTCCAGTGAGTGGTTCTTGGCGACATTATTGGCTGAAAGGATGCGTGTTTTTTTTACTTAACGCGTTCAATTCGCAGCTAGAAAATATATTTTAAATATTCTAATAATGCAGTTTTTGTTTCTATCAAAATGGGCGCCATCACTAATTTGGGTGTTTTTCGCTATTTCTAATAGTTTCTGATTTGGCCCTAAAGGCACACTCATAAAAAATAACCCTGTATACTGTTCTTAGCTATCGTTCATGATGGATCATTGATTTTGAATTTGAAATTTTGAGCAATTAAACCATTAATAACATTTGCAGCTCTAGGTAAAATATACAAAGGTTTACCTCGGAAACATCGATGGATGGACTAAAGAAACGATATTGGCAAAGCTCTAGTTACAAGTCGATCAATCTTGGCTAGTTTGGCGGAGACTGTGACGTCACCCGTCGCGAGTAATAGACAGGTGGGATTAAGAATCGCTTCTACGTCTGGCGCTTTCCTACCCTGTCGACTGCTATCAGTGAAGGGATAAGTGGGTTCAGCGGTCTATTCTTGGGCACCCGTGCTTAGGAATCAGGAGTGTTTCCGTCGAGCAAACTACATTGGCAGCGGTTCAACAAAAAATCTGATTTCTTGAGACATTCGTTACTCTATCAATTTCCCATGCTACGGGCGATAGCTGTTTATATGCTCGGTTTTTTATTTTTTTGTTTCTAAAATATATTGCCAACATCTACGTCTGCGTAATTTAATTTTTTAAATATAGCATTTAGATTGGAAATTATTGGCTACAAATATTGGAAAACAATATTTTTTTTTTATTTTAGAAAAGAAACTGAAAAATACAGTTATTTCCAGTAAAATAAAAACTTATTAGATATAATGCAGAATTCTTATGTGATGATTGTTTTTGGTTTTAGAATCTGACAACTTTTAGGGGTAGGAAACCGTTATGGCCTTGAAGACGATTTCGCTAGTTTATTGGCAGTGGCCGTGCAAAATTGTGCCTTGGTCAATGGTCATAGAATGCATTTCTTAAACATTTTCAAATATTCGATTTCCGCTGCGTTCACGACAACCTTAAATATTTGCGTCGGCAAAAACTATTTCACAACCGCTGTGAAACTGGTTTGCTTGACTCGTGATTCCTGAGAACGAAATCCCATGAATAGACTCGTAGGAGATGGTTGCTCACTGAGATATAATTGCCCCTTAGGTGAAATGTTTTCTTAAACGTTTTCCGAGTCTCGAAGCCAATGAGAACATATTCCACAAGTACGTTACTTTTGACGTGGATAAATGATAGTAGGGAAAGATTGCTAACGTCATACAAGCGTTGAATAGGGATAATAAAAGTCAACAGATGGCGTTGCAATTCACATTTGAGAATACATTTGTTTTGTACAATTGGTTTGTGTTATACAAACCAATTCATATCAATGATATTTTTTATTTACAATGGCATTACTTAATTTAAAGTTGGCTGATTAGCTGATTTTCTTATTTATTTACTTATTTATTCATTTATTTACTTATTTAGTTATTTTTATCGTATTGGTTCTGTAGGCCGACATAATATTAATAACAACGATTGTTGTTTTTGTGTTTGTTGTAGAGACAGCACCATAACCATCAATTTAAAGTTAAAATGTAACGTTTTCATAATGCCTGCCTAGGCAAAATTTGGAATTAAGCTTAGTTTAATAACCGTGTAACTAGTTCCGGCAGTGACGGGAGATGGCGCTGGCTAGAAATGTCATATTAAGGTGGCCCATCCCGCTCATCTCCCCATACAAAAGGGGAAAGAAGATCACGCCCATATTTCTTGTCAGAGATCCAAAATTTTGCTCAAAATAGCTTTATTTGATCGAACTAGATGTCTGATGACCATTGGCATTGTTAAATTGTGTTTGGTTTCTAAGTTATAAGGTCCGAAAGTTCGAATTTTTCGCGCGTTTTATACTATAACTTTGGAGGTGCATTACGCAATGATAAAGTAAAAACATCGTAAAAAGATTAGTCATCAGACATAGCTTATTTAATCAAGATTTATGATCTATTTGGTTTTTGTTAGATTTCTGACTACAGCGGTCGTGGTTTACTTTTAGCTATAAGTCGTTTTGAAATTAAAATTTTCGTAAATCTTACCAAATCATACACTATGCACATTGTCTTTTTTGTGGACATGTTGCATCTTCCTCATCACGGAGCCTGTCTTATTCTTTGAAACAGAGAAGGTCCCAGAGCGCAACAGCACGGTTTTGTACCGTGCCCGCGAATGAGTTAGGCCCGCCGGGTTGGGCCACCTTAACAGCGAAAATAAGAAGTATTTATTTAGCGAGTTTTGTACGTTGTATGACGTCAGCAGTGTATCCCTGTTATCCCTTGTCTATGCGCCCTTGTGTCCTTTTACTACAATAAAGACGATTTCTTTTTTATCATCTGTAGGGTTTCAGCAGGGTGACTGGCTTGGTCCTGTTTTGTTTTGTTTATGTTCATAATATATTCGTAAAATGTATCGTAACTTAATGCGGTCACGTTTATTGATACAATACGATTATTACGGAATTGTATTCAATTGACGGGAAGAAGTATGAATATTATTAGATGAAGTGTTAATGAATGATTGGCTGAGCTTCTGTTTTTTTTTTTATGCAACCCGACATGGATGGCTAATACCACAAACTACCGTTATGATATTAGCCCAATACACCACATTCCCGAAGGAATTTGGTGCCATGCCAGGACCTTCCCTTTATGAGCACGGCTACATTGAACTGGATGGAAAACACGGACAATTCTTCATTGCCGCTTCGACCATCTTTTCATCCAATGCGATATCTCAAGAACCGTAATAAGTAGGCAGCTTATAAATACACAGAGTGTAAGCACAAATAGGTCAAACAAAAAATAATAAACTTTAAAGGGGACCCATACAAAAAATGAGATTTTTTCGTGTTAAATCTTGTACGATGGTAAGGATCCCTTCGTGGCGAGTCCGACTCGCACTTGGCCGGTTTTTTATAACATCCGTTGACACCGAGGAAGGTTCTTAGCTAAAGTTGGATCCGGTAGGTGGCGCTGTTGACGACATCTAGATTTTTTAATTGACCGTTCACGTTCGCGAAGGTGAAAGCACATTTTACCGGGCTCCGCTCGGGTGAATGTCCAAAACGAAATTGGCCCGAGCGGAGCCGGGAACCTCAGCTAGTTAAGAGTACATGTGTTCGAGGAAAATCCTGCCTGAAAATCGCAATGAGCGGGAGAACTCGTATTTCGTTCCAGCACCCACGAGACCGTGTGGCCTAATGGATAAGGCGTCGGACTTCGGATCCGAAGATTGCAGGTTCGAGTCCTGTCACGGTCGACAATTTTTTTTCTACTTCGTCGAATACTGCATATACGTTTTGAGCGGCTCGTAGCTCAGGGGCGCGGATATTTTCCTTGTATGCAGGAGCTCAAAGGTTCAAATCCACGCGAAGTTCATGCATCACTTTCTTACTATATTTCTGAGTTCGCTGTGCACCTTTGTCAAGAATGCGAGTACTTCCATGGTTTAGAATCCACGTAAAACTGTAAGTTGGGAATTAAGCCCGCCGGGTCGGTACTATCGCATTGGAGGCAATGAAAAATTGTCGATCCAGTTCATCAATGCAACGGAAGGTCCTGGAAAGGCTAGGTGCCTTTCCAGGACCTTCCTTATTTCGGAAATGTGGTGTGTTTTATCATGCCGGTGGGTGTGGTCTTTGCGTTAAACTTTTTTTTTAACTTTTTATTCAGTCATATTTAGTGGAATGCTACATGCGTATTGGGCACGACGCCATTTTAACTTAGTGAATTTTGTTGAGTAATTGTAAGTAAATGTTGATTAATTTAAAGCCACCGTCCTCGGAATAGTTTATCAATAAATCCATTAGATGATTGGGTTCAATGTGCGGTGGTTCGAGGTAAGTCCGCACGAGCTGAGGCCGGAGTCGAAGGGGTATCGATTACGTGACCGGCGGCGGACTCGTGACACCCGGACGGATAAATATTCATACTTATAGCTAGGGCGCCAGCGTCGCAGCCTGTATAATGAGGACAACGGGAACGGAGGGTCTGCGGCTTGCTGGCACGGTACAGCGAGCGCGGAAGGACGGGAATGCAGCGCAGCCACGAGTTAGGAAAACCTCAAACCAGTGGCGTAGCCGCACCAGGCGGCATTTCACAGGTGGCGGAAACAAAATATTTTCTTCAAAATGTTTTCGTTAATGTTTTGTTGTTTCCATTACATACAGGCACAACATTTTTTGCATGGGTGAACTGATGCAAGTTTCTTCAATATCTTTTGTTTAGGAAATGAATTTTGATTCGATTTTAATTTAAATAAGAATCACTTTTCCCTAATTTTTTGTACTTCGCCGTGATCGAATAAGAGTACCCTTTTCACGGTAAAAAGGCATACTTTATGATCAATCACAAAAATAAGAGGGCGGCAAATTTGGGATCCATACCGGGTGCTAGTGACCTATGCTACGTCACTGCCTCTAACTGAGCTACGAGTTGCCGGATTAACGATGTCGGAGTCCTTAGGTAATGCCATTCTTCGGTCCCCTTTAACTCTTTGTAACTTACTTAACATTTTTTTTCCAATAAGGGAGTACTTTTCGCATGATATGTTTTATCTGCCGAGTACCCAGAATATATATTAATTATAATGATTTTGAGCCCCTGTGAAGTTATAAGATATTGGCTTATGTTATAATGTCCTCGATATGTAAGGATTCCGCCTATACCTATTTCAACAGTTTAGAATAACTACATACATGTTAGATGGCAGGCATGGTCTTTACAAATAAACTGATATTTGTTGCTACGACATGAATAGCTGATTCTTGTCTATTCATATTAATTTAGTGTATTTTCCTGTGATCTTAAAATACTTTTGTAAACTCAGACTAAGTGGACGTTGAAAAAAACACCAGCGGAGTTTCTTGCCAGTTCTTCGCAGGGATTGCCGAACTGGCAAATCCGACAAATCCGACAAATCCGAGTGCAGTGTATTGTCTATGGATGATGAATAAACAATAAAAACACTAAATAAAACAATCGCATTGCGTATGGTCGATGTTAAATTAATTCAATAAGAATTAAGTTTGTTAAATTTTAGGGCTACGAACAGTACGAATAAAAATATGGAATCATGAGTAAATATTGTGCGTTTGAAGTTATGTAGATCTACGAAGCTAAAAGATAAGAGAAATCCGAGCATATTTTTTGTACACACTAGCTTCACAGCTTCCTGGAATGGGCTGTCTTGGGACACGGCGCATAAAGTCGGCGTTAGCATGCAAATAGCGCGCTTAGCGGGATTCCATGAGGACACAACAGGTCTGAAGGGGGTGAATTATAATGTTTTGAACGCAATTATAAAACGCAAAAGAAAAAAACGCTAAACATGACTCTAATATAAAAATCCCGAAGCTAACATAACACAATATCGAGTTGTTATATGTACTTAGCTGCTTATCACTAAAATAGCCTGGATCGTCGATAAAAACCGGCCAAGTGCGAGTCGGACTCGCACATGAAGGGTTCCGTAACATCATACAAGATTTCACACAAACAAATCACGTTTTTTGTATGGGGCCCCCCTTTAATTTTTTATAATTTTAACCTATTTTTTGTTACAACGGCAAAATAAATACATAATCTGTGAAAATTTCCGTTGCCTACCTATTCACGGTTCATAAGATACAGCCCTGTGACAGACGGACGGATGGACGGACAGACGGACGGACGGACAGCGGAGGCTTAGTAATAGGGTTACTTTTTCACCCTTTGGGTACGGAACCCTAAAAATTAATCACATTTGAAGAAAAGTAATGTTCTGTCGTCAGCAAGTCATATTGGATGAAGGAATTGACGTGGAAAAAAAACTAATTATAGTGTTGAAGTGTTTTATGTAACTGTCATGTAACTGTCACGATTTTAAAACAAATGATTGTTCATTCAACCCATAGACCTAGCGTGCGCGGTTTCTATGATTCAACCACGTACGGTAAATCCCTTAGCCCCGGTTGCACGAAGAAACACGTCACTTTTAGTGAACCGCATAGAGTTCCTTCCATACTTTCCAAACAAAGTGACGTGTTTGATCATACTTTGACGTTGATTTTGATTTTTTGTTCTTTCGTGCACTCGGCCCTTAGTCGCTTAGCTTGCCTCGCGAAAATTATGCATACTATTTAGTCGACCTTTGAATAGCTGAAATAATGGTGAAGAAAACTTATTATTACGACAGGTGGCGTCTAAGCGAGCTCACCTAAAAGATCTATCAAAGCTATCAGATAGCATACAAATAAAAAAGAATAGATTTCAACATTTAATTTACTCAACCCACGTAGTTAAAATGACTCAATTTTCTAGTCATTAATCTGAAATTTACCATAGCATAATTTTATGCTAGTCAAATGAAATCGTAGGAAAGAAAATATCACAATAACATAACCTATAATTTCCTTTCATTTCTATCTCTGTCCCGCTCATCTCCCCATACAAAAGGGGAAAGAAGATCACGCCCATATTTCTTGTCAGAGATCCAAAATTTTGCTCAAAATAGCTTTATTTGATCGAACTAGATGTCTGATGACCATTGGCATTGTAAAATTGTGTTTGGTTTCTAAGTTATAAGGTCCAAAAGTTCGAATTTTTCGCGCGTTTTATACAATAAGTTTGGAGGTGGATTACGCAATGATAATGTAAGAACATCGTAAAAAGATTAGTCATCAGACATAGCTTATTTAATCAAGATTTATGATCTATTTGGTTTTTGTTAGATTTTTGACTACAGCGGTCGTGGTTTACTTTTAGCTATAAGTCGTTTTGAAATTAAAATTTTCGTAAATCTTAACCAAATCATACACTATGCACATTGTCTTTTTTGTGGACATGTTGCATCTTCCTCATCACGGAGCCTGTCTTATTCTTTGAAACAGAGAAGGTCCCAAGTGCGCAACAGCACGGTTTTGTACCGTGCCCGCGAATGAGTTAGGCCCGCCGGGTTGGGCCACCTTAAAATTAGTTTGAAGGCAAACAAAAGCTCTTGCTCCTGCAAAAAATATTCTAACTGCATAGTGAAGTAATCTTGTATCTAAAAGATCGTATATAAAACTTGACAGGAATTACAGTTTTGACGTTTGTAAGGTGAGGTCGCTAATGCGACACTTGTGCTTTGAGTTTTCTTCCCCATTGATTGACGAATAAGCCATCGACGTACTTATTATATCGGGGGAACGGCAGAACGTCTAATATGCAGATCGTATAATATCATATTTTAACAAAATTTTAAAACCATCCACAACGTATAATCGGCAGATCGTATAATTTTATACGTAGTGCATGAAGAAGTTTAAAAAATAAAATTACTTATTTCTCCATGCATAACGTATAATAGTCACAACGTAAAAAATTATGATCTTTATTTAACAAAAAAAGAAAACCATGCATAACATATAATCCAAAATCTTTTCATACGATAAGCGCCCTTATGCGTATACTTTTAGAGCGTATACTCGCACGCGACTTTTCGACCGTCTCAATTAGCGTTGTAGCAATTGTTACTCTTGAACAAATATCGATTCGTAACAATTTCAGCCTTAAATGTATCGTTATTAGGGCGCTTTATGCAGTGCTTCTTGGCATATTATACGTTCTGCATGGTTTTCTTTTTTTGTGAATTCACGTTAGGAATATTATACGTTGTGACCATTGTACGTTCTGCATGATGCAGTTGATTCTATTGTTAAACTTTCTTCATGCACAACGTATAAAATTATACGTTGTGAATATTATACGTTATGCATGGTTTTGATTTTTTGGAAAAAAATACTTTTATACGTTGTGAATATTATACGTAGTGAATACGACTCACTATATCGATGGATAAGGCAGAGATCCAGCGCGTCACTTCACGTCATCTACATGTCTATTGAAGACTACGGAGTCTGCTGGCTGCGCTTCGGAAAGAGCTGCTCGGCGCCTAATGACCACTTTGGTGACGACGAGACGCTGCAACGATACAAGGCTCCCTGCAACCGGTCGCCAACGGCAGGGGCTTTCATCTCGGCGAAGCGCATACTCGTTTCAACTCATAACATGCGGAGCTTAGCATATTATCGCTCGTTGATAGCGAGCATGGAAAGACAGGAGTAGCGATCGAGACTTATCCGTATGACGGCAGCGTAAGTAAACGTAAGAAAACGTCTGACTGTAGCACTATTACTTATTCTGTGACTGTAGTTATTTCGCTTACGAATTTAGAACGCGCAACATCAAATGTGCGTTGCATTAATACATATAAATAGTATTCTGTGAAGTTCTTGTGTGTTGCAACTCGAAAAAATCAGTAGTAAGCGAATTTGTAAGCGGACTGACTCGCCGGCGGTGCCGCCATTGTATGTTAAAGTGGCTAGGACCCGCCCCCATACGAACGAGTTTCGCTTGCTACTACAGTCTTGCTGCTCGTTGAGTACCACGCCGCGTGTTTTCCATGCTTGCTCACGGGGCGACGATTTGAACCCAGACCTCTGGTATACATGTCAAGTCCCTGCGCCACTAGGCCAGTTTGGCCAGCATCGGGGGCTTGGTGACACGCTGCTCATTTGGCAGTATTTTCAGAGACGTAGCTGTGCAGTAGCACCCTCCACAAACAGCATAGAGGGCTCTGCCGCTCCCTATACAGCGTGAAGGTTTTCAAGCCGCATCACAGGCGACGTCACGGGTTGGTTTCACGGGTCGTTGGAGTGCGCGTTACATTTAGTTTTTTGTTACAATGAAGAGACAAAAGAAGTCTTCTGCTAGCCAAATTAAATTGCCAATTATCAACATCTTTACTTTGGCATTTTTTCAAATGGTTGGACATGGATGTCAATATTACACTCATCAAACCTTTTTTAACATTATTTAACGATCCGTAGTTTACCTTTAGTTCCCACAAAAAGAAAATACTTTTTGAATACATAGCTCATAGAATAAACTAAAACCCACCAACAACATTTTATGACGTGACCCAAAATGATGCAAATATGAGGCCATTGTGCGAGCCGTGAAGGGTGAAACTCCGCAGTAATAAAGGTGCGGCCTACTTAGGTCGAACGCGATAAGCTACGGCGAGAGTGATAGACGGGAGACGAGCCGAAATATGTTCCCTGGCTCGCGGCGGTGGGGGCGCAGGCATCGAGTAAGGAAGGATGAGAGAGGCGATCGAAAGTCATCCGTATAGTAGCAGCTGGAATTCCGTAATCAGAAATCCTGAGTCTAGAAAACCACCTGTTATAGCTGTTTTCAAAGCGATTTTTTCAACGGAAAACCTTCATTAATTAAAAAACTACTATTTATAGAAATAATAACTACAAATATAAATATATATTTCAAGACTCAGGATTACTGATTTTTGATTACGGAATTCCAGCAATAGGCCTGCTAAGCCGAAAATAACCTTTGGATTGAAAAATATTGGCTAAATACATTGGGAAAAAGTTGTCTTTTTCCGTTCATTTTAGTTTTTTTTTTACTAAAAATACAAATACTTACAAAAAATGGAATCATGCGGACATAAAATGAAGCTTTCTTAAGTGAAAAAATATATACATTGATATCTGACAACTTTTAGGGGTAGGGAAACGTTAGCGCCTGGAAGACGAGTCGCCGTCAAAATCGTGCCTTCGCCAATAAACAAAGCATGCATTTCTTAAAATTTTCAAATCTTACATTTCCTATGACTTGACGACATCCTTAACTGACAGACCGGCGGAATCACTCAAAAATGACTACGTTGCCGCTTTACGATGAGCTTCCGTCGCTGGCCACTGCCGTCCTTTCTTACTCGAGAGGCACAGGGCATGAATCATTTCTTTGGGGTCCTGCGAGGGGTCCTGAATGTAAGGCGCATCGTTTATAGCTCGCCCGACATTTTTTGACCGAGCGAAGCGTCTTCGTTTCAGCTTGGGCAAAAATGTTATCGCATGTCTGTCCGGCTGTTCTCCTCTACAGGTCGCATGTCTCAACGGATTCTCGTGAAATTTTGTGAGCAGGTTCGATAATTGAAAATGAGGTTGCTATTTCTCAGGACGCACTGGTCATATATTCAGGTCTTTCAATTTGTGAGGTCATACGTCAGAGCTAATTTAAGCTTTAATTCGCAATTAAAGTTAAATGTGCAAATGATGCCGCCAACATTATAAATACCTTGATAATGTTCTTTGTAATAGTTGAATTTTCTTCAACGTGTTTATCAGGTTTATCAGTGTTTCTTATGCATATTTTTTGTTTGATTTAATTAGTTCTAGGACCAACCGGTATGACAATAATCATAAAAGAACATTTTGTGCAAAAAGTCTGGTTGAATACTTTATATTTTCTTTCACTGCCATGCCATTATCTGCCATGCCAGGACTGATCCCGCTCCGACCCTCTTTTACCGGGAACCTAGTAAGGTTTATGTGAAATCCGAACCACGGCAGAACCAGACCTTCGACCGGTCACCCATCCAGAACGCGCGCAGTGTTCCTTAAACTCGATAAAACGCGGACAGGTCGCGCCACTGTGCAACCGATACTGACTAAACTGACATTTACTAAACTATTTTAATATGCTATGTAGCTCGTATCGTCTGAACATGTCAGCCCGTCTCGAGCCGTCCGAAACTGTCAAAACACTAATTACTTATTACAAATTCATTGATACACATGACTTTAGTATAGCATTGTTAAAAGGTACAAAACAGCATAGCTCAAGTTAACTTTAAGATGTTTCTTAAATTGTATTGCATTATCACAGCTTGATCTATGGAGCTGTTTGCTAAAACGACATTTCTAAGATTAGATAAAAGTGGAAGTTCATTTCTGAGGGAGTCGTCGTGTCTCGGAAGACAATAGAGTTTCGGAACTCTATTAAAATGCCAACAACACCCATTAAAAGTTGCTGGATCTGATTAATTATTTGCAAGAACAGCACCGCGTCGCCGCCGCGCGCGCCGCCGCGCCGTGTCGCTGCGTACTGGAAGTTGTAGTCTTGGCGCGAAAGTGGCTGATACAATTTCAGCTCTCACAAACCTTAAATAATATAAACATTTCTTGGCGTAAAACGTCTTCAAAATCACACCGGTACACACATACATACACCACACACATACGGACGGGTACCGGGAGAGAAAAGTGAGCCGAAAGAAAAGGTCTATATAACACTAATTTAAATTGTTTAAAATAAAATTAAATAGTTGTTGCTTAAAAATAAAAAAATAAACTGGCTCAAAATGTCATGCTTTTAAAAATCTAGATTTCTGAAGCGTCAATTTTGTATGAAATTGCAAAACAATCATCAGGCGAGGGCAAATTTGACCCACGCGACCGGTTTTTAGGGTTCCGGAACCCTCCCCCGGACGTCTGTCACATTGCTGCATCTCATAATAGGTAGACAGTTGAAATGTTTACAGTGTGTGTGTTATTGCCGCTACAACAACAAGAATGTATGTATGTATGTACAACAACAACATGAACTGTATTGTTATAATTCCCTTAAATCTTATACAATCGTGCGGTACCCTTCGATTGTGAGTCCGACTCGCACTTGGCCGGTTTTTAGGATTCCGTAGCCAGGTGGCAAAAAACCGGCCAAGAGCGAGTCGGACTCGCACACGAAGGGTTCCGTACCATCGTACAGTCAACCAAAGGTTCAAGGATACACTTCCGGTTAAACGTAAAAATGAATGGTGTTTAAATACAACCTCTGATACAATTTTGTTAGGGGTTTGTTTACTCAGTAGCTAGTAGACATCCTCAACTATGTTTCAATCTATACTCAACACTATAATTATTTCCAAAAGTCAAAGTATTTCGACTGTTCATCTTTTCATTCAACCGGATGTGTATCCTAAACTCTTTGTTCGACTGTACAAGATTTAACACAAAAATCATGTTTTTTATATGTGGGCTTAATTTTTTATTATTTTTACTTTTTACCTATTTGTTGTTATAGCGGCAAAATAAATAAACAATATGTGAAAATGTCAGCTGCCTACCTATTACGGTTCATGAGATACAGCCCTGTGGCAGACGGACGGACGGACGGACAGCGGAGGCTTAGTAATATGGTTCCGTTGGCCCCCTTTGGGTACGGAACCTTAAAAATAGTGAACTTGCAACACTCACTGTTCACTCCAAGACCAAGCGAAGTAATCACCTCGTTTGAAAAAGAAGCCGGACAAAGGTGGTCCTATAAGCCGTAATACTTATTCTATTGTCATCGATGTCCTTTGTGACGTGGTTTCATTCATCCGGTTATCGGATGAGTAACTAATGTCAGTGAATATCCGAGTCGGGATTTGTGAACGTAAGCGGATACAGCAGCGAGATGTATCACGAGGAAGCTGCTATACTTGGGAGGGATCGGCTGTAGTCGTATTAAAAAGGCAATTACGTATTTAATAATGAATGAATGAATGGTAACTGGACATGGATACCTAATACCAAACCGACCGACATGATATTAGCCTAATACTCCACATGGGAATTCGTTCCTTCCATACCATTGCTGGTTCGGGTCCAGCCTTGCAGTATATTCGTAAAGTAGGTCTTTTTACAGTGCTCTTTCTTCAATTAATGTGTCCTTGCTTCACGGTTGATTATACATACATACATGTAACATTCCTTGGAATAAGCGACGTACCTGCTTAGTACGAAAAAGTAAATTTATTATTTGTATCACTAGAAATAACAATACAGGTTGTTAGAAAAGTATTCAGTTGCATGTGAGTATATGTACGGTATGTACGGTCCCGAGCAGTAAACATTGTATGCGGTGTTGATACGCCTTTATTTGAGCTTGTTTCAAGAGAAGCACCGTGAGAGGTTGCCGTATTATTCCTGTAATAGCGTACCGCCCCTTCAGCTAGTTAATTGAACGTAAACTTAATTTACTCTGCAACAAACAGCTTGCCTTCGTCACGAGGCGTTGTAGTTCAGTGCCTTCGTGCTATCCCTGATCTAATTCACGTGACTAAAGGGATCATACGGAAAATGTTTCGCAATATGTGTGGTCGCAGACCAGCGCCGGACACTTCACTTTGTAGACTAGGAGGTCGCGACAAAAATGGTAACGAAAACGTAAATGGCTGAAACTGAGTTCACAGGATAAATACTGAAGCTAAATGTGTCAGTCTGCCTGCGCCAAGTGGTTGCGTTACGTAGATAAGGCGCCTGAAAAAGTACTTTGAACATTCACTTTATTTAAGCTTTCCAAATTACCATAAATGCAGTTTTTTAAGGTTCTTACAGCAGCAGACGACTAGTCGTCTGTCGACTAGTCGTCTGCTAATACTCCAGGAACTTTAGCCTTAAATCAGCACTTAGAAAAACATTAAATCCGAAATGCAATTTTTTTTCTCATAAAAGTAGTATTCAATGTGGACGTGTGTACATTAAGTTTGCAACATTTTGGGGGGTCCGGAAGATAGAAATAAAATATGAAATATGTTTAAAAAATTATATCTCCTAAACAAATATTATTTAAAAATGTTATATGTTAGCTAATTTTAGGTGTAATATTACTGTGAATTTGCAACAATTTCTTATTTACGGAACTGTGTAAATATATTTTTTTTGTACTATTTCATAATATCTGCAAAGCAAATAATGAAAATTCGATTTTATTTTCTGAAATTGGAAACTGACCGCAAACTCTATATTCTGTGAAATTTGTAAAATGTTGTAAATATTAGAAGCACATTTTTTTTTCATTTATAATTTTTGAATTCACACAAAAGCTAAAAAAATAATTCGAAATACCTACGTATAAAATCTTTCGTTGTATAGTTTTTAAAGAATTTAATTTTCTTTTACATATTCTAGAAAGAAATACAGCAATAGCAAGTTATGTTCGCGGCATAGATTTTTTTAGCAAAAACATTTTTTTAAATACATTTCCGTAATTACAAAATTGTTGCAAATTCACAGTTACATTACTTAACATATAAATTTTTTTAATACCGTTTCTAAATATTTGTTTAGGAGATGTATATTTTTTAATCCATTTTAAATTTTTTTTATATCTTCCGGGCCTCGCTAAATGTTGCAAACTTAGTGTAAGCATATGATCATGAAATTATATATTTCTGAGAAAAAAAAAACCATTTCGGATTTCATGTGCTTCTCAAACCGTATCTATCCCGGTCTAAAAGTACAAACGTGGCGGATGCCTCCTTGACAACGGGCTGAATGATAAGCTCGAAACGTCGGAGAATGTCTCTTCCCGCCGCGTGAAAAGCCTTAACATTTTTCAAACATGAAATTTCCTATTCAGATTGGTGCAAAAAGCAGCTAAACTTCAGATTGAATCACTGAGTTGCATGATCAGTACAATCATCAGACTCATTTCCGGAATCCTCGCTTGTTCCTCACTAGGTCGGCTGCAGTCTTCCCTTTGAGGCCGACGGCGATTTTATTGTTATTGTTTTCTTACCAGCTGAATCTGATTTATGATAGCGATTGGCCAATGATTAGTTTTTCCAACTATTTTTGACTCGAATCCTCTAATGCCCTCAATGCAATATGTGTAACTAGATAGATCTGATTATTAATTTGAGTTTCAGCGATCTACATTCGAAGCATTGTAATCAGATCAGAATCATAAATATCATAAGAATCAGAAAATAAAAATGATTTTGAAATAGAGACGCTAGATAACGGTAATGTCGTATCCATTAAATACATACAATTATCATTAATCAGATTGTCATTATCCAGTAACACGATCACACGCATGTAATGCATTTAGAATAGGAACCGACATTTTATTCAATATCGATCTCCTTAATAACAATGTGGAAGTCATGTAGCTGTCGAGGGTATTACAGAATTTGCACACATATCCAAACGTTAAATCATTTACAATGTTCCAGTTCCAATTGCCGGAGTTATCTATCAACCCACTGGAAACCACCGGCAGATGTTTCATAGCAATCAGTAGAGATTGTTATCATCCAGGCAAAGCAAATATTCATCTGTTGGTTCGAAGTCTTTTATGTAGATATTGCTCACTTTGGACGTGGCTAATTTTATCATCTTGGGTCGCTCTATCAACATTTTATATACTGTTTCGGCAAGAAGTTCAAGTTCAACCTTGCATTGCATCCAACGTCATACCAAGCTTATTGTCATAGTAAGCGGGGTCCAAACCATAGTCTTTTTTCCAGTTTATAGAGAAGAAAGATATTGGTATTAAGATTAAGATCAAGGTATCTCTAATGCATTCTCTCTGTTTCTTGATCTCCGCTGGCCACCTGGAGTCAAGACATTGTTGTCGAAAGATCACATATATTCGTCTTTAGAAGTGATGGGTTGTTCGTTAAGCTCCCCTTAGCTTAACGAACAACCCGTCACAGCACAAGCAGATAATGTTTGCATATGGCTGCCTGGGTTATGAATGTTTGTTTCCTTTATGGCCAACTTTAAGAAAAAGCTAAAAATACTGAAAAAAAAATCTAGGGAGAAATCGAATTCGTTGATTTTCCGAAAAAAATAACGCATCATGTATAATTGCACCTACCACCACCATTGTTGTCAATTAAATAATGTCAAACGGCAAAATTAAGGAAAGTGATGGAGTGAATTTATTCCCTAGGTAGTTAAGTTAACTAATGTATGAACAATGGAATGTTTTTTGATAAAAACTAGAAAAGGCTCCTTTCTAGTTTTATCACATCTATATCATATATATCACACCTCATCTATATATACTATATTTGCACATCTTTATATAAGTGTCTGTATTTATCATTGTACTTGCAAACTAAAATGTCTACCTTCCACGGTGAAAATTAAAAGTACAAGAATATTACTTACTCTTCCAGATAGGGTTGAGAAAGGAAATTAAGAATGTTAGTGAAACTTACATCTTTTGTGAAATATTAATTTATATGTATTATGAAGTCGTATCAATTTAATTTAACAGTTCCTTATTATTTAAAAGAAAAATCCATTCGAACGATCCAACTGTCAATATGTTTGAACCACGATATAATGAGGGATTGCTTTCTCTCTTATTATCGTTTTGGATCACAGTTGCCACAGTTACATACAACGTGTCACTGTCTTCATCTATTTTATCTTGATAGTCTGCAGGAAGCAGCAGGACTGCGTCTCGTTGGCTTCGTTCCACAGCTTCCACTTAACCGGGAACGTGCCCTGTTCAAAGAAGTCAAGTAGATTATAATGGAACAGTAATGTCATTGGACCAAACACTTTAAAAATTGAACTTGTCAAGTGTGAATTCGGTCTACGCACCAAAATGTTATAAACCCAAATTATCTCAATTCTGGAATACTCGCTATAGTTTACCTGCAAGTATAACTGTTGTATACAGAATTTATGGTCCAAACCACTGATCAAATTTACTTAATCTGTGGGCCAAACCTATACCAGGTATTTCTTAGCTTATTTGGAGTAATATTAAAAGTAAGATCCTCTACATAAATATTTTGTGTAGGAATGTAGAAATGTGACTTTTCTCCTAAATTGCGTATTCAAAATTAGTATTTATTTATGTTTAGCGTGGCATATGGCGTACGCCAGGATCTCTTAAGGTGTCCGACGACGCCCATGCGTTTCAGCGGACTGCAAAAATCATGCCGGCCGACCAGGTGCTTGTTTACACCAAGTTTAAAGGATCCCAGGTTGTAATTTGGGGGAAATACCTCGGAAGGGAGTTCATTCCATAGTTTACCGACCTTATAGATAAAAGATTTACAGAATCGGTGGGCTCTTATTTTTGGAATGCACCAATTCAAAGTTGGCATTTAAACACTGTGAACACCGTGAATGGGCGCATTTTCTCCCTGATCCTCGTTGAGCGAAGGTGGAAGGGGGACGGAGGGACAGCGTTTTGAAGCTCCGACGAGCATTCTCATGATTACAATTGTTAAGTTGGGTTTGAGTTGCAAATGGGTTCATGTTAAAATGTGTGTTACCTTAGGAAGCTTTTGGCCTATGGTTAACGGGTAGGAATATGTCTGCCTGACGCCATCGGCGAGTGGACAAGTCGTGTAAAGGCACGCGTTGTCGTTCATGTCCGAAAATCGGATGTCGTCGGTAGCTGCCTGGTCTAGGAACGCCACGCTCTTCGCTGTTTCAGCTGGGAAGTCTGTAACATTCGCCCGTACTAGATAAATGATAGTAGGGTAAGAACGCTAACGTCATACAAAGGTTGAAAATGGACAATAAAATGTAACAGATATCATTGCAATTCAAATTTTCATTATGATAGAAAAAAAAAAAATTGGCCAATGCTTTTTTTTACTTACAATGTTTACAACAACATCACATTATATATTTAAAATGTAACGTTTTTATCATACCTGCCTAGGCGAAATTTAGAATTAAGCTTAGTTTAATAACGATGTAACTAACTGGCCGCTGGTTAGAAATTTCATGGTAACAGCGAAAATACTTCTTGTATTTAGCGTGTTTTGTACGTTGCATGACGTTAACAGTATATCCCTACTGTCATTTGTCTATGCCGGTGCCAACTAACTACGTAGTTCAATCAGCGAGCATGGAAGCACGTTTATTATTCATATTTTATCTCTTGATGTGCATTATTTACCGCCGGGTAGGTACTGGGGGTCCATTCAGGGAAAGAGTGAGTTCGAATTCGTCACTAAATATCAACTCACTTTTTTAATAGTAATGTTTCCACACTTCTTGAACATCATTACAGTTAGATAAAAATCTGGTCCGTCCCGTAAATACGTCGGAAGTATAAATAACGGTTCCGTTATTTAAATAATAATATATTTCCTAGTTATTTTTAGGTTAACTCACTCCCGAACTCGAACTCACTCTTTCTCTATATTAATAATATTAATAATTCTCTATATTAATGATGTGACTTACGAGGCGTAAAGTCGAACGAGAGGGTAACGCTGCCCCTCCTCTTGACCGAGCACGGCTTGGAACCGGTTTCCGTGCAGGGGTCAATCCTGACCTCATTCACGGTACAAGTACCTGCATCATCTGGAAGAAGTCGATTGTTACTTATCAAACAAGAACTATATCACCATCAAAAAAAAAAAATATTACTAATTTCTTGAATAAATTGGAAAATGTCACTTAGGTACATAATTTATACATTTTACATATATTCTCACATTAATAAATTTAAGCTCAGAGGCTCACTTGTTTTCCATGTGCTCGTCCTCACTTTCTGTCTCTTTCTGAGTTGGATGAGTGCATTTTTGTCACGATTGTGAGCTGTTTCAATCCATCCGCTTTCTACCATCGCTCAACATGGATCAGGCAGGGAATGCACCCATCCACTGTCGACGAGCCAAAATAAAACCAACCGATCCTCTAGTTCGTATATCTATAGGGCCGGTACACTATGGATTGCACTCCCTACAGACGTATTTCCCCCAAAGTACAATATTCCGGGAGGTCACGACTTTTTTGGTCACGATAAGGTAAATGGCTGAATCTGGGTTCACATGTTAGAGACCAACCCTCTGATGCTAAATATGTCGGTCTGCCCGTGCCAAGTGGTTGCATTTTCTAGATTGGCTATATAAAATAGATGCTGGTATGTACCTGCTGATGATGATTATCTGGAAAAATTGATACCTATTAAGTATACAACAATAACCAGACGGTTACTTAATTAAATACTTAAATATACCTAAAGTTATATATGTAACCTAAATCGCCTATAACTACTAAATTCAACCAAAGATTTGTTCAGTTTTTGTATTGCTAAGCAAGTATGTATTGATACTTTCATGCTTCGTCATTTGCATCCATTTACTTTATCATATGTATTTTTTGTCACCATAACTACTTTTTCAGGCGTCTTATCTACGTAACGCAACCACTTGCAACAGGCAGACTGACACATTTACCTTCAGAGGGTTGTACTTTATCCCGTGAACCCAGTTTCAGCCATTTACGTTATCGTTACCATTTTTGTCGCAACCTCCTAGTCTACAACCTGGGTTCTTCAAAATGCTGTAAAGAAGAACTTATTTGAAAGCCCATTGGCTTCATCGGGTACCTCTTAAGCGAGGGCCTGGCGTACGCCATATGCCGCGTTTAGCATAAAACAGAATAAAAACTATTTGTACCTTCACACTGTCTTAGTTCCACCACTTTAGCAATGCTCACCCCGACGAATACGAAAAGAATGGCAAGAATTAATTTCGCTGCCATTTTGATCATTGTCACATGAACACTGCTTCTCTCGCTTGGCTATCGGATTGCGACTGACACGAGCGACCAAGATTTGTTCTGTATCAGTTTCTGCGTACAGAGACACATTGCACTTATCTGATTGACACTTTGACCTGTGTTACGGTGATAAAGGTCATTAAGAGTCTTCAGATATAGGAACACAAGAAACCATTCGAGTCACCGTGCTACAAAGTGGACACTAACATATCTAATTATGTATGAAAGCCAATTTATACAGTCGTAAGTATTTAATGTTTCAACTGTACAACATTAAGGGGCTGTAGACTATTGGGTAACTTTCTTGGTTTGAATCCCAGGATTAATCCGGAGTTAAAATGTGCAGTTTGATTGAAAATGCGGATCATTCTTTCAAGTTTCCTTTCCGGGGTGATAGGGAATAGGAAAGATAGTGGAACCGACAATAAAAACATAGCTACCAAGTTTATATCCAGATCAATGTAGTTGTGCTTATAAAGGCAGGGGCCTGGTATGGCGCCTAATTCATTCAGGAAAATGTTTTTTAGCTAATATCATAATTGTTTTATTAGCCATACATGTCCAGTTTCACAAAAAACCGGCCAAGTGCGAGTCGAGCTCGCACACTAAAGGGTACGGAAAAAGATTTAATAAAAAACGTGATTTTTTAAATATTTAATTTTAATTTAATTTTAAATATTTTTTAACCTAAATCAATTAATTATTTTGCCGCTTTATTAATTGAATTACAAAAGCGGCAAAATAAATACATATTCTGTGAAAATTTCAGCTGTCTATCTGTTACGGTTACTGAGATACAGCCCTGTGACGGACGGACGGACTTAATAGTAATAGGGTTCCATTGGCACCCTTTGGGTTCGGAACCCTAAAAAGTGCCTATGCAATGTTTCATTATTCACTGATATAGTCGTAGAGTGTCACAGCAGTAACTGAAGTAACTTTGGGAAATGATTATACATTAATTGGAGAAAGAGCCCAGTAAAAAGAACTACTTTACGAATATACTGCAAGGCTGGACCCGAACCAGCAAAACATACCATTCGCGGGTATTGCGTCTACCAATTTCGCCACCGGCTGTATACCCATAATTTAAAAGTCTCCTACAGTCCCTCCTCCCATAATGAATGCCTCCTACTTACACAGTGTTTAAGATTATACCTACATACATTTATTTAACGCTTCATCTGCGTTCCTTGGAATAAGCGACGTAACTGCTTAGTACGAAAAAGTATATTTACTTAAGTATTCCCTTTAGTGTGAATAACATATAATGAATAACATCAACGTAAAATATCTGGTCTCAGGAACGGGGTAACTTGCGGTGGGCTCGGCGGTGGGCAAGCGGACTGGTGCTCGGTGGGCTGGCGATGAGCGATCGTACGGGATGGCACGGTCGAGAGAATAGTAGCCGCCTATATTCGGATGCTCTTATATTTGACAAAAAGTGTTTAAGCTTATATCGATGGTGTTAACATTTTTATCACGATGATAGAGTTATGCGATGCCTAACCTAACCTTACCTAACCTAACCTAGACTAACCTAATCTAAACTAGCATGCGCGCAAAACGAACACCGTGTGTGAGATGTCAATACGGCGAGTTCGAGAGATATGAGCATACCTATCTGATGCATCAACTTTCAGAAACCTGGTGTTACAGCCGTTTTGGTAAACTATATATTATTTCTAAACTTTTATCTCAAAAGAAAAAAAACATGTGTTGAAGGCTCTGAACAAGTGTAGTTGTTTGTAGATTGTGAGGCGAACGTATGTGAAAACCCAATCAAAAACATTTATGGTAAATAAGAGGTCACCAACTGATTCTTTGCGATCATGTTTTCTTATAGTTTCCTCATTCTTTCCCAGAAAAACTTGAAACACAATTATTATTTTACGTACGTATAGTAAAATAAGAAATATCAGTAAATTTTGTATGAAACAAGTTTGTTCTCATTATACTGTAGTCTAGTTGACTATGTGTCTTTTCTATTTCAAGTCTATCTCACTTTATCTTCAGTGGTAGGTACCCAAAAGACTTTTAATTACACGATGACTGCAGATTTTTTTTATTAATGTTTTTTTCAACGAATATGGTACGTATGATACTTTTGAGGTTACCGCGGTCGTTAGACATGTTTGAAAAATGTTACGGCTTTTCACGCGGCAGGTAGAGATATTCTCCAACGTTTCGAGCTAATCATTCAGCCCGTTGTCAAGGAGGCATCCGCCGCGCTCGTGCGCAGCAGACGACTGAGGTGACCGCTAGGCTCACCGTGGGCGTAAATCGTAGCTGTGAGTGGGGGCGGAAGCGGAAATGTGTCTGGCTGCGGTCCGAACTTCAGACGACAGGCAATATGAGCTGACAATATCGTCGCCGATATTATCGTTTCGTTGGCCCCTTCTAAGTGGCTCAAGCACGGGGTTCCACATTACAGAGAGCTTAAATGAGTCTTCTCGATTGAAGTTGCTGTGCTTCTTAATCTCGATAGCTTCTCGGACTAATCTTGGTATAGTTCGTTTTTCGGCAGCGATTATGCCAACCTGATCGAAACTTATCCAGTGATTTGGTCCTGATTCGCTATGCTCACACAAAGCTGACTTCGCGGAGTCCTTCTTCTTTACTGCTCGAATGTGTTCCGTAACCCGTGTCGCAACACTTCGCTTTGTTTGCTCAATATAATATTTCCCACAGGAACATGGAATTTTGTACACGCCAGGAGACTGCAAGGGAAGCTGATCTTTCACTGAGCGTAAACTTGTGAGACCTTTTTTATAGGTATGAAAACTGTACCAATCTGCAGTTTTTTCAGCTTTCGCCCAATGATGTCTGTTACTCCCTTTACATATGGCAAGAATGCCTTTCGTCTTTCGGCGTATTGGATGGGTGGTATACTCTTCTTTCTTCTCTTCTTTTCTTACTATTATTTCGAACATTGTACCCATTTTCTCGAACCACCCTGTCCACAGTCTTAATTTCAGTAACGATATGGTCTGAAAACAGTCAAAGTCAAACTCGGACTTCAGATTTGTATGAAAACGCTGAGTCGACGTAAACGGCAACGTTGAGTAAGCTGTCAAATCAAACTCGGACTCGCAAATGTTAGTTCGCTTAACGCCCACTGCGCGCGCTCTTCTATTTCTAGATACATTTGAAAACGCCAGTCGATCGGTTTGCCGTAAACGCCAATTTAGGTTACAACTGAGACTTCGGGTACAGCTCACTTCTGCTCTGTAAATTTGTTACGTAATTTTTTCGTCATTCATTCGTTCCATTTATCCAAACCATCTTAGTAGTCATTTCTCGATTCTAGTCACAACATAATTTTTCAATTGACATTGCTCTCCAACCCAGTCGTTTCAAATTATGTTCATAGAAAAGGGCAAAGACAAGTATACTCCCAAATTTACGTTTTCAAGGTGTCTTGCAAAAATTGTAGGTAACTAAGGAGCCACAAGAAAGTATGAAGGCTCTAAATTAATTTCTCGCCGTATCGTATTTCCAGGAAAGCCTGGAACGTTAATGAAGACAAAATTCTTGTGACTTCACAAGGTGCCGGCGGCTGGTCATCTCAGATTACGAGAAGCAAAATTGAGATATATACGAAACTAGCTGAGGTACCCGGCTCCGCTCGGGTCAATGTCGCTTTGGACTGAATAATTTCCTGGATATTATATGAGTTCCCCATGCAAATTTCGATCCCCTAATTCATCCCCTTCGTGTTTAGATTTCGCCCCAAATTTAGCCTATGTCCGTCTTCAAGGACTTTCTCTATAGTGTTGTCTCTATGTTTTTGTTTGTGTGTATTAAATTTAGACTAGATTTAGGTACATTGACGATGGCACTATACACCAGATTTAGATTTTATCATATTTTTATTTAATCGAAAACAATATTTCATAACAAAAATTAAAATAACTATAACTAGATTTAGATTAAGTTCGTAAAATAATTTTGACTAGTATTACATTGACGATGGCACTATACACCAGATTTAGGTAAAGTTCAATATTCATAATTCAGAATCATAATTATTGTTTTTTTTTAATCTTTTGTTTTTTTTATATATTTTTTTTACATTTCTCCTTATGTTTTTCTTGCGAGCGATGGCATTGATTAATCAACTACTTGAGTTTTAAACTTATTTTGTGACTGGCAAAGTATGTTTGCCAGTTCTTATATGCATGGAAATAGAGTATGCGACATTTATATTTTTGACATAGACCTAGCATAACAATTCTTGACATGTTTAAGTGTAGGTTACCTACCTATGAATGCAATAAAACAATACAATACAATACTAAGATTGAACAAAATTAGTTCAGCGGTTTAGGCGTGAAAACGCAACAGACAGACAGAGTTACTTTCAAGGAATGTGAGATGTACGAGGGTGGATCATAAAGTTTTTGGAATGACCATGAAAACAATGAAAATTTGATTGAAACTTAATTTTGTTTTCTACATAATCTCCTTCTAATTCGATACACTTAGTATACCGCTTTTCTAGATTGATTATTCCATCCTTAAAAAAATATTGTTCATGAGCCTCGAAAAAGTCCTCCACAGCAGTCATGACCCCGTCGATATTCTCGAATTTGGTTCCACTGAGATTTTCTTTCAATTTCCGAAATACATGGTAATCACCGGGGACTAACTCCAGTAAATATGGCATGTGCTCATAAAGGTCGGAGCCAGCATCACTGATTGCAGGGGGGGCGATTACAGATCTGTGAGCGGGCGCTTTGTTTTGATGATTCAGCACGCCGGACGTCAACTTTCCTCGTCGTTTTTCTTTAATGGTATCTCGCAATTTCACAATTAAAGCTGCCTAATATGAACCGGGAATTAATTAACCTTTAGGCAAGTAGGCAATTAGGAGAATTCCTTCAACCTCCCAGAACACAGAGGCCATAACTTTGCATGCAGTCGCAGCAACACGAAATTTCTTCATGGGAGGAGAAGACGGTCGTTTCCGGTACATGCTTTGTCGTTTTGTCTCGGTATTGAAGTGGTGCACCCATGTTTCATCCACGGTTACAAAAATACCTAAGAAGAGTTCAGGATCTTCTTGAAAGATGTCGAGATTCCGCTTAGAAATGTCAAGATGTTGCTTCTTGTTCTCGTCAGTGAGCATTCGTGGTACCCATCTTGCTGACACTTTTTTAAAGTTCAAAACATCTGTTAATTTTTTTTTACCGCTGCTATAACTAATCTTTAGGGTCTCTGAGAGGTGGTTTATTGCAACTCGTCTGTCTTCCAAGACATTTTTTTCCACTTTTTGGACCTTTTCTTCTGTGAGGGAGGAGGACGGGTGTCCAGAGTGGGCGTCATCTTCACAGCTCGATCTGCTATGTTTGAAATCAGATATCCAGTAAGCAACGGGGGAATATGGTGGTGCACTGTCCCCTAATGGTTGCTGCATATCCAGAAAAAATCCTTACCAGAAATGTTTTTCAGAAACGGGTACTTTATAACCGCACACATTTCGTTTTTCTCCATACTTCGTAATTTTTGGCGACCACTTAAATTAAAAATTAAATTTCTTAAGAACTTTAAACCACAGCTGAATTATATTTTACGTCAATACACTACAATAGTGACTGGTCACTTTCATTACAGACTACCCTCAAAATACCTGTTAGAAGTATGTGATTCCAAAAACTTTATGATCCACCCTCGTATGTATGTATAAGCGACCGTAAAACAAGGACACATTAATCGAAGAAAGAGCCCAGTAAAAATAACTACTTTTCAAATATACTGCAAGGCTGGACCCGAATCAGCAAAACATACTATTCGCGGGTATTGCGTCTACCAATTTCGCCACTTGCTGTATACCATAATTTGGAATTCTCCTACAGTCCCTCCTCCCGTAATTAATGCCTCCTACTAAGACTACACTGGTTTAAGATATATAAGATCGGATATTGACTGCAAAGATTTGCTGGTTCGGGTCCGGCCTTGCAGTATATTTGTAAAGTAACTCTTTTTACTGGGCTTGCGTCACGGTCGATTATGCATACATACAATTCACATTCCTTGGAAGTAGTGACGTACCTGCTTAGTACGAAAAATTATATTTACTTTAGTTACTTTCTCTAGCATGGATTATAAAGTTACTAGCTTAGGTGCCCGGCTCCGCTCGGGTCAATGTTGTTTCGGACTTATGTCGGACTGAACCTTACATTTTGTATTATACATATAACTTCCCCATACAAACTTTCACCAACTTTAAGTTTAATTTTCGCCACAATAGGTAGTCTATGTCCCAAGGTCTAGAATCTCTCTAAACCAAATTTCATCAAAATCGGTTCGGCGGTTTAGGCGAGTTACTTTCACATTCATAGTATTACTATGGGTGTAGGTACTTTATGGTGAGTTTGATTAAGAATATGTAGAAGATATATACAGGTATTTGAAATGACTTGTGTTTAACTTACATGCCATCAGCTGCGGGACCTGGCTCCGGTCGGGAGAGGGTCAGACATTTATTTTCAATATTTAAAAAAGTTAAGCCACGACACATCTTCATCATTTCATCGAAATCGGTTCAGCGGTTTAAGCGTGATTTCATAAAAAATCCAAATTCCAAACTTCACTCTATAATAACCCTTTTTTATATTGAAGGCAATATGCTCGACTTTAGATTTTCCGACCCATTAAATGGTCAAAGTGCTATATTTTCTCAAAGCAACGAGAAAATAACATCTCTCGTTGACCCAAAGGAAGATATTTTTAGGCTCGAATATATTATAAATGTAAAAAAAATGATATTTTTCCAAAACAGAGAGAATATCCTTCTTTTTAACCGACTTCAAAAAAAAGGAGGAGGTTCTCAATTCGTCGGAATCTTTTTTTTTACTTCACAAATTCCCCAGAGAGATGGCGCCACATCACCTGCTGCTCGATAAACGATGGCTTTTCTGTGCGATTTTTCCCAAATAAAAATAATAAGCCGTTTCGGTTACATCTCCACCATTAATCGGCCACAAAGTTAACCAGATGGTTCCTAAAAATCCATCAGGGAGAGGAAGGAATAAATCCATTACCTCCCATGGATTTTATATCTCAAGAATAAGTTTATTTAACAAATAGAGCAAACATTCCGGAACTGAGCATATCTTTCGAGAAATAAACAACATTCTGCCATCACTTCACCAGCGTGTTGCGTAGAATACGGTGCTAGGAGTATGCGGATAAAATTTATAAGACGCGATGTTTGGCAAAAAAATTTTTTTTAATAATATAAATAAATTATTATACTTTATAGTTACTTTTCTATTCAATGTTGAAATCCTAATTGTGCCACCGTATCACTTCAGTTGATTATTTACTGCATATTGTAAATGCTTCTTCCGGGGAGGTTATCTCTTTCTCACGGGCGCACGAGCGCACTGTACAATCAAGTCTTTTCATGTCGTAACACCGGAAATAGAGACGTCATATCGACGTCGACCTTGAAGTCAAAACGATTAGGATCTTTCTCTTTTCAGCCTAACAACGCAGATAAAAATACGTGATCTTAACGGATCTTTACGACGGTGAATTAAATTGATGGTTCCCAAATCTATGGGGTTTTCTTTAATGAGAAAGAGAAGATGAGTGTCTGAGAGAGGGTGAAAGGAATCATGTGAGAGGGTGTGTGTGTGTGTATATGAGAGACGGAGGTGAGAGTGTTTGTGTGCCGACCACGTCCGTTTCACGCTCGCGAGAATAATTCTGTGACAACTGGCATCGACCCGGCCTCAGATAACCTTTCAACACATATGCTCTGTATTCATCTAGCAGCAGTCTCCTATCTCTGTACGGATGTATAATTTACGAGGATATTCTAATATGAAAATCGCCGCAAAACTAATTGCGCAGAAAGTAATCGTACATTTGCTCGGAGTACTAAAGACTCATTACCCAAATTAAAATGACTAGGCAGTGCAATCACAATTATGTGATTCAGTAATAACCGCCATTTTTATATTTTTCTAAATTTATTGTTTTCACTATTTGGTTCTATTGATTATTATTAGACTTTTGCAAACAATTGAAATGTACGTATAGCCAATAACTCCTGGTGATCTATTAATATCATTTAAAATATAGATTTACAGAGAACTGACAGCATACACTGAAAAAATCATCATCAATAATCAGTTAATCTGACTGTAATTCCAATAATACCAGCTGTCTTGAAACGATAAAATATAGCCAACTAAAGAAAATCGGTTACTCTGAGTGAAAAAGTTAGCCTTAAGGTGGCCCAACCCGGCGGAACTAACTCATTCGCGGGCACGGTACAAAACCGTGCTGTTGCGCTCTGGGACCTTCTCTGTTTCAAAGAAAAAGACAGGCTCCGTGATGAGGAAGATGCAACATGTCCACAAAAAAGACAATTTGCATAGTGTATGATTTGGTAAGATTTACGAAAATTTTGATTTCAAAACGACTCTGATCTCTGATAAGAAATATGGGCGTGAACTTCTTTCCCCGTTGGTATGGGGAGTTGAGCGGGTTGGGCCACCTTAAACATTAAATGTTACTGTATGTTTTTAACTGTGTAAACATAACGGCTTTCTCTTACTGTTTACCAAACTGTGTAAAAACTGTTTCTAGCTTTACTATCCCACTACTACTAACTGTTTTGGCTCATTATTTCATTTCATTTCATTTCATTTATTTATTCAACTTCTGGTAGTAAAACTACACTAAGTCATGTCACAATTTGATTGATCCGCGGATTCGATCAACCAGTGAAGAAGAACCCGCAAAGAAACTTCACTGGTCTATAAATTATGTTTTTTTTTTTGGTCTTTTTTTTTTCGTCCACATAAATGATATGACCACAATTATGATTTCATACCTAAATGCTACTGCCAAACTTACATTGGTAGAACGGTCTGGAGCAAAGAACTAAGGACTACGAGGAAACAACAAACCACAATGTGAAAAGTCTTAATTAATAAATAAATTACTTAACTTAATAACCTAATCATTATACATATTGAGTATTTATTTCGGGTGTAAACGCCTTCGTCAACTTAGCAGCTATGTCGGGTGTACAGAGCCCTCGTCAATTTTGATACAGATAAAGTGTATCAAGTCAATATAATATAATATATACAAAATACTACCATTGTAGTGTCAATGTCAAAATAAAATTAATATAAATTGTACAATTACGTACTTGTCCTAGAATATTAAATCACTAAAGAGGGTTTTATCATAGAGAGCCTCGTTCAAATTGTAATACTCTTTATTAAGTAGCACTAATTTTATCTTTTTTTTTAATTTATTAAGAGGCAAATTTCTAATTTCTATAGGTAATTTGTTGTAAAATCTAACACTATTGTGAATAAAGCTTTTTGAAGTTTTAGCTCGTCTGTGTTTGGTACATTGTATATTAAACTTATTTCTAGTATCATGGTCATGTACATCAGAGTTAAGGGTAGACATTTCTATTGTTTTTTTTGCATATATGATATTTTGGTAAATATACTTATTTGCGAGTGTCATAATCCCAAGTTCCTTAAAAACATTTCTACACGAGTCCCTGACTCTCATGGTTAAGATATTTCGCAAGGCTCTTTTTTGCAATAAAAATATACGATTTGCATCGGATGCATTTCCCCAAAACATCAGGCCATATGACATGAGACTGTCAAAATAAGCATAATAGACAGCCTTGGCTGCTTGGATACCACATAATTCCTTTATTTTTTTGATAGCGTAGCATGCTGCACTAAGTTTACCAGCTAGTTTATCTATATGTGCTTTCCATGTTAGCTTATTATCAAACATCACGCCCAGGAAATTGATTTCATTTGCCATATTTAGGGACATATCGTTGACCATTGTATTATCTAACATACGTCTATTTGTTCCTAGAGCAAAGTGCATTAAATTGGTTTTTTTAACATTAAGCAGCAAATTATTACTCTGAAACCATGAATGTAGGGAAGCAATAGTAGTTACAAGCGACTCCCGCAACAAATCTATATTTATATTATCTAAAACAAGAGAAATATCATCAGCGAACATCACCAATTCTACATTGTTCGATATGCAACCAGAAATATCATTAACATAGATGAGGAAGAGCAAAGGACCCAAAATAGACCCCTGTGGTACTCCCATGCTGATGGGTTCTGTGTTTGATTTTATACCTTGCACGTAACAAATCTGCTGCCTATTACAAAAGTATGATTTAAACAGATCTAATTCCTTTCCTCTAATACCATAATGATCTAATTTTATCATCAATATGTTGTGATTTACACAGTCAAAAGCTTTGGATAGGTCGCAAAACATAACATAGGTATGTTTGGATCCGTCCAAAGCTGTCATTACTGATTTTACCATAGCAGCTATAGCATCACTGGTAGACATACCCTTACGAAAACCATATTGCTTACTCTTTAATATATTATTTTCGGATAGAAAACTATTAAGTCTCATCTCTATTACTTTTTCAAACACCTTACTGAAAATCGGTAAAAGTGATACTGGACGATAATTTGCAATGTCACAATGAGCACCTTTTTTGTACAGAGGGATGACCTTTGCTATCTTCAAGGAGTCTGGAAATGAACCTTCTCTTATGCATTCATTAACCACATTTTTTAATGGTTCTATGATGACATGTAAATGAGGTGAGATATTCCAGAGGTCCTGTGACCGCTTAGGTTTGAGATTGTTTATTATGGTCTTTATTTCTAGATATGTTACTGGCTTGAAGGTGGCAGAGTCTTTATTCCTTGGGCCAAATTTTAAGATATATTCTAATGCTTTAGATGTGCTTGTAGTCAAAGTTTTTGTTGTATCCTGGGCTATTGTGGAAAAATATTTATTAAATACATTTGCTACAGCTACCTGCTCAATTATTAAATCATCTCCTATTTTAAGCTCAAAATCCACTCCTTTAGAGGGAGGGGATTTGCCCGTTTCTGATTTTATAATATCCCAGGAGGTTTTTATCGTATTACCAGAGGTTAAGAGCTTATTATATCATATTCTTAAACATTTTGCTGTAAAGGGAAACATATTTTCTCAAATGATTGTGTTTACTTATTTTTAATAAATCATAAAGGAATAACAAATGTTCCTTGGATTTAATAATCCCTGGAGTAGCCCAGTTGGCAAATGATATTTTATTTCCTATTTTAACTCTTTTGGTCGGTAAGTGTTGATTCATATACCTAATAAAAGTATTAAAAAATGTTTTAAAATTAGTGGTGTGATGATTCTTGAATTCACTATCTAAGTCTTTGCATAAGGCAACGATTCTATTTTCATCTGCTATTCTAGCGTACCTAAATGAGTTTGAAATTTTATTTTTAGGAATATATCCAATAGAAACAAACTGGGCAAGATGATCTGACTGTACTCCCGCAATCACCCCAGAGTTAAAAACAGTACAGTCTGTAAATATATTATCAATACAGGATGCACTAGTCTCTGTCACTCGTGTGTTCTCGAATATTGTCTGATTCAGTAAGAATCCATTCATTATATCAGAAAGATCATGACTGCCATTTTGGTCCGTTGGGAATTTTATATTGAAATCACCACATACTATAATTGATTTGCAGTTGTTAGAACTAATTTTGTGCAAGCATTCTTCAAGTTTTTCACTGAATGAGGATATATTAGATGAAGGAGATCTATATACACATAATACAAACATCGAATCAAATTCTATGCAGCTTACTTCGAACTCTTTGTCCTCCGACATGTTTACAACATCAGTTCTGCCCTTTACTCTCAGACCGTTTCTAACCAAGATTGCTGTACCTCCCCTAATAAAGTTTTTTCTGTGACTACTGCTTACAATAGAATAATTGTTCACGGTTTGAATGTTTAATTCATTAGCATCTATCCATGATTCTGTTACACAAAATACATCACAGTTATACTCTTTTAACACAAGTTCTAACAAGAGATTTTTTCCACGCAACCCTTGAACATTTTGGTGGCAAATAACCAAAGAATTTTTAACATGTTCCTCAACTACTGATTTATTGCTTGGATTTTTATTGCTATTATTTAAATAACAGTTTTGCAAGTTTGGCCTTACCATAAAAAAGTATCCTTGTTATCAGACGATGTTACATCATTCGAAGTAACACATTTCAAACATGAACTCATGGTGGAGATATTACAGTTCAATATAATGTTCGTTATCGTTTTGACGCCTAGAGAATTCATACCACCAAGAATATTGTAACAAGACGCTATTATTAGATTTAGATCAATATATATTGTATTAGGGACAATATTGGCCAGCTCATATAAATTTAAATTTATTTTAAAGGCAGTAGCATTTAGAATGCTAGAATTATATGTACTGTGAGGTACATACAGTAATGAGCTTACAAACAATTGAATTTTTTTGTGTATGCAAACCTCTGACACATACTTCACACATTTTACAAATAACAAAGCATCACTGTTTGTGGAAGCAGCTCCAGCCATCAATATGACAATGTCATTCTCCTTCATGTCGCAAACCTTGCGCGGAAAGTCTCTAATCACTTCCGTAATGGGTGCTGCAGGTTTGCACAGGGCGGTGACTCGGTCTGTTGGTTTGCCTGTAGTGCCGCGCTACGCTGAGGCCATGTTCGTCGCTCAGAATGAGTACCTGCCGCTTAGGTGGTGCACTGGCCGGTAGCGTCTTCACGTTTTGTGTAGAGTTTGCCAGTGATTTTGTGCTCTTTCCTTTCGGTGGTACTGGTGTAGGTCGTTGTTCTTCATCTGGACGGATGGGCAGTGATACCGATTCGTGTGATGAGTGGCTGGATTTCTTTCCTTTCCTCCCCTTGCGTGCGCTTACCATTTTGGTTACCTCTGATGTCGAGTTTCTTGTAGCCGTTCCTTTCTTCTTTTTTGGTGCCTTAGTGGCACAGGGTGAATCAGCGGAAACGGACGTTGACTTTAGGGGGGTCACATTTTCTGGTGTACTTGGTGCGGCTTCGGGCAATGGAACAGACACCGGACAAGATGGAGATGCCATGGTGATGTTATCTGCAGATGGATCTCGACATGAATGATTTTGATTTTGTAGTATTGCTGCAGGGCAGGTGATCTTGTCAGCGCATTTCGAAGTTCTGCTTAATGTCTTCGCGAGCTGATGAAGCTTCCTCAACTGCTCATTTATGATTGCATTTTTTCCAGCAATCTCTTTTTGCAGTTGGATATTCTGCTTCTTTTCAGCAGCCAGGTGTTCCCGCATTTCCTGCAGTTCTTTCGAGTCGCCATCACAGGAGTATGAGCCGCTGACCTCCTTGAGTTGCGACTCCAGCAACTCTTTGCTCAGAGCATTGTTAATGTCTAATACCCTTTCATATTCTTGCTGATTCTTTTCATAATCGAGGATCGTATCCATTAAAGATTGCTCATTTACCTGAAGCTCTTCTATACTCTGCTGCTTCTTAGTAAGCTCCCTCTTCAATATAGCGTTCGATGCCCACATGTCATCGACCGCCTTCGAGTTCTCCGCTTGCTCGGCGAGAAGCTGCTGGTTCAGCTCCTGCAACTCCTCAAGCTGCCGCAGCAGGGCGGGCATCGGGTCGTCGGTCGCGGAGACCATGTTGGAACGACGTGTGCTCCGCGTATCCATGGGGGACAAAAAAAAAAGGAAGTGCTTTTGGAAGTAAATAAACAATACCTAAATAAATCAATGAATTAAGCAATCGATCAATAAATTTTCAATCAATAACCGTACATATAATTATTGTATGTTGCGTTGAGCGAATGAATTAAAACTAATTAAACAATTTAAATATACACCTTGAGTGATGCTATCCAACTTTTGTTTTGAAAATATGTATCTGCAGACCAAATGTGTAAAAAAAAAAATGTGCTATAAAAGTGAATTTTTTTCAGTTATTAACTGTCATGTTGGTGTACCTAATCCCTGAGTGTGTGTGGCCTATCACTAACGCTATGATACAGAACTGAGGCGGTGACTCTTGTCGACCTAAGTCAATTATCAGGTATATTTGGGTACCTGAGACCACAAGAAAAAACCTAACTATTCTAGCTATTTTGCATCGCAAGTCAATCGTATTTGGTGTGAACACCACGACAGCTCCGAGCAAGTATGAGTCACAGTGCCACAAAAACAACGATCGATTGTGTGTGTGTTATAAATAAAATGTGATTTAAGTAAATAAAAAATAAAAAAAAAACACTACCTGTTTATACTTGTAAACAATTTGCCTAAGCCCGCAGTCGAGTCGATCCAAGGGGGTTAAATAGGTGAAGGGTCAAAAGATGCACGTTACTTACGTTTCGAGTTTGTGTGATCTGTCCTAAGCACAGGTGCTCAGTCGTCAGCTGGAAGATCGGGTCATTCAACTTTGTATAACCTCAAACTAACGCGGTATTTTGTTGCCGGATGCTGCTTGTAGCGATCTGTCGGTGCTACGTGGCCCCTCTTCGTTGCTCGTAGGTAAATAATGTGGATTTGTGGCCCAATACAACAAATAATGACGATGCCAAGCCGTAACGGTCGCTCAGTTAGTTATGCCGGATACTCGAATATTACTTCATTTGCATGGCTAATAACACTTATACATACATTTTTACACTTGTTTTTTCAGATTATAATATTTTTAGCACTAATTAGACGATATTTTTACAATATACAATTAAATTCAATCGTACCACAGTAAATTCAATTTTGACAGCTAGTGTTGCCAGTGACGTATATATAACCACAATAGATACTTACCGTAAAACATTAATAGTAAAGAGTAATAATTTAATATAAATAACTGAATTTTAACTGTGCTCAAACAGTAAACAGTTGCACATAATTATTTAGTGTATTTTTGGAATTTTTGGAACGGGGATTGTTTTTTTTTTCCTGATAATAAATATTGATGGGCTCTTTTAAACGGTTTTATTGATTTAATTTCCTGTAACAAAAATTGCTTTTTCGAAAAAAATTTTTTTTGACAGGACGCAAGTCTGAGAAATGAGAAGTTTTAAACAATCATTGATATCTACATAATGAGAATTTTTAAGGAGTTATAGCAGAAATATCAACGAACTAACGTGGCGCCGTCTACATTGATGCACAAACCTCTTCAGATCTCTTGAGATATTAATTTTTTACGTCCTTCCCTAAATTTTCAGCGAAAACACAAGTTATACAGTTGTTGGGTTCTATTTTTGTATCTTATCAGTAAAGTTAAATTCAAGAACATAAATACAAGGTTGTCATATTTTTGTGTCTCACTCCGCTCAACCAGTCCGAGAACATGCTGGCCATGATAACAGTTTTGTTTTCGTTTAGTTTGGACATAAACTTACCTAATCAAACCTTTACTTTCAACAAGATCCAAGTCATAACGCTATGATTCCCTGCACGCTAAACATGACTGCGCTTTCATAAAACATCTCAGAATACGTTAATACATAGTAATATACTCGACCGTGAGGCAAGGACGCATTAATAAAAATAACTACCCTGTAATAAAAACTAATTTATGAATATACTGCAAGGCTGGACACGACCTAGCACAACAACCATTCGCGGGGTATTGCGTGCCCCAATTTCACCACCTGCTGGTGAACCACCCATGCTTTGTTTAAAATTAATCGTAAATTTTTTTTCGTTTGATAATGTAACTTTTTATTGTAATAAACACAGAACACATACAAATACATACAAGAAACAGATACATATAACAGATAAATAATGAACATTCAAACATATTCCGCGTCGTCACCAACATCGTGTCAACGCAGGTAACAATCAATTTAAAACCACAAATGTGGCACAATTACCACAACTGAGGTGAATTGAGGCATAGTAAATCGGTTTGTTTGTGAATATATTAATAACTCTATGCATATAATTAACGGAGTGATGTTAATTTTTTGTGTTTTTGCCTCCAACTGCACTCCACTCACGTTACATTATCATCCAACAGTTTTGAAAATTCAATGCAGCATACTATCTAACGCTTCAACACCTGACAAATACATGTTGGCATATGCTCAACGATTGCGATGGCTACGTTTCTCACTTAGAACATACATAAAAAAATAAGATTCCGACGAATTGAGAACCTCCTCCTTTTTTGAAGTCGGTTAAAAAAGCAACCTTTACGAGGCACTGGTACGTAATTTTGGGTCGCTCGCTCAGTAAATCTGTTTTGTCACTTCTTCTCAAAACAATCACATTAAATTCTTTAAGATTATCGTCACTGCATCCATCCGTAGTTTTAAAACACACTGCCTTTAACGCGTCATATTATAACACCACTCCACATTCCTGAAAAATAGCTTTCAGCTCCAAGGCAGACGCTTGCACACTATAAATTAGAGGCGAAATCAATATTCCGACCCGGAATAAAATTTATTGGTCTCCAGATACCTCGAGCTGTAGTTACTGGCGTCGACTAGAAAGACGAATTGCAATTTCATAACACATTCAAAACAACTTGACAAAATGGAGATGTGATTAATATTTCGGGAGGTCACAACTTTTTTGGTCACGATAAGGTAAATGGCTTAATCTGGGTCCACATGTTAGAGACCAACCCTCTTATGCTAAATATGTCGGTCTGCATGCGCCCAGTGGTTGCGTTATCTAGATTGGCTATATAAAATATATGTTGGTATGTACATGCTGATGAATATACTAATTGTCTAGAAACATTAATACCTATTAATTAAACAACAATAATCAGTCGGTTTTTTAATAAAAACTTAAATATACCTCAATTTATATATGTAACATAAATCGTCTATAACTACGAAAAGCAACCGAAGATTTTTTCAGTCTTGGTATTGCTAAGCAAGTATGTACTGATACTTTCATGGTTTGTTATTTCCAGCCATTTACCTTATCATATATATTTTTTGTCACTATAACTACTTTTTCAGGCACCTTATCTAGGTAACGCAACCACTTGTCGCAGGCAGACCAACAAATTTAGCTTCAGAGGGTTGGTCTTTATCCTGTGAACCCAGTTTTAGCCATTTACATTATCTTTACCATTTTTGTCGCCACCTCCTAGTCTTTAATTACATATGTGTGTGAGTTTTGGACTGTGAAAGGGTGACCGTTTCGTATGGGATTTTAAATGAAACTTTGAAGTGAGTTAGACGATTAGTTTTTCCGGCAGAATCAAACAGTGTTCTGAGGTCTATTAGATTATGAATTGTTTATTAATGATCCACTGCACTCAGATTTTTCATATTTTACCATTTGCCGGTTCAACAAATTCAAAGAAACTTCGCTGGATTTTTTGTCAACGTCCACTAATTCTAAATTTACAAAAGCGTTTGCCATCGCTAACATACACATGAGTTACTATAGGAGGTACCCGGCTTCGCTCGGGTCAATGACGTTTTCGAGACCATACAAACTTTTATCTCCTATTTCACCCCTTTCGAGTTTAATATTCGACACATTATGTAGCCTATATCCTTCTTCAGACTAGCTCTACCGAAATTCATCGAAATTCTATCAGCGGTTTAGGCGTAAAAACAGAGTAAAAGACAGACAGAGTAACTTTCGAATTAATAATATTAGTATGGATATTGATTGGTATATATTTGTGTTCAGTCAGTCAGTCAGTGGAGCAGGCAAGTCCCCAATAACAGCGATGACACATGAGTCATCTATCATCCATCCATTTTTTGTGTAGTGCGACATATGGCGCATTCCATACTTTCAGTTCAACGACGCCGATGGTTTTTTTTGGCGCTGCTAAATCCGTGTCTGCTGCCTCGGTGCTTTTTGACAATCAATTTGAAAGGGCCAAGGTTCTAGGTTCTGAAAGAAAGGACCCGGGTATAATTTTTTCTCTGTATAAGATGGCAATTTTATAGGTAAGGACGTCAGATCAAATGTAAGGAGATGTGTAGATGCTAGTGCGCCTACTATAGTTCCACATAGATCATTTTGCGCCCCAGCCGGGCGTCGTCTTATAGTTACCACAGCAAATAAAATCCCCATTTATGGAGGTACATTTTACAACCTACCTGTAAAATAAACTCAGACTAGCAGGAATTAATAGCGGGTAACTCGATTTGTTGCAATGGCAACACATGCCTGCGATGGCGGAGGCGCGCTCAGTGACGTTTTGAAATGGCCATTATTGCCCATTTCTTTCTTTTCCGTCCTCGAAGAAATTTCTCACATTCAAGACAGTCTCTCCAACTCCACTTTGGTACACTTTAGGCATTATTTTACGCGTATGAAATACCGAAAATGTTTCTAAAAAGACAGAGCTCAGCATAAGGGATAATCTGACAGCCCAAAAACGATTAAGATGGTTGTTTAGTTCAGGTCTGGTTCTGGCCACGCGCAAAATTAACTATGTGGCACTATAAGAGACCCGCTGTCTCCAATTTTATAAAACTACCAACCCAACTTCGTAAATTTTGGGAATAAGACCTTACAGAATGAACCATATAAAATTCCTTGGTTTGGTAACAAAGATCTCACTAGAGAAGAAATAAAAATTGGATTGAGATTAAGATCTGGCCATTTCCCATTAAATAGTCTCACTCATTTAATGAAAAAAATTGACTCTCCCAACTGTACTGCATGTGACAGACTGGAGGATCAATTTCATGTATTGATAGCATGTAGGTGAAGAATGTATTGATAGCGTGTACCTCATGGAGGCATGGTGTACGAGAAATAAAATTTTGAGAGCCAATGTTATGAGAATTGTATGTACCGATAGAATCTTGTTTTTTAGATTACACGAAGCCCTCGGAAAACCCAACTCTGGGGAATTCCGAGAGGTTATTCATTTCTTCAAGCAGTCACTGACTCTGAGAAACTCTAATTAAGGTGGCCCATCCCGCTCAACTCCCCATACAAACGGGGAAAGAAGATCACGCACATATTACTTGTCGGAGATCCCAAATGTTGCTCAAAATAGCTTTATTTGATCGAACTAGATGTCTGATGACCGTTGGCATTATAAAATTGCGTTTGGTTTCTACTGTATAAGGTCCGAAAGTTCGGATCTTTGGAGGTAGATTACGCAATGATAAAGTAAGAACATCTTAAAAAGATTAGTCATCAGACATAGCTTATTTAATAAAGATTTATAATCTATTTGGTTTTTGTTAGATTTTTGGCTACAGCGGTCGTGGTTTACTTTTAGCTATAAGTTGTTTTGTAATGAAAATTTTCGTAAATCTTACCAAATCATACGCTATGCACATTGTCTTTTTTGTGGACATGTTGCATCTTCATCATGACGGAGCCTGTCTTTTTCTTTGAAACAGAGAAGGTCCCAGAGCGCAACAGCACGGTTTTGTACCGTGCCCGCGATTAAGTTAGTCCCGCCGGGTTGGGCCACCTTAACCTGTAGTGTTATGGTAGTAATATATGAAGGCAATATGGGGCTGACATCATTCCTAAGCGATTAAAGTCCCAACAAAATAAATAGATTTAAAAAAAAACTTCGTAAATGCCACACGCGATCATGGTCACCGACGTATTGAAGGTTCTGTGCGAGTGGGAACCACTGAAGAGAAAGGAAGGAGAAGTGACATGAGGTCGGTATCACGTCTCCACTATATGGTCAAAATTACCATATAATGGTATGGGACTCCGGAGGCTCGTGGTATGCCACACAGTCGAAACATCGCCACAACGCGTGCGAATATGCTCTTAAGGTGGCCCAACCCGGCGACCTCAACTCATTTGCGGGCACGGTACAAAACCGTGCTGTTGCGCTCTGGGACCTTCTCTGTTTCTAAGAATAAGACAGGCTCCGTGATGAGAAAGATGCAACCTGTCCACAAAAAAGACAATGTGCATAGTTTATGATTTGGTAAGATTTACGAAAATTTTAATTTCAAAACGACTTATAGCTAAAAGTAAACCACGACCGCTGTAGTCAAAAATCTAACATAAACCAAATAGATTATAAAACTTGATTAAATAAGCTATGTCTGATGACTAATCTTTTTAAGATGTTCTTACTTTATCATTGCGTAATCCACCTCCAAAGTTATTGTATAAAACGCGCGAAAAATCCGAACTTTCGGACGTTATAACTTGGAAACCAAACACAATTTTACAATGCCAATGGTCATCAGACATCTGCTTCAATCAAATAAAGTTATTTTGAGCAAAATTTTGGATCTCTGACAAGAAATATAGGCGTGATCTTCTTTCCCCTTTTGTATGGGGAGATGAGCGGGTTGGGCCACCTTAAATAGCGTTCGTCAAGACAGTTCCCACACACACACAAACCTTTCAATACGGCTGTGACTATTTGCATGTGTAATGTACGTGCTTGGTAGTTTTGGAGACAGCGGGTCTCATAGTAGGCGCGCTCGATGCCATATCTCCTCCTTTTTTATCTCTGGTGGTAACTGACTTAGCCAACGCATTTCGATGGTAACCTACTTTCATGCGCGGTGGCGATGTTTGGACTGTGTGGCACACGGCGCGCGATTATCTGTGCGATTATCTGCTCACTCTTCCCTTACGGTGGAATCTCGATAACGATCACATGCCACTCCTCTTTCCTTTTATCTCCAGTGGTAAGGACCATGCGGGCAGGTTTATTCATCATACATCGGTGTGTGTGAAAAATGAAAATCCTCGATTCGGCAACGCCCCGGCGAGACCTAAGGCCGGATCTTCAGCTGGATGAGAAGTAGTTCGGTGGCTGTGGCTTCGAAACTCTGCTCCGACCAGCGGCGGAGGCCGCAAATTTCCTGAAATGCTCTAAGGGGTCCTAAAAACGGGATCCGGGAAGGAGTACGGAAGGAGACTACTTCAGTGTCAGGGTCTTCTTGGGTCGTCTTGATCCACAGAACAGTACTGTGCCACCTGGTTGACTGGAACTGGGTGGATATGTCAAGGATATTTGAAAGACTTGAATTCGAGTCTTTCAAGTTTCAAAAGACTTGAAACTTACAAAATTCTGTATTAAACCCTCGTAAGATCCCAACTGGAATATTGCACTCCAGTGTGGTCACCATACTATGCTATTTACAGTGAGCATATTGAAATGATACAAAAGAAGTTCCTCAGATCACTTAACTATCGTCTATTAGGTCAAAGTAAATCATATTTATCTCTCTTGTCTCATTATAATCTTCCCAAACTATCCGACCGGAGAAGTCACCTAGATTTAATGAATCTCTATAAAATTGTCAATAATGTGTACAATTGCAGCGCTCTTACGGAACTAATAGAATTTCGGATTCCATCACGTTTCACACGATGCAACACAATTTTATTTGAGCAACACACGTACCAAAGCGGGAAAAAGAGCCCCTATACATAGAATGTCAAAGCTTTATAATTAGAATGCAGCGGTGGTCGACTGTGACATATTTTTCTATTCGCTGTTTTCGTTCAAGAAAAAAATCAGAAACATCTAATAGTTCTGTTTTATGTATAAAATGTAATGGAGCATACATTTTTTTTTGTATGTTGTTTTAGGTCGTCTTCTTTACAGTTATTTATTTTAATTTTTATTTCACTAATTCTCAAATAACTTCTACACCTTAACACGAGCTGTGTCATATTCACATGATTGTATTAGCACTTTAATGAACCAGTAATCTCATATCACTTGCTTGCGCTTTTACGGAACTAATAGAATTTCGGATTCCATCACGTTTCACACGATGCATCACAATTTTATTTGAGCAACACACGTACCAAAGCGGGAAAAAGAGCCCCTATACATAGAATGTCAAAGCTTTATAATGAGAATGGTCGACTGTGACATATTTTTCGACTCGCTGTTTTCGTTCAAGAAAAAAATCAGAAACATCTAATAGTTCTGTTTTATGTATAAAATGTAATGGAGCATACATTTTTTTTGTATGTTGTTTTAGGTCGTCTTCGTTACAGTTATTTATTTTGATTTTTATTTCACTAATTCTCAAATAACTTCTACACCTTAACACGAGCTGTGTCATATTCACATGATTGTATTAGCACTTTAATGAACCAGTAATCTCATATCACTTGCTTTTTTGTAATTACCTATCTCCAGGTACACTTTTTCTTATTACAAATAACGCCACCTTCAAAATGTATACTTATTCTTGTCTTAGTGAGGGATAGTTTTGAAGACAGATATTTATACTTGTTACCAATTATTTCTTTGTAACTGTGTTTTATTGTCTGCCTTTGTTTTTTCCTCCAATAATAAATAAATAAAATATGATATCGGTGTATAGGCATGGAGGTGAAGAAATTTCCTCACCTCCATGTGTATAGGAGACCAATATAAATTCGGTGGCGGAGAGCTTGCAAGCGAAACGGACCACAAACTAGTTTCAGGATGCAGATCGCAGGTTGAGGGTCGTTGTGGTAGACATATATTGCGAATCGGAACCGAATAATTGGCCTCATAGTTAGAGAAAGCCTGGCGATCCCAATGCTGTATAATCTATCTGTTCGAAGTATTGAGATTTCTCACGATGATATCCTTTTTCATAAATATACATGTGATGTTGGATAAACAAAACCAAAAATTTCAACAACAAAAAAAATAGACTTCAAAGATAAAGTATTCCAATACCAATTAACATGCACTAAAATGTAATGTAGTTACGATTATTGCTATATTTTGAGTCGGCGTCAGCCGGGCACGCGCTGTGCCAGTCAAGAGAACCTTGGCTGACACCGACTCAAAAAATAATAATAATCGTAATTACAAAAATGGCAATTCTTTTTTTACTTTTTAGTGCTTTTTCTTTCGGTCGGTTTTTTGTATTTTTTTTATTTGTTTAGTTTTAGTGAATTAGAAGTACACTAACTTATTTGTGCACTTTCTTTCCAATAAAAAAACAATCTTCGAAATCGGTTGGCGTGATATTGAGTTATTCGTCCATTTGTCGCGCACATACTTAATGCAAATTGAAGACTTATATGATTTTCTCATGAATATCATTGTCACAACTAAACCAAATTTAAACTAAATACGGAAAATACCAGCTTTGAAATAAACAAAAAATAATCAAAATCGGTTCACCCAGGCGAAAGTTCTGAGGTGACAAACATAAAAAAAACACACAGGCGAATTGAGAACCTCCTCCTTTTTTGAAGTCGGTTAAAAATGATCTCAATCAAAGTATCGAAATAAACGAAGTTAGCGTGAAATTCGCAAATTGGTATTCACGAGTGACAGATGACAGCTCTAGCGTGCGTCTTGCGACACTTGCTACTTTGCGTTAGCAGTGTCGCATCCGGATTGGTCAATTTGTAGAATACCATTTCATAGCGGAAAATACGCTGCAAGCGTCAATGACGCAAAATTTCGTCGCGTTCGGAAATTGGCGAAAATGCCGTGAATGTCTCTCCTGGTCGCTTAGCAAAGATCCTTTGTATTGTTGATTCTTAAATGAAAAAGTTATGATTTATGCACAGTGATCTTATTTTTAATCTTTATTTTTATGTACTCTCGAAAAAAGTCGGTTTATTAATTTAAACTTTAAAAAACTCTTATCTAAGCAAAATACATCAAAATTGTATTTAAATTTATTGTTTTATAAAGTTACGGCATCATAGCTATTACACTCAGTAGCATAGCGAGCAAGTGATTTCATACAAATTAAAACACATTGACTTAATTAAAACGTTTTTATTCACAGATTTTAATATTGCATTCGCAGGTATGAATGGAGTAACATATGTTACGTATATCATATCTATAAATTAAGCAATACTATTCGGCATAGTTTATCACCAAAAACAATATTAAAGTTTATTAAGTTATTTAAAGTTGACAAAATTGTGGCTGTGCGTTGCTGTGCATTGCTTTAAACAATTTAACGCTTAATGGAGATCTAACATGATTTTGTTATAATTTGTCTAGTTTTCAATGTCACCAATGATAAATAAAAAAAAGAATATGCGTATGTTTATTAAACATTTTATAATTTCGGTAACAAATGACGCACGCAGTAACAATAATGCGTTGAAATATAATAATCATCAAATACATTTTGATGATTTACATTTCAAAACCGTATGAAGCTGATCCCTTGGTGGATTTTTTTTTAACCAAAATGAGACTGCCTCATTGTAAACATGGATATTGTTATTTTTAAATAACAAAAAGAAGTCAATGCACCAATCACCAATTACATAAAAGTAAGTTCCATTACACCATAATTTAATGATCGTTTACATGCGACCATATCGAGTTGGGAAAATAACTTTTTGGATCATTATAATGATAACAAAATATAAAGTTACACTTGTGACTTTATTTCTTGTTATTCCAGTTACCGTCTTATACATTTTAGGGTTGTTATACATGCGACCTTATCGAGCAGGGAAATGAACTTGTTGGATCATTCATAGTAATAAGAACATATAAAGTTACATTTGTGACTTTATTTGTTGTTATTCCAGTTACCGTCTTATACATTTTAGGGTTGTTATACATGCGACCTTATCGAGCAGGGAAATGAACTTGTTGAATCATTCATAGTAATAACAACATATAAAGTTACATTTGTGACTATATTTGTTGTTATTCCAGTTACCGTCTTATACATTTTAGGGTTGTTATACATGCGACCTTATCGAGCAGGGAAATGAACTTGTTGAATCATTCATAGTAATAACAACATATAAAGTTACATTTGTGACTTTATTTGTTGTTATTCCAGTTACCGTCTTGTACTTTAGGGTAGTATTTTAAGATTGTTATAAATTCGAACTTATCGAGCTGGAAAATAAACTTGTTGGACCATTTATAGTGGTAACAACATTGAAAGTAACATTTGTGACCTTATTTGTTGTTATTCCAGTTACCGTCTTATACAATTTATCAACTCTTTTTGGATGATTAGGGTTGTTATACATGCACCTTGTCGAAATGAGAAATCAACTCTTGTTGGATGATTCAAATGATGACAGCATATAAAGTTACAATTGCGACTTTATTTGTTGTTATTCCAGTTACCGTCTTATACATTTTAGGGTTGTTATACATGCCACCTTATCGAATTGGGAAATCAACTCTTGTTGAATGATTATAAGTGATGACAAAATATAAAGTTACCATTGCGACTTTATTGATTTTTATTCCAGTTACCGGGTTACACATTTTAGGGTTGATATACATGCTACCTTATCGAACTGGGAAATCAACTCTTGTTGGATGAGGATGGCATTCCTAACTTTGTTTGTATCACTCTGACAAAGTTACATGGTAATTTAATTTGTTGTTATTCCAGTTACTGCCTAATAAGTTTTGGGGCTGTAACTGATACAGTTCGCGCCAAACTTAAATGTGCCTCTTAAGCTCGCGCGTTTACCCTATGCTCTTGTATCAATAGCGTGTTTTGTATTCGCAAGGCGCATATAAGTTTGGCGTGCATTACCTATACATAAGACATGTGTGGTGAAAGACTGCTTAGGCAGACGAATTTATTGCTTAAATAACTCTTCTTCGATTCATAACCGAGTTTGGAGATAATTTTATGAGTGTGTGCACTGTCTGACACCGACAAGGTGACTCTTTTTATTCAAACTCGGAAAGAATTAACATTATTGTTTTGCAGAATAAAACGAAATTATTTTAGTTTTTAAAGACCGTTAGAAACATATTTTTTGTTTTGCTTCTACAGAGACACTTAAAAACACATAAATCTACATAACTTAGACTACTAATTACAGGCATAAAACTATACATTGTGTGAAATTTGCCAGAATTAACATATCCGTGCCAGAGAGCGCACACTTTTGTCCAGTACTTATTAATATTATTATATTCTAATTGGTACAGCTTTCGAGTTGAATTGGTACGAATTTTATTTATTTACAGTTGTTTCTTATTTTTCACTTCGTTATTGGTCACAAGCCAAATTGAATCCAAAATAATTTTCGAAGAAAATGGTCAAGTTAGACTCTGACATATAGAATATACTGACGAAAAAATTTTAAAAAAATTTGACGATAGAAATTCGAATAAAGAACCGCTCGACCGACGGAAACAGAATACAATCTACAATGTTACCAAGCTGAAAATAGCTTGCGTATTTTCTTGTTTTCGATTTTCCATTGACTCGACTGAGGAACCCTAATAATTTCGTCATATTCGTACGTCTGTCCATAAAGAACCTGGTCGGTTATGAAGCATGTTTTACTATCAGGAATTAGGAAACCGAAAACGGTTTAAAATCAAGGAGTTACACGACTGTGACATACGGACAGTCGGACGGACGAAATGGCGATTATACGGTATCCTCAGGAACTAGGAACTCTAAAAGTGCGAATTTAGATATAGTTTAAGCATTTCATGTTTGATACACTGCCTTTAGAAAATAAAAAATAGCATTGATTAATAAAAAAAAATATATCGTGATTTAAGCTTTTTCTACAAATACATATGTACGTTTTTTAGCTGACCATAGATCAAATTAGTGAAACCAATAATTTTAATCTATGATCAAATTAATGAATTTCGGGCTTATCTATTAAACTTTATTATATTGTTGTAAAGTTGCTATCTAGTATACTTTTGTGTACTTAACAAGGGCAAACATGTTTGAAACCTAACCTATCTAAAATGTTTTATAGTATGCACGTTTTAATTTTTAAGTGTTGAATTAAATTTTACATAAGAAAAAAGTTTTACCGATATGTATATGTGTTTACTTTAGTGATTCGAAACCTTATTCGAAACCTCTTACTTTAAATGGCTACTTAGATTATTACTTACGCTGAATTTTATATATTGAAATGGCTTAAGCGGATGTTTTGGGAGGTTTTTAATAATAAAAACAAATTTAGATACGATTTTATAATTAGGTTTTATAATAAAAGGGTTTTTCCAAACATTGGAAAGTCAATTCGGTATTAGCCATCCATGTCCGGTTACATAAAAAAAGCTCGAATTAACTCTGATGAAACATTGGCATCGTAGTCACGAAGTGTATGCCTAATGTGGTTTTGTATTTTTTAATATTTAATAAAAAAACACCATTACATTTTTTTAATGCTTTTTCGGAAAGCAAAGCAGAAAGTGTAACCGATCTAAAAATTAACCCAGAAGGTATTCTGTTTTCTCTATCGAAGACACATACAATTTAAAATTTCTGAAGATAACCATCAGGCTATTTATTCAGGATAATCCTATTATAGTATTTTTTATGTTCATGGTCCCACACCTAACTTCACTTTCTGCCTCTTTAATATAGCTTGATTAATATTAAAATACTGTGTATGATACCGGCAAGTCCCAGGAATTACTTCAAAATACATTTTTATATGCAATGTATCAGTTAAATAAAGGAACTAATCATGAGTATTTTCAGTATAGAAAAATACGTGTTTATTTTCAATAAAATTTGATGCAATACATCTTCGCTATGAAGATTATTAATTAGTTTTATTTAAAAAATACTCTAATACTTTAAAATATGAATAGACTACCAAATCACTTCCACGGTTCTAATAAGCAATGAATTTAAGTGAGTAACAAAATTTAACTAGATTTTGCTCATCTACACCAGTGCAATTTATTATCTTGCATAACATTGATGATTTAAAATATTCAATGCTAAAATAATAAAAAAAACGAAACAAAAGTATATTTTTTTGTAATGTGTTTGAAATATTTGAAAGATATTTGTAAATAAAAGGTTAAAAGATACGACAGAGGTTATCGATATGTACAAATCGTGAATACAAATTTATTTCTAGTGAAAAATATGTGCTCAAAGCACTAGCAACTTTAAAAATTATCACGGCCTTCAAATGTTGCAAACAGCACTTACACTACTCTTATCCTAAAAATGTCTATATTCTCGTACTAACACTTACAGTAACGTATCCAAATTCATATATTTAGTAAAGGCATTTTGTCTCTGTAGATAATGTCACGTCGCACATTCTGTATCAAATTATCCATAACCTCGCCAACTCACACTTTACCGAAAAAGCAAACTAAGCGAACATGTGTAAATAAGGATAAAGACAATGGGTAAAATATCGGCAACTACGTCGAAGCAGAAGATTTCCTCTTTTCCACTTTAGATTCTCTCAGCCTACTTTCGTCCAAAGATTCGTTCCGGTCGTGATCCTTAAGTAACGGCGTTCGAGCATCAGTCATGTGCTCTATTAGATTCTTTTCAAGAAAGCCCCTATCTGTTTTGCTGTTAGCAACGAAGCCTCGTCCAGCGATGTCATCCATGAGGTCTCTCTCCGTTAGGTTTTCGCCAGAGATTCGTTTCGGTCTTTCAGCTGGTAGTGTTTCGACTCGTTTGTCGCAGTTGAAAGCCTTGTTGTCGAAGCACTGGGATGCGTTGAGCTGCTGCGCCGCCTTCATCATCGGAAGCGCCATGGCCAGCGCTGGGCTCATGTCGCGAGGGCTTGGGGTCAGGCGGGCAGCGGCGGCGAGATCCATCACCGGCATCAAACCTCCAACTGTTATTGAGGAAAGAATATTTGAAATAAGATTAAAATTGTAAGTAAGGTGAGATGGCTTTTAGAAGGTAACAATACATATATAGCCCCTTGTCCTGACCTGGATGCTCAGGACAAGGGACCTATACCCAAAGCACCTACCGCAGAGAATCAGCGCATCCCTTTGTAGTTGATATTTGACTTTTGAGACCAAATCGTTTTTTAAACTAATTCTCGGCCTTACCGCCAGGGTCTGAAACTGTCTGCCGGCGGATGCCTCATGCCTAAAAGTATGGGAGTTTTCAAACCTAACTTGAACAAGCTCGATAGCTCTGCAATACTCCGCAAATCCGCTGCTATGGGGCCTCGCTGAGAGGGGTGAATTTGGCTTTTCTGAGCGTTTTTGGTCTCTTGGTACGGCAACCCATGCCAGTTTTTCATAAAAAAAAGAAAGGGGAGGGAGAGAAAAACTTCTTGCGAAAACACAAAAAGGGCATTTTGAAAATTGAGCCCAGTTGAGTTGGATGGAATAAAAACATGTATTCGGTAAACATTTGAATGCTAAGCCGAAATGTCACATCATGCCTCTTTCGCTTTCTGTGGATATGAAACAATTCTTTAGAATCACATCCATTAAACTGTACATATATAAGTCTCGTTTTAGCCTCCTCAAAATCCAGTCATTAGTATGTTTGCATGCATATGCTTACAGATAATGTCCTTTGTTGATTTGAGTCTAACATACATTCCAACACAACCACAACCATTTTGGTTCTAAGAATATAGTTTTCTGTATTTATTACCATATTGGTTTTTGATGGAACCTGTTAATATGTCTCTATTAATATAAAACAACAAATATGAAATTGAAAATAAGGAAATGCATTGATTAACTGCATAACATAAAATTTTATCTCAATAAACGACAGGAACATGCTTGAATGTTTTCTTGTCATGCTTCACACTTGAAACAGAAAATATTGTTCACATGTACGTACACACCAATACCAATACAACACCGATATATTTGTAAAGAACCTAGTGAAGTCCGATGTAGTAATGCGTGTACTGGAAATACATTTTAATACATATTCATATGCGAACATATGAATTATTGTCCATATTCGAATAATATGTAGGGTGTAACAGCAGTCACTGCCAAAGTCTCCCAAAGTATACTGCAGTCACTGCCAAAGGCACTAATTACTGTTCGACCGATATATTTTTTAAAATTCTTAATGGAAGATATGAACATTTTATCCGTAGAATATATCAGCATAAATGTTGTCTTTCATGCATCCACAGAAGAGTGAAAAGTGGATTGGACGAACGTAAAACTTCTAAAGCCATTATATTATTTAATGATGTTCGTAACAACATACCAACAGGGTAGCAACATTGAAAGCTTAACATTTTCAGGCGATGCAACAAATAGTGTGTTGGCTTATGAATAATGTATGTGTACCGCAGTGAAGGCTACTGTGTGACTACATCCGTGGTCTTGGTTCCGTTTTGGCTCAGACTCGAGCCTTGGAGATCTGGAATCACTACATACTATTATTTCTGCGTATTTTGATTTAAAATTATGTTTGGACAAAATTATGTGAAAACATTCAAAAAATTTGGGCGGCTCAACAATTTAACGTACAGTAATCCAATTGTCCAACTCTGTTGTTGTTAAAAACGCTAATTATTGCGAGCTCATTTTATGTAGAACAAAAAAGACTTCAGACCATTAAGGTAACTTTTCCAAATTTTATTGATCGTTGAAAAGTTAAACCTGGTATGAGAGTCTTACTGTACGTTAATTTTGAGATAATTATAAAGAAAAAAATAGGTAAATTTACAAAATATATTAAATAGGTCCTATATTTTATAAAATTTCCAACGACATCCTAATTTCTAGGTGGACATACAATATCTAGTTAGTAACACAAGCCAAGCACACTCAAATGAAACACAGAAGCAGATCAACTTTGACATTGAGATGATACAAGAAAGGTAATTAGATTAATCAAACCTTTCGTATGCAGAGTTAACGACGCGGTGGGACCTATGGATGACAGCAGGATGGCAGATGTTGTCTTGGAACATGTCGTCGCAAAGTGCAAGCTTGTATGTAGCCGTCTATAAAGCTTTCGAGTGAATATAAGCATCTAAAGCTCTTTCAATCGCAAAACGATTGGTATGTTTCCAATGCTTAAACAGTCGATTCGTCGTATGCTATAAGGGCATAATAGAAGTAACCAATTTATAAAAAATAAACAACCAAAGATACGTATTTATTGAAATTTCAAACGAGTATATGAATGAAATTGCAGTAAAAGGAAAGATCTCGTGCGTATTTTAAGAATAAATTAAAACATAAGAGAATTTTGAAAATGCATAAAGGTGTAGACTTGATGCATTTATCTATCAACGAATCCAAAGTGCGTTTAGATGATTCTGGTGCACTTATCGGTCCTGCACATCTAGGTGATAGTGGACGATATGTTTAGAGCATGCTCAAGTTTTTTCGTTTGCAGTTGTTCGGTGTCGTTTGAATCATAGCCTCAAGCTCGCTACGATCTCCATCTGTGAAGCATTACGTAACAAAAGCGTTATGTCAGTTTTACGTTTGCATTTTAATACCTCCCATTTTAAATAGGTTCTGAGAAATTTTAACACCCATATTTAGTGCCCATAAAAGTTCTCATAACTTCCTCGTATAAAGGTTATTAAGAGGTTTATGTTATTCTGGTATTTATAGCGTGGCGTTTGTTACTGAACACATACATGAATAGTTAGTGATTCTAAAGCAGTGAACGGTGAAGAAGAGCTATTTCCATTTAGGTGCAAGCAGTTTTGTGGTTCACGAGTGATTGAACCACATTATAGTGTCTATGGACTCGCACTACAAAAATGTAACTTACGTGGGTTATGGACACATTTATACGATTCCATTATCTATAATCCCTTAAGGTTATGCAACAATATTATGATAATGAAAGTGGTCTAGATGACACTTGTATACTAACTACGAGTATACAATATTTTTAACTGCCTTAAAACTCAGAATAAAATCATATTTAGGAAATGCATGAATATTTAAATATCCTCAAAATAAATGCGCGAACTTTACATATTTTTGAGTTTGAATTGTCCGATATAAACTTGGGATATTTCTGCATTTTCATAAATATTAGATGATTAAAATCGTATTCACAATCTGAAAGCTGGAGTATAGAAGTACCTCACCCATATTAGGCGCGATCATGTCTTTGGGATGGTTGGATTTGATTGCGTTCATGCGTCGGTTGGCGGCGGGAGGGCCCGCCCCGCCTGCGCCCCCTGCACCCGGTGTCGCGCCCCCCGGCTGCCCCGGCTGGCCTGAGGTCCGACAGTTAATCTTGTTGACACAGCCAATTGAGGGAACGTGATGAGATTAGAAAAGTTGAACGGAAGATAATTTCTGAGGCTTTAGTAATTAAAATAGCTTAAAATTAATTTATGGCAGACGAACCTAAGTAGGAATTGGACATATTTGCAGGTTTCCCTATAGACAATATTTTCGAAGAGGAGATTGTCTTGCTAGTTACGCAAGGATATACGTGGTTCTATTAAATTGATCTGCCCTATAATTCAGCTAATCACTTAAAGTAATGTTTCGAGTTAATAGCATGGTTGAATGGCTATATATCCAAAATCAATAATCCATAATTACATCCAAATACTAACAATAAAAGTCAAAGTTAGGAGAATATACAATACTATAGACCTATTATAGCACATACCATTATAGGAAAAACATATGTCGTTGGTTTTTAGTTGATAATATTTTTGTCACTAAATCCTGGATGGGACAAAAGGTGCAACTACGACTATGAACTTTTTCCGAGATAAAAGTGAACTAAAGTTCTCGATTTTCTTCTCGAGCGTATTTTAATTACTGATGGCATAAGAGACTGGACGGTATAAGCGATCGTACCGGGTTTGACGGGCGCCCTCACTGGCTCGAACTGCAGCACCCGCCGCCTCTTCTTTGGCAGCTTGGCGCGCGCTTGCGTGTGCGAGTAGTACATCGCGAAGTTCGACACGATGACGGGCACAGGCAGGGCGATTGTCAGCACCTGTCAGTTGTACATAACCTATTATGCTTACTATACATTTACAGTAATGCTGTAACTCAAACTGTACTAACGGTGGGATAGGTACATCTTTGTGATTTTATTTCCGTGCCCTCCAACTAAGCTACGCTTATCACAGAGCCCAAACGACGTGGTCTGCATAACGTCAACGTCAACCAACGTGTGAACGCTGGATTCGAACCCACATCTTCGGCATGACAAGCGGACGATGTACTGTTGTACCAGGGCGCTAATTACTTTGTATCAGATGCTTTCATCTTTTAGTTTTGTATCGTATCATAATGTATATAACAGGCCTAAGGAGGCCCAACCCGGCGGGACTAACTCATTCGCGGGCACGGTTCAAAACCGTGCTGTTGCGCTCTGGGACCTTCTCTGTTTCAATGAATAAGACAGGCTCCATGATGAGGGAGATGCAACATGTCCACAAAAAAGACAATGTGCATAGTGTATGATTTGGTAAGATTTACGAAAATTTTAATTACAAAACAACTTCTAGCTAAAAGTAAACCACGACCGCTGTAGACAAAAATCTAACAAAAACCAAATATCTTGATTAAATAAGCTATATCTGATGACTAATCTTTTTAAGATGTTCTTACTTTATCATTGCGTAATCCACCTCCAAAGTTATTGTATAAAACGCGCGAAAAACTCGAACTTTCGAACCTTATAATGCCAACGGTCATCAGACATCTAGTTCGATCAAATAAAGCTATTTTGAGCAAAATTGGGGATCTTTGACAATTAATATGGGCGTGATCTTCTTTCCCCGTTTGTATGGGACGTTGATCGGGATGGGCCGCCTTAATTGGTAACCGCACTACCTGCGACTTGCTGGTTGCCAGCTTTACCATCTCTTCCACAACTATAATACTTAAAAAAAATTACGTCTGCCGTCTGGCTGTCTGTTCGTTTATAATTAGACTTACCCGATATCGATGCGGTTTGTACCTACATATAGCTTTATACTGCCCGCAACTTAAATGCGAAAAAATAATTAAAATCAACCTGTTTATATGAAGTATTTGCAAAGTAAAAACAGATGTTTTCATCTGTAAAAATAGATAGTCAGCCTCAGTGGCCCAGTGGCGCGACACTTCGGCGATCGCTCTCCGAAGTTAAGCAACGCTGGGTCCGGTCTGGTCTTGGATGGGTGACCATTCGACCGTTGAGAGAGGCTGGCCGTGGTTCGGATTCCACGTTAAACTGTAGGTCTCCTTCCTTACTTACTAGGTGGTAGGGTTTATTAGCCATCCATGTCCAGTCACATAAATAAAAAAAAAAGATGTATTATTTCCACTCTAGCAGGCTTACAAAAAAATCATCCTCCCTTCTCACAAATTCGTAAAAAATTAACTTTTGACTCGGAAACTCGTTATTCTATGAACTCGTTATTTTGTCTAAAATCAAAAATATCTATATATAAAAATATCATAATAGTCAAAATAATTAAGCAATTATAAAATAAAAAATAACAATATTTTCATAATGACTTAAATATAAAAAATACGCTATATAGCTCCGACACGCCTTCTTATGTTAAGCCGGAGACGAAGGTTATTTTTTATTAAATGAGGCGTACATGAAAATTCTCATAATACGAAAATCGATATTAAATATGGGTCTGAAGAGTGGTGAACTCAGTCTCTGGTTAGCAATATTATTGTGTATGGTTATTATACATCTCACTTCTTTATTCTTCATGCGAAGATAAGGACGGATATATTTAAATTATAAAATTATCACTAACCAGAGAGATTGTGCACTCCACCACGTGGGGCAAAGCAACAGAATGCTTGAAACATTATTCGCCGCTCAAGCTGTGTCGTTTTCGGGAAATTGGTCCGCTGTGGAAAATTGTGCTTTTTCTGGACATTATTCTTACCAGAAGCTCAGATATCACGAGATTGAGATTTCAAGTGCCTTTGCACGAAAATAAGAACAAAGAGGATGGGGTTAGTTTTCTGAGAAAATTTCAAACTGGCCTTGTTAAAGTTCGGGTACGCTGGGGAGTAACGTCAACAAGTCGAAAGTCAAGTATTTGAATGGAAGGAAAGTTTTGTAATACTATTAAATGATTTTATTGTTGATTTTAAACTCAAGACTGTCAGTCCAAGAACATATTCAATCAATTTATGACTAAGAATTATTTGAGATTTGTGATTACCATGGTTAAGTACGTGTAGTGCCTACATTTTTTGTTATTTATATTTGATTTATTTATAATCGGACGCTAAAGATTTTATTTTTTAAATTAATAAAGGGAATGCAAAAACCCTCAAGTTTTTTAAAATATTTTTTATTACATCCAATAGTTTTCTTCCCTTAGACGAAAAAAAACAGTTTGTACTCTATTTACGCTTGTATAAGAATTGGCTTTTCAAAACGTCTTTTCACTGTTCGAAAAATCTAAACATAATTAGATATGTTTACGTCCATTATATGAATTCTGAATTAAATCCACTATTTCGATGGTGTAAGGCAATAGCTGTATAAATACATGAATGGGCTTGCTTCATTTTGTCCGGTTAATTTAGGTTAGGTTAGCACTCTCAAGCGTGTTGATGTAATTTTTTATTAGTGTCGATGTAGGAAACGATATGCACCTGCATTGCATTTAAATTAATTAATTTAAATTAATGAAATGAAATTAATGTTAACCATTTCATAATTTACACGGAACCTTGATATATAAAGCAAAATAGATTGAACGTCAGACGACAGAGTTGACGAAAGCCAAGTAGATTTAGAAATTCTAGTATTTTTCATATGTGTTCCTATAGTATTGTTATGCTGACCGTACCCAAATGTAGCGGACCACTCAAAGCATCGGCCGCATTTAGTCAAAGGATATGCCGCGCCAATGACATCCTATTTTAAATCAGTACGCGCCCCATTACTTGAATAGTACATAATCAAAATCAATTAGAATCGGAGCTTCTAGAAAATAGTAATATACATGCCAAGAAAAGATGGATGCCCTTTTATGCCCTCTGATGTGCAAAGAGCAGAACATTCTAGATGTTTCGAGATTAACGTACCAGAGTCATGTAGAACTTTCTGGAGCCACCAACCAATCGTATAAAAGGAAGAACCAGAGTCGCTGATAGGCTAGTTCTATGGCAGCGAAAATAGTGGAAGTGAGTTTTCTTGCGAAGTCTTATGTAGTCACAGTGTATTTTCAGTACAAGTTTCTGTTCAGTTATCTAAATCTTCATAGTTAATCTCACAAATTTCTATAGTTAAATATTAAATAAAAGATGTTAATTTCCGGGCATTATTTTATCCAGCGTACCCTCGGTACTCGTAACAGTATGTTGATAATACATCCTTTATAGTTATAATTGTATTCCTGTGTCTGTAATTTATGCAAACATTTCTACTGTCAGTAAGTACTTGCATCTGCGCATATGCATAATTTAACTAGGTACTTCCGGCGCAATGCTCATAATTTCCCCCGGGATTGGAAGCACGCAACTATCACTGAAATGTATATAAACTTTTGCTAACTATCTGTGGAAACTATAGAGTAAAGCAGGCAATCGTCATTTTAAAAGTTCCGAGTTTCTGAGTTACCCTTTATATTAGCCATGTCTGCGTCAGCCGTGTCCAACTACACTCCACTTGATCCGTAGCATTTTGATGATTGTAAAACATATTGACCAATTGCAGTAATATACACGGTGTTAAACACGTTCGCGACATTCCCGAAAGGGGATTATTTAGGGTCGCATACTGATTCCGAAAACGAAGGATTTTTCTTGTTTTGAGCTTTTGTTTTAAAATTTTCGATTTCAAATACTAGTATGAAAACATAGTAGTTCTAAAGTAGGACATTTTTTAAAATAAATGTGAAAATTTACATTCGGATCGACGCGATACAATTGGCGGCGCGGCGCGCAGTGGCGCGTACAAATGGCGTGCTTACACCATTCCAAAGGGAAATTGTCGCTGAGGTAAAAGTTTGGATTAAATCTGCAATTTTTTTTTACTATTTTAGATTTAATTTTTAAATACAACAAAATGATCAGTACACGAAATAGTTAAATAATCGGTATTAAAATAGTAATGTCGCGAAAAAAATTAACACCGTGTATATTAGTAATAAGACCCCTTAGACCTCCCGTTTAGCTATCCTTTCTGTCAATTGTTTCTGAGTCTAGAATTTAAACGGAGAAAAACATTTGACGAAATGCTGTCCGTGAATAAATATTGGTTTTTCTGTAGAATATGCAATACATGAATTTTAGTAATACTGCGATATTAAAATTATAGTTGTTCGTTTTCTTGTTTTTACTAACATTTAGTTACTAGACAGCTATTTAGAAAATAGCTGTTTTAAGGTTATAAAGTATGTAGTTTAAAGCCACGTATTGGCTTTCTAATACAAATTAGCCAACAATGATATACACAGTTAGATCTATGTGTGAATATCATTATTGTCTAGAAAGTCTAGAAACCAGTCAAGTTTATTTGCGGATTCCTTCATCGAATCCGCGGATCTATCAGTTTATGACGTAACTTGGTGTAGTTTGACTAACAACATTTAAAATTAATGAAATGAAATGAATGTTAACCATTTCATAATTTACACGGAACCTTGATATCTAAAGCAAAATAGATTGAACGTCAGACGACAGAGTTGACGAAAGCCAAGTAGATTTAGAAATTCTAGAATAGCTGTCGCCATTTCAATAAAACAATCTTACGAGATCCCAAAATACAGGACGTCTCGCAATAAATTCGTGTCGCTGGAAGAGGGTTTTCGCGATAGAGACTTCCTTTGTCCACACGCATGCACGTTTCTTCCAACTATTACGACCGTGCCCTGCATTATATGTGTCAAGAGAAAACCGCCTCATTGCGCCGGTCTTACGCGCAAGATTCGCGTAAATAGTATCGCCACGAGAGAGAGAGCGATTCCGCAGCTGTGACATGACGCAGTAGGGTTGTGTGAGGAAATGGGGTAGGTCTCCTTGAGGTAGAGAAGGGACGGGTTGAGAGCGATATTTCATGACAACCGCTTACATTTACATCGCTTAAGACTAGCTTCGCTGTGTGATAGTAATTTTAGCAGTGGTAAATAAATCGAATTTCCGTATACGCATTTTTATTGCGAAGAAAAAATATTCAGATTCCAGATGTGTAATGAGTCCTCCGTAGTACTGCTGACTTTATGAATTACTCATAGTAGAATTGTTGCTTGACTGTGGGGTTTAGTTTGAAACAATACGAGACTGGAAATGCTTAGCTTGCCTTTGGGTAAGCAGAACATTCTGCGGTTAGTAGAATATTTAATATACTGTTGAATTTTATGCATATGAACTGGAAATATTATGTTATATTCAATCTGCTCACCTCTCAGGTAATTTAGAAGGATGGTGGTTAGCCCTTAGATGAAAAAGGAATTCTTTTTCTTTTTTTATTAGATTTATTAGATTATTTTTCATCTAAGGGTTAGCAGCCTACATAAATGGGAAAAATCGAACAATACTTGGACAAAACAGCATTCTAATAAGGTTTCATAATTTATTCTCGAGCTATAAGCGGACAGACAGACATATAGATGGACAAAGAGAAAAGTCAGATGTTAGCGTCTCGTAGCCTAGTGGCGCGGGGACTGGCCTAGCGTACCAGAGGTCTGGGTTCAATTCCGACGTGCACCACTGTCTTTCTCTTTCCGAGTTCGATAAGTGCATTTCGTCACGAATGCGAGCTGCTCCATGGTTCGGAATCCATGTAAAGCTGTAGGTCCCCTTCCCCTACTAGGTGGTGGGTTTAAGCCCGCCGGGTTGGTACCATCGCATTGGATGAAAGATGGTCGAGGCGGCAATAAAAAATTGTCCGTGTTTTCCATCCAGTTCAATGTAGCCATGCTCATAAAGGGAAGGTCCTGGCATGGCACCTAATTCCTTCGGGAATGTGGTGTATTGCGCTAATATCATAACGGTAGTTGTGTGGTATTAGCCATCCATGTCAGGTCGCATAAAAAAAAAAAAAGATTTCATATGAGTGATGAGATCTCATTTATAGTTTTATGAAACAGCTTAGCACCTTGATTCTGTGTTTATTTTCTTACCACCTTGTACACTTGAAGAAATCAGATTATTACATCAAAATTCTGTTCTGTTTTCAAAGAATGGAGTGAAAGGCGGGATCAGGAATCCTTATTGCTCGTGCTAAAATTTAATTCATAGCAGTTTAATTTAATTATGTGATGGTGACGAAGACATTTTAGAGCGTCATTAATCTTAGGAAGTAAGTATTCATTTGACGTGTATTATGTGTATGTTTTACAAGGATCCCAGGGTCGCAAACATACTCAGATATTGATGAGTAACAAATTAAATTGGTTGTTATTTTTAGAGATTGGTTACTCGAATTCACTATTTAGGAGAATAAACTGTCACATAAGAAAGTAATTACAAAAATATGATACATATAAGAACTCACCCCCGCCAGGGCACACAGCGCACCCACGAACATTCCCACGTAGGTCTTCGGTGCCATGTCACCGTAGCCCACCGTCGTCATGGTGACCAGCGCCCACCACAATCCCAGTGGGATACTGTTGAAGTCGTTGTGAGGATTCGTTTGTATCCTCTCAGCGTAATACACCAGACTCGCGAATATCACTATACCCAGCACCAGGAAGAACACCAACAGCGTCAATTCCTTCGCCGAAGCTCTGAACGTCTGTATGAGGATCTTGAGTCCCGAAGAGTGTCTCGTGAGTTTGAATAGTCTCATGATCCTGATTATCGAGAAGAACTCAAGGATGTCGGCGTTCTCTACGTGAGAAGCGTACTTCTGGAGGATGAGATCGATATAGAAGCTAAGCGTGGCGATATAATCGATGACGTTGACGGATGATTTGATGAATTCGCACTTGTTGGGCGATGAGATGAAGCGGACAAGGATCTCGAGGGTGAACCAGGCGTTGCAGACGCACTCGATGTAGAAGAAGGCGACGTGCGCATTGGTCTGGACCTTGTCGAGCGCCCAGCCGGCACTGCGGTTGGCGGTGGTGACGTTATAATTCCGGATGACGGGAACTCGCATATCCGGGTGCGTCTTCAGGCAGAACGAAAGGATGGACACGCAGATGAAGAATACGGATATCACGCCGATGACCTGAAACATAAATGTTGATTTACCACATGGAGGCGTCGTTATAGAGTTTAAGAAGGTGCTGATGTATTCCGGGTAGCCTAGAATAGTATGTTGATACAATTATTACATTCCATTGAAATAAATGTTCAATAACTAAGGTTAGCTTCGATAATAAAAATGTTGTTAAAACTTTGAAGAGATCATCTAATCTAAAGTAATGGTGTACAGTCATCTGAACAATTCATGCGTATGCATACTTTTAGATTATTAAGATCATGGGAGCTTGCACATGATTAAATGTTTACTAAACAAAAATTAGTAGGAGACCGAAAGACGAAAAGGCATGACCTAAAAAAATCTTTTAAGAATGCTAATAAAGTATATCCAATAAAATACAACCATGTAACATAACCAGACTCTCTGTCTAGTGATATATTTTTATGTTTAAACTATTCCTGTATTCATATATTCTATTTTCAAAAACAAACAAAAAGCAATAAAAGTAATAACTATACTTGAATATTTTATGCATATCAGCCTAGGCTGGCTGTCAGATCAGAGAGACATCGCGTACCGGGAAAGTGTCAGTTCGCAAATAAACATCTATTTCATATATTTCGAAATAAAAGTTAAATCTATTCTGCGATGCCTCAATGCAGGTGCAAGTTGGAAATTTCATCAGCCGTCACCGCGGCCGCCTCTCGTCGAGAACTTTATATATCAGTGTGCGCTGCGGCGAGCCGTAAATGTTCAGGTGAGCAGACATTGGGAGCTCCTGTGGGAAAAACTTCCGAGCGTGGCCTATGGACACCGGTCGATTGGGAAAGTTTTCACTCGATATCCCAATTCATAGGAAAGTATAGCAACATTACCGTTTATTTAACACGGATAACTGAGTCCGAAAAACAGAGCTGGTGGCTGCAAGATCACGAATTAAATAATGTGCTTGTGTCAAAAATATGTATCATATGCTATGCGTTGGTAAGACAATATTATTTTTGCACCATATCTATTACGGCAAAGTTTAAAAATCAAATTCAACTTCACTTTCTGCGCCACCAATATGCCATAACCATTCCTCAAGCACTCTCCGTCAACCATACGACAAACCAATTTAGTAAATTGTGTGTGCATGTGAAGAGAAATGCGATGTTGAAGTGGCGGTGACAATGAAAGAGAAATAAAATTTCACGCGAAAAAGCTAGGGGATAAGTACAGAATGTTGTCTCTCAGAATACTGCCCCATTCACAATAATTCGCTTGAAAATAGTGCGTTTGACCAGTTTTCAATGCCTCGAAAAACACGAAAAAACGAGTTGGATAAATATAATACTGTTATGAGCGCTGCTACAAAACATTAGCTCTAGAATATTCGAGCAATGCCTTGAAGGAGATTGTTCTCGACTGCTACGCATTGGGGGCGCGTAGAATACGGTGGAGGGTTCTGGAAGGCAGCTCCACCAATATAAAAGGTGCCCAAAGCGCTGAGGCCGTCAAACATTTGTGAGACACGGAAGCAATGCGATACCAAGCGATAGTGAACTAGCTTTTAAGTGAAACAGTTCAACGAACGATAGTATTTGGAAAGTTTTCTAAGCGACGAATAAAATTGTCGGTTGTGGGTTTACTTGTGAATTGTTTGAAATAAAAGGAAATGATTTACTGTTGGTGTTTTCTTCTCTAATCTACACCCCACCTCCTACCTGTATACCTGTACCAAAAAAATATATACATATGCGTATAATCTTATCATATACCTGTACCAAAAATTTAGATCAAATATGCGTTTGATCTTATCGAAATTTGAGAACGATGGAAACGATGGAAATTGTGACTGCTTTGCGATCACCGAGTTCGGCGATCTACGTGATTGTGATTGATCATGATGTGACTGAATGTGAATTTAAAGACCCGACTATATGATCAGTGCATCCTGTAAAAATGTGGACTCTGACGGTCGCCGTTGTCCAAAGGTTGAAAGTTGCACAGCGAGCAATGGTGCGAGCCATGCTGGGAACGAAGCAATCCACCAACGTACCAAAGAAGTCAATATTGGGGTGGGTAAGCTCAAATATCAGTGGGCTGGTCAAGTCAGCCGAAGAGATGACGATCGTTGGAGTAACCGTGGCGTACACTGGCGGCCGTGGACAGGAAAACGGGGTGTGGGAAGACCACCCGCCAGGTGGGACGACGTCATCAAGTGCGTCGGCGGAAAGCAGTGGTTCCGTACCGCTGAGGGGCGAGAGGACTGGAGAAAAAATGGAGAGGCGTATGTCCATAAGTGGACGCAAACATGTTGACTGAATGACGTTGATGTTGACTGACTGGAATCCTCAAAAAAATTTTTGGTGTTATTTAAAAACTTCACATAATTTTAATTATGTACACATACAAAAAAGTCACACATATTATCTGTGACGGTCTTTTAGAGTTGACCCGTCGACCAATGGCTTCTTATGTGTAATCTATCCGAGAGCTGCATCCGGCTCTAAAGACGGATAAGTAATAATGTGGGTTTAAACTTTACGATCCGGAACTATGGCGCGTCTAGAAGGGTCGAGGATTATAGTCCTGGATCTTTATTATTGCAATGGACCAACACTGAAAGTGGAACATTAAATTGTTGTATAATGTATTGTGTTTGACCCAAATGAAGTTTCAAAGGGGCTCAAAATAGTAAGTTATAAATGATCTAATGGAAGGTAAGTCCTTGGGGGTCGACGGTCTTTTAACGGTTAAACTGTCGTTTCATAAATTTTTAAGAGTTGTAAACGTATTCTTCTAGCCATCATCTTTAATGACTCGCAATAAATCCAATGAGAATGTATTATAATCAAATGATTGAGATGTAATGTATGTATTAGTTAAGTTAAAATAAACAATATGTATTCCGAGATAAAAGCACCAAGCGAAGAATGATAAAATGAAACTGAAAATTCATCCACTCGCTGGTTAATAATATTTACTTAACAAATAATTAAAATATAATGATTTTGATAATGTCAATTTGTGTTCCAATTGCCGCTTTAAGGTGGCCCAACCCGGCGGCCTCAACTCATTTGCGGGCACGGGACAAAACCGTGCTGTTGCGCTCTGGGACCTTCTCTGTCTCTAAGAATAAGGCACGCTCCGTGATGAGGAAGATGCAACCTGTCCACAAAAAAGACAATGTGCATAATATATGATTTGGCAAGATTTACGAAAATTTTAATTTCAAAACGACTTTTAGCTAAAAGTAAACCACGACCGCTGTATTCAAAAATCTAACAAAAACGAAATAGATTCTAAATCTTGATGAAATAAGCTACGTCTGATGACGAATCCTTTTGTAGATGTTCTTACTTTATCATTGCGTAATCCACCTCCAAAGTTATTGTATAAAACGCGCGAAAAATCCGAACTTTCGGACGTTATAACTTCGAAACCAAACACAATTTTACAATGCCAATGGTCATCAGACATCTAGTTCAATCAAATAAAGCTATTTTGAGCAACATTTTGGATCTCTGACAAGAAATATGGGCGTGATCTTCTTTACCCTTTTGTATGGGGAGATGAGCGGGTTGGGCCACCTTAATAGCGAATAGTAAACATACAAGAAACGTGAATCCTTTGGGTCGAATCTTGTATAATGGTACGGAACCCTTCGTGTGCGAATATGACTCGCACTTGACCAGTTTTTTCTTATTCCGGCGTCAAAATAACCATCTTCAAGTTGCTAAGTTTTATTTCTCTCTGGATGACTCCAAGGGACTAAAAAAATTTGGTTTTATTTCGCCCATTAGCCGCATTAGGTGGTGGTTTCCACTGGGTTTGTGGCTCTGTGGCGTTCTGCAGAACATGCCCATGCAAGCTGTATAAGACTGTTTCATAAAATAATCATTGAACAGAGTAGTTCCATCCGTATCTAGACATGTCTGCATGACACAGAGCCAACCTTCAGTCACGAACTCTTCAAGGAGGCAAGCAAGTAAAATGAAATTTGCAAAGCAAGTAAAACCCTCGTAATTGTGTTTCTGTCAATTGGTTACGTCGCCTATTTGCGCCGTTTTTATCATGCTCCAATAATTCTTAGTTTAACTGTACCTCCCATACTGTGAGTACTGGATGACGAAAAAGGAAATTAAAAAGTCACCTCATTTTTAGGGTGACGAATGTGGAAATAAATTTGTTTAGCTTGTGACGTCACGATGACGAAAAAGGAATAACCCCCTCAGTGGCCCAGTGGCGCGATACTTCGGCGATCGCTCTCCGAAGTTAAGCAACGCTGGGTCCGGTCTTGGATGGGTGACCATTCGACCGTTGAGAGAGGCTGGCCGTGGTTCGGATTCCACGTTAAACTGTAGGTCCCTTGCTTACATACTAGGTGGTAGGGTTAATCCCGCCCGGTTTGGTACCATCGCATGGGATGAACGATGGTCGAAGCGGCAATGAAAATTGTCCGTGTTTTCCATTCAGTTCAATGTAGCCGTGCAATATAAGGAAGGTCCTGGCATGGCACCTAGTTCCCATGTGGTGTGTTGGGCTAATACCATGACAGAACTTGTGGTATTAGCCATCCATGTACAGTCACATAAAAATATATATATAAGGTTCGTATATATTTTTTAATATTATATAATAGAACTAATGAAAAAATAATTACAAAGAATGGGGACTTTGCTCCATTAAAGAATTGATGTAATCTTAGGGAACGACGAGTCTAGAAGTCCGAACGGTAAATAAGATAGGTAAAGTTATTCATAAGGAGAGCTGCCAGAGGGCCTAGACTAGATATGTAAGCTATGGAGAAAACGTAATCAAAAAGTTTGAGGTAAGGGGCACATTTGTACGTATGCGTATTTTTTAAGTTGAAACGTAGATATGCGCACTTTAAAGCACTAAATGATACTACAATGTTTTACTTTACTGAAACAATACTTTTTCGACCTGAGCGTCTTCTTATTTGCAAGTTATCAGCTTTTTTCATTGGCCCTAACGCGATACCGGCACATGTTGCACTCAAGTTGGACGACACTCCGCTATCCGTCGAGTTTAGTGTGGGAACTTTAGTGATTGTTTATGACGTCACTGGAACGAATGGAAGTTACGGGATTTATACGGAAGAACGGTTTCGAGGGAAACTTATTATTTTTATTATTGACTAGCTGCGGTACCCGGCTCCGCTCGGGTTAGTGTCGGCTAAATTTTTTCATCATGTATCCATCTACCAAATTTAATCAAGATCGTTTAAGCCGAAATAGCATGATTTAATGAGAAACATCCAATAATTTCCATTGAGAGCTTCGTTGACATTTGGTGGCTATTTAAAAAAAAAGTATTTGCCGCCAGAACCTTTCTGCACTTGCACTGCTACATTGCATACTTAGTAAGTTAGTAACGTGTAACGTAGGTAAGTTTTGCGTGGACTCCAACCCACAGCCAGCCTCAACATCGAAAACGGTAACCCATCCCGAACCTGGCTGCTCCTAGAGATGCTATACGTTGATAAAATACGCATATAAATCGGGTAAGTGGTTCGCAAGTTATAAGAATTTAACACTCACTACTCACCCCTCTGCTAATGAAGCTTTATATTATGTAGCCTATACGTTTTGAGTAGAATCAAGCTAGACGTAGATACAATCCGCATCTAAATCGAGTAATTGCTATTTTATTTCACTGGTCGCACCTCCGGTTTGGCGTGATGCTAAGTAGTCCTAAAGTTGCGGGAAATACTAAGCCGTACTTCGGTACAATTAGTTAAAGTAAGCGCAGGCATCTAATTCGGATGACCGGTTTAAGAGTTATGGAGGAACATACATACATACATACAGAACTGATTTCTAAAAATCGTCAATTTAGTTTTAGTATCATACATAAAGTCTACAAACGAAGTATCTTAGAAAACAAAGCAACTTACTCCATGAACACCACTTACAGATTTATTATTAGTATAGGTGAGTATGAATTGAATTCGTTATGGTATTTTCTTGATGCCGATTGCGTCTTTGTTATATTCAGGGTACATAAAATTCTTTGTTAGAACATTTTAGTCTATGACATTTCGTAATTTGTGTTATTCGTCAAAATAATTAAAAATGTGTAGGAATTTTTTTACCATTTTTTAGTTAAGTCACCTTAAAATATGCAACATGGAATGGAAGGCAGTAACATCTTCTATCATATGAAACCCTCTCAGTACAATATAAAAGCCATCGCTGTCTCGTGTGTGGGATGTTATTGGATTAGTAAGTGCTTCTTTTGATGAGACAGCCACTGGACATAAAGTAAAGGAAATAGTATTTTTGTCGTCCACATTGGGTGAGCAATTCAGTTATGTTTCTGGTTTGGTATTAAAATTATATCCGAAGATGCACTGAACAAAATAATACATAATTTAGAAGAAACGCCTAATTTTCAGATTAAGCAGACGGATCGATGCTACACTCCCACAAAAACCAGCAAATTTCGTAACTAAGCTTCCAGTCATAGTGGTTTTAGCAGAATCCTCTTTTAGTCGAACTTACAAATTATCTCATTCGACGGTTTCGTTATGGCCGGGTGTAATTCAACCAGGAGGTATGCACCATAGCTAGTTTCGGTTACTTTTGCTACATTGGGGCTGGACGGTTTATAAAAGATCGATCACTTGAGCACTGAGCACTGCAAGAGACAATGTCTTGTAGACCTCTTCGACCATATCTCCGACTTGAGCACCAACCAGTAGCAGACGATGTCGTGTTGATTTCTTCTCAACCAAACCTGCGTGGTGTGTTTCCTCCGTACATGCTTCATGTGCAGTTCTAACTGATCAAGTTTCATCAGCTCCAACTGTCGAAATGCGATCGATCTGGCCAGATTGTTATGCTCACCTTCACTGCACTGGGCTCGTCGAAAAGGGACCATATATCCGACTCGAACACCAACCAGTAGCAGACGATGTCATGTTGATTTCTTCGTAACCGAACCTGCGTGGCGTGTCTCCTCCGTAGATGCTTCATGTTCAGTTCTAACTGGTTGAGTATCGTCAGCTCCTCCAACTGTTGAGATGCGACCGATCCGTTCACATTGTAACGCTCACCTTCGCTGCGTTGGAGCTATAGGGCTCGTCGAAGAGCGACCACATCTGCGGTTTGAGCGCCTGCCAGCAGGAGACGGTGCCACGGTAGTAGTCCTCCTCGTAGCCGAACTTGCGTGCTGTCTCCTCCTCTGATGGTTTCTCCGTGTCCAAGTCCAGCCGGTCCAGTACGGCAAGTGTCTCTTGCGTATCGCGATGCTGTTGTAATAAACGGAAAAGTTTAGATATATCGAATTTATCATTTGTGAATGTGTTGAATTCATATATTTAATTTCAATTAAGGGCCGATTTTTCAATCCTCAGATAGTACTTATCGGACTGATAGTAAAAATTCACGTTGTTAAAAAGACGGATATTCATTTCAGGAAATTTATAAATTATATCACAATAATCTGACTATAATTTTGCTAATAAACATATGAACTTACTATATAGAATGGATAAGCAGAAGCGTAAATGAATCCGTGGAATAGTAATCTGGCTGTTTATCTGACTATTGAAAAATCAGCCCTAAATATGCAAAATTTATACTCATACTTAAAATTGTGTTTTTAAGTTTTTGGTAATGGTTTCCACCATATCCAACGTCTCGGTTAGTGTCATCTACTGCTGTACTATTTTCGGCGCTGTTCATATCTTGTCCGACACGACAAATAGTGGTTGACTGCACGTTTGTCGCCGGTTTTGCTAGCACGGCACGTACAACAATCTGTATTGTCGGACCGTGCTCGCGCTAGAGATTGTTTACACTTGCCTGACCGACATCTGCCTTGCTATGTACGGTATTTTTAGTAGGTATTGCAAATTTTGTTGTGGCGGTTGTCTTATACTATTATCAACTTATCTATATACGTTCATGTTCATTTACAATGTCGAACAAGTCAAACACATCTATATTAATCCACCTATACGCTGTGTACATGCACTTCACAAAAATGATAATCTATGTATATAAAAATCGATGTGTGTGGATGTTCGTATGTATGTTATATTTATGGATTCCTAAACGGCTGGACCAATTTTGATTATATCTGTTTCTTGTACAGAGAACGGACATTGTGATGGCAGGATTGAACCGGAAACGCGGGAATGCGGTAATGATAGGCTCAGGAAACAGGAGAGCCTATTTTAAAATATAAGTGTCTGCTTTCTTTCTATATTAATATGGTTTATGAAGTGTATTTCGACAGCCTACAAGCTTACAGATATTTTTTTTTATAATAACAAAAAAAAGGATTTATTTTATTAGAAAGTTATAACCATGAATGGGACTCTAAGGTGTTAAAAATAGATGTCAATGCATTTCATGTAACCACAAGAGCTGCATCGCAATCTCCAGGATATGAGTGAATTCGATGTCGTGAAGTGACTAGAGATTTCCGACATCCGATAAAAAGCCCCCATGACGTGACGTCCGACATTGTCGGAACGAGGGCTAATCCCAACATAAACTGCAATGTGCCGACATACTCATTCTGTTTTCTTAAATATTCTGCTTTAGAAACAGTTACGCAATATGTTTAAAATCCTTTATTAGTTTTTCTGTTTTTGAACATTCCAAAAATTCAAATTCAACTCGAACAATTTCGCAATTTAGTCCAATGAAAACTAACTAAAAAAATGCCGATAAATTCGTCCGTTTCGACTGCATGAATATGCATCGAAATTCGCACGAAACTCGTGGAGTTTTCGTGTTGAAATAAAAAATAGTGTTGAAATAGTAATGTTGCACACATTGCTTTGCTATCCTGTTTTTAAGGTGACCAAAAATCTGCTTAATCATAAAAGCCTTTATTTTGTGTGAAAAATGTGTAATGTTTTGCAAAACACGGCAAACAGTAATTTGTCGCTGCCGCCGACACGCTTGGACATTTACGAGACCGCACTCCGAACGCCAGTGCTTTTCCTTTGTCAGGCGTGTGGCAACACTGACATAAAGCACTGCTTTAGTGGTTTGACACAACGGATATTTACACCGAATACCTTCAGGTTGATGCCTAAGTAAATACTATTAAGATAAAATATCTAAAAGATTTCTGTCACCTCTTTTAGAATTATTCCTGTAGTCGGTATTTTATATTTTCTCTTTTCATACGATGACAGCGGTTGCCACGGATAAGGACTTTGAGCTGTTATCTTGAATTATCTCATCGAAATAATTTATTAGGTATACTTAAATTTGTCGATTCATCATAATGCCACAAAACTTGTCTCCAAAACTTCAGAATAAAGAAAGGAAACAGTATAGTGAAATGAAATTGCATGGTGATATTTGAACACAGCCACCATTTTGTTCGCTACCTACTTCTTGAAAGTAATTATTTTATCTTTTAGTAGAAGCTGCCTGGCGGGACGCGTTACTAATTGTATCACGATACAAGTAATCTTCTTATATTATATGTTATAAACAAGTTACGGTTTTTTCAGTCAAATATATATCTAATCTTGTCGGCGAAGTCGACAACAACGCATGTTCTTAATATTGAACTTGGCTTCCATTTTGATATTTATGTTTTCGTTGGGATTAATAAATCACTGATTACCTAACACCTAGAAATAATCGCACTTTTAACAAAAAGTGACATTTATAATATATTTTTAAATTTCGGTTTGAATCGAGCTATTATTCATATCGAGATTAACCTATAAGACGTATTGGATAAAATATGTGATTGCGTACTGAGCAGAAAGTGATGAATCAAAGGTGTCAAAAAACCTGTCGTTTTTTGGTTCGAAATGACAATGAGTTCAAAATTGACGCAAAGCACCGAAACGTATGTCTAAAATCTATTTTAATACTAACAACATTCCAGACATTTTATAGCTATAATAAAGGATAAATGTATGTACGCTTGCGCTGGGTCATAACCCTGGCATTTATGTGGCTTAACTACGTCGCACAGAAAAGACCTGCAACTAAAATGTTGGATGCACGTAACGTACCAAACAAAGTGTGTAACAAAGAGAATGCACGGCGCATACAAAGTGTTACCGGTGAGGTACACTGAAATGAGACCTTGCCCTATATTTCAAAGGATATCAGGGTGCGGGCTGCCGCAGAATACGAGGTAGTGCTCGTAAAGTTAACGCTCTGGCTAGTCATATCCTGTGGCGACCGTTAGCGAGGGTAGGATCAGATGGAAAAGTGTACCGATCTAAAAAAAGAAGACTTCATGTGTCTATTTTTACCCGACTACGGTAAAGCCAAAAGGAAGGGTTATTATTTGAGCAGTCCGTGTATATATATTTGAATTAACGTATGCTCATATCTAGCGCCTGAACTATTCATCCCAGTTTAATGAATAATAAAACCTTGTAAATAGGAACGAAACAATTTTAAAAACAATAAAGTTAAAAAACGATAACCCGACTAAAAGGTAAGAAACAAGGTAGGCGCTGTTTGATATGATTACTCAGTAAAACGATGATATCAAACGACATCTGCCTTGTTTCTTACCTTTTAAGTCGTGAATCTGTGGTCATACCACTGGACCTTATTTAGAGGATCTTACATTTTTGCTGTTACGCTTAAGTAATATATTAACAAAGCATTTATTTATGAATATTTAAATTTCTCTTAAACATACTTCAATGTTGGTAAAACTGAATCACAAACGCCTATGAAATCCAACGCCTACGCTTACCCGATTTTAGCTTGTTATAGCTCAAAATAATAGCTTGATTTTTCTCATCAAATATAAGGTTGCTTACAAGTCACGCAAACTTGCCTAAGGGGTACACAGTGCTTTTCAGAAAAGTTTGCAAAAACCGTTTTCGTTTTTTTCGTTGGGTTTTAAATCAGGCAGAGGCCCGGGCAATTAAAAGTGAGGAAAACAAATATGAATTTTCTATCTGCTAAATGCACGGGGATCGACGATCTCCGTGGCTGAACGTGAGATACATGCATTGACATCTTTTTCCAATGTTAATATAGAAAGTTGGATACAAATTTGAATAAACATTATATATTTTATTAAATTAAAACTTCTTGGAGAAATAAAAAAATATTCAGCGTCAGATAATTTTTAATAATTTTTGCGATCATCTACTTAAAACAATAGTGGAAAAATGGACGCCAACAGTCATCCAGACTGTTTTGTAATAATATAACAGAACAAAATGTTCAGAAATAAAAAGGCTGCAATGGAAGGATGGTCAGCCGGACAAACGTAAACAAAACTTCATTTTTTTTAGACCCTCAATCCAAAATCCTAAGTTAAGTATGTATGAGGGTCTCATTTGATTCTTGTTAAATTATTCACGTTTATTGGCATGTGTAGGCAAGACGGAAAAGATAAAACTCCTCTAACGTTCTTAAATGGAGCCCAAACCGTACTTATTATTCTGTGCGCGAACGCAAATATTTCACATGTCTGATTGCATTGAAAACGTGATCTGCCCAGCAACGGTTTCAATTAAATCGATATGTCGCAGCCTTTTTGTAAAATAAGCTGTAATGCCAGCCGATTTGAAAATATGCTCGCCGCATTGTCGTCGCACAAACTGCGTCAGTTAGAACGATACCAAAGGCGGCTGCCGCAGATGGCTAATTATTTATTGTTTAATATTTTTTTTATAATATAAAAAAAAATGTATGTTTAAATTGCATTTTGTACAACGCTTACTTTAATTATATCGAGTTCTTTTACAGTTGCGAGCTATGCTTGGCTAAAGCTGGAATATGCATTTTACACGGTTTTGCATTAAATAACTTTATTATTTTTTTACTTAAGAATATCGTTGATTTGGAAACACAAACAGGTACTTTATACTATATTTTTTAATGTCATGTTTGCTTAACTTATTAAACATGTAAATGTTTTCATGTGAATGTCTCATATTCCGAGTCTGCTCCAATAACCAATAAATCCATTTCGTCGTGTACCGAAATGTGATCGGACTGATTCTTATAAAATATCTGTAAACATCGAGTAAGCAATTAAAAAACCTTATGTTTTTATAGAACAAGCTCAAATTATGAAAACATGGAAATCGTAAGAAAATTCCAGATGGTGATGCGAAAGAAAGAAAATGTGAAATATCGGTGGAAGAATTAAATAATAACTATCAAATAACCACCACATTGCATTGCAGCTGATCGTTTGGCTAGCCGTATTTTAGAAAATATTGATTTGTTAATCCACACGATTTACGCTCCACTCCTTTCTAAAACGGCTAAAGGTCGAACAGCTGCATTACAAAATGGCTGGCCCTTTTGGTAATTCGGCTAATATAATGCAACGGTGTTATTTCCAATATGGGTAGACGATTTTATGGTTCCGTGGCCCAAAAGGTTCCAACGGAACCCCATTACTAAGTATCCGCTGTCCGTCCGTCCATCCGTCCGTCCGACCGTCCGTCCGTCTGTCACAGGGCAGGGTCCGTCTGGCAAAGAGTGTGTATTTATTTTGCCGCTGCAAGAAAAAATTGGTAAAATTAAAACATAATAAAAAATAAAGGCCCCATACAAAAAAAACGTGATTTTTGTGTGTTAAATCTTAGACGATGGTACGGAACCCCCCGTGTGCGAGTCCGACTCGCACACGAAGGTTTTCGCCCTCGGTTTTTGATATACATGGTTCTATAATGTTTGATCTTTGAATATGATTGAAATGTTGGCTGTTGGAATGTAATTGTTTTTCACATCCGGGTACATTTATAAAAAAATATATCAAGAAGTTCTAAACCCTATAATTGAATTATACTAATTGACGTTTTTTCTAATTAAAATATACTTGTAATTTTATCACGTGTATTGTTTTCGTCCTACTCTCGCTCCTAGTATGTATCATTATAAAATCGTCACCATGTTGGCGTCAGTACAGTGGAAGTGTGCAACTTGCAGAAAAAAATACTAAAAATCCCCGAGTCAGGTCTGCTGCTAACTACAGCAGGCCAAAGCTTGCGGCGCGTGTCGTGCCGACCCAACCACCCATTGGCGAATGAATAATAAACGGATTCTAACGACTGTGAGAGAATTTACCATGATTTTGATAAATGCGTAAGGATACCCTTGAAATTTGGGTGTATCAATTATTTAATGTTCGTCCTTAGTCCTCAGGTATGCTACAAAACAAAAATAAAATATATATTTATTATGGATCTTTTGTGCCAACCCTACGAAGTAAAAGCAATTGAGTACTGTTGTACTTGTAAGAAAGTGCAAATATTATTCAAAGTAACAAGAATTAGAGAAAATTGAGAGTCAATTAGAATACTCAATTTCTAATAATTGTAACCACATTGATTTTGATATGACGTAGCGTTTCCTTATTTGAGTAAATTAAATGTTGCCAAACAATGTTGCCAAAGGTAATAAGACATTCATCGAAACGTTTGACAAGAAATCCGACAGAGGCTTTAAAAAATAGGCAGATCAACAATGGACTTTTCAGAAGCAGCCTTTCATCGTGAAACTTACCCATACCCTGCTGTACTGCCCTGATTGGGTCATTTAAAATTAGGTACACGGAATAGAAATCCTTCCAAAAACTTGTAATAAAGTTGAGGACACCTTAAATTGTCTGTGCCGAAGAACAAGCTGAGCGGCCAAAAAACCCTTCGTAATAGAACGGGTTGATGGAACAACCTCCAAAAACCCGAATAAAAGCTCTTCAGAAACGTGTTGTGAAAGTCTGTTGTAGTGAAATTAAATACCGCGATCTACCGTGCAATATTTTTCCTCAAGACGGCGCGGCGCGGCGGGCAAGCGAATGGTGGTCGCGCTACCTTCACGCGCACTGCGGCATTGCTATCTCCCGGCGCATCCGCATACTGTTTGAGCAGAGCCGTGTAAATAACCCTGGGCCGTGCCGCGGTACAGAACTTTTAGTAAACGTCTATTGGCTTCCAGACTACACGTAATAAGCTTAGCGGGGGCCAAAAAAAGTACTCAAATGTTTGCAACCCCCATTGCTTTTTCAAAATTGCATATGGTATATTAACGGACGGACAGACGGACAGACGGACGCACATAGCAAAATGTTGATGCTTCCTTGATATATATTAGCAATGAATCTTTTTTATTATCTATTATGGTTCGTTTGGAGACTAAAGCTGCAGGTATAAAAGTATTGTGCATTTGCGACCATTCTGAATTCTATTTATATTAAATCGATACATGGAAATGTTTGCATGTTATCTATGGATTCTAAAACGGCTGGATATATTTGGATGAAATGTTTAGACAATCTGTGTTAGATCCTGTGCAATTTGGAAAAGTTTAGAAGCTCCGATCGGAACCAAAAAAGTTTTGTCCAAAACAAAATAATTGTTTGACCGATTTTGATGAAATTTCCAGATAATCCTTAGATTAGCCTACCGGGTGATCCTGTGCGGCTTGGAAGTGTAGAAGCTCCGCTCGAGTGAAGGTACAAAGTGAAATAACGAGGTCGTGGCCGATTTTGATGAAATTTACAGGCAATCTTCCGATCCTGTGCCGTTTGGAAGTTAAGTTTAGTAGCGATCGGACCAACCGGGTTTTTGTTTATTGTTATTCGTAATTCACATTCAAACCGCAGGGCAAGTACGGGGAATTTCTCTGAGTCTGACTATGAGGCGGATTGCGTGGCGTATGTCATTTCGCAAAACCCGTGCGAAAGCAGGTCGGGTCGCTAGTTATAATATAAAAATCCAAAAAATGAGAGATAAATAAGAGGTCTGAGGCCACCGAGGAGGCAACCGTAATTTGATGTTTTTGCGAAATAATTACATCAAGCCTAGTCGACGTAATCAAATAAACAAACAAATGAAATTGTACAAAGCGAATTAGGGAGGCCTGCGGCGAAGTAAACGTGTATTATGAAATTATTACGAGAACGTGTTGTATTGGCACATATTCTGGGAAGAATGTTTCGAAAGCCTCTGTGCTACATAAGGGTGCTCTTACACAATATATACAAATGTATTTTAGTATTTCGTACAGTACATGTGAGAGCGGTTGCATCCCTTCACAGGTTATAAATAGTTTACTAAATTATGATGTTGAAAGTTCTGGAATCCCCCTGAAAGACTTCTTACCTTGTAGGTTGTTTTATGGAACCTGACATGGATGGCGCATTACACCATATTCCTGAAGGAATTAGGTGCCATGTGTTAGAAATATATTATTTACAAATGGTAACATAAAAGAAATATCCTAATGTAATCGGTTTTTATAATGTATATAATTCTATTTAGTCTCTGCTTAACCTGTCTTTATGTGTGCTCTGTGATTAAAAGTTGTTCGTGGTCAGCCACCTCGCAAATACACTGCGCCAGGACCAAACATTTTGCATGAACGGGGTGGGGAGTTCAACCTAGATCTCTGGCATGCTAATCAAGTCCTTACGAGTCGCTCAGAAAGTGGGGCATGAGTGGGGCAAAATGTCTAGTTAGCCCAGTGCTGGATTAGACTCGTCATACGCATCAACCTGACCCACGGAGATCGTTGAGCTGCGTGACCTGACCGGTCGTTAGAGTCTCGCTCTACGGATCAACCTGACCCGTCGATCTTCAGCCGGAATCCCTCGCGTTCTTTCCAGAGGGTACCCACCTGCGTATACGTCATCCAGCAGCACGGCTCCACCTGGTTGGCGTCCAGCCCCCAGAACTCGAGCTCCTCCTCGAACAGCGGCCCACACACGTCTGTTGGGTAGTGCAGCTTGCCAGTCCTGCAAGTAAGGCGCTCTGTTGGAAAGGTGAATTAGCTTAACCTGTCCATGATCGGCAAAAGGACCTTAGCCTAAATCTGGCCAGAAACGAAATAGGGATTTGCTGCCAGAAGAGCACTAAATTTCCACAATACTCCTAGCCTTTTACAGCACAACAAGCAATTCTCTCTTATGTCTATTTCCTCTAGCACGTGCCTAGCCGAAAATCCACGTGTCTGTTACAATGTAATGTCATGTCAAAAACAACTTTTCTCTACTCCCTGGAGATCTGGTAAGGGGGAAGGCAAAGACCTTTCTCCATACAGCCTCAGTTTCTGTATGTGAGCATGACCTTGAAGCCTAAGCTCCTTCGGCGTAGTCTCAGCTTATCATAAGACCATCCCTTCTCTCCTATTGAAGAAATATGCTTAAAAAAAACGTTCGGATTGTAAGACTGGCTACTAAAATATTTCCTGCTTAGACAAATTAAAATTAAAGTATCTTCAAATAAATCATAGGTCATACAGGTCGCGCATAGAGGTTGCCATTTAATTACAATTTGAAGTTGGTTTTTTTCTGAGGATTATCACTACATAGTATAAAACAAAGTCGATTTCTCTGTCCCTATGTCCCTATATCCCTATATCCCTATGTATGCTTAAATCTTTAAAACTACGCAACGGATTTTGATGCGGTTTTTTTTAATAGATAGAGTGATTGAAGAGGAAGGTTTATAAGTATAATAAAATCCATTAAATAGGGAGAAATACTGTTATTTTTGAGGTTTCCAATGTGATGTCGTAAAAAATTACATTTTTCAGCTTACATTGCAAACGCATGCTGAACCCTACGAGATTTATCAAAATAATGTACAAAGTTCTACCGATGAAAAGGTCTACCGAAAACTCCGCGATGGTATATGTCTATCTCTTATGGATATCCCACAATATTTTTTTTGTCATCTACTTTTTACGACAAATAATGGCTAATTTTCGAAGCGATTTTAACCAATACAGCATTAATCCTTATCGAATTAAATACCTTAAATACATTGTTGATTTAATATAGATCTATATGACCCTGTACAGCATATGATTTAAACGAATATTTTCGAAGATATTACAGATTAAAAATATTCGGGACGTAGCGTTTGCGGCGGGGCGGCGTGGGAGCGTGCCTATAAATAATGCGTCGGAGGCCGCGGTTCTCCCTATAGCACTTTGAATTGATTATTTCTCTAATATCTAATAATCATTTAATAATAATATCTAAGTTTTTTTTATTTCAAATATTTCAATGTAGGAACTCTACGTAAAAAGGGATCATTGTGTCAAAATAATATTTTTTAAAATGATATTATGCCCGTGCAAAGCCGGGACGGGCTGCTAGTCTTATTATATATCTTGAGTAATTAAGGTGAAAAGTACCGAAAACCTCAGGCGTGAATAAAACTTCTGAATTCGAAGAATATGACCGACTTTTAGGTGTTTCTTATGTTGTGACGATTATATATTTTAAGTAAGCCCACATACCTTTATGTTAGGGCCTGAGGACTATGCAAATTATTGCCCGTATAGATAGATTAAGCTCGTTAATTTACTCATTTTGTAAACCATTAATAGTCAAAATACACCTCACAAACAGATAAATCCGCGGATTCGATTAACTCTGTAAAGTAAAAGCCACACCGGTTCATAGATGCATTAAAAACATAAATGAATATGAACTAAACATAATTGTACCTCCAAAAACAAGGACATGTAGGGCGCGTGTGAGGTGTTTTTAGGGTTCCGTACCCAAAAGATGTCAACGGAACAGGACTAAGCCTCCGCTGTCCGTCCGTCCGTCTGTCCGTCCGTCCGTCACAGGGCTGTATTTCATGAACCGTAATAGGTAGTCAGCTGAAAATTTCACAGAGTGTGTATTTATTTTGCCGCTAAAACAACAAATATGTAAAATATAAATATGGGGGCCCCATACAAAAATCATGATATTTTTGAATTAAATCTTGTACGATGGTACCGAACCCTTCATGTGCGAGTCCGACCCGCACTTGGCCTGTTTTTTTAAAAATGGTAAAAAAATTGAGTGATTCATAACTAGTGAATGCTCCTGTGCTGGTATGTAACGAAATGGTTTTCCTTGGGCCGATAATGACGAGAGTCGGCGATGGGTCCGCGTTCAGTTTCTCCCTAAGCAAATAACCCTATTTACTTACAACCGAAATCGGATTTTGGCTACAAATTGACGCGCCTTTACCCTCACAACCGAACGGGAAACGTTTGAGGCAAAAAATACTCACCTACTGTTTGGATTTTGTTTCGGACGAGGCGTAGGTTCGCTGAAGCGCACTTTTGTACAGATTAAGGTCGTAATTTATCGGGGCGGGCCCGAGGGTGGTTTTAATCAGAACGGATCTGGGAGCGAACATAAAGGGTTTTGTATAGGGTTATAATCGTTGCTTTTAAAATATAGGCTCATAGATCGACATTATTCGATTTCGGAGAATTGTACGGTTCGCTGAAGGACGCGAGTAAGCCTACCATGTTAGAGGCTCCGGATTCATGCACACTTTCTGAGCGGCTCGTAGCCCAATGGCGCAGGGACTTGCCTAGCATGCCAGAGGTCTGGGTTCAACTCCCTGCCCGGTCATGCACCGCTGTCTTTCTCTTTGCTGCTCCATGGTTCGGGATTCATTCCCTATTTGGTGGTAGGAATAAGTTGATACCGTTGCATTGGATGAAAGAGGGTCAAGAAATTGTCCGTGTTTCCATCCAGCTCCATGTAGCCGCCCTTATAAAGAACACACACTTATCATCATGACTGTGGGTGTGGTATTAGCACATATGTTCAATTACATTAACCAAATATGTTTATTGTTTTACGGGCCCTTATGCAAATTAAACAAATGCATAGGCTCAGCACAAGCACTTTAATGCTGGTTACAGATTATTAACATGTTTTAAATCGTCGTCAAAGACATTTTAATTTTGAGGAAAGATATTATGTTACACCATTTCTTCCATGCCATTAATTTGCCTGTGTACACATTATTCAGCTTCAATTACACAATGTTTTTTGTAAAAGAAAATAAAAAATAAATAATTGGAGGAATAAATTTACAGAAACTCCGCGTACAAAGCGTACCCTCAAACATTGCTAACGAGCTGTGTAGTTCATTGGTTCAAATATTGTCTAATGGTTATGAAAAATGGCAAAAGGATCTCAAAAAAAAAACCAAACCCTACAGAAATTTAACCTGTCCCCAATTATCAAATCAATAAGTGTTAAAATTCTACATGCTTATAATTGTCGAAATCGATAGCAAAATTTTACTAAATCTGTAGACAACGTAAAGAAAATGTAGTGACTGGGTTGGCGTTATGCCGCTAATGGTATTAGCCAATTCAAAATAAACCCTTTACATTTTCTATAAAAGGGATAACAGAACAAATAATTTATAAAAAAAAATATGTACCTGCACATTTGTAACAGGCTTATATCATGATGGTATTCATTCATATCGGGTTCCATAAAAATATCTACCGAAGCAATAAAAAAAATTTTTTTTATGCAACCCGACAAGGATAGCTAATACCATACAATTACCGTTATGATATTAGCCAAATATACCACATTCCCGCAGGAATTAGGTGTCATGCCAAGACCTACCCTTTGTGAGCACGGCTACATTAAACTGGATGGAAAACACGGACAATTCGACCATCTTTTTATCCAATGCGATCCAACCGGGCAGGCTTAAGCCCTACCACCTAGTAGGGGGAACTACAGTTTTACCTGTATTCCGAATAATGGAGCACTGCTAAATGCTCAATGCTAAAAATCTTAAAACTAAGTTCCCGTGGGCTGGATCTTGCATAATCGGCGTGTAGCCGATAGGGGAGCGTATAGTGATACATAGCGATACGGGATGCATAGTGTGACCGCCGCTAGGTTGCGGCTTCACCGGCGCGGCGTGCGGGCAGAGCCGTGTCAACGCTGGAACAATTGATACACACAAAGCCACTCGCTTGATTAGCACCTCACTGTTTGGTTAGCAAACATATTGGTCAGATCGATTGTCTCAATATTCAATGATGAACATTTGGCGGCAAGTTATACATTTCTGGTCATTAATTACAGTTTCCAGCGTGAAAAGATGTATTTCTGTAGATGAAGCGAAAGAGGTGTGCTGTGATCGTACCGTATGGCGCTCTATCATCTCTGCCTACCCCCCCGGGAAAGTGGCGTGAATATATGTATATATGTAATTACAGTTTGAATCGCAGTGATTTTGCTTAAGTGTTGTTTGAATTACCCGTTTACGACGTCACAGCTAAATTCAATGTTCCGATTAGTATTTTAAGAAAGGCAACAAAAACAATTGTTTTATAATATACCGATTTAAAATTATAAAGGCCAAGCCTTAACAAAGCCACAAATGAATTTCATCTGTGAACTGAAATATAAAACTAAAAGCGTCTGCTTCTAATACCTCAGCACTGCTCCAACTTCATGACACGTTCCTTTTCAGTTCAAGCCCCTCGCCTTTGGAACGAATTACCGTCTGACATACGCGACTCTGAAACTTTATATATTTTCAAAGTTCGCTTAAAAAAGTACTATCTCGAGAGTTATATCTGACCTACCTCAATATCGATCTAGTTGTTGCCTTCGTTTGGTGTCTATTTTTGATCTGCTTGCTCCTTGTATGCCTGATTTATGATTTATGATGTTTGTTAAAATTATGTTTCTTTTAGTTTTAAATTGTCGCATGTTTTAATCTTAAGTTAATGCTTACTTCACTTATTCACCTACCTAAATTATGTTGTTAAATCTAATGGGTGGCCAGGAAGAGATTGCCTCAAGGCAATATGGTGGCCCATTAGATGAAACTAACACTTGTTCAATTATATTAAGTCTACTCTAAGAATGTATGTATAAGTTTCATCTAATAAACAGTTTATTATTATTATTATTATTATTTCATTCCCATGGGACATATTCGGTGAGATTCATAAAATCTGTAGAGCGAAGACAGAAGCCTCCAACCAAACGACAGAGTAAGGATCCAAGGTAGGTCTCGTGTTCTACAGATTCCTTTCTTTAGTTTATGTGTAATGACACAATAAATGACTTCAGGATTGATTTTATTACAGCAGGTTTCAGACAGTTGTCACTAACTTCGGTATGGCAACATTTAGCAGTAGGTATATTACCTCGCAAATTATAAAATTGCAATAACTATTTTGGCTATTAGCCCATCCTCTTCCATCCCACCATCTCGGACGCTCATTCATAACCAGCCCAACCGCATCGGCCAGCCTAACACTGTTTTTTTAAACAAACTTCTAAACCTTACTCACTTTACGAAATTTTTGGGACTAATCAAGCCCGCGCCCGAGCGCAATGGTGGTAAATCCCAAAAAATCGCAAGATTTGATCATAGGATCGTCACACTTCCTGACAAGAATAACCGTTGATAGCGATATTCTAATAATTCTAATTAGACAATTATTAATTCTAATAATAATTGTCTATGATGATTCCAGCATTCCTTTCGTAAATATTGCAAAAAACTTAGGTATTCTGTTAGATGATCGACTGTCCTGGAAACCCCAGGTAAGGGATATCAGCCGCAAACTTTTTATCCGTTTGCACTCTCTTAAACGTTTACAATATTTCCTGCCTATCCAGTGTGATGGTAGAGGGTTGGTGTAATGTTTTTTTTTGTCTTTTCTTGCAACGCGCTGGCCGTTCACACGAAACTAGTTGACATACGGTTGGCATAAAATTCGTGATTTTATGGCTCCACTTTAAATTTGACAGCGTCGCCGTGTCGGGCACGCATAGATGCCACTTGAGGCGATGATACGAAGCGGGTCTGATTTTTTGTAAGATTCCGTTAGGTGTTAGGTATGAATTAGGCAGCGTGGTAAAACAAAACGTTCTATATTGACAAATTGAAACAATACCTACTCGAATGAATATTACGATAGTAGGCAGGCATGTACTATTATTCAAATTTACTACTCTGCAAGTTATATCAGAAACTACTGGTATGGGAAACTTGATTGCAGATATCGCCGACATCGGTTTCTCTACACTCTAGAGTGTAACTCGTGGTGGTGGATGTGGCGCTGGGTGTGAACACTATGTGCTGACATGGATCCGGATGCTGTCACCCTGCTCGATGGAGGGCGCCAAGCTGATGGCATACGCAGGAGCATACACGGATCGTTGGAGTAAATGCAGCCAGTACTATGCGTGTCTTCGCTAATTCATCGATATGATATTTCCTGTGTTGTATTAAATATAGACTGAAAACGCTCAAGAAATGACTGCTAACGCCATCTATTATGGATTGTACGCAACGTCAAAAGTATTGGATATATTTTGAACCCTGTGACTTCGCCCCCTATGAACCACGAGGAGTACTTTATAATTGGTGTGGAAATTCCACCACTGTGAATAAGAACATGAACATTTATGAATCGTGATGAGTGTATTATTGCTAATGTTTCCATTTAAAATAATTGTATTTGATTTATAGTAGTCATAAGTGAACAATAGGTCTATGATAAGCTGGGTTCTCAACTAATGACTTTGCATTCATATTAGAATAAGTAAACTGGCGCCATCTAGAAAGGCTACTAGAACTATAAGATTTAGTTGTATCAAGGTCGATGAGTAACTTGTTACAGTCGATGCTCAGCAGGTGGCGTATCGATTCCCTATAAATAAAATTATAAATATGTGAATATGGAGGGATATCGGGAGGTTGGTAAGGAGATTGATGGAGCGGGGGTGGCACTTGTTCCCTGGACGCCCAGAAGGGCGGTATTCGCTTCAGCTAAAATCAGTGTTGATTTGTTACTAAACTGTAAATAAAAGTTAACTTCAGTGTGCTACGCCAGACTGCAAGCTAAGTTAAGTAAATCAGTTTATGAGTTGTACGGCTTGTTCAAGGCTATTATTCTAGCTCCGTTTAACTGAGTTTCCTTTAAAATTATTTAGAGACCTGGGAAATTGTCCTGTTCACTGTAATTTAACTATATAGATTCGAGTAACACTTAATGAGAATGGGTTTACATTTTTAACGATCTTTACTGGAATTATGGACTTGTCTGATTTATTACTTATTTGAATTGAACATTACGCTATCATTTGTTGATCGACTGTTGTGTGGAGTGTGGGATTTTATTTGACTGTAGTTGATATTTACGTACGTTATTGCCAAGCCGGTTGTATGGTTATGGATGGGATTATTTTATTATTGAGTGTTTAATTAATCCGAAATATTGACTAATAAGATGTTTATTGCGAGTCCAAATGACTAATTAATGGGAAGTTTATTACATAGGAACTTCATAATTTAGTAGAGTAAGTCTTTGATCTAGGGTAATTCTAGATTTATATTACAAAGTGCTAGACTGTCTAAATATAATTAAATTGTGAGAGCTGAGAGAGTTTTTTGTCTGGCCTCTGGGGTTTTCTCTCGAACGGCACAGCTTACGTAGTAACGCATCAGAGGATTGTAATTTTAGAATTAAGAGGATTTCCTTACAAATATATTAAAGTTTATAGAATTGCCGAAAACATATAATAAACATGATAATATGAAAGATCGTATCGAGTTCTTATTTTGGTAGTAATCCTTTTCCGATAGTGAAACTTACTGCTTTGATTTTATTCCAGTAATATAGTTATTTTAGTATCAGTTAGTACAGACAGTCACTTATGAGTCGAGATAATAAAGTTAACATTTCTCTGGGATGACTTTGAAAACCAACTTGCTTTGATCCGCTTTGCTTAGTACTGATTGTGACATAGTTTACCAAGCACACTGATAAAAGTTTGACACCTGAAAGCGAGATTCGGGCCACCTGAAAATAGTGCACTGAGTTGAACCCTAAGGTACCTTATAGTTCGGGTTTTAACATTCCACTCTATAAACAATCCCGAAGGAATGCATTCCACATAGAAAATAATAAATAAAAGGGCAACTCCTCTGGACCTGACTTTACGTCAGCCAGATTATATTATGGAGTCTCGAGACGAGTGAGGTGCAACCCGTTCTCAATGCTTGATGGTATCCAAAGGATGTTTCACACATACTAGGTGGGCTCTTGCATGTTCTGAAATCGGTGATTGGCGAAGTATTACACCAGGAAGACGCCAGCATACCAATCAGTTCTCCTGTGGCTTGCTCTAGTGAATACATCGGATCTAGGTCTTACTGCTGTTTAGTGTGATTCTATTTACTCCTTGCTAACTCCAGTTACTGGGTCTATTTACTGTACACCCAAGCTGCACGTAATAGAATATTCTATGACCTAACAGACGAGTTCTGGGCTCGTGCTGGCGACTAGTTAAAATTACAGCGCCACGAATAACCGTTCATTACTTAAGTTTACATTAAACCTTGATTAAATAACCGTTCATTTCTCTGTTCATATTACTGGTTATCTGTCCCAAATGAAAACCAGGAATACATTATTCAGGTTTAATTAAAATATATTAAAAGATAAAATAGGCTTATTTAACGCAGTAAGTGACCTTCAGTTACTTTAGAATAGATTTTATAGTTAGGCGGGCCTCACTCTCTTGTATTATTAAATTTGGAAAATTAAGGGAAGTATAGCTCGTAACGAGATGGGGAGGTTGTACTAGGGTTTGGTGTCATTAGTTCATCAACAAGTGTGCATTACGGCCAACTAGACAAATAGAGAAGAGAAGGACAGCTAGACATACAGTTACACCAGACCAAGATAATACTTGCACAATCTCTACTTCTCCCATTGCTTGATTATGCCGACACATGTTACTTGGACGTCTCGCAGGACATGCTAGATAAACTAACTGGAACGACTACAGAACGTGTGCATTCGTTTCATTTATGGTTTACGCAAGTTTGACCATATTTCAGAATTCCGAGCTAGACTGAACTAGCTTCCAATTAGATATCGAAGGGACTGTCACATTCTATTTATGTTATATCGCATTCTTCATGATACTCATGCTCCCTCGTATCTACGTGAAAAATTTTCGTTCCTTTCAGAACATGGCCTATCCCTCCGTTCCCTTGAGTGTAAGACCTTGGCAATCCCTGAGCACCGTTCATCATTTACAGTTCAGGCTGCCAGACTTTGGAATAAGCTGCCCGACGAAGTAAGAGTAAGTGAATCTGTAAATTCATTTAAGTACAGAGTTAAGAACATATTTAAGCAGAAAAAAAATTATGTTATCTAATGTTTATTTGTATATCACATCAGTGTTTAATTATCGTTTAGAAAATTTACTGTAGTTGCGAATGAGTGTGTCTATGATTTTCATTTATAAGTCTTTTTTTTATATAGTCTCGTTTTTTAATAATTTTAAGAAAATTTATTTTTTATGTTTAACTTCTACTACTCTATACACTTTCTTTTTCGGTAGGGTTAGTTGTAAGATATTGCTTTTTAGCGATAAGCTCGCCCTTTACATGTATGTATCAAAGAGTAAATATATAAAAAAAATGGTGCTTTTTTTTTATGCGTCCTGACATGGATGGCTAATACCACACAACTACCGTTATGATATTAGCCCAATACACCTCATTCCCGAAGGAATTTGGTGCCATGCCAGGACCTTCCCTTTATGAGCACGGCTACATTGAACTGGATGGAAAACGCGGACAATTTTTCATTGCCGCTTTGACCATCTTTTCATCCAATGCGATGGTACCAACCCGGGCGGGCATACACCCTACCACCTAGTAGGGGAAGGGGACATACAGTTTTACATGGATTCCGAACCATGGAGCAGCTCGCATTCGTAACGAAATGCACTTATCGAACTCGGAAAGAGAAAGAAAGTGGTGCATGTCGGTATTGAACCCAGATCTAGGGTTCAATACACCCAGAGCTAGTGGAGATCAGCGATAGCTATCCGTGACCTACCCCATCGACCCGCAACCGAGCGTCCTGAGCGAAAACAGACCAATTAGCGGACGAAGCGTCTAATCGAATCAGCGCCATCTGCCGAGCCGTGCGCAACAACAGAAAAGAGTGGGACTATTTTTAATAACTACATTTACTACGGCAGTAGCTTCAACATTGGGAAATTAAAAAAAATGCTATACGCATCAACAAAATTTAATAAATTAACTTTATTTTTTATTATTGCTGTAACGTTGTTATTGTTGCAACGTAATTCGTTTAATTAATCTATTTATGTCTGATTAGGTTTATTAATTTACTATATTATATAGACCTGATTAATACCACCACGGACTTGTAATTTTGGTACACGGAGACCTCCATCACGGATATCTCCGTGTATCACATTACTGTAATGACATTAGCCCAAACTACCAAATAACTAGGTGCCATTCCAGGACCTTCTTAATATTGCACACTTACATCGAACTGGGTGGAAAACACTAACAATTCATTGGCGATTTGACCATCGTTAATTCAATCCTATGGTACCACAGGGCACGATTAGCCGTACCATCTAAGGTAAGGAAAGTGACTTAGGGCCGAGTGCACGAAAGAACAAAATATCAAAATTAACGTCAAAGTATGATCAAACACGTCACTTTATGTGAACATTATGGAAGGAACTCTATGCGGACAACTGAAAGTGACGTGTTTAAACATTGATTAACTCAGCCGTTTTTTGTGCAACCGGGGCTTACAGTTTTAAGTTTAATCCGAACCACAAACTTCGAGTCACTTAATCGTCTTGTGAAAAATGGAGCGGACTCAATTATGTTATTTGGGGACGAATGAAGGAACATTAAAACTTTTGGAAGACGTGAAAAACAAGATATTTCTTTCTTTAAAACGCAGGGTCGTGTGAAAAGAAATAATCAATACACACGTGTGAAGGGAGGAAACGAAAATGTAACAGAAATCATTTTGAAACAATAAACATTTTCAAACTAAGGAATCCTTTGATTCCATAGTTATAAATATGTTTTAAGCTCCTGCATATCTAATCCATATCCGACCTCGGCAGCGGAAAGAACATTTATGATTGAAAACCATCCCTCCGAACTCCAAAATTGTAAACTGAAGAGCGATCAAACCTGAGATCAAACTAACCACAGGTATCAAGCAGGACCTCACAACCCTTTTAACCTTCCCACAACTCCGTTTTGGCATTCCGACCCCGACGAGAGATGATTAATTTGCTCAGATACGACCGTCATAAAGTATCAATCAGAACGGTCACCCTCAGAAATCGGCGCTTTAGGGAATACCGTTATAATAAATCTTCGTATCCGAACATTTGCCCTAAAATCAAACGAGCGAACATTTCATTTTATGTAAATGACTACGGTTTTTGGTAATCGTTTCATTGATTTCAAATTTAGAGTAATATTGAAATTAACGAGATGTAAAGGAAGTTGAACGTTCACTTTTATTGAGAGCATCCTCTTAATCGGTACAAACCTATAGAAGCCCGTTGGCTCGATTAGTCTCGAAACGAGTTTTTTTCTTACGCATACTGGGTCGATTTTAGCCTAAGAGTAGTTGCGAGACCAAATACTTAAAATATTTGTCTACCGAGGCACGCACTTTAATATCGGTGGTTGGTTATTAGATCGTAAAAGAGTGTCAATACAAAGTGTAATTGAATAGAACTTAACGAGTAACTATAATGCCTTATAAAACTAAAAATATTTGAATTGTGATAATGCTAGTCTCAAATGGAAGGTGCTATGCATTTCGAACCGGCACGCATGTCGGTCGGAGAAGTATTCGTTAAGCACAGGAGCGTAGTAAGCAAGCTCCTCCGTCAGCCGCAGCAACCGCGTCACCGGTTTCTTCTTCAGCTACACCTTATTCATCTCCTGGAACATATTCGAAAGTAGTACGCACCTATAGTTGTTGAGCACCTGCGTGAACACGCCTGGGTGCTGGTCGAAGAAGTATTTCTTAAGCACGGGGGCGTAGTTAGCAAGCGCCTCCGTCAGCCGCAGCAACCGCATCACCCGTTTCTTCTTCAGCTACACCTTATACATCTCCTGGAACATATTCGAAAGCAGTACACACCTATAGTAGTTGAGCACCTGCGTGAACACGCCTGGGTGCTAGTCGAAGAAGTATTACTCAAGCACGGGGGCGTAGTTAGCAATCGCCTCCGTCAGCCGCAGCAACCGCATCACCCGTTTCTTCTTCAGCTACATCTTATACATCTTCTGGAACATATTCGAAAGCAGTACGCACCTAAAGTAGTTGAGCACCTGCGTGAACACGCCTGGGTGCTGGTCGAAGAAGTATTCCTTAAGCACCGGGGCGTAGTTAGCAAGCACCTCCGTCAGCCGCAGCAACCGCGTCAACCGTTTCTTCTTCAGCTACACCTTATACATCTCCTGGAACATATTCGAAAGCAGTACGCACCTTTGAGCACCTGCCCGAACACGCCCGGGCGCCGGTTGAAGAAGTATTAGTTGAGCAGGGGGTCGTAGTTGGCGAGCGCCTCCGTCAGCCGTATCGCCGAGAGCTTCTTCATCTTTTCTTTTTACATCTTTTCTAGCATGTTCAACAGCAATACGCACCTATAGTAGTTGAGCACCTGCGCGAACACGCCCGGGTGCCGGTCGAAGAAGTATTCGTTAAGCACGGGGTCGTAGTTGGCGAGCGCCTCCGTCAGCCGCGACAGCCTCGTCGCTGGGATCTTCTTCAACGTCGCCTTATACGTCTCGTGGCGGATGCCACCCACGTTGAGAACAACGCGGTTCTCCGCGTCCATGTTCAGGAGATTCATCTCTGAAAACAAATAAAAGTACTCATGTTAAAAACGTCCATCTATAATTTATTCAGAGAAAGACAATATCTATGGTCAACAATAGAATAAGGAATTAACAATAAACAGAAAATTTCAAGGTTGCACTTGGCATTACCTCTTTGAATTTCCACGTTTATGCTGTGAATAAAATATATTTTGGACCTTTCCGTGATTCAGGAAAGGTTAGTTTGTTACAATTTTATGATTGCAAATTTCATGCTTATCTTTTTTTACTCTGTTCCTGTCTGTTTCAACAAAATTGTAATAGGTTTCCTTTTACTGAGTAAAAAGTATTCAGTATGTTTGATATTTTTTTTGGTTTAGTATTATTCTTTTATCAGTTGAATGTGCAATTGTTAATATGTACAATTATTCGTTTTATGATTTTGTTGTTATTTTTTAATAAACAAATTTCGTTTTTTCTTTTCCTTCTATGCTATGATTATTAAAAATACCTTAATGACAATGGAAAACTAAGTCAGGCATTTATATTAATTAGACAATTAAAATACTATCTTTCTTCTTAGGTAGCTTTAAGATAACAAACATTAATCCGATCTCATCGTTTGAAGCAAGATAATATCTAGACGAGGAGTACTCCAACTTAATTAAAGTCGACAGCGTTATAAGCGCACCCTCTGTTGGCAGACTCGAATTTAGATGAGAATGTTTAGATACAGTTGGAAAGTGTTCAGCATAAATTTCTTTCTTCCACAATGTAAGTAGAAAATATCACAGATGTAATATTTTCTACTACAGATTTACTTTAAATCGTTAAGGAAATATAAACATTTGGATAAACGTATCAATGGATAATAATAATTTATAATAATATGTGCGGTGACGTGGGTGGGGCAAAATATAGATTGGTACATTTTCTGCTAGGAATGTAATGGATATCATCAGACATTATGTTAACTAAACGTAATTTGTCGCAAAATAGTTCAAAGTGATGTAAATGATGTGTGGAGTTCTAGAAAAGGAATCAATAATTGCGTTCATATATCCTTAGACCTATCTCTCGTGATACCAGTGAAATGACTCACAGAGGGACAAAATGATTGGACCCCTACAAAGCCTTTGCTAGCTAACAAGCGCTTTGAACTGAAATGTTGTTGAGGGCATATTATTTTCGTAAAATACATTGCCATCGGACGATGGGGGGTTTGCTTTTATTGTCTTAATTTTCTAGTTTTCCTATTAATTGTGAGACTTGAGAATGAAAATATGAGGTTTCCGTTGTAATTAACAAGGAGCTGTGATCTTAAAAGTGTGTCCCCTAGTCGCAGCATATTTCTACTGACATATTAATGATGTAAACGACCGTCGATCATATTTATAAGCTTACGCAGTTTTCTACATGTTTTATTAAATGGTAAAAGCCCCGTTAATATCTGAACTATATCTTCGAGATATTAGCATTTGAATACTGTCGAAAGTGTACATTTTCCGTACATTTAATTTTGTTATATTTTATTCAAGGAATTTTCAACGATTAAAAAATAAAAAAAACATGAAAATTTTCTTCAATATCGAATATAGATTACGTAATTTTTTTAAAACGGACTGAGTTTCGTTTACAACCTGCATAATTCACAATATTATTCGAATTTGTTACACTTATATTCAACTGTATTATGTAGTCTCTTTAAAGTTCAGGTTCACATCAGTGACAGGTTCAGTAACAGGTTCGATTCCCGCCCTGGGTTGATACCATCGCTTTGCAGAAAAATGTGGTCGAAGCGGCATTGAAAAATGGTTCGCATTTCAGTTCAATATAGCGCTGACAGAGCACCGAATTCTTTAGATATTGCGTTGGATTGGGCTTAGACCATGAGAGCAGGTGTGATAATATGTTAAATAATAAAAAATATACGGACCTAATCTGGGTGGTCTTTCCGATTTCTGCGCATGAACCCACCGGTCAATAGATATTTTTTTACCACTTTCAAGTTACAATATGTACGGTGCACTTATGACCTAAATTCTTCAGCCAAAATTACACATATGATTGATTGGGCTACCTATTTAGGTATACGCCGATCGCTGATGCTTCTTATGTTGCTATTGGCGACGACACACAACAGCGCAACGCTTTGCAACATTTTTTCGCTGTCGTTAAGTTCGTTAGGTCGTTAGCGTTTCCTTTGTAACGCCACCGCCTGCGGCGCTGCCCGCATCCGGGGACTAAAAGCCTTTAACGACAGCAATTAATATCTTTCATGGGCGTGGTAAATATTTATTTCATTGGCGGTTTCTCAGAGTTATCGAAGAGCTTTGAAAATCTGCATGGTGACACAACTCGTGAGCGGCTCGTAGCCTGGTGGCGCGGGGACCGGCCTAGCGTACCAGAGGCCCGGGTTCAATACCAACTTGCACCACTGTCTTTCTCTTTCAGAGTTCGATAAGTGCATTTCGTCACGAATGCGAGCTGCTCCATGGTTCGGAATCCATGTAAAACTGTAGGTCCCCTTCCCCTACTAGGTGGTAGGGTTTAAGCCCACCCGGGTTGGTACCATCGCATTGGATGAAAAGATGGTCGAAGCGGCAATGAAAAATTGTCCGTGTTTTCCATCCAGTTCAATGTAGCCGTGCTCATAAAGGGAAGGTCCTGGCATGGCACCTAATTCCTTCGGGATTGTGGTGTATTGGGCTAATATCATAACGGTAGTTGTGTGGTATTAGCCATCCATGTCAGGTCGCATAAAAAAAAAAAAAAAAGTCGGTGATTTCTCCGTGTTTTTATTGCGTCACGGGTTTTCCATTCGATCGTGTTACATAAGCGTGACAATCATTTTAGTGTAAACAGCGATTAGAAAGATTGAAGCAATTTCAGATTTTGAATAAATGTAGAACAATGTTTCATTCAAGGAAATATACTTTTTCGTACTAAGCAGGTACGTCGCTTATTCCGAAAATGTGATATGTATGCATGTAAAATCGACCGAGAAGCAAGGGCACATTAAAGAAAGAGCGCAGTAAAAAGTACTACTTTACGAATACACTGCAAAGCTGGACTCGAACCAGCAAAACATATGATAATTTCGCCACCTGCCGAAACTTCTTCTTCATCTAGATCAGGATTGGAAAACGCGACTTTTGGTTTACATGGTTCGGTGCTGCTCTATATGGTTGGACATGGTTAATAATAATTTTGAAAAGTCGTGGAACACCGGAAAGAAGAGAAGCTATTAAGTATTTTTAATATTTCGGATTTCATTCGGTACTAACATTGCAGCAAGTTGCTCTACTTGCTGCAATATCTGACGATTTAGACGTCACGACAAATCCAGCAACACGGTTTATTGACCCATTAATGGAGCAATAGATTGCCCGCATTTCTCGAGCGATGTTCACGGATACGTAGCAGTTAGATATACAACTCACCGGCGCGACACGAAAAGTATGGGCGATGTCGGTAGCTCAGTGGTGCGACGCCTTGCGATTCGATAAGCTGGGTAGGCACCTCTGAGCGCGGTTGGTTCAGGATGGGTGACCATTCTAAATCGTTTAGGCTGGCCGTGGTTCAGATTCCACGTACAACTGTACGTCCCGCGTATCCGGGTTAGTACCATCGCATTGAAGGTCCGATGGTCGAAGCGGCAATGAAAATTGTCCGTGTTTTCCATCCAGTTCAATTTAACCGAGCAGTAAAAGGAAGGTCTTGGCGTGGCACCTAGTTCTCACGTGGTGTCTCAAAATTTGGAGCAATATCGTTTCATATCGCCGGTATAATTGCCGATATTGTATTGGGGTATATTGCTCCATTATTAGGGTTCTGTACTCTAAGGGTGCCAACGGAACCTTATTACTAAGCCTCTGCTGTCCGTCCGTCCGTCCGTTTGTCCGTCCCTCAAAGGAATGTATCTCATGAACCGTAATAGGCAGGCAGCTGAAAATTTCACAGAGTGTGTATTTATTTTGCCGCTATAAAAACAAAAAGATTAAATAAAAGAAATTAAAGGGGTTAAGATTAAAATTTAATAAAACAAGTGTTTTTTTTGTTTTAAGTCTTGTACGATGGTACGGAACCCTTTGTGTGCGTGTCCGACTCTCACTTGGTCGGTTTTTGATCCACTGTGTTTGGCAAAAGTTTAATTAATTGCCTCAAACATTGTCCATTGATTGTTGGCAACGCCCGCAAGTGACTCACCGGCGCGTCACGGTCGCGGCGCGACCCCGGCAGCGGCGGCGGCGGCGGCTCACGGCCCGCGGCGGCGGCATCGTCCCCGGCGGCACCCGGCCGCCCCCGCGCGCCCCGCGCCCGCCCTCATGCCCCGCGACCCCGCCGCCTGCGGACAAGTGGCGCGAGTCAGCGGGAGCGACTGCAGTGGGGCTCAGCTTGAAATTCTTTCACCCATAGACCTGGCATAGCGCGCTGTGCTTACAAGACGAACAAAGCGTGGGTGTGAGACGTCCACTCGAGTACCACCATAGACCTAGCATAGCGCGCTGTGCTTACAAGGCGAATAAAGCGTGGGAGGGAGCGTCGACTGCTACGGCCATCACGGCCTGGCATGCCAGCGAAGTGCTGGTCGTTTACCACGCCATTCCGCTATCAACAACATAATCAAAAGGTCTTTAAATTCTGCTGGTATGCCTAGCCTGTTAGAACCTCCAGGGCTTTGCCGGTCAGATGGAAAGAGACCAGATGGCATGACGCTGGTTCCTTGGTCTAAGGGAAAGGCGTTGTTGTGGGATGCTACGTGCATCGATACGCTAGCGCCAAGCCATGTCCTCGCTTCCTCGCAGGCGTCCGGGGCTGCCGCGGCCTCCGCCGTGCTACGTAAGCGAAAAAAGTACGAATTCCTACTACCCCTCTTTGAATTTCTACCTTTTGCGGTGGAAACCCTTGGCGCGTGGTCCCCCGATGCTTAACTTTTTCAGTTGCACTTGGTAACCTGTTAAGTGAAGCATCGGGTGATTCACGCTCCAAAGCATTCTTTATTCGCCGCATAAGCGTGGAAATTCAAAGAGGTAATGCCATAAGTGTATAAGGGACAATGGCAGCCTCGGATAAATGTAATGAAATTTTCTATTTAGTTTAATTTTAATTTCTTATTCTATTATTAACCCTGTATATTCTCTATATTTGCAATAAATTACGTCCACTCGAGTACCACCGTAGACCTAGGACAGCGCGCTGTGCTTACAAGACGAACATAGCGTGGGAGTGAGACGTCCACTCGAGTATCACCATAGACCTTGTATAGCGTGCTGTGCTTGCAAGACGAACAAAGCGTGGGAGTGAGACGTCCACTCGAGTACCACCATAGATCTGGCATAGCGCGCTGTGCTTGCTTACAAGACGAACAAAGCGGGGGAGTGAGATGTCAACTCGAGTACCACTACCGCGAGTTAGAGGGTGATCACACATCTGCCCGATGAGACAAGTTCTGAAATCGTCATGATTACATTGGAGTCGCGCTCATGGAATGAGAAATGTTCCTTTGTGAAATCTTTATGATTTCTCTAGTTTTCCTTAAAGAAAGCATGGTCACCTGTGGATAGATTTTTTAGTGAACGGGAGTAAAAAACTCCGACAGAAACCCTTTTGTGATGGTAAGTAAGGGGTGACTGATTCTTTGTCAATCGAATTTCTTAGCTTATCGTCAATATTGTAAAGTAAAACTTAACACATAACTTCAGATCACTATTTTGAAGTTACGCAGCTTAGAATTGTTTTTGAGTAAAAAAAGATATTTCAGTACATTTCGTTTAAAACGATTTTGGTCTCATCCGTCATTTTATCTGTACGTTTTTACATTCTAAGCTTATGCTTTCACCGGTGTTGAGGAAACCATTGAAGACGGAAAACCACAACATCGCCTGGACGACGGCTGCGCGCGCAACTGACAATAAGAACTCTTTGCACTCCATCTTGTTCGATAATTTCGGATAATGCAAAATAATTTTCTGTCAAATAAACTACTAAGTACTGATTTGTATAAGAGCTATTTTAACGGTACACACCGGTGACTCGCTTGAGAGGGCTTTTTAGCTGTCATCTGCTATCCATACTAATATTATAAATGCGAATGTAACTCTGTCTTTCTGCAACGTTTTCACGCCTAAACCGCCGGACCAATTTTGATGAAATTTCGTATAGAGACTGTCTAGACCTTAGGAAAGGACAAAAAAAGGCGAAAATTAAACTCAAAGGGGGGAAAAAGGGAGTAAAAATTAGTACCAGGAACTCATGCAACATAAACTTAAATATACTTTTTTGTGCTTAGCAGGGACGTCGCTTATTCCAAGGAATTTGATATGTATGTATGTCTAATCGATCGTGAAGCAAGGACACATTCATTAAAGAAATATTTAATTAAATAATTAAGTAAAGTAATTGTTTTTACAGCATATATATCACAGACACATTAAAAAATATAATTAAAAAAATAAGTAAAGTAATTCTTTTTACAGCACACATATAACATTCCATAAAATGTAAGATTCTGGCCAACAAAAGTCCGAAACGGCATTGACCCGAGCGGAGCCTGGTATCTCAACTAGCATAGAAATAAAGTGTCTGTTCATGAAGGCCACGCGCAATATGAGTGAGACTTTTTGCTCATCACGTATCATCAAGTATGCAACGCATGTATCTATCCCTTCTCTCTCTCCTCCTACCCGCCTTCTTCCCTTTCACCAGTAGTGTATCCGTTAGTTAGAGGTCATACGCTCCTGAGCCACTCGCACCCAACTATTCCCCTCAAGCGATTTTCAATCTTCGTAACCCTTGAAAATTTCCAGCAAATAAGTCTTACGTCGAGAACGGAATCATATTTTTTTTTCTGCGTAGTGAAGACCGTGGCTTGTGTAAAAGCTTTTCATGTTACCTCTTAAAGTACCGAGGTAACGTAGCTTAGAACTTGCAATTTTTCAGGAAGGCGTACTTAAAAGTTACTATATTGGTTTCTATTTCCATGAACGTACAGTAACTGAATTACAATGGTATTTTAAATTTTCGTCTTCCTGTTACAAAATTACCAAAATTAAGGAACATTACTTTCGTTCTGTCGTCAGTCAGTCGTCAGTCAGCGTGTTTGCGTCCACTGCTGGACATACGCCTCTCCAATTTTCTTCCAGTCCTCCCGGCCCACAACGGTACGGAACCACGGCTTTCCGCCGACGCACTTGATGTCGTCGTCCCACCTGGCGGGTGGTCTTCCCACACTACGTTTTCCTGTCCACGGCCGCCAGTGTAGGACACGATTACTCCAACGGTCGTCGTGTCTTCTGTTGAATAACATCTCACTTTTATTTGTTAATGTTTCCACGTCGAATCTATCATTATCGTATTTCGTTCATAATCTGGTTTGTCTATATAAAATATTGATTTCTAAAATAAAACTTCGGTGTTATTGAAGTATAAATGTCAATTTAAATTCTTACTTTCAATTTAAAACCCCAGAACTTTCGAACAGTTTGTCAGTTGAGCTGTGTTACATAATGCCTCATATTTCGAAATGAGGTACGAGTAGTTTAATGTACTTCAATGGCCACTCTTTCTGCTATGGCGAACTGAGTTATTTATGGACAAGCAAGTAATTTTCGAGATTTTCTACATAGTGAACGTCAGCTATCCGTATGATGGTCCAGTGACATAAGTATCAATATTCACATGTCAGCAATGCTGGTATACTGAAAAGACTTGAATATTTTAAAAACGCCGATGGCAAAGAATATGTAAATGGTACGTCCGGACGCCGCCGCCTTCGGAAATCGATTTGCCGAATCTGCCGAACGAGTCTGTAATTGACTCAATTATTATTCAGATAGCGAACGACCTTCGCTGTTTATTTTGCTCCTCCCTGCTTCTAGGATAATTCGTATTCGTATAAAACGTATGATGATTCGCCTGAAGTTTATTCATAAATTATTTACAGAGTTATTTGCGGTTGTTTCATGAGAAACATGGTATTTGTAGATGTGTTTGGCTTCAGTAAACATAAAGATCCACTAAATCAATTGATACTTCGTATTATTTCCGTACCTTCATTCATATTTACAATAAATTTATTGTAATAATTGTAACGATGGTTGTAATAATTGTAAGAATTATTGTGAGCTGTACAGGATGACTGGGAAAGGCTCGATAAATAAACATACTTGTAGAGTCGTCTGTATTACAGTGGTTGAGTTTTTGCGAGGTATGTCGATTTTCCCCGTGAGTAAGAGAAACGCAGAGTTCGTGAGAACGATCGCCATCAAACACCCAATGACGCCAAAGATAAATGATCCGACAAGGAACAAAGATTAGCATAAATTTGTCGGAGCCTCCATTCGCTAATTTCCTTAAAAAGTTTTGGGATTTTCAGCCGGCCGAGCAGCAACCATTTGCATAATCTTGGAAGACCCCTTTTGTGATGGAAAAAATAATGTATTCTTATGTTGCCATTTATGAAATTTGTCATATCAGGCAACGTATATCTGCCTGCGTCTGCAGGTTTTGTTTTTTTTAAATGCATGCTGTGTGAAAATAAATGTTATATGAAGATTATTTTTTTTCTGTCATTGACATGGTTTAAAAAAGCCCTGACACAGATATTGGTTACTTGGCATTAGACACGAAATATTAAGTTAATTTAAACATACCTTTTTCAAGTAACTACATGAGAATAAAGTGCAACCTCAGTCACGTACAGCTAAGATTAGTTTTTAAAGAATTGGATATTTCACATAGTGCCTTTAAATTAGCCCATCAGATCACATGTCCTACAAAAAAGACCAATACCTCTCCTTCATTGCACTGGGTAGAAAACACAGACACATTTTCATCGCCGCTACTGCCACCTTTTATGCAGAGCGATAGTACAAACACTGGCCGATTTAACAAAAGAGTTGAAAACAAAGAGACTGCAATAAAATAATATAATTAAACAGGGGCTGTGTAATCAGTGAGTATGGAAGGATGGAAGGGGCGATCAACATGGCGGCAGCGTAACCTCGTATTAGGATAGATTAACGAAGAACTTATAGATAGCTAACGCCATACAACGTACAAAACTGGCCGAAAGCTGCTTATTTTGGCTGCTACTAAGACATGACTAACCAGCGCCATCTCCCGTCACTGCCATAACTGGTTACACCGTCCTTAAACTAAGCTTGATTCCAAATTTTGCCTCTACTGTTGACGTGATGAAAATGTTACATTTTAACTATAAATAAAGTAATTTAATTGTAAAATAAAAAATATCATTCATATTCATTGGTTTATTTTTGATTTGGTTGAATGGCAACGCCACCTGTGGACTTTTATTATCCCCACTCAACACTGGTATGACATTAGCAGTATATCCCTTCCTCTTAGTCTATGGTATTAGTGATATTGAGTGATGGTAGGTAGTTTGCTGACGAATTCGGGACTCGCAACATCGTCATATATAGGTAAGGCGCCTGAAAAAGTGGTTAAGTATCTTGACAAAACAAAAATAATAAAGGAAATGGTTGCAAATAACGAGGCATGAAAGTATACCTTGCATAGTAAGACCAAAAGTGAACAAATCTTGCATTTCGTGTAGTTGTAGGCGATGTAGGTTACATATTTAACTTTAAGTATGTTTAAGTATTTAAAACCAACTAGTTATTGTTGCAAAATAGATATTTATCAATATGTACAGACAATCTGTATATTCGTCAGCAGGTTAACCAACATCTATTTTGTAGAGCCAATACAGCTAACGCAACCACTTGGCGCAGGCAGACGGACATATTTAGCGTCAAATGATTGGTCTCTAACGTGTGAACCCAGACTCAGCCATTTACCTTATCGTGACCTAAAATGTCGTGACCTCCCGGAATAAGTGCAAATTCGTTCTTGTATTAGTAAATGTTTTTCAATAAACAGTGGCCAAGCTGCGGCTACACGAATGAGTTTCACCCCCGTCCTTTCTTTCTCTCTGCATGTAATGGCGACTCCGGCAAGAAAGTTAAAACAACTGCTACATTTTCCCAAACAAAACGAAAGGAGTGGGCCATCAACAGGCCCTGCCGTAATTAGTCCTCTGTGGATAATTTTAGTTTTTCCGCGTCCTGCGTGCTGCGGACAGAGGCTCCGGCGATGGCAAAGATAAATCGTGCGGGCGCGATCTCCAGGGAAAAACTACTTTCGAAGCCTCCGTACAGGGGTTGGTTTTTATCTTAGCGAAGGGGGAGAGCGAAATAGGTAGGGCGGTGTTTTTCGTGAATAGGCACGCCTTAAGCTTTCTGTGTTTTGAATATGGTTGAAGAGAAAAGTTCTATAGACGCGTTGGGCGATTTTAATGTGGGTAAAATCTTATTAGTTCGCTTCACCCACAAGCTATTCCAATATTTTGTGCTCTTTTTATGGAACCTGACATGGATGGCTAATATCACACAACCTCTCGCATGAAAGGCAAGTCTTCTAGCCCCTACACCACGAGCTGTAGAGACTTGTGTTACGAAAGCTGTACAGCTTGGCTAACGCAGTGAAAATGACTTTAATTTACAAATTATAAAATTTGAATTATCGATGCAACAATTAATCGAAATATCCAAAAAACAAACACTGTAGTTTCATTGTTTTAAGTTTTCCCAGTTGTCAGCAGTGCTCGAAGACTGCCTTTTTTGCAATACACACAATTTAAACTTGCATAACAGAAAATGATTAAAAATAATTGAACTTTTTCAAGCATTTTCCGTACAATTAAAAGTTAGGTACTACTTAAGCGGTTACGAATGGCGAACGTTCCTAAAAAAATTAACAATGTTTGTGTTCTCAGGATTTGTAGAAACTGTTGTCCTTCACAACGTTGCTGTCACAAAAGAGAAGATAGGAGAAGTATTATGTGGTCGTTCTCTACAGTAAGGACAAGTTGAGCATGTAATAGAATCATATACACAGACCCTCCAATACGTCTGCGACTATGTTTGCGTCAGGCTTGCAAAGAGATAAGTCGGTGCCATGCACGTTCAATTTTGGTAAACAAAACACAAATAAACAAAAAAAAAACCGACTTCAAAGAAAAGGCACTAAAAAGTAAAAAATAATTTCCATTTTATGTAGTTACGATTTTTGTTATTTTTTGAGTCGGCGTCAGCCGGGCACGCGCTGCGCCAATCAAAAGAACCTTGGCTACCTTGGCTGACACCGACTCTAGACAAACTACAAAAATGGAAATTATTTTTTACTTTTTAGTGCTTTTTCTTTGAAGTCGGTTATTTTTTTTGTTAAATTTTTTTTATTTGTTTATTTTTAGTGAATCTTAGTGAAGTACACTTACTAATTTGTACACGTCCTTTCCAATAAAAAAAGAATCACCGAAATCGGTTGGCGTTATATTGAGTTATTCGTCCATTTGTCGCGCACATCTTAATACAAATTTAAGACTTATATGATTTTCTCATGGATATAATCAAATTAAAATGGGACCACTTGGGAATCACTAGCTATCATTTAAAAAAATAATCATCAAAATTGGTTCACCCAGGCAAAAGTTATGAGGTGACAAACATAAAAAAAAACATACAGACGAATTGATAACCTCCTCCTTTTTTGAAGTCGGTTAAAAATTTAAGACAGTGGGTCTCATAGTAGTCACGTTAGATGGCGAATCTCATTCCGTTTTTGATCTAAGGTTGCTGTATGTAACATGTCGGCCCAGTACGGAATCGCGCACCGGTAAGCCGTTGGTTCGACATAACTTAAAAACTGGCCGAGTCGGACTCGCACACGAAGGGTACCGTACTTACTTTCGTAAAATATTTAACACAAAAACCCTTTTTTTGTATCAGGTGCCCCTTTACAAAACATTTTTTTTTTATTTTACCTATTTGTTGTCATAGCGGCAAAATACATTCACAATCTGTGAAAAATTCAGCTGCCTACCTATTATGGTTCATGAGATACAGCCCTGTGACAGACGGACGGACGGACAGTGGAGGCTTAGAAATAGGGTTCCGTTGGCACCCTTTGGGTACGGAACCCTAAAAAACATAAGTAAAATAAAGGTTACATTTTTAAATTGAGGAACCTCGAACATAACGAATGATAGAAGTTCGAAATAATTTGAACAGAAAAATATTTCTGCTTAGATTATTTAAATGTTACCCGAGTACTGTAACGTTTATTGAAGTTAATGTAAAAAGCGCTTCGTTTCTCCGCAGGAACCTTCAGTTTCCGAAGAGAGATTCTTATTTAATTTATGTCTCGTGCGCCGGCTGCAGGAACTCGACGAACGGCTCCCAGGCGGCTTCGATGGGGACAGAAGGAAAATAAGAAAAACCGAGCGTGCCTGCCGCTTGAGTGACGTCACGGTTGGGACGCGCCGACGCTAAAGAAAACCGCAGCACTACATACTCGAACTTGCCGCCGAGAACGTTAAAGACCGGCTAAGTGCGAGTCGTACTCGCACACGAAGGGTGCCGTACCATTGGACAAGATTAAACCCCAAAAAATTGTATTTTTCGTTTTTTATATTTTTTTCCTTTAATTAATATTATTTTTTTATGTTACCTGTTTGTTATTGTAGCGGCAAAATAAGTTCATATTTTGTGAAAATTTCAGCTGCCTACCTATTATACGGTTCATGAGATACAGCTCCGTGACAGATGGACGGACGGACAGAGGGACAGCGGAGGCTTAGTGATAGGGTTCCGTTTGGCACCCTTTGGGTACGGAACCCTCAAAAAGCCAAACCGATATTTATTTATTCCCAAAAGTCCCGGGAACTCTTTCTCTTTACCGTGTTTATTGATTGACGTAGATACACAAGTAGGTAAATGTTTATTTTATTGAGACAGAATTTCTTGGGCTCCCCTAATGCATATTTAATGTTCCTATCGGTCTTGTGTAGCGGTGTCAGAAACTTCCGGCTGTTCAATATCCCTGAAAGCACATACGCACACTTATGTTGTTCTAAGTTATGTTATGAAAAATATACGAGGATTTGTGAGAGGTTGGAGCAGCGCATCATTTCATTCGAAGGTTCGAATCCTACTTGAGGAATGTCCGAAAATTTTTATTTTCTGTTTACATTAAACATCTGGTTATAACTCTAACTAGTTTTAATGTTTGTGTTTCAGTTTCTTTATTACCTCCACACTGAGAAAACGCAACTCTTAAGTGCAACCGTATAATTGTTATTTACAAACTAATAAATTGGTTACGATACAGCTTACAGTATAATTTTCAAATAGCAACCGTGACTCGGTTATTAATAGCAGAGATTTTTTGTTAATTTAAAACGAGTATTCGGTTTGAAATAACCGTTTTTCCATCAGCAGAGTAAAAATCGCGTTTTGCTAACGGTCCGTTTTCTTAGTGCATTAGACATGGCCTGGATCTGACATACATACATTAGACATAATACTCGGATTCGTGAAAATGGATTTCGCCGGGCGAAGAAGAAACGAAAACAATTTCGCCAGTTTTGTCACAATTTTCTTCTTTGATAACGACAAACTAGTTAATAGTGTTTGACGTATTACTTCTGCTCACAAAAAACATTATATGTATAATTGTGAAGATCAAACCACTGACTATCATTATGAAATCTTATTAAAACAATTATAGGTATTCTAATCTAAATCATGCAGGTGTAAAAAGCCATCGACTTTTTTAATCAAGTAAGTAGAAAAAAAATCATACGATTAACGATTATGTCGTAACAATTAAAATAATACAAAATATCCAAACTGAGTTTGTTCTATGTTTCGAAATAAAAGGTGTAACATAATAAAGGTATAATTTTATTGATAGTCATCGATGTACAGAGCGCATCACACTCGGCGTTACAGCAGGAATTGGTATTTGCAAGGAAATCGTATCTGGGTGAAAGTCCAATGGATGGCGTCTAGGCGGATGCCGTTTGTACATGACACACATTCCTAAATACCTGTAAATATATTTAAACCTCAACATATGGGAGTTTATACAGCATTTATATATGCGCAATAAATAGGAAACTAGCTAGTAAAACTTTTTATTATTTCCATTATTTTCTTTGCCGCATACATAGTGAAAACATTTTTCAAAGCTGTCACCAACAAGGTTTGCAACCGATTAAAGCGACGCTTGTGTCAATAAATATTTCAGCGCTCCAATTGCTGTAATTAAAAGTCAATCAAGAGTTTGTTCGTTTATAGTCTTTTTATTCTCTACAAAAAACAGTCCATAACACGATTATTCGCCGCTGATATTGAAGGAGCTAAGCGTTGTTGTTGTTATTGAAGTTTTTATACAACATTTTCAGAAGCTTTTATACGTTTTTAGAAATACATTTTTGTGTAAAAAATATGATATTTTCATGTTCATGGCTGAGAAGCAATGACAAATAATTATAGAAAACAAGTTTTGAACTAAAAAGCCAGCCTTACAATCTCTACTTCTTACAAAATGTTAGGTCAGCGTCTGTTTGCTTATAACTACAGAGCCACTGGTCCGATTTCAATGCAGTTTATACCTAAGTTTGCTTTCTTACCTACTTACCACCACTTAGAGGCTGCTTAGCATCACGCTAAACTTGTGTTTAGGGTTCCGTACCCAAAAGGTGAAAACGGAACCCTATTACGAAGCCTCCGCTGCCCGTCCGTCCGTCCGTCTGTCACAGGGCTGTATCTCCTGAACCGTAATAGGTAGGCAGCTGGAATTTTTACAGAGTGTGTATTTATTTTGCCGCTATAACAACAAATAGGTAAAATTAAAAAAAAATAATAAAAATTAAAGAGGGGTCCCATACAAAAAACGTGACTCGCACTTGGCCGGTTTTTTATGATAAGCGCGGTATGTGGCGTAAGCCAGAACCTCACATAAAAGATGTACAACGACGGCCATGGGCTTTTAAACTTTCAAGGGGGCTGTGAAAACCATGCCGGCCGGCCAGGTGCTTCTTCACACCATCTTTGAAGGACCGCATGTTGTACTTTGGGAGAAATACCTCGGTATTCGTCGATTTCAACGAGATTTGTCGATTCCATAGTTTACCGACACTGTAGATAAATTATATAGAGGGTCGGTTGGCTCTTATTTTGGGAATGTCGACAGGGAATGGGTTTAAATCTTTCTATTCTCGATTCTAAAGAAACATCTTATTCTTTGTAAAAGTGCCATAATTGCTTAGTAAGAAAAAAAATGTTTTTAATAAGTCAACTGGTTTGGTTTGATGCCAAATACTCTATAGATTGATTTTGGTGGTGAATATGTACAGTCAATGCCCGCTTTGAAGGCGTTCATTGTTGACAGAGAGACTGTAGGATATATTTTTAGTTATGGATAAAAATAATGGGGCGAAATTGGTAGTCGCATTGCCCACGAAAGGTAAGCTTGCTGGTTCGTGTCCAGCCTTGAAATATGCTATTTAGTATTAAATAATCACAATTTTTCGTTTGAAATATTGTGATTTATTTTTAAAGAAAAAAAAATTACGCCTCGTGTATCTGTTTTATGAATTCTTACAGCTGTTTATTTTTGTAAGGTGACCATGGCAATGATTTTAATGTAAAATGACGTTTAGTTTGAGACATTAACTTATGTGTGATGTTTTTAATTTTTCATGTCACCGTTATTACGCTGTGATAATTCATGTTAAAATATGACAAATTTGAAATAATAAAAACACGATATTACATAAGGAGGAATTTTAATAACATCATTGCTTAATTACTTTTCGAAGCAGGTATTTCTAACGACTGGGCGCTTTTTATGCGATGAAAACCCTTTTCGGGCCGCTTGGAAAGCCTACGCTGCCTCCTCTTTTTTTAAAACGAATTCCTCTGAATGTATCCTTATTTGAAGGAAAACAAATTGCGGTACAAGGTTGCGACTGCGTGGTATATGACATGTTCGCTAACACAAAAATTAGTTCGTTTAGGGAGTGAAAATATAGAAAATGATTCTCCTTGTCCTATTCTTGTTGTTCCGTTGTCATCTGAAACGGATTGTATAAGTGACTGGACAAGCAAACCAATATCCCATTTCGAGACCAAAAAATAATAGCTAATACAACACCTATTGACATTTTATTAGCCTAAAACAACTCATGGGAACTAGGTGCCATGCCAGGACCTTCCTTATATTGCACTGCCTTGAACTGTACTGGAAATAAGAAAATTTGACTGCCACTAGGACCATCACTCATTCAATGCCATGGTTCCCGAGCGGGGTAAACCCTACCTGTTTGGAAGTAAGAGCCTCGAACGATCCTTTAGTAGCCCATCTTACGAAATTAACGGGATTTAATGCTGTGGGCCCAATTTGATTATTACTACTTACCGGAACCCACACAGCTGTTTAGAGCTTCGCCCCCTTAGTAAAATCTGTTCAAATCAATAACATCTCCAATATAAGTTAGGTTTCCATGATGGCCTCGAAAAAAAACAGTCAAAAGATATTTGATTTCCTCTACGATTAGATTCCTCCATGATTCGAGTCAAGAAAACAATATTTTGAATATAATCGTTACTTTTCCACTCTAATTATGTACGTTCGTAACATTTCCTTAATGTATCAGTCTGTTATTTTTTTCTCTCAGAATGCTGAATTTATCTGCCATCTAAAAGGTTAATCAAGCTGTTAACTGACAATCAAACCCTCATTTTGATTTAATTCATTTTGTCTTACTATCCATAGAACCTAATCACCCGATACGCAATGTCAAGCACACGGTGCAAACGAAGCTCGCTCTTAATTAAATTCTCGAGACGTGACCGCTCGCTCCGTTGTGCGGGACCTCTGCGGTCGCCATTCTTGTGTCTGATAAAAAAATCGGTTAAGTACGAGTCGGACTCGCGGACGAAGTGTTCCGTACCATTGTACAAGATTAACACAAAAAAATCACGTTTTTTGCATGGGGCCGTCTTAAATTTTTGTTATTTTTAAATTTTACTTATTTGTTGTCATAGCGGCAAAATAAATACACACTCTACCTATTACGGTTCATGAGATGCAGTCCTGTGACAGATGGACGGGCGGACGGACAGCGGAGGCTTAGTAATAGGGTTCCCTTGGTACCCTTTGGCTACGGAACCTTAAAAAGTATTATATTCTACTGAAAGAGTGAAGAACAAGTTGCAGCTATAGTTAGTGAACTGCAAAACGACGATAAAACTGATCACCCGGGTTTAAAGGTACTATAAAATTGCAGACAATTTTTATTTTTTGAGAAAAAATACGGTAAAAAATACTACTGCAATTACGTGTATGCACTGATTAATTTTATAAAAAGCTTTCAACGTAGGTAACATTTTTTGAGTAAATACAAAAAAAAAAAATTGTCGAGAGGCTGAAAATGCCATTTGGCACAATTTGAAGCGGAGGAGAAATGTAAAAACACAATGTGACCTTGCTAATGACACATCTTCGTAATAAAAAAGATTATTGTTCTATTTTATAACGGGAAATACAATATTAAAATACAATGAAATAAAATGAATGCATTCGTATGTAAAGATTACTCGATAAAATTTCTAGATGGTAGATAAACTCGACTGCTCGGGGCAATTTCGTCACACTAGCGGAGACCGGTAAAATATGACCAGAAACATTCGCTGATGTAATATTCAAACGTCTAAACAGGCTCCACTTCGAGAACCACGCAGCGGCAGGGAATCACTTCAAGTTGCAGTCCCTCGAGCAGAGACGAACGGTCGCGGACGCCATGTTCTTGTTATCATATCGACCACAGAACAATTAGGAGGTAAGAATTGTGAAGTGGACGGAACTCGCGCGCCGGTCTTTAGCGGGGACCCGCTCACTTCATACGCGCGTGATTCACTCCTCTGCAACTGTCCTGTGCATTAACTTATCCGTGATACAATCTAAAATTGAAAAGGAGTAATGCCGTACTGTGCCATAATAACGTGCAAACACGACCGCCGGTGCACAACCTTCATAATGGAGGAATTTCGTATCCCCGGTAAGTTTCATTTACATGCATAGCGATAAAACTTACGACAAATGCATTACGAAACAATATGGCGTCGCGGCGTGTCGTTTTGCTCGCCGGGTCATGTCTCGCTACGTTGTTTGTGACCACGTGCGTGTGAGGCGATCGGCCGTGTTCGAAAGTGACGTAACATTTGATTGCAAACAGCATTGGAATTCCAACATAGAGCCATTACGTTAAGGTTCATATTTACTAAACAAATGTGGATTTGTTGTTTGGTTATCGATTAAGAAGGGATAGCCAATTGCGACTGTTATACATTCGCAGAGCAAAAAGGCCTTAAGTAAAACGGTAACAGCGGTCCTGGAACAAATTTACAAACGTTTCACTTCCTGCCTCCTCAATATTCCGTGATATCGACTGCCCCGACCTTGTCGCTCGAGTATCGCTCCGAGCTTCACCGGTGCGCACTCACTCGCAGTCCTTTTCTGTTCCAAACTCCGAAATGCCACACTAATCACGCCAGGGACTCGGTTATCAATAGATGTATGAGTAGTTATAACAATTCATTCGGTAACATTGATATATTTAATAATACAAAACCATCATATTTTGATAAAGTTGTTAGGACATTAAATAACTAAGTTATACAAACAAGCTAGCATACACACCCTCTCTCTCTCTCACACACACACACACACCCTCAAATCCTCAAACACCCTTACATCCTCACCTTCTCACATACCCGTAGGTACATTTCATAAAAAATAAATTTGATGCAATATTTATAATTAGATTAAGCGGATATATTTTTTGTTAGTTTGTTAAAAAGTGAAACTTTATTATTGGCTGTATAGTTTGTGTAGTTTAAGTTTTTCAATATTGTTTAATTTAGCTGTTAAGTTTCCAAATAAATAAATAAATAAAAACAGACAGACTCACAAAGTCCGTACAAAGTCATACATAGCGTCCTTCCAATCTCTAATTCCCTATAAGTACAAACCATTTGGTGAAGCCATTAGGGAGGAGAATAACTACGAACACACGCATAATGCGACTCGTAGCCTAGTGGCGTTGGGACCTGCCCTAGCGTACCGGAGGTCTGGGTTCAATTCCTCGCCCCGACATGCACCACTTTCTTTCTCTTTCTGAGTTCGAAAAGTGCATTGTGTCACGAATGCGAGCTTTTATAGTTCGGAATCCAGGTAAAACTGTAGCATTACCCTACCACCTACTAGGTGGTAGGGTTTATGCCCACCCGGGTTGGTACCATCGCATTGGATTAAAAGATGGTCGAAGCGGCAATGAAAAATTGTCCGTGTTTTCCATCCAGTTCAATGTTGCCGTGCTCATAAAGGGAAGGTCCGGGCATGACACCTAATTCCTTCAGGAATGTTGTGTGTTGGGCTTATATCATAACGATAGTTGTGTGGTATTAGCCATCTATGTCAGGTTCCGCAAACAAAAATCTTGTTCTTTCTTTACTTAGGCTGAGATAAATAGTCGTAACAGAAACTAAGACTAACGAAAAGTAGTACTTTGTGACGTCAATTTGCATTACTTTGAGATTGCGTCCATACAAAATGTGTCAAAGTGACATACCAAGGTACTACTTTCCGTTAGTCTTAGTTTCTGTTACGACTATTTATCTCAGCCTTAGTCACGCATGTTTTGTGTTGTTTTATGTGGGTTCATGTCGTAAGAGCCATCTAAGGGATTCTTCGTTCGTCGATTCTACGTTTAACTGTAGGTCCCCTTTCTTACTTTCTAGGTGGTAGGGTTTATTCCGCCCAGGTTGGTACCATCGCATTGAATGAACGATGGTCGAAGCGGCAATGAAAATTGTCCGTGGTTCTCATCTAGTGCTATTTAGCTATGCAATAAAAGGAAGATCCTGGCATGGCGCCTAGTTCCCGTGAGATGTGTTGGGCTAATATCATGACTAGGTGTGGTATAATCCATCGATGTCCAGTACATTAAAACAATGTGAAGCGCGACATATGGCGTGTGCCATGCCCAGGATTACTATAGAGCCTACCGTACGTTGCGTTGAAGTAGCTGTCTGAAAATAAGTGGCTCACTGCTCGGTGCTCTGTCGCCCCCCGCACTCCCGCCTTCTGTAAATAATCCCTTTGGCAGTAGTATATAGTACGGTCGGCACACTAGCTGGTGTACAAATAAGGAAATGTATCACATCGCGTTTCTTGAGCATATTTATTTTCTCCGAGGTTGCATTACTACATTTTTCGTCACGTGAATCGATGCACTTGTAGTTAAAGAGTTTCGTTTCCTCAGTCCCATTCTCCGGGCGATAACTGTACGACAGATACATATTCTTAATGTTTGAATAGGTTTTTAAAATGTTGTATTCTAAAATATACAGTCCAAATCTACGCCCATATTTTTTTATATGATTTTTAAGCTGATAAACATTTGGGATTTTTACATTCATTCTAGAATATTTTCTATTAAAAAATACAGTTATTTCCAGAACAATAAAAAGATACAGATATAGAATGAAGCTTTTTCAAGTGATGAAAGCAATTTGATAAAAATCAGACAACTTTAGGACCTGGAAGCCGATTTCGCTAGTTTACTGGCAATCGCTGGCAATTGTGCCTTTGAAAATGTACAAAGAAGGCATGTCTTATAAAAAAATCTTAAATTTCCTGTGACCTTACGACAGTTTTAACGGGAAAATAAATGACGTAGCGAAAAACCTCGATTTTCAGGGGCGAATTTATCTGGGTGCTTACTCCATATGTTGATCAGAAAAGATTTTTGGTAAACCGCAAAAAGCAGGTAATTCCGTATTCATTACTGTCTACTTTACAATCCGAATAAACGAATTCTTCAATATCCTTGGTTTAATAAAAATAATTTGGTTTAACAAATTATGATAAGGCGATCCAATTAAAACACACTTATATCGGCCTACATTATATTATTACCTATTATGTCTTATTATTTAGATAACCAAACGAATTGATTTTGATGACTATTGCTGTGACACAAACTATACGAGTATGTAGGTGTGTTTTTGGGTAATATTGTTTAGAACAATAATAGCTTTTACGTACATGCGAAAGTCTGTTCATTGCTTTATTGGTTTTTCCTTATATTACGCAACAACGAAGCAATACATAGATTGACATGCATTTTTGTTCCGATTATGTTTATGGGCCGGTAACTTTTTATAGCAAAGAAAAATGCTTCTTCTATTTTCCCCATGAATAAAAAAATAAATAAAACATCCCAGAACTAAAGCGACTACTCCAAATAAACGTGTTCGTATGCAACGTTTTATTAACCGAATGTTCTACACGAGAGTTCTCCGTTTCTGCTTGGGCAATAATGCTTTCGCATGGTCCGGCTGTCAGGCTGTTCTCCTCTACTGGTCGCAGGTTTAATAATTATATGGTTTTTTTCTCAAAGAATTTATTGAAAATGTTTCAAAATGGCAGAACCATTATTAAAAATGTCCAGAAATGCCACAAAACTTCTTTTTTGTACCTTAGTATTTATTATAGTGCACAAAACACAGTACTAATACAGGACAACATACAAAACAAATAATAGGGTTTTGTTTTAAGTTGAGCGGTAAACATTTATTCAGTTTTAATGCAACGACACTTGCGAGGTCTACAGCTCAGAGAGTCACTAGTGTATAATGGTTATTTTTGCAGACGTCGCATTGCAGGAGTGCGGGGCGCGCGGGCGGCGCGGGGCAGGTTGGGGCAGGCTAGGGGCGGCGCGGGGTAGCCGTGGGCGGGCGGCGATTCGGCCCGCCGAGTAATCAATGATTGATGTCCTGACTACGCTGATTGCAGGCCCAGTCAATAGCCGACTCCCACCGGGGCACACCAGTCTTCCGGGGTTACTGGTACCCGCTTTTATAACTACATCGTAGTTAATCTTGAAAACTTGAAAAAAAAATACAGATCTATTGCTACGTACAATGTTGATTAAATATAATAATAAGATGGCATTGTAAGCGACTAATAGCATAATGGTAATGACTGATCGTCGCTTGTTTCAAAGTCCATGGGTTTGATACCTCGAGCTTGGAATAATAAAGAAGTGCCATGACTCTTTGACACGATTGACTTACAGGAGTAAATAGGCCCACTGCCTATTACAATTAACAAGCAAGGTATGTTATTTTGAAAAATGGGTTAGCTGCGAGTCGGACTCGCACACGAAGGGTTAGGTACTATCGTGCATGATTAAACACAAAGAATCACGTTTTTGTACGTATTACCCTTAATATCTTATTATTTTTAAATTTTACCTATTTGTGGTTATAGCGGCAAAATAAATACACAACCTACTATTATTACGTATTACAACAACCTACCATTACCCACTACCTATTACGGTTCATGAGATGCAGCCCTGTGACAGACGGACGGGCGGACGGACAGCGGAGGCTTAGTTCCCTTGGTACCCTTTGGCTACGGAACCCTAAAAAGTATTATTCATGAGAGACAGCTCTGTGACAGACGGACAGACGAACGAATGGACGGACGAATAGCGGGGGCTTAGTAATAGGTTTCCATTGGCACCTTTTGGTTTCGGAACCCTGAAAACCACACCAGTTCCGTCTTTCTAAACCCGAACTACCCCTAGACCTGAAGAATACGGCAGCACACTGGGCTCGCTTCAAAGGGTCCGGACAGAAGTGGAGTGAGTATCTGCGAGCGGTCAAGCTCTGGCCCATACCCTTTCAGAATGTTGGAGAGTCTACTGGGAAAGCCTTCATGTCTACCACATCCGATCCAAACAAGCACGAAAGCTTCATAAGCATCCTATTTTGGCTTCTGCAACAGCTTTCCGCTCTAAAGCGGCATTACAAGAGTGCTCAGGATATCTCAAATATCTTAAGGTGGCCCTTCCCGGCGGGACTAACTCATTTGCGGGCACGTTACAAAATCGTGCTATTGCGCTCTGGGACCTGCTCTGTTTCAAAGAAAGACAGGCTCCGTGATGAGGAGGATGCAACATGACCAAAAAGCAGACAATTCGCATAGTCTTCGATTCGTATTACCATGTATGAACATTTTAATTACAAAACGACTTATAGCTAAAAGTAAATCACGAACGCTATAGTAAAAAATCAAACACAAACTAAATTGATAATAAATCTTCATGAAACAAGCAACAACATGTTTTTGTTTTATCTTTGTGTAATCCCCGTCCAAAGTTATTGTATAAAACGCGTGAAATATTAGTAGCCCTCCTTTAGAACTAGTAGTTGAAGAGGTCTGTTCACTTCTCTTCGCAGGGTGGCAAGTATATTAGTCGATAAACTGTAAATTCACAACTCAAATTAGTTACAATTGTTATTTTTGTGTTTTGCAGTTGTGATTAAGAGGATCCTTAAGGCCGTGGCAGCAATAAATTACGTTCTGTTATCTATAGTTCAGTTTGATTGATTGATTGAAAATTCTTTATTACGCCACAAAAAAAAAACAATTTACAAAAGAAAGTATAGTGCAATAACAACATAAGTGGGGCGCAAAGGCGGGCTTATCCCTCGAAGAGATTTCTTCCAGCCGACATTTGGGTGTTTGAGAAGTTCAATAGGTATATATTCGTAGGTAGTGGCGGTTGGTTTGGTTTGTTAGTTTGAGTATTAACCTAAGACTAAGTAATAAATGAGGGTATTAATAATTTAATTTTTATTAAAAAAAAAAACTTTACTAAGTGATTCTTTTGAATCACGGTTAAGCTCTGAGTCATCTTCATCAGTCAGTAATCTTTGTCCTTTCAATTCAATTTTTTTTTATTGTAAAATAAGTTGTAAGTATCCATCCTAGATAAACACATTTTTTTTACTAACACCCTTATCGAATTGAACGGAATCAGCCCCTATCGCGTCCTTAATAAATAAAATGTTAACGAAAAGAAAATATTGGCCGAAATTCTCTGCTCCCGGGGGAGGGTTGCCAGGGTGTTGACACGAGCCATAATTCGTGACAGAGTCGAGCGGAGCAGTCTTAATGCGTAACGACGATGATACCGATATATATTACAAGTAAATACTTGTAAAATAGCTTGTACATCATTGTAGGTGTCTAGCTGTTATTTAATGATAAAACTATCTGTCTCTGGTGCTTTGTGTTCTCAAATTAGACAAATATTTACAAACTTTCATAAAAAAAAATTTACACAGAATATGTGCGTCAGACATTTACCGCTATAGGTTTCAAATATGGCTCGACTTTCAACTTTTTAAAATTACAACCAGCTACTGTGATTCGACTTCAAAAACCACAACAAGTTTATCAAAACCTAGCTGAGGTTCCTGGTTCCACTCGGGTCGATCTAGTTCAATGTAGCCGTGCTTTTAACGGAAAGGTCTGGCATGGCACCTAATTTCTTCGGAAATGTGTTATTCGAAAATATTATAACGGTAATTATGTGGTGTTAGCCATCCATGGCAGGTTGCATAAAAAAAGCACAATTTGAGTCTGTGATACCTGTCGCACACTCATCTCGGATTGAAAATCTGTAGGAGACAGTGTTTTTATTATTCGATCGCGAATTGATTAATTGATGTAAGGCCAAACACCTGTCAGAAAGTGTCCAGCTTAAAATGAAGAACCGTACATGTCTAATTTAATAAAAAAAGCATACAGGACAAACTTTACCAATCCAGTTCAGCGATAGCGTTCTTTAAAATATACTTCTACGAGTAAGTGCACCCTTAGGTTACTCAAGGAATATTTCCTACAAAATTTAAATCTCTCGGTACAGCGGTTTAGACTGTTCGTTGTATGTAAGTCTGTATTGGTAAAGTTTTATAAATTTTGAGTTACGACCTTTTGAGTTTGAGTGAGTTGAGCAGACAGTGATAGTCTGCAAATCAGCTGGTATGGTGCCTAGCTAAGCGTGATTTCGCGAAGCGAGGTGTATTTGGCTTTTCTAAACACCTTTAGCCTTTCAGCAAACCGGTCTTTTATAAACAGAAATAATGACACTTCTCTTTCCTGTTCTCTTCTGTGCTTGACACCAAGCTCCAAGCTCACTCCATCACCAACCAATGAGCGGGTATATTTAGACTCTAGCCCCCTTCGATACCCCACTGACAGAGACGGATAGAGCTTTTAAATTTGGAACGTCGAACTTTTGTCCGCCTCCAAGCACACATCCTCCAGCAGGGAGTTGTCAGCGGCAGAGCCAAGACTTAATGAAACCATTTGTAATTCCTATCCAATCTCGCGTCGCCATTGTTGGGAAATCCCCGCGGTGCTTAACGAATTTATAGGCACATTCTGAAGGCCCTCTACCGCAGGAGTAGAGTTCCATGCGTACCATCAAACCAGTCAATAGGATAACAGGGGTAAGGAGAAGTTATACCTAGACTAGAGTAATATTTCTTGTAAGTAGTACAGGTAGTAGTAGACACGAACGGCTAATATCACCCTCTACATCTACTGTCATAATATTATCCTAACACGCCACAAAGGAACCAGGTGCCAAGGCAAGATCTTCCTTATATTGCTCTGCTAAATTAAACTTAATGGATATCAGGACCAATTTAATTGCTGCGCCGACCATCTTTTATTCAATAGGATGGTACCAACACGGTGTAGATTAAACCTAGCAAGGCTCCCTTTTGACGAGGCGTTTCCCTTAGAACTAGTTGACGCAGTTTGGCAATAAAAGTCCCGGATATTTAGATATAGCTCGGAAACTAGCAGCACTGCGAGGTTCAATAATAAATAGCTGGAAAAAAGAGACCTTTCTTTCGCTCCATTCGAAATTTGAAATTAATGGCGTGCTTCGTTTGTTTTTTATGTGTTTGTTTTTGATACGCAACTTTTTAGTGGCGTCGTAAAAAAGGGGTGACTCTCATTACACCTGGATCTTGCACCATGACAACGAACCGGCCCATTTTCAAGAGTTTTTGGCGAAAACAGCTTAGCGCCGACTCGTATTGCCCCCACAATGTGAATTTTACCCCCGCAGTCTCGAAGTGTCCCCAAATGGGGGAAAGGAATGCTGGATTACGGTTGCTATGTATCTAACCTTTGCGAAGTACTTCGGCAATCTGGTAGTTGTACGTTCCTAATTAATATTTTTTTAGTAAAAATGAATCATCTTAATTATTTTACGATAATGGATGCTATGTATCTGACCTTTAGGAAGTGCTTCGGCAAGATGGAAAAAATCAACCAAATAGTTAGACAAAGTAAACCCTCAAATTGCTGGCAACTCCGACAAACGTTTAGTTGAACATTAAGTAATGTTTCCATGCCAATGAGTACCTTATTACATCACACAGAAGTGGGCAAACGATGGAATTATATATGCAGTTAATATAACACAAACTCCCCAACGAAGGATGGAACCATTATTCGATTCAATGAACATCCTTATTGTTGAGTCTGCTCGAAGGGTTTTGCGAGCGGAGGTCGGCCGAGGACAAATTTATTTGCGAGCCTCACTACTTTAATTGGTGTGTCCTTTTCCAGTCTGATTAAAAGGCAAGCAATTTTTAAACAAGCAGTTTTTAGGGTTCCGTACCCAAAGGGTGAAACCGGAACCCTATTACTAAACCTCCGCTGTCCGTCCGTCCGTCCGTCTGTCCGTCTGTCACAGGGCTGTATCTCATGAACCGTAATCGGTAGACAGCTGAAATTTTTACAGAGTGAGTATTTGTTTTGTCGCTATAACAACAAATATGTAAAATAAAAAAATAAAATTAAGGGGTACCCATATAAAAAAGGTGATTTTTAGTGTTAAATCTTGTATTATGGTACGGAACCCTTGGTGTGCGAGTCCGACTTGCACTTGGCCGTTTTTTCATGTAACTGGACATGGATCGCTAATAACACACCCACATTTAAACAAAATTATGTGCAACTGTTTAATGTTTTAGCACAGTTAAAATTCAGTAATTTTAGGTAAAGTATTTCTCAATTACTATTAATGTATTACGGTAAGTATCTATAAATGGGCCAAAACAGTTAATATTGAACAGTTATATCAACCGATTGAACAGCAGGTCTATTCCTGGCGTTCAGTAATCAGGAATCACGAAGCGAGTTTTTCGACGGAAAACCTTGATTAAAAAAAACTATGCTCCCGAATATTTTCGTCAAGAAAATCGCTTTGAAAATAGCTACAAAAGCGGTTTTCTAGACTCAGGATTCCTGATTACGGAATGCCAGGAATAGACCCGCAGTACCGTTTGGTGATAATAACACGTGTGACCGATCAGATGATTTTGAAACGGTTATCTTAACTGATTGATCATTACAGCTGACTACAAATAAGGCTTGCAAATGTCCAGTTCCAAGAGGTACAGTCATTTTAACATATTGGACAATATTTTTTCACTGAATTCAAAACGTAATTAAGAATGGAAAAAATACTAAAGCAAGAAATCGTTTTCACACAGTAAGGGAAACAGTAAGAGAGAAAGGCGTTGCACACAGTTAATAAACCAATTGACTGTTTCACTCAGTTGAAGTAACCGATTTACTTAGTAGGCTCCTTTTGACGTTGCAAGAAGGTTATCATAATTACCGTTAGATTCGTTGATTTTTTTTTTAGTGCACGATATTAGTCCAACACACCGCATTCCCAAAGGAATTGGCTGCCATGCCAGGACACTCCCTTTGATAAGCACGAATACATTGTACTGACTGGAAACACGGCCATTTTTTTATTGCCGCTCAAACCATCTTTTCATCCAATGTGATGACAACCCGGCGGGCTTAAACAGGTGGTGGATGAACGTTGCGGGGGTCGAACCCTTGACCTCTGGCATAGAATGCATTTCGCGCCACTAGGCTAACATCATAATCACGTTGTTTGCTTTGCTGATGGTTGTGGGCTGATTAATTATTACCAGAATCATAGAAATCTTATTCCAGCGCAAAGATTTGCGAAATGTATTCGCACATGAGAGCAAATATTCGTAATTCAGTGATTTTGTAGAATGTCTTGCCGTTGATAGCCGGTTAAAAGTTATTTACCGTTTAAAAATGTCAGTTAAGATAAATCCAATCTAGCCAAAGAAGCTCTTTTAATATATTCGACTGGTCTAAGTAACTTTTTTACAATTTCATCTACCTCTTTTATTATTTGTAATTGTTTGGGATGTTAGAACCAGCCATGCGCTTTATAGTCTTCAATGTAACTATATGTCAGCTATAAATCGCATCACAGTATGCAGGTTGTAACAACCTTTTGTAAATATAGATTTGGATATTTAAGGTCGGCCCGTAAGCATCACAAAATTTCGCCTCCCATACAAACGTAGTTTACTAATAATTTCAAAACCACTGTTCCAACTTACTTGATATTTGGTATCTTATATTAGGTTACAAATATCTGCGTCTGCATGGCTTTCTTTTTTCGGAAAATGTATTCTGGGTCAAACCACAGAGAAAACAAAATTCGTATGAAGATTTTCTTTTGGCTTTCATTTCATTCGGTTTGGATTTTTCAAAAAAACAAAAGCATGCAGACACAGATATTTGTTACCTGATATTATATATTAAATATCAATTTAATTAGAATAGCAGTTTCCAAATGATTAGTAAACTACGTTTGTATGGGGAGCATGGCTTACGGGCCGTTCTTAAGGGTGGAACAACTTTGGAATATGATTCTTGAGGTCAATACAATATCATTAACATAATTGCCCTTTGACTGTTTTTCTTTAAAAAATCAGTTTGAATACAAATTAATAAAAAAAAATTGAAAGAATCTTAACCGGGTTAGGCTGACTGTGGGAAAGCGGGCGACGCTGATGCGTCGCTGGCTGGCGGTTAGCGAGCATCGAGAAAGAAAAGCAGAGAGAGAGCTTTTGCCCCCAATAACAGTAGGTAGAAGGACCGTGCCATAGCGATGCTCTCAAACTCCACCAATATTGAAACTTTAAAAAGAATAGGTATCTCAGGAAAATATTGAAAAGGTATACAATTAGAGTGAATAGTCGAATATTCTGCATAGTCCAAGAATGTAAAAGGATGATCTACAAAAACTGCTCAATTCAGCTCAATAATAATGTTATAAGATTTTGGTGTGGTACCTAAATCCATTTGGAATGAGGTCTGATGGACCGATATCACGACAGTTCGAGTAGGTGTAATATAAGCCGTCCATGTCAATCATTATCAAAATAATAAGGATACAGAGAAGTTAAGCAGTAGAACTATTCTTGGAGTTTGGCGCTCAGGAATCAGGAATCTTTCAGTCAAGGAAACCGCTTTAATAGATGCAGGCATATTCTTGGAACTCCGGGCTCACGAATCCGGAATCTTTCATTCGATTTGTAGCGGTGTTTAAAGCGATTTTTTCGACGGAAAACCTTGATCATTAAAATGCAGTGTTACGAAATCTTTCCGCCGAGAAACCCGCTTTGACAACCGCTACAACGGCGGTTTTATCGACTGACCGATTCCCGATTCCTGAGCACTGAATTCCAAGAATAGGCCTACAGTACTCGGGTGCTGTTGCGGAGGGACGAGGGAAAAAGGCATTGAGAAAGTTTGACAACGCGTCAGCGTGCGCAGGGGAAATAAAAAAGAGTGCGTCGCAAATTGGATTGGCTGTGTTTCATTCTGAACGTCACAACAAGCCATTTTATATCAAACTTATAATAATATAGCACATCAACGTGATGTTTAGGCATGTAGAATCGACTGTAAAGAAAGGATATTTTAATGAAAATTTGGTGATTCGTGCGGTTGCTTAAGTTTGAGTCAAGTGTGCCAGAAATATAAATAAAATTTTGTCCTAAAACTCAGAGATGCTATGAAGGAAGTTCTAACTTTAAAACGGTAGCTAGATAAATGTAAAATTACGCCCGCGACACATGCGAGCGATAAATCAATGTCAATCTTAAAAACAGTATTGGAGATTTATAAATAATACAGTTCTTTTTAAAGCTTTCCTACTTTAATTAATGTATCCTTGCTTCACGGTAATTTTTACACAGATATATAATTAGTTGAAAAATGTACGTACTTGCTAACCATGAAAAAGTTTATTTTACTTTAGTTAACCTAGGACTGGCTCTAGCGTCTGATGCAATTTTTTTTTGTTTATTGTTTATTCATCATCCATAGACAGTAAACTGCACTCGCATTTGTCATATTTTATCATTAGCCAGCGTTTTGATGACAGTACAATGCAGGTAAAGCGTTAAATAAATGTATGCCGGTATAATCTTTCACACTGTGTTAGCAGGAGGCATTGATTACAGGAGGAGGGACTGTAGGAGAATTCCAAATTAGGGGTATACGAAACTGGAAGACGCAATACCCCCCAATGGTATGTTTCGCTGGTCGGGACCAGCCTTGCAGTGAGTATATTGATAAATTCGTTCTTTTTGCACGGCTGTTTTTTAATGTGTCTTTTCTTCAAGGTCGATTACATACATATCAGATTCCTTGGAAAAAGCGACGTACTTGCTTAACATAAAGAAAGTATTTTTACTTACGTATATTTTACTTAAATGTAAAAAGTTCCAAGAGCACACAGTCCAACGTTTTGCGAAAGTATTCAATGAGCAATACTTTTTAATCAAAACTTTGCAATCAAACGAGAGAAAGATTGAACTTCTCAAAGTCGACAAATTAGCAATATGAGAAAAGCTAACATTGCGAAAATTCGCCAAGAACTCCGGAATTAAACACCTCTTTGATCATTGTTTAGGAACTCTCCTAACTAATTAAATTAGTTCTGCGGAAATGTTCTGAATCATTTAGCTTATTTTGGTAACATGTTACGGTTGGGTATTTTTAAGTCACCCAACGTGACACATATTTGGTAAATGAACAAATTCCAGGAGGCAACGTCTTCTAAACCCACAAACTAGCCCGTCAAAGCGCGGTATTCGCATGATCGTTTTCATGTATGTATAGGTACTGGTTTCCTCAGGTTTCTCAGGTACTGGGTGCCAACGGAACTCTATTACTAAGCTTCCGCTGTCCGTCCCTCCGTCCGTCACAGGGCTGTATCTAAGGGACCGTAATAGGTAGGCAGCTGAAAATATCACAGAGTGTGTATTTATTTTACCGCTATAACAACAAATAAGTTGGGCCAAAATAAGGGCCCCATACAAAAAACTTGATGTTTTGTGTTAAATCTTGTACGATGGTGCGGAACCCTTCGTGTGCGAGTCCGACTCGCACTTGGCCGGTTTTTCTATTTACCGTCATTCCGTCGGTGCCACCTGCGCTTAATGTCCAAAGTATAAAATATAAACTATTGCCTTTTGCACTTTTATTTGGTAAACATTGCTAATTCTAAAAGAAAAAAATCGAATAATAATACTGGCTTCGTAACAACAAACTATGCATAGTGTCAGTGACCTTGGTTTAGGGTTGCTAACCTCAAGTGGCAGTGGGCAGGCCACGTATGTCGCAGAGATGACCACAGATGGAGCACTTAAAATTTGATGTGGAGAGCCTACGCAGGAAAAAGAAGCGTCGGCAAACCGCCAGCACGTTGGTCAGACTATATACGTCAGACAGCAGGCGACGACTGGCGAAGAAAAACAGGAGACCGCACAAATTGGCGAAGTCTGAGAGAGACCTACGTCCAGCAGTGGACAGCAAAAGGCTAAAGAAGAAGAAGAAGAACAATAAAGTGCATACATGTTTGTTATGTGTTATATTAATTAGCCAAACTACGAAAAAAATATTTTCTTTCAAATCGGTCCAGGTTTCTTCGAGTCATCGGTGAACATACATACGAAAAAGAGAAAAAAAAAGCCGACGAATTGAGAACCTCCTCCTTTTTTTTTGGTTTAACAATGTCATACCACCAAAATGTTAGTTAACTCTCCATAGTTATGGCGAAATAACAAAAGCTTTTATTTTCCTCTCTATCCACTTAACTATCAGACGGCCAAGCACCGGAAAATCCGAAGCGGGGCTTAACATGTGCTTACTCGGGTAACAGAAATTATCCACAATTAAGTGCGGGCCCAATCGCACATTTCCTATCGGGCATCTTTTCCCGCCCTAACGCTTTGAAGAGCTGCCAAGTTCCCAGCTTTGTATGTTTTTGGCTCTAGAAATACGTTGCAGAATATTCTAGTAGGCATCTATCGAGATGCATATATGTACTTTTCGCATATTTTAAAACAAATATAATTGAATACATTCACTTGGGGTGATATAAGAGGTAATAGCAACAATTTTTCCACTTTTCGAAATGGCTGAAATGATCAAAGGTTAATAGTAGGTAGGTAAAAAGTAAGGTTAAATTATTGTATCGTGACTATGGGTTGGCTAGGTAACTATTGAATTTAATTAATTCCTTAATTTTCCCTTTTGGATAATATTAATGAGTTAATTGTAAGCTGAGTGAGCACTTAAACTTGAGCGATGGGGATAATTTAATCTAAGGATACCACAACCAATGATTTGGTTTAATCCCTCGTGATTTACTTAAATTACAAGTCTAATTTAACATGTCCTTTTCCCACTTTACGTAACCTAACCTAAACAAATACAACTTTTCTTGAATTTTCTAGTCTATTCTATTTCATAGGCACATACAAGATATCGGAATAGGCTACAGATAATTCGGGGAAGAGGAATTAGATTTTTTTCGTTTCAAATTAAAAAAATGCATGTCAATAAAATTGTGTTATAAAAATGCAAAGACTTATTTAATGTACAACATTTCAGAAAATATTTTTTAATTTGACTGAGGTAACAGGCACGCGTACGGAATTTCATTCACGTCATTATAGTCTTAAGCCTGCGGCATGTACATTTATTTTTATAACTCCAGATGTTCCCTAACGTTAATGGAGCTAGTAATAACGCCTTATGCACCCCAAAGCTTTCTAAAAGGTGGTTCAACATATTTCACAAATATATGTCGTTTTCCAGCCCTTAGCGTCTCGCCAGCTCCGTAAAGTCCCCTGTTATTAGAGCACCCATTCTGGGAACTGCCTCATTTTGTTCAGCCCTTCGCCAGGAGACTGTCAAAAGCAAAGGAGAGGTTCCTAGAGGAGAGCGTGCAAGCCTAATGAAGTCAGGCGAACGTCGTGTGCGGTTGAGGAATTTTCGAGTCGAATGTCGTCCCTCGTAAAGTTGCTGATGAGATGCTAAAAAAATATAGACTAGGAGGTCACGACAGAAATGGTAACGATAACGTAAATGGCTGAAACTGGATTCACAGGATAAATACAGAGGGTTGGTCTATTCTGAAGCTAAATGTGCTCAGTTTGCCTGCGCCAAGTGGTTGCGTTGCGTAGATAAGGCGCCTGAAAAGTAGTTATGGTGACAAAAAGTATAAATGATAAGGTATATGGCTTCACATAGCAAAGCATGAAAGTTTCAGTACATACTTGCTTAGAGATTCCAAAACTGAACAAATCTTTGGTTGCATTTCTTAGTTAGCCTATAACTACGAAATGGGTTACAGATACAAGGATACAAGTTAATTTAGGTGACAGATACAACTTTAGGTATATTTAAGTATTTAAATAAAAAATCGATTCGTTATTGTTGTATAATTAATAGGTATCAATATTTCAAGACAATCCGTATTTTCATCAGCAGGTACCGACGTCTATTTTATATGGCCAATGTAGATAACGCAATTAGGCGCAGGCAGACCGACATATTTAGGTTTACAGGGTTGGTCTTTAACAAATGAACCCAGATTCAGCCATTTACCTTATCGTGACCAAAAATGTTGTGACTTCCTGGAATAATATATCGACACGGCAGAAGTTACGTAACGGTGTTTAAGTTTCTAATATATTCGCAAACTCCGAAATGTATTGTGAGAGACTGCAAAAAAAAAAGACAATTTCCGACGCAAATGGCGTCACCCATTTCTTAGTACCGGTTTAGAATACATTTTCCTTCATCATCTTTTAGGAATATTTTTTCCCGTATATCATCACTCATGAGTCGGAATGGTTGAATAATTCGGAGGTTTAAATACATTTATGAAGATAATATCTCAATATTATTAACCAAATTATAGGGGTTAACATTAACTATTTTATTTCTTTTACTGTTAACGGTTCCAATTTGAATCCGAGATATTTTTTTACTTTTATACATAGCTGTATGATAGCGTGAATGATTATGATCTGTGACTAAAAACAGTCTGTTTTTCCCGACTATTCTCGTTGTAACACGACTGCTCACCTCTTTGATAATTCAGCGCAATGGTAAGTAGTCCATAGCTGATATGAAAAATTACGATATATTTACAAACAAATCGAATCAATATCGGCCGAGTGGGTCTCAAGTTATGAGCACATACATACTTCCTATTATGGAGTACGAGTATGTATTTATCTACATTCTGAGATGTTTTAAATCAGGAATACCATGCGTGTTAAAAAATAATCGGCATAAACCGGAAACATTTCTCAAAACGTGAAAAACCGTCGATTTATAAAAATATTGTTGAAATTATTGGTATGGATAAAGAAACTGTAAAATAAATATTTCATTGTTTATTTTTTTTAATTGTTTAAAAAGTTACAAAAAAATTTCAGTTACCTGTGTGCCAAAAATTTTGACGTAAAGATTTTACCAAACAAAAGGCTCGCTAGAGGGATGGATAATTTAATACACATGACCGGGGTCCGTTGCTACGAGTACTTTCCTCATTAATTTGTTCCTGAATGCAATTATAAAAGGACTCATTTTGAGGGGTTTCTTCAATTTGGTGTATTTTTATGTAGCTGAACATGGGTGGCTAATACCACACCCAACCATTATATCAGCCTAATACACCGCAGGTACTTTCGAAGCTAAAGGTGCCATGCCAAAACCTTCCTTTGCATGACTAGATTGAACTGGGTGGTACACACGGAACATGTTTTATTTCCGTGAATTGTGCCATCTAGTAGGGGAAGGGGATATATAGTTTTATTTGATCCGATTCGATTATACAGCTCGCATTCATGACATAAAGAAACTATTCAATTCAACTCAAAAAGAGAAAAAAAGTGTTGCATGAACGGGGCGGGATTTGAATCAATGTCCTCTGGTTGGCAAAACACAGAGGTTACACGGCTACGAGCCGCATCCAGCAGGCCTATTCCTGAAATTCCGTAATCAGGAGTCCTGAGGTTTAGAAAACCACTTTTATAGTGGTTTTGAAAGCGATTTTGTCGACGGAAAACCTTGATTAAATTGAAAAACTATGCTCCGGAAACTTTTCGTCAAGAAAATATCTTTGAAAAGAGCTGTAAAAGTGATTTCCTAGCCTCAAGATTCCTGATTACGGAATTCAAGGAAGGGGCCTGCATAAAAACTCCCTGGCAAATATAATATTAAGTATGGATAATTTAATACACATGCCTGGAGTCCCTCAATTTCCCGTTTATTTGACTCCCGATTTAAATTATAAGAGGACACATTTTGAGGGGGCTTTTTCAATTTGTAGTGTTACACAATTAAGAAAATCCTCCTAGCCACGGAGATGTGTCACAAACATCGCACGCCTCCGTGGAGTTGGTCGGCGCCGCTGACCCAGATGTCTAAATAAAGGTTGATGTCGAGGCGTGGAAGTCGCAACGGTCGCGGCCGTGACCTCGGGGGAGTGGGGTCGGAGTAGCACGCGGATCGCGCTACGACCAGCGAGCGAGGACGGGGATGGAGATAGATACGTATTACACTTAAAAACCGGCCAAGTGCGCGTCGGTCTCGCACACGAATAGTTCCGTGCCATCAGCACCAAAAAATCACGTTTTTTGTATGGGGCCCCCCTTTAATTTATATTATTTTTTTATTTTACCTATTTGTTATAGCGGCAAAATAGATACACACTCTGTGAAAATTTCAGCTGCCTACCTATTACGGTTCATGAGATACAGCCCTGTGACAGACGGACGGACGGACGGACAGCGGAGGCCTAGTAATAGGGTTCCGTTCTCACCCTTTGGGTACGGACCCCTAAAAATCAGTGAAACTATCAGTAATTCAGAAAATAACAACCGTCTTGCCACGTTCAAATAGAGCCAACTAAATAAATCGGTTACTTTAACTAAAACAATAGTAATAGTATTTATTTAAATTTAAGGCCTTTTTCACCTACTACTGATAAGCTTAATCGGCACATGTTAAGAGCCTTTCTTAGCAGCTTGCAATCAATTCCAGTGCAAGATTAACAGCATTTTAATAATAAAGGTCCTTTAAGTGTCAGTTAAAATAAATCAGCACTTGGTGAAAACCAGGCTTAGAGTTTACAAATTTTATTAGTTCCTCTTTCCAAAACTAGTTCCGGACTGTATCATGGGAAAGAGGTTGCGCTGTACAAATATAAAATCGGTGCTAGAAATTAATTATTCATTAAAATTGATTAAAATGGGTATCGGTGAAGGCGAATGAGGGTGAGTGTGTGTGTGAAGACTGCGTGTAAGTCAGGATGTGTAAAGTTTTGTGGGGATGTATGTAGCACGGGAAAGTATGATATGACGTGTGAAGTAAGAGAAACGGTGAAAGTATATATAGATGCTTTCCTGCGTGCTTCTATGTAGTGATAATGAATAGGTTTTCCGTTTGGTCATAATTTAGGTTTATTTAGGTCGATTTTGACTTAATGCATTTTCGTTCTAAATGTTTTGCGCTAAAATCTTCAAAAACACTCTTTATCGTACACTGACAAGGTCCAAAGATAGCGTAATATTTACATCCTAAAAATATTTTAGAGCGGCTCGCAGCCTAGTGGCGCGGTGACTGGCCTAGCGTACCAGAGGTCTGGCTTCAATTCCTCGCCCCGACATGCACCACTTTCTGTCTCTTTCTGAGTTTGATAAGTGCATTTCGTCACGAATGCGAGCTGCTCCATGGTTCGGAATCAATGTAAAACTGTAGGTCCCCTTCCCCTACTAGGTGGTAGGATTTAAGCCCGCCCGGGTTGGTACCATCGCATTCAATGAAAAGATGGTCGAAGCGGCAATGAAAAAATGTCCGTGTTTTCCATCCAGTTCAATGTAGCCGTGCTCACCTAATTACTTTGGGAATATGGTTTATTAGGCTAATATCATAACGGTAATTGTGTGGTATTAGCCATCTAAGTCAGGTTGCATAAAAAAAAGTGAAACTTTTTTTTTGGTATACTTTAAAAATAAATCATCTCTACAACTTTTTCTCACTTAATGCCTTCCTGAAGTAAGCCGTCTATTGGTAAAAATCCACCCGTTTTACAACTCTATCAAAGGTTGATGTTTCGCTACTAAGTTAACGAAACAACACACGTTAATTGAGTAATATTTTGGCAACAGAAAGTTTCTTCGTCACCACCTCATTTTCTTCCTTTACATTTCCATTTTCAGGACGTACAGTGAGGCAGTCGCAGTTTTCCCTTAAGGTAAATAAAGGATGAATAAGGGAAATTGTTTCCACCGGCGCACCAGCGTGGAAAATCTCTGACCTATATATTATGTTCCCTTCGTTTGGGACACACGAGCCGAATCCGTTGGCTGTGTACTTTGTATACCCACTTTAATATCCTAACGCCCTGCTAGGCTTCTTTGTGGCTTATCTTAATACAAATCTTAAATCCGGACAGCCTGAATTTATTAGTGGGTTTTATTTCATTTTTATATTCTATCACTGGCCAAAGCCGTTAATATTGAGTTTAAGAATTTAGTATTATTTCCAAATTTTGTGGAAACAATATTTGAGGATGTTTTTATAATACTTTGAATGACCTTATTTTTTTTGTCAATTTTTTTATTATTACATCTGTACGATACGTAAAGTACAACTTTCGGAGTTCTGAAGATATTTCCTGTAGCAAATATATTTTTCCGTACTTAGCATGTACGTCGCTTTTACCAAGGAATATGAGATGTATATGTATGAATGTGTACGAACGATAAGGTTACTTTTCTAAATTGAAGCCACTGGACCTAAAAAATAAAGTTCCTCTTATGTACATTATGCATTTTTTTCTGTGTTCTGTCTCCAAAAACGAAAACCAAAAATAAAAAAACTTTTCTTAGCGTTTGAAAACGGATTATCATTTTTTTAAATGGGGGAACGGCATAACGTATAATATGCAGATCGTATAATGTCATATTTTAACAAAATTTTAAAACCATGCACAACGTATAATCGGCAGATCGTATAATCTTATACGTAGTGCATGAAGAAGTCCAAAAAATTAAATTACTTATTTCTCCATGCATAACGTATAATAGTCTCAACGTATAATGTTATGATCTTTATTTAACAAAAAAAGAAAACCATGCATATCATATAATCCTAAAATATTTCATACGATAAGCGCCCTTATCGATATAAGATTAAAGATTATACTCGCACGCGACTTTTCGACCGTCTCAATTAGCGTTGTAGCAAATTGTTACTCTTCAACAGATATCGATTCGTAGCAATTTCAGCCTTAAATGTATCGTTGTTAGGGCGCTTTATGCAGTGCTTCTTGGCATATTATACGTTCTGCATGGTTTTCTTTTTTTGTGAATTCATGTTAGGAATATTATACGTTGTGACTATTATACGTTCTGCATGATGCAAAGAGTTTATTTTATTTTTAAACTCATGCACAACGTATAACATTATACGTTGTGAATATTATACGATATGCATGGTTTTAATTTTTTTGAAAAAAATACTATTATACGTTGTGAATATTATACGTAGTGAATACGACCCTTTTAAATCACGGTGATGTCGATGGAAACAAACAATATTATATAAAGGAATGGGAAATATAAAGTTATATCTCAAAATGTTTTATTTTGCTAATAAAGTGTACTTCAAACAAACTCGATATGTTTTTTCTTTATGGTTCTGGATGGGTGACCATTTTCAATCGTTGAGGCTGGCCGTAGTTCGGATTCCACGTAAAACTGTAGGTCTCCTTCCTTACTTACTAGATGGTAGGGTTAATCCCGCCCGGGTTGGGACCATCGCATTGAACCCGCAATGCAAATTGTTCGTGTTTTCCATGCAGTTCAACGTAGTCGAGCAATATAAGAAAGGTCCATGCATGGCATCTAGTTCCCATGTGGTGTGTTAGGATAGTTTCTGAAGGTCAGTTTGGTTACAGCCATCTATGTCCAGTTACATAAAAAAAGATCTATTTAACCGACTTCATTTATGATACACTGCAAGGCTGCACTTGAACCAGGAACAGAAAAACCTTTCGTGTGTCATTTCCGCCACTCTACTACCATTCTAAAGGTAAGAGATAAAACCGAAAACCACCAATAGTCGTCGCTACAGACTCGTTCCAGTAATGCCATTACGGAAACGAAGTTGTTTTGCACCGGGCCTGAAATAAAGTATGCTGAAGAAGTCCAAAAAATTAAATTACTTATTTCTCCATGCATAACGTATAATAGTCTCAACGTATAATGTTATGATCTTTATTTAACAAAAAAAGAAAACCATGCATATCATATAATCCTAAAATATTTCATACGATAAGCGCCCTTATCGATATAAGATTAAAGATTATACTCGCACGCGACTTTTCGACCGTCTCAATTAGCGTTGTAGCAAATTGTTACTCTTCAACAGATATCGATTCGTAGCAATTTCAGCCTTAAATGTATCGTTGTTAGGGCGCTTTATGCAGTGCTTCTTGGCATATTATACGTTCTGCATGGTTTTCTTTTTTTGTGAATTCATGTTAGGAATATTATACGTTGTGACTATTATACGTTCTGCATGATGCAAAGAGTTTATTTTATTTTTAAACTCATGCACAACGTATAACATTATACGTTGTGAATATTATACGATATGCATGGTTTTAATTTTTTTGAAAAAAATACTATTATACGTTGTGAATATTATACGTAGTGAATACGACTCTTTTAAATCACGGTGATGTCGATGGAAACAAACAATATTATATAAAGGAATGGGAAATATAAAGTTATATCTCAAAATGTTTTATTTTGCTAATAAAGTGTACTTCAAACAAACTCGATATGTTTTTTCTTTATGGTTCTGGATGGGTGACCATTTTCAATCGTTGAGGCTGGCCGTAGTTCGGATTCCACGTAAAACTGTAGGTCTCCTTCCTTACTTACTAGATGGTAGGGTTAATCCCGCCCGGGTTGGGACCATCGCATTGAACCCGCAATGCAAATTGTTCGTGTTTTCCATGCAGTTCAACGTAGTCGAGCAATATAAGAAAGGTCCATGCATGGCATCTAGTTCCCATGTGGTGTGTTAGGATAGTTTCTGAAGGTCAGTTTGGTTACAGCCATCTATGTCCAGTTACATAAAAAAAGATCTATTTAACCGACTTCATTTATGATACACTGCAAGGCTGCACTTGAACCAGGAACAGAAAAACCTTTCGTGTGTCATTTCCGCCACTCTACTACCATTCTAAAGGTAAGAGATAAAACCGAAAACCACCAATAGTCGTCGCTACAGACTCGTTCCAGTAATGCCATTACGGAAACGAAGTTGTTTTGCACCGGGCCTGAAATAAAGTATGCTGAAACCGTCTCCGGCACTGAAGGGAGCCTTCATGTTTAGTTTACGAAGCGGCGTGTATGCCGTTCACTTACCTGAATAAACCCACCCTGACTCAATATCCGCCGCTTCTGTCTAGGCGACGCCTGGCCCGAGTCTAGCATTAAGAGAGTCGTTACTCTATCAATTCTCCATACTGCGGGCGATAACTGTTTACATACTCTTAATATTTTACTAAGTTTTTGAAATGTTTGACTCTAAAAGATATTGTCGAAATCTATGTCGGTACGTTTACATTTGTCTAATATACCTTTTAAATTAGAAAATATTGGCTAAAATAATTTTAAAAATAATTGCCTTGTTTAACATCATTTACATTTTTTGACTGAAACATACAGTCAAAATACACATCTTTCCAAAAAAATAAAAATACACGGACATAGAATGAAGCTTTCTCAAGCAATATTTTTATATTTTAAATCTGACAACTTTTAGGGGTAGGGAAAGTTAGGGTCTGGAAGAATATTGGCAGCCGCCGTGCAAAAATGTTCCTCTCATAAAATGTTCAAAACTTAGATTTCCTGTGACTTCACGACAGCCTTAAGGTAATAAATTCGATGTGTGAGAGTCTTGTCCAAAAACATTTGGTGCTATTCGGATCAGTGTGAAATAAGTGTGAAGATACGGAGATCGACGACAAGAAAATACAATTTATTTGGATCAAGGCAGTGCTCGGAGCATAGTGGCGCAGGGACTTGCCTACCATGCCACAGGTCAGGGTTCAGATCCCTACCCCGTTCATGCACCACTTTATTTATTTTTTCCTGAATTGGATAAGTGCATTTCGTCATGTAAAACTGTAGGTCCCCTTCCCCTTCTAGTTGGTGATCATAAGTGGTCCTGGCATGGCACCTCATTCCTTTGCGGTGTATTGGGCTAATATCATGACTGTGGTTGTGGAATTAGCCATCTATCATCTCCACGGAATATTGAGGAGGCAGGAAGTGAAACGTTTGTAAATTTGTTCCAGGACCGCTGTTACCATTTTACTTAAGACCTTTTTGCTCCGCGAATGTATAACAGTCGCAATTGGCTATCCCTTCTTAATCGATAACCAAACAACAAATCCACATTTGTTTAGTAAATATGAACCTTAACATAATGACTTTATGTTGGAATTCCAATACTGTTTGCAATCAAATGTTACGTCACTTTCGAACACGGCCGAGCGCCTCACACGCACGTGATCACAAACAACGTAGCGAGACATGCCCCGGCGAGCAATACGACGCCGCGACGCCATATTATTTCGTAATGCATTTGTCGTAAGTTTTATCGCTATTCATGTAAATGAAACTTACCGGTGATACGAAACTCCTCCATTATGAAGGTTGTGCACCGGCGGTCGTGTTTGCACGTTATTGTGGCACAGTACGGCATTACTCCTTTTCAATTTTAGATTGTATCACGGATAAGTTAATGTACAGGACAGCCGCAGAGGAGTGAATCATGCGCGTATTAAGTGAGCGGGTCCCCGCTAAAGACCGGCGCGCGAGTTCCGCCCACTTCACAATTCTTACCTCCTAATTGTTCTGTGATCATCTCCATGCAAGAGGTAATATTTTCAAATCATGCCCATTCAAGAACCCCTTAATTTCTTTTTCTGAGTTGGATCAGTGCATTTCGTCAAGAATGCGGGCTGTTCCATGGTTCGGAATCAATGTAAACTTTAGGCATCCTTCCTCTACTAGGTGCTAGAATTAAACCCGCCCCGATTGATACCATTGCATCGGATGAAAAGATGGTCGAAACGGCAATGAAAATTTGTCCGTGCTTTTCCTTCCATTTCAATGCAGCCGTTCTCATAAAGGGATATTAGAGTAAGGTTATTAGAAATCCATGTCCAGTTAATAAAAACAACGAGGCATAGTCTGACTACGTCCAACGTATTGCACTTTCGGTTGAAGGCATAAAATACGATGATAAATAATTAAATTTCCGCCATTTTCGAATGAAATTATTTAGCATTTCATTCACTAATTTTCAAAGTGGAGGGGGGGGGGAGATAATAATCATTGTAATAAGTCAATTACAATTGTATGTTTATGTCACAATTTTACGGTTAACGTTTTCGTCAACGTGAATTGATAGCCCGCAACTATACCTACCAACCACTCTAGTCGAGTAGCTATTTTCCTTGCATTATATTCGTTTTTCCATTCTAGTTCAGCTGGTTTTCCACTCCAAAATAATACCCTGCACTTAAAACTATTGTGATAGCTTTACGTATTCTTTTCACATAACTGTGCTGCAATCTGGGAGTGGAGCTTGTCTACTATTCGCACATGGAGTCATGAATCGTGACTATATTTAAGCGATTGATATTATCTTTTCGTTTCCAGAGCAAATCAGAGGGTTCATCGTTTACAATGTAGATGAAAAAAAACCGGCCAAGTGCGAGTCGGACTCGCACACGAAGGGTTCCGAAGGGCAAAATAAATACATACTCTGTGAATATATCATCTTCCTAACTATTACGGTTCATGAGATACAGCCCTGTGATGGACGGACTGACGGACTGACGGACGGACGGACGGACGGACGGGTGGACGAACGGACAGCGGAGGCTGAGTAATAGGGTTCCGCTGGCACCCTTTGGGTACGAAACCCTAATAAGGCTCTCAATTGCGCGCCTACGCGATTCATTAGACGTCTTGGCTTCTTCTTAGATATAAGTAGGTAACAGCGTTAGGTTTTTTCTGCCTGAAGCCCTTTGTAAACCAAGAATCCAAGGGAAGGGATATAGGGTCTCTCTCTGTATTCTATCGTCCGTACTATGAAGAATGCTTGTCGGAGCTGCATAACGATGTACCTCCGTCCCCTTTCTACCTTCGCTCAAGGCGGAACGTGGAAAAATAAAGGCACATATTCACATATTTTCCAAAAATAAGAACCCCCCAATCTTTGAGATACATAGGGACGAAAAACAATGGAATGAACTACCTTCCGAGGTATTTCTCCCAAAGTACAACCTGGGGTTCTTCAAACATGGTGTGAAGAAGCCGGGCCGGTTGGCATCGTTTTCGTAGCCCCCTTGTAAGTTGAAAATCCTATGGTAATCGTCCACCACCTTAAGAGGTGCTATAATATGCCGCGCATAAAAAAAGCTGCCGGGTTAAACTCAATTTTTAAATCAACATAAAAAAACCGGCCAAGTGCGAGTCGGACTCGCGCACGAAGGGTTCCGTACCATCGTATAATATTTAACACAAAGAAATCAGGTTTTTTGTATGGGGTCCACATTCCATTTTAGTTATTTTGTAATTTTACCTATTTTTTGTTATAGCGGCAAAACAAATACACTCTTTGAGAAATTTTCAGTTGCCTAGCTATGAGATCATGAGATACAGCCCTGTAACAGACGGACGGACGGACGGACGGACAGCGGAGGCTTAATAATAGGGTTCCGTTAGCACCCTTTGGGTACGGAACCTAAAATGCAGCGACCTTTTTTGGGCTGTTAGAACCACTTGGCGCCTACATTTATAGTGAGATACTGTTAAATCAAAACCTGCCTGGACTGACCAATACTGATGCTAACCCTACTGGCGAGCATCCACCAGCTGAATACGGTTAAAGGTTGATGGATACTGGTGGACGGTGCTGAGTAAAGTTATTATTTTCATCAGAACTGTTTCTTGATTATAGGACCAAATTTTTCAGATTTATCGCATCGGGTTGTTAGCGCCATGCTGTTGGAGCGGAAACGTTATTACAGTAATGGGAGTACATCGCCGATGGAAATATTTTCCGTGTTTTAAAAATCTGGCAAACTATGTATGTCAACCTGTATGCTAAATAAGTGATTACTTTCATGTTTTAGGAAACACCTTGAGTATTTAGTCTTACAGAAATTAATTTTACCGACCAGAAATATCGTTTATTCGCTAAATAACTCAGAAATAAATTAACACATTGGCACATTTACGGCCAACTATAATAAAATAGAAACGCCTCGTTTTCAAAACGGAATATGAGTATAATATAATATTTGGAAAATTTATATTGGAGGTGGGTGCAAGACGGCTACTCTACAATGGTTACTTTTATTTATTGCATCCTCCTTTTTACTCATATCTGTATGAATGCTTTTTATTTATTTCTGTATGATTGCACCACCCATTTTACTTTTATCTGTATGATTTTACCCCCCTTTTTTATTTATTTCTGTATGATTGCACCCCCCTTTTCACTTTTATCTGTATGATTGCACCCCCCTTTTTTATTTATTTCTGTATGATTGCACCACCCATTTTACTTTTATCTGTATGATTGTACCCCCGCTTTTTTATTTATTTCTGTATGATTGCACCCCCCTTTTCACTTTTATCTGTATGATTGCACCCCCTTTTTACTAATATCTGTATGATTGCACCCCCCTTTTTTATTTATTTCTGTACGATTGCACCACCCATTTTACTTTTATCTGTATGATTGTACCCCCCTTTTTTATTTATTTCTGTATGATTGCACCCCCCTTTTCACTTTTATCTCTATGATTGCACCCCCTTTTTACTAATATCTGTATGATTGCACCCCCTTTTCACTTTTATCTGTATGTTTGCAGCCCCCCTTTTCACTTTTATCTGTATGATTGCACCCCCTTTTTACTAATATCTGTATGATTTCACCCCCTTTTTATTAATATCTGTATGTTTGCACCCCCCTTTTCACTTTTATCTGTATGATTGCACCCCCTATTTACTTATATCTGTATGATTTCACCCCCCCTATTTACTTATATCTGTATGATTTTTATATAGTTTCTGTTTATATAGTTTTAAGTTATCTAATGTTTTCTAAGTGTGATTATGGTGCTTAGTTTTAAGTAATTTATTGTTTCTTGCTACCTCTTAATATATTTTCTAATATTAAGGTTAGCTGTTAGAGATTGCCTTTGGCAATAAGCTCGCCTTTGCATACTATGTAATAGTTGTAAGCAATAAAGAATATTTTCATTTCATTTCATTTCATTTATGATTTCACCCCCCCTATTTACTTATATCTGTATGATTGCACCTCCCCTTTTTGACTTATATATTTATGATTGAACCCCACATTATTCCTTTCTGTTTTTTTAACTTGATTTTTTTTACGATTGTCATCCAATATTGAGATATGTGTAAAGTTTTAAGGGGTAGCATGCATTTTTTTAATAATAAAATCGATTAAAGGGTTAGTACAGACACCCAAAGAGCGAGCTAAAACGTGTTACAAGGGTAGCATGAACACGCCTGAGGGAAGTTTCTACTCATTTTTAGTGTACCGTACCCAAAGGGTGAAAACGGAACCCTATTACTAAGCCTCAGCTGTCCGTCCGTCCATCCGTCCGTCTGTCACAGGGCTGTATCTCATGAACCGTAATAGGTAGGCAGCTGAAATTTCCTCAGAGTGTGTATTTATTTTGTCGCTATAACAACAAAAAGGTAAAATAAAAAAATAATAAAAATTAAAGGGGAGTTCCATAAAAAAACGTGATTTTTCTGTGTTAAATCTTGTACGATGGAACGGAACCCTTCGTGTGCGAGTCCGACTCGCAATTGACCAGTTTTTTTTATAATTTAATGTTTTATTTTCATAATGGGCTCGTACATCCTCGTATCACACGTGAGGCAGCCAGACGAGGCCATTCCATAATGGACTCATCCACCGATGACTTCTAATGGTCACGTTTTTTCTTATTGTACTCCCCAGCGGCTAAAAAAAGTACCAATTATTAAAAATGGCTTCTATAAGTAATAAAAATCATACCCAAACAAGACTTACCACAGAAAGATTAAATTATTTGTAAGCGCACTTCCAACAGCCATTCTATAAGCGGGTGATCAAATAACATTTATTGCCAAAGGAGATCGTCCAGAGAAATTGGCGCAAGGGAAAAAGTAATAAAGATTTTCCCGTTGAAAGTACGCCGCCGGCGCGCAGGCATTTCGTTCCCTTTATTAATAGGAGATAAATTAATTATGGTCAGATTATGGTTGCTTTCACCGGATAGCTTGGCTCAGGGGAGGTAATTTCTTACCTTACGCCGTAAATATAAAATAAGTGTTGGTGCTGTGTACGACTTGGGTGTTTTGTGTTTTTAGGGTTCCGTTACAAAAAAGCGATAAGGGGCCCCTGGTATGGCTCTGGTGTCTGTGGGTCACACGCATTTGTCCCTAATTGTTCTCCTATTAACTGTTATATTTTATTAAAGTAAATATTTTATTTATTTATTTTCAGGAATTTAACAGCAGTTATGAAATTTGTAAAAAATAATAAATTAATGTGATGATGACAAAATGCCCCTAAACAATATAGGTAAACTTGTGTAGTTGTGCACAAAGTAATCAGTTTTGCTCAATACGAAATACGTTTTGAACAAAAAAACTGGATTTCTGAAGCGCTAATTTTGTATGAAACTGCAAAATAATCATCGTAAGTCTTGAAGCCCCACGCCCATATTCAGCAGTAATTCTGAATATGGGCGTGGGGCAGTTTTTTATGTGTGCTATACCATGGGGAGGTAATGTTATTACAGAGGAGGGGTGAAACATGAAGAGTAGGTACACAATAAATAAACAGTCAGTCCGTCAATCAGTCAGCGTGTTTGCGTCCACTGCTATACATACGCCTCTCCAATTTTTCTCCAGTCCTCCCTGCCCTCAGCGTTACGGAACCACTGCTGCGACGCACTTAATAAAATAAATAAACACCATTTGTAAAATTGTAATAACCTGAAACCAGAAATATTTTGTTATTGCTGCCCCTCACCTGCCCCAATTGGTAAGCCTGGGGTCCTTCAAACGTGGTGTTATGAGGTGGTGCAACCCCTGAGAGAGTTCTAAAGCCTATAGTCATCAGAGTGGTCAGTCTGAGTTCTCACCTAAATTGGCGTTTACGGCAAACCGATCAACTGGCGTTTTCTCCAAACTCCATACACATTTTTACTAGATATTCTGTGGCTTTACTTCTTCAAGCTGTCAAAGTCAAACGCGGACTTCCGATTTGTATGAAAACACGGAGTGGACGTAAACGGCAACGTCGGCGTATTTACGGCAACGTTGAGTAAGCTGTCAAATCAAGCTCGGACTCGCAAATGTTAGTTCGCTTAACGCCCGCTGCGCGCGCTCTTAAATTTCTCCATACATTTGAAAACGCTAGTCGATCGGTTTGCCGTAACGCCAATTTAGGTGACAACTGAGACTACCGGCTCAGGTGCCTTTTAGGTGAGGGCTTGGCGTAAGCTGAATACCGCCCTTCACATAAAGATCTTGAATCTGGGTTTTGTAAGAAAGCAGGCTCTGAGCGCCTTAAAGGATATACGCACTTTTAAGCGAGGCTTTACATTCGATATGGCTTCTAGGATTGAGGTCGGTCGAGAAGTGGACAGGGGACAAGACCGGAATTGCGATATATACTCAGTCGTATGGCAACGGCGTAGCCACGATAATGGATAACATATAACTGTAGTTAGTTTATATATACACATTTATTGCACTAACACAACAAACAGGCAAAAGGGAGAACTTAGTGCCGGAGGCATTTTCTACCAGTCTACCTATCTATGGGTATCGTGAGCAGTATGCGAGTAGCAAATATGGATGCAATAGCTTGAAAGTAAAAATAATTCCTACACAATTCACAACAAACACACATTATACTTAACTACATTCTAAATATAAATAAATAATATATACGACGTAGAATATTAAACATGGAAATAAGAAATATAAAAACCATAAAAGGTAATACTTAAAACAATATTATTATGAGAATAAAAATTCGTTAGCAAAACAAAAAAAAAACGACAAACTTAAAAAAGTAAGAGAGTTCGATAACGAGTTCGAGATGCGCCACGTCGAATGTCCGTTGCACTAAATATCAGTTCTTACGTGTGCTTACGTGTCGTTGGAACCGCCACTGTATGTAAAAGTGCCTAATACACTAGTTTAGATCACTACTGCAGCAGGCCTATTCCCGGAATTCCGTAATCAGTAATCAGGAATCATCAGTGTAGAAAACAGCTTTTAAAGCAATTTTCTTGACCAAAATATTCCGCACATAGTATTTCATTTTAATCAAGGTTTTCTGTCGAAAGAATTGCTTTGAATACCGCTATAAGAGCAGTTTTATAGACTCAGGATTCCTGATTACGGAATTCCTGGAAGAGGCCTGCTGTCCTTCTATGCTGCCGACCACCCTGAGGTGATCACTTACGAATAAAAAAGAGTTGATGTTGAAGATACTATAAATTAATTGCACTCAATACTCAGATTAATTATTTCAGCAAATACGTATTAATCAAATGTTTATTTGGTCGTTGAACGTGATACCAAGCCACCATTGGAAATGTGTAAATAAGCGCCTGGATTATCACATTGAATTTCTGTTTGCCTGAGTAATATTTTATTTAAACTTTTGCAAGGCAATGGAGTGAACCGGGCTTAAATGATTCTGCTGTTTCCAGTTTCACGTTTTAAATAAATACCGATTTCCAATGTGTATTTTGGTAGATTCGATTCCATTTTAATAAACAAACATTGCTATTAATTCCATTTTAATAAACAAACATTGCATTGCAAACACGGCAGTTCTGTACTTGAATGAAATCCGTGTAGTTACTTATTGCTGACCTTTCCTTTACAAAAGTAGGCGATATAGGACTGGTCTAGAAGACTGAATAAAAAAATGCTTATGTTATGACAAAAAACTGAGTTTTAGAGAAAAACACTTTCAAATTTTAATTGGAGATACATATAAAAACAGCGAAATGACAATCTCAGGATTTATTCGAAATCTTTGTTTTTCGCCTCTGTGTACATTCCACTCCCGTAACAAAAAATAATCCTACTGAAGATTCTAAAGCAAGTTTGATCATTTATCCCCGTGGTCTTTTGCAATAACTCCTTCAGTCGTATTCAGAGAGAACCCGTAAAAACTTACGTACAAGATTAGCACCAGACTAACCATACAAAAACCGGTTTAGTCAGGCGAATTAAAGTTAGTCCGCCCACTCTAAATACGGCTGTCAAATCTTAAAAAACTTAAAATGTGTGCGATACATACGATGATATTAAATAAGAAAGACCAAATCTAAACAAGAAATAAAGGCCTACACAATATCCTCTCTCCAAGATAAGGCCGAATTATTATATGAACCGGGCGTATCTTTGCTTTATTCAGATCGCTAATCAGAAAAGTTGAAACAACACTCAAGTTCTCTCCTGACCCTCAGGCAGGGCCGCATACCCGATTACTAAAGTTGTGGGAGTTGCAAGGGTTACTCCACAAATGTAGAACTTTCTACCAGATCGACTATCCTGCTCTCTTTAACGGGCTCACGTCTGTCCGACCCAAACAGGGTTTCTTGTATACAATCCATAAACATTTGAGGCACGATTTATTTTTTTATTTATTTTTTCATTATGAAAACAAACGATCATATAGAAAATTAGAATAATATAGAAGAATATCACAAAGACTTATAGTTCCCAATGTTTACATATATAATCACTTATTGAGAGTATGTTTTGATAAATTTGTGATGTGAAAAGATAAGATAGTGAAAATACAAGTGAGTAAAAGAAAAGAAAGAATAATTTTTTTCGCGGTCAACGCGGCATACCCTATTTTAAGTTTAGTTAATTAATTATTGTAATTTTCTAGATCTAATATTTATCGAGTTTTTAATTAGTTTGACTTCTATGCAATAAAGGCACAGTGTGAAGAAACCTAACAGGCTTTATCAGGCGTGACATAGACCGCTTCCCCTCCGCCCCCACCCAACCCTCGCTCCAACATCCCGGCGCATCTGCGTTTACACTTCGCCTCAGCCGTTCGTCGCTAGTTTTGCTAAATCTCCCCAAGAATAGCAGTGAACAAACTATAACTGTATTATATTTTGTAAATACATTACTGTTTATTGTGACAAAAAATTTTTTTTTAAAAAAAGGCTAGCATCAGTGATATAATTTTATGAGGCATAACGCAAAAAGCTGCTATTTCTAAATGGCAAGTTTTTGCACACTTCATCAGATATATCTAGTAAGTTTCAGCATATTTTATAATTGTTTTATGTGATTAAATACAGAACCGCTTAATATGCTCGTCACTAACGTTATAGTTTGTAACTTCTGATTTATTAGAAGTTTTAGCAGAAATTACTGCAACGAATCTGACTTATCTGATATATATTAGTTTATTTTATTCAAAGTATGCTTGTATTGTTATGAAAATTATGGTAATATATACTGTATGTATATATTTTAATTTTATTTGCTTTATTCTTTTCCTTTCAAATTGCTATTGTGTACCTACCTACAGATATTTTAGATTGTCTCTCCTCATCACCCCAAAGGTTGACTGGAAGAAATCACTCCTAGTGATAAGTCCGCCTTTGTGCAATTTTGTTGTTGTTTCGAATTGTTTTTGTAATTGTACTTGTTTTCTATTGCACAATAAAGAATTTATTAATTCATTCATTCATTCATTCGAAATCGACGATTGAAATTTTTGACAAATGAATTCTTTGCCTATTGGCCAAGGCACAATTTTGCACGGCGACTGTCGTTAATGTATTGAAATCGTATTCCAGGTCCATACGTTAAAGGGTACTAAAAGTTATCAGATTTGTATCATACATTTTTATCCACCTGGGAAAGCATATTTTTATTTCCGTATGTTTTTTTAAATAGCTGTATTTTTCAGTAAAAAAAAATCTAACACTAATGTAAACGTTCTTCAGCCAATATTTTCCCATCTAAAAGCAAAATAAACAAATTTAAAACATACAGCCATCTACGGTAATCTATTTTGACAATATATTTTAGAACATTTCAAAAACCTACTAAAACATTAAGAGCATTTAAACAGTTATCACCCGTGATTGGGGGTGATAACTGTTTACGGGGGATTGATTGAAAGACTCTCTTAATTATTTAGAAAGGGATTCTAAAATCAAAATAACGAAGTGTCGGGAGTGTACGCCTTATGAGAAAAGAACAAGTAAACTTTAGCGCGTTGTATCGAGGGTCAACAAAATACCGACAGCAAACCGCTATGGAGAGGGGTTCTCTGATAAACAGCAGGTCTCGATAGGGCTGATTTACATGAAAATGAACAAAAGAAAATAACTTGCTGAGCCTTCCTACTGAACCGACTGCTAGTGAAGTGACTGACATCCATGCAGATGGTGCCACAGTCATAAGTAGCTATTTCTGCTATAAATCCCTAAAAATAGGAAAATACAAACTATAACTGCATTTGCGAGAACAATCAGTTATGAATCGAATGTCATAAAATCATTTGTAATAATCTAGCATTTGTGAGAAAGTGAGGCATAGTGTTAAAACAGGCTTATTGTAAATGGCAATTTGTTTACTCAATATCTAATAAATCCCAGCTAACTATTTCTAATTAGATTAAATATGAAACCACTGAGGCCAAATAAAACCAAATAGTCACAACATAACCTAAGAAAAGTAGTACTATTTTACGTGTTACATTTTGTATGGAAGAAATGTCAAATTAATGCAAAGTGACGTCACAAAGTTCTACTTTTCGTTAGTATTAATTTATGTTGCGACTATTTATTTCAGCCTTAATGCATGTGCTCGCCACTAGACTGGTGGTTTGTAACTTATTTTTTTTAGGAATTATAGCAAAAATAGCCACGAACGACCGTGGCGCCATCTTATGCTATGCGCACACCCTTTTAAATATATCGAATTGTCAGCAAATATGTTATTTATATTGTGTGATTTAAGACTTTAGAAAAAATTGTTTTATTTTGTCGTCGATCTCCGTGGGACATTCGAACATGCGATATTGACCCACCAAAATTGTTTTCCGATTTCTCATTATTACAACATTTATATTATTTAAAAAAATTGTAATGTTGTAAAGTAGATGTCGCTGTTTAACCTCAAATTAATGTATCGTATTACAAATAAATACCACCACCGTACCACGCCCGGGGCTCGCACGCTGATTACGAAACTTGCGTAATTTCTTTGTGCCCCTGCGAGTTCATGACTTTACAACAGCCATCAATTGGAGTCGTGCGGCGTGCGGGGTGGGGCGGGGCGGGGCGGGAACCGGCGCACGCTTCTCAAACTTTGGCGCGGTGTACTGACTTAATGCCTTTGCTAAACCTTTAAGGCGCGTTTTACACTCACTTGAGTAAATTGTTAACTGGCTGAGCGCGTGCCTGCATATTTGTAACACTTTTAAAAAACTTTGAACCGACTTAAAGCAACCTGGAGAAGAAGGCGGTACTCACTATATTAAAATCGTTACAAGCATGACATCATTTAAAACAATCGATTCTCTGGATATTTACAGTCGTATTCAGCGAGAACCTGTCAAAAGTTACTACGAGATTAGCGCCGGATTAACCATACAAAAACCGGTTAGTTAGTCCGCCAACTCTGAATACGGCTGTTTATATATCCATAGTATCGTTGAACTATATATTGCACTCCGGGCACTCCCCAGCTGGCCGACCGGCATGGTTTTCGACGCCCATGGGCATCGTCGGGAATCTCTAATGCGAGGGCCTTTCATACATAAATGAACACAAACAATATATGTTTCAATTAGTGTATATCATACATTAGAAAAATACGAAAAAAGAGAAAAAGGGATTGACGGCAATTTTACTTGAAGATCAGGATAATGTTACCCTTATCATGCTCGAATTTACTCCAAAATGAAATAAAATATATGAACAAAATAATAGTATGTATATACAAGAAGAGAAGCACTATATGACGCTCTCTCTGCTTACCCCTTTCCGAGAAGAGGCGTGTTTCTCGTAAGTTAATACTTATAGTAAGTGTATACTAAGCAATTAGTATTCCCCCAGGTCGTGGTCGAACTGAAACAAGCGATGTAAATAATTTCCCTAAGGACGTAGCATTAATGTAATTGAATTAGCTTAGCAATAGAATTCCTTGTTCATTCAATAAATTACTCATTCCAAGCGAAGTAATGGAGGGGCAACCGAGATTTTTTCCCCTTAGTGGTTTTCTAGGTTTCGACAAAGACCCGGTCGTTTGCCGGAGGTCGAAAACTTGGATTCACGATTGCCTCTTCACCGTAAGTATTAATGTCAAAAAGCCAAGATACCTGATTTGTTGCATAGCTCATAGTATAATCTGAATGTATAATTTAGGGTAATATGTCACGCCAAGCGTCACCAACTCCAGGGAAGATAAGAAAAATGTTTTTTTTTTATGCGACCCGACATGGATGGCTAATACCACACAACTACCGTTATGATATTAGCCCAATACACCACATTCCCGAAGGAATTTGGTGCCATGCCAAGACCTTCCCTTTATGAGCACGGCTACATTGAACTGGATGGAAAACACGGACAATTTTTCATTGCCGCTTCAACCATCTTTTCATCCAATGCGATGGTACCAACCCGGGCGGGTTTAAACCCTACCACCTAGTAGGGGAAGGGGACCTACAGTTTAACATGGATTCCGAACCATGGAGCAGCTCGCATTCGTGATGAAAATGCACTTATCGAACTCGGAAAGAGAAAGACAGTGGTGCATGTCGGTATTGAACCCAGGTCTCTGGTACGCTAGGCCAGTCCCCGCGCCACTAGGCTACGAGCCATTTTCAAGTTTAGTTTTATTTATTGTTTCTGTCATGAAATAAACATTTACACTTACTGTGTAAATGTTAATGATCACATAATTACGTAACGTAAAATCACTGATGACAGTGATCACATAATTACGTAACGAAAGAGAAAAAAATAGTTTTTAAATTTAGCAAAAATATACTCCGACAAAATGAACTTTATTTTCGAAGAGAATCTGGTCCAAGCAGCCTTCGTTAGATAATAATAAAAATAAATCTGAGATTTTATTATATTTGAAGCCCTCAATCGTTATGATTTTTTTACTGTATTATGATAGTCGTAAAAGCTGTTACAGGACAAAGAAACAATCTCAAATTTCATGAACGAAATTCACAAACACTGGTCGCTGAATTTCTCCAAAGTTTTCTAGCTTTACGCTACGGTAAATTCGGTCTTCCAACCAAGGATAATACCCCTTTTGGCATTCGTTGTTTGCTCTCCTCGTGAAATTCAAAACAACGAAAATTGTTATATCCTTAAGTAGAACGTCATTTGCAGGGGTTTATTTAAAGTGAATTACTATAAAGTTTATACACGATCTGCGTCATGTTTTGTGCTTTCCAAAATTAATGTTTTGTCATTATATTATACAAACACGCTGAATTCTTGAAGAGTCACGGTGCTATGGCAAGACCTTCCGTTAAAGTTATTATCCCCATAAAGAAAATACGCTCCCGATACAAACGCAGTTTAATCATTTAAAAACCACTATTGTTGGTATATAATATCAGGTAATACCATATTAAATGCAATACATCAAGTAGGTAAATGGGAACAGTGATTTTAAAATGAGCGAGAATATGCTCGCTGTTTTCAATTATCAATAAACTACGTTTATATGGGGAAATAAAGACGGGAAAATATTCACGTAAGCTCGGTTTAGTTAAACTGGATAGAAAGCACGGACAAAATTTAATTGCAGATTTGAGCATCTTTTCATTCAAATGGATGGTGCCAACCCGGGCGGCATTTATCGTACTATCGATATCCGATTTTTCACTGGCTGTACGGAATTGGAATGATAGTTTTAATGTTGAATCCGAATACCCAGCCTCAACGGTCGGACGGGCCCCCATCCAGAAACCGGCCTCGTCCAGCATTACTTAACCTTAATGATCGAATAACGAGGCGTGTCGCGCCATCTAGCTACCAAAGATTTACTAAAATACTTCGACAGCATCGGTAGCCCAGTGGCGCGACGCCTTGCGATTCGATAAGCTTTGTGAAGCACCTCTGAGCGCGGTTGTGTTTTGGATGCGTGACCATTTTCGACAGTTGAGGCTGGCCATGGTTCGGATTCCACTTAAACTGTAGGTCCCCTTGCTTACTTACTAGGTGTTAGGGTTAATCCCGCCCGGGTTGGTACCATCGCATTGAATGCACGAGATGGTCGAAGCGGCAATGGAAATTGACCGTGTTTTCCATTCCGCATGGCATGGGTCCTGGCCATACCTAGTTCCCATGTGGTGTGTTAGGCTAATATCTGACTTATTCTGGTGTTAGCCAATCATGTCCAGTTTAGGGTTCCGTACCCAAAGGGTGAAAACGAAACCCTATTACTAAGCCTCCGCTGTCCGTCCGTCCGTCTGTCACAGTATCTCATGAACCGTAATAGTTAGGCAGCTGAAATTTTCACAGAGTGTGTATTTATTTTGCCGTTATAACAACAAATATGTGAATTAAAAAAATTATAAAGATTAAAAGAGTAAAAAGCGTAATTTTTTTATGTTAAATCTTGTACGATGGTACGGAACCCTTCGTGTGCGAGTCCGACTCGCACTTGGCCGGTTTTTTTATGTGAACCGCGCCGACCATGGCCTCTCGAACCCATGCCGTCTGGCGAGGCTTTCGCCAACAAATGTGTGCGCAAATCCACCGAGCCTCGCAGTATCGCTGCGCTCGCACAAATTCCTGGTTCGGCGGCCGGTATGCGGTAATGGGTTCCGGGCCGCCTCAGCGCCCATCCGCAGCCGCGTCACGTCTGGCGGCGCGGCGGGAATCTCATCAGCGGCGTCGATGCTCTTGCCGCCGGCTCACCTCGCGCGACGTGCCCCAATTAGAGAGCCGATAACGTTAAATTGCTGAAAACAAAGCGTGCCGCTATGCAAAGAGGCTGTGTCTCGTTAAACTTAAAGCCGATCGTATTTCCATCAAGAATCGGGTATAGGCTCAACTAAGTATGGGCTTGTTTACGGATTAAGGCCCTGGTACTAGACGAGGCACCCCAAGATAACTAACTAAGTCTGACGATTATAAGTGTCATTCTTACAATATATGATTCCTTGTCTAGGAATCAACCTATTTTCGTTAATGTATGTTTCCTTTTTCTATACAAAATACATTGCGGAAACGGTGTCCATTTCCGAACTTTTTTGACTAAATGTAGAAATCTAAAAGCAAATGGAACTTTTTGTTTATGCATATATGCTGTTTATGCTTATATCTAGAAATCGAATCACTTTCAGATTTCTAATGAGAAAAATCAACTTTTTAATTTTTATTATTATTTAAATAAATGATGAAATCAAAAAATATTAACAATCCATTATCAGTCTGGAGTTCTATTTGGATTTGCTGAAGCGTTTCACTACATATTATTACATTTGTTAAAAACTGCATTTGTATGGCGCGAGTAGTTGGCTAGTCCTAGCGCCTTAAGCAAGTGCGTCCTTTTTCATCTGCTTAATTATACAACATATATTTTGTTAACAACTGCTTAAATATACAAATTTGCAACTTCAGCTTAAATATATCCTTGACCGACATATTTATAAGCTGCTAGTCGTTGGGTAGGAGAGGTCGAAGGATTTTTCAAGCGGTGCTCGCATGCTGGTGACTCCACAGCTTGAATTCATTGGTAGACCAATAAAAAAATCATTAAAATAAATCATTAGCCTGCAGAACTTTATGAAACTGACACCCAAATAAAAAAAATACATGTTAATAAATAAGACATATTTAAAATAAATTGAATGCATCTACTCATAAATTTGTTTATTATATTCACATTGACTAACTATTTGTTGACATACAGCCTTCAATAAATGTGTATTTCCGAACGGATTGTTGCAAATTATTCTGTTATGAATTATTCTGCAAAAAAACAAACTTAAAAATACAAAACGAGCCTATTATTAAGGCTTATGGTTCTAAAATGATTGATATCGTACTGTTTATTTTCTATCTTCTTTTGTCTGTTCCCCTTATTCACTAAACAAGGCCAATGGGCTGACAATATGAGAAAATAGCAACAATAAAGCGTACTCATTAAGGCATTTGTCACTTGACGACTAAGTCGATGGCACAAACTTCAGGCATCTTTTTATAAGTATTTCTAAAAAATACAGTTCATCATAAGACTTTGAACCTTAATACCGCTGAATACGGCCAACATTTGTCGCTTTAATGTATCCGAATTCGTGAATTTACGTCATTTGAGGTGACAAGTAGATTAGTTATTTATTCGTAAATTGGTTTTTGCGTCGCTTGCTTTCATTGGAGGGCAAATTGGGTACATACAATGAGTATTAAATTGTTTATCTATTTTTTAATAGAAATATAGACATAGAAAGCACGTTATGATACAATATTTAGTTTGACGGCTTACCGCGCGTGTGAGGTGCAGGACGTGCTGCTCGACGTTTCCTGTTGCCTGACGTGTGCCTGACGTTCTCCTGAAGATGGAGCACATCCTGCTCCTCACACGCGCGGTAAGCCGTCAAACTAAATATTGTAGTTATGTCCCGCGTAAGATTTAAAATATTAAAATGTTAAGATAATTTAAGGAACACTAAATTAATGGCTTATTGTTTTAACTCTACGTGCGGTAGAGTCTCGATATATCTCAAGTTTGATCCTTGATGCTTCATGGCACGATAATAACCTTTAAGAGTTCCATTCTTCCTTACTTCCCAGTTAATGAATGAAATGTTCAAATTTTCATAATTTTCAGAGATATGTCAGCAAACATAATCCGCGCTTACGTTGCCAGATGTTTCCCACACTTGGCAACTTTCAGCACAAAAGCACGACACATTTCAGCTGGCACCTGTAAAACCAGTGAAGGTGTCAGGTTTGGTGTTGCAAGGTTTAATGAACAGCGGCCGCCGCCGTGTACCGCTCCTTCGAGGAGAGGAGGAAAGTGTGCGTCTAAATGCAGTTAGGCCTAAACAGCCGCTCAATACTGTAGGGTTCGTGAATGTGGTTGTGGTGTGGGGTGTGTAGAAGGTGGTGTGTGAGTGATGAGTGAGGATGTAAAGGTTTTGTCTCCTCCACGGCGACTTGCTAGATATCTAGGAAATGCAGGTGACGTGTAGAGCATTCCTCAATCTCGATGCCTCGGGTCGCTCAGTCGGAAGCTCAGGGTGCAGGGTCGAAGCTACGGAAGAAAATACGTACAAACCCTACCTAATCTATGCATCTGCTTGGAGAGGACTTTTGAGGAAATATTCAAACACACAGCATGAAGGTGAAGTGATGTTTATTGAAGTATATTATTGCACAAACAGAAGTGTAAAACTGTTAGGCTGATGCGACATACCGATGAAGCTCTAGTCCTACCGCCGGTCTCGTTTGTAGGGTCTTCGTCCCGCTCCTCAGATGAAACTGGAACTGGTCGGACGGCTACAGGCTCCCTGCTCCAACTCCGCTCTCATCAACTGGCTGACTCCAAACACCACCGGAATAAACTGCACAGCCTCTACACTTGGTCTCTTATGAGAACCTGATCAAAGAGTCATAATGTCTTTCACGGGCCGCGTGAACTGACTCGCACACCACCTGGTGTCGAGGACACGGCGGACACTCGCGGGAGGACTTCCCTCAGGGTGCAGCTGCGTCGAAGGCCAGAGGCGAGACCCTCACACCATTCCGATTGGTGGGGATTCCTTCAAGATGGCGCTGCAAAAACGCGATGAAAGCTCTCAACGGAGCTCTGGTCTGTACGGGCGCGGGAGTCGAACTGAACCCAATATTTTCATTTTCAGTTCAGTGATATTCTCCTGTTTTTATTTTTATTTTCCAGAATCTTCCAAACTTGTCACATTTCCATGGCAACGTTTCGAAATTTGAAACTCCTAGTGTGTCCTCTCTTGATCATATTTTTCTTTCTTCAGCCATAGACAGTTGTCTATGGGCAACCTATATTTTACTTGCCGCGGAAATAAAGACAATACTAAATATAACATCCTACATATATCCCTATTTTCAGTTAAAAAAAAATAATGAAAAAAAAGAAAGAAAACACCCTATCATAGAATGATAACTTTAACAAAGTGTTATCATATACATTTTAAATCCAATCAAAGCTATCTAATCCTAATCCCTTAAAATTTTACAATATTAACTATTTTTTATTTTTTTTGGGATTCCAAAATTAAATTCTCTTTACGATTATGCATCAGAATGTTTTAAAAACCTACTAAACTTTCATTCTTAATTAATCATCTAAGTATACTTAGAGTAAGGCTTTGACAAACAGCAAAAGTATAATCTGTTTAAAGTTTCAATTGCTTACTGCAAATAAAGTTTTATCAATGCAAAAATTTTCTAATTATTTGAACGAAAGCTGCTTAAGTTGGAACAATGCAAAATTTTCCTAATTCTTTGAACAAACATAGCTGGAAGTGAATTTATGCTCGAATTGAAAATTTCGAACAAGTTTGTATTAAATCTTTAACAGAATTTAAAAAGAATATCTTGATCACAAGGAAAAAACATTCACTAACTTTATATAGAATATCCAAAACATAAAAAAAAAATCGACTATGTTTTCAGGGAAGCACATCATAATATTAAAAATTAAAAAAAAAATTAAATAAAAAATAGTTCGACTACCCCCCAGATTTTGTTAAGTTACAAACAAGAAGTTGTTCTAATAAACAGCTGAGCTCATTAAAATTCAAAAACTGAAAGTTTTCAGACCGAAAATCTCAGCGATAATTGAATGCAGTTATAATTACGGATAGGTACTTAATGACTCTTAATATTTACTAGTAAGTAAGTTTTCAAATTACAGAGAATAACCCATTATACTTTATAACATTCGGAATTTAAAATTCCCAGCGAAAATTCCATATCTTAACAATTAATAATTTTTTTTTTTACTAATTGACAATATTTAAAAATAATGAAATGAAGATGAATGAAAGTAGAATTAAATTCAAATTCAATGCCAAAGTGGCTTATTACTTGCGCATTCGCGCATCTAATAAATTAAGTCAAAATAAATATCTCTTTTAAACTTCAAAGAGATCTGTCTGTGTTTTCCATCCAATCAGTTCAGAATGGTTGACCATTCAGTATAGCTATAGAGACATTAAAAAAGTTTTAAAAAATGGTTCGATTTAATGAAATTAAAATAGTAAAATTATTTAAATTATTCTTTGAAAAGAAAATCGAACCATTAGTACAGTACAATATATTGGGCTGTTGAAATTAAACAAGGATTCAATTTTAATGATACATACCTTATGTATGGATCAAAAAAAATGTTTTTCTTAATCATTTAGTAAAAAGTAGATCAACAGCATAATCCAATATATTGGTTTATAGGCAATTCAGTTAGTAATCGTATTGTTATCATAAATTCCGCCTTTTTTTTTTTTTACTAATTGTCAATATTTTTTTTTTTAATAATTTTTTTTTTACTAATTGACAATATTTAATTTTTTTTAATACTTTTTTTTTTACTAATTGTCAATATATATATTTTTTTTTATTTTTTTTTTTTTACTAATTGACAATATTTAATTTTTTTTTAATACTTTTTTTTTTTACTAATTGGCAATTTTTTTTTTATTTTATTTTTTTTTGATTTTTTTTTTATTACTGAACTGAATTATATATATATCTATATATATATGTCTTCGGCGAGTAGGCTTCGACGAGTTATTCCCGACGAGTTGACACCGACACTTCGGCGAGTAGGGTTCGTGAATGTGGTTGTGGTGTGGGGTGTGTAGAAGGTGGTGTGTGAGTGATGAGTGAGGATGTAAAGGTTTTGTCTCCTCCACGGCGACTTGCTAGATATCTAGGAAATGCAGGTGACGTGTAGAGCATTCCTCAATCTCGATGCCTCGGGTCGCTCAGTCGGAAGCTCAGGGTGCAGGGTCGAAGCTACGGAAGAAAATACGTACAAACCCTACCTAATCTATGCATCTGCTTGGAGAGGACTTTTGAGGAAATATTCAAACACACAGCATGAAGGTGAAGTGATGTTTATTGAAGTATATTATTGCACAAACAGAAGTGTAAAACTGTTAGGCTGATGCGACATACCGATGAAGCTCTAGTCCTACCGCCGGTCTCGTTTGTAGGGTCTTCGTCCCGCTCCTCAGATGAAACTGGAACTGGTCGGACGGCTACAGGCTCCCTGCTCCAACTCCGCTCTCATCAACTGGCTGACTCCAAACACCACCGGAATAAACTGCACAGCCTCTACACTTGGTCTCTTATGAGAACCTGATCAAAGAGTCATAATGTCTTTCACGGGCCGCGTGAACTGACTCGCACACCACCTGGTGTCGAGGACACGGCGGACACTCGCGGGAGGACTTCCCTCAGGGTGCAGCTGCGTCGAAGGCCAGAGGCGAGACCCTCACACCATTCCGATTGGTGGGGATTCCTTCAAGATGGCGCTGCAAAAACGCGATGAAAGCTCTCAACGGAGCTCTGGTCTGTACGGGCGCGGGAGTCGAACTGAACCCAATATTTTCATTTTCAGTTCAGTGATATTCTCCTGTTTTTATTTTTATTTTCCAGAATCTTCCAAACTTGTCACATTTCCATGGCAACGTTTCGAAATTTGAAACTCCTAGTGTGTCCTCTCTTGATCATATTTTTCTTTCTTCAGCCATAGACAGTTGTCTATGGGCAACCTATATTTTACTTGCCGCGGAAATAAAGACAATACTAAATATAACATCCTACAATACTTGTGATAGATTAATTTTGAGATGTCTTATGAATTCATAATTTATTATTCATTTTAATTTATATTATTATGCAGGTGATTAACGGAGGTATGGCTCAATTGTTAGCCAGGTATGCATGGAGCAAAAAAGGTTGATAACATTTTGTTGTACGACTTAAAAAAATGCATCCTCTCCATACATTTTGTGTGTGTAGGTATTTACGAAAATGTATGAAACACATATAACCTTTGGACCATACCTCCGCTTACACCCTGTATAAATAAATTAATGTCAAACAAAAATAGTGGACCATGCCAAGCCGATAACCTATATTTGCTTTCACGGTTTGAGAAATATAATTTATTACTTTTGGAAATAGCATGAAAAGATAATCGACTTATTGTAGTTGAACGAGTAGGCGATGGCCACAAGTGTCCCCCATTTCTCTTTGGCTATCCATCTGCCTGGGCCCACTGTATCTTTGTCAACGATAATGACATTTTCTTCACATTACCAGATTCATCCGTTACATAGATTTTTGTGATATGACTTGGCAGTATGTGTAGAAATGTCTTGTAACTTTGTTCGCTCTCCTTCAACGAGAAAAACATTTTTCTCCTTGCTCATCTTATATCTTTATCTCAGCTGTATATGATAAACAGCGTTCGCGTTTTAGGTGTTGGTTTGATGAATGGATATCTATGCAATACAACCGACTGGTACCATGACGGCGTGTATCGGTGCGTTGTAGTCATAAAAAGGTGTTTTTAAAAAAAATAAATACTCAATACATGTTCTCTCGACAAAGCGCTACTCTATTATATACAACTGTATTATTCAAGTAAAGAAATGAAGTTGAATGTATGGCACCATCCGTCCGTTCTGTAGCGTAGTCACCTTCAAATATATTCTGCTCCGCCAAAGTTCAGTGGGCGGCGTTTACATCAATTCTATTTTTGTATCGAAAGTTACAATCAATGTCGAACTGGTTGTTTAGTGTCGATATCTTCCAATCTACCTGGGACTGGAAAGAGCGATAGAAAGGTAGCTACGGGTAGGAACATACGAACAACGGTTTACATTTTCATTTCAATTCTAAGTTTACAGGTGTTTACAACTAAGTAGGACGGCTCAGCTAAGTAACTGCTTGGATCCCTGAGCCCGCAGTCCCAGTTGTCACCTAAATTGGCGTTAACGCCATACCGATCGACTGGCGTTTTAAAATGTATGGAGAATTTGAAGAGCGCGCGCAGTGGGCGTTAATCGAACTAATAGATCAGGAGGTCGCGACAAAAATGGTAAAGATAACGTAAATGGCTGAAACTGGGTTCACATGATAAAGACCAACCCTCTGATGCTAAATGTGTCAGTCTGCCTGTGACAAGTGGTTGCGTTACGTAGATAAGGCGCCTGAAAAAGTTGTTATGGTAACAAAAAATATAAATGATAAGGTAAATAGCTGCAAATAACGAATCATGACATTATCAGTACATACTTGATTAGCAATACCAAAACTGAACAAATCTTTGATTGCGTTTCGTAGTTATAGGCGATTTAGGTTACAGATATAACTTTAGGTATATTTCAGTATTTAACTAAAAAACCGACTGGTTATTGTTGTATAATTAATAGGTATCAATGTTTCTAGACAATCAGTATATTCATCAGCAGGTACATACCAACTTCTATTTTATATAGCCAATCTAGATAACGCAACCACTTGGCGCAGGCAGACCGACATATTTAGTTTTAGAGGGTAGGTGTCTAACATGTAAACCCAGATTCAGCCATTTACCTCATCGTGACCAAAAATGTCGTGACCTCCCGGAATTGCGAGTCCGAGTTTGATTTGACAGCTTACTCAACGTTGCCGTAAATACGTCGACGTTGCCGTTTACGTCGGCTCCGCGTTTTCATACAAATAGGAAGTCCGAATTTGACTTTGACAGCTAGAAGAAGTAAAACCACAGAATATATAAACTTGTATGGGGTTTGACGTTTTTACGGTACTTCGAAGTTACGTAAACGCCAATTTAGGTGAGAACTCAGACTGACCACTCTGGACTCGATTCAACACCATGCCGTGCGTCTCGTCGACGACCCCGAGGTATATCATTCATACTGATATTATAAACGCGAAAGTAACTCTGTCTGTGGCGAATTATATTATAGAATTCCGTTATTAAGATAGTTTGGACCTTGGAGAAGGACCTTGGATACCTTTTGTCGCGAAAATTCAACTCGAAGGGGGTGAAATAGGAGATGAAAGTCTATATGGGGAATTACATATATTCCATATATTATAATATCCAGTACATTTAGAGCGGAGCCAGGTACCTCAGTATTAATCAAATCATATCGAGACCTACCAGCTCTGTTTTATGGTCTCTACAGGCTTAATAACGCTGTCCTTTGTCCCCTTTCTACATCCCTGAACGCGGAACATGAAGGGAATGTATAAAGTATGTATAGCCTGGTATTTCCGAGCTAAAATTATGTCATACGTCGTATTAGTTGCTTTTGATAAAATATATTTCGTGTAAACGCGCATTCCGGTATCAACACATACGGTGGAGTTGTGAAAGTTTGATATTGCGCTCCTGATCCGAGATTTCTGACCGAGAAGACTGCGGCGTGGATTCGGCAAAATATCATTTTATATACAATTACAATAACGTTTTTGTTGATGCTCAAAGAACATTTTGATGCAGCAAAGGTTTTGGCCTCTCAATCGGCCGGGAATAGAAAGTGGTACCGAGCCAGTGGTTCTTCATTATTTGCGTTGTTAATATATTTTTTTGTATGTAACTTGACATTGATGGCTACTACCACACTCGCCATCATGCTATTTACGATGTCAAGTCAATGCTGTTACCTTCCCATTCGGCTAAGGTTAAGTTAAATATATACAAAATAATTATATACGCGTACAGCCTCAATAGATCAGTGGCGCGACACTTCGGCGATCGACGCTGGGTCCGGTCTGGTCTTGGATGGGTGACCATTCGACCGTTGAGACAGGCTGGCCGTGGTTCGGATTCCACGTTAAACTGTAGGTAGGGGACCTACTTACTTACTAGGTGGTAGGGTTAATCCCGCCCGGGTTGGTACCATCGTATTGAATGAACGATGGTCGAAGCGGCAATGAAAATTGTCCGTGTTTTCCATCCAGTTCAATGTAGCCGTGCATAAGGAAGGTACTGGCATGGCACCTAGTTCCCATGTGGTGTGTTAGGCTAATACCATGACAGAAGGTGTGGTATTAGCCATCCATGTCCAGTCACATAAAAAAAACCAAAGTGAGGCGTTCTATCTCAGTATATTTTATGTAACTGGACATGGATTGTTAATACTGTCTTGATACCAACACTCCACAAAGAAACTAGATTCCATGCCAGGGCTACGGATGGACTACGACCATCTGTATTAAATGCGATGACACCAACCCATGCGGTACAAACCCTTCCTTGCAACTAGAAAGGGACCTACCGTTGTGGTGAATTCTGAACCACGAATGACGAATCCCTTAGTAGCCCTTTTGACATGCCCGGAACCCATACAGCATAAAAATTTCATCTGTACTTTACATGTTTAAGGTCCCGTAGAAACGGGACCTCTGGGTTCTGGTATCTGCCGGCCACGTATTTTGTCCCGAATTGTTCTTCTATGAACGGTTGTTTAAAAATTCTGAAAAATACCAATATAGGAACACTTATGCAGTTGTGCACCAACAAATTACTTTTGATCAAACCGTTATAGTCTTTGAGAAAAGGCTAGATTTCCGAAGCCAGAAGTAACGGGACGCTCGGCACGTGAACACGTGTACGCTTGTTTTAGCTTCCTCTGTTTTTTCCTTTGGATACGATTTGAAATATTTCAACAATACATTGGAGTAACGTAATGTGAAATAAAGTAACGAAAACATTATTCCAGCTCTCTCGCCGCTGCGAGACGGGTGCTGATAAAGGCACCATTACGAACGGGACATTCGGAAGCTAATTATCACCTCAAACGTCCTTTCGGGCGCGGAGTCCAATTCTGGGCACGCGCGCCGTGTCCGCCGCGCTGAAAGGACGCGAAAATGCCGTCCGGCGAAACCTCATTTTGGAGTAGAAAGACATCATTTATCATTCAGGCCGCCGCCGGGCGCCTTGTATGAAGTTCCGTGAGGAGCCACGAGACAGGCGGCGACACATCGCGCCGGGAGTGAAGCCAGGAATGAAGCAGCAGCTTTGTCGGGGTTCGGTCATCCAGGTTAGGCAACGCTGGGGGCGGTCGTGTTCTGGATGGGTGGCCGGTCGACCGTTGAAGCTGGTCGTAGTTCGAATTACTCGTAACATTTAGGTAGCCCCGCCCGGATTGGTAACATCGCATTTAATACAGAAAGTTGGTTAAAGAAACATACATATTGAGAATATAATACGGGCATCGTTTGTGCAGATAATCGACTTAGGATCGACTGCAATATTTTAAGTATATAGTAATATATAAGTATACAGCAATAGTTTAAGAGTCGATTCTGAAGGCAAACTAACATTGTTCATTAGTACGAATCGGATAATATTTGAAAAACTGAAAATTGTAACAAAAATGTATGTATATTGTTTACTACAAAATAATTCCGTTTGCTCTGAATCATCACAACATAATGACGCACGATAACAGTTAACTATATTGTAATACAAACCATATAAATTTCAACAAAATACACGGTCAGGCCCTAATTATTTTCAAAATCCGTCCCAAATCCTAATTCCCACGAATGTGCCGACAAAAACTTTTCCTAATTATTTTCAAAATCTAATTATAAACTTTCAAGTGAGATGTAGTTGGATAACCTCAAAATTAAAAACATTACCTACATTCAGAGTGAAGAAAGGTATGTTATCTGCGACTACCTGCCCAATGCAGGGAATTCACCAGAGTAATCTTCATATTATTTTCTTTCGCATTTCAATTTATCATATTTTTTGTTCGTTCTGAAAGTTCGGGTGTTCGTCCATTATAAAAGAACCAATTTCATAAATATTCTAAGAAATTTCACTTCTTTGTAAACAAAGCTCAGTTGCGTATTGGCTGGAGCGACCCCTCACCTTCATCGACCCCAGCCTCGAAGACTTACCTTCTCACAGGACTTTTACAATTAGCTAATTTCGTGAAATGGCTTCTAGCGAAACAAAAACTTTTACTCGCTCACAATACAGGAAATACTTAGAAACTTTCGACTTTCGAACTTTGCTAAATTCTCACGGTCGCCGAATCGACGGTTATTACTATTTTCTATTAAGCACCCGGTGTGCTTGAAGTGTGGCGGATGGTCGCCGAAAAGACGGGTATTTCTATTTTCTAGTAGTAGGCATCCGGTGTGCCTAAATATCGCTGTTGGTTGCCGAATCGACGGGTAATATTAGGCATCCGGTGTGCCTAAATATCGCGGACGGTCGCCGAATCGACGGGTAATTCTATTTTATATTAGGCATCCGGTGTGCCTAAAGGACAAAGGTCACAGAACACAGGTGAGTCGCAGGCATTATTTCGCGGGTTCCACGGACCGTGTATCCACTGCTCTTTGCAGTCCAACCCTTGTTCCTCTCCTGAATAAAACATGGCCATTGTCGGCAGTACGACGCGGTCGGCCGGCGGCGGCGGAATCGAAGATGCCTTGTTGCTTTCGCATGGGGTCATTCACTTTCTGATTGCTCATTGTTCACAATCCTCTAGACTAGAATTTAAACTAATTAAACAAGGACTTGGCAATGCAGAATTGCAGGAAGGTCTCTTGTGCCGTTGGTTAAAAGTTTGAGCCTTCAGCCACTTACCCTGTTGTTATCTGATCCGCGCTTGTTGCGAAAGAGGATTCTATATATGGAAGCGAATTTGTGCTCGGAGGTGATGTCTGGACTGTCTGGCACACGACGCGAGGCCAGCTTACCATACGATTATATTGACAATTTGTCCATAAGGCATACTCGGGGAACGACATGACATCTCTCCTTCATTATATTTTATGTGGAACGAAGATTCGTTGAAAAAAAAAGGCACAACAAACACATATTGGACTGCCTCGATTTAGCGAAAAGTTTCAACTCTTTCAACTTGTTTTAATTGGTTTTACATCAAACTACTTTAACCATTTAAGTCCACTTTTGATAAGTATAAAAAAAAAAATAGTTACTTCACCAAACTTTATTACTCCGTCACTGTGCACATAAGTATATTATGCGCCCCATATGGTACGCTTTAAAGGATACAATTGAGGATTTAACAGAAAGAACCGCCGATAATTTTGTTGATACATTTCGTATATATGACAGAAACCTTATTCTTAAGGATGTTCCGACCTATATGTTTTTTTTACACAGAACGCAAAAAGTATTGCAATTTAAGGCACGAATTTGTCAAAAATATTAAATATAGCCATAGTAGTTGCAGCGAAAACATATTCACAATTTCAGGTTAAGTGGTTTCGTTGTAATTGCCGATTAGAAGTTTTACACCGTTAGATGACGCTGTTAAATAAAATTCGTATTTAAATAAATTGTAACAAAACCAATAATCCTGAAATTGTGAAATTGTTTTCGCTGCAAGTAATATGACTATATTAAACTTTTATTATTAATTCGTGGCTTAAAGTGCAATACTTTTTTCGTTATGTGTGCAAACAACTTTATATGGGTCGGAACAGCCTTAAGTAATTCATTTATATTTTTACGGAAAAGTTTTACAGAAATTATAAAAGAGTACTTTTGTAATTTAAATAAACAGTTAAGTAATTCTTTATCGAACTACATAATCTGTACGTGTACAATTATTTGTGTATTCAAATTTTGTAGTAACTACTACTTTCCTACTTACTATTTTTTCTGACACAAAAATCAAATTTAGTAGTAACTACTGATTTCCTACTTTTACTATTTTTTCTGACATAAAAATCAAACTCAGTAGTAACTACTACTTTCCTACTTTCACTATTTTTTCTGACACAATAATCAAATTAAGTAGAAACTACTACTTTCCTACTATATATGTATTTTGTATTTGTATTTGTACTTTTACTATTTTTCTGACGCATAAATCAAGCTTAATAGTAAACGTATTTTCAGGATAGTTACATACAATTTTGAGAACGAAAACTAATAAAAACTACACCTAAAGATTTTGAAAAGACCCGAAAATGAACCGTGTATTGAATCGAGAAATGCCGTAAAGTACAAGAAATTGTTCAAATCAAAACAAATTACGATCCAATCTAAACAAAATAACAGCACCAACAAAGAGCAAAAAAGCGTGAACTGCCAGAACAGAGCTCTCTTCCGATTTTTAATTAAGCGTCGGGTTTTCCTCTTCATCGTTGTAGTGTGTAGTATACAAACGAGATGATGTGTATGTAAGTTACTACCTACAATATTAATCGAATGTCTGTCTTTAGGGTTTATTTATTTATTTATGAGGAAATACAGACACGAAGAATGAAAGCAGTAATAATAGTAAGATGTTAAAAGAAATTTATTTGATTTAATGTCTTGATCCCATAATTTGTGTTTTTTTTGTGTGTTTTTTTAGTATTATTATTATTTTTATTTTTATTGTCATAATATGTTTTTTTTGTCAGAGTATTTATCCTATTTATAGTTCAATAAGTTAATAATTTCCCCTTATTTTAGTCCGATAAGTTAATTGTTACTAACCTGTGAATGTTGTGCGTGCCTAGCAAAGGTTTTTCACACCAGGCATTTTTGTTTAGTTTAATTTCTTTGTAATTGTCTTTGTGTGTAAACTGTTGGCATGCCTTGAAATAAATAAATAAATAAATAACAAATAACTAGAATTTGCTCGTATCCAAAGCTATTCCTCACTGATACATTACAAAACATTAAAGAAAAGGTGGTGCCTGCGGAATTACAAACTAGGAACATACATATAAATAAAAATAAGATATAAAGTTTGCTAGGGTTACCACCTATCCTAGGTGTCCTAATTTACCTTTTAGTTATCCTGTTGACAATAGTCTTGATACGAGCTCTCTTTTTACTAGTCCCTTAATTAAATAACTATTTGACAATTCTATTGATACTCTGTCTTTCAATATTTTTTGTTGTATTCTGACAATTATATTGGAGCTCTGTATTTTAAATATAATTTTGTTGAATTTTGACAATTCTATTGATGCTCTGTATGTCACGTATGTCATATTTTAATTTATATTCAGACAATTATTACTTTATTTTATTATTTTATTTAATCATAAATTTATAAATATTAATTAAAGTAAGATATCTATACTGGGTATGGCTGCATATATTTAGTGGTAAGTTATAACCGTGTAATAATAGTGAATTTGGAATTCAAATTTTAGCCTCTTGCCATGCTATAGATTTTGACGACTCCAAGTTTTCCTTATGTGTCCCAAATGCTGAATAATATATAATAGAATCTGATACAATACCGTAGATACATTTGGTCTTAACAGAATTTGTATCGGCTCCAATTCACATTATAATCTATAGCGCGTGCTTACCTTGTAGCTATGAATGTACAATTGCGCAGAGATTGCTGATTTTTTATCAAACTATTTGATGTGAAAAATATTTCCGAGGTATTTCCGAGGTATTTCCCCTAAATTACGACATGGGGTCCTTCAAACGTAGTGTGAAGGAGCACCTGGCCGGCCGGCATGGTTTTCGCAGCCCCCCTGAATGTTCGAAAACCCATGGGTGTCGTTGGCCACTTTTAGGTCCTGGCGTACGCCATATGCCGCGCTTAACATAAAAAAAATAGTTTACCAACTGCTTTGGGACCCTTTGCATGAAATGTTATTATAATCACATTACTTAAATTTTACTGGCAAGCTTAAACAATGCGGATTATTTTTAATCGTTGCCATCTCTTCTAATAAAAATAATCTAACCTAACCTAATTGACCCCATCTCACCTAATCTAACCTACCCTTACCTAACCGAGCTCCAGGGAAAGTCTAGTGAAATGCCATTATTACTAGTAACATCGGAAGAAAGTGACAGTAATACATATTATTACAATTTCATCACTAAATCCATGGCTACTATCGATCCAAAGGACACTTTTGTAATAATGGCTCGATGATTATTTTATCGTGGAGAAGATACATTATACTCCCAAATCGCCCTAATCCCTGGATCTGTCCAAATAAATGGAAATTGCCTGGATATTTCAGGAAACCTGTCATGTTGACGGATAGTCTGAATAAGAATTATTGACAAGAGTTTGATCCTAGTGAAACGTTAATATATCTAAGATTGGAACACGCATTTCATAAATATGGATTCTTGGATTTTTGTGCTCAGGAATAGGGAATATTTCTCGGTTTTCTCGACGGAAATATTGCTGATTTCTTGTGACGAAATTTAAAGGATAGGCCTACTCATCTAAAGCTCAGTAGTTTAACCTATTTAATATACAATTAGTACGTTTTAAACTTATTTACAGAAAGATTGATGTGACCTGAGAACATGAGAAAAATAATACGAGCTGAAACGTTCCTCGCCTGTCTCTACAAATTAAGTGCGTTCAACCTTTTTCTTTAGCCGAACCTTCTTCAATATTCCAAGATTGCCTAAACGTTGTTTGATAAGGGTCGTTGACATTTCCTTTCGCTCCAACCATTTCTCCCTCATCCTTAACTGGAATTCAAATATAAGGGCCTTTTCGCCTTTTTGTAATGCCACATAACATTGAAGAACAATATTTTAAGTAGGAATGCACACTTGACAGAAGCAAGAACTAGTTAATTGAAATCCTCTCAACTGTTCTGTGATGAAACTTCATAAAAGTATTTCCAATAAAAAAGGACAATATCGCACACAATAAAGCAAAGCGAACCAGGCTTTCGTTTTAAAATCACAGCACAATGCAAGGAAACCGGAAGTTATACGTTTTATTCCTCCTTCTTTGTACGAGGAAAAGCGCGCAATATGAGCGCGGAAAAAAGGATTGGGCGTGATATCAAAGAATAACAACGTGATCAAATGTTTCATTCAAGATTTTTTTATATAATACGACCAAAAATTTTGAAATATGGCTTGGATCTGAGAGTTTAAATGAGTTAATAAAATGTTTGAATTTAGTGCCATCCATGATTTATGGAACGGAGCAAGGATGGTTACTTTCCTTAAATTAACCCATATGAACTTAAGGCTATGCCAGGCTACATTGAACTGAATGGAAATCACGGACAATTTTCATTGCCGTTACTATTATAATTTATATATTATGTTACTAGCTGCTCCGCTGTACCCGGCTCCGCTCGTATATAATATAATGTCGTTTTGGACTGATGTCGGGCTGAATTATATCTTGGATAAATAGTAACCTGACAGGTCCAAATACTAGTAAGATAGTATATATGCATAGTATGTAATATATCTACCTACGAAAAATGTGTCCTCCAAGGTACAAACCATCTCTATACTGAAACGAAACAGACAGACTAACAAAGTTTTTCGTATTTATAATATCAATATAGATTAAATGTTTAAATGTTTTAATGTTAAATGCACAAACGACATTCTTAAAACATTCCCTTAGCTTGAACGTTACTACTAAGCTTTGTACGTTATAAAAAATAATGAACCTGAATTATAAGAAAAATCGTTTGGTATTATGTTGTTGAAATTAAATAATTGATCTGCAATATTTGATTGTAGAAAATGTTGATTCTTTTTTTCTTGAATCTAAGTGCATTTTGTATAAAACAATTATTGGACCACCTTAAAAAACAGTTGAAACATATAACACACAGTGACATATGATATCATTCACCCGCGAATCTATAAATCAATGTTTTGCGACACGTTAATAAATATACCAATAAAATATAAAGGCGACAAAACAGAACTTCAGTTGCTTAAAACATTTTTTTAAATACACCTTAAGGAACGGGGTCTGATTACCTAGTCTGTAAGCGAAATACATAAAATACGTCAACTAATTAAGGCGTCGAGCGAGAGAGACTATTTCAACGAAGCCAATTAGCAGAGAGAGAAGGAGAGCGAAAGATAAGGAGCTCGAGGGAGGAAAAGAGATAGAAACAAAGACGTTGGTGATAAGATCCGCGTTAAAATTCAGAAGGCTAGGCGTAAATAATTCGAGCTTTCAGCCGCTTTTAAACGTCAGACGAACATGGAGCTAGCTGCGACAACAGAACTGCCTTTTGCGATAGTATATTTTATCACATTTAATAAAACCATAGGCTTAGAATGTAAAGACACACAGAGTCAATTGAAGGATGAGACTGAAATCGTTTCATACAAAATGAACTGATTTTTTTTTCTTGAAAACATTCTTAATCGCTGCGTAGCTTCTAAATAATGATTTTTAATTTTGATTTTTACTTTTAAATATTGAGGAAAAGATAAGAAATATAAAGAATCAGTGGGTCACTCCTTATTTAACATCAAAAACGGGTTTTTGTCCGGGTATTTTACTCCAGTTCACTAACAGTTGAATAACAAAAACAAACAATATCTCATATGTTCTTAGATTTACACCGTCGCTGTACATAATGTTTTGAAAACTTACGGTTTTCCGGTGTGCACTGCCGTGCATGGCCGACATGTTTCGCCTCCCACGACGGAAGCATCGTCAGGGCCACTTCAACAGGGACGACAGTATCAGACTCTCGCCGTCTTGGACTCCACTACTTGCTCAACATAGACCGAAGGGCACACACGTCACAGTGGCACCATCTGACACCGTTAGCTATGTGTGCACGGAGCCCTACATGTCTATGGTGCAGCAAATTGACAACCTACCCGCATCCACGAGGCAGCCCGAACCTACCCACACCTACAATCTCCGCAGCCGACGCCCGCCAGTTACCGTTTGACGAGCCGGGCTGTCAGACGTAACTCCGGGGCAACGAAGTGGCCCTGACGATGCTTCCGTCGTGGGAGGCGAAACATGTCGGCCATGCACGGCATTGCACACCGGAAAACCGTAAGTTTTCAAAACATTACAAACAATATCTGTTCATCCGATAACTACCAAATTTTAAAAGATCACCACCCACAAGATTGCGTGAAAAACTCTTCATAACCGGTAACACAGTTTCAATAGGGAACATGCGGCTTGGCAAAAAATAGTCTGACGCGGCGCGGTTTTTGCTCGATGGCAATACCAGAACTTGGATGTCAAACGGGTAGGAGGTACAACTATATGTATTATTAATACTTTGTTTAATTAAATAATATATATTTTGATTTGAGTGTTCTGTGGGTGTTTAAACTATTGTCTAAGATTGGCTTACCACAGTTATTTTCCTCGGTCGGCCAAAAGGAAAATAACTGTGGTAAGCCAATATTAGACAATAATATTTTATTTTTGTTTTTTGACTACTTCAAAATGAACAAGAATATTCGGAAATGTCATTGATATAGTTGTTTTATGATGCTAGGCTGAAAATAGGGACGAACAAAGTGTCATCCTCGATTGATGAGCACCTAAAATAAAATAAAAGTATCAAACCCGTTTAGTCACAGTATACAGGTTGGCCATACGTGGCAAAGAATAACTCCATGCTCTTTTTTGCTACATACACAGATTGTTATCACTATCACTACATAGTATAAAACAAAGTCGCTTTTTCTGTCCCTATATCACTATATCCCTATGTACGCTTAAATCTTTAAAACTACGCAACGGATTTTGATGCGGTTTTTTTTAATAGATAGAATGATTCCAGAGAAAGGTTTATATGTATAATAACATTCATTAAATATTGGAGAAATACTGTTATTTTTGAGGTTTCCAATGTGATGTCGTAAAAAAATTATATTTTTCCGCTTACATTGCAAACGCAGGCTGAACCCTACGAGATTTATCAATATAATGTATTAAGTATTGTATACATTGAAAAGGTCAACAGAAAACTCCGCGATGGTATATATCTATCTCTTATGGATATCCCACAATAACATTTTTTTCTCATTTACTTTTTACGACAAATAATGGCTAATTTTCGAAGCGATTTTAACCAATACAGCATTAATCCTTATCCAATTAAATACCTTAAATACATTGTTGATTTAATATAGATCTATACGGCCCTTTACAGCATATGATTTAAATATATATTTTTGAAGATATTATAGATTTAAAAATTGCGGGATGTAGTGTTTGCGGCGGTACCGGCGCCGGCCGGGGCGGCGGGAGCGTGCCTCGGAGGCCGCGGTTCTCCCTATAGCACTTTGAATTTATTATTTCTCTAATATCTAATAATCATGTAATAATAATATCTAAGTTTTTTTTTATTTCAAATATCTCAATGTAGGAACTCTACGTAAAAATGGTTTATTTGTGTATCATTGTGTCAAAATAATATTTTTTTAAATGACATTATGCCCGTGCAAAGCCGGGACGGGCTGCTAGTTTAAAATATAATAATAGGATAGACAAAAAATAGATTTAGATTGATAAAAATAGCGCTAATTTTAGGTTAAAAAAATATATTAATTATTTATTGATATTGCCATATCATTAGAGCCATCCCTCGCACGTTCCTGGCTTCACGCAACGAGATGTCTGCTGAATTTTAAGCGCTTCAATGTTTGATGCGATATACTCAAGAGTGAAACATCGTTAATGACGGGGTGGTGAAAATTTCAGGTAGCTTTGACAAATATGCACATATATTTCAGAAAAAATATAGATCCGAAGTGCCGCATATTTTGTGGGATCTTCGTTGAGAGAATATTTTATGCGAGAAATCCACAAGGAATTATAAATGCAAAAGCGAGTCGGCTCCGATTTCACGGTTCAACCAATTTTCGTATAAATTGGTAACTGAAACTCACATTAAATATTACCAATGTCTTAATAGGAACTAACGTATGCTGGCTTAAAGTCTGAAATTATTCACGAACTTATCTGAAGTTGTAAGTAGTCGGTTCGGAAGCCAAAGAAATTGTAATAAGACAGTTTGATTTTATTAACTATTAAAACGTGATAAATGTATTCAATGAATACGACGCTTTTTCATTAATTTGCGTTTCAGCGATATCTGCATTTAAAGTATTGTAATCAGATTTTGAAAGGAATCTGATAAAGTTTTTGGTCGTGATACTCGTCGGAAGCAGGATTCGAACCCGCGACCTTTGATTATTTTTAAAATCTGATTACAATGCTTCAAATGCAGATGTCGCTGATACTTTTGTTTATTATTTTAAATAAATTATAAATTAAACATATTTTGAACTGCAATTCCAATACTTTTCTCACCTCCATGACTTTGCTGCTTATTACTCACGGAGATCGTCGATCTCCGTGTTAGTTCTTGACAAGAACAAATTATGGAGCACAAGAATTTCTGGGAACTCATTCATTTTCACCACCCGAAAGTCCAACGACTCAATAACAAAGGAAGAAACTAATTAGTTCCATTTCATGTCTTCATTCTTTTTGTCTAGAGGATTTAAAAAATTAACACTCTTTTTTATTTGAAACTGAGGGCTACGAATGTTCGGTAGAAGTCTGTTGAATTTCTGTGTTTTCCCCAAATTTCGATTTATTTTAAATGGCACTTAAAGGGCCTTTATTACTAAAGTGCTGATTATCTTGTACTGGTATTGATTGCAAGCTGCTAAGAAAGGCCCTTGATATGTGGCAATTAAATTAATCAGTGGTAGGTGAAAAAGCTCCTTATATTATTCTACGATTGAAAATATATCTCCCAAAAACGACACTCACTCCCAGCGACTCGGAAATCTGAAAAGAAGAAAAGATATCATTAATTCAATTGGAATACACTAAAACTACATCATGGCAAGTCAATATATTTTCCTAATTAAATATACTGTTGGCACACAAAAGTAATAGTCTCTTAGGTAGAACTGATTTTCACTATTCAACTAATCAAAACATGTAAACAAAAACCGGCCAAGTGCGAGTCGGACTCGCACACGAAGGGTTCCGTACTATCAACACCAAAAAATCACGGTTTTTGTATGCCCCCCCCCTTTAATTTTTATAATTTTTTTATTTTACCTATTTGTTGTTATAGCGGCAAAATAAATACACACCCTGTGAAAATTTCAGCTGCCTACCTATTACGGTCCATGTGATACAGCCCTGGGACAGACGGACAGACGGACGGACGGACAGCGGAGGCTTAGTAATAGTGTTCCGTTTTCACCCTTTGGGTACGGAACCCTAATAGTGGGGCTTATCAACTTAAAATTGAGGAGTTATTAACATGCGTTAAACATATTTAAATGCCAAAGTAATCCCTCATATCGAGTTCGTTAATGTAGATATAAGTAAATATAAACCGTTTACGTGTAATATTAAATACTTTACGATTTTTCTAATATATGACCCAACTGCACATCGATGTATTATTGTAGTGATTTGGAAATTACCAGAATCCATTAGCAAACTTTTTAAAATAAATAATATAACTGATAACAATACTGCTGTCAGTATTTTTAATTGAATAAAGAAATTAAGATTCTGTCATATTTTAACTCGCGTATTTCCTTTTTATTATATAGACTTCATCAAATAATATGTTATATAATCAAGGAAAATCTTCATATTCAACATATTTTATTTCCTCCTGATACAATAATACTTGAAAAAGCTAGAAGGGTTTTAGTAATTTAAAAAATCTATGAAAAAAAATCGTATCTTGATGCCACATCATACAAAGATCATTTTGGTAAAAACCTTGCAAATGATTCTACTAACCTACAAAAAGAATATCAAAAGGTACTACCAAAAATATGCCCCAAATTTGAGGATTTTATAAAAATTGTTTTGTTAGGAATGCAATTGATTTTTTTCCGAAAATCCAAAGAATGCATACTGAGAAGTATTTGGAAGATATTTTGCCTCGAAACTTTGTAAATACTAGCTGTGGTACCCGGCTCCGCTCGGGTTAGTGTCGGCTAAATTATTTCTTGGATAAAAAGTAGCTCACATGGCTGATCCAAAATAGGGTCAAACTGGTCCAGGACAATGTATCCATCTACCAAATTTAATCAAGATCTTTCGAGATGAAATAGCATGATTTAATGAGAAATATCCAATAATTCCCATTTAGAGCTTCGTTGAGATTTGGTGGCTATTTAAAAAAAAACACCGGTAGCACTCCGGGAGTGCCGGCAGAAGTGAAAACTTTAGTATTAACGTTGTGTTTAATTATAAGTACAAAAATACTATCATTTATGAGGTAGAATACAATGTATATTTATTGCGCTATCGTACACAAATATGACAATTTACATGTTATTATTCATAATATTATATCGTTATTTATTTATATATTACATTAATTTTTATCTCTTAGAAAAATCAACTTTCATCCATAATTTCGACGACTTTTTCACCATCGTTATTACCAGAATCATCATCGCAAATTTCTAAAACTGATACAATCGGTTTATGATAGCTGAAGTAAGAAACAAACAGTTTTGATTCGAATCTACTAGTTCCTCTCCCTTCCCCTCGATCTTACGCTTTTTCGATCAGCATCACGTGACCCTGACGCGAGTTTGGAAGTTTTTACCCATCCAACAAAAAGTGCTCAGCGCCGCTGAAGAAGTTTTCACTTCAATCTTACGCTTTTTCGATCAGCATCACGTGACCCTGACGCGAGTTTGGAAGTTTTTACCCATCCATCAAAAAGTGCTCAGCGCCGCTAAAGAAGTTTTCACTTCAATCTTACGCTTTTTCGATCAGCATCACGTGACCCTGACGCGAGTTTGGAAGTTTTTACCCATCCAACAAAAAGTGCTCAGCGCCGCTAAAGAAGTTTTCACTTCAAAAAAGCATTTGCCGCCAGAACCTTTCTGCACTTGCACTGCAACATTGTTTACCTATTAAGTAAGTAACGTGTAATGTAGGTAAGTTTTGCGTGGACTCCAACCCACAGCTAGCCTCAACATCGAAAACAGTAACCCAATTTGAACCTGACTGCTCCCAGAGATCCTATACATTGATAAAATACGCACATAAATCGAGTTAGTGGTTCGCAAGTTATAAGAATTTAACACTCTCTACTCACCCTTCAGGTAATGAAGCGTTATATTATGTAGCCTATAAGTTTTGAGTAGAATCAGGCTAGACGTAGATACAATCCGCATCTAAATCGAGTAATTGGTTCTCAAGGATTTTGCCAAGTAGTCCTAAAGTTGAGGGAAATACCAAGCTGTACCCGCCCCCGGCGGACCGCCCACCCCGCCCCCGGCCCCGCTCCCCCCGGTGTGAAGTAGCGCTACCGGCATCGTTTTCGCAGCCCCGTGAAAGTTCTAAAGCACATGGGCACAATATCTTTATAAATTGTAGCCTATGTGTTATTCTGATGTATAAGCTATATTATTGTAAATTTTCATTAAAATCCATTCAGTAGTTTTTACGTGAAAGAGTAACAAACATCCATCCATCCATCCATTATTAAAAACTTTCCCCTTTATAATATTTATTAGATATGTAATTGTTTCTAAGGAAATAATTTATCAAAGTGCACGCCGAGTTCTGCGCTGCTCCCCCGCCGCCCACTCTCCGCACCTCTCTGTGTAGTCCACGCTACAAAATTCACTTTTGCAATTATTTCCTTGGAAACTAATACATACATTGCAGCTTTATGCATAGCAGCATAATTTTTCAGCAATAGTTGTTGTAGATTTAGAATAAAACCCTTATATTATGGTATTTGTCGAACTTACGGTTTTCCGGTGCGCAATGCCGTACTGGGCCGACATGTTTATGTAAGATATCGTATTATGTATAGAACGTTTCCCATACAAACTTAAAATTTGGTATCTAATATTTGTCAATAAATGTCTGTGTCTGCACGTTGTTGTTTTACTGAAAAATCTAAAGAAATATTTGACTTGACTTTGACTGAAAAAGAAAATATAATATAAACAAAAATATAATATAAATATAAATAAAATATAATAATAATATAAAATATTTTCTATGTGACACAAGATACATTTAAAGAAAAATAATACGTGCAGACAGACATATTTGTTGCTTGATATTAAATCCCAAATATCAAGCAAATTGAAACAGTGGTGTGCAAATTATTAGTAAACTACGTTTCTGTATTAATAATTTTCTGATGCTCACGGGCCCACTTTAGAAGCTCGTTTTGCATTTCTATCAAATACGAGGTGGTAAAACATAGATCTGTTTCCAGATAATAAATTTACATTCAGTAATCTCTTTCCGCTCTCTTGCCCATAATTTGTAGCAATTGAATTTCCTCAATAATTGAGGAATGTCTAAATGGCTAAATACTTTAATATACTATTTTGCCATTCTCCTTTAGGTTAGGTTGGGTTGGATGACGGCGAAGAATTACGAAGCCCATCAAATAAGCCATCCACTGCCAGGACAATATGGCGTCAATCACGACACGCTAAAACATACAAAATTGTTTCAGCCATTGTTTCGGCGTTGCGAGAACGCGTCAGTCCGCTTCGCACCGGGTCTTCTAGCGTGCGCGCGAGCCCTGAGTTATGGTAGGGACGTGGATAATCCTCTGGGGTTTCCACTCGCTAGTGGTCGGCATTTCGATGGTCGATAGTAATGTCAACGCTGACAAAAGTCTTTTTAAAATCTTAAGAACGGCCCGTAAGCTATGCTCCCCATACAAACGTAGTTTACTAATAATTTGGAAACCGCTATTCCAATTAAATTGATATTTAATATCTAATATCAGGTAACAAATATCTGTGTCTGCATGCTTTTGTTTTTTTTGAAAAATCCAAACCGAATGAAATGAAAGCAAAAAGAAAATCTTCATACGAATTTTGTTTTTTCTATGGTTTGACTCGGAATACATTTACCGAAAAAACAAAGGCATGCAGACACAGACACAGACACAGATATTTGTAGCCTAATATTAGATACCAAATATCAAGTAAGTTGGAACATTGGTTTTCAAATGATTAGTAAACTACGTTTGTATGGGAGGCGACATTTTCAGATGCTTACGGGCCGACCTTAACTGGGTGTGTGCGTCAAATTAGAAGGAGTAACACTTGTTCGTAGTTATTTGGTGTTTTAGGCTAATTTATACGCTTATAATAATTTATGCGCAAACTAGGTGGCAGGGGAAAGCCCACCTGGGTTGGTACCACCGCATTTGATGAAACTGTGGTTGAAGCGGAAATGAAAAATTGTCCGTGTTTTCCAAGAAGTCAAGTGCAGTCGCGCTCATTGATAGAAGATTCTGGCATGGCACCTAATTCCCATGTGGTGTGTTAGGCTAATATCTGACGGTCAGTTCGGTATTAGCCATCTATGTCCAGTTACATAAAAATGAGAAAAAATGAATTGAAACCCGGCGTTTTATTTAGTTTTTTAGTTATTTGAATTCCAAGCCGAAAATGTAATTTAGCCGAAAAAAAAATATATGTAGCCTTCAATATTTCTGAAATGAATGTTACGTGCTTCCCTCTATTCCATTGATTAACATGCATACATTTGAATTAAACAGGTTTCACGTTTTGACGATGTATGATAAGTAGTAATGGACTATGATACTTTTTTGTCTCCTCCCGCCGCGTGAAAAGTAATGGACTATATCCAAATTATTCTCGAATATAAAAAAGCTCGATATATTCAGATTTTCAGTTTGGTGAAAAATCTCCTATATCTGTGATATAACAATTTCATTACTCCTTTACAAACCGAAATACTCCGAACGCGTACGAGACACTACAAAAATTCAATTGACTTGATTATTCCGAAAAGGCAAGATGTCAAATTTGTCATGAATATCCTAGCCCAAGGCTACCCGTTTGTACTCCTCGCTATATAAAATGTACTTGAATATTCTACAAGGAAATTTTAGTACAGCTAGCAGAAAAAGGCAAATTAAAACAAGTCACACATTTATCATGTTACCTTGCCAGCAATTTCGTTAAAATTTTGCCGGTCACGCAGCCACAGTACGGTATGTAGGAGGAGACAAACCAATATGTGAGGGCCTAGAGCTACTTTAGCTAGGTAAATTGAAAACTTCGGTATAGGTAATAATAAAAATTCAAGGGGGGGGCATACAAAAAACGTGATTGTTTTAGTGTTGATGGTACGGAACCCTTCGTGTGCGAGTCCAACTCGCACTTGGCCGGTTTTTTAATATAAAGAGAATATGGCACGAGCGACTGAACTAGATATGCGCGTTGGTCCGGAGCGCGAAGCGGAATGGTGGCGGCGCGCGGTGAGGCGCGGGGGCGGGCGCCGCCGCCGATAGTGGTCTATTAAATAGCCGCTAGTGGTCGCGGCGTAGACACAATAAATGTTTTATTGTGTTAATCCTCTACTAGCCGGCTTTAAAATGGTTTCTTCTTAAACCTCTTTTTAAATAAATTATAAACATAACTGGAAGACCCCGTACGTTCGACGTTAACTACGTTGCATGGGCCTTGTAGGGAACGGGACTTATAATTTTAAATGGATTCCAAAACATCGATCAGCTCACGACCATGACGAATTGCTTATTCAACTTACGAAGAGAAAGAAAGAGGAATCTGAACAGAGTGGGGATTGAATTTGAACCTTTCAAATCTTTGAGAAAAAAGCTAACTAGTTAGGTCCCACATTAGTTGGTTAAGCGCAGTCAGAGGAAAAATATTTTTCCCATTTTCATAATTTTATTAGGATGCTTATATAATACTTGCTATTGTTGTACTTAATAATATTGTACGTGATAGTTCTGGAAATGTTAACTGAATAGGCATTTGCAAACTTATATAATAGTTATTTTAATTTTATTTAACATCAACCGGCTCCGCTCGAGTCAATCTTATTTTGGCCGAACTTTTTGAAAATCCTATTGGAACCTAACCCTTTTTCCGCATACAAAAAAAGATGTGTTAATACAGATAATAAATTATCTATGAGCCAAATGTAATTCAAATTAGTTTAGCCGTTTTTGAGTAAAAAAAAAAGTGTCAAACGTACAACTTTCACATTTATAATATTAGTAGATTTGACTAAGTTAAAACTATTCCCATGCGGAGACCAGTTCTCATGAGTGTTCATTCAAATTAAAATTGCTAATAAAGGATTCGCCAATAACGGTGGCCCAACCCGCTCAACTCCCCATACAAACGGGGAAAGAAGATCACGCCTATATTTCTTGTCATAGATCCCAAATTTTGCTCAAAATAGCTTTATTTGATCGAACTAGATGTCTGATGACCGATGGCATTGTACAATTGTGTTTGTTTTCTAAGTTATAAGGTCCGAAAGTTCGAATTTTTCGCGCGTTTTATACAAAAACTTTGGAGGTGGATTACGCAATGATAAAGTAAGAACATCTTAAAAAGATTAGTCATCAGACATCGCTTATTTAATCAACATTTATAATCTATTTGGTTTTTGTTAGATTTTTGACTACAGCGTTCGTGGTTTACTTTTAGCTATAAGTCGTTTTGTAATTAACATTTTCGTAAATCTTACCAAATCATACACTATGCACATTGTGTTTTTTGTGGACATGTTGCATATTCCTCATCACGAAGCCTGTCTTTTTTTTTGAAACAGAAAAGGTTCCAGAGCGCAACAGCACGGTTTTGTACCGTGCTCGCGAATGAGTTAGTCCCGCCGGGTTGGCCACCTTAAGTCGCTTTATCATACGAAAAAAAAATACAGGGTGTCGTAACAGCCAGTACATTAATTTCGCCAGCGTTATCATCATGTTTTCCGAGACAAAAAAGTGTATGGTTACCGAGATATACATTTTTGAAATTTAAGTTTTCGTCTAGTGTAATTTGACGAGACGTTTTAACCGTGGATAAGGAATGTCTTGGCATAGAACCTACATCCTGCGGGGCGTGTCAGGCTAATATCATGTTTTTAATTTTTTTTTATTATTAGGTATTAGTACATACAACGTTCCTACGTTCTAACGGAACATTCGATTATTTTTACACTAAATTATTGAATAAGTTTGCATGGAAAGTCTAACTTTTCATTCCGAGGATATTCAGCAAAAACTTTTTTGTTTTTTTTTAATCCCCATAAGCATTTCCCAAATTTAATGTACCGGCCGTTACCCTGTGTATACTGAATTAAAAATAATTTTGGCGACTGTACGTGATCCTTTCTGCGTACATTTTCAGGTTTTGACCTTGGCCACCGCAGCGAGCGTGACGGGACGCGAAATATAATAAATTCAAAAAGTAATCGTCAGCCCGTGGCTCCCGGAATTTGTGAGCCGCTTCACGAGAACGGACCGGCCCTTTCTGGCAACAGTATTATTATTTTTGCAGAAGATACGGACTGTTTTGCTTTGCGTAAAGAATTTTGAGAAAACAACGCAATTTCGGCGCTAACTCGAACAACGAAAGATATTAGTGAAACCACGTCCACAAAGCCGACAATGCATAGTGTTTGATTTGGTAAGATTTACGCTAATTTTAATTACTTAACGACTTGTAGTTAAAAGTAAATCACGACCGCTGTGATAAAAAAATCAACAAATACCAAATTGATTATAAATTTTCATGAAGCTTGTTTCAGGTCTGATAACTAATATTTTTAAGATGTTTTTATTTTATCTTTGAATAATCCACCTCCAAAGTTATTGCATAAAACGCACGAAAACTTCGAACTTACGGCCTTTATAACTTAGAAACAAATCCATAAAGCTGTTTTGAGTATATTTTTGGATCTATCATTGAAATATGCGCATGATTTTCTTTCCACGTTTGTATGGGGAGTGTAGCGGGAAGGCCCACCTTAAGTAGAGTATTCAGTAAAAAGCAAAAAAAAAAATCGGATACTAAAAATATACTCTGCCTCACAATGTAATGCTCTAATTTGAATTTTGTTGTTCTTGAAAATTGTTAAACAACCACCTCTGCAAGAATAGTTAATGAAATTGTTTGGATATTTAGAGCCACCAGACTTGGCTAGAAGACTAATAAAAAAACGAAGAACTCCAATGAATGGCTAATACCACAGTCTCGATATTAGTTCAACACATTCTCGAAGGAATTAGGTGCCATGCTAGGACCTTCTCTTTATTATCGCGGCTACATTGAACTAGGTGGCAAAAACAGCAAACTTTCATTGCCGTGTCGACCATCTTTTCATTCAATGCGATGGTACCAATGGTTTTAAGTGGATCCAGAACTATGCAACAGATCGCATTCGTGACGTAATGCACTGAAACAAGTGGCTCATGAGCGAACCCAGACCTCTGGTTTGTTCTGCTAAGCGAAGTCAGTGAAAATAAATGTTTATTTTTTCTTAATAATCTTAATTAAAGATTTAAAAAATATTATATTTTTTTAAAATTATAGGCAGATAATTGTGACATAATATATAATTCTCCGGTAATGACTATCCGTCTTTTGATAAATGTACATTTGTTTTTACTATCAGTCCGTTAAGTACTATCTGATGATCGAAAAATCTGCCTCAATACAAATATGGACTCACTATAACATATGGATAAGCAGAGGCGTAAATACATCCGTGGGATAGTTATCTGGCGGATTATCAGACTATTGATAAATCTGCCCTAACTGAAATAGGTATAGACCTTAATACCTATAGAGTAGAGGGTTGTATGTGGAGCTCGAACACTCGATCGATAATATGTTTCTTAAATGGCATGTTTATATAACTGAGAAGCATGTGTGGAGAAATATATGTCTGCAGTAGAATCGAAGGAAGAATGCTAATGTATCAAATTGCATAATATAATTTCATGTAATAATTTAATTCTCACAAATATCATATATGTGTGAGAATTAAAATTACCAATCCCTGATGACTTTAAACATTCAACGAACATCGAAATCATCATTAAAAGGTCTAACGGAAACTACACTGCCAATATTATAATGCATTAGACAGCATATTCACCCAGCTACGATATTTCCACGCCCAGATCACGCAACCTCACCGATGACAAAAGTTTAAATGGCGGACCGTGAATAAAACAAACTTTTAGCGCTCTATTTAATGTTCGGTATAGTTCGTCGGATTAAACGTTAACCCTCGCGTAGAATTACGACCAGGCATTTAAACGTTAGACAAATACTGAGTCGGCTGAAAACATTTCTCCTTATCTTCTGAATTAAAAATTAATTAAAGAAAGCAATCGTTGCGCGATAACGTTAAGTAATACCGAACGAAACGACAAGAAACAATAGAATGAGATGGTATCATTAATCCGTTGGAATTGTATCTTCACGGCATAAGCTTAGGTTTAAGGGAGATTGCAAAGTTTGTATGGGCTAGAAAATCGTCACAAATTTAAGTGTTATTGGATCAAACTAACATGGTTAAACTGTTTTGACTTAAGATGAATCCGAATTGATCAGAAACGTCAGCAAATGCATACAAAAGTCTTGGTGGAAAAGGTGCATTTACTGAAGTCATTACTATTTGCACAAAATAAGCCTGAGTCTTGTTCAGTGCAGCACGCTAGGCGTCGCTTCCTAATCCAGATGTCAGTGGTTCACATCGCATTCCAGTTTTTTCAAATATCATAATCAATTGCAGTTTGTTATTAGATAATATAGCTCATATTAGTGCACCCACCGTCATAAGGATAAAATGAACGCATTGTCAGTTCAAGCAGTTCCCATAAATTGTATCGTAGTCAAGTGAAATAATGTATGTGAACTGAGACCATTTTCTTTTTCAATTTTAGAAAAAAATATATATGGTAATGTGCTTATTTTGCCTCCAGAATTTTCAGTGTTGTGTGCATTCAAGAGTGCTTACGGAAAAACATGCGGAAAAAAGTTGGTATTTCGGCACAAAATTCCTACTTTTGGTTCGTTTGACAGCTGTGCCTAGATTTCGACATTTACAAATTCGAATTTATGCAATAAACAATATGCGGTCATGGAAAAGTTGCGATTAAAGGACAGCATATTGCTATTATGCAATAGATGACGCTGCACTGATTCATAATATAGATAAAATATATAGTGAATGTATTTATGAAATTAATTAGAATAGTGCGGGTAGTACCTAATACATAAAAAAATGAAGAATAGTAAGACAGGAAGAAAATAATTATAATCTTAAATTGTTGAAATACCCAATGATGGCTCTATTTTTTACCATGGAATTAATTGTTCAACGTCTGCTTAGATCGAAACCGGAGTTATAATAAAAAAATAAATATTTGAACATTAAAAACTTTAAAAATAATTATCGATGGTTTCGAACACTGTTTTGTTACACCAAACAAGTCACTGGAGCTCCGGCTGGCCATCTCCTTTATTTATATCCTCAAAAATGCGTTTCAGCCGGAATTCCGCAAACGACCGCTAATCCTTTGCGCGAAGAAAACTATTAAATTATCGCGGAAAACAGGCAGCATAATAAGACAAGGGTTTTAATCACGGGCTTTGGGCGGGCACCGCAGGCTGGTCTCTCTGGGCGGCGTAGCCGACGGCACGCCGGGGCGGGCGGCGTAGCACGCCGGGGCGGGCGGCGTAGCACGCCGGGGCGGGCGGCGTAGCACGCCGGGGCGGGCGGCGACGTGAGGAGGAAATGTTGCGTACCACGTAGCTGTAGATGTGTTGGATACAATATCCTTTGTTCATGCCGAAAGCAGCCAAATCATTCAAGTATGTTTATTTATAATGCCTACATTTACTTTTTAGGATAGTAATGTTTACGACATAACTAAATAAATATGTTTTTGTCGCAATTAATTACTTACAATTTTATATATAATAGATGCATTTTCGAAAGGCTTCGGGCGTTTTTTACCAACTCTCGAGAAAGTTCTTTTTACCTATCGAGCACATAAAGGTATGTACCCTGTAAATCGGTTCGATATTAGTCCAATTTTTTTATTTTAAAAAAGTACATTTGAGACTCTATTTTAGCATCAATTCATAGTTTTAATAGCCAATGAATTTCCGTCAAAATAATAACTTCTTTTATAAATCTACATTTTTGGCATATCTGGTATATGGACGCACTTTGCTTTTAAAGGACTTTGCAGGGTAAATATATACGATAATTAATGTAAATTTTATGGAATCGTGGTAAAATAGGCCCTATATATTTTTATTTCTTACAACGTTTTGTGCTAGGAAGCCCATGGGCGTCGTCAAACACCTCCTATGTGAGGTACTGGCTTCATGTATTCATAAATAATTAATGAACTAAGGCTACACACTGAAATATACACACAAGAACAACTTGTATCCACATATGGTACATGCACAAAAATGGGTGTTTTTTCTCACGAGAGGGAAAGTCTGAGTAAACACATTATTCAGCCATTTGCTGATATTACATTAAGGAATTCATTCAGCTCCCGTTTTCGCAATAACAACCACTCTTTTGCACACGTGAACTAGACACAGACGGCGGCGGCGGCGCGGTCTGCCGCTATCCGTGCGATGAATATGCAATAAACTTCCGCTCGGATAAAATAAAAATGAACTCGATGGTATTCAGAAGCTTTTCCTCGTTCACTGAGTGTCGTGATTGTTGCAAACGCTTCCATGACTGTCTGTCTAGAAGTGTCTGTATTGGAATTTATAACACTTTAATTTTCGAGTGCTCATTTCAGTCTATTTTTATCACATTTTTCATTCGGTATGTTGAAACTATTTTAGCATTGAAAATACTTTTTCATACGCTTCCATACGGTAACCGTTTTGATGAAAAGTGCGACCAGGCCATTAACAGAGCACATGTGAAATTCTGCTTTCGATAGGTTTATAATTAAGGGAAGATGTTTACCCCTTTCAGAGACACCTTTTTGGTGATTTCACACATTTCGTTCAGAATCATTTGTCATAACGCGACGACTTCAGTAGACATGGTTACATTTTATAAGGCATTTCGCGGGATGTCATAGCACTCAGGGTTAGGTCATGAATAGGGAACTCGTCAATGGTTGGCAGCACAGGCATGAAATGTATTATACGCATTCAATTATGATAGAAAGAAGAAAGAAAAATCGTTTATTTGTCTCTTTTTTGCATTAAACTTAAGTACATAGTAACGATGAAAAGTAAATAACAGTAGACAAAATGGACCCATCGCAGCATATGGTATAGAATGTGTCTATAGCGTTAATATTATGGTGGGCCCGGGTGGTGATATGAGTAACCAGGGAAAGGACACATAGTAATGAACAAATGAAATAATACGAAAAAAAAAATTACAAGTGTTCTACATTTAACACTTCATAATATAACTACAAGAAAAATAGTACTAATTGAGAAACAGAACTCATAGTTACACAAAAAAACACCAGAAACGTAAAAATAAAAGTAAAAGTAACGCTACATACATAAAAAAAACACGTCTCTAATCAGACTTAGTAAAAGAAAACAATTAATAATAAATCTAACCAAGTAGATGACCAAACATTTACATAAAATAGACCGTCTCAATTTATGCACGCATAAAATTCTATATGCAAGGACCGGGGGAGGGGGCTTTTTTTTTAATTTTTTTGGGCCTCTAACAATCTTTTTTTGAATTTTTGACGAAAACTTTCCTGACTTTTCAAATCTTTTATTGTTGGTGGGAGTACATTCCAAACCTTAAAGGCTTAAAACCACCTTCAGTCGCTGCACCATGGTGCTGTGGTATTTTCAGAAGTACGCCTCTATTTCGTGTAGCATACTTGTGGTCTCCCATCCACTCTAAACGGTTGAATAATGTTTTCGGATTTTTTTATTTATCTACACTAATAATAAATCTGCAAGGGATGTTCATGGAGTAAGTTGCTTTGTTTTATAAGATACTGCGTTATTAGACTTTATGTATGATCGCGGCACATGCTTTTAAATGTTTTTCGAAAAATAGCCACTAACTGTTTACGAAGTTCTAAACGGTAATGTTTTTGTTATTTCTCATTAAATTATGCCATATCCGCTCAAAAGATTTTGATTAAATTTGGTAGATGGATACATTGTCCTGGACCAGCCCTTTAAACTATTTTTTATCCATGAAATAATTCAGCCCGACACCAGTCAGAAACATGATCCCTTGAAAACTATCGAGCTTTTCGAATCACCTTAAATCTTAGTAGATATTTCCAGATTTAAGACAAGCGATTGCTTTCTCGGAACCTGGAGGGGTTCTGAGAAAGTTATATCCCTAGGTTATTGCACCTGTACTGCAGTATCTTATAACGGTCGTTCTACTGGCTACGCCCATTCCGCTAGTCTACCTCATTCTTCAGTAACGTTCTTTAGCTGCGATAAAATATTATTAATGGCGTCACTTGCGTAGCATACCGCAGGGTTTCGTCGCCACCGCTGCCAAGTTTTCATTGCACCGGTCCGCGAAGACATCTTCGCGGCGCTCCCATTGTTTCAGGATTAAAAGCCCTCTTCGCGCTGAAAATTATTGCCGCAATTGCACCGTGAAAGGAGCAATAACGATATTATGATGGAACTTAGCACTCCGTCCAACATACATTTGTACATTAAACATAACACTCATGAGACGACGATGAGAAATTTATAATTGACATTTTAAGGGTGATAATAATCGCATTCAGTGATACCATATATTTGAAATTTAAAAATAACTTGCATTCATTTGTTTGACACTAGCAAGGTATTATTTGCTTTCGTAATGGTTAATACTTTTAATTTAAAAACCGGCCAAGTGCGAGTTGGACTCGCACGGGAACGGTTCCGTACTTGACTTGACCCAAAACCCAAAGTTTTGTTTTTAACCGACTTCGAAAAAAGGAGGAGGTTCTCAATTCGTCGGATTTTTTTTTTATGTTTAATATTTGTCATCATAGTGGCAACACAAACACACATTCCACGAACATTTCGGCTGTCTACCTATTACGGTCCATGAGATGCAACGGACGTACGGACAGTGGAGTGTAATTAATAAGGTTCCGTTTGGCACCCTTTGGGTACGGAAACCAAACAATTGAACATTGAATTCGAAAGATTTTTTGGAAAAAAGCCTTTTGCTGTGAGAAAATGACGGGAATTTGGAATGGTAACCCTGAAATTCAGTGACGCTTACATTTACTGATTAGAAACAATTAGTATTAATCCGATATTCAATAGTTTTATGTCCAAAATACGAATACAACACTAATTTTATTTAATTTTGCAAATACTGATTTGGACTCTCGGTAAGTTACCGGTTTCATTCAATATGCGGTACTTATTTTTCTGTTCTGTATCAGCATCGTAAGCACTCGCATCATCGACATATGTTGTATATACTCATAATGCACGTGTAAGCTTTCTCGGCAACTTTGTTTAATGACACTCATACAAAGATAAGATACACCTACATCAGTGTGAATAGAGATGTCCCAGACCTCCTCAAAACAAAACAACAGAGTTGTGGAACAATAGAGGCAGCAAGCGGCGAACTAATTATTACGAGAAGGGAGATGTCCCCTATAGTATAGAGTGGCCCAGGTAACAGATACTTACCCTGCTAATATTATAAATGCGAATGTGTGTTTGTAGGTTTGTCATTCTTTCACGCAGCAAAACGTTAATTGAAGGATTTTTTTTGGTATAGAGATGGTTTGTACGAAAATTTTCGATATAGTCTGCATAAATAAATACAGACAATTTCGTTGTATCGTTGTATACTACTAATTGTTTTGCTATAAACTGCAGGAATATATTACAGACGATCTATGAACCCAGTAAGTGAATGTATATGTAAGGAGAATAATTAAAAACATTATTTATGTAACTGGACATAGATGGATAATATAACAACCACCATCAAGATATAAGTCCAACTCACCGTATTCCCTTATTATTTCTCGATTGATTTAATTTGAGGCGATCAAGGCACGCCCACGAATGCATTTCACAAATACAGTATGTTTTGGCCACGCGTCGTCGTCGTCCCCATACTGGAACACGCTTGCTATTAGCCAGAAAAAAAAATAGTACTGTGCAAGATAGCCATCTCTGGTCCACGGAGGTGTCGTTCGCATGATTTGCTCGCGAGCGAACGAGACAACTATATTCCGCTTTATTGCGTTTGGATCTTGCCCTTGAATCGAAACGGTTCCGTTACGCCATAGAGCAAGTAATAAATTAATTTTGTTGCCTAATTGTAACATGTATCTTATTCAAACGAAACATATGATTTCAAAACAGCATTTTATTGAATATTTGTAGGTATATGGTACATTGAATCAATTTCGTTCCTTAGTACGTGGCACAATGTCGTGGTTGGATCAGTGCATGACCTCAACTTAAATCAATCGAGATCGAACTACCTATATGCTATGCCGGGCCTTCGCTTTAAGAACACGCCTACATTAAACTGGATGGAAAAAAATACGGACAAATGTTTATGTCGCCTAGGCCATATTTTCATCCAATGCGATGATATCAACGCGGGCGGGATTGACCATACCACTAATAGTTTTAAGTGTTTCGATGAGTGCTGATAAGTGTTGATTTCAACGTGACAACACAAACATATCAGGATACAGAAATATATTGTTTTTCTCACTACCATATGACCAAACGGATGTAGTTTCTGAAAAGGCCGGTCTATCCTTTAATCAACTTACCACCTATATCGAAGTGGGTAGATAAGATACACGTTAATTAAATAGTAGCATTGTAACACTATGGCGGTTCTGAACGCCTTTGAATAAGTTCTAGAATGTTCGGTTACCTTGCTCTACAATTTATGTTAAGCTAGAACAATAACATAACAAATTGGAGATAATCCCAACTTTGAAGGTTTTGGCCTCATTCAGTTATTGAACAGTAATTATAGACATTTCAGAAGGATGACATCGGCTGAACTAACAATTGTTACCAATATAGGACAAAGCAGAGATACGAGAGATGAATGCGGCTTGTCTAAAAAAATTACATTTGTTACGAATTTGTTACAATGTCACGAGTAAGTAAGAAAAGTAATTTTGAACATAGCCCTTCAAATAGTTATGAATTGATATCTTGGAATAATATGTGATAAACTCTCAAGTAGCTCTCTCGTTTTCGCGCTTCATTTTCGTTACGGATGCGAGCTGTTCCATGGTTCGGAACCCATTTAAAACTGTAGGGCCCCTTTTCCCACTAGGTTGTAGGGTTTTAGCCCGCCCGGGTTGGTACCACCGCATTGGATGAAACTATGGTCGAAGCGGCAATGAAAAATTTGTCCGTGTTTTACGTCCAGGCATGGCACCTAATTTCTTGGGGAATGTGGTGTATTGGGCTAATATCATAACGGTAGTTGTGTGGTATTAGCCATCCATGTCAGGTTGCATAAAAAAAATCTGATTTGTTTTACTATCTCAGATAAAAAATATTAAGATTCATACTAAACTAAATCAAAATATTTATGTTAAAAAAAGTCAAGCAGATACAGAGGCAAGGAAAGTAGTAGAAAGAGGCCAATTCCAAGCCTAATTACGCCTATAATGTGTTTTCGCACTATAGTGAAAATGTTGGCTAGTAAGCTTAAACTTAATAAATTCTAGGTCTAAAGATGTATGTTTATCTTTTACGCTACAAATAAGCTTAGCTTATGAAGGACTGATTTTTCAATGGTCTGATAAATAGTCAGATAACTATTCGACGGATCTATTTACGCCTATGCTTATTCATCCGTTATAGTAAACCCATAATATTAATAGTAAAAATACAGGCAGAAAATTGTGACAGAATATATAATTATTCGGTAATGATTATCCGTATTTTGACAAATGTTAATGTTTTACTATCGGTCCGATAAGTACTATCTGATGATTAAAATATTTGCTCTAGGTTGTGAACCACCCTGTATTTTTTATTCTGATGCATCACATATTGTGTTGGATCCAAGCACGTCTGCTCACATTGAAGCCGTTACCATTCGAAACGCGAACATTATCAAAGATACACGTTCAAAGTGAAAACATCAAAGCAACTTCCCGCTTCGAGTTTCAGGTTACTTGGAAGAATCGTTTTTCACCTTTAATAGCGATCAATCACACTGCTAATAGCTCCAATTTGTCCCGTTCGGAGGCCTCGAGCTGAGTAAGAGATCTAGCAAACCACGAACTTGATTCCAACTTCGTAGCCGGCCTTGTGGCTATCTTTACGGAGCCCTTGAGACTGGCGATCATTATTCAATCGCTAAAAGCTCTAAATGTCACTTCATTTCGAATGGCTCATGACTCAGGGGCGGGTGGACTTGCCTTCCATCCGAGACGTCTGGGTTCAAATCCCCACCCCGTTCATGAAACACTTTAATACTCTTTCCGAGTTGGATAAGTGCATTCAAACTGTTGTCCATAGTTCGGAATCCATGTAACACTGTAGGTCTCTTTCCCCTACTAGGAGGTAGGGTTAAGGCCGGTCGGGTTGGTACCATCGCTTTGGATGAAAAGGTGGTCGAAGCGGCAATAAAACAATTGCCCACTGTTTTCCATCTGGCGGCCGTGGACAGGAAAACGGAGTGTGGGAGGACCAGGTGGGACGACGACATCAAGTGCGTCGGCGGAAAGCAGTGGTTCCGTACCGCTGAGGAGGAAAATTGGAGAGGCGTATGTCCAGCAGTGGACGCAAACACGCTGACTGACTGACTGACTGACTGTTTTCCATCCAGTTCAATGTAGCCGTGTTAATTTTTTTTTATGTAACTGGATGGCTGATACCTTACTGACCGTCAGATATTAGCCTAACACACCACATGGGAACTAGGTGCGATACCAGTATCTTCTATTAATGAGTACGGCTGCACTGAACTGGTTGGAAAATACGGTCAATTTTTCATTGCCGCTTCAACCACAGTTTCATCAAATGCTGTGGTACCAACGCGGGTGGGCTTAACCCTACCACCTAGTTTGCGTATAGAAAGACGAAATAGAATGTCCGTGGATTGTACATCTTCTACTCAGGTATCGCAGGTTCGACGGAGCGTCTGAGTTCTTTAATTAGACGCTGAAATAACCCTTTCAGCCGCACGATGGCCTTTTCTTGGAAAGGGCAACTTTGCGCCATTAATCTTCCTTAGGCGCAGCTTAACGGCGGCGATTTGTCTTAAGGCGGATTCAACGGTTATTTTTAAGCATTATGGAGGCCTAAATACGTAATAATATGCAACCTTCGAGGCAGTTAATTCTAATTAATGGAGTTGGGAGTGCGCGCCTAGAAAGCAACTTGTTATGGTTGAAGACAGCTTTAGATTGCTGAATTTGGCAAAAGAAGAATTACATATTCGAAAATAACTTTACTAGGGCGTAAGTGAAAGCACATTTTATTATTTTTAAAAATCGTGTGTAAAATGTGTTTTGCCTGCAAATGCAAAAATATGTCCTGTGACACCCTTGAGGGCACATCCCTCAAGGGTGTCAAAACTTTCTACCCGTATAAGAACCTCATGTAATTACAATCTCAGCCATACATTCTCGGATTTTTGTAAAAATTAATTTGCCTTATACCAGTTCCCCAAATATTACGAACACGCTTACCCCTACCGTTCCCTACTAAATGACAATACATTATTATGCTCCTGAAAATTAGAAGGAACGCGTGAATATTGAAACGTAGCATCCTAAAAATAAGGTTGACTTCTCTTTCTCCACGAAATTTTAAGCATCTAAAAATTCCAAAAAAACGTTGCGCCGAATTTTCACTTCTATTTACATGAGAAATTCGTTTTGTATTTCTGTTATCACAGCCGCCGTTGTGCCATTGCTGAAACACGAAATTATAGTCATTGCAAAAGCTGTCTTATTGCATGGGTACGAAGAATTATATTTGTGTTTATATTTTGAGCCACCCAGCATCAGCTATTATGTGTCGGGAGTTATAATTTGCATACTTAATGCCGTTTAAACTGAGCCTATAATTTTTTAAGACGAAATTGTTACAGAAATTCCCTTCTTTCGAGTTCATTTTGTAAAATTTTCAGTAAGTTAAGAAAGATACATCTGTCTGCTGAAGCATGAATTCGGTGAAAGTATTAAAATTGATATTAAGAGGGATATTACACATTTATTACGTCTATTAACATAATAAGTAAGCAAGATTTTCCTGTTACGTATCTTCTGCTAATGAAGATGGCTGTTAATGGATAAATCTTTGACAAAGCCAAGCATAACATGTTAAGGTGGCCCATCCCGCTCAACTCCCCATACAAACGGGGAAAGAAAATCACGCCCATATTTCTTGTCAGAGATCCCAAATTTTGCTCAAAATAGTTTTATTTGATCGAACTAGATGTCTGATGACCGTTGGCATTGTAAAATTGTGTTTTGTTTCTGAGTTATAAGGTTCGAAATTTAGATTTTTTTGCGCGTTTTATATAATAAATTTGGAGGTGGATTACGCAATGATAAAGTAACAACATCTTAAAAAGATTAGTCATCAGACATAGCTTATTTAATCAAGATTTATAATATATTTGGTTTTTGTTAGATTTTTGCCTACAGCGGTCGTGGTTTACTTTCAGCTATAAGTCGTTTTGTAATTAAAATTTTCGTAAATCTTACCGAATCATACACTATGCACATTGTCTTTTTTGTGGACATGTTGCATCTTCCTCATCACGGAGCCTGTATTTTTCTTTGAAACATAGAAGGTCCCAGAGCGCAACAGCACGGTTTTCTACCGTACCCGCGAATGAGTTAGTCCCTCCGGGTTGGGCCACCTTAAAATCTAAATTATATGTAAATAACACGAAAAGCCCTAAGTTTTTCCTTAATTTACTACTATTCATTTAATATCCTATAAAGTAATAAAGCAAGATGATCTACAGTTTTACTTAGAATTCAAACCGTGCCTAGCCTCATGGAACCGCGCCCAAGGTTGTTTAACCTGGATTAACGAACCCATTGCCGAGGCTGACTATGTCCCACAGAGCTAAAGTTCAATTACTCTACCCGCATATCTAGCAGTAAACGTGATAACGGAACCCAATAACAATTCAAAACATAGTAATTTGCAGGAATCTAGCCAGTCCCTACACAGCCGACCCGCTATATTGGGTCGCCTGGGACGATTTGTAGGGACCTTAATATGACCAATACCCCAGACGTCTCTCCAGACATATTACTGTGAATATTGATAGAAATTTGCGATGAATTTTTCTTGTACTAGTTTTTTATGCAATTCATACATAAGTTATGAATAGTCGAAAGACACTTTCATAGTGTTGATGTTTTTGTCGAAGGGACGTTACGTTACGTTCGTACTTTTTCGGTACACTTATTGTATTTAAGAACGGCCCGTAAGCTATGTTCTCCATACAAACGTAGTTTACCAATCATTTGAAAAACACTGTTCCGATTTGCTTGATATTTGGTATCTAATATTCTTCAATAAATATGTGTGTCTGCACGTTTTTATTTTGCTGAAAAATCTAAAGGAAGTCAAATAACAGGCAAAAGAAAATTTTCATACAATTTTTCTTTTCTCTGTTGTGTGACACAAGATACATTTTTCGAAAATAAAACACGTGCAGACATAGATAATTATTGGCTGATATTAAGTCCCAAATATCGAGAAAATTGGAACTCTCGTTTTCAAATGATTAGTTAACTACGTTTGTATGGGAAGTGTGATTTTCAGATGCTTACGGGACGGGCCCACCTTAATAACCATAACATTACCAAACCATATCAAGTTGAGATAAAAATAGAAAGCACTATGTGATAAAAGTTAATCAGATAAGAGGGATAACTGTCCTGGTACTTTTTAGGGTTCCGTACCCAAAGTGTGCCACCCGAACCATATTACTAAGCCTCCGCTGTCCGTCCGTCCATCCGTTCGTCCGTCCATCCGGCCGGGAAAATGGCGAGGACAGTTATCCTTCTCCGTCCGTCCGTCTGTCACAGGGCTGTGTCTCACGAACCGTAATAGGTAAGCACCTTAAATTTTCACAGAGTTTGTATTTATTTTGCCGCTATAACGATACATTGGTAAAATTAAAAATAATAAAAAAATAAGGGGGAGGGGGGTACTCTAGGTCACGCATTAAGTGTTGTTAGAATGAAACTAAAAACGGTTTAAGCGTTCTCAGGTCTATGATTCAGTACAGTCGGTCAAAATAAGTCGGCCCCATTCCAAGACACGCTAGTAGGCAATGTTGCTTCACGATAGTACGGTCACCTTGACATCCGCGGGGGTTGAACTGGGTCGGGCCGTGGAGCGACGGGTGTCCACCATGGATGGCGGATCTATGAGGCACTCTGCACACGAGGCGTGACGTAGTCGTCGCGTGACGTTACGTCCGCCAGCAGTGCGCGTCTATGATGCGACGCACGCCGAGATAATAATTCGCTTAGGGCCGCTTTTTAAATCCTCAGATAGTATTTATAGGACTGATAGTACAAATTTACGTTTGTCATAAGATAAATAGTCATTACTGGAGAATAATATCTTCTATCACAACTATCTGACTGTAATTTTACTAATATAAAAAATGTGGACTTACTATAACGGATGTATAAGCAGAGGCGGAAATAAATCCGTCCAATATTTATCTGGCTGATTATCAGACTATTGAAAAATCAGACCTAAGAATTTGTTCATTCTCCTTTTCTACTACTTCTAATGCTCATTTAAGGTGTGAAAAATAATCGTTTTCCTAAACACTAGGTTTTCCAGTAAACCCACCGTTAGTCAACGTTCATATTTATGAATATTATTTTGCATCTCATTAAACATACACTTGGAAATCGTTTTTAGGGTTCCGTACCCAAAGGATGCCAATGGAACCCTATTACTAAGTCTCCACTTTCCGTCCGTCCGTCCATCCGTCCGTCCGTCCGTCCGTCTGTCACAGGGCTGTATCTCATGAACCCTAATAAGTAGGCAGCTGAAATTTTCACAGAGTGTGTATTTAATAATTAGATTTTTTTCTGTTTAATCTTGTACGATGGTACAGAACCCTTCGTGGGCGAGTCCGACTCGCACTTGGCTGGTTTATTTCATATCAGATGTTCCCTAATTATATAGACTTTTAGACTCTGCCGTTATCTATATTAAATTTATTAGAACTTAATATGAAAAAATGGAGCATATATATTTGTGTAACCGCTGAAAATAGAGTTAATAAGTTATGAAATCGATACTTGGTGTGGCAAATAAAAAACAATTATTGTAATCAAAACTTATTTGTAATATAAATAAAATGTTGTGACAGAGATAGAGAAGGGTCTAGTGAGAATAATTTTAATTTCATTTATCCCGATATTGTCCCAAGCGAAACCGGATTGGTACTCGCTGGCCAAAAGAAATGTGAAATATACCCCAAACCATAGACCTAACATAACACTCTGTGCTTACAAGGCGAACAGAGTGTGGGAGTGAGACGTCAACTCAAGTACTCTAACGCGAGTTAGAGAGGGACGTTCGTACCCGATGAGACAACCTTTCAGATCGTTATCCGTAAATAGGAACCGCGCTCATGCAATGTGAAATGTTATTTTTTTTATGATTTCTCTAGTTTTCCTTAATGAAAAGATCTGTGCATTTATAGATTGTTAAGTGAACGGGTGTAAAATACCCGGAAAGAAACCATTTTTTTCTAATAAATGCGAGCTGACCCATTGATTCTTGGTCGATTATATTTCTTAACTTTTCCGAATTATTTCAAAGCAAAACAGAAAATATAAATTCATGAATTTTAAGCTACATGGCTATTTAGAATAAAAACAATCTTTACATTTTGTATGAAACAATTTCGGTCTCACCTCTGTATGTCTTTACATTGTATGCTATGCAATAATAATTTCATAGCGTCCTTTGCATTCAATACTTCATGTGTTGGTTGGTTCTATTTGAAACCGAGAAAGGTTGCCGTGACGCTACGTATCGATTTTACTGAACACGAAAGCGAAACACGGATTCATAGAAACACTAATGTTTAACTAGTATTAAGATGTGTGTGTGCACGGTATACATAGGTACCAGTAGTTATGGCCAAAAGAGGGTGACTCAGTTCACGATACTCGACATCTTCTGAACTTTGGTTTTAAAGCCCAAAAAACCGGCCAAGTGCGAGTCGGACTCGCAAACGAAGGGTTCCGTACCATCATAAAAAAAATAAAAAATTTTTTTTTTGTATTAATTATTTTTTAATCTTACCTGTTTGTTGTTATAGCGGCAAAATAAATACACACTCTGTGAACATTTCAGCTGTCTATCTGTTACGGTTACTGAGATACAGCCCTGTGACAGACGGACGGACAGCGGAGGCTTAGTAATAGGGTTCCGGTTTCACTCTTTGGGTACGGAACCCTAAAAACGTTATCCTCCCAATACAGTTTTGTCTATACGCGAGAAACCTTCAAAATAACAATAAAAGTGACATTTAATAATTTAGACCAAACTGTTTTCAGAGTCCCGTCGCAAAAAGTATTTTTTCAACATTCTTCCGGGATGAAAAGTATCGTATGCGTTAATAAACCATCTATCTGGAAAATCTCATCCAAGGCGTTTTCACGTAATTAAGTAACAAACATCCAAACATACAAACTTTCACATTTATAATATAAGTAGGATTTATCAATATATTATATATATATAAACGTTTATGTAGTTGTACACCAACGAATTATTATTGCTCAATTTATCATACTTTTGAGAAAAATCTAGTTTCGAAAGTGGAAAATAATTATCAGGTGAGGGCGACTTTCGTCGTTTAGGGGTACGTCTCATGTCCAGCAGTAACGGCACGTGAAAACGTTCACGTTTGACCGTTATTTAGCTAACGTTTTTAATTCGTAACAAATAAATACTATAAATATATCCGTTTTTCAGAGCTGAATTCGCAACTGTTTCGTGGGAAAATGGAAACACCTTTTATTTAAAACAGCTTATGTGCAAGCTTGAAAATTTAATTTAAAAAATCCTGTCATCATTAATTCGAAAATATGCAGATATTTGAACAATCTCGACTACTACTACTTGTACTAATACTACCCCCGATGTTTTAGTTTTATCAGAAAACATCAGAAAAAAGGATGGAGGAAAACAGCAGACCCTAAGAACATTCGTCGTGGTACAGCCGATAAAATGCACAGATAAACCCGGAAAAGGTTTCATTGCCGTTATCACCATTTTTGCAACCAATGCGATGGTACCAAACCGAATTGGCTTAAACCCTTCCACCTAGCAGTGTAAGGAGACCTACAGTTTTACATGATTCCGAATCATGGAACAGCTCGCATTCATGACGTCGCACTTATCCCACTCAGAAAGAGAAAGAGAGTGGTGTAGGAACGTTGCGGAGATTTGAACCTAGACCTCTGGCATACAAGCCAAATCAACGCACCAAACTAAGAGCCGCTAATATAACACATTTATCTCTATTTGCAATATATTTCTGACTTACCCTCTAGAAAATTACGTGGTGTTTTGCATGCATGAACATTTGGGAGTAAATCACACTTACGTTCACCTCATTTCGGTGGCATGTCACGGCTCCAAATTTCACAATTTCTCATGCATAGAATAAGAAGACGCGCACACGGCGGCAGTAATCTTTCCACGTTCGGTTAGAGGGTCTGTTGGTTATACATTATTCCACAAACAGATTGAAGCATACTCCAGACACCGCCATTAATTATTATGGCTTGTCCGGCACGTGTCATATACGAGTTGGCGGCAAGGATCATAAATGTAGTGATGGCTGGGCATTCCTAAAATGACGAAATAGTTTGCATCCAAGACGACAAATGATGTTAAATGTTTTAAGGAATTCATATACAATGATTCCACGTATCGATGTGGCTACTATTTTTCTGAAAACAATATAAATAATATTACCAATGTGAACATTTAAGATATCGATAATGAGGACAGATTTTTTTTTTATGGAAGGTGATAATAGAAACCAATAGATCAGCGCACACGACATGATCCCACATGACTACCCTCTTTATTGAATAATATACTTGACCGTTATTGTGTAGCGATTTTTTTTTCTTTGCATTTTCATTTTTTTTACTCGACGATTAAAATGAAGCTCGCAAAATAAAAACAATAATTAATCATGGCCAAATAAAGATAAATGCAGGTTTATGCTACAAAAGCAGTCGTGTTTAACACAGATAATTCGAAAAGCAAAGGTTTGATTAGTAGTCTGATAATTAAATATTAATATTCATTGACGTATGTATGCATACCGAAAAATACAATTCAATCATTCACAACACCGACATAACCGGCCAAAACAACTTTGTTTTTTGACGACATATTCTGTCAAGGAGAAGGCAAAGGTCCTTTCCATACAGCCACTATGTTAATTCATATAAAACTAATAGTTTAAACAACGATTGCGCTTGTAAAATACGCACGAGCCTTCTACCGCACGATCCAATACAAACCCAGGTGTTTTAAAGACGCCCAATCGGCCCCTATTCCCCCCTTAAGCCAAGCTTAGCGAGCCCTATTAATAAATGTAACGTTGCCCTCAAACTTGGATAGTTTAGGTGCGTCCGTCGAGGCTGCGGGCAATTTATCTGCGGACCACAATGTAATTGGATACAGTAAAGTGGATTGCACATTAATTGTTTGGTGAGGACCAAGGAGTAAGAAAAGACGGCCGTGGCGACCGGGGCTAACCGTACAGCCGAAGCGTAGCCACTTTATTGTATCAGACATACACTGACGGGAGCGCCGGCCAATTAGTTCGCTTACGAATTCCCATGCTACTGATGTTTTTGAGTTCTAACGACACGCAAGAATACGTAAGAACAAGTGGTCTCCCACTTAGATCAATCGACTCCTTGGTACTGGCCATTCCCTCGCACATATCTTCTACCTAATCCGACTCCTTGTGTGCCTATTTTTGGAATCACGTGCTCCGGACTCAGGAACGCAGAGCATACTACAAGGCAGTGGAATCAGTTACCTCCCCATCTACGGAATTCCACCTTTTTGAATGTTTTAAAAAAAATCGAAAAACTTATTTTCCGTCTTAATTATATCTTTAATTTTCTTTCTCTAACTTTTTAAAGTTAGTCAGCATTTTTTAAATTTATATTAGCAATGTATTTCTTTTATTGCTTTAATTATATTGTATCAAGTAACTTTTTATTGTTTTATAAGATATCTTTGTAATATATGGTTTACATGGATATATTTATTTATTTACATATATAGTTAAGTTTAAGCTTTGTTAGTTAATGTGTATTTGTTGTGTATTTTGTAGGAATTATGCAACGAGAAAAAAGAGGTTATTTTCTCGTTGGAATTATGTTCAATTTCAAGTAATTTTCTCCATAACCTGCCACTCGCACTACTGCTCACGATACCCAAAGGTACACTGGTAGAGAATGCCGCCGGCATGAAGTTGTTCCTTTTGCCTGATTTTTTTAGTGCAATAAACGTAATATATATAAATAGACAAATAAGTAAGAACTTCTCAGGACGCCATTTAGTGCAACGAATATTCGATGTTGTGCGTCTCGAATTCGGAAACGAACTAACGACCATCAGCCCATTATCAGTAATACGTGGCTACGCTGCCGTTATCCGGATGAGTCGCCTCTTCCGTCCATCCTAACTCGATGCTGAGGGCCCTGGCAGGATTCTTAGTAAAGTTGACGCAAACTTTGCATTGAACGGCTCGTTATATATCCTATGGTTACACGTTTTGGCCCTAATGTGTGCCCATTAGTTCCTCACTACTACTAACTCTATGCTTATTATTGTAATACAATTGTACTTTTAAGGGTTCCGTTCACAAAAGGGTGCCAACGGGACCCTATTGCTAAGCGTCCGCCGTCCGTCCGTTCGTCCGTCTGTCACAGGGCTGTATCTTATGAACCGAAATACATAGGTAGACAGTTGAAATTTTTATAAAGTGTGTATTTCTATTGCTGCTATAAACACATATAGTAAACATAAAAAAAATTAAAATTAAAGGGGATCCCCATACAAGCAAGGTGATTTATTGGTGTTTAATCTTCTAAGATTATTTTTTTTATGCGACCTGACATGGATGGCTAATACCACACAACTACCGTTATGATATTAGCCCAATACACCACATTCCCGAAGGAATTTGGTGCCATGCCAGGACCTTCCCTTTATGAGCACGGCTACATTGAACTGGATGGAAAACACGGACAATTTTTCATTGCCGCTTCGACCATCTTTTCATCCAACGCGATGGTACCAACCCGGGCGGGCTTAAACCCTACCACCTAGTAGAGGAAGGGGACCTACAGTTTTACATGGATTCCGAACCATGGAGCAGCTCGCATTCGTGACGAAATGCACTTATCGAACTCGGAAAGAGAAAGACAGTGGTGCATGTCGGTATTGAACCCAGGCCTCTGGTACGCTAGGCCAGTCCCCGCGCCACTAGGCTACGAGCCGCTCAAGATGGTACGGAGCCCTTCGTGTGCGAGTAAGTCTCGCAATTAGCCGGTTTTTATACTCAAAACAATTTTGTTTATTTTCCAATTCATTGCACAAGTGTACATAGGTTTCATGCACCTTATTTCGGGCATCCCCTTCCAATCGGCCACCTGGACGTAAAAGATGAATAAAATAGTTTTTAAATAAATCCCTGCGCTTAAATAGTTTCATGATCTAGCCTATTTTCAGACCTCCTTACAATCCCAGACCACGCAATTTCCACCAAGTACCTGTCCCAACACGAACTTTATTAGGTAAATATACTTTTTCGTACTAAGCAGGTACGTCGCTTATTCCAAGGAATGTGATATGTATGTACATATAATCGACCGTGAAGCAAGGACACATTAATTGGAGAAAGAGCCCAGTAAAAAGAACTACTTTACGAATATACTGCAAGGCTGGACCCGAACCAGCAAAACATACCATTCGCGGGTATTGCGTCTACCAATTTCGCCACCGGCTGTATACCCATAATTTGGAATTCTCCCACAGTCCCTCCTACCGTAATGAATGCCTCCTACTAACACAGTGCTTAAGATTATACCTACATACATTTATTTAACGCTTCATCTGCGTTGCGGACATTGACTGCAAAGATTGAATTGATTATACGTACATACATATCACATTCCTAAGAACTTGTCAGCCTCAGTGGCCCAGTGGCGCGACACTTCGGCGATCGCTCTCCGAAGTTAAGCAACGCTGGGTCCGGTCTGGTCTTGGATGGGTGACCATTCGACCGTTGAGAGAGGCTGGCCGTGGTTCGGATTCCACGTTAAGCTGTAGGTCCCCTTCCTTACTTACTAGGTGGGAGGGTTTATCCCGCCCGGGTTGGTACCATCGCATTGGATGAACGATGGTCGAAGCGGCAATGAAAATTGTCCGTGTTTTCCATCCAGTTCAATGTAGCCGTGCAATATAAGGAAGGTCCTGGCATGGCACCTAGTTCCCATGTGGTGTGTTGGGCTAATACCATGACAGAACTTGTGGTATTAGCCATCCATGTCCAGTCACATAAAAAAAAAAAAACTTTATTAGTTCGTCCGTAGTGCTGGTGTTATAAAAATCTACTTGACAGGTCGCCAGTTGTAAGTTATTTGCGTTATGTTAAGTTTAATGGATGTTTACTGTTTTTTATTTTTTATTATTACTTTTTTATTTATCCTAGTATTAATTTGAGTTTCAGCAACATCTACATTTGAAGCAATGTAATCAGATTTTGAAAATAATCTGAAAAATTATTGGTCGTGACATTCGTCGGAAGCAGCAATCCTGCTTCCGACTTTTGTCATGACCAATAATTTCTTAATGAGATATATAATAAATTAATAAATTTATGAGATAACGGTAATGTCGTATCCATTAAATACATAAAATTATCAAAGTATCCTAGTATGTTTCAGTTCTTAATTTCCCTCATTGTATGTATAAAGGGAGTAAGGAAGGACGACAGGGGCGACGGAAACTCATTCGTTTCCGTTTCTCAGGACTGTTCAATAAATGTTAAAGGATATGTATCTGTAAATCAAATAATAAAATACGATTGTAAACTCTCAAAGAACTAACAGATATTTTTATAACATCCAAAATGTATATTTATACATTATATTTTTCCTCCTTATTAAAATATTTAAAAAGTTACAACAATACTCTCTCACAGAGCATACAAACTTTGAGAGCCCTTAAAATACGCATTTCGTGAAAAATAAACCTTTTCCAATAGACGCTCCTCGTTTATATTCCGTTAGACTTTCAAAGGTCTTCCGAAGTACGCAGCGGCTTTCACGTGTGTATTCGCACAACCTTCAGTTTCCGCACCGGAGAATCGGAGGAACGTACTCAAATTCTTCCCCGATTCACTGCTGCTACGCGCCCGAGCCAATTTCGCACTTCGGTGGGCCCTGTCAGCTTCGGAGGCGTATTGGATACGAATCCAATACGCTGCAACCTCGGCTAAGGACATAGAAACAAACCCGCAATTAAAAAAACAGGTCAAGTGCGAGTCGGACTCGCACACGAAGGGTTCCGTACCATCGTACAAGATTAACATAAATAAATCCCGTTTTTATGGGGCCCCTTTTAATTCTTATTATTTTTTAGTTTTACCTATCTGTTGTTATAGCGGCAAAATAAATAAAAACTCTGTGCAAAGGACATTGCCGATTTTACTATGGGCCATAAAAGCGCTACTACTTAAACGATACCGTATCAACCAAACGTATTTTCATTCCTCACATGCTTACACACAATAATTAATATGGTTTAGTTTACTTTCACAGCAGCAATAAATCGTCAGACACTTTTAAAAATGCATATTTGAGGTTAGTCTTGTGAAATGTTACTTCTCTTTGTGTCTTTGTTCACACGGAAAGGCAAGAACTTTCAGTATAGAACCATAAATATCTTTATTCTATTAATTACGAAAAAGGCATTTAAGTTAAATTATAATTAAAATAGTAGTTGACGAATAATTACAATGTTACGTGTATGTTTGTAGAGGAAGCGAAATCAGTATGCTATGATCAAACAGTATGGTCGTAAAACTTAAAATAAATTGATCTGGCTGATAACCATTTCCTTCCGATCGAAAAGAAAATATTATAGCGATAGCAGCGCCAGTCGGTTCTCCGTAAACTATTGAAGACGTACTGACCGATCTACGGAACTATTACGGTTTATGCGATACAGCCTTGTGACAGACGGACGAACGGACGGACAGCGGAGGCTTAGTAATAGAGTACCGTTGGCACCGTTTGGGTACGGAACCCGAAAAACGTAGCTTAGAGGTTACCCGTTACCTCATATGTCGATGACTCCCCGCTATCAGCTCGTAGCCTAGTGGCGCGGGGACTGGCCTAGCGTACCAGAGGCCCGGGTTCAATACCAACTTGCACCACTGTCTTTCTCTTTCCGAGTTCGATAAGTGCATTTTCGTCACGAATGCGAGCTGCTCCATGGTTCGGAATCCATGTAAAACTGTAGGTCCCCTTCCCCTACTAGGTGGTAGGGTTTAAGCCCGCCCGGGTTGGTACCATCGCATTGGATGAAAAGATGGTCGAAGCGGCAATGAAAAATTGTCCGTGTTTTCCATCCAGTTCAATGTAGCCGTGCTCATAAAAGGGAAGGTACTGGCATGGCACCTAATTCCTTCGGGAATGTGGTGTATTGGGCTAATATCATAACGGTATTTGTGTGGTATTAGCCATCCATGTCAGGTCGCATAAAAAAAAAAAAAATCAACCTCTCTGGTTGATTGAAATGTGGATATTAGGATCATAAACTCAAGCGTGGAGTGCACCAACTTTGGTTAGTGATATTTTTAAAACTAAAATATATTTGTCCTTCATTTTTGCCAGGAGAAGAAAGAAGATAGATACATAATAACCATCAATTTAATACTAACTAAAGATGGTGCATTTCAGCCTTAGACAAACTTATTTTCTCCAAAACAATTAGTATTGTATGGTTAGCTCCAAGAATAATAGTTAAACTAATAAATATAGTTGCCGAATTGAGTTAATAAGTTTTGTATGGACTTAGCAGCAAAACCGTTAATGGCTGTAAATCTCGTAGAAGGTCTACGAAATCCGTAAAATATCTAATACCAAAACGCGTAAAGGGGCTTAAAACATACATGCTTATCTAACTTATATGTGTGTTACCTTATCATCGGATGAGCAAGTGATTAGATAATTTACTAAATATGTGTTCTAAACATGAACCTTACTGCCATTTCTCGAAGCGCAACAATTAAGGAATCAACTCAATCACTATTCACATTAGTCCAATGAGAACCAAACGATCCCATAGATCATCACATAGATTCAGTCAACTGTGCAATGCCGAGGTATTTCTAGTGTCGTACTTTGAAGAAATTTTGTGAAGAAACACTTAGCGGGCAGGTATGGTTTACGCAGACCGCGAGGGGTAGTTGAGCGCCACTTGGCATACGCCAAATTCGGCAGTTTACATAAACAATGTACAGCAACTAGCACCCTTCTAACAGACCGAAAACCAACAGCGAGGCATACATGAAGCATTCAAAAAGCTTTACGACAATGTAAAAAATGCCCACTTAAGGTGGCCCATCCCGACGGGACTAACTCATTCGCGGGCACGGTTAAAAACCTTGCTATTGCGTTCTGGGACCTTTCTGTGTTTTAAAAAACAAAACAGGCTCCATGATCAGGACGATGCAACATGCCCACAAAGCAGACAATGCGCATAGTATATGACTTGGTAAGATTAAAATTTTTTTTTTACAAAACAACTTATAGCTAAACGAAAACCACGACCGCTGTGGTAAAAAATCTTACAAAAACCAAATTGATTATAAGTGTTGATGAAACAAGCTATGTCTACTGACTAATGTTTTTAAGTTGTTTTTACTTTATCACCAAACACAAATTTACAATGCTAACGGTCATCAGACATCTTGTTCGATCAAATAAAGCTATTTTGAGCAAAATTTGGGAGCTCTGATAAGGGCATGATCTTCTTTCTACGTTTGTATAGGGAGTTGAGGCGGAAGGCCCAGCTTAAGTAATTACTTGGTAAATTAAGCATTCAATCAATTTCTCCGAATTTTTAAACCATTACCAATTCAAACTTCTTACTAGCTCGTTACTTAAAATAAGTATTCTTACGTCTTAAGACCTCAGAAATAAGAAGACAGACAGAACATCATTAACCATAACCAGAGACGGTGCCCTCCAGCCTTAATATTACTGAATCAAATGTGAGTCTAAATTGTGAGTTAACCTGATTAATGATAATAACAAATTGCGTTGCGATTTCATGAACATCCTGGAAAGAAAAATCGTTTTGGTACCGATCTAACCGCTACAACATAAAACGTAAGGCGACTTACTTAACTCTCACTCGAACCGGACTTGAGCGCTGCGGACTTAGTAGCCGATATCGAGTGCCACTTCTCCATTCATCCAGTACAAATAGGTTTTTTTACTTAACATTGAACCTTATTTTCAAGTGATTAAGGTTCGAATTACATGAGCATGTTACTAAAACTATCGGCCGAAATGAATAATACATCATCCAATCGTGTCAGAGTTTGAGTTTTAGCTTAAGTGTTGAACGGTGTATTTTATAAGTTGTTTTTTAAATGTAACCCGATTTTGAGATGTGTAAGAATTACGAGGAACTTTTGGATCCCCCAAGAAACACTGAATGTACTGTGGGAGCTCCGGCATTTTAAAGAATACAACCTGTCACACTGTGTTTTTTTTGTATGTATGTAGCATGAGGCGATTTAGGATGCTTGCATCCGTAATTAGGAAGTTCCACGTAAAAATGTAGGTATTTTCCTTCCTTACTATGACCCTACAAGGATTGATCCCGGCCCGGTTGATACCATCGCGATGAATGAACGATGTTTGAAGCGGCAATGAAAGTTATTTATGTTTTCCATCTAGTTAAATGAAACCGTGTCCTGGCATGGCTCCTTGTTCCCATGAGGTGGGTTAGGCTAACATTATGACGGTTGGTGTTGTATCTCGACGTCTAATTAAATACGAAAACACAAGCATAGCAAAAAATATAAACTCATGTTTAGATTACATGAATACACAGCTCGATTGATATAGCGATAAATAATGTGAGGATTAGATTGTGTACCATTTTAGATATTTAGATATAACATAATAATTTATTCTGCTCACTCATAGAAAAACGGTTGTGTCATTGCCTTTAACAAATATAAAATTGTAAAAGTATACATTTTCAGTTAATTACCAAGATTTTAATGACTCAGACTACAAGAGAACAAACTAGTATTTTTGTCTAAAATAAACAATAGGGAGACAAAATAATAACCTCCTATATATTCGTTCTCCCTAGCCTTGTCTATACACATTTTCCCCATCCTTTAAAGTAAATACTTCTTGCGAATATTATAGTGTACATATTAGTTATGTACCGTAATACTTATTACTGTACATTACTAAAAAGTTGTGAGTATAAATAGTGAAATATTAGAACCAGGTGACCGAATTGGTATGTTTAAGAAATATGTTTTCGCGGATATGAAAGTGTGATAAGGATATTGAAAGAAGAGCGTGTGCTGGAAGGGCGCATTGTGAACAGCCGGGCGATCACGCCTACAGCTAGGATGTCGATTCATTCGTAACTGTGTGCCTACACTATGTATGGAAGTGAGTCTTGGATATAGAAGAGGCACGAATGTAGAATGAATGCAGTAAAAAAAGGAGGAGGTTCTCAATTCATCTGTTTGTTCTTTATTTATTTTTTATCGTGGGTATGTTGCTCGATATCTCCGCAAACTGAACAGATTTAAATTTTTTTTCCTATCAGTATTGTGTACCTCACGGCTGGCCCGGTCCTTTCATACATATTTTTTTTAAGAATACAACTCCTAAGGATGGGAAATACTAAAAAGAGTGAAAAAATAACCGTTTTAAAAAACATTGAACGGACTTCCAGCACCTGAAAATGTATGATGGACCCCTATGTATGTGCTGCTGTCCGCCTTCTACGCCATGTTGATTGAAGTCGGTTCAATGATTTTTAAAATCGTTATTTTTTGGATACAAAATTACATAAAATAAGGATCAACACGGTCTGTCTTGGTAGTCTGTTTGATGACGCCAGGAGTACAATACTTCAGGGTAGTATGGTGACCCGTCGAAAAAAATACATTTAATACGATGAATGCCTTAAAATAAAATTTAGCAAAAAAAATAACCGACTTCAAAGAAAAAGCACTAAAAAGTAAAAAATAGTTTCCATTTTTGTAGTTACGATTTCTGTTATTTTTTGAGTCGGCGTCAGCCGGGCACGCGCTGCGCCAATCAAGAGAACCTGACCTAACCTAACCTAACCTAACCTAACCTAACCTAACCTAACCTTGGCTGACACCGACTCAAAAAATTACAGAAATCGTAACTACAAAAATGGAAATTATTTTTTACTTTTTAGTACTTTTTCTTTGAAGTCGGTTATATTTTTTGCTAAATTTTATTTTTTATTTGTTTATTTTTAGTGAATCTTAAGTACACTTACTAATTTGTACACGTCCTTTCCAATAAAAAAAGAATCACCGAAATCGGTTGGCGTTATATTGAGTTATTCGTCCATTTGTCGCGCACATCTTAAGGTGGCCCAACCCGGCGGCCTCAACTCATTTGCGGGCACGGTACAAAACCGTGCTGTTGCGCTCTGGGACCTTCTCTGTTTCTAAGAATAAGACAGGCTCCGTGATTAGGAAGATGCAACCTGTCCACAAAAAAGACAATGTGCATAGTGTATGATTTGGTAAGATTTACGAAAATTTTAATTTCAAAACGACTTATAGCTAAAAGTAAACCACGACCGCTGTAGTCAAAAATCTAACAAAAACCAAATAGATTATTAATTTTGATTAAATAAGCTATGTCTGATGACTAATCTTTTTAAGATGTTCTTACTTTATCATTGCGTAATCCACCTCCAAAGTTATTGTATAAAACGCGCGAAAAATCCAAACTTTCGGACGTTATAACTTGGAAACCAAACACAATTTTACAATGCCAACGGTCATCAGACATCTAGTTCAATCAAGTAAAGCTATTTTGAGCAAAATTTTTGATCTCTGACAAGAAATATAGGCGTGATCTTCTTTCCCCTTTTGTATGGGGAGATGAGCGGGATGGGCCGCCTTAATACAAATTTGAGACTTTTTTGATTTTCTCATGGATATCATTGTCAGAACTTAACCAAATTAAAATGGGACCACTTGGGAAGCACTAGCTATCATTAAAAAAAATAATCATCAAAATCGGTTAACCCAGGCAAAAGTTATGAGGTAACAAACATAAAAAAAAACAAAAAAAAAACATACAGACGAATTGATAACCTCCTCCTTTTTTGAAGTCGGTTAAAAATGGAACACAATTTTGTAACACAATGGCGAACTTTTGAATTTTTCGATGAAAGAAGGCACGTGCCAGGTGTACAAAACCCTGCCTGTGCAAACAGAATGGGGTGATAACAAAAGGGTTGGTGACGTCACAATGCGACAGCATTTCTGGCAACATAAGCCGACGTCGAAATTAACATGGCGGAACACGGCGGTCGGAGTCCGCGTAGTTTCCGCCGCGGAACGCGATCGCAGCGGTGCCCAGTTACGCCATTCTGGCATTCGTTCCGATGGGCTATTAAATTTATAGCGCAGCCATCCGCCATTTCCCCGGAGTCTACTTCTTGTTATATCCCGGAGGTGTAAGCAGAGACGATGGAGTGTCAAATGGTTTTGTGAAAATAAGCCTCTTAAGATTTTTACATACATTTTATTTTATTTTATTAAAAATTTGTAGAAACCGCCGTCTGTCAGACAGTTTATCCCATAGATAAAAAAGGAGATATGGTATCTATCGCGCCTAATATGAGACCCGCTGTCTCCAATTTTAAAAAACTGCCAACCAAACTTAAACGTACTTGTCATATGCATATATAGTCGCAGATGCATTGGAGGGTCTTTGTGGGTAGGAGTTGACTTAACAAACGCATTTTAGGGCATATTCACGCGCGGTGGCGCTGTTTAGAGTGTGTAGCATACGACGCGCCGCCGGATTCCCATACAATTATATGGTCACTTTTACCATAAGGCGGAGACGCAATAATGACCGCATGCCACTTGTCCTTCCTTTCTCTTCAGTGGTCTATCCGCTTAAAGCACCGTACCAGATTTTGATGCAGCTTGTAACTATGCAAAGCTTTCTATTTTACATCCAATCCCTACTTATGATCCCGCTAGATTAACTAAGGGTTGAGCAGTACGGTTATGAGGTCGCTACAAAAACAACCGACTATTTTTCTTCGGACTTTAACCCTTCAGAGCTTCGACGGATAACCGAACTTAAACAACACCACATCTATTTAACCACACCTACTGTCATGATATTAGCCAAAGGCAACACGTAGAAATAAAGTGACATGCCAGGACCTTCCATATATTCCACGAACTGGAGGTAAAAACGGTAAATTTTCATTGCCGCTTACTGTTTTTAGTCATTGAGCCTAGTTATAGTTCGGATTCCACGAAAAATTGTAGGTTTAATCCCGCCCAGGTGGTACCATAGCATTGCATGAACGATGGTCGAAGCGGCTATGAAATTTGTCCGTGGTTTCTATCCAGTTCAATGTAGCCGAGCAATATAAGGAAAGTCTTGGCATGGCACTGTTAGACTAAAACCAGGACATGGTGTTAGCTATCCATGTCTAGTAGACATAACAAAAAAAATGTTTTACACGAGACCCGAGACAACTACGAATCCCGTAGTTGTCTCTTATAACATGCATGTGAAGAAATACAGTGGGCGTACTTGTATTATTTTTACGTGGCCGGAGCCCATACAATTATATTTCAACTGTCATGCTACCCTTTCATAATTTCTCTGTAGCGTTTTGGTTCAGTCCCTTATCACCACTTCTGGCGGATCTTATGAAAATGTGTCGAATTTGTACTCGATCGTGGATAATGAAGAGCCAATCGGGATTATCTGACGAGGGGCGTGTTTTACGGCGCGGCGTTTTGAGCACTTTATGAGGGTCTTAGTAGCCTCCCCGCGCCTCCTCCCGAGCCTTATCCCGAGGACGAAACATCTAGTAGGGAATGACGGCAATAGCGACTGAAAATCTACCGGATAGCGTCAGCGTAGCCTCGTATTAACGTAACTAATCGTACAGTACCCGGCAAAAAATAATGCTCATCGGACGATGGAAAGAGGCAATCGACTAGTTACGGCTTCGTAAAGCGTCATCTCTCTCGCACGAACTACACGGATACTGAGTGACAGCATCTAACAGCGGCGACGCTCTAAAAAGGAACGGATAGGAAGGATACGGGAACCTTATTAACATATATATAAGCGAGTGACTTCCTTATATAACACGGCTATATTTAATCGGAGAATAAGTACAACCGTGAGTGAAGACACGAACGTTGTTATAGCCGCTTCGACAACCTGACCAGGAAGCGCCTGATTGCATCAGTTCCATAAAAGCGAAAATGAAACCATACAACTTAAATTACTTAACCACTAAATTGTTTTGAATAAACCGATAAAATCGCAGCGATATTTTGGGCATGAGTAGGCCAAAATGTAGTGCCGCTGTGTCAGATAGTTGGGAGCAACAGTGCGGAACTAGGGTGGAAGATTCCGCCTAAGCTAGCAAGGGCACAGCTCTAAGAATAGACCAGTTATCTAACTTCGTAGTGGGCAACTGATCCACCTTGAATAGTGTAATATATGCTTAGCATACACATATACTCGCAGGAGATGTCTTTGAGTATTCGAATTATCTTCGCTTTTAACGGAACCCTATTATTAAACCTCCGATGTCCATCTGTCCGTCCGTCCGTCCGTCCGTCCGTTCGTCCATCCGTCCGTCTGTCCCCAACATTGATGTCGTACCCTAGTCCAAGCAGCCCGATCGGTCTTCTGATCTTCTGATTCAGAGAGGCACACGTGTTTACGTGTCGTTGGAATTCGAGAACACCAGGATTAAGCGAATTCGCATGAGACTCGCTTCGGAAGAGATTCGCACCTATAAGTGCACAGCTGCACAACGCTGTCCCTCCGTCCCCTTTCTACCACCGCACAACGTGGAACAGGCAGGGTATGTACGCATTCACTGTCGACATTCCCAAAACAAGAACCCACCGATCTTCTAAATATTTTATCTATAGGGTCGGTAAACTATGGAATCGACTCCCTGCCAAAGTTTTTCCCTCAAAGTACAACCTGGGGTCCTTCAAACATGGTGTGAAGAAGCACCTGGCCGACCGGCATGGTTTTCGCAGCCCCTGTGAAAGTCCGAAAGCCCATGGGCACCGTCGGGCGCTTTTCTTGTGAGGCCATATGCCGCGCTTAACATAAAAAAGTGTTCAAATACGTGTCTACCCTTCCGCTATACGGATGATTTTCGTTTGTTATTCTAATCCTTCCTTACCCGTTGTCTAAAGATTACTCAGCGAGTTTAGTAAGCTTTCTCAATGCTACATCATTCAAGAGTGTTGCTCGAACGCTACTGTTGTTGAATGTGCTGTGGCAAGGCTGTGTGTGGGGGGTGTAATCAGCTGTGAAACATCCTTTCACCTGGGCGGCGCGGCGGCTTTCATCCTCCGAACACAACGCATGAATACATACATATGGTATACTTTAAATTCGATGTGAGCGAACAGTTTTGTAATATTTAGTATTAATTCCCATACACAGGTTACATTTTTAAAGTGTGCTTTCATGGCCAAATACGAAACTATAAGATTAGCCTAAAACACTGAAATCAGTCATGAGGCCGATTTTTATAAAAATGAAAAGTGCATGATTAAATTTAAAAAAATCTAATCGTGTTATGTTTTGAGAAAAATAACACATCCTGTATTGGCACCAGTCAATTGTTTCGATAATAAGGAACAAATTCTGATCAGAAATGTTAAAAGGAAAACACATTTAGATACATTTTTGTATAGAGATAGCGTGGACCTTAGAAAAGGACATATGCAACCTATTTTTTTAATTCGAAGGTGATGAAATATTGGATTAAAGTTTGCATGGGGAACTGATATAATATCCAGGAAATAATCCAGCCAGACACCACTCCAAAACGACATTGAACCGAGCGGAGGCCGGCACCTCAGCTAGTAAGTAAATAAATAATTAAAGTATTAATACAATAACACATTGATCAAATTGTTTCAAACGTATAATTGTTCACTAACACAGTGTTAAAGGTTATACATACATTGATTTAACGCTTTAGCTGCGTTGCAGTTGTTAGGAAGGACTGTAGGAGAATTCCAAATGATGGGTATACAGCGGTGACGAAATTGGTAGATGCCGCAAATGGTATGTTTGGCTGGTTCGGATCCAGCCTTGCAGTATATTTTGTAAAGTAAATAACTACTTAAATTTTACTTCCAGGGCTATTTTATGAATTAACGTGTCCTTGCTTTACGGTCGTGTATACATGCATGTCACATACCTTTGAAAAAACGACACTTGCTTAATCATAAAGAGTATATTGATATGTTTTGTAGGCGATAGATTTCAGTACGAGATAGGTGGTGTTGGCATAACCCGAAGTATTTAATGAATTCCCAACTTCGAAATTATCAAAATTCTAATGGAAATGCTCATTTCGAAAACATTTTATTCAAGCTTTGAGAGCTTTATGGGGAACTTCTCAAGAAAAGGGACTATGAAACCGATTAAGACATTAATTAATTCGTCCAGTCTACATTCGATATCGTAAAGTGAATTCAAGCATCAAGTTTTAATCCTGCGACGGCCAGGTACTGATGGGATTCCCCGGTGAGTCGATCAGAAACGTCGCCATCGAGTGAGAAAGGACGGCAGTAGAAACGCATCCGTTTAGGGGCAGCGTAGTCACGTGTTAGTGACTAGTGGCTACCGCTTAAAACTTAAGGCCCTGGTACTAGCCGAATCGCAAAGTTTGATAAGGCACCCAAATTAAACTACCTACTCGTTAGTCTGACGATTACAAGTTGCATTATGACAATATGTGATTCCTTGTCTAGCGATGAACCTATTTTCGTTAATATAGATTTAGTTTTTCCTTTCAAAAGAAATTGTTAAACAGGTATTCATTCCTGAACTTTTTTCACGAAATGTAGAAATCTAAAATCTTACGTTCAGTCCGGTATAAACCATCCATGTCCAGTTACATAAAAAAATTAATTAGCCATCAGGTTGCATAGACAAATAAAAAACCGAAACTAGTTTGTCTGTTTTACATACAATGTCGGCAAGGGTCCGGCGCGTACATTCAGTTACTAGTGATTTTCTCGAGCCAACGACACGCAAGAACACGCTACACTGCCGCCATACGAATCTGCTTCGATCGCTACTCCTGTCATTCCATGCTCACTGTCAAGCCCCGCCGACGCGACAGTCGGCCGGTCGAGTGGTCCGATGTACGGAGATTGGGTGTCCGATGTCAATATGGGATTGAAAGTCCCTATCCTTAGAAACTAATCTAACTTAGAACATTGTTCTTAGTTTTTTTGTTTTACTTTCGCTTTGCTCTCGAGGTTTAATCTTATGAGCTTTGCCGTGATGAAACGTCGCACTTTTTGGCAAAATGTACATCTAATTTTGAGTTGTAGTTTTATAAGACTTTTTGCTTTGTTTCTAAGACATGACAATTACGACTGGCCTCAGCAATATTTCACAATGGTCATAGCCATTGCTAAAACTTCAGTGGTCATAGCTCTATTTGGTCCTTTGATCCCTATTATATTGACATATTTTTTTCCGTTTTGTATACGTTTAACGTTAAGTATGTATTCAGGTATGAACTTTTCTCTACGAAGTAATTTATATTCTAAGCCGATTGCATTGAGAGCTGCGTTTTCTTGTGTTTTCTTTGTCTGTTGTTTTGCTGTTCTAGTAAAAATGTAAGTTTGGCAGTACTATTTGTCAGTTTATTTCATTAATGTAGCTATAAAAAAAATCTATGAACCAGTGAAGTTTCTTTGCGGGTTAATCGAATCCAGTCTGTTTGTGATATTATAAGTTAGTGTGGTTTGATTACCAAAAGTTTGAAGGTAATATAACAGGTTGCGTTTCATTTGTTTTGCAATTATAACACACAATGCCCATGATAATTTCCTGATATATTTTTAAATTCAAAATACTTTTAAAATGATATTAAAGCGTAATATTTGATAACACACATACTTGAAGGATTTATTCGGTTACTAAGTAAATTATACTTCTTTTTGTGCAGGTATATGGCATTATTTCATCGAATGGTGCCTTACTGGATCAAGCCCAGTCTGGCTGACGTTTTTTAATCAAAGTATCCTTGCTTCACGGCCCATCCTAAATACATGTATGCTTACTAAATTACAATATGATGGCAGCAAAGAAGAACGAATAAATTGTTAACTACATTATTTTGGAATACTTGCCAATCTCGATACAACATCTGGATACTTCAATAACATTTAGAATTACGAAAATTATTGAAACGAAAAATGAATCCGGCTGCGACAGGTCGGCACGAGTGTATTCATTCCATTTGAATAGCGTTTATCCGAGTAATCGACCCCAAGGCAGAGCAAGAAATCCTTCAAACACGACCCCTCCGTATGAATAATAAAGAAAGGCCTTCCATACTCGACGTGAGCGAACTTAGGCGCGTGTTGAAAAATCGTTACATAAAAAATGTCTTCAGGGTTTCGTTGTTTCTAGGATATTTTGTAATTTCCTCCCAGTTTTCTCTTTCGAATTATTGTTACCCCTGTAGAGTGTGGCTAAATAACGCGTAAATGTTAATAAATAAAAATCACGTGTCACTATGTTTGAATACGCTAAACTCCGAAACCACCCATCCGCTTTTAATGACATTGTGTCAATGTGTATTGTTGGTTCTAGCTTGAAATATAGAATCCCATAATTAGCGCTGTTGAGATCTTGATTTTTTTACTGAACATATGTGTACCATGCCCGCGTAGGTTTCTGATCACATTTTGATTGCCGCTTCGACCATCGTTAATTCAATGCGATTGTACCGACCCAGGCGGGATTATCCCTACAAACCTAGTAAGTAAGGAAGGGGACCTAAAGTTTTACGTGGACCGTTGATAACGGTCACACATCTAGAACCCAACCGCACTCAGAGTTGCCGTCGTGCCACTGAGTTTCCGAGGCTGACAATGTAATACTTCGTAACATTAGGTACGTATAGCACACGTTATTATAGAGCATGTATGAAGCGATGTATATCTGTAGGGGAAGTGAAAGAAGAATCCTGTGATAGTGGCGTACGGCGTCAATAAGGTTGCCTGGGCCTCTTGGGTAGTGGCGTGATGGTATAGTATGTATTATGTATAAATATTGAACAGGTAGGTTTTTTATTTTTTCATTTAACCCCTTCCTTATTTCCTTATTAATATCGCATACTCTGTTTCCGGGAGTCACAAAATGCACCCAATGGCGTTTATGTTTTTTATGGATTTTTAACAGCTTAAAGCTCTAAAAGCATCGCAATAACCCTACAAAACGGCGCTAAACCTGCCCGAATTGTGTACTTGGCAGATTCGTTCTGCCGCAGGGCCGCAGCTATCAAAATCCTATTACAGGAAAATTACATCTTCGTCATTATTTTCCTGCGCCCCCGCGCGAGAGAAAGTCTCAGATGTTTTCCCTCTTATTTTCCGGGCCGGAAGAATGTTTTGCATTTATTTAATTTATTCACCTGATCCTTCGGTGTCTCTCGGGTTTGATTAAAAGTTGCAATTTATGATCTTAATTAAAACTTCGATTCCGGCGTGTCGACCGGGGCGTTTCGGCCGCTCGTCTGATTTACTCGAACAAAGCATTGCGTTTTAAGGATGTTCCGACCCATACAATGTTTTTTTTACACAGAACGCAAAAAGTATTGCACTTTAAGGCACGAATTCGTCAAAAATATTAAATATAGCCATAGTAGTTGCAGCGAAAACATATTCACAATTTCAGGTTTAATGGTTTCGTTGTAATTGCCGATTAGAAGTTTTACACCGTTAGATGGCGCTTTTAAATAAAAATCGTATTTAAATAAATTGTAACAAAACCAATAATCCTGAAATTGTGAAATGATTTTCGCTGCAAGTAATATGACTATATTAAACTTTTATTATTAATTCGTGGCTTAAAGTGCAATACTTTTTGCGTTATGTGTGCAAATAACTTTATATGGGTCGGAACAGCCTTAAGCCCCCTTTGCGATAGAGTGTGTTTGTACAACGTTAGAACAAAAGTCCCATTCTAATTGAAGAAATGTGTTATGATGCTCCGCTTTGATGCGCAGGTCGAACGTCACTGAATGCTCTTGGCCGCCTTACACTATTTTAACAACTACGAGTATTTCATAGTCCACTATAACACACGAATAACGCTGAAAATAGGATATTGACACGTATCACTTTTTTTTTTCGAATCGCGAGCCATTTTCAACTGTCAATTGTTGAATCAGTCATGTTTGGGTGTTTGTTTAATCAAAACACAGACATTTACGAAATCGTTGCGTTACAGCTTGGAAGAACGTTTTTTAATAGTGTAAACAAAAATGGTGAAAATTTTATTGTGACGATTCGTAAGTTATGTGATCTTTTCGATGTGTATAATCGACCGGTAAGGTATCACCCTGAGATAGCTAAGTACAGATTAAATTGCACGTCAAATTCGTCAAATATCCTGCAAAATATCGTCAAAAGGGAACATACCTACATGTCAATAGACTAGCGGTGGTTTTTTTTTATTTAACTGATATTTTGTTTCATGTGTCACTACCTCCATACACATGTAAAAACAATTGTAAATAAAAGTTCTTACTGAGAAATCATTTTTGTGTTTTACAGGGATAAAGAAAACACACACACACTTTTAATGGCTCAACTCTTTCTACACTGACCTCACATACATCCTTCTTCTTTCACCTTCACATACACCTTACACAGCTTCCTTCACCAACACATTCCCATGGGGAGGGTTCGTGCCCGTGAGAATCTCCTCAGTCGAATGAGTTTCTAATTTATTTATTACAAATCATGGAGGTGAACAAATTACAAATATGTTTTCAAACGATTAGTTAAACACATGTTTTATTTTTTTAGGGCCGTTTTGTCAATCCTAAGATAGTACGTATTGGACTGATAGTCAAATTCACAAAATTCACAAAATGACAAATTCACGTTGGTCAAAAGACGGATAGTCATTGCCGGAGAATTATATCTTCTATCACAATTATCTTAATATAATTTTGCGAATAAACATATGGACTTACTATATCGGATTGATAAGCAGAAGCCTAAATAAATCCGTCAAATAGTTTATCTGCCTGTCTATCAGACGATCTATCAAACCAGCCCTTAGTGACTGCAATAATAACAATGTATAGAGAAGTCTCTTAATGGTTTTAATAAATTATTTTTGTAACTTTAAATTTAATATGTATGTTTAAGCTGTTGATATAAATAAAAAATAACAATTGTTATCTACACAGATTATTCATCATAATATTAAATTTGTTATAGTACAACAGACGATATTAAATTTAGTTTGTGACGAGGTAAATAGCTTGGATAGCGAAAGGCAGCCACATCACCGGAACTGCAGTAGACACTTGACTGACACCTGGACATTTTGCTCTCAAACCATAATATGAAATTGTTATCTTGAGGCAGTAGCATTAATAACAAAATATTTAATGACTTTTGCGTATAAAATAATGAAGGAATTCTGGTCTGTTCTTTGTCTGTAGTATCTACTTAAACCAGAGTAGTGAAAAAAAAAGAATTATGAAATGCATGTACATAAATGCACCTAAATGATTCAACCGAAATATACTGAGTGTATAGTTAAGCATAGTTAAACAAGTCACTCCTCTCGATCGATTGATGAGTTTTATGGAAGAAGCCAACTTCTCACAGTTGAGGTAAATTCAGAAATTATAAGTAGGGTTGCTCTTTAAATCTATACACAGGAAAGAAAACTTGTATACGATTCAATTGAAACTTTGTTCGTTTATTCATTCACAAATATTGTCAGCCTCGGTAGATCAGTGTGCGACGCCTTGCGATCCGATAAGCTGGGGAAGCACCTCTGAGCCGGTTAGGTTCTGGATGGGTGACCATCTTCAACCGCTGAGGCTGGCCGTGGTGCGGATTCCACGTAAAACTGTAGATCCCCTTCATTACATACAAGGTGGTAGGGTTAATCCCGCCCAGGTTGGTACCATCGCATTGAATGAACGATGGTCGAAGAGGCAATGCAAATGGTCCGTGTTTTTCATTTAGTTCAATGTAGCCGAGCAATAAAAGGAAGGACCTGGTATGACACCTAGTTCCCATGTGGTGGGTTAGGCTAATAACTGACGGTCAGTTCGGTATTCGCCATCCATGTTCATAAAAAATATAAGATAACCTTAAATGTATAGCAATGATTTTGTTATCCGTAAACGGACTTTATGCTTTCAGGATGAACAAGTTTTCTCTGGTCAGCCAATAAAAAAGAAATGTGCTAAAAAATTGTAAACAATTAGAACTTTCAGGTCACTTTTTAATAAACATTCACGCGAAGAGGACAAAGGCGCCTTCGGGCCTAATGAACAAATCAACTCGCAAGTAACTAGCGTGAATTAATTAATCTAAATAGTTAAGCTCGTCTAGATTTTGAGTAGGGTTAAACTTTCATCCCGCGTCCGGCCACGATTCATGCGGATGCCACCCAACTCTGCTGTCGCTGTGTATAAAACAACTACCTTTCTAAGGGCTGTCCCAAAAATAACGCAAGATTTAAATTTAACGGAAAACACATGTTTTTTTACCTTATATTGTTATTTTTTTATTGAATCATCAAGTAGGATAGGGTTATGTATGCAATAACACATCGGACAAATGTCCTCCGAGGCTTTGCTGGTACATACGCACTCTATTGTCGAAAATTTTCATGACCATTTTGCATAAATGTGGCTGAATTTCGTTACAATTTCCTCCTTCACTGGGTTTCACGGGCTGTATGGCATGTGGCCCCGTCTTGTTGAAACCATACTTTTTCCACATCAACATCATCCAATTTAGGCAGATAGAACTGTGTTATCATGTCGCGATATCGAACACCATTAATAGTAACTGCTTGAGCAGCCTCATTATGGAAAAAGTATGGTCCAATGATGCCTCCAGCACAAAATCTGCACCAAACAGTGACACGTTGTGGATGCATTTGTTTTTCGACAATCACATGTGGGTTCTCTCAACCCCAAATGTGGCAATTCTGGCGATAAACAAAGCCATCAAGGTGAAAATGTGCTTCATCGCTTAGGATGATTTTGCTCGAAAAATCAGCATCCACTTGTTGATATTCAATACTCCATTCAAGAACTCTCTTTCCTGTGCATGGTCATTAGGCTTTAGTTCTTGTATCAGTAGAACTTTGTAAGACGCAGATCATTACAGAGTATACGCTGTAGTGAGCTTCTTGAAATTTGCAATTTTTGTCCACTACGTCGAATTGATGTTGCTGGACATTCACCAACACTCTCAAGCACTGGTTCGATATTGACATTAGAACGGCTTGCTTTTGGCCGACCAGAAGTATATCATCACCAATTGATCCAGTCTCCCTGAATTTTTCAATTACTGACTTCACATTTTTACTAACCCTAAACTGTCAGCTGTCAAATGGTTTTTAAAGGGTTGCCAAAACTTTATTGCACAAATGGCGCCTTAAAAATTTTGCGTTAATTATGGGACACACAGTATTAGCTTTTCATAGCACCATTTTTACTATGTGCAATAACTGTTTTCTCTTACTGTTCCCATAACTGTGTGAAAACTGTTTCTCGCATTAGTATTTTTTCCATTCTTACTTTACTTAGTAAACTACACTCAAATTTCTGAGGTAGAACAGACGAGGTCATACATAAATCGGTGGCCACCATCAAATGTATAATAGAATATGTTCACGTGTGTTAAGATAAAGCCCAAAAGCCCTGATGCCATGATCTACTTGTGGAAAGGAAACCAAAACCAATGGACAAAACATTGACATTAATAAAACTCCTTACATAAAAATAATGAAAGAAGTTTCTAATAATATTACTGAGACCAAAATCTAAAACTTGTCTATCACTTAATTTTCACAATTAAGACAAAACATGTTTTATTTTTAAATTACATAGAAAATTACATTTCGAAGTGATGTCACCACTTCAGTTGGTGTGTGTCTACGGGTTCATATATATAATAACGTTCATACTTAAGACTCAGCCTCAGTGGCCCAGTGGCGCGACACTTCCGCGATCGCTCTCCGAAGTTAAGCAACGCTGGGTCCGGTCTGGTCTTGGATGGGTAACCATTCGACCGTTGAGAGAGGCTGGCCGTGGTTCGGATTCCACGTTAAACTGTAGGTCCCCTTCCTTACTTACTAGGTGGTAGGGTTAATCCCGCCCGGGTTGGTACCATCGCATTGGATGAAAGATGGTCGAAGCGGCAATAAAAATTGTCCGTGTTTTCCATCCAGTTCAATGTAGCCGTGCAATATAAGGAAGGTCCTGGCATGGCACCTAGTTCCCATGTGGTGTGTTGGGCTAATACCATGACAGAAGGTGTGGTATTAGCCATCCATGTCCAGTCACATAAAAAAAAGACCAACGTCGAAATTGTTGAAAGCAATAAAACTCCTAAGATACAAACGATTAAAGAATTTTCAAATAATGTTAATTTGACCTAAATCGAAAAGTTCTCCACCATAAAACTTTCACAATGTTTGTCTTGTCACATGTTTTATTTTTAAAATTGAAAAATTGATTTCGAAGTGATTGCACCACTTCAGTTGGTACATACGTCCACACTTTCTTAACACAAAAAAATGTCATGATTGGAAAAAATAACTACAAGAAAATCAGTTGATAAACTGTGTGTAGTAAATTTTCCTTGAGGATGTTCCGACCCATACAATGTTTTTTTTACACAGAACGCAATAAGTATTGCACTTTAAGGCACGGATTCGTCAAAAATATTAAATATAGCCATAGTAGTTGCAGCGAAAACACATTCACAATTTCAGGTTTAATGGTTTCGTTGTAATTGCCGATTATAAGTTTTACACCGTTAGATGGCGCTGTTAAATAAAAATCGTATTTAAATAAATTGTAACAAAACCAATAATCCTGAAATTTTGAAATTGTTTAAAGTAATATGACTATATTAAACTTTTATTATTAATTCGTGGCTTTAAGTGCAATACTTTTTGCGTTATGTGTGCAAACAACTTTATGTGGGTCGGAACAGCCTTAACGTGGAATCAACCTGACTTCCCCCAATCATGCCACCAGATAAGTTAATATCAGCAACAGCTTCTGTACCCCATCCCAGCTAAGGCCTCTCGTCAGGAGAAGATCCTTTATCGAGTCCGGAAAGTTTAGGATGTGGAGATTATAATCGGGCTTGACTCAACTACATACGAGTGAATAATGAAAATGTGTGAGTAGCGTGAACATAGCAACAGGCAGCAGCTTAACCTTTTATTCATTTAAGGATTAAGGATACTTTTTAACTGAATAGTAATGAAAACATAATGATTTTGCCTCTCTCTTTAGGTCCGTAAAGAAATCAAACCCATATTTTAAAACCTTTTCCTGTCAATTCTTGACTCTATTATTGTTTTGAGTACTATTTCAAGAATTTTTTTTACTGATGTAAAACGAATGGAGCCTTAAACTATGCGTATCTGTGGACTTAGGTATGGGATAAGAGCATGCGCTTAGTATATGTAAATGCGTTTCTCATGGAAACTTTATGGAGTGGGATAACCAGATACAAATACGAATACGATACGATACGAAACAGTGTGATAAGAGATAATTAGGTGACAAAAAATAGAAGGGCATGTACACGAATGAGTCATGTTAAGGTGGATTGTACATAAATAAGTCATGTTAAGATGGTTTCAACACGAATGAGTCATGTTAAGTTGTATTCTACATAAATAAGTCATGTTGAGATGGTTTGTACACGAATGAGTCATGTTAAGGTGAATTGTACATAAATAAGTCATGTTAAGATGGTTTGTACACGAATGAGCCTTGTTAAGGTGGATTGTACATAAATAAGTCATGTTAGGATGGTTTGTACACGAATGAGTCTTGTTAATATGGTTTGAACACGAATTAGTCATAAAAGAATTACAAAGAAAACTCTCAGATTGGATTTGGTTGAAACTGGCATTCTCGGATGACCGAGACGAACTCTCCATGACCAGAAAGGTTAGATTAGGAAACTTCGTAGGGGACGAATTCGAAGCCTCCGTAATCGAAGAGAATGCATGACGAGATATATGCATGTTGAAGTATACTCTAGTCGTATCGTACAGTGCTCTGTCTAACGCTCTCGGGAATTTCCATGAATGCATGAATTGGAACAAATTAATAATGGGAGTACATTTTAATACAACATTTTGCCTTTGTTACACGCACACACGCCATTAATGTCACGTGCTCTCCGAAGCCAATGCGAAAGCGCCGCACAAACGCATCCATATTTGAGCGAGTTCGCCGGGGGTTCCAGAGAATTAATAAGCCCGGCTCGCACGAAGCTCCCGGGTGCCCGTGCGAAGCCCCGGCGACGCCCCAGCTGCTGCAAAATGGCCGGAAAATCCGCTTTCATATTTTCATCAAAGATAATCTGATTACTGAAGCTCGAGTCGGGCGGCCGCGAGTGTATCCTTAGCACGTCCTGACAGCCGGATCACCTCCTATTATTGTTAAATGGGATGCTTCGATATCAATTTATGAACTGTATTTGAAATCTGATGTTAGTGTTGTAAAATGTTTTCAGCGAATATACAAGTTATTTATAACTTAACGAAACACTAAACCATAGGTTACTGAGTGTATGTGCACCAGAATAAATTAATAATAAATTGATCAATAATTGATGAATAACTTGATAAATGCTTTGCAGGTCATGCATTATGTGTTTCCATGCTGTGCAAACTTTTTATTGGGGCTTGTATACTTTTAGGGCCTATTAAACTATTAAACACTTCACTTTGTATGGACAGTATGGAAGGAACTCTATGCGGTTCACTAAAAATGAGGTTTTTGAATATTGATTAACTTAGCCGACTCCGTGTGCAAACGGGGCTTAGTCATTTACCTAGTTGATATATTGTCTGTGTCCTGTAAGTTTGCCAAATAAAATAAATAAAAGTAAAATTATGACCCTACAAATATTTTCAGACTTAAATAATATTGTTCTGGTATTGTCCCCTCTCACCTCCCATAATTTAACTGAACACAAGGCCCAATTTAAGTTAGCCGGAACACAGTTTTAACGAATGAACAAGGTACCATGCCAGAACCCTATAAACACGGCGAAGCTGTTGTAAGGACACAGAAAATGTTTTATTCCCACTTCGACAATTTTTCATCGAATGAAAATATTCTAAACCGGGCGGGTTAAATCATACTGTTTAGTAAGTAGGAAAGGGGACCTACAGTTATCGTGGGTTCTATGAAACAAACGAATGAAACGTGTAAAGTAGTAAACTAACGCATATAAGTATTATTACACTATCAAGTGCTTTACAATACTTTTTGGTTCCATCCCTCAAAGGGATGGAAATGAACCCTTATTCAATCATTTCTTTGTCCGTCTGATTGTCCGTCAAGAGTTTGTAGGTAGCGTTTTTCCGTGTTTTCCATCCAGTTAAATGTAGCCGTGGTCATAAAGGGAAGGTCCTGGCAAGGCACTGAATTCCTTCGGGATGCGGTGCATTGGGCTAATATCACGGTGGTGGGTATGGTACTAGGAATCCATGTACAGTTACATAAATAGTTTGGACTGGAAAGCTCGAAATCAATTTGACTAAAAGTATGACGTCAGCAGTCAAGCCTTTTCTACCGAAGTATATTTTCAACGGTGCGTGTATCAACAAATCGCACTTAGCTAAACATGAATATGCCGCGACCCTCGAACACTCTATTAAATTAGGCCATTGAACTCGGTAAAGCTACGTAATCATAAATTCGAACGGTGGAGCATTACGGCCTAAGCCGTGACTAACAGTGCTGGCTTGATTATATTTCTTGCCAAAACCAATGTTTGCATGGGCACTGAAGATAAAACTGGATTCAGCGCTGCTTCCACGAATTCTAATAACGTTGAGCCAACAACTAGGATGTCAGTGGTTCCGGGAGGAATCAACTAACTCTCAAATCCTTAATTGGTTTTAGGAAATACTAGCTGAGTAACCCGGCTTCGCTCGGGTCATTGTCGTTCCCCATACAAACTTTAATTACCAATTTCACCCAGTTCGAGTTTAATTTTCGCCACAAAAGGTTAAGCTTATGTCTTTCTCCAAGGTCCAGACTATCTCTATACCAAAATTCATCAAAATTGGTTCAGCGATTTGGGCGTAAAATTGCAACAAACAGACTTTCGCATTTATAATATTAGTGTGGATAAAGCAAGCCTATTGTTCGATTTTAGCAACCATTTTGAAGTTCGCTTGGGATTCAAATGATTCATATTCCAGATTTGACATAATATGATTTATCGCAGCAAAAAATAATACTCCTTTATTATAAATTAGCTTTCCCTGAGGTTACGAATAGATCTCAAAAGTAATTTAAAAATATTCTTCGGTTATTTCTTTGTCACCTTTTTGCCCGTCTCTAATGTATGAAAGTAACAATAGGGAAAGCTGCCTTACTCCGTAAAGTAAATTTTAACATAAATTTAACGACCATTTATCTTATTTTAAGCTAACCAGACGTAATAAAAGCGTAATGATAAGTAAATGCGTAATGAATAAGCCAAGTTATGGCACGTGTTAATGGAAATAACCTTGCTTATGAGTTCAGTTGCAATGTCTGCCTTTTTTTATGAAATACCCACTGTGATGAGAGACCAAATTTACTAAGAAAAGCCAAATACACCTCGCGAAACCAACCTCAACGAGGCACCATACCAGCGAATGTGCGCACCATCGCTGAGCTATCGAGCTTGTTCAAATTACGCTTGAAGACTCCTAAGATGACAAAAATCACCCGCCGGCAGATAGTTCCATATCCTGGCTGTCCGTTCGTACGTCCGCTACCTATTAATCCTTAATTATGTATAATCTGATATATTTGGCATATGTAATTAATAAGAAAAATAAGTAGTCCATGCTTGTAAGATAAATGTTTTTTTTTTTACTTCCGTGTAAGGCGCATATAATTAAATGATCAGACATTTAGAAAGTTTTACCGTATTTTATGTTTTCCGTATCATTTGTACACATTAATTGTGTGATGATGGGGTAGGACAGGGTGTCAACTAATGAAATTCTAACCTGTGAGTCACCAGTGACTTATAGGTAAGAATCTCATGAGTAGAGCTGCAGGTTATAATTTGGCAATTTTTTTTCCTTCAAAAATAGTATGTTTCAAAAATATTTATACTCACTTATCCTCCTTCATCGTTTACACAAAAACGTATATCAATTGTCATTATACTAGTGAGTAAGTATTTTTGACATGGTAATGATTTCGGTGGCAAAGTCAGCAAATAATTTAAAATGTAATAAACTCACACCATCACTCGTTTGTGTTATTTTAACAACTCGTGTTTCGAAATTAATGTTCCTCATACTGTATTTGTTCAGCGTTCATAGTTGATGACGTGGCATGCTGTGTGTTTATCGAGGCAAATAAATCACGAAAACGCTGTTGTTTTCGTGATATAAATCCATTTGTTAACAGTTCCCATTAAGCGAGCACACAATATGACACGATAGTGAGAACTCTGTTTTAAAAGTCGGAAGATTTCGTTTTATTTTGGTAGCTTGACTAACGTTTAGTCAATGTGTTGGCTGACGTCTTTCAAATATTATTTTCAAAACCTCTTTGACTTCAAATGCAGATTGAATGTTAACTAAGTTTATAATGTGCGTCCAAACTTAATGGAATCGATTGTTAAATGCACATATTTTCATGTTTATGAAAGCTTTTCAGAAAGTTTCAGCTTTTAAGCTCTCGTGAATAATTCAGTGAATATACTTCAGCGTATTTTTCTCACCCTGCCTTCGCTCCTCGCGCCTCGTCCCTTCGAAACTATCGATTCTGTGGAGCTAACTTTAGTTAACCTTCTTACTACTTATTGTACGTTTTTTAAGAATAACACACGATTAAGGCGATATACTGCACTTGGTATCTATTAAATTATATACAGTTTTGACTAGTTACTTCATGTGTTGGGTGTCCGTGGAATTAAACATACTAATAACTTCATATTTATTGTAAAATAGTACTATCCTGGTTTTCACCAAGTTGTCATTTATTTTAATCCTTTATATATAATATAGGGCCTTTATTAGTTATATTATTAGGTCCTAATGTATGTAATTTGTATGTTTTTTAATATGTTCATAATTAAGGTGCTATGCCAGGACCTTGCTTATATTGTACGGTTTAGGTGATTAGCCATCCATATCCACTTACATATTAAATAAATGATCCACGTTTAGTGTCCGTCAACATTCAACTAGATACATACAACTCGTATTAAGTCGTACTCACCAATGTTATTAGACTACAAGTTATCCGCTCTCTCAGTCCGTCGCGTACAATTCGACCTCATGGCATTACACACAATTTGTAACAATGATATTGACAGTCCTAGGTTACTCGTGCTAATCGATATAAGGGTGCCGTCACGGCTCACTAGATCTTACAATCTGTTTCACCTTGGTCGAACGAGCACAAATAACCAACTACGTGACCCCATACGACGAACGTGCACATATTATAACAATAAATTATGTGATTAAAAGAACAGACGTACTTTTGGACAAGCCTTCTGATTTTTTATTATCTATTCGATCTCTTTTTATATAAATACGAGATATATTACAGTGTGACTTTATATTACAGTGTGACTTATTACTACTCGAAATTATTGTTATATTTCCTTGTTAAAAGTAATAACAGATATTTTCTAATTTATATGTAATCAGTACACCCAGCAACCCATGCCAGCACCTTCCCTATATTGCTCGGCTACATTGAACTGGATGGCAAACACGGACAATTTTCATTGCCGCTTCGACCACCGTTCATTCAATGCGATGATACCAATATTTATCCAGCATTATAGAAAGAAATATGTTAGGATACAGATAAGTTCTCAAGTTTAATGGTAATCCTGTATGTAAACAAATGTTTGTATTTGTTTTTCCACCAATAAACGAAAAAAAAAAAACAAAGATAATACACCACAAAAGTGTATTAAAGTAAGATAGCGTTTAATTTTCTTCCATCTAGTCGTTAGAATAAAATGACATGGTGAAAACAATACATAATCATGTTTAAATGAATTGTATGTACACGTAGACCATAACAGCAAAGAATTTACATAGCAAACATAATTTCTTCAACATTATGTAGGTACCCATTAATATCTAAATTTACACCATTTTACGATTAGTTGAATACATTTATTCTGCTCCATAAGCATAATCCAACAATTACTATGTACATATGTTGATAGCACGGAGATCTATGATCGTAGGTTGAAACTCATACCAGTATTTTTTTATGCACCTGACAAAGAGGGCTTATACCACGTAACTGTCGTTATGATATTAGCCGAATACACCACATTCCCGAAAGAATTAGGTGCCATGTCAGGACCTTCCCTTCTTGCCAAGTTTGCCAAGCTATGTTGAGTTTTTAATTTAAGAAATTAAAACATAATTTATTATTTAATCTTATTGACTTGGGAGATTACGCTATATATAAATGACATACATTTGTATAGTCCAAACCGGCACGTGGAGGTAGTTTTATATCGATTATTCATAGCCCATCACTGTCGTGCGCAGCGCCAATCATTGCCTAATTAGCGAAACGTAGGACCTTACGGCAATTAGTTTCACATCGCACCAACAGTCGCGCGCGTGTCGACCGATGCATGTGACGACCGTGCGGTCAGGATCACGAATTGTCGTAGAACCAGCTTCCGACTGGTTGATACCAGTCGGTAGAGACAATCAGAGAGACATTGACCATCAATTTACAAACAATTCGCCAAATCAGTAAAATATCTGATTAGTGGATTGCTTGTAGAGGATTACACAATACAACTTAAGGTGGCCCAACCCGCTCAGCTCCCCCATACAAACGGGGAAAGATCAGAGATCCGAAATTTTGCTCAAAAGAGCTTTATTTGATCGAACTAGATGTCTGATGACCGTTGGCATGGCAATATTGTGTTTGGTTTCTAAGTTATAAGGTCCGAAAGTTCGAATTTTTCGCGCGTTTTATACAATAACTTTGGTGGTTTATTACGCAATGATAAAGTAAGAAAATCTTAAAAAGATTCGTCATCAGACATAGCTTATTTAATCAAGATTTATAATCTAAGTATTTGGTTTTTGTTAAATTTTTGACTACAGCGGTTGTGGTTTACTTTTAGCTATAAGTCTTTTTGAAATCAACATTTTTGTAAATCTTACCAAATCATACACTATGCACATTGTCTTTTTTGTGGACATGTTGCATCTTCCTCATCACGGAGCCTGTCTTTTTCTTTGAAACAGAGAAGGTCCCAGAGCGCAACAGCACGGTTTTGTACAGTGCCCGCGAATGAGTTAGTCCCGCCGGGATGGACCGCCTTAAGATATCGTTTAAGAGTGTTGTCCAGTTCGTTTTAGGAAAAGACCCGAAGAAAAGTTTGTAGCAAGCTTCCCAAGCTGTTCCCTGCGGTAACGAAATTCCTAATATACTCATAACTCATTATAACTTCTCTGCGAACATATTATACAAAATTTAATAATCATAATCACTGCTCCTTGTTGTCAAGAAATACGCAAAAACAAAAGAAATAAGTTTCACTTTCGGGAAACTGTATCTACGATATGTGCGCAGATCTGCCACGACTTGTTAAAAACAACCGTGCTATATGACATTCGTTCGCGAGGATTATCGAGGAGCTTTCGTTTCGTTGGCGCTTTTTATTTTCAATAATTTTTAACGAAAGGATCAAAGAGATGATACATTTGAACTGTCATTTAGCCGATGAATACGAATTCTAACGGTATGAGAAACAATATTTCTGATTCCGTAAAGCTTGGGCTCTGGCTCTGAGAGCTTAAAAACTGGCTAAGTGCGAGTCGGACTCGCACACGAAGGGTTCCGTACCATAGTACAAGATTTAACATAAAAAATCACGTTTTTTGTTTGTGCCCTAAATTTTTTGCTTTTCTTTTGCTATTTTACCTATTTGTTGTTATAGCGGCAGAATAAATACACCATTTGAGAAAATTTGACAGACGGACGGACGGACGGACGGGCAGCGGAGTCTTATTAATAGGGTTCCGTTGGCACTCTATAAACGTACACATGACGCACATACTCAAAGAAGAATTATTTCTTAAATGCAAACAATCTCCATAAATTGTAAGTGAATCAATGCGTCAGAATGTATACATGCAAAGTTAAAAAACTTGAATAATACGTTAATATAATACCTATGATATAGGGACCGCTACTGTAAACAGTGTGTCAGATATACTTCGAATACACTAACTTATGTGAGTGCGGTATAGACAAACCGTATTTACAGCAGAAACTACAGAATTAGAGCGCGGTTCTCTCATATTTATATCAAGACCACGCGTTCTGGCGGCGGAAAAACAAACAATCGGAGACTTTGAAATGAGCAGCTGTATGTTTAATAATGTAGGAACTGGATGCTTATCGGAAGAACATATACCTCAATGTTCTAGAAATACTATTTTCATCCAACCCCGTTTTAATAATCTGCCTGCACATGCTGGTACTAACGGTGGTAAAGATTATGATAATGTGCATGTGCATGGTAAAGATTATGATGATGCTAGTTGGATGTTTTCCAAATACTGTACGGTACTTTACAAATAGCAAATAATATTGTGCAGAATCGTATTCTTTTACAGGATGTAGGACCTATTAGTACCATCAATGTCACGTTTCAAAAAACCTGATGTAACCTTGGAATATATAACTGTACCACCTACGTTTATTATGAAACGAAATAAATAATTTTGAATTTTGAATTTGAACCCGGGGTCGTCGACGAGCAGCACGTCCCGGCCGTGATCCGTTCAGATAAGAACAGTTCTCCATGCGAGACTTGTTCTGCGCCTTTCATAGCAGCAGTTTTTGCAGGCGTGAAATAGTGACATACCGTGTTGAGAACTTTCAGTATGTTTGAGACAAGCTTGGCCTTTTGAGACGAAGAAAAGTTCCTTCGTTTATGTGCAGGTTGGTGCCGCAGTGAACAATGTCAGCTTTGAAACCTTCACTTTTATGTTGCGATCATGTAAAAATTTACCGATCCAGCCAGTCAGGTTGGGTCGAAGGCCATAGGAGGGCGGGCAGCTTAGAAACAAGTGCCTATAGTGTTTGCTGTGTTTGAAATACTGACACACATCTGTAAAACTAATTTATAACATGTGACCGATAGGATTTCCTGGGCTGGGCTCTAGGCTGGCTAACTTTCCGTGTTCTCCAAGGTTCTAATTTGCCGCATGCTGATTATCTTTCCTTTCGCTTTAGTGTTTAACCCCATTAAACCAGCTGTAATAAATACGGTACCATTGCATTTTATCAAAGGATTTGAGTGAGGCCAGGGCAGACTCACGTCTTCTCTGGCTGACGTGATGAACGTATGAACAGAGGGACACCTGATATTATCTTTATCGCACGAGGTCACGCATTTACGAAAAAAAGATACGTTAATATTTACGAACAGGAGTGTCCGCGGCTCGCGCAAAGCAATCTAGCAAACAGCCGGCATAAGGGTGTATCCTCACTTATAAGCACAGGTGAGCTAGCTCGTATCCGGTCAGTTCGGCTCGCAGCCAGTCGGCGCGGAGTGAAAAAACCAGGTACGGTCAAGGACTGTCGTAAAACTGGATTGGGACGATTATTCTTTTTATGACACCTCGGCGGCGAGGGGGGCGCGCTATGGTCTCTGAAAGCGATGCGACTTACAATGGCTTTTATTGAAGGGAAATCACCTTTTTTAGATGTGTTGAAGCGTGTTGTATGCAAGTAAAAAGTATTTTTTCACATTTATGCAAGTGTACGTTTTACGTATAAATATTTCAATGGCGCAATGACAAAAATGATGTGCAACTGTTTACTGTTTTAAGCACAGTTAAAATTCAGTCATTTATGGTAAAGTATTTCTCATTACTATTCATGTATTACGGTAAGTATCTATTAATGAGCCAAAAAGTTATCTTAACCGATTGAACAGTGCACGTGTGACAGATCAGATGATTTTGAAATGGTTATCTTAACCGATTAAACATTACGGCTGACCACAAATTAGGCGTGCAACTTTCCAGTTTCAAGAGGTACAGGTATTTTAATACATTGGACAGTACCTTTTTCATTGAATTTAAGATACTAAATATAAACAACACTAGAAACAGTTTTCACACAGTTAGGTTAACAGTAACAACAGTTATTGCACACAGTTACAAAACAATTAAAAGGTACAGTAACATTTAATGTTTAAAGCTAACTGTGATCACTCCGTTAGAGTAACCGAGTTACTTAGTTGGCTCTATTTTACCGTTGCAAGGCAGTTGTTATTATTGGAGTTACAATTAGATTCACTGATATTTTTTTTCAGTGTGTTTACATTCCCCTTTGTAAACATTTTTACCATGCGATTACTTCAATCTTCAATTCAAACAACGCGTAATTTTCCGAGGGCCTGGTTCGACTTATCACCTAAATTGACATTTACGCCAATCATTGTTTACGCCAAACCGTTTGACTAACGTTTTCAAATGTGTAGAGAAATTGAAGAGCGTGTGCAATGAGCGTTAAGCGAACTAACAATAGGTTGAAGTTGCCGTTTATGCCGACTCTGGATTTTTGTACAGATTGGAAGTCCAACTTTGATTTTGACAGCTTGATTTATTTAAACAACAGAATGAGTACTAAAAGTTTGTATGGGTTTGATTTTTTTACGTAACTTCGAAGTTGCTTAAACGCCAATTAAGGTGAGAACTCGGAAATTTAACTAAGAAAATTAAGGGTTCTTTTCTAAATATTCAAAAAAATTAAGAATAAATTGTTACAAGTTTTGCCGAGAAACTATGCAATTATTTCTAATGGATACCAATTAAATCAAACTTTTGTAAGGAAAATTTAAGGGTTATTTTATATTAAAATTAAGGATAAATTGTCCCAAGTCTTGCCGAGATATTATGCATTTATTTCTGATGGTTTCCAATTAAATGAATTATCAAAGCGCACACAATGCCCCCGCAGCCGTTTCCGAACTGAAGGCATATTCCTGGAATTCCGTAATCAGCAATCAGGCGGGTTTCAAAGCGATTTTCTAGACTCAAGATTCCTGATTCCTGATTACGAAATTTCAGAAATAGGCCTGCAGCTCTGTTAATAATAGAAATATTTTTTTAATTGTTTTCTTGGAAACCATTACATAACAGATGCATAGTTTATTGGCAAAACTTCAAATTTCTCTAATATCTTATTGAAAACAATCTAAGGAATTATGAAATCAATTTCAGAGATATATTTACTTACGATTCGTTTTTCTATCTATTTTTATTATTTCGTCGTTAATTTCATAAATAAAGCTGGAGTAACACATTTATGACATAATAAAGCTGTGGTAACATTTACGAAGAAATACCACTATTGAAAGAATATTTAAAAGTTTTCCAACGCAGGTGACGTGTTAGTTCTCACGACCTTGGCTGTAAGCGGTCGTCGTTTCTAGATATATGGACAAAACGTTTAATAACGAATGTTCTTGTCTGTAATTTATAGTTTCCCATAGCTTTGTATTAATTGATACCGGCCAGGAAAACTACATATAAATTACAGAGGACCATTGAACATTAGAGTGGAGCAATAATGGAATATGAAACATTCATTAGTCAAATGATATTGTGTAAATATCAAATAGATTGAAACGAAATTTACACGTATTTGTTTTTGAATTTCGATCGTGTTTTGATTAGTGGTTAGTAGGATTTTCAAAATCGAAATACAATGCTTCAATATATATGTCCTTGGATAAGTTCAAATTGAAGAGACAACGGTAATGTCGTTTCCATTAAATATATAAAAAGCAAACACATAAACTTTTACATTCAACAACGGTAGCGCCGGCGATTCAGCTCATCAATTTGCTCAAGACCATGTTAGGGTACCTACCCTGGTTTAATTTATTGTAGTTGATGTGATACACATACTTTCTTGGCATCGATTGATTCTATATATTTGTACATATTGTGCATATATGTGTATGTATGGATACAACATTACCAGTATCCCTTTCTCCAAATTAATGAGAAAACGGTAATGTCGTATGCATTAAATATATACAAATATCCGGGCTGACCGGTACCAAAATCGACTTTGACATCTCAATCATTGCAGCGTAGGATTCATACGAGTAAGTATCGAGTAAGACTTGATCGAGAAATTAGTTATGTAATGTAATTATCCGAATAGCTCAGCGGTAGAACAGTGGACATGTAATCCAAAGGTCGCAGGTTCGTAACTTGCTTCAGACGAATGCCCGGCTCAACATTTAATCGGATTATTTAAAAAATCTGAATAAAATGATTTAATTGAGATTTCGTTGCATGTTCAAAATAAATGATTCTATGTATAATCAAATACAGCTAGCACAGCTCGTGGTGAAGGGGCTAGCGGACTAACCTTTCATGGGACGGTTTTAATGGTCGCCCCGGTCATGCACCACTTTACGTCAGATTTAATTATTCACTTGTCTCTTCACCCGGCAGTTATTTAAGCATGATAACCCCCTGGGACACAAATATGTCCATGATGGCTGTACGCGCCCAGGCAGTTCGCACTTCACGAGCGAAGGAGGGCAATGCCCGGTAGCCTCGGGACGTCACAGGGGGCCACCAGAGGAGCAGGAACAGCCGCCTACCTCCAGCAGCACCAGCTCCTAGGCGTCGGGTCCCGGGACAGCGTTCGGCGGCACAGCACTTCGCCCAGACGAGGCTAGACGACACAGCGTGGTCAGGCGCGCGGCGGGTCGCGGGCGTGGAGCCCTAAGAGGAGCTCCACGATGAAAGGGAAGGGGACCTACAGTTTAACGTGGAATCCGAACCATGGCCAGCCTCTCTCAACGGTCGAATGGTCACCCATCCAAGACCAGACCGGACCCAGCGTTGCTTATCCCGGAGAGCGATCGCCGAAGTGTCGCGCCACTGGGCTATTGAGGCTGACAAATGTAGGATTGGGGTCCTCTTTTAAACCTAGGGCAAGGTAAGTGAGCACTAAATCCACGCAAGCTGCGTGCTTAACTTTTACGGCACCAACCGCCAAGGAACTCGGCGGGAACACAACATACCGCTTCGTAAAAACGCCTAAGCCCCATTTACAATGGAACATAAAAACACAAGGTATTACGTCTTTCGAGACTTAATTTACTTAAATTGTTAGACTTACAATTTTATTTTAGAATGGAGTAAGAAAAAGCCGGTAACAGTCCGGAAAATGCCGGCGAATTTAGTGCTGAAGAAATCTTTATTTAACCGTGAAATTAAATTATGGAAATTTAAGGGACAATGCATGCTTTTTATTCTGGTGCCAAACCGTATTAATTTTGTATATTGAGTCAATTTAGAGGGCACCACGGTCGTTCGTCGTTATTTCTGCTAGAACTCCCAAAAAATGAACTTTACAAATCTGTAACTATTACGGTAATGTTTGTAAGTACCTGTTTCAAACAATACAAACACAATTAGCAGATATGTAAACATTTAAATATATAAAACCAACCATGAAAAGGTTAGAATTTAGGTAATTTTAATGCACTATTCAATAATTTACTAATTTTAAATGTTTGCTCACTTACTCATAATTGCCGAATAAATTCAATCTTTTTTCTGACTTTTTTATTGTATTAATAATATAACTGCTTAAGAGGGTACATTTTTCGTGTCTGCCCATACAAAAAAGGGATAGCTATTTTCTACTTAATTTCTAAAGATATTTGGTTCAAATTATACCAACAACATCATCTAACCAGTATGTATTCGTCTATGTTTTTAATTTTTTTTAAAGTTTTTTATTTACCGGATTATTAAATGAAATATTTTAGATAGAAAGTGGTGCATGACCGGGGCGAGAATTTGAACCCATTACCTTTCGCATGAAAGGTAAGTCCTCTAGCCCCTACACCGCGAGCTGTACGAATTTACCTGTATTTTCTTTATTTCATTTAGCGCTCATCTCCATTATATTGCATCGTAATATACGGTGGTGGATACGCGTATGCATAGGTAGTTTATTTCCTGGTTCAATACTACCGCCACAGAAGATAAAAACCGGCCAAGTGCGAGTCGGACTCGCACACGAAGGGTTCCGTACCATCGCACACGATTTACAAAAAAAAAACAAGTTCTTTGTATGGGGCCCCCTTTAATTATTATTATTTTATAATGTTACGTATTTGTTGTTAAAGCGGCAAAATAAATACATAATCTGTGAAAATTTCAGCTTCCTACCTGTTACGGTTCATGAGATACAGCCCTGTGACAGACGGACGGACGGACGGACGGAGGCTTAGTAATAGGGTTCCGTTTTCACCCTTTGGGTACGGAACCCTAAAAAGGAAAAAGTAGTGGTGGGTTGGTCGTTATTTTTAGATGTCAGTAGGCCGGTAACTCACAAACTGTCAACCGGTAACAATCGTAACTCGGTAGCCCAGTGGCGCGACGCCTCGCGGTTCATAAACTGGGTACAGCAACTCTGAGCGCGGCTGGGTTCTATATTGGTGACCGTTTTCGACCGTTGAGGCTGGCCGTGGTTAGGTTTCCATGTACGTAGGTCCCATACTTACTAGGTGGTTGGATGTTTCCCGCCCGGACTGGTACCATCGCATTGAATGAACGATGGTCGAAGCGGTAAAGAATATTGTCTGTGTTTTCAATCCAGTTCAATGAAGCTGAGCAATATAAGGAAGGTCTTGGCTCGGCACCTAGTTCCTATGTGGTAGGCTAATCTCATGACTATCGGTTTCGATTTCTTATCGATCCATGTACAGTTGCATAAAAAAACCGGCCAAGTGCAAGTCGCATTCGCACATGAAGGTTCCGTACCATCGTAGAAGATTTAACAGATTTTTTTTTCAAAATCGGATTACTCTTACAATGCTTTAACACTGATATCGTTGGATAACCTCAAATTGATATGATTTCACATACAATAACGGGAGTGCCAGCGAGTCAGTTCGGTTGGAAATTCTTGAGAAATTAATGAAGCCTGAGTCCACTAAAGGATAACTCCACTTTCGAACGTTAGCGTAATGAGATAACACAATTGGTGCCTATGAGATAACCCCGGAATCACACAAAATTACACCAATTCTGTTATCTCATTACGCTAACGCTCGAAAGGGGAGTTATGTATTAGTGGACTTACGCTTCTGGCTTCGAGTTACCACGACTCGCAAGAACATCTACAAATACGTAAGAACTTCACTGAACCCTATTTGGTGTAACGAACATTCTATGTTGCGCGTTACGAATTCGTGAGTGAACGAACTAGACTCAGGGGGTTACCATGATCAGTTATCGATTCCGGTGTTATCCATAACGGTTACCTCGCCGGGTGAACAGGCAAGACAGCAATAAATTCGGACGGTTAGTCTCATTTCTTAGCATGCTAACTGTCAAACGACGTGTTATTCAGCCAAGTGAAATGAAATTTAACAGTTGGCATGTTTCAAGATGTAACCAAACGTCAGATTTTTGCGCTCTGACGAGTTATTTACCATGGTAACCCTTCAGTGCAATACCACTAACACGTTATATTCGTTGCTGCGATACGAATTTGCTTTATTACGTTTTATTTGTTTATCTATTATTACAATCAATGTTAATACATTTGCTGAAAAATTAGAGGAATGTCTGCATAAACTGAGCTCTAATACCTGCAAATTAATAATTGTATGCGGCGACTTCAACATAAAGTTTCCGATTGACAGACACGCTACACACGAATTAAAAGATTTAATGGATAGCTTTTTGCTACGGAGAACGATTTACGAATACACTCGAATTACCGATTCTTGTTCCAGTTGCATTGACAACATTTTTACAGATGGTACAGTAATTGAATCTAAAGTATTTCCTGGCATACAATCAGACCATCTCGCCCAGTTAATATATTTGAATAATGAGTCAAAAATTAATGCACAAAAAAATTTCAAGATTACTAGACTAATAAGTCAAAACAGATTAGCTGCCTTAAGCAATGATTTAATAAAAGAATTTTGTAATACACCGAATAATGATAATAATTATAATGAGTTTTTTAAAACCTTTGTTAGATATGTAAACTTACACTTACCGACAAAAGTTGTAAAACTAGACCAAAAGAAAATATTTGCAGATTGGGCCACCCCTGGCATTATAAAATCAAAGAAAAATATGTTTTTCTTGTATGACCTTCTAAAAGTAAACAATGATATTAGTCTAAGAAAATATGTGTCACTATATAGTAAAATTTACAAGAAGGTAACCATAGCTGCTAAGAAGATACACCTTAGAAATAAAATATTAAACTCGGAAAATAAAATTAAGACTGTCTGGGATGTAATAAAAACGGAAACAGGCAAAAATCCAATAGGTAAGAGAGCAGATATAGAACTAAAAATTGGAAATGAACTGATATCGGACTGTACCACTATAGCAAACAAATTTAATCAATATTTCTCCACGATTGCACAAGAAATCACTAAGAATATAATATCTATGCCAGCTAAATCTCGAGATTTTTTAAACAAATTTACTGTAAGAAATAGTGAAACTGCAACATTCCGTCCAGTTACATATGAAGAGGTGAAGACTATTTTTAAAAACCTTAAGGCCAAACGATCGCAGGACCTGTGGAATTTGTCTCCACTTATTATAAAAACTATAAGTGAAAGTATTGTGAGTCCTTTAGTTGAAATAATAAATAAATGTCTTACAGATGGTTACTTTCCAGATTCTCTCAAACTGGCAAAAGTTATTCCTCTATACAAAAAAGGATGCCATAGTGATATTGGAAATTACAGACCAGTTTCCCTGCTGCCTGTGTTTAGCAAGGTATTTGAGAAAGTTCTAGAAACGAGGTTAAATAATTTTCTAAAAGAATATGATATTTTGAATTGTAAACAATTTGGATTTCGAAAAGGCAAGTCCACCAGTGATGCTATTGCTGAAATGATAAAAAATATTATGAGTGCTTTGGATGGATCTAAAAATACCTACGGTATATTTTGTGATCTATCCAAGGCATTTGACTGTGTGGATCATGAAATTATGTTAATGAAATTAGACCATTATGGCATTCGTGGTAAAGAACTTGCAATTTTTAGATCTTACCTTACTAATAGATATCAAGTATGTGATGTAAATGGAGGAAAATCGAATTACGAACTCATTAAAATGGGGGTGCCACAGGGTTCCATATTGGGTCCATTACTGTTTCTGGTGTATGTAAATGATATATCTAGTTGTATAGCAAATGACATTGAACTGATTATGTTTGCCGATGACATATCTCTTGTATTGAGCAATATTGATGCAGAGAGATTACGTGAATCTTTTAAAGGGGCCGTAGAGTCATTAAAAAATTGGTTTGGATGTAATAATTTAATGCTTAATATTATCAAAACAAATTTAATGCACTTTGCACTAGGATCCCAGGGACGTTCTTCAAATGATAGAGTCTCTAATGCTGCAAAAGAATTATCCCTCTCTGTCACAAATGAAATCAATTTCCTCGGTTTAATATTTGATAGGCAACTTACATGGAAAGCCCACATAGATAAGTTAGCAAATAAATTGAGTTCTGCTTGTTATTCAATTAAAAAGATCAGAGAACTATGCGGTCTGCAAGCTGCCAAAACAGTTTACTATGCCTATTTTGACAGCATTATGTCGTACGGTCTTATGTTTTGGGGTAGTGCAACAGAGGCGAATCGTATATTCATATTACAAAAAAGGGCCTTACGTTGCCTTTTTAATATGAAAGCTAGATATTCATGCAGAGACGCTTTTAGTGATTTAGGCATTATGACATTATTTAGTGAATATGTGTATCAGAATATACTTTACGTGAGAAAAACGATCAGCAGTCACACAATTAATTCTGATATACACAATTACAATACCAGAAACAAAAATAAACTTAAATGTATTAGGCATAGACTAACCAAAACTTCGAAGAGTTTCATTTGTAATAGCATCAGATTTTATAATAAACTACCTACGGAAATTAGAAGCTTGTCTGGAAATGCTTTTAAATTTAAGGTCAAAAATATTTTAACAAAAAAGCCTATTATACCATTACTGAAGCTATAACGGACAAAACTCTTTTCCATGATGTCGCTGATTAGACTTTTTCATAAGATATGCATATTTAAAAATAAAAATTTAAAATTGTAATTATTATTTATATTGTTTTAAAAATATGACTAATGTATAATAGATATTCTGACGAGGGCTCTGTACACCTGAATAGTATTAATGTATTTTATCTATTTTTGTGTTAATAATCTTACATTGTATCTAATATTATGACAAGGGCTTTTTACACCTACACTTACATTTAAATTTCAATTACCTTTAAATTTGGCAATTTATATTTATGTTGTTAAAATTAATTAATTAAGATTATTTATTACGATTTTAAACATCGGTTTACTACTTTGTTCTTTGTATTGTTAGACGCAATGTATTTTAACGATGAATATTGTATGACAATTTCAAGTGTAGTTTACTACCAGATGACTGCTTAATAAATAACAATAACAATAACAATTTCTTGTAGCTCTGTATTTTATGTAGTAAGATTTTTGAAATTTAAATGAAATTTGAATTTCGATTGCCACTTCCGTCCATCCTTACTCATTGGTGCAAAGTCGGCAAGCACAGACACGAACTTCAAGTCCACTCGAACTGGCAGCACCACTGGACATTTCGAGTGCGAACAGCCCGGCAGATTGGAGCAACTTAACGTCCAATATAACTTAGGTCACAAAAATATCAGTGTTGTGTTACCTACACGTACGTCCACACAATCTCCATTGAAAAAACATAATCGATAACATACTATCCAAACTCTTCATAGTTTTCTTTGGAAAATTATTATATGTTAATAATATTCTCACACTCATATCATGCTAATGACGCAAACGTTACCGTAACAAAAGATATTATAAAAAAAATACACTCAAATCTCTTTTCCCAAACGCACCACCAAATATTTTCATCAAAATAAAGCCCGTTTTGATGAAAATGCTTAAATTCTAAATATCCGAAAACAGACACTGCACACACTTTAATATAGTAAAAGGACTAGTTGACCTAGTTAAAGGAATGCTGATCAACGATTTACAAAATACAATGGTGAAGTCATACAATTCGCAACAATAACGGTATTTCTAGGCTTCACTCTTGAAAGCCTCCGCTGGGATAAACACATCAAAAACGTATGTGACAAGCTGTCAGAGGCCCGTTACTACCTGATAATTTTATCGAAAACATGAGGTCTGGACAGCCTTAAAAGCACTCACTTCGGATACTTTTATTCCATAATGTCCCACGGGATCCAGTTATGGTTAAGATCGAGGAAGGACATTAGGTCGTTCAGTCGAGTTATGTGGCAATGTATAAAAAATTAGAACTGCTAACAATGTTGTCTATTTAAGTTTTAGTGTGTTAAGTTTTTTTTTATGCATGCTAATACTACACAACTATCGTAATGATATTAGTCCTGCTGGTGATGCTCGTGAACGGGTGCTGTTTGTGGGGAATGGCCTGCTCCAATTGGCAACATATTAGTTGGTGGGGATAGTCTTTGCAAATAAAATGATATTTGTCATGATTTGCATACGGCATGGATTGTAAATTTTGTGAATTCATGTTAATTTAGTGTCTTGCCTATGTTTTTGTTAAAATAATGGACAGACAATTTTGTAAATTTAGACTAAATGGACGTTGAAACAAAAACCGCGGAGCTTCTTTCCAGTTCTTCTTCGCTGTGTTTTGTTTTGCTGAACTGGTGTCACGTAGTGAAACGAGACCTACATACTGTCGGATGAATGAATGAAATGAACCTGGCACGAAACAATTATTTTAGGTTTTTTTTTTCTTATTTATGTCAATTTTGACAGGAGATTTTGTTTTTACGGAAAAGTTCATGGACCAGGGAAACAAATTTTATAATTTATATTTTTGCACGTTAATAGAGCCCCAGGAGAGACAAATGGTCTGGCCATCGGCCATACGTGCTCCAAATTGAATCCCCGAAAGGTATTTATTGGCCAACACCTTTATTACTTTTTATTTGTGATACCTTCATCAACTGACCCTGCACGCTCTCGGAAACATCAGCATCAGAGGGTGGAGGTCTCACCAAGTGACCTTCACAGGGGATCCAGGATAGAGCCACGCCTGGATTTGAGTCAAGCCTAAATTGGAGTCACGCCTGGATGGAGTCAAGCCTGGATTGAAGCCAAGCCTGGGTGGAACCTGGAACCTGAACCAACTTCACTATTGTACGGAGAGTCCAGCGGGTCCTCCATCGGTTGGAGTAGAGCGCTGGCTCAGGACAGAAGTGGAGCCCAACCCCTCAGGTTGTACCGTACCAACCCGGATCGTCAGAAAAGATAATTAAACCTTATTATCCCCAAAACTGTGGTTGTCAGAACCGTTTCCCAAACTAGGCCCGGAAAATCGCGAACGCTATACGTGATACTGGGCAATGTTAAAATATCTCAAATCCGAGTGCCGTGTACTGTCTATGGATGATGAATAAATAATACAATACAATAGATACTGAGAAAGAGAAAAAAAGTGGTGCATGATGAGGATATAACCTCTCGCGTGAAAGGCAAGTCCTCTAGCCCCTACACCAATAGCTCTTGATGACAGTCATGTGCCTAAAAATCGCAGAAGGAAGCACACAATATTTAAAATTTTACGAAACCATGTTAAAACATTAATAACTAATTGTTGATGAGCAATTTAAATATGATTATTGTAATAGTTAATAATTCATTATTATATTAAGTGAATATTTCAAATGAGACTTATCGCAAAGGTGATATTCATTCATTCACTTGTAATACTAGTACGCGTTTGTTTGTCCTTTTCACGGAAACATTTCAGCAGGTCTATCCCTGGAATTCTGTAATCGGGAATTAGAAATTCCTAGTTTAAAAAACTGCTTTTGTATCGATTTTCAAAGCCATTTTCTTGACGAAAAGTTTACTAAGCATAGTGTTTTAATTAATCAAATATTTTCTGTCGATCGCTTTAAAAGCGGTTTTTTAGACACAGGATTCCTGATTCCTGATTACGGAATTTCAGGAATAAGCCTGGTATTCCTGTAGGCATGACTGATTCCCTTCTATAAACTTCAACAGTAAATGCCTTCATTCTTTCGATTTTTGGATTATTTAGTGACCACGCAATATTTTCCTTTTTCAGGAGTTTCGTGTTCTTAACAACACTTTCTATGCAGATGTCGTTGTGAGACAACAATCTAAACAACCTCGTTTTCCCTTTGATCTCACAATAAAAAAAAGATTCCGAGCAGTTCAGGTTAGCGATTATTCCGCAATCGTGAACCCAAACTGTGTTCGGAATCACCCGAATGCTGGCTTCAAAGGTCTGCCTACTAAGTGAAAGATGCGTAAAGCGAGCGGCTCAGCTTGGTCGTGAGGAAATCGTTGGGACTGATTCGGTTTGATTTGCGTGAAAGATAAAAGGCAGAAGCGTGAGACGAAAATTGAAAGTATACAGAACTAGTCGTAAATAAATCCTAGATGTATTAGTTTGAAATCGGTTTGGAAATCACAATACACTTAGGGTGAATAAATCAAATCACCACCACAAAAGGGCCAAACGTATTTGGCTAAAGAATTAAAAAATGAACGAACTTCAAAAACCCTTCAATGTGAGCAGGGTTATTCAGAAAAGTTTTAATCATAGCTGCAGTTTTCGAGGATACATTATAATATCATTTACTCGAAAACTGACCGTCTTTCCATCCAGTTCAATGTAGCCGTTCCCATAAAGGTAATTCCATCGGGAATGCGGTGTTTTGGGCTAATACTATGACGCTGGCTTTGTTGGGTGTGGTATTGGTCATCCTTGTCCAGATATATAAATATATATAATATAATATATATTATAAACATACACAAAATCTTACTTACTTAACTTTATATTCCGGGATGTCACGACATGTTTGGTCAAGATAAGGTAAATGGCTAAATCTGGGTTCACAGATTAGAGACCAACCCTCTGATTCTATATATCTAGGTCTGCCTGCGCCAAATGGTTGCGTTAGCTAAATTGGCTATAGCTTCGAAATGCAGCCAAAAGATTTGTTCAGTTTTAAGCACACCTTATCACATTTGTTTGCCAATCACCTTATCACCTTATCACATTTGTTTTGCCAAGTTACTTAACTTCTTTTTCAGGCACCTTATGTAGCTAACACAGCCACTTGGCACAGGCAGACCGACACATTTAACTTCGGAGAGTTGGTCTCTATCCTCTGAACCCAGTTTCAGCCGTTTACATTACCGTTAACATTTTTGTCGCGACCCCTAGTCTATTATGGCTTAAGGTGGCCCAACCCGCTCAACTCCCCATACAAACGGGGAAAGAAGATCACGCCCATATTTCTTATCAGAGATCCCAAATTTTGCTCAAAAGAGCTTTATTTAATCGAACTAGATGTCTGATGACCGTTGGCATTGTAAATTTGTTTTTCGTTTCTATGTTATAAGGTCCGAAAGTTCGAATTTTTCGCGCGTTTATTACAATAAATTTCGTGGTTTATTACGCAATGATAAAGTAGAAAAAATCTTAAAAAGATTAGTCATCAGACATAGCTTATTCAATCAAGATTTATAATCTATTTGGTTTTTGTTAGATTTTTTACTACAGTGGTCGTGGTTTACTTTTAGCTATAAGTCGTTTTGAAATTAAAATTTTCGTAAATCTTACCAAATTATACACTATGCACATTGTCTTTTTTGTGGACATGTTGCATCGTCCTCATCACGGAGCCTATCTTTTTCTTTGAAACAGAGAAGGTCCCAGAGCGCAACAGCACGGTTTCGTACAGTGCTCGCGAATGAGTTAGTCCCGCCGGATTGGGCCACCTTAACTGGCCTTCTTCCATTGAAAATTATATCACCGGGTGATTCAAACAAGTGCATGCTAAATTAAGGACCCTTTTTTCCGTGCCGGCAGCTCTTACTTATTCTGTGCCCAGGTGGTTCCAAAATAAAACAAAATATTTAATGAAACCAAAAAACTAATTCAAATAAATATTTTTTGTTATTTCATACGATGATGCGGGCATGGAATTAAACAAAAAGTTCTCAATTTATCACTCACTTGCCTGGATTACCCGGTGATATAGTTTACCATGGTCGATCAATCAGTTAATTACGTTGATTAACTGAAACGCTCTCGTTCGAAAGAACATGAAGAAATCTATTCTGTTTTATTTTTGAGGGCCTGATACAGCTTTGACAGATATGTTAGGGTAGGTCGCCTGGACGCCACCTGTTGTGATAAATAAATCAGTTTTCTTCCCCGTTCCTCGAAATGATATTTTTGAAAATAGAACAACGTTAGCCCGCTAGATGCGAGTCTATGCGGGTCGCGGGGCAGCGGCGGAGCTATCGGCGCGGGGCGCAGGGTGGCGCCGCCAAACGCCCACGACTTCCGTCAGGCGATGGTGTTCGTGTGTGCGCGCCTTATCGGAATCGCGTGTGTCGGGCCCTTATCGATCTCGCGTGTGTGCGCTACCTTCATCGTAGCCCGCGAGCTAATGGCCGGCGGCTACGTGATTTAAGTCTTTTGACGCGGCTCGTAGCCTAGTGGCGCAGGGACTTGCCTTGCATTCCAGAAGTCTGGGTTCATTTGCCCGCCTCGTAGATGCGCCTATTTCTTTCTTATTAGTTGACTTAAACGGCACCGCCCGCTATGAATGCAAGGAAAAATCACGTGAATCGGATGAGAAATGCGACCTGTAGATGAAAACAGCCGGTTATACGAGCTCGAACAACTATATATCTTATTCCTATTTATAACGTGAGTAGTCATATATGACTTATGACCTTTGTACGGCCCCTTCTGGAATATGGTTTCCAGATCTGGCAACCCTACTTTGCCACAGACATCCAGCAGTTGGAACGGGTACAGCGAAGATTCACCAAGATCCCCCTTGAGCTACGTAACCTGAGCTACGAAGAGAGACTTGAAGCTCTAAACCTGCCTACTCTGGAGTCACGCCGTCAAAGAGGGGACCTAATCGAAATTTACAAAATTCTCACCTTTAAGTACGACTGCCCAGAACTCATTGAAATATTTGCACGCAACCAGAATGTTCATCTTCGAGGGCCAACATGAAACTGCAAGTCACGGCCTCTAGAACGAATACTCGCAAAAACTACATATCCAACCGAGTAGTAGAGGCATGGAATAAACTCCCAGAAGATGTGATTAACGCCACGACCACCAATCAATTCAAAAATAGACTAAATAATTAATAAATAAATTATACATCAATAATAAATAAATAATAAATAAATAATAATAATAAATAAATAAATAAATAAATAATATAATAAATAATAAATAAATATGTATGTTCCTAGTTTGTAATTCCGCATGCACCACCTTTTATTTAATGTGTTCTTATGTATGAGTGAGGAATAGCTTTGGATGCGAGCAAATTCTGATTATTTGTTATTGTTACTGCTTTCATTGCTCGTGTCTGTATTTCCTCCTAAATAAATAAATAAATAAAATAAACTTCGATCTTTGCTCGGTCAATAAAGTAAATAAAAATCGAATTAAATCAGGTAATTATTAAGTGGACGGACATACTTAAGAGCCAACATTTTAAAATTTAAACACACGTTATTTATCCACAAAGATGTCGTTCAGCTACCCTGCCACCCTACCCTGCCAGAAACCAGTTTTCTATATCAAAACATGTCCGATTGAATAAGATTGTTGTTAAATATAATTTTACATCCAAGTAGCTAGTCTTCTATGTTTTTATATATAAATTTGTCTCTTAATTGAATGTGTTAAAAGCAGTTTGATTTTGCATAATTTTTAATTCAAAATGTTATTCAAAATATTCCAGTAAATAAAAACTGTGATAAAATTTAACAATATAGGCAACTACTTACTGGTTCGTTGAAGCTGTTGGCATAATTTAAACAAAATAAAGTATCTTTAGAAATAGAATAGGAAATAGCTTTTCCTTTTTGTATGGAACGACACGGAAAGTGTACCCTCTTAAGCCAGATTAGATTTTGTAAGAGTTAAAGTTTATTATGGAAATGGACGTAGATGGTTAATCACATACTTACTGACCAACATCACATTCTCCAATAGATGGCTAATCTCATACTTGCAGTTGCACAAAGCCAACATCACATTCTCCAAATAATACCTTAGTTTACCTGAAACATGAAATTGAACAATAATCATATTTATTTATAATTATTTTCAATACCAACAAGCCTTTTTAGGATTCCGTACCAAAAGGGTATTAAACGAAACCCTATTACTAAGCCTCCGCTGTCCGTTCGTCCGTCCACCTGTCTGTCACAGGGTTGTTTCTTATGAACCGTTAAAGGTAGGCAGCTGAAATTTTCAGAGAGTGTGTATTTATTTTGCCGATATAAGAACAAATAGGTAAAATAAAAAAATATGAACATTAATACAAAAAACGTGAATCACAATGGTACGGAACCCTTCGTGTGCAAGTCCGACTCGCACTTGGCCGGTTTTAAATTTCTATTATTCTTTATTATCTGAGAAATTCCGGAAGAGAACATTATTCAAATTGGAATTAAATCAATCATTCTAATACTTGAGAACCAAGGAATATTGATTTAAATAATTTTGGGGCTTAATTTTATATTATTATATACATTATTCCAACGTAACACCTCAGTTATCAGGATAACGGCTCGATCATTGTTATGTTTATGTTAATAATCATGCAAATCGAATTTACTTTCCAACTAAAAGGGTTCGAAGTACGCTCTGAATGTTTTGGCACACCCCTAATGTTTGGATAGTTGATTGGATAATTTGTAGGCGTGGCAGGTTAGAGGTATCTATCTGTCCCAATTGGTTTTCATCGTGGTTACAAATATCCCTCGACATTTCTTTACGTCAATCCATGAAATCTTACAAACCAGCGTTGGAAATTATTTAATTTTATTTTAGAAAAATATGCAGCATTTAAATTAACCCTTATACGATCGCACTTTGCAAATAATTATATTGAATTATACCATGCTTTGGAAGGGAAACTTTTCTCAAATCTAACTTACCTATACTAAATTACCTATCAAATCTTTACTAGAAATTGTCGAAAAGATTTTTTGGTTAAAATAGCATGATCTCAAAATATCTCCGTTATGTTAGAAACTACTACAACTTATTTTGTGCAGTAGATACTGCTTTCGCCTATATAGTCTTCTCTTAATTGATAAAATTTAGATCCTGGTGTTTTAAGTAAATATACTTTTTCGTACTTAGCAGGTACCTCGCTTATTCCAAGGAATGTGACATGTATGTATGTATAATCGACCGTGAAGCAAGGACACATTAATTGAAGAAAGAGCCCAGTAAAAAGAACTACTTTACGAATATACTGCAAGGCTGGACCCGAACCAGCAAAACATACCATTCGCGGGTATTACGTCTACCAATTTCGCCACCATGTTACGTTCCTTGGAATAAGCGACGTACCTGCTTAGTACGAAAAAGTATATTTACTAAAGTCTACCTAGGACTGGCTCTAGCGTCTGATGCCAAGTACGATTTTGGTGATGACGGCAATATGTTTGATTATTCAATCTTTGCAGTCAATGTCCGCAACGCAGATGAAGCGTTAAATAAATGTATGTAGGTATAATCTTAAACACTGTGTTAGTAGGAGGCATTCATTACGGGAGGAGGGACTGTAGGAGAATTCCAAATTATGGGTATACAGCCGGTGGCGAAATTGGTAGACGTAATACCCGCGAATTGTATGTTTTGCTGGTTCGGGTCCAGCCTTGCAGTATATTCGTAAAGTAGTTTTTTTTACTGGGCTCTTTCTTTAATTAATGTGTCCTTGCTTCACGGTCGATTATACATACATACATGTCACATTCCCTGGTGTTTTGTTTAAGGTTAAGGCACATCCAAAGTAAATTCGTATTATGATAACTTTATTTAGCCGAGCAATATAAGGAAGGTCCTGGCATGGTCCTCGGTAGCACAATGTGCGAAGCCTTTAGAATCGATAAGCTGGGGATGCACCTCTGAGCGCTTTTAGGTTCTGGATGGGTGACCATTTTTAACCGTTGAGACTGGCCGTGATTCGGATTCCACGTTAAACTGTAGGTTACTTTCTTACCTACAGGAGCTGTAGGTTCCATACCTACTTACTAATCCCGTCAGGGTTGGTACCATCGCATTGAATGAACGATGGTCGAAGCGGCAATGAAAATTGTCCGTGTTTTCCCTCCAGTTTATTGTAGCCGAGCAACATAAGGAAGGTCCTGGCATGGGATCTAATTCTCATGTAGTGTGTTAGGCTAATATCTGACGGTTAGTATCTTTGTCCAGTTACATCGATCGGACTGAAAATAATTAGATTCAATACCTAGGGTCTCTTTCACGATCTGCAGATTAGCTTTTATTTGATGACGTATCGTGTTCATTGTCGTTAAACAGACATTTTTACAGTGAAAGATTCACTGTAAAAAGTTATACGTTATTTTTCACTCATTTCCGGCTAAAGGCGTACACAATTTCTTTTTAAAATACGTAAAAACCTTCTAAAAAGTAAAATATGAAAATTAACCGCTAGATGGCGCCACTGGCGAGCACGAACATAATGGTACAGATTATTTTGGTATCGTTTTTTTATTGCTTCGGAAAACCCAAAAAAGAAATGTCAAAATCGTATATTTTACAAATATTGAGATAGTTTTTTATTGAAAAAAGAAAACACATTTTTAAACTTATTGTCTCTTTTTATTACGCTAAAATTATTACTGTATACTTCAAAATATTTACTTTCAAAACTTTTCTAGTAAAAGGGTAAAATCCAAAATGCCAGTAGCACTTTTTTATAGGGGCCTACCCACGCCCACTTAATAAAACCTGAGCTGTAGTAAAAAGTCTAATGTGGGAAAATAATTTCAACCAATTGTTTCTTTGCATCACTCACGAGATAAACGGCTTGAAAGGAACTTAAATTGTGCCCTCCACTGCTAGTTATTTAAAATTCATATTCTACTAGCTATTTCGATCCAAAAGTATATTATTTAAATTAATCTACAGAACCTACACACCTACAGAACCTTAACTTACCACTACTGTTTTGAGAACAGTACCCGAAGTCCCAGTTGTCACCTAAATTGGCGTTACGGAAAACCGATCGACTGGCGTTTTAAAATGTATGGAGAAATTGAAGAGCGCGCGCAGTGGGCGTTAATCGAACTAACATTTGCGAGTCCGAGCTTGATTTGACAGCTTACTCAACGTTGCCGTAAATACGTCGACGTTGCCGTTTACGTCGACTCCGCGTTTTCATACAAATCGGAAGTCCGAGTTTGACTTTGACAGCTTGAAGAAGTAAAACCACAGAATATCTAGTAAAAACTTGTATGGAGTTTGGAGAAAACGCCAGTCGATCGGTTTGCCGTAAACGCCAATTTCGGTGAGAACTCAGACTGCCCACTCTGAGTGGTCGAAGTCTCAGTTGTCACCTAAATTGGCGTTACGGCAAACCGACTGACTGTCGTTTTCTAATGTATGGAGAAATTGAAGAGCGCGCGCAGTGGGCGTTAAGCGAACTAACATTGGCGAGTCCGAGCTTGATTTGACAGCTTACTCAACGTTGCCGTAAATACGTCGACGTTGCCGGTTACGTCCACTCCGCGTTTTCATACAAATCGGAAGTCCGCGTTTGACTTTGACAGCTTGAAGAAGTAAAACCACAGAATATCTAGTAAAAACTTGTATGGAGTTTGACGTTTTTAAACTTGTATGGAGTTTGACGTTTTTACGGAACTTCGAAGTCACGTAAACGCCAATTTAGGTGAGAACTGAGACTACCGGCTCTGAGCTGTCTTTTCACCGTTCTGTGCTAGACACGCACTCAGGCGATTTTTTTCTCTTTGTGAATGTACACAGCGGTGTATTAGTGTGCAATTTATTGCCGTACCGTACGTTGGGTCAAACATTACAGGCCCTGAAATATTCAAACGCAGGCAAAGCACGCACGACACATTCACAAACCCTCGCACATATATGTTTACGCGGCGTGGGATGCAAACGACCACCTATAAATATTTATTATCTAGAAATCTGGCCTCCATTTCTGCGATTCTCGGATGTACATTCATACATTTCATGATATTAGTGTAAGTGGCCGGCTTGTTACTTGCGGGCCGCTGAATGTATATTTGCATTTAATTTTAACAAGAAACATAATGTAAACATGGGTTAGATTACCCTTAATGATAGAAATTGATGTAAATTCGAAAGCTGCGTAACGCTATCTGTCCATTCCCTGAATAGGCACGGAATGTACTCATTCTCAATCTACATTCCCAAAATAAGAACAATTCCTTATCTATAGAGTCGGTAAACTATGGGATTGACCCTGCCGAGGTGTTTCCACAAAGTACAACATGGGGTCCTCCGAACATGTCGTAAAGAAGCACTTTGCTGGACGACATGGTGCCCGCAGCCGTCGTGAAAGTTCGAAAGCCCATGGGCATCGGCCACCTCTCCTGTAAGGGCCTCGCGTACGTCATATGCCACGCACAACATAGAAAACAAAGTAGGTAGTTTTGTTTATGCTATTGCTTCCTGTTTTTGCTACGGACACATGGCATTATAATGCCTACATTCCGTTTATTTAAATAAAATAAAAATATTTAATGTGTTTTAACTATTCGTGCATGAATCTCGTTTTATCTTACATAATAAGGTGCATAACTTCATGATCTCTCTCAACCTCGTCCTTGCATCCTTGTGTTGCAGAAAATATAATAAAAAATACGAATCACAATGTAATTCGTATTTTATATGAATTTTATTGTTATCGTATTTTATTTTTATTTTATATCGTATTTTATATGTTCATAGTTTTTAAAGACAATCTTCTTCATGATAATTACATTATTTCACTCTGAATCTAACAGATCAACTGAAAAAAATCAAACCTGAAACTCTTTCAGTAAATATAGGGCTAAATTAAGTAAACCTACATCAATGCTTCGCGCCTCCTGGCTTTTTCGTATTCTAAAAAACGTAAAAAAAGTCCCCTGTAACACTTGGCTACCTTCGGCTTTTAACGATTCCTACTCATATTCGTAATATTCCTTTCTTGGAAACGTAACGTATTCCTTGGCTTTCAGCACTCACATTTGCCGTTGAGACGTGTCTTCAGTAAACTTGAATAATAAAAGGGAACTATTTTAGGTATTCAGATCATGCAATCAGAATATTTCAATGCTCATTTTTCGTTTAAAGAGTCATTTCTATGATATCTACGAGTACACGCGTATATATTGCGGTAAAATGTAAACTAATCACAACTAAGTAAATATACTTTTTCGTACTAAGCAGGTACGTCGTAGTCGTAGTAAGTATAATCTTAAACGCTGTGTTAGTAGGACACATTCATTACGGGAGGAGGGACTGTGGCGAAATTGGTAGACGCAATACCCACGAATGTTATGTTTTGCTGGTTCGGGTCCACCCTTGCAGTATATTCGTAAAGCAATTCTTTGTACTGGGCTCTTTCTTCAATTAATGTATCCTTGTTTCACGGTCGATTATACATACATACATGTCATAATCACAACTAAGATAAATTTAAGAAATAAAAGTACCTTTTTAATTTCTCCTCAGAAGCAAGTTCAAGAATAGGTTCAAATTGCTTCTTTCAACACATACATATCAACAGCTATCTGGACTTCAATTAAGATGCTTAGAGAAATATATCTGCAAATGAAATATACCGATGCAGCGTAACTGGGGTAAACAAAAATTGCTACAAAAGAAAAGTCCAAAAAAACCTTTAATATTTATATTACTCACCAGTGCGCGATGCCGTACTGGGCCGAAATGTTTCGCCCCTATCTACGAAAGTATCGTAGGACCACTTCGATGCCTCGGAGCTAACAGTACAATAATAGGAATGTTGTAAACTCAAATACATTTTAATATAAAATCTGAGAAATATGTATGAAACCACTTACCAGCACACTCCAAAAGCAAAGTAAGTACGCCTCACGTAAATATTAACAAGGTTTCAACACTGTTCAAATTCAAATTTATAACTCTCACAAACTCACACCTCTGTACGTTTGTAGCCTATTTAAAATTTAAACCATCGATTCCACCGCACCCGGCGGTCCGTCCGCCGCGGACTCGCCTTCGCAGGCACGTGCGGACACGCCACCTACATTATGTAACGTACGCTGACACGCTCGCCGCGCGTTATACTGTGCTGGCAGGTGCCACCGTGTCGGCGCGAGGGCGACGCCCTGGCAAGCTCTCGGGAGGGCGGCCGGCGCGACACTGGCCGGAGGGCGGGCGACGCATGCGCGCACTAACAAGTGTGTGCCGATACGTTCCATATTCAAACTAAAGCCAGCCTTGCCCCCACCGCTCCAATTCCAACTCTATCCCTTCGCGTTAAGGTTTGTTTTTCGATGGTGGAATTTTAAAGCCGCAGTATTGAAAAGTTAAATAACTGTAGGCTGTCCCGTTTGTCCTGCGGTGCCTCGTCCGTCAGGCACGGATATTCGTCCTCACTGTTCTTGTCCTACTGAAATAGTCAGTTTTATTGAGGTCAGGTTTTCATCACGTATAATAGATCTAACTATAGCGTGTAGTCATGTAGAGCCTTTTTTATTTTAACTAGTATTCTTTTTCGTAAATCGTAATATGAAAAGGAATTATAAAAAAAATATATCTTTTGGGTTAACAGGTTGAATCTTCTGAATTTGCATAAACCGCCTGTAACAGTGTAATAATACAATGTTTGTATTCACATATTTAATACCTACTATAACAAACGCAAAAAATCATATTATTTAGTGTATATACACATTTCGAGACGCAATTCAATACAAAATTAAAAAAAATATCTTAACCAGAATCGCATGTGTCAAATATCTTTATCAGAAAACCGATATAGGAATAATTTGACAAAACATTTGGAGTGTATTTATTATGTTTTGCATTGTTTTTCATCTAAAGAGTTTTTCAATAATTTGCCGGCTTCAACGTTGTTATATTATTGTTTGCATTTACTTGTCTTCAGTCTGGTTACGGCAACATAAGATTACACCTCAGCGAAGCTGTTAATCTAGTTCCGTTTATTTTAGGAATTTCGTAAGCAGAAGAGTGATGTCAGAAGTTCGCATCATCACCTCATATTTTCCTAAGAAATAACGTGTTTAATGCTGGTTTGGAGTTTTGCTTCTGGAGACTTTCGTGGTTATCTGTAGTTAATAAATTGTCTTAGCTTGCGGAGTGCTGATTATGTCTAATCGACACTTACAGGGCCTTTATTATTAAAGTGCTGATTATCTTACACTGGTATCGATTGTAAGATGGTAAAAAAGGCCCCTTTGAGACTCGTTTATTTTAAACGTTAAATATTGCGATCATGTTCGTTGTGGCAAAAACCTCAGATTTATTGGTTTTGTTTAAATTTTCAAAAAAGTATTTATCTTAAAGCGATAAACACTTAAATTGCTAATTGTTTTCCGTTCAAAAAATATATCGTTAGTGGCAACATATATTCGTTAAGATATTTAGTGAATTAAATCTCAGGGAACCCAATTGAGAACTTGTTTACGTAAAAGACTATAACTTTGTCGAAACCAAATGAAATTTTACTGACAATACATGATATGGATATAAGCAGATATTGCAGTTAATTTATTTTTCACGCTACACTTTCGCTCAACCTAACGCCAAGTTTCGTTATTAAAAAAGTGCTCGTAACTACGTCACCCACCACCTAAAGTTGGTGGTTATAAGAAAAGTTTGGCAGCGCGGGCTAGAGGCGTCAGCTGCCATCGACGACGGTGTTGGATCTATAATATAATACGCCGACAAACTTTTTTATTTAGATATATGTTTGATATTTGGGATGTTCCGACCCATACATACTTTCTTGTACGCAACACATAGGCTGTCAAGTACTTTTACTTGTAAAACGCCTCGAACTTGTTAAGTTTGGAGGAAACGGATTCCACGTCTTTCCAGCAGCAATGAGACTATTGAGATGTGGTACTATAAATATTTTGTCCTAACTTGCCCGACTTTTTCACCCAGTAAGTTAAGTTAATCATTTAAGATAACGTGGAAATTTTTTGTTTCCTATGTATATCTAAAATTTCTTGTCTCCAAAGTTGTATCATTAACTGCATCGAAATTTCGTTCGTGTATCTTGTTACATGGTTAGTTTTGAAGCAATAATTTTATTTATTGTTCTCTCAGGTTACTCTAAGCCCCGATTGCATAAAGAGACGGATGTTTTAATCAATGTTCAAACACGTTACTTTTAGTGAATCGCATGGAGTTCCTTCTATACTATATATATATATATATATATATATATATATATAGATCATATTATATTGATATATATATATATATATATATGTATTTTTTTTAATGTGTAAATCTGTTCATATGTTCTAAAATAATATTTGTGTATTTGTATCTTGTACCTATTAATATGTTTAAGTGTATGTACATATTTGTATGTAATTTATTATAATATATAAATCCTTATTTTTAGGTTAGTTAATATTTTCGCTAATTCATTTTGTTTTACGTTTACTTTTTTTTTTGCCCGCCTCACTGCACCTCTCCTACATCTCTAAGGTTGAATGGTAGAGAATGCCTTATGGCATTAATTTCCGCCTTTTTGTACCGTATGGCTGCAAATAAAGTATTTTTTCATTTTCATTTCATTATTTTTCCATTATGTAGATAACTAAAAATGTCGATTGTGAGTATGCATAGGTACTGTCATTATTCTGAAGGCTCCCGAAGTGTAGTTCAATAAGATCATGACATACAAATATTGATAATACCTAAAAATATAATATAAATATATATATATATAAATATATATATAAATATATATATTTGATAAATAGTGTGAAAAAAAATACTCTTGATTTTTTGAGAACAATGTGACAAGAAACAATCAGGAAGTAAGGAAATGACATTTAAGACGCTCTTTAAATATATATACGCTCTATTGACTGGGATGTGCGTACATCAAGTGGAAGCTGGTTCCACATACGCGCAGCGCTGACAGCGAAAGAATCTGTGTAGAATGAAGAACTATGTCCCGGAATAGCAAGAAGCAAATTATTTGAGGATCTGAGCGGTAGGCCATGAGAACAGAGGAGTTCTATCCTATCAGTAAGATATTTAGGAGCAGCTGGATTATTCAATAAACCAAAGAGAAGGGAAAGAACATGGGTATTTCTGCGTTTACGAATGTCAAGCCAATTAAGTGAGGCGCGAAAATTAGAAATATGATCAAACTTACGCAACCCATATATATATCTTATGCAAATGTTTAGAAGTCGGTTAAGTTTGTTAAGTAGGTATTCATCTAAATCTGGATAGCAGATATCAGCATAATCAAGTATGGGAAGCAACAAAGAGTTTACGAGCGTAATTTTAGTGTTGATAGGAATAAAGTTTTGCAAACGCTTGAGAGAGTGCATGCTACCGAAAACCTTGCGACTAACTTCACTGACTTGTTTACTCCATGATAGAGTTTCATCAATCCAGAGTCCCAGGTTTTTGACATGTTTGCTGTAAGGGACAGCAATCCCGTCAAAAACAATGGGAGGCAGACTTTGACGATCCAACTTAGCCAACATCATGTGAGAGCCTATTATGATAGCCTGTGTTTTTGATGGATTGACTAATAATCCAAACCGACTAGCCCAATCGAGAGCAGTATCTAAGTCAATGTTCATGAGAGAGATAGCAGATATTACATCATCGAGTCGAAAGTGCCTAAACAACTGCAAGTCATCGGCGTACAAATGGAAGCGGGAAAGAAAGAGTCCAACAATGGAGTTAATAAAGACTGAGAATAAAAGAGGAGAAAGCACACCGCCTTGAGGCACACCATCAGTGATGTCACACCAAAGTGAAGTGACATTGTCCACCCGGACGCACTGCCGACGACCCCGAAGGTAAGAAGAAAACCAATCAAGTCCTGACTGTGAAATATTCAGAGAATGCAAGGTAGCAATGAGGATATCAGCATCAACTGTATTAAAGGCACTACTGAAATCTAGCAGAACCAGAAGAGTCAGCTGACGATCATCCATGGCAAAGCGAATATCATCTGTAATTTTGACAAGAGCTGTGGTTGTACTATGACATGGACGAAAGCCAGATTGGTATGGGCTTAAAAGATCATTAAGTGTTAAAAATTGTGTGAGTTGAGTGTGAGCAGCACGCTCCAGGACCTTGGAGAGAAATGGGAGAATAGATATGGGGCGGTAGTCTTTTAACTCAACAGGTGAGTAAGTTTTGGGGAGGGGAATGACATATGCTTGTTTCCAGGAAGCAGGAAAATTACCTGACGATAGAGAAAAATTAACTATGTGTGAGATTATGGGTAAAATATTATCCAATAGTGGGACAAGTAGTTGACGACTCATACCATCAGGACCTAATACACGTGAAATACACGTTTCAAGAAAGCAACCGTCAAAATTCTTCTAGAAACAAAACAACAATCCACGAAAAATCGTACCGTCTCTTTCTACCACTCAGCAATTCGCGGAAGCTGTCTCCCTCATGCGCGTGCGCCTAGCTACCACTACAGAGCCAATGGGAGAGGACCACGACGGCAGCCATCTTGTTGTTTGCCCGCCACGGCGCGAGTACATCTCGCCGCCACAGACCGCCGACCGCCGCGAGTAACGCGAGTCGCATTCCGGGGTCTCGCCGCTCTCGCCGCTTTCGGGCTGGCTCGATGGAGCACAATCGCACCCTCCGTCTCTTCGGCGCCCACCCCATGCTCCTTGGAGTGGGCTCCGCTAACGACTCGTCCTGTGGTGCGGTGCGTCCACCACTGAGGAGACGCCCAGCCGCTCGAGTTTCGCCGCGCGGGGGCAGGCGCCATTCGCAGCCCGAACACGTGCTCCAGGCGCGCCATCACCCCTGAGTCCGAGTAGGGTCCTCCATCGACTTACCCTGTGGTGAGGTGCGTCCCCAGCTGAGGGGACCCAACCGCTCGATCGTCGCAGCGCGGGGGGCAGGCGCCATTCGCCGCCCAACCACGTGCTCCAGACACCATCACCACTGGGTATAGTACCGAACCTTGTTTTTTGCCGGCTTTAGAGTCAGTACGCGTACACTTCTCACTATCATCGTTCGTAATAGGGGGCCCAATTAGGAACCTACTGTATTTCTTTACCTACCTGTATATTTGTGTTTATGCTAGTCCTAGAACATTGATTGTTGATTCTGTTTGTTTATATTTAATCATTCATAAGACATGGTGCATTAATTTAATTTATCTGCCTTTGATTTGGTTAGACAGAATTAGTACCCATCTTGTGACGTATGGTTAAAGACCCGGCCCCGCTCACCGACTGATATCCGCATGTCATTCACTTCTTAACCATACGTCAAAACGGGTGTCACGCACAGCGTTGAAATGTCCCTCTGACATCTCTCATAAGAAATAAATATTTAAATCCATACCATTACAACGGTGAAGGAGACATAATAATGATACCTGCTAATTCAATTGTTGTAGCATCTAGCAATGCTAAATACTTGATCGGTAACATCTGTTTGGCATTAGTCAACTGCCAGGGCCAAAATATCACCCTTCATGATATTTTGTAATATTAAAAAAAAAAGTATTAAAACAGTTCATTGATATCAATATCTTTTAACCAATACTTTTATTTTTTTGCAAAAGAAAAGTCCACTGAATGTTAGCTTACTAATGCAACGGAAATCAGTGCTAGTATAATTCGTACATTTGTTAAGATAGATAAATTTGATACGAATAATAGGGTTTTGCAATCGGACTTATTTCAAACGTAACTTAAAATGCCTACAAATCGTATTTAATCTAGTATAGTTCAGCCCCGAAAGTACTTAAAATCGATTAAACTCAAACTCCTCGACACATTGATAGTTGCCGAAGCTTGGTATCTGTTCTAGTTTACGACTGAAACTGTTCAAAAACTGAATGTTATTTATGATCGGTGCCCACGGCAACGACACTAGAAACAGAACCAAATATACTTGTATCTGAATTGGATCTGAAAACAAATGCATCAGTTAAATCAAACTTTATTTTATTCATTTCATTCGATTTTATTTGATTTTTATTTTTAGATAGACGAGAATATACCTACTCGTTATAGTCTAATGTGCAATATAACCTGCAATTCATTTATCCGCACGAAATAAGTGATTACCTGTTTTAGGCACATGCAACCGATAAGCTTTCGTTTTATATTTTAGGTGTGATTTTTCAATAGTGTGATAAACAGCCAGATAACTTTTCAGATTTATTTACGTTTATGCTTATGCATCCGATAAAGTAAGTTCATATAATTATTAGTAAATTCAATTCAGATAATTATGATAGAAGATATAATTCTCCGGCAATGACTATCGGTCTTTTGACGGACGTGAATTTGTACTCTCAGTCCAATAAGTACTATCTGAGGATTGAAAAATCGGCCCTTCTTAATAGGCACTTTCTCAATGGTAATATTGCTCCTCTTTGGTTATGTTGAGTGACTTCGCACTTAACCAATTTTACTTTTGCTGTGGAATGGCCAATACATAATGTTGTATAGTGTTGTTTTATGGATAAAATGATGTTTTTTTGGATTTGAGTCCCGGGCTGAAAATCTGTTGTTCATCAGTACTGGAGCGGTTTGTTATTGTACATATATGTGTGAGGAACAGGAAGATTTCTGTCACCTAAAAGTCCTCAAATGATCAAGGCATAGAACAACTTTATTACCTTAAGGCAAACCATTTAACGTCACATATTTTTTTATATTTTTTACTATTTGCAGTTTCTTTATGCGAGATATTTTCTCCTCGAATGTCGACTGGATTACTTTATAGCTGGCCGATCAAATCGTCAGGCGCAATATGTGGCGTTATCTACTTGTTTGTTAATCGAGTAACATATTGTAAAAGAAAATAACGAGACGCTGGCAGAAATAAGATGCCCATTTAAATAAGAAGTCGAAGTCTCAGTGAGGAAACCATCCCAAACTATAACAACAACAAAAACAATCATATCTGATTAGGAATGAGTTCCAAGTTTATCTGAGCTTTGAGAATGTGACGTACACCGCTTTCGCCGTAAGACATTGTATAAACTGATTCGCTCACGAATTTCTCATTCATGCCAAAGTTTCTAGACCTGCCAAGTAATCAACTGTTCGCCACGCCTTTGTGGCACCGTGTATCTCGAGGCGCCGCTGTATTGCTTTGTTTTCGGATCTCCTTGTACGTAAACAGGATGATTAGAACAGGTGAATGTAATTGAAAATGGTTTTTGATCTGATAAAACACTTGTGGCAAAGGACATTTTTTTTATTTTCATTAAATTTTAGTATGTACGGCTTAATTTTTGTATGTTTTATTTAACCACCTAACAAAATTTTGAATGCAGGTGTAATTCCGATGACAATGCAATATGATGGTACCGTTTAGATGTTCTGCTGCCGTTTAGTAGTTCCATGATAAAACTCTTTTGAGTTCGGGCTTTTTGGACTTGTGTCAATGAGTACTCTACAGGTCTATTCCTGGCATTCAATAATCAGGAATCAGGAATCCTGAGTCTAGAAAACCGCTTTTATAGCTATTTTCAAAGTGACTTTTTCGACGGAAAACCTTCATTAATTAAAAAACTATGCTCCGGAATATTTTTGTCAAGAAAATCGCTTTGAAAACCGCTATAAAAGCGAGTTTTATTCGTAAAGATTTGTTCTATCTGGTACCTACCTGATCGTTAAATGATAGCTAGGGCTTGATGATGGAGCAAGTTACTCTGAAAGGTAGTTGGGAGCCCCTTTAAGTTTGAGCTCATTAAACTGTCTTGCTGAGTACTCGGTTGCATCAATGCTCTGATGATAGAGCCCTGAGGTGGTCTCAGATACTCGATAACTTCATTTTGAAACATCTTGAAGTCAAGACCAATCCCATATTTTATTTTTTTCGGAGAAGTTTTGTCCTACATTGTATCCAGCCAATAAAAACAAGTTCAGACATAGGTAATTAAGGAAGCCCGATGGAATAATTGGTAAAATATGCAAAATTGAGCCCTTCGATTGTTTTTCGATGTGTGATTTCATCATATATATTAAACCCATAAAATTAACAATGTGCACTCAAGAAGTGGAATATAAGCAATAACTGGTAGCTTCTGGAGCATATATGATTATCATTGTTAATTAAGTCATATAAATCTAAAATTTGTTTAATGAATTTTGAAGAACGAGTATACGGATGCATACGGCTGGAAAGCCACAAGAGGTTTACTTCGCGTACCTCACCGCGCCACTGCAATCACCGCCTCTTTCCAAGTACTTATACCACCGACGACATAATTCCAGTAGCACCTTACGGTCGGGTTTGTTTTGCACATGTGGCGTGCCCCTTCCCCCGCCGCCGACCGGTCTTCAGGCGGGGCGATCCCCACATCCCGCTTCACCACCGCGCGATGCGAGCGCTTTGAAGCAATCGCTCTGCGAAGTGCTACTGGACATTTGAATGCGACCGTACGTTTGCCCGTGCGTGAGACGAACACAACACAGACTGTCTTATTGTCCTGCGCCGTTAGACACGCGGCTAAGAGGCTCCCTGTTGGCTTGCCTGACTTACTGCTGCCAGCACGCCCGTCCGCTGTCAGTTATCATTATTGTCTTGGTGTGCATCAGACCGCCACTGCATTTTTTAGTCTCTTTTAAATAGTAACTATATTTTGAAATACCACGTGACAAATTGAATACCCCCTCCCCCCTGTGGTATTTTGATAAATTCCTCCTCCAATTCCATCCCTCCTCGGTATGGGAACGCTCCCTAATGTATCCATTAAATATATACTATTATCAAGGAAGTTCACGCTGGAATTTTTTTAATATGTTTTCATATGAAACACCGATATGAATGGCTGTGCTGAAAACCAAGGGTACTCAGAAAAGCAAAAGCACCTAGCCTCGCGAAGCCATGCACAGTCTGTGGGGCACCATACCAGCGGATTTGTGGTCTATCGCTGAGCTACCGAGCTTGTTGAAATTAAACTTGAATACTCTGAATGATTACTTCTTCCAATTATTACATTTATATTTAAATTGTCTATATTATTACTTGTTCTTCTATTTTCCCCGATTCTGATGGTAACGTTCATTACCTCTGCTAATGACCAAGTCACTTAATTCAGTAATATCAAACTCATCTTCAGGAACATCTTAGGGAAAACGCACTTTATAAAGGTTTCCAGTGCTTTATGAAGGTTATGTAAAATATTGCCCTTTTATTTCATGGCAGTATTCTCATTCAGAGAAATAACATGGTTTTACCAAAAATCATCAGTCTCAATGAAATACGGTTTATTCCAGTCCCATAATTTATTCCAACAATTTCATGCTTGATAAAAACATGGTAAATTCATTATTATGAATTCAACTGATATCAGACAACATTAGAAAAATAAGCTAAAGACTATCGTAAAACGCATTGCTGTTATCGTAATGGAATACATTGTAGTAAATAGGTAGAAATAAAATATACAAGTGAATAAATAAACTAAAATACAGGGGTGTAATTGCATCCTTGAACGGAGTTAATTTGTGTAAAATATTTTTACTCGGAAATTTCGGAGTACGGAGATAGTAAGTTTGCCAACGAAACGGTCCGGTCTGAACCTAACATGACTAAACTGGACGAAGCTGTTGTGATGACTGTTTTATATTTAACAACTCCAAGACTAGTCGCTTGCGTAATATGCAACATTGGAGTCTCAGAACAGAAAAAGCTTAGAGAGCAATGCTTTGTCATTTGTACCCCAATCGTTGTTTCTCTCCAAATACTTGACCACTACTTGACCTTGATCAATTGTAAGGTTGAACTATAAGCTGTAAGGCTTTGCAGTACTAATTTCTATTTTGTTCTGAGATTAGTTTGTTTTTAAGGATGTAAAGTAAAGGGAGACAATTACTCCCTTAATTTGAATACAAATTATTTACAGAAAAATCTCTAATCATAATTAAAAAAGTAATACCAAGAAACATGATAATATTTTTAACACGACAAGTGAGAATTGTCTTTCAACGGGCTCATTTATGTACAAAATATTCACACAATCAATCAAAGATCAAAAATAAATTGACATGTATGAATATCTTGCTATTAAACATTAGAAATAACTACACAATAACTTTTGAAATCAAAATTTAATTTGGCACAAGAAATTGTCTCACAATTTAATAATTCATGGATTCACTCCGCCACATTTCAAAATCTACTATGATCTAAGTTTATTTTTATCTACTTATAGTTAAAAGTACTTGCGCTAACTGTTCAGTGTTTACACAGCCAGAAATCTAAGTTTACATTTCACCATAATCTCTTTTTTAATATTTTTAATCTTATCAAGGTGTCATTGTAATCGATATCGATTATTATATTGGTCGCATCTAATGACGGTCAAACCTTAAGGATTTTGGAATTTCAGTGTTTTTTGGCTTACTTACGATATCATTACAATTTTCGTAATGATGGAAAGTAATCATAGTAATCATGGCCAGTAAAATAAATAAAATAAACGTGATTACCAGGATCGTACCTGGATGTAAATAAATCACCAATGTTCACTAGCTCCTTAGCTCAGCTAGTAACGTTGCTTACTCCATCCTTTGAATCACAGTTTCTAATATTAAAATTAATGCATAGATTTATCATCTGCATGAGTGACAATAATTACTTTAATTAAATCACTCTCCATTATTATTAGAACTTGGTTCCACATTAGTCCCGTTTGCCGTATTAGTTATTTCTAACACATTGGAATTGATCTCTTTTACACAAACGTTTTCAGAATCGTTACCATTACCTACTTCACTAAACGAACAATTTACACTTAAACTTTCTATCTTACTATCATCCGTGACTTCATTGTCCTCTATATAATTATCATGTTTATCGTTATTAGTGTCATTATCTGTAACTGGGTCTCCACTGGATTTGTCTTCCGAGCTCGCTCTTTCTAATACAATTTCTACACTGGGTCTATATCCATCGCGAGTATCGTTGAGCGTAGCATCATTGGTTGTAATCTTGAGGGTGACTTCATGCCTTTCGGGAGGTCTCATCGTGGAAAGAGTATAGGAGAGGAAAGGGTTCTGGAGACTGCTGTATCCGGGGAGGAGTTTCGGCTGTAAGGGTAGCATGAGATCGAGCGCACCGGTGGTGGCGGGGCGCGGTTGTAGCGGTGGCATCGTCAAGAGCGGCGGCTGCAGCGACGCCAGCGAGATCGTCGCGGATTGCGCCAACACGTTCGGGTTTTCGACTGCAACCGATAAAAGTGCAGGTTAAGCCTTGAAAGTTCGGTGTGAGATAATGTACAATCAAATCATAGCGTATTAAAGAGATTGATAATCTTATGTATTTAATGGATACGACATTACCGGTATCTCATTGATTTGAGTTTCAGCGACATCTTCATTTCAAGCATTGTAATCAGATTTTGAAAATAATATGAAAACGTTTTTGGTCCTGATATTTGTCGGAAGCCGGATTCGAACCTGCGATCTTTGGATTACATGCCCGCTGCTCTCACCAACTGAGTTATCCCTGGCTGATATAATTATGTCAGCCAACGAATTCCTTGATTGTATTCGAATCGACACAATTTTTCCCCCTATTTTCACTAGATGGCGCTGCTGATTTTGCATATTGATCCTACGCTACAGCAAGAGCAGTGGGCATGTAATTAGAAGGTCGCAGGTTCGAACCCTGCTTCCGACGAATATCACGACCAAAAACTTTTTCAGATTATTTTCAAAAAGTATCAAAGAGATGTTCGAAACCATGCAAAATCGTTTTGAACCTAACGCGTTGAATTAAGTTAAAGAAAACGCGAGATCATTATTAAAAAATGCCGAAATAGGTCTCCACTAAAATAATAAGAAGTAACATTAAATTACGACGCCATATCAAGGATAAAATTTTTATGCGAGCAGGATTTTATCCTTGATATGGCGTCAAGATGCATCCTCATCTTGATGATGCATCTTGACGTCAATATGCATCCTTAGTATTATATACGCACGCATTTCTGCTCTAAAAGGTGCAAATAAGGTATTTCATGCAATATTAATTGCATTTATGGAATTGACCAGCTAAGGACCTAGTTCGCTCCTTGAACTCGATACAGTGCCGTGGATTACGACTCCTTGACAATCCCGAAAAGTCCCAGAATTTGGGGAACCTCCAAGTCCGAAGGAATATAAAGGCGTTTTCTGTGATTTGTCGCCTGTACCAAGGAGAATGCTCTTTGAAGCTTAATAATGCATCCCTCCGTCCCATTTCGGTTTTCTCTCAACGCAACACCCAGGAAACGCACACCTTCGAGATCCTGTAAAAACTTTATCTATTAGAATGCACTCCTTCTCGGGGTATTTCTCCCAAAGTGCAACCTCGGGTCATTCAAACATAATTTGAAGAACCACCCAGGTGGACGGAATGATTTTCGCAGCCCCTGAGAAATTTAGAAAGCCCATGGTCGTCGGGCGCCTCTTAGGCACAGTAGATATATAGCTGTGCGACCGGGGTCACAGCAGTAGCTCAACTCAGGCGATTTTTGAGATAAATACCTTCCCTCCGCCGAGTGTGTCGGGGTTGTCACTTAAACATTGGCGAAGCACTGCCGTTTCTGTTACTTTTAAAAATATGATTTCGAAGGACCATTCGCGACAGTTTCGAGACCGCGAAACCAGCTTAGAGCCGATACAAGCGAAATGTCCCCGTACAGGTGCACGAAATCGCCACTTTGTATGGAGTTGAGCTACTGGATGTATTTAGCACTCTGTGTGGAGTTGAGCTACTCGTTGTAATCCTCCTGCAGCGGGAGCACAAATGAAAGTGGGCACTTGTCGAGCTAGAGGGATAAGAAATTTTGTCGAGGATTTTTATCCACTGTGATATCACAAATGGGGAGCTCGATTAATTTATCGAGATCGAGTGTTAACTCGATAGAGATTGGCAACACCCACCGTTTTGTCCACAAGAACTGTCACTTTAAACCTCCCGACCCTGGCTGTGTTCGCGCAGACTGCTCCATGATATTCAGTGCAAGGAGCAAGAAATAGCGTTTTACAGAATAGCGGCGAACAAAAATCCCTTTCCTACAAATCGCCTAAACCTAAGTTATTTCGAATTGAATTTCGTATAGATGCAGTTTATCTAATGTCAATGTGACGTTAATCTCTGCACTTTTTTCGTTTTCCCGTTCAGCTGGAGCGTTGCTCTAAGCCGTTCCGCCTGATTACTTCCTATCACGGAAAGTAAAGGATGGAATGGAAACATCTTGGCCCAAACAAACCCATCTTTCGCTCTTATTACAGCTTTTCCCATGTCTTTGAGCCATAAAAACGTTAAGAAACGCCTGTGCCATCGCCACTACATACGCAGATATTCGTAACACGAACAAACACCTCCTTCTAGGATTTAACACACCCTCCCGGTGGTGGTGACAAAATTATCCTCAACAAACGTCAAATTAGTAGGATTAAATTTATTTGTGCTTCCACAAATGGACAAAATTTATTCTTTGTCGAGATTTGTCTATGGTGTAGGTTTATTTTGACAACCTCCACTCGACATAACATTGTTTATGCTATCAGTTGGCGACAAGTGTCCCGCACACAAGATAAAGCCTATGTACGTAAGTTTGTCGGCCAGATAAAATTATTCGTGCTCCCGCTGCTGGCTGTGTTCGCGCAGACTGCTCCATGATATTCAGTGCAAGGAGCAAGAAATAGCGTTTTACAGAATAGCGGCGAACAAAATGCCATTTCCTACAAATCGCCTACACCTATGTTATTTCGAATTGAATTTCATATAGATGCACAATTAAGTACGTTTTTGATGAATTTAGATAAAAATTGATTGGTTAAGCGCATTTGCCTTGTGAGATTAGAAGGATTGTAGTTTATCTAATGTCAATGTGACGTTCATCTCTGCACTTTTTTTCGTTTTCCCGTTCAGCTGGAGCGTTGCTCTAAGCCGTTCCGCCTCATTACTTCCTATAACGGAAAGTAAAGGATGGAATGGAAACATCTTTGCCCAAACAAACCCATCCATCTTTCGCTCTTATTACCGCTTTTCCCAAGTCTTTGAACCATGAAAACGTTAAGAAACGCCTGTGCCATCGCCACTACATACGCACATATTCGTAACACGAACAAACACCTCCTTCTAGGATTTAACACACCCTCCCGGTGGTGGTGACAAAATTATCCTCAACAAACGTCAAATTAGTAGGATTCAATTTATTTGTGTTTCCACAAATGGACAAAATGTATTCTTTGTCGAGATTTGTCTATGGTGTGGGTTTATTTTGACAACCTCCACTCGACATAACATTGTTTATGTCGAGTGTTGGCGACAAGTGTCCCGCACACAAGATAAAGCCTATGTACGTAAGTTTGTCGGCCAGATAAAATTATTTGTGCTCCCGCTGCTGGATGTATTCGGTGTCTTAGTTGAGGGCTTGGTGTACGCCTTATACCGCGATTGACATGAAAACGTTACCTATGGCAGCACGAGCCTGCAGGGGCTGCGGGGTCACAGCGGGGAGAGCGGGCCGGGATACCGGCGGCGGCGGCTGCAACGCTAAGCTCAGCACGTTCATGCCATTCAAACCTGCAACCAGCAACACAGATTATTTAACGCAAAAAGACAATTTGTTTCCAATGTTTATTAGGCATCTTTTATGTAGCCATATTTTTCAATCTAAAAGATGTATTAAAACAATTTAAAAGTACAGACATAGATTTCTACAATATATTTTAGAATTCAAAATTTCAAAAACCTAGTAAAACATTAAGAGCATGGAAGCCGTTATCGCCCGTAGCATGGGAAATTGATAGGGTGACGACTCTCTTAAGAACGGCTCATAAGCTATGCTCCCCATGCAAACGTAGTTTACTAATCATTTAAAATCCGCTGCTCCAATTTTACTGATATTTAATATCTAATATCAGACAACAAATATCTTTGTCTGCACGCTTTTGTTTTTTTGAAAAATTCAAACCGAATGAAATGAAAGCAAAAAGAAAATCTTCATACGAATTTGGTTTTGTCTGTGGTTTAACCCAGAATACATTTACCGAAAAAACAATACACTACGTAAAAATAATAAACTACGTTTTTGTGGAAGGCGAAATTTTCTGATGCTTAAGGGCCCACCTTAAGATCTCAATACACGTGTGTCAACACTACAAGCCTACTCAAGTAACAAAGCCAGCTGCGACAGCCGGAGTACCCCGATTCTTTACGGCGGTGGCGTCAATGCTCGCGCCCTCTCAACACACTTGTTGCTCGCCGACGTACGTAAGACAAAGAACAGCGAAGAAACGACCTGTGGAAAGTTGAGAAGAAAATTCGCTAGCGCTTTAATGTGTTTGAAAAGTTCGGTTTTACTCATTCCGTTCAAATTAATGTCAATTTGCAGGTCATTAGAAAATTAAATAAATGTTTGGCTCATGATGACCAAAGATAAATAAATGATAACCAATAACACACAACTGACAATAACAAGTACGTTTATTTCGGTTTTTTGTAGAATTAGCCTAGGATGTAATTATTTAAAACCATAATCAGACCTCACTAACTCTTACACCAAGCACTGATTAGCGTAATCCGTTCATTAAAGGGCCTTACTTACCATCTTGCAATCGATTCCAGTCCAAGAAAATCAGATCAATCAATCAAAAACTTTAGCAATAGAGACCCTTTAATTGTCAATTAAAATAAACCAAAAGACTTGGTGAAAGAACATTAATTGACTTAAGACTATGCATCACGAACAGAAACTCGAATGAATTGATTAATTTAATTTTAATGATATGCCTAGTACCAAAATATTCATTTTACCTTATGTACCATAAAATTAATAGAAAAGCACTTTCTCTAATGTTAAGAACCAATTTAGCCCCGGTTGCACGAAGAGACGGCTGAGTTGATCAATGTTCAAACACGTCACTTTTAGTGCACCGCATGGAGTGCCTTCCATAGTGTCCATAGAAAGTGACCTGTTTGATCATACTTTGACGATGATTTTGATTTTTTGTCCTTTCGTGCACTCGGCCCTTAATCGTGCAGAATGAACTATGAACCCGAATAAGCAGTGGATTGACGAAATAAGGACGGGATTATCCGCAGACCTGAGTGGGACACGGTGATAGAAGAGATAATTGAAGCAGTATTTTAGATAAGTTGGAGATTTGGGATAATTCAGGATTGAGTAAGGAAGGGAGAGAACATGCCTATTACGTATCTGGCGAATAGCCATTCGAGTTTCGCGCGATAGCTGAATGGATATTATTATGATCGTACTTTCTCAAACCAAAAATAAAGCGAATTCCATTACTAAACTAGCGTACAAGTTTTCCCAGAATCTCCTCGTTCAGGTAAGATTACAAATATCACCATGTTCTAATATCGCATAAATTTGCGACTAAACCAACTTTATTTTAGTTTCGTTTGGTGTGAGCCGATTAAGTCGCCAGAGAGTGTGTATGGCTCCATTTTGCATGCCCACAAATATATTGTGATAAAGGTTTTTTCTCGTTCCATAAGAATTTGGTAATATTTAAAATCTGAAATTATAAACTTATTTGTTTCGTAACGTACCGTTGTAACAATTAGTTCGTGCTAATTTGAACTAAGAAAGCAAACATTTACGACCAAGTACTTAATTGTAAAATATATGAATACAATCAAGGAGAAAAAACCTTTTCTCGTCTAGGTTATTTTCTCGTTGAATACAATAGTTCTATAGCATAGCTAGGATCAATTAAAAGTCAATAATTGCCTTCGAAATCCTAAGACCATTGATAAAAGGTTTCATCCACTTAATTTTGCACTTCAAATGAATCGCTAAATTAATTTAACCGTTTACCATTAAGGGCGTGACAAGAGCCAATTGGATTCAGTTTGAAAAGGGAAATTTTTAATTCTCAGATGATTTCATTTATAAAATTAGCCAAATATGCATAACAACGTTTAAAAAAAAGTGCACGGAGGCCACGTGCGATATAAGTGAAACTTCTTGGTCATCATGTTTAGATATGTAGATGTAAATTATTTAATGTAATTATTGAGAATAGATAGGATGCGGGAAGTCAACAAGCATAGGAATCGTCACGAGAAATCCGTGGCACCACTACTTCTACCTCTCCCCTGTCGTCACCGCAGCCGAGCGTTGTAACTAGCATATTGTATGCCATGCATGAACCCATCCATGCATATCCCTTCTTCCCCCGTTTCTTGCCCGCCATCTTCCTTTTAACCACTATTGGATCCGTTAGAGTGGAAACGCTGCTACGTTACTCGAACCCAACTATTTCCAGCGATCTGAATTTTTTTTTAACGCTGGAACATTTTGGACGCGACATCAAAAAATACTTCAAAGTTGGCTAAGCAAATCAAGGAATAATAGCATCAGCTATTAACGGTTACAGGTTTTAAATATAGCTAGAAAATAATGTCATCTTTTTAAATTAAAAGAAATAAAAAATAATGCGGCTTAACTTATGCCCTTACAGAAGTAAACGAAATAAGCTGTTGTCAATCCTTAATGTTCGCCTCGGGCCTCGTTCCTTTGTTGTGCCGCGACAGAGTAAATAAGTACCTAATCGAAGAACGGATACACTTTCACGTTCGTTCGGACGCGACGTTTGACGCACACCCTGCGATTTGTCTCAAGAAAGACGCGCCGAAACGTATTGGACGGCCTATACTCTCAGAATATCTCCACAAAGGTGCGAAAAGAACTTTGAATTGGGAAAATTAATGGAGCAAGGATGCCGAGGAGCAGGTGTAAATCGCTTCTCGAAAGAACGCATTGTTGCTTTTGACAACGTCCCAGAGTAAGAATAATAATTATGCTCATGCACATTTTTGCCCGCTTATCCTGATAGTTGGAAAAGACAGAGACCATTTTTACAAATCTTAATATAGTCATTTACTAATATGTTGGTATTACATATATGGCATGTCAACGGGAAATACATATTCTAAGATTCCAATTAGTATTCCGTTTATTCCTTGCTGATATGAATTTCGGATATTAAGTATTACCTTGTAGCATAGATAAATGATAGTTAGGAAAGATTGCTAACGTCATATAAGTGTTGAAAAGGGATAATAAAAGTCAACAGATGGCGTTGCAATTTACATTTGAGAATACATTAACTACAAACCAATGAATATATCAATGATTTTTTTTTATTTACAATGATATTTAAAAAGGCATAAAAGACCACATGGATAATTATAGGCCTATTTGTATCCTCCCAGTGATATCAAAAGTAATCGAAATGGCAATTTTCGAAAGACTAATGTTTTATTTTGAAAACAATAAACTTCTATCACAATCACAGTTTGGGTTTAGAGCAGGTAAGTCAACGTCCATGGCTATATATAAATTCGTCAGTGATATGTGGAAAACTCTGGATAAACGTCACAAAGGCGCTGGTATTTTCTGTGACTTGTCGAAGGCATTCGACTGCGTTCGACATGATGTTTTGCTCGGTAAACTTAAATGCTATGGGGTTACAAACGCACCATTAGAAATAATAAAATCATATTTAAGCGAGAGATCTCAGTTTGTGCAAACAAATGGGAGTAATTCTACGACCAGCGAACAAAATATTGGAGTACCGCAAGGATCTATTCTTGGACCACTATTGTTTCTAATATATATAAATGATTTCACCTTTAACTTAATGGACACATGCACACCAACACTGTACGCTGATGATTCTAATCTCGCAATCACGGCTCCTACAAATGAAATTCTTAGTCACAAACTTAAGGTTACCTTGGACAAAGCGAAATCATGGTTCGAAATGAATGGTATAAGCTTGAATAACAATAAGACGGTAATAATGCAATTCCATTCCTCTAACAGACAAAATATTGGTATTACAGAAATCTCTGACCTATGCAGTGACACAAATACAAAATTTCTAGGAGCAGTGATGGACAAACTTTTAACCTGGAACAACCACATCGAGATTCTCTGCAAAAAACTATCATCAGCAATATTTGCTCTAAAAATATTACGGGATGTCACTGATTACGCCGCACAAAGAGTCGCATACTTCTCATATTTTCATGCGATAATGAGCTATGCCTTACTTGTTTGGGGAAATAGCACCAAAGCAAATAAAGTATTTATTTTACAAAAACGAGCTATTCGTACAATGTTTCGTCTTCAATTCAGAACCTCCTGTCGTGCTTACTTCAGACAGGCAAAAATTTTGACGCTGCCTGCACAATATATATTAGAATGTCTCTTATATGTCCACAAAAATCGTGAAAGCTTTTCTACACATGAAATGGTTCACAAATATCCAACTCGGTTAAGACATAATCTCATCTTGCCGCATACACATCTGTCCCGAGTTAAGAAACAGGCTGACCATTTAAAAATAAAATTATACAATCACTTACCTGGCTATTTAACTGTTCTACCAGTGTGTCAATTTAAAAACAGCGTGAAGACTATCCTAATTGAAAATGTATTTTATTCCATTGATGACTTTTTAACTTATGAATTTAAATAACTTACTAATGATGAATTTACTGTAATTATCTCACTGCCTATTATTTTACATTTTGTTTTTATTATTATTTATTTTTTCATGTATGGACTACTGCAGTTAATTTTAAATTTTGGCAACTGTAAAGGCTTCTGTGACTGTATCTAATTTACTGTGTACTTGTTTATTGGAAATTGTGAAATTTACATGTTTGGACATATTCTATAGTATTCATTGTATACAATTATGTATTGTACACTTGTAAAATGCTCAATTGAATAAAGAATTTGAAATATGAAATATGAAACATTAATTAATTTATAGTTAAAATTTAACGTTTTCATAATGCCTGGCTAGGCAAAATTTGGAATTAAGCTTAGTTTAATAACGGTGTAACTATGTAGTTCTGGCAGTGACGGCAGATGGCTTTGGTTAGAATAGGTTACCAGCGAAAATAAGAAGTATTTAGCGAGTTTTGTACATTGTATGACTTACTATCCTACCTACTATCCTTTGTCTATGAGTTTGAATATTTGATTTGATATATATTCTCTTTGATTTTGAGCGTAGAGACTGCAGCGGATGATGGAATTGGAAGAAGCCTGGCCACGAAAGATGTGATTGCTGGTTCTAGTCTAACCTTGTGCTCATAAAGTATTCCTTAATCAGTTATCTTCCTTTATTTCATGCTTCACGATTCCATATTCATATCATATTCATTTAAAAACAAAAGCTCAGTAATAACAAGTTTATTGTGCTCATGTGTAATTATGTACATCTTCTATTTCTTCATCGATAAAGACCAAAAGATCCTATGCTAAATTATGTACAGGATTTTAAGTACAACCCGTATCAGTGGTCACTTGAATACGCACACAACTCTAGCAGCTTACTTTTATCTAGAAAATTACCTTTTAATTTATTTATCTTAAAAAATACATAATTATTTATTACCTTATACTCATTATTATTATTATTATTTAAGCCTTTTTAGCACACATATTCCAATTTTATTTATTTATTTATTTAATTATTTATTTTTTGACCTAAAGTTATCTTATATAGCTCTAGTGCCACCCACTGCAGGGCTTAGGCCTCTCTCAACCTTAGAGGTTTTGAGGTTGTGGTCATTTTCCTCCCTGGGTGACCAACCGTAACTGGGAGTAGATACTTGTAGTATCATTTGATATCAGTTACACTGACTGACACATGACTTTAACTATAGCAATATTGTACAAAAAGGTAATCATGGTGAGTCCCGAAAACAATTTACAATATTAATATTAAGCACACAGTTATACAAATACACAATACAGAAATCAAATATAAACGCAATACATTATCTCTGTGTTTTTTTTTTGTTTTTTTTTTGTCTTTATTATTTTTTAATTTTTTATAGCCTATATTTATATTTTTTTAGCCTCTTTTCTCCTTATTCGCTTTTTTTTTTCCATTTTTTTTTCTTTTTTTTTTCTTTTTTCCACATCAGTTTCTATATTTTCATGCTATCTTAATTCTAGAAGATTCGTATTATACGTGAAAATGTTTCTGTTTCTAAGTCTATTTATATATAAAAAAAAATGTCTTAACCATTCACTCACTCTTTATGCTCTCACTTCATATTAACAAATAAACTTTTCACTTTTCACTTAATTTCCTAGAAGTTTTTACTATAACACTCGGACAGGTACCTAAACTAAACGACACTGAGCACGATATTCACTTTGTCTCGCCACTGCTGCCGGTCTCGCGCTACGCGCCACCACTGTGGGCAGGCTGCGCGCAGTTCGTCGCTCCATCGCATCAGTGGTCGTCCCACTCTTCTTGAACCATCACGAGGTATCCAGTGCGTGGTAACTTTGCTCCATCTTTCATCGGTTCTTCTCATTAGATGTCCCGCCCATTCCCATATTAACCTTTTCGCCGTCTCTATTACATCTTTTACTCCTGTTTTTTTTTCTGATTTCTTCGTTCCTTATTTTCATCCATCTCGTCGTTCCCAGCATACTCCTCTCCATGGCCCGCTGACATACTTTTAATTTATGGGCCAACCTGTCTGTCAACGCCCATGTCTGTGATCCGTACGTAAGCACCGGTAATATGCCTGTGTTGTATATTTTTGTTTTTGCGGTAATCGGTAGATCACTTTTAAATATGCATTTTAGTGCCCAATATTTTTTCCAAGCGTTGCTACACCTTCGCTCGACTTCTTTTTCCAATCTATTTTTGAATGATTGTAATTGGCCAAGGTAAATGTAGTCATAAACATATTCTAATGCTTGGCATTCAATGACTATGGGTATTTTTCTACTATTTGTCATTACCTTAGTTTTTGAAAAATTTAATTCTAGCCCCGCTATTCTGATTGTTTCTCGTAAACTTTTAACCATCTTTTGAAGGTCTTCGGGAGATTCGGAGAACAACACTATGTCATCAGCAAATCTAAGCGCGGCCAGTTGCACTCCACCTATATTCACTCCGTACATGTCCCAGTTGAGTAGTCTGAAAATGTCTTCCAGTAGACAGTTAAAGAGGATTGGGGACAAAGGATCTCCTTGCTTTACTCCCTTCTCTATTTGGAAGTTTGGCCCGTCCGTGTCTAATTGTACGTTAGCAGTGCTGTTGTCATATATGTATTTTATTATCATAAGGTATGTTTTTTGTAGACCTTGATTGGTTAGTGCATTCATTAGGAAAGTATGTTCTATTGAATCAAATGCTTTTGCAAAATCTATAAAACACATGTACAGATCTTTATTGTATTCTATGTATTTCTCCATTATCATATTTAATGTATGCAGATGGTCTACCGTTGAAAAAAAAACTATATACTCATTACTTACCCTTAAATATTTCCCCCAAGTCTCGTAACCAAAATGTATGGAGATTTTTTTTAGATGGAACATTTAGGAAAATTATTTTTCTTTGTTGTGGATGGATATTCGTTAAGGGACTAAAATACGTATTATCCCAATTAATATACGTAAAACGTGGCAGTCATCGCTTGTTAAAATCTTATAGCCTGAATCTATTATATTTTTTATTTCCAAAAGTTTGATATTTAAGTTATGTTATTTTTGTGCACACACACACACACCCTCAAAATACAGGAAACAAATATTGAAACCAACATAAAATCTAAGTGCTTTGTTTTGAAATTGGCTAACGTGTATTGAGATGATAATAATATTAAAAAAATCACATAAACATGTACCATTTCTTTCTTTAGTGATATTTTGTTACATTTGATGCATGACACTGCCTCTTGCAATAGTGACTGTGATGCAGGTGCATGTACTAAATATAACTGAATACAAAATTTCACTGATGATGGCGTTAAAATAAGACACAGTAAAATGTTTATTTGTATTTGAAGATGTCCGAAAGCTTTCTCTTCTCAAAACATTTTGATTCCCAAATGCACACAATAGAGGGCAGATAAGTAGCATTAGTAGCCCAGTTACAAACACTTTATGATAATGTATTTATCCAACTATGTTCAACCTTTCTAACTGACCGGAACTAGTCTGGCAGCTTGTGACAGGCAACATTATGTCGGACGCGGCGCCGTAATGGGCTTAGCCAGTTGGCAGTGTTTGCCTTGCCACTGCCGTAAGATACATTTCCTGTAAGAAACACGTAAACGATGGATATGCCAGCACTGAACACCCTACAGACGAGCTTTTCTATCTGCATGCATGGATAAAATTATTTACGGTTTTAAGAGTTTCATATTTACATGGTTAAGAGAATCGTTATCCTACTAATCCCTCAAACTCAGTTTCAGTTTCAGTTTCTTTATTTCCTCCATTAGATGTATATTACACACTCGGATTCGTCATTTTTTTCCTGTCGGTTCGATTACTTCTGGCGAAGAAGAGCCGACAAGAAACTTCGTCAGGTTGGTCATTGTATTATTATTTTTTCCAGTGATACTTACAAACTAGTTTATACTTACAAACTACTGGCGATAACTGTAACCATGCTTTTAATGTTTTACTAGGATTTTTAAATTTTGGATTCTAAAATATATGGTCGAAATCAACGTCGTTTTTTTAAAATACGTTTTAGATTGGCAAATATTCGCTAATTAACATTAGAAAAAAGTTTTTTTTAAGTTATTTTTGGTTCCTGTAAAATACAGATATTTACAATAAATAAAAAAAAACCGGCCATGGAATGAAGCCTTCTCAAGTGATATTTTTTTAAATTAAAATCTTACCACGTTTAGGGGTAGAGAAAAGTTAGGGCAAAAGTGTGCATTGACATTGTGAAGAATTAATTTCTGAAAATGTTCAAATCATAGATTTCCAAGACTTCACGACAGCCTTAAAGACCCTTAAAATAACTTAAACCGTACGTATATACATATCTTCGTTGAGATGGAAAATCCCTGTCACTTATAATGCGATTGTTGGTTTTAAATAGTGGCAAAATTTTACAAATACATCTATCAAAGGTTTCACAATTAAAAGATGAACTGCTTTTATTTTTAAGATTATATATGTGTTTATATTTTATGACGACCGAATTTCACAAAACATGTGGATGTATCTTGATGAGATTTGCTTTGAGTACAAACACGACGGGTCTAGGACTCGAGATAAATTAGGAAACACAGACTTGACAGTGCAGATTTAGGTAGACGCAGATTAAGGCAGGCAGTACGACCTGGTAAATGCTTTTGGCGGCAGCTGGACCATGAGTAAGGGCAAGTGTGGTTAATAAACAAGCACTTTTTAGTACTCATTATTGACCGAGTGAGGTGTCCCCGTTTCATTTTGGGAAAAAATAGTTTTGTATGTACGGCTGTCCGGCTGCCAAGCTGTACTCCTCGACAGGTCACATTTTTCAACCGACTGTCGTGAAATTTTGTGAGTAAGTTCGATAGTTATAAAGATTTTTTTGTCGATTAAGGTTTTGGATTTTTTCAAATTGGTGAATTCGTTTTTTGTTTTATGATAATACCCAAAGCGTTAGGTACTGAATACAGTTGGAAAAATAAAGAATCTTTAAAATCAATTTATTATTGGCGGAGTAATCGCGTAGCAAACATATAAAAAAACATACAGTTGAATTGAGAACCTCCTTTTTTGAAGTCGGTTAATAATAGGATTTTGTTTTGAGGAATGCGGTGAACATTTATTCAGTTTTAAGCTATGCAAAGACAGACTCGCGAGGTCTGCACCTCAGAGAGCCACTAGTTAGTACTCGTAATCGAAGAACGTGTTTAAAATTAAATGAGTATAACTTCTATAAACGAAAAAGTGTACTATTCGGTGTAATCGTAACATACGGCGCTCTATCATACCTGCCTACCCCTCTGAAAGAGCGGGTCGATTGTGCGTATGAAGATATACATCGTCTCATTCGACACATAAAGTTGACCCGCCCGTACATCTTCTCAAGCTGAGAGTTAACCCCTGTGATACAATTAGCAAACTTTGGGCCGAGTGTTGGCTCTGAGAAACCCCACTTAGTTTCCCACCGACGGTGAATTAATCCAATCATAAGTTAGTTAACATTTCAGTTTACTCGACTCTTTGGGAAGATGTACGTAAATCTGGGATTTGCATTTTTGCAACTGGAGCAAAATGTGCTCCAACTCATAAAGTAAGTTGCAGGATAAGACGTTTCTCGTATGTTTGCCACCATAGACTAACAACTCTTTGCGACAGTAAAATGTTTTAAAAGTTCTCTTCTAAGATGAGAATTTAACGTATTTAACCGTTTACTACTGTGTTAGCACCGGATTATATTTAGGTAGTTCCGTAAAAGCGTAAGTGAAAGGACATTTTATTATTTTTAAATATTTTATTTATTTATTTAATAGGTTTCAAGTATTTCATTATTCTTTTAGTCTTATAATTATACTAGCTGCGGTATCCGGCTCCGCTCGGGTAAGTGTCGGCTAAATTATTTCATGGATAAAAAGTAGCCCACATAACTGGTCCAAAATAGGGTCAAACTGGTCCAGGACAATGTATCCATCTACCAAATTTAATCAAGATCGTTAGTGTCGAAATAGCATGAATTAAAGAGAAACATCCAATGATTCCCATTTAGAGCTTGGTTGACATTTGGTGGCAATTTTAAAAAAAAGGCATGTGCCGCCAGAACCTTTCTGCACTTGCACTGCTACATTGCTTACCTGGAAAGTGAGTAACATGTAACCTAGGCCCATAGCCAGCCTCAACATCGAAAACAGTAACCCATCTCGAATCTGACTGCTCCCAGAGATGCTATACATTGATAAAATACGCACATAAATCGAGTAAGTGGTTCGCATGTTATAAGAATTTAACACCCCTCTGGTAGTGAAGCGTTATATTATGTAGCCTACAAGTTTTGAGTAGAATCAGGCTAGACGTAGATACGATCCTCATCTAAATCAAGTAATTGGTTCTCAAGGATTTTATTCTATTGGTCGCACCTCCGGCAATTTAGCGTGATGCCAAGTAGTCCTAAAGTTGCGGGAAATACCAAGCCGTATTTCGGTAAAATTAGTAAAAGTAAGCGCTATATTTCTTTAAGTACAATGCGTTTTTAACAAATCGCTAGTCGCCAAACGGACACAACTGTCAATGACGTCTGCCCTCACGCGTCTGCCTGCCCGTGTTCGGGAAGCGCACTCAGCGATGAGCGATTTCTCCCCCCCCCCCCCCCCCCCCACCGCCGCTTGTGAAGTTTCATTAAAATCCATTCAGTAGTTTATACGTGAAAGAGTAACAAACATCCATCCATCCATTATGACAAACTTTCCCCTTTATAATATTAGTAGAATTTTTCTGAGGCTCCCATTATTAAAATGTTCTAAATAAAAACTATCTAATATCTCTAAATTAAAGCACACTACACAACACGTGTAGTTAGTGGAGTTAGTACACTGTCATGTTACGTAGATTATTATTCAATTTCAATAGGTAAACAAATGGTATGTATTTTTTTGGGATTACTTATTTGTCGAACGTTATTTTTTTTGGTTGCGTTTAAAGGCCAGGTTAGAGTATTTAATCAATGACATATTTTTACAGTCAAATATTATTTAATTGAACTGTGAATTAAATATTTTTTCAAAATTAAAAACTTTGCTAAGAAATGGTTATGTTTAATAAATGAATATTACTTTTTGTAATATTACTATGTTTTTTATTAATTGTGGGTATCGTTATGGGTGGAGACGTCACTGTTCATGCTAAAACTAAAAAATATTGTACAACCTCTAAATGGTTTCTGACCAGAGCCGGTAGTCTAAGTTGTCACCTAAATTGGTGTTACGGCAAACCAATCGACTGGCGTTTTTAAATGTATGGAGAAATTGAAGAGCGCGCGCAGCGGGCGTTAAGCGAACTAACGAGCTTGATTTGACAGCTTACTCAACGTTGCCGTAAATACGTCGACGTTGCCGTTTACGTCCACTCCGCGTTTTCATACAAATCGGAAGTCCGCGTTTGACTTTGACAGCTTGAAGAAGTAAAACCACAGAATATCTAGTAACAACTTGTATGGAGTTTGGAGAAAACGCCAGTCGATCGGTTTGCCGTAAACGCCAATTTAGGTGAGAACTCAGACTGACCACTCTGGTCTCAATAATCAATCACAAATATTTAGTAATAGTAAGTTGTCATAGTATGTATTATGATGACTGCGTGAAAGATGTAAAATAAGATTATGTTTGAGACTTTGTTCACAATAACTACGACTTATATATTATGTTTTGGACTTTTCAAGATGTAGAATCAGCAAATACAGCGCTGTTTAGTATTTATTTTTCACTGATGATTCAGCCAACGAGATGCAATGTAGAAAAAAAAAGATCATGTTATTATTGTGCACTTATTACTTATCATTCAATGAAGCATGATCGAAGCGGCAATGAAATATGTACATTGAACGTTTTCTTCCAGATTTACGTTTATATTTATACTAAACTTAAAATTCAATGAAAAAACCGGCCAAGTGCGAGTCAGACTCGCACACAAAGGGTTCCGTACCATCGTACAAGATTTAACACAAAAAATTAGGTTTTTTGCATGGTACTCCCTTTCATTTTTATATTTTTTTATTTTACCTATTTGTTGTTATAGCGGCCAAATAAATACACACTCTGTAAAAATTTCAGCTGCCTACCTATTACGGTTCATGATATACAGCCCTGTGACAGACGGACGGACGGACGGACGGAAGGACGGACGGACGGATGGACAGCGGAGGCTTAGTAAAAGGGTTCCGTTTTCAACCTTTGAGTACGGAACTGTAATAGAAATAGGCATGTAAATCTATTTCATGCAACAGAAGTAACGACAAAATTAATTATTACAGGCCTCTGCCGCCATCTACCGTATTTCACGCACACCACGATCGCTGAAATGAACCTTTGTGTGCAACCGACTCACCTAGCTTGCTACTCCCACCGCTGGATACCGCCTCCTTCATCACGGGCGGGTGTTTCACGGCGTTGACGCGGCGGTTGGAGGCGCTGCACTCGCGCACTTTCCTCCTGGGCTGCTCCACGGGCAGCACCCGGCGGCGCTTCTTCGGTAGCTTTGAGCGCGCCTGCAATAGATGGCGCTGGTCAAATGGAGCTCACGTTACAAAGCAGACGAATCTAAAGTAATATATTTCTAAAGAGTTGTTTGTTGGATAGTTGGTTAGAGTCTCTTCCACCTAGTGCTGATTAGCTTAATCTTCTCATTAAAGGGTCTTTCTTACCATCTTGCAATCGATACCAGTACAAGTTATTCAGCACTGTAATTGTCGCATAAAATAAATCAGGGGGTCCATTCAGAGTAAGAGTGAGTTCGAATTCGCCACTAAATTACAACTCACTTTTTTAAATAGTTACTCTTTCCACACTTCTAAAACATCATTACAGTTAGGTAAAAATCTGGTTTGTTCTGTAAATACGTTGGAAGTATAAATAACGGTTCCGTTATTTAAATAATAATATATTTCCCAGCTATTTTTAGGTTAACTCACTCCCGAACTCGAACTCACTCTTGCTCTGAATGGACACCCAGCACTTGGTGAAAACCAGGCTTAGTTGAAAATATTTATGATTGACTTATTAATCTATGTTAGTAGCTATCCCTTTATTTAAAAATCAACCCTATGTCTGCTATTTAATAAATTAATTGACTGAAAATAAAATTGTTGGGGAAAAAGTTTCTTCGCATTTTTTAAGAAAATTCAAAACATTTTTTAATATGGTTTATTTACATTTAACTAAAGTATGTAGGTACCATTTTGTTCGATAACTTTTTGCCATCTTGTAGGTAGGGACATGATCCCATTGCTATAGAAATATTGGGACTTCTGATCAATATACCGCGACAAGTGGTTTTGGCAGTCCTCTCGTGATGTTAACCTGACACTGCCTAAAGAATTCTGAAGAGACCTAAACAGGTGGAAATCTGAAGGTGCAAGGTCAGGACTATACAGCGGATGCATTAACACCTCCCAGCCAAACTCTCTTAGTTTTTGCTGAGTGGCTAAAGATGTGTGAGGTCTAGCGTTATCATGATGAAAAACCACACCCCTTCTGTTGATTAATTCCGGCCGCTTTCTCTCAACTTCTTGCTTTAATCTCATCAGTTGTTCGCAGTAGAGTTCAGAATCGATGGTCCTGCCTGGTGGTAACAGCTCATAATGAATAATGCCCTTCCAATCCCACCACACACACAGCATCACCTTGTTGCGAGTTAACCCGGGTTTCGCCACAGTCTGTGAAGCTTGACCGGCCTTTGACCACGACCTTTTTCGCACGTTCTTGTCGTACGTGATCCACTTTTCATCACCAGTTATCAGCTTCTTCAAAAATGGTTCGGTTTCATTACGTCGTAATAAAGAATCACAAATGAGTACACGGTTCATTAGGTTTATTTCAGTGAGCTCGTGAGGTACCCAAATATCGAGCTTTTTTGTGTACCCATTTTTTTTCAAATGCGCCAAAACTGTTTTGTGGTCAATTCCTAGTTCTTCAGCTACGTCGTAACTACTGATATGCCGATCTTGCTCCACTTTTTCAAAAATCCGTAATAGGGCGACCAGAGCGACGTGCATCTTTGACATCAAAATTTCCGGATTGAAAACGCTTAAACCAAATTTGTGCTACTCTCACAGACACTGCACTAGGTCCATAAACATCGCAAATTTTTTTCGCGGCTTGCGTTGCATTTTTACCTTTTTTGTAGTAAAATTTTAAAATGTATCGAATTTCTTCATTAGATTCACTCATTTTGACAGTACGAAAAACAAATGAGAATCACACATTTTCCTAATTTGAATTTGGAATTATGTTCTTTAAAATTTAAACTTTCAATGATACCAAAACCAGCCAGATACAAAAAGTATAGCCAAAGAGATTTTATTACAAGTTCATACATACTATAATGCGAAAAGACTTTTTCCCCGACCTATTATACACAAAATGTACGGAGATGATTTTTGTTTTAAAGGGATATACAAAATTGTATATCCCTTTTTTGTTCCAAATATGCCTGCGAATACCTTGTTAACGTTTGTGGTACATCTCCGTTAAGACCCGGTACTACAAGGGTCCAAAAAACCTTATGTTCCGACCTTATTCTGATCGTTATTATCTTGATAAGCTTGGTTTTCACAAAGTGCTGATTATCTTGTACTAGTATCGATTGAAAGATGGTAAGAAATGCCCTTTAATGTAAGGATTAAGCTAATCAGTACTTGGTGGAAGAGACCCTAAGAACAAATATATATAATATGTTATTGTATTGATTTCCTTAATTCAATGTTTGATTAATTAAATTTAGATATAATTAATAATTTAATTTTAAAATATTTATGATATGTGGCACAAATATATGTGGATGCGATAGTTTTTGATTAACCAAGGCTGCGTCTAGTTTTCGAAACACCAAAAACATGGCTGTTCCTATCCGTATTTGCTGCCGGCGGATGAAACAAGGATTAAACTATCGTTTTAACAGTTCTGGCGCCGGCACCAGCGGCGGAAGTGACTCGCGAGGCAATTTCCTCCTCGTGACGTCACATCCGCCGACGACACAGAGCCTGTATTCCGTTGCGGTAACAAGGTTCAACTTTTTTTTATGTAATAATGTAATACGACACATCCGCCGTCGTAATATTAGCGCACATATCGCATTCCAGAAGGAATTAGGTGCCATAACAGAGGCTTCTCTTTATGAGCATGGCTGCCTTTATGAGCACGGCTACATTGAACTGGATCGAAAACACGGACAATTTTTTATTGCCGCTTCGACCATTTTTTTCATCCAATGCGATGGTACCAACCCGGGCGGGATAAAACCCTACCAGCTAGTAGGGGAAGGGGACCTACAGTTTTACACGGATTCCGAACCATGAAGCAGCTCGCATTCGTGACTAAATGCAATTATCGAACTCGGAACGAGAAAGACAAGTCGGAATTGAACCCGGGCAGCTGGTACGCTAGGCCAGTCCCCGCGCCACTAGACTACGAGCCGCTCAACAGACTTACAGACATTGAGACTTAAACAATAATACAAATGTCTCAAACAGCCTGAATAGGGGCGCGGGCAGAATGGCTTTTGGTTGGCACAAGCCAGGGCTGTCATTGGGGTAAAACGGAGGCGGGGGGACACGAAACCGACGTCTGCGGACGATAACGTAAGCTGTGGCTTTTGATGTGAATAAAGTTTCCATTTATCTCCCTTACAGTTAGAAATATTGAATCTTACGAATTAATGTTAGTGATTCAAGACTTCAGTAAGTAGGAAAAATATTAAATTTAATATTAAATGCGGTAAATAATGCATTTGGAGATATTGCTTGGATATATTATTACAAAATCCTTCATATACAGGAATTTCGTTGAACATTTATGTTGTTAGATAACTGACAAATATCAATATGTAGTGATTGAACATTTTTTTTATTTTAAGAAGTGCATGTTAAGGCGCTAGGACTGGCCAACTACTCGCGCCAAACAAATGCACTTTTTAAATGTAAGAATATGTAGTGAAACGCTTCAGAAAATCCAAATAGAACTCCAGACTGATAATGGATTGTTAATATTTTTTGATTCCATCATTTATTTAAATAATAATAAAAATTAAAAAGTTGATTTTTCTCATTAGAAATCTGAAAGTAATTCGATTAATAGATATAAGCAAAAACAGCATATATGCATAAACAAAACATTCCATTTGCTATTAGATTTCTACATTTAGTCAAAAAAGTTCGGAAATGGACACCGTTTCCGCAATGTATTTTGTATAGAAAAAGGTAACATACATTAACGAAAATAGGTTGATTAATAGACAAGGAATCATATATTGTAAGAATGACACTTATAATCGTCAGACTTAGTTAGTTAACTTGGGGTGCCTCGTCTAACTTTGCGATTTGGCTAGTACCAGGGCCTTAAACGCACGTGACCTGGTTTTTACCAAGTGCTGATTTAATTTAAACGACACTTAAAGGCCCTTTATTACTAAAGTGCTGATTATCTTATACTAGTATTGATTTCAATCTTCTAAGAAAGGCCCTTAATATATGTCGATTAAGCTAATCAGCAGTAGGTAAAAAGGCCCTGTTTTGAAAGTGCTACGTATGCGTATTATAATGTCCTTCCGTCATAATTTGTTGATGCAGTTGAAATGTTTTGTCAATTATCCAGGATATCATCTACAATTGTATCTCAAGTTGCATCATTTTCATGAAAATCTGCTTCGTTTAGTGAGTCGGGTGTTGGGATGAAGACAGAGATACTCGACGGGACCGGACGGGGAATTATAAACTTGTTTATCTTAACAGGCAACCAAGTTGCTCGTCTTTTGGTGAATGTCCAATTCGAATATTTGGATTCCTTCGCTTTAATTAATTTTAGTTAAACCCAATCAAGCTGTTCTGAAAAATGACTGAGATAAAGATGCTGGGTTATTGTTTGAAATCAGTATGACCACTGTATAATCTAGAAATATACAAGTCGTAGAGATTTGGCTCAAGTACGTTTCCTTGGGGGACTCCAGTACCGATGGTTGTAGTCTTACCAATTTTGATACGTATCTTGAATGCATTGGAAATATTATACTTTATTTTGTATAGTAGTTCTTCTGGACGTGCCAACCTCTGTCAAAATCTTTGTATTTGTGTATATGTGTTTGCGGAGTAGTATTACTGCTCCTCAAACGTGCGGTAAGCCGTCAAACTAAATATTGTAGTTATGTCCCGCGTAAGTTTTAAAATATTAAGTATTTTTGGATTAAAATGGTTGCTCAACTTTGTAAGGAAGTATGTATCTGATCGCATCTCATACATATTAGTACTCTGAATAGTTTTTTTTGCGACAGTTACAAACTAAATGCACAGATGACATATAACGCAGCCATCACAATAATATGGGTATCCTTCAGGTTAAAACTGTTGCAACCTCCTTTTTTTAAATCAGAAACGCTTCAAGATGAAAATGATGACATAACCTCAGTTTCCCGTGAAACAGATGCTCGTTAGGGAGTCTGCGGGACTTCACCGCCTCCACTACCGCCCCACTGCCACCCCCAGGGCGGCAGTGCGGCCCCCACCCGCTTCCCCCCCGCCAGTGGCAAGGAGTCGAATGATGGGTCATTAGCGATGGAGTCAGCTCGCAATTAGTGCACTCTCTCTACCCTCTTACATCTGGCTTATAGCCCACGTGGCTCCGATTTAATGTACAAACGACATCACCGTACCCGCCACACATTGGGCTTTGACCCACATACGTTTTCCTTACAAATTACAATGCCTACTGTGGTGATAACGGTGATGCCATCTGTACATGCCACCGTCATATTGTCAAAGCCGTGATTTTACTACTACCCTAGTATATTAGATACCATATTGTAAAATTACGGATTATTACCAATCGCCTATATCTGTAAATCTAAATTTAATTTAATTTATATTCTAACTATAAATCTCACCTAATCTCATCCATGTTACCAAATATTTTAAAATACCGCTTGTAACATTTCCGCAAATCCGTAATCATATGTCTAGAGAAATAAAATCACGGCTTTGACAATAGCATATCAATATCATGGAAGGTGACATACATATACACACATTCTACCAGTTGTATCGTTTACGCAACTGTAAGAATGAAATTTCTGCTCCATGTTCTATATTCCTAGCATAAGAAACATAAACTTCTAAAGGTTGAAGGATGTCCATCGGTATTCTAAACAGCTTTTGTCTTTCGTATTCTTCTAAATTCCTCATGCTATACCCGAATTCATTCCCAATCATTGTTCAATGTAGTTTTTCTTCCTACTTCACATATTTGTGAACAATTGTTATTGTAGAAATTTAAATAAGTTTACTTTAACGCACCGAATCAAGCTTACAAATCTAATATTACATTCATTGACCTACCGATTGTGTTTTTTTTCAATAATGGTTTCCTAGGATACCTTTTAATATAGTTTACTTTTAATATAACTTTTTTGTGACAATACTGTGGAAGGTATTAAAAAATAAATACAAGTGAAAGCACCATGCATGAATAAAGATAGTTTTAAACAATTCGCCGTAAGCATGCGGAGTTTTATACGGACTGTTTATAAAATAAATAATATTCTCCTGATCGTGAGAATATGTACACCATTTTGAAAGCAATCAGTAGAAAGTTCAAATAAATATTTTAATGACAGAATAACCTCGCGGGCTATGAACAGGTTTAGAGTGGGCAGGGAGTCTTCCTCATCCTAGTCCTAAAGACATTGTAAATATTGTAATCAGAAATATAGTTTGTTGCATCGGCCATGTGAAAAATTATGTGCGAGCGTGCACTCAGGCTTTGACTCAAGTTTGCCCATCTTGAGCATGCGTAGAAGCGGCTTACATAAGGGGGCCCAACCCGGCGGGCCTAACTCATTTGCGGGCACGGTACAAAACCGTGATGTTACGCTCTGGGACCTTCTCTGTTTCAAAGAATAAGACAGGCTGCGTGATGAGGAAGATGCAACATGTCCACAAAAAAGACAATGTGCATAGTGCATGATTTGGTAAGATTTACGAAAATTTTAATTTCAAAACGACTTATAGCTAAAAGTAAACCACGACCGTTGTAGTAAAAAATCGAACAAAAACCAAATAGATTATTAATCTTAATTTAATAATCTATGTCTGATGACTAATCTTTTTAAGATGTTCTTACTTGATCATTGCGTAATCCACCTCCAAATTTATTGTATAAAACGCGCGAAACATGCGAACTTTCGGACCTTCTTACTTAGAAACCAAACACAATTTTACAATGCCAATGATCATCAGACATCTAGTTCGATCAAATAAAGTTATATTGAGCAAAATTTTGGATCTCTGACAAGAAATATGGGCGTGATCTTCTTTCCCCTTTTGTATGGGGAGATGAGCGGGTTGGGCCACCTTAAGTATGTGGAACGAGTGCTTAGAATGTACATACTATTAATATTCCATTGAAACTACTGCAGATCCATTTCTATCGTTAAGGTGTTGTTTAATGCAAATTAGGATGCTAAATGCTAACTCATCGGAGCGTGTGTTTGTACGATAGCAAATTAGCATAGCGAAGCTGGATTTAAACTAGGAGAGAATGCTGGTTGCGGGTAACATTGTGTGCTTGAAAGTAGTTGTAATAGGATACATTTGAGCTCAGCAGCATATACATTTGCTTGAGCACTTTCAAACGTATGCAAAATACGTTTTAGTAAGTTTTCGAGACGGAAAATATTTGAGAAAATCTGCGGCACGCATCATTAAGTTCTGTTGACTTTACGAGATAATGTTAGTACTAAAAATAAACACAAAACTTCCAATCTAAGGCGACTCAAACCAACATAATGACAGGTGTCATTTCCGGCTCCCATGACCCAAATATTCAGTCTCAAATTTCACTCTTGTCGAGTGGGGAGCCCAATACTGTCAAGTCTAACTATTTCTAGGGCCAAGTACTGGGTTTTCTCGCGACGTTTTTTTACCGATGTTTCATTGAGAATGCGGGTCACTCAATTGGGTTAGGTTAGGTTAGATTAGGTTAGGTAAGGTAAAGTAAGGTTATGTTGGGTTAGGTTAGATTAGGTTGGGTTAGGCAAGGTTAGGTTATTATTTATAAATTATTAGATTAGGTTAGTGTGGAATCCATGTAAATTTTTCCACCAGTTATATTCAGCGGTGCTCACGTAAGGGGAAGTCCTGGCATGGCACCTAGTTGCTTCGGAAATGCAAAGAAAGGTGGGGAGTAGGTGTTAACAAGACAACGATATTTACTGCCGTTTATGTGTAGGACACAAGAGGCGTTGCTGGTCTCATTGGCGATATTTTCTTTTGGAAAATAAAAATCGAACATAAAATTATTTAGCGATACTAAGTATATGTCAATAAAAACTAGAAATAAAACAATATTTGTGCGGTTGGCGTCTAACAAATTCAGAAAAATAATTATTACATAAGCTCATATTACATAAAATATCGGACATTTCCAGGCCTATGCTGCCTATGAAAACTACCAACGCCTATACTGTCTGCGAACAGCTGCCGAGATGATTAATAGAACCGCTCCGGAACCCTAATTGAATCCTTACTATGTATTCCGTGACAGTTTGTGTAATTTCGCCAATGCTCGTTGCGTATGACATCCATGTTATGGTGAGACAAATTTTATGTTCGTAGGCATGTTATTATTGCTTATTTAGGTAGAATTTATGCATTTTACGTATGCGTATTATTTTTTATCTTTCTAGCAGGATGTGTATTTAAAATGCAGTTGACGAGGATCACTAACCTGTAATTAATCTCAATTCAATAATGTTTTTTTGCATCTGGGTATGGATGGCTAATACCACACCGATCGCCATGATCTTAGCCCAACACACACCATTATTTTATAGCATAGCTACGTAAAACTGTATTTAAAAATGACTTTTTCTTTCACGCATTAATATTTTCCAGTATTCCAGCATTGCACGTACGGTTTTAAATGACATTTAGCCATCTCAGATTTACGAATGTATCCCATTTTCGTTAAGGGCCTGGTAATAGCCAAATCGCAAAGTTAGACGAGGCACCCCAAGTAAACTAACTAAGTCTGACGATTATAAGTGTCATCCTTACAATATATGATTCTTTGTCTAGGAATCGAATGATTTTCGTTAATGTATGTTTCCTTTTTCTATACAAAATACATTGCGGAAACGGTGTCCATTTCCGAACTTTTTTGACTAAATGTAGAAATCTAAAAGCAAATGGAATTTTTTGTTTATGCATATATGCTGTTTTTGCTTATATCTAGAAATCGAATGACTTTCAGATTTCTAATGAGAAAAATCAACTTTTTTTATTTTTATTATTATTTAAATAAATGATGGAATAAAAAAATATTAACAATCCATTATCAGTCTGGAGTTCTATTTGGATTTGCTGAAGCGTTTCACTACATATTATTACATTTGTTAAAAAGTGCATTTGTATGGCGCGAGTAGTTGGCTAGTCCTAGCGCCTTAATCAACTTCCTTAGAATCTTCAACAATTGCACCCATACCATTTTTAGGCTTATTTACAACATTTTAGTGCAACAAATATTTGATTTAATTTAAGCCTGACCAGTCGGCATGGTTTTTACATCTCCCCTAAAAGTTCGAATGGTACGCAGACAGTTAGATCCGATTGGGACGATTCGTTTAAGTGTCGCATGATAGGTCTACGACCAGTGTTTCTTAAGATATTACGGAAATCAATTCGCACATGACGGGTAGGTAGATCAAGTCGGGGCGTTTTGTTTGAGTGCTCGCATGATAGGACTACGACCAGTGTTTCCCAAAATATCACCAAAACAAATTAATCATAGTCGCATGATAGGTAGGATGCAAGATGGGCTTGCTGGTATGGTTATCGCAGCCTATAAAATAATAAAAATAAACAAATCATAAAGAAACAATAATTTTCGCAGCCCCCCTGAAAGTTCGAAAACCCATGGGCGTCGTCGGGCATCTCAAGGGGTTCCTTCAAACACGTTGTGATGAGGCACCTGGCCGGCCGGCAAGGTTTTCGCAGCCTCCCTGAAAGTCCGGAAGCCCTTGGGGCTTCGTGAGGCACCTCAACAGGTCCTGGCGTACGCCATATGCTTCCTTTAAAATAAAATGAAAATAATTTCAAGCAACTATTTTTTTCCGACTTCGTTTATGAATATTGTTCACGCCAATATGGCATGGGTGACCTATGTGGGTAGTTTGCACTTCACAAGCATTCCATCCCATCCGAAGTTTTCCTATGCCACTGTCTCTCGCCTACTAGCTGTCAAGCATGGTGCACGCATGCGCCGCGCCCCGCAATTTTTCATCGTGGAGCTCCTCTTAGGGCTCCACGCCCGCGACCCGCCGCGCGCCTGCCCACGCTGTGTCGTCTCGCCTCGTCTGGGCGAAGTGCTGTGCCGCCGAACACTGTCCCGGGACCCGACGCCTAGGAGCTGGTGCTGCTGGAGGTAGGTGGCTGTTCCTACTAATCTGGTGGCCCGCTGTGACGTCCCGAGGCTACCGGGCATTGCAACTCCTTCGCTTGTGAAGTGCGACCTGCCTGGGCGTGTACAAATATAGAAATGTTTATATGAAAACGTATGAATAATAAAATCAAATTTAGCCTATGTTAGACAGGAATAATGCAGCTCTCGATTGGTGAAAGATTTTTTTTGGTGCCATAATACAGGAAGTGTTATTTTTCTCAAAATCAATGTGTTCGATTCCTGGCTAGATTTTTTTTTAAATCTAATATTGCAGTTTTAGTTTTTATCAAAATCGGCCTCGAGACTCCTTTGAGTGTTTCTCGTTTTTTCGTTTCGGTTTTCGGACACCTATAAACCCATGAAATATATTAACTATATGAAAATACATTTTCTAAGAGTTCTGGGTACAACCTAACCCAACCATCGACTAAACCGAACAGTTAAATAATTGTATCGTCTTGCATGATTTTAACCTAAAAAAAAGACGTGCTATAGCATCGCTATAACAACAAATATACATAAAATAAAATAAAAAAATTGGGTTAAAAGAAACGTAATATTTTTGTCTTAAATGGTGTCCGATGGTATTATTTTAGGATTTGAATACATTGATGAAAGGAGGTCGTTTGTTTTCGATACAGATACAGATTACAGTTTTCGATACACTGAGCGAGTCGTAGCCTAGTGGCGCGGGGACTGGCCTAGCGTACCAGAGGTCTGGGTTCAATTCCTCGCCTCGACATGTGCCACTTTCTTTCTATTTCCGAGTTCGATAAGTGCATTTCGTCACGAATGCGAGCTGCTCCATGGTTCGCAATCCACGTAAAACTGTAGGGGACCTACTAGGGGACAGGGTTTAAGCCCGCCCAGGTTGGTACCATCGCATTGGATGAAAAGATGGTCGAAGCGGCAATGTAAAATTGTCCGTGTTTTCCATCCAGTTCAATGTAGCCGCGCTCATAAAAGGGAATGTCCTGGCACGGCACCTAATTCTTTCATGAATTTGGTGTATTGGGCTAATATATTTACGGTAGTTGTGTGGTATTAGTCATCCATGTCAGGTTGCATAAAAAAATCCCGTATCGTAAGCAATGTCGGTATTTAAAATGACAGCCTGTTAAACTGTAAATCGCACAGCCCGCTGCCGCCGCCAACAGGGTGGCCAATTTAATATTGAAACGTCACCATTCCCAATTTATGGAGCTAGTTCTCGACAGCAGAAAGCCTCTATTGGAGGCTGCGTAACATATTGCTCTGACCCACTTTAGGTGCTGAAGTGACCGCTTTTCCATACAACCTTCAGTGACAACAACTCCCGAGGATGTCCTGACACGTTAAATTACCTCCTATAAATCTAAACAGTTACATACTCCCGTAAGAGTTATGTTTTCATCATAGACCTAGCATAGAGCGCTGTGCACATTCTAAGCGTGTGGTTTTCATAAGAAATAGTTGATGGGATTGAGCTCGCCTTTTATAAGCAATTTTAATACATCGTGTTATTGGAACGAAAACGGGAAACAGTGTCCGAGCGACACTTTCGCTGTCACAGACCCGTCAACCTACACTTAACGGCCAAAACAATAACACCGTTCCCTGTCTCTTTCATCGCTTATCTTTTTCTTCGTGAAAGTGAAACAAGAGAGCATTACCGTCAACGTTCCGACCACGGCTGTGGCTAATGCAATATTTGTGCAAAATTTTGGTGCCGAAATGCAAACGCGCTTCTGCAGCAGTTTGCGTCCATTTCATTGAAATATGCATCAAGCGCTTTAAGCGTAATCTCGTGTTCAACTTGACGACTGGCGCTTGTGAAATGTTATTCCGTCCGACATTGAAGTGTTTCTAAAGGGCATACATAATATGGCGAAAGGAACTTCGTTCTCACCGGGGTCCCACGACACCTCTCGATATTCTTACGATTTTGTAAGTGGTGGATTAAAAATATTATATAGACAGAACTGTATTCATGCAACGTATGTATTCATGAACTGTACACATGCAAATAACGGGTGCTCTTAGGGGTAGCGTCACATTTTTTTCACATACACACATTCACCAAAACACACCGCATTCCGAAAAAAATTGATTACATACCGGAATCACCTTTTATTAAATAATCAAATCCCTATGCAAGGAAACAGATTTTTATTTCAATCATCAAATTTCGTTGACATACATTGATTAAAGAGTTGAGATCAAAGACAGGTTCGAACCTTCGTTTTCATGTTTCAGTGTTTATGTACAAAGGCGCGTTTCACTAATGCAACCATTTCACACACGATTGATTCGGCGCCGCTCGGCGAAAAATATACAAGACAGAGATAAACGACTACCCCGAAACAGGGTTAACATGCTAAGTTAACTTGCCGGGTGCACATTTTTTTATGTAACCTGACATGGATGGCTGATACCACATAACTACCGTTATGAAATGAGCCCAGTACTCCTAATTCCTTCGGGTGTCATACCAGAAACTTGCCTTTATGAGCACGGTTACATTGAACTGGATGGAAAACACGGACAGTTTTTCTTTGCCGCCTCAACCATATTTTCATCCAATGCGATGGATGGTACCAACCCGGGCGGGCTTAATGCCTACGACCCAGCCAGAGGAAGAGGATCTACAGTTTTACATGGATTCCAAACCATGGAGCAGCTTGCATTCGTGACTGAATGCACTTATTATTTTTATAGCTAAAGTTCATTGAAATAGAACGTTTTAAGTATATTGAAATACAATATTCTTACATTTCCGACAATGTTCAGTCTAGCGCGAAAATTGTATACAATAAAAAGTCAACGCAACGTGCCACAAAGTGAACTTTGTGGCACGAATCCAGTAATCATAATTTTTTTCGACAGCTTCCGCATGCAGGTCTACTGCAAATGTACTTTTATGGACGTAACACTCACTTGTGGATGTACCAACAATACCCACACATGTTTGAGAAAGTATGCATTTAACTAAACATATTTAACTGGCATTGTTGATGATCGATATGGTCAATATTGGAAGGGGCATATCATTCTACAATAAAAAAAATATAAAAATCATTACCACATTTCTATAAAAATAAACAGACAGATGAGCAAGCGAGATAATAATATTGTATTAAAAGTAAGTTACCCTTTGAACAAATACTTGCAAGCTTTTAGTTTAGATTTAATCCGCGATACCGAAAACATTATACGAATATAGTTTTGAAGTCAGAATCTAGCTAAAATAATAATTACAGTAATCAGTTAAAGGAATACCGACTAGAAAAATAAATACCGAAAAACAGCAAAGTCATATTAAATCCTCTTTATTTTGGGAATAAAAAATAAAATTAATACCGCGTCCATTAAAAGGGTGCTATTTTATGTGACTTTTTGAATTATCTGAAATCCAAAATTGGCGTTCATACTTTGTATGATTTTTTTTTCGAAGATTAAAAACAAGTGTGACAAGTTAATAACGTCATAAATTATAATGATACATTTAAAACAAAGTGCAATGACACCTTTTTTACAGGTATTGAAGGATTAATGTTTGCTAAGAATTCGTTTAGCATAGCGCAATTCATTGTCCGGAAGTAGCCGAGAGCTCCTTAATTCACTTCTCATCCAGCTGAAGGTAATGTCCTGGCGAGGAAGTATGCGGCAGTTTCTATTCATGGTCTTAACGTGCCGTTACGTCGAGAAAGCGGCTGCAATGCTGCGGTTAAAATGATATCTGGTGCATGAAAATGGTATTCTAAATTTAAATTCTGGTTATATTTTACAAAAGAATAAGTTGCTACTCGTATTGAACAAGAAAATCTTGAAATTTTGTGTTAACAGACACGATTGCAAAAATTAGTGTTTTCAACTTCTTTTGTGGTCAAACCGCGACAATCTGCCTTATAGAATGTTTGATGTGTGGGAATGTGTGGACTATTATATCAAGCAGGATAAAATTTTTTATCAATCAGATTATATATTTTTGTTCTGATTTTTTTAACCAAAATCGTTAGTGCTCGTTTCATTAATATTTTTCAGTAGGTACATAAATGTAGTAATTATTCGTATTTAATTAACCTCAAATTATTAATTCAATATAATATAGATATCTCTTGCTATGTTACTCACCATCTACCTGATACAGCCCTGTGACAGACGGACGGACGGAAGGACGGACGGACGAACAGCGGAGGCTTAGTAATAGGGTTACGTTGGCACCCTTTGGGTACGGAACCCTAAAAGCCAGTAGCGCATTCTCGAATGTTTGTGGGCGGCCGGCGGACCACTTGGGGGTGAGAGTGTTAAAAAGTCCATTTGTCTTAAGGTCTCAATAAATTCATTCGGAACTGCCTTTTCAAACTTGAACTCTAATAAAACCTGTGCATTATTTCTCTAATAGCTAACGGTATAGGAGCTTTAAGGCCATTTAATTTTCCTGAAGACGAGTTTAATGTTATCGTTAAGTTGTAACGTTAAGGTGGCCCATCCCGCTCATCTCCCCATACAAAAGGAGAAAGAAGACCACGCCCATATTTCTTGTCAGAGATCCAAAATTTTGCTCAAAATAACTTTATTTGATCTAACTAGATGTCTGATGACCATTGGCATTGTAAAATGGTGTTTGGTTTTTAAGTTATAAGGTCCGAAAGTTCGCATTTTTCGCGCGTTTTATGCAATAACTTTGGAGGTGGATTACGCAATGATAAAGTAAGAACATCTTAAAAAGATTAGTCATTAGACATAGCTTATTTAATCAAGATTTATAATCTATTTGGTTTTTTGTTCGATTTTTTGCTACAGCGGTCGTGGTTTACTTTTAGCTATAAGTCGTTTTGTTCGTTAATCTTACCAAATCAAACACTATGCACATTGTCTTTTTTGTGGACCTGTTGCATCTTCCTCATCACGGAGCTTGTCTTATTCTTTGAAACAGAGAAGGTCCCAGAGCGCAACAGCACGGTTTTGTACCGTGCCCGCGAATGAGTTAGGCCCGCCGGGTTGGGCCACCTTAACTGCTCGAAGTACGTAATTTAAAATCAGATACCTACACGGTGACCCTACAAAACTTCGCGAATTTTTTTCTGTATTAAAAAATATAGTTATGATAAATTCATGGCGCTCGATATCGAGGAGGTCAGGTTATGGATGGGTGACCGTCCGAGTGACGTGGATGACCGTGGTTGGGATTCCACGTCAAACTGTAGGTCCCTCCTTCCCTAGTTATTCAGTAAATTCCGCTCGGTTTGGTACCATCGCTTTCAATGAAAGCGCTTCACTGTTTGTTTCTTAGAAAAGTGAGAAATGCATTATTGCGCATGCCACGGAAAAGGAAGAAGTTTCACGTGGCGGTTACTATTCATGACTCCACCGTATGGACAAATTGTGCATAAATATCGTATGGGAAGTCGGTGGCGCTTCATATGCCACCCAGTCCAAACTTCGCGCGCGAATTCGCTCCCAAAATGGGTTCGTTAAATCAATACCTACCCACACGAACCCTTCGATACGTCTGCGACTATGTTTGCGTGTGGCATGTACGTTTGAGATGGGTTAGTAATTGTAGAGAATCGGAGACAGCTGGTTGATTATAAATATGATATTATTTCTGTGGGCAGAAATAATATGATAAATATTTATACATTCAAATATGAAAATATTAGAATATGTCTATTAGTTAACATAATATATTATTTTTTAATATGTAAATGTTATTATGTACCTTTTTCTCATAAATAAATATTTTTTATTTCATTTTAAATCTATTTAAAAATATTTTGTAAGTTAATTCATATTTTCTTTAATTTGTTTTTAGTTTTTTTGCCAGCCACACCGGACCACTCCTACGCCTCTAAGAATGAATGTCAAAGAATATCTCATGGAATTAATTCCACCCTTTTGTTAACCATATGGGCTTGCAAATAAGTATTTTTTCAATTCATTTATTTAATTTATTATTTTACAGAGCGAAATTGAACCTGTATGCACACAATATTTCAAAGAACCGCAAAAATATGAAGCTGGTAACGACGTGAAACCACGTTAATGGCTACAAGGCTAAGCGTTAATTTGTGTTAGGAGTTGCGACTTCACTTAGGGATTGCCCGGATTCGCCAGACCTTACTTTGAGCGAACGATTTATGAAGATAAACAACATCTCAGTGAAGCATCAAAGTCTATATTTTCACGTTCGGTTGCTTCGGTTTTGAACAATAATTTATCTTACGTTATTTTACTAGAACATGTTTCCAATTTAAGAAATAATAATAGACTGAAAAATTTAATCAGTGAATCTTATTGTAATTTCCATTACAAAAACCGTCTTGCAACGTAATTTTAAAGAAATGTATAATAATATGTGGTGAAATGCCTCAGCAAGTCCAAATAGAACTCAAGACTGGTAATGGATTGTTATTTTTTTTATTCCATCATTTATTTAAATAATAATCATAATAAAAAATTTGTTTTTTCACATTAGAAATCTGAAAGTAGTATGATTTCTAGATATAAGCAAAAACAGCATTTACGCATAAACAAATAAATCCATTTGCTTTTAGATTTCTACATTTAGTCAAAAGAGAGATTTTGTATAGAAAAAGGAAACATACATTAACGAAAATAGGTCGATTCCTAAACAAGGAATCATATATTGTTAGGATGACACTTCTAATCGTCAGACTTAGGGCCGAGTGCACGAAAGAACAAAAAATCAAAATCAACGTCAAAGTATGATCAAACACGTCACTTTGTGTGGACAGTATAGAAGGAACTCTATGCGGTTCACTAAAAGTGACGTGTTTGAACATTGATTAACTCAGCCGTTTCTTCGTGCAACCGGGGCTCAGTTAGTTAATTCAGGGTGCCTCGTCTAACTTTGCGATTTGGCTAGTACCAGGGCCTTAAAATAGAGCCAACTTAGTAAATTGATTACTGTCACTGAGTGAAAACGGTTATCCTTAAAAATTAAATGGTGTCATATCTTTTGTGCAATAACTGTTTTCTTCTAATGTTTCCCTAACTGTGCGAAAACTGTTTCTAGCTTTAGATTATTTACCATTATAATTGCGTATTTTATTCAGTAAAAAGGAACTGTCTAATCTGTTAAAATTACTGTACACATAAAACTGAACAGTTGCACGCCTAATGTATGGTCAGCCGTAATTTTTAATTAGTTAAGATAGCCGTTACAAAATCATTTGATCAGTCACACGTGTTATTTTTAACAAGCGGTACTGTTCAATCGGTTAAAATAACTGTTTGATATTAGCTTTTAAACCAATAAAATTAACAATTAAACCACGCAATACTAAAGATAGGGTTGGTTTCTGAGTACCAAAAACCTTAATTTGGTAACTTTTTACGTTCATAATAATTGGTGAACTGATAATGGTAGATTGACGATTAAACCATTATTTCTTCGTAACAGCCTTAGTTGTCTATATAAATTCGAAAATTGTACATTTTCTTTCGTATTCGCTTCGAGGACCGTTCGAGTAACATACTGCATCGCGCCCGCACAACGGACTCGATAAATAAAATCCTCAGACGTTTCCACCGACCAGCGCCGCACGATGTTAACAAACTACCCACGAAACGGATTCTGGTCACGTGTCGGGCGCGCATTTGTCCGAGAGATGTCCGAGTGGACGGACGTGTGGTCGGGGAGAGGGTGTAACTTGTCGTTGTCTATAAGGAAGGTTTAGCTGCATCTCAGTTATTATGTAGTTTAAGAATCCGTGTGTTTGTACCGTCGATATATTAAAGCAATGGACTAGCAATCAAAATATTAATTTATACATACGTCCGCTTCAACTAGTTGCCCTGAAGTTTTTTTGTTAATATATTTCAATTTGCCCGCATACACTTTAATAAACACTCTAAAAGTTTAGCACACATTAAGTTAAATATTCTTAAATAAAATGTTTTAGAAAATATAATAAACTCACCATCATTTATGGATAATAAATCTACGAAAATAGGTTTTGAATAATTGTATCTCTAACAGTAAGCGCCTGGAATTAAACTATTGGATCACCGGTGGTGTCTTTCCATCGAGGAGAACCCGTGCCAATGTCATAGCGTGTATACAAGCTCCATCTTGCTCATGCTTCAATGCGTGATCATCAATCACGGCGCGCCGTGCGGTTGCAGTCAGCTGACGCCGCCGCCACGTGCCATGCATGGTATAGATGCTTCGAATATAAATGTTTTCATCTAAATATGTACATTGAAATAAAAAGTGAGTGAATATAACTGTTATTCCAATAAATACAACCGTCTTGCAACGTTAAAATAGAGCCAACTAAATAAATCGGTTACGCTAGTCAGTCAGCGTGTTTGCGTCCACTGCTGGACATCCTCTCCAAACGCCTACGGTTACTCTAGCTGAGTAAAAATATTTTTTTTTTATGCGACCTGTCATGGATGGCTAATACCACACAACTACCGTTATGATATTAGCCCAATTCACCACATTCCCGAAGGAATTAGGTGCCATGCCAGGACCTTCCCTTTATGAGCACGGCTACATTGAACTGGATGGAAAACACGGACAATTTTTAATTGCCGCTTCGACCATCTTTTCATCCAATGCGATGGTACCAACCCGGGCGTGCTTAAACCCAACCACCTAGTACTAGTAGACTGGACATGGATGGCTAATACCACAAGTTCTGTCATGGTATTAGCCCAACACACCACATGGGAACTAGGTGCCATGCCAGGACCTTCCTTATTTTGCACGGCTACATTGAACTGGATGGAAAACACGGACAATTTTCATTGCCGCTTCGGCCATCGTTCACCCAATGCGATGGTACCAACCCGGGCGGGATAAACCCTACCACCTAGTAAGTAAGGAAGGGAACCTACAGCTTAACGTGGAATCCGAACCACGGCTCAAACTCTTTTCTCTGCCGCACCGCCAGGATATGGAACTGTCTACCGGCGGATGCCTTTCCTCATACCTATAACCTGGGAGTCTTCAAACGTAATTTGAACAAGCTCCATAGCCCAGCCATAGTCCGCAAATCCGCTGGCATGGCGCCTCGCTGAGCGTGGTTTCGGGAGGCGAGGTGTTTTTGGCTTTTCTGAGCACCTTTGGTCCTCAGCACAGCCACCCATACCGGTTTTTCATAAAAAAAAAAAACACCTGCGGTACCTATCTGAATATAGGGAGTGGAAATAGTCCACGTGGCACACGCCATTAAGCGTAGCAATGTGCGGAGGCAACAAGATCTACCGAAGGCCTACGGGTCTACCCTCTTGGGCGTTCAGCGGGAATAGCGTCTCCCTTTGCGAAAAACCTCACGGGTGGTCATTGGGGGTCGCCTTCATAAAGTCCAAAAAGCATAAGGTCCAAAACCCAGAACGTCCAGAAGTATGTAATTTTCGTGTGTATTATAAAATGCACATAATCTAACCTGTCATACCACTAACATCGACCAACCTACATCGAGGTGAGGGAAAATAGCAAAAAACTTTCCGGGCAAAATGTATTTCTATGCATTGTTTGGCGGCGAAGCTGCGGCTCTTCCAATCTCTATATTGGTAACTCGCTTTCCCAATAAACTTATGGAGTGGAAAAATGCTTAGCCACATTCAATCGTGATTTTTTACGGCTCTGTGTTGCCGGGGTAAAAATATATTTTAAATTGCTGTCGTAATAGTAATGTATACTTTTTCGTGCTCAACAAGTACGTCGTTTTTCAGCACATATGATTTGTGTTTGTGTCCTTATCTGAGGATTTTACCCGTTAATTCAAATATACAGTTAGCCAATTTAGAAAACATATTGACAAGTATTTTTTACCATGTTAATACGCAAATACGCTCATTTAACTGTTAGTTTAGGAAGATGATTTTTGTCTTTTGTTATAATGCAGGGAAAAGTATTTCGTATTTAGTATACGCTGTAATATATATAACTGTTAATGGTGCGTGGTGACTATGTGTGTACTGCTATACTACGTAACCCGCGGTGATCAGAACACTGGATCCACAGAATTGGTAATAGGCTAAATATGCCTAACCTAAATATGCCTCGGTAGTCCATTGGCGCGACACCTTGAAATTCGATAAGCTGGGTGAAGCACCTCTGAGCTCGGTTGGGTTCTGGATGGGTGACCATTTTTAACCGTTGAGTTTGGCCATGGTTCGTATTCCACGTAAAACTGTGAAATCCAGCCCGGGTTGGTACCATCGCATCGAATTAACGATGTTAGAAGCGGCAATAAACATTTCCATGTTTTCCACCCAGTTCTGGCATGGCACCTAGCTCCCATGTGGTGTGTTAGGTTAATATATATATAAATAAAGTTATATATACATATATATAAAGTAATATCTACCAGTTAGGTATTAGCCATCCATGTCTAGTTACAAAAAACCTTACGATTCACTACCACGCATTTGTCGCCATTTGACATTCAAGCTCCAACAAATATATAGAGTTGCGTCAGTCGCGTAAGGCATGTCACACGTCGGAATAAGTTTGATGAAATGGGAACTTGTTTTAGAGTCATCGTTTTATTACAAAAATTTCTAATTCAATCTGAATTTCAGAGTTCAATAGAACAAGAAGTTCTCGTATTCGCTTCTGTCAAACTCTATAAAAAAATGCAGACATTTTTTTTTTCTACATATAGTTTGACAGAACCGAACACGAGAACTTCTCGCTTTCGCTTTCCTAAGTGAACATGCTGCAGTACGAGGCGGCGACAAGAGCACGGCGCAGTGAAGCGAGAGCATAGTAATATCTAGGCGATTCCGAATTCTGCGGCTGGATCCGATCCGAAAATCCTCTTCAAGCTAACGAACTGTGTGCGGTTAGTAGAAGGGATTACTCGAGGCCTTATGCGGTTAGGAAGGGTTGCAAGCGGACAAAGTTCCTCGTTGAATAGTTCAGCAACATTGATAAATTGACAGTGCAATGATCAGGCTTTCACATAAATATTTCTTAATACCCAGGTATGCTAGGCGGTAGTTATCGTGCACTGTACGAATGAAATGTAATGAAAACTTATTTAAACGATGATCGATTGAAATGTACGGGCATGTATTTTCGTTTCAATATACTATGAATATAGACAAATTCTACATCTATTATTCTTTCATAAAGATGTCGAACTTGCAGTTAAAAGTGCTTAAGAATTTTCTCTTTCCAATGTTACGACATGAACAACGTGAGCGTACATACTATTCGATCGTCCTTAAGGAACATTATCATCATATTTGTGGAGATGGAAAGTAGGAACCATACCAGGACCTTCCTCATGTTGCTCGGCTATATTAAACTAGATGGAGAAAAGGACAATTTTCATTGCCGCTTTGACCATTTTTCATTCAATGTGACGGTACCATCGCGGGCAGTATAACCCTATCTACAGTTTTACGCGGTATCTACTTAAATCACGGCCAGCCATTACGGTCGAGAAACGGTTAACCATACCCTACAGCGCCCAGAGTTGTTTCATCTTAATTATCTGGCTAACGAGACTGACTAAATGTTCGATCTTGGGACGATATTTACGTGTTATTCTTTTTCTTTTACCTCCAAAACATCCCCATCATGCACCATGATCTGTTGTGGCATGATTGAGCTTACAACAAAATTTACTTTCACTAAAATGTTAAAATATTGGACAGTATTTTACTATAACAGCAAAATAATTTATAGTAAGAACAATATATTTAAACGTAAAATTATAAAAACCTTCATAATTTAATCGAAATTCCCAGAAAAAGTAATATTCTACTCTTACAAAATACACCTTTTCAATTTTAACTTGACGCCTAAAGCTATTATACGTTGGCGGCGCCGAGTTTCGGGGCCTGTACAAATACACCGTGAATTTGTTAATGAGTCCACAGAGTCCAACAGATATATTTTTACTTTGTTCTTTTTTATTTTAAACATAAATCGCCCACGTCAAATTTTTAAATCGGAAACGAAGCATATTGCTAAAACTTTATTTTTCTTCATAGGATCTATCTTCTTTCATTTTAATTCGTTTTTGCACTCCAAGTATACACAATTTATATTTAATGCTTGTATTTATATAATAGATACAATATTACCTTTATCACGTTAATTGACTAGTGGTTATGAAACGACACAACTATATTAAAGCATCGTTATCAGGTTTCGAAAACAATTATATATTTTTTTGTCTTGATATTCCTCTGGCTTCAGACGACTTGTCAGACCAAAAATGTTTTTATTTTTCTTTCAAATTCTGACCACAACGCTTAACTTGGATAACCTCCAATTAATTACATGTAAACGTACTATAAATGAAGTAATAACCCTGACTTAGCGTGTCTATTTTATATAGATTTTTACAAGAAAACAACTGGGAGACCGAAGGAATAAGTAATAAAACTATTTTCTTAATGTTTGTCTGTTTGTCTGTTCATTTGTGCGCGCATCACAAAAAACCCACTTATTACATAAATAATATAATCACTGAAAAATTTAAAGCTATCGTCTGTGTTTTTTTTAGAGTAAATTTCATCAAAATCGACTCACCGAATCAATAGATATTAGATTTTAAGTTCAATTAGGAATCTGTACCCGAAGTCCCTGTTGTCACCTAAATTGGCGTTTACGGCAAACCGATCGACTGGAGTTTTCAAATGTACGGAGAAATTGAAGAGCGCGCGCAGCGGGCGTTAAGCGAACTAACATATGCGAGTCCGAGTTTGATTTGACAGCTTACTCAACGTTGCCATAAATACGTTAACGTTGCCGTTTACGTTGAGTCCGCGTTTTTATACAAATCGAAGTCCGAGTTTGACTTTGACAGCTTGAAGATGTAAAACCACAGAATATCAGTAAAAACTTGTACCGAGTTGGACGTTTTTACGGAAATCGCCAGTCGATCGGTTTACCGTAAACGTCAATTCAGGTGAGAACTCAGACTGACCACTCTGATAGCACCGCATCGCCTCACCGCGCCACTGCTTCACACGCGCGCCCCCGGTGTTGCGGTCCGGAATTCTAGAACCATTTTGATGCAGTTTGCACCACTGTAAAGAGTAGGCCTTGAGGCTCACTACATGTACGAGACATACAATCACGCTAAACGCGAATATTTTCGAAATGACTGGGTTAGATAGCAGTGTCAATTGAACTGTTGTGACTAGAATCGAGAAAGAGTGCTAAGATGGTTTGGACACAGGGAACGAATGGACGACGAAAAAATGACGAATCAAATTCATAGAGCAGAAGCGAGCAGAAGTGTCGTGCCCGGGCGGATGTAATTCTTCGTAAAGGTCTGATGCGTAGCACCCGTAATCTCAGAGCATGTGTGAAAATATGTATGTCTGTAGATGAAGCGAAAGAGGCGTGCTGTGATAGCGCTCTATCATCTCTGCCCAACCCTCCGGGAAACCGGCGTGAAGGTATGTATGTACGTACGTATGTATGAACTCACGAAATTCCACAACTCATGCCTGGACATATCAGTTTTTACACGCCATCTATCATGTAACCAATTGGAGCAGGCCAGTCACGAGCATCACGCCGGGTCCAGCAATCGCCTCTCTCAACCATATTTTAGGGAAAGAGGTGACCCGAACCAAGCGTCACCGCAAGAAAGGACTGTAAACGCATACAAGCCATTTTTGTTAGGTACTCCCGTCTTTCCATGCTCGCTGGATAAAAGCCAGCAGAATCCAATTTAGTTGTCTTACTGAAGATTAGATCCGCGTGTGAAAGGGTGTGGACTATCACGACCCTGACACGCCTTGGGACTGTTACATAAGCAGTGTTGTGCAAAATATTCATTGAATAAATACCAAATGTGAAACACTCAGGCTGGAGTGTACCATTTCTGGTTATGGTTATTGCTATTGTTAAATATTGTCTGTCTTCTTTTTTTTTTCTTAGGTCTTAAGTCGGCTGTATGAATTGTTGACTTCCGTTAATTATTTTTAATTTAGTGTGTTATCAGTGTTTTGTTTAAGCATTTAACTAACATTTTTGTAAATTTAGACTTAGTGAACGATAAAATAACACAGCTGAGTTTTTGCCAGTTCTTTTACGCTGTGTTTTGTTTTGCTGAACTGGCCTATGTTAATATGTATATTATAAATTCCAGTTCAGTTTATTCTCTATCGATGATACAATCAATAAACAACATTGTGTGTGCATAAGTAAACATACACGTTATGGCAAAAACAAGACTCAGGAAGTGGACATAGTCGACAAGAGTCAGAGGTTACGTGGAATAATCCGTACAAATACATGGAAAATCTCTTTTTTACAGTAGGAACATGAAAGCGAAATTGGCTACGATTGTAAAGAACATTAAAATCTATACTTTTACAATAGTTTCATATCAAAACTATAAATATTTGGCAAGACAGTATTATATAGTATTTTTAAACGTTTTTGGAATAGCTTAAAAAAATATAAAAATAAAGCTATACCTACTTGTATAATTTTCTGATCGGAGTATATTTTTTTTTTACTTTGTCATTACGAATAACCCAAAATTTACCTTAAGAAAACTAAGCGAAAATTCCTCTTAAAGAACAAACTTGCAGTTGTTAGCACAGCTCCCCATCTAGCTAATTAACCTTATTAAAGTAACTATTAATTATTCTATTTTTATTCAATTCTAAAATTAAAATAAAGATTGCTTTCTTCAATTCCCTTTAACCCAGAAGGATGAAAGGCAATAAAGAGAAGTAATTTATTGTACAATCACCCATAGCACTTTTCGAACTTCTCTCGTGTACGAACGAATTTAAAACCGTTATTCTACAGGGAAGCCGCGGGATGTAAGTTAATGGCCTGAGAATGACAAATGCCAGGAGTCTGTAGTTGGCGTTGCGACGGAAATTAAACATTAGTGTCATACATTTAAAGCATATTTTTGATTCATTTTCTTTCCTCTTCAACGAAGGCTGGATGGGAAGAGATTTCAGGATATTATGATTTATTCCATGCAGCTTCCCGCCACGCGGGAGAATGTTTTGTCTGAGTGCCCTTGTCATCATTTCTGGCACTGAAGAATTCAGGCAGTAAATGCCTAATAGGAAAAGTTTTCGTGACAAAATAGCGGGAAGTCTAAAGTATTAAGACGTCTTTTGAGGCTAAGATGTAAGGTTCAAATATTATAACATTGCAATAAGTATTTTACATTATAAGGGTACATGTGACCCTAGAACGGCCGTATCCAATAAACGGTCGTTTCATATATCTAGTTTTCACAATAAGCATTTTGCGCATACATTTTAAGGGTACATATGACCCTAGGGTCTAGAACGTTAGACCCTAGGGTCTAGAACGTTTGGATACGGCCGTTCTAGAACGGCCGTATCCAATAAGCGGTCGTTTTATATTTCTAGTTTTAAGCATTTTTACGCATATATAATTATCGGAAAAACTTCGCATGGAACCATACTTTCGATGCACGTTAACTCCCACAACATAAGCGGTAAGGATATATTACTTTAATTTTATAATATTGACTAATCGATCTTCTAGTGTCCCGCTTGAAAATAGATTTAATTTTTAGTTTTATATAAATTACAATTAATTAAAATATGAGCTATTGGAATTAGTGCTTGATTTGCTCAGAATAGTTCATGTTGAAATTAATCGTCTTCGTCACAAATATGCAGCCAAAAATTATTCCCAAGTGGTGTCCCGATTATAGATAAGTAAATTTAATTAAATAAAAAAAAAATTACCCTCACTGCTAAAGTTGTAGATGTTAACGCACGTCAAAGTTTTTTAAATCAATTTAAGGCTTGAATTTCAATGGTAAGAATCATCCTTTACCATCTTTAACCACTATTCTTTCATTCAGTATATATCTACTGAAATTTTCGGCAAGAAAACGCCTTAATTGTATAGGGCGAAACTCGGGCGATATTAACACAGATTTTGGCTACCTAATTAAGGCTAATCCGCCATGAGGGAATACTTGACACTATAGCTTGAAGCCCATGTAAAACTGTATGTCTCCATCCTCTACTAGGTGGTATGGTTAAGCCCGCCCAGGTTAGTAATACCGCATTGGAAGAATCTATAATTGAAGCAGCAATGAAAAATTGTCCGTGTTTTCAATCTAGGGGAGGTCTTGACATGGCACCTAATTCCTTCGGGACTGTGGTGTATTGGAGTAATATAATACCACTACTTATGTGGTATTAGCCATTCATGTCAGGTTGCACAAACAAAAACTGCCTTCTCATTATTGCCGTTAAAAATTGTGTGTTTATTGCTGCACCTACATGTTGACGCTAAAATATATCTAAAATGTTAGGCGAACCGGATGCATTTTGCAAATCAGAGCCACTCCTTTATCAGCCAGGGGGCTAAATTTACCACGACAAGGCGCTACCGAATCCTGCGCTAATTGTCCCATTAGCGCAGCTAAATTCCCAATTTATACTCGATCCCGCAAAACAGTGCATCTGACCCAGTTCGCCGCCCAGACTTCCGCCTCAGGTGTCACGACGCCGCCGAGCGAGGCTGCCGCGGCGCGCAGCCGCCGTGAAGCCGACTTCATCTCGAACCAATTAGTTGCAGCCGGAAACTGCAGTCGGCTGGAAAATTTAATTTCAACAGATTCTTGGGTAATCTGCGGTGAAATATTTACTCAGGCGGTGTTACGATGATTTTCGACACGGAATTATTGCATGTTAAGACGTGTTGTCTAAAGAAAGAATATATTTTGTTGTTAACGTAATTATGTAAGGATGTGTGTGCATTCAAGTAGATGGCGACACGGTCGTTAGAAGTTAATTCTGCTGTAAGTAAATGTTTGAACATTGTTTTTATTTGAAAATATAAATAATATTTTCCCGGGTTCCAATCCGAAAATACCCATCCAAAAGAATGTCTCTTAAGAAACTTCACTTCACAAAGTGTATTTGTAGATTTATATTAGCTGCTTGGCACCCAAAAACATAAAAAAAAAGAAAATGGGAATAAGATTGCATGAATCTAATTGTGAAACAGAAAAATACTTATGAATGAATGAATGACAATATTTTCTAACGATACATTTATACTCCACAACATACAAATTAATTTTACTGACTTTTAACTCTGTATTTCCTTGAATGTAACGTAAGAAAATCTTTTCGAAGTTTGAAAGATCAGATTAATCTGTTACGCCAAGAACTACAAAGTGGCTCAGAGTAGCGACCTTACGAAGGAAATACTCTGAGTTTGTCTGTGTTTTTTTTTTCGAAATTAAGTTTTAACATTTATTTCAATAAATATTTTAATCACATCTGCAAAACCAAATATTTCAGTTTAGTGTTATAAATGTATTCTATTTAAAAATAAAGGGTCCGATAATTACAAAGCTTAATTTTGTCCTCGTCGGGTAAAAGGGCCGCTTGTTTGCCAATTTTTCCCGGTAACCTTTTCGGGTCTCCCACCGACGCTGTCATTTCCACGAGGTGGGCAGATAAATAAGACGCTTCATTCGACACCGGACAACAAGAAGCAGTCTCGAATTTCTTGTAATAACATTACCTCTCGGCCTTCGTAACATCCAACGAGCATGGAAGGAGGGGAGTATTACCTGAAACTCGGTTGTATGGGGGCGGCGTAGCAACTTTCACATACAATCGCGGCAGCGCCGGCGAAAGCGTTCGCTTACTAATTCACTTTAAGTGAAAGGATGTGCAACTTTTTTCTGTTTTAGCAATTTTAAAATTCAGTCATTTATTGTAAAGTGTTTCTCATTACTTTTAATCTAATACGGTAAGTATCTATTAATGAGACAAAATCAGAACATATTAAACAGTTAACGGTACCACATGGTGAAAATAAACGTGTAAAAGATCAGCAGGTTTATTCCTGGCATTCAGTAATCAGGAATCAGGAATCCTGAGTATAGAAAACCGCTTTTATAGCGATTTTCAAAGCGAGTTTTTCTACGGAAAACCTTGACTGATTAAAAAAACTATGCTCCGGAATATTTTCGTCAAGAAAATCGCTTTGAAAACCGCAACGAAATTGGTTTTCCTGATTACTGAATGCCAGGAATAGACCTGCTGATGATTTTTAAACGGTTATCTTAACTGATTGAATATTACGGCTGTCTACAAATTAGGCGTGCAACTGTCCAGTTTCAACAGGTTCAGTAATTTTAACAGATTGGACACGTAAGAATACGTAAGACTTTCAACGCAGGACGCTATTTAGTGCAACGAACATTCGATATTGCGGGTCCAGAATTTGCAAGCGAACTAACTACTGTTAGATGTTCGCGACCTAACTACCGAGACCCTAGTCCCAGCTTTCAACTAAATTGGCGTTAACGGCAAACCGATCGACTGGCGTTTTCAAATGTATGGAGAAATCGAAGAGCACGCGCAGTGCGCGTTAAGCGAACTTACATTTGCGAGTCCGAGTTTGATTTGACAGCTTACTCAGCACCGTCGTATTAAATACGTTGACGTTGCCGTTTACGCCGATTCCGCGTTTTCACACAAATTGGAAGTCCGAGTTTCGCTTTATTTATTTATTTATATGTACAACAACAGTAAGCACAGGGACAACTTACATAACTATGTTAATCCACAAGAGTAATATATAACTATGTTAACAGTACAATACTACAAGATTAAGTGCCACATTCAGGGTATGAGTACCAATAATAGGTATACACAACACTCAAATTAAGCTCTTTAACTAAATTATTATTGCAAAAGATAAATTATAAAATAATGTGTATTAATGTAATCAATTTCTGACAAATAGGAACCAATATATTTTTTAAAAGTATAATTACTAAGGTTAAAAATATCAAATCATATTTGACTGGGGAGATCATTATAACAACGTAATATTCTCGGCAAGCTTGACTCTGATGCTAAATTAGAAGTTGAAAGTGGAACTTCAAAAAACCTAGAAGTTAATCGTGGCACCAAGAAACCGACTTTAACTCGGAGTTCAGGGCAATCCAAGTCACATTTTATCAGTTTGTGGAGGAAAGTTAGGTTAAGCAATTGCCTTCTATTGCGAAGTGAGACCGTATTCAAATGCTTCAATCAAATACTATAACTACATCTGTGACTTATTCCGGATGCCAGAAATGCAAGGTGTCTCGTGGACCCGCTTGACTTTAACAGCTTGAAGAAGTAAAACCACAGAATATGAAGTAAAAACTTGTATGGAGTTTGACGTTTTTACGTAACTTCGTAAAAGCCAATGTAGGTAACAACTGGGAGCTCTGTAGTAAGACGTTCTCCACTTACTCTTGGCTTCGCTTTCGCCGTACGAATGATAGACTAAGAGGTCGCGACAAAAATGGTAACGATAACGTAAATGGCTGAAACTGCTGGGATGAAGACCAACCCTCTGAAGCTAAATGCGTCAGTCTGCCTGTGCCAAGTGTTTTTGTTAGTAAGTTACTAGTTATTGTTGTATAATTAATAGGTATCAATGTTTCTAAACAATCAGTATATTCATCAGCAGGTACATACCAACATTTATTTTATATAGCCAATCTAGATAACGCAACCACTTGGCACAGGCAGACCGACATATTTAGCAACAGAGGGTTGGTATCTAACATGTAAACCCAGATTCAGCCATTTAGCTTATCGTGACCAAAAATGTCGTGACCTCCCGGAATATGAGTTTCGATCGCTGGGCCCATCCTTACATGCTCGCTGGTACTATCGACCGGTCTTACCTCACTAAATCACATGTTTTTCCTTACCCACTTCTTCGAATTTAGCGTTTGGGCCTTTTACGACACGCTCCTACTGAGTGGTTAGTTAGCGAAAGGGTTTCATTCCCACTAATTGGAGGCACCTGAAGTTTTCAATATAACCGGTGGGCGGGGACCTGTACTTCTAATTGAGACGAGGCCGGCTTTTAATTCTAATTAAAACGAGGCTAATTTAATGGGCGTGAAATAAGTTTTGCTTGGTGATAATTTGTTACGAGCACTCACATATTTCGGTGCATGTATGTATGTAATGTAGGTGTTTAGGTCATATGTTGCACACTGACTTAGAACCATATCCTCATCCTAACTAAAAAACAGAAAACCTGAAAACACTTCCTAACTAAAAAAATTAAAAAAATCTGATGCATATCAACAATTTTGTGCACATTTCTCATTTTTCATTTCATTAATTCAAACTTTTTGGTAGTTTATTCACAGTTAATTCACAAAGATTAGCGGATTCGATCAACCCAGCAAAGGAGAACCCACAAAGAAACTTCTATTTTAAATAACATATATTTTACGCACACATGGAACATGAAACAGCATATAATCTATTTATAATGTTAAATCTTTTATTTTCGCCTTGAAAATACACAGTTTAATATTTTGATCATTATTCTACTAGACACAAATCAATTTCGTTCGACAAATATCAGGCGTCGAATTCCTTATGTACATAAGTAACTTAGTACGCATTATGTACGAGTCGTTAAAACTATGAAGACTGGGTCTCACAATTACTCGTACTTGTTAGTTGAGCGAAGGATGACATACTGGTCCATTTATCAAAGTCAACGACACGACTTATAGTTCATATTAATGAACAAGGGTGGATTACTTACAAAGTACACACGAGTGATATTTTATTAATGAAATAACATCTCAGGGGTTCGTAAAGTCCAATTTACTTCAGTTGGTCGTCTTGTTAATTAATAAATGGCATTAGTTTTGTTGTATGTTACGAGTGACTTATGGCGTCGCATAAGAGATGGCAACTGGGTTTAACTCTCCCTAATGACGACCACACTGATATTATCGGTGTCGACCTTACGTATGCCCCGAACTTCACTCGCTATATCGAGGATAAAGCCAAGCATGCATTGAAAATTCAGGTAGTCCTCAATGGGGAGCTGACAATGCTGGACGAAACACTGCTGCTCTGTACGTCATAGATAAGATCTGGCGTGGAGTAGTGTTTGCATCTCTGGGACGGATCAACTAAATTGCTGCAAATACAATTCTGGAAATAAAATGCTGGAAGTGGTCAATGGGGTGCGCCAGTATATCATACTGGACCAAACACTGCCGCTCTGTACGTCAAAGATAAGGCCTTGCGTAGAGTAGTGTTTGGATCTCTGGGACGGATCAAATTAAATGCTGCAAATAAAATGCTGGAAATTCTGGAAATAAAATGCTTGCAAATAAAATGCTGGAAGTCTTCAATAGGGTGCGCCAGTATATCATACTGGACCAAACACTGCTGCTTTGTACGTCAAAGATAAGGCCTTGCGTAGAGTAGTGTTTGGATCTCTGGGACGGATCAAATTAAATGCTGGAAATAAAATGCTGGAAATTCTGGAAATAAAATGCTTGCAAATAAAATGCTGGAAGTCCTCAATAGGGTGCGCCAGTACATCATACTGGACCAAACACTGCCGCTCTGTACGTCATAGATAAGGTGCAAATAAAATGCTGGAAAATCTCGAAATAAAATGCTTGCAAATAAAATGCTGGAAGTCTTCAATAGTGTGCGCCATTATATCATACTGGACCAAACACTGGTGCTTTGTATGTCAAAGATAAGGTCTTGCGTAGAGTAGTGTTTGGATCTCTGGGACGGATCAAATTAAATGCTGCAAATAAAATGCTGGAAATTCTGAAAATAAAATGCTTGCAAATAAAATGCTGGAAGTCCTCGATAGGGAGCTGAGAATGATGGACGAAACACTGCTGCTCTGTACGTCATAGATAAGGTATTGCGTGGAGTAGTGTTTGCATCTATGGGACGGATCAACTATATTGCTGCAAACAACATTCTGGAAATTCTGGAAACACTGCTGCTCTGTAAGTCATAGATAAGGTCTGGCGTGGAGTAGTGTTTCAATCTCTGGGGAAGATCAACAAAATTGCTTGACATCAACTAGACTAGCTTGACAACAAGATTGGGTTAAACGCTTGGATTCTCAGACTCGATATATCGCTGTACTATGAATCTAGTCGACGACTTCGAGGTATCACAGAATTTGGAGACAACCAATAGATCCAGATAGTCCCTCCAACTAAAAATAGATGTCTTTGTGGTACACCTACAAGTCCCTCCATCTCCTTTACTATAGTTTAACGCGTAACAACCAGGAAATGTTCCCATCCACTGTGGACATTCCCAAAATAAAACCAAACCGATCCTTTATATCGTCTTATCTATAGGGTCGAGAAACTGTGGAATTTACTGCCTGCCGAAATATTGACTTCAAATACTACCAGGAGTCCTTAAACATGGTGTGAAGAAAAATCTGGTCGACCGGCATGGTTTTTCCAACCGCCGTGAAAGTTTAAAAATCCATGGGTGGACTCCTGCATTACGCCAAGTGCTAAACGTACCTAACTCCATTTTTTTATTCAGTAATTTATTTTACCCATTCTACTGTGCATTATAATATCATTATCAACCCTACAGACCATGCCATAAATCACGTGCAGATTGCGTAACTGATTCTGCCAACGTCAAAAGAGCGTCTACGTCGGTACTTATGGGTACTCTTGTAGGCATCAGGAAAGTGCTTACGAGAATCTTTCTAATGAGAAAATCATCTTACTTATGATTAATATTTAGTGCTAGTTATTATTAGTAGTATTAGTATTGTGCTATAATCTTTACTTACTGAACCAGACTACCTGAAGCAACACACATATTAATATAATAGGTCAACAGCAGATGAAAATCTGTGGCGTGTGGGCAACGAAAAAAAAAACCTTTCTCGTTGCGTGTGGGGCCAGGTTCATGCGAAATAGAAAAGTTCCAACAAAAAACCGGACCTATCAAAAAGGTCTTGACCCAAAAATAGGTCACTCGTCAGAAATTCTAATTTTGGAGTTACCTGCTATTATAACGGCCTCGTAGAATTAAAGCAATGAAATCCAAATTAAAACAGAATATTGGATATCCTTGGAAGTACTGAGATTTCGAGAAAAGGACCATAATGCTCCTGCCAAGACCCTTAAGATCCTGATAATATTTCAGATTACTTTGAGATGAAGAGAAGAGATTTGATATTACCTTGTATCAAAAATGACGATGGCTTTTTATACCTGAATAATTTAGAACATAATTCCTCTTAATTTAGAATAAGATGTCATTATAGTAGTTAAGAGTTTGCTCCTCACCAATGTATATAATGTTCTTATAATAATGTTCTTTGTGAGCAGTAGTAATCAATCAATCACTGTAAACTAGTTTGTAAGTATCACTGGAAAAAATAATAATACAATGACCAACCTGACGAAGTTTCTTGTCGGCTCTTCTTCGCCAGAAGTAATCGAACCGACAGGAAAAAAAATGACGAATCCGAGTGTGTAATATACATCTAATGGAGGAAATAAAGAAACTGAAACTGAAACTGAAATGATAAGACACAAAATGAGTATGTTAAGTCGACATCAACGCCCTTTTCACTTAGGTTATGACGAAGGACTCATAAGTTGTTCCGTACTGACTTGTCTCTTACCGTTCTGAAACTAGTTTCTTCTATAAACTCGTCCTTCCACCTTTTGAGTTGGCGCCAACTTTTTGTTTTGAAGGATTTCAATTCATTCCTATTTCCCACTGATTGTGTGTCCTGACCATGCTTTATCTGCCAGGTCTTTTATTTTTGTGCGGTTTACGAGTATTCGGTCTTTTTATTTACTATCTACTTTACTTTACCCAAACATACTAATTTCCATAGTAGACTGACAAGCTTCTAGATTTTTTAAGTGAACCTTAGTTAGTGCCCAAGTCTGGCTTGCAAACTTTTTAATGATTCATATTTTTTTAAGCTTCCATGCGTTACCAGTTCTGGCTTCAATCACTTTCGCTGCTGCTAAAGATATCCATCAAACCCTCCTCTTTGCAGCAGCCTCTTAAATTCATCAGTATTATTACGGGCGCCTGATCAGATGAGCAAACATATTTGGTATGCATGGTTGTTCGCGTAAATATTGTTGTGTAGCGTCAATCTATTACATTCATAAATATTTTAAACTGCTCAAAATGAATTTCAATGTATAGTATAATACTTATGTATGCCCGCTGCTTATACATCCGTTATAATAAGGCCATATTTTTATTAGTAAAATTACAGTAAAATAATAGTGATAAGAGATATAATCATTCGGTAATGACTATCCGTCTTTTGATAAAAAAATCGGCCCTAAAATAAATACAGTTAACATAGATTGCAAACCACGCTTTGAACTCAGAAGTAAATTCGCTGGAAATCAAACTGATGGAATTCAGAGACAAGTCCACAGATCTTACTTATTTCTTTATTCTTATTTATCAGAATAATGGTAATGGAATAATGCATTTCGACCACACGTACATATAATGCTATCATCGTCGTCATGCAACATTGGCAAAATGTCTTCCATAAATAATATATGTATTATTCTCCGTCAGTGCTTACGTGAAAACTTGGCCCGAAAAAATATAAAAACGCTTTTCGAGCAAGCAATAAATTATGAAAATATCCCAATACTCCGCCACCGTCGCAAATTTTTCCGAATCTACATAAAGGTGCCCGATCCAGTCGGTGAATACAATCATACGCGATCGCCTATAGTACACGAGCAGTTCGGAACGAGCCTCGACTCCATGCTTTTTACGCTTCATAGATCCGACATTTTACGATACACCCGTGACAAAGCCGAGGACTTTTCGAAGGAATGTTTAGTTCTGTCAGGTAATGGAGACCGTGGTAGCTACTGTATATTTAAAATTAAATAAATGACGAACTGATAATAATTCAAGCTGCCATCTTATGGCCTACCACTTGTAGTGGGTAGACAGGGTCGCTAACGTTCTGCTTGGTGGCAGCATAGTAATTTTAGTTTACGATGATTGTATGGCCTTATCAGTGAACGTGACGCAGGGCTCCATGCTGCCCCCAACCCTCTTTCTGCTGCAAAGACATTACCGTAAACCTGAGCAATATTGGTTGTCAGTACTGCGCTAGCCAGGTACACCAGTCCAATAACACCAATATGGAATTGGAGCAGAATCAGCGTTGCTTCGTCGCAAGTTTTAGCATTTCCGGGTGGATTTACCAAAATCTCGTCGAAATTAAAGAAAGCTCGACACAGGCCTCAGTCTGAGACTTCGACGTTTTAGAGTACAATGTTGCGTATCGATGACCAAATCAGGATTCTCGGATTCGACCTGAAGGGTAACGTAAACTATATATGCTACGAGTATAGTGAAGATAAAGCCAGCATGGCCTTAAAAATGGTATGTATGGTAGTAAAAGTGGTATGGTGTCCTTAGTACGTACGTGCTTTAATCTGGATAAAAAGCTGTTGATTTAAAAGGTACAGATAAAGTCTCACAGGCAGTATCGTTGGCATCTGCCAATACAGAGCCGTGGCGTGCATCTCATTGACGACTGAAAATAAACCCAGAATTTAGGGTCACAAAACTACAAAGGGTATATCCTTTTGTAGTACCATCTTCGGTACTGTCTAACTGTCTGATCCACGGAGAACTCTCTTAAAAGCGGCACTAAGCTATCTCTTCTATATCGTTCTACTACGACTAAACGCGCAATTGGCAAGGAATGCAAAGGTACAATGCCAACATTCTTCCTAAGAGAACCAATTGATTCTGAACATCGCTTATCGAATATAGGTGTAATACACTTATTGCTGAGGCATTTCCTCTAAATTACAACCTGGGGTCTTTCAAATGTAATTTGAATAAACACCTAGCTGGCCTGAATTGTTTTCGAAGCTCTCAATAACGTTAACAGGCGTCTACGGATGGCTCTTAGTTGAGAGTCTAGCGTGCGACATAAATATCACGTTTTAGATAAAAAATGCGAAAAATTTTTGGTAGATATGGGTGGTGAACTTATGTCTTAATTGAATACCGTGAAGGATTCAAGTGATTGTTTTTATTTAAGGAGAGAAGTTAGTTCGTGTGCCCCAAACAAAAGCGGTAAGACGCGTCGCAATGCGCCGCTATCACTAAGAAATGTTAATTAAGTGCATTCCAAGCTCTCGGGCAACAATGGCGCACCAACAAAGCGGGGCTCTGGTATAACAAGGATTTTGCGTTCCGATAACCTTCGACCCTCATCCTTAGATATATTGAGTTTGGTTATGTAAAGCACTGCTTCCGAAAGATAGGACAACGCAGCTTCTTGCCCATATAAGTTTCCTTAATCGCGCTCGATTGAAAAAATGCTATTCAAGTAGCTCCAAAATACGATGAGTCGTCAGGCCCATATATTTGAGCTTCTCAATAGGAAAAAAAAAAATCGCGTTATTCTTGGCTTCAGTTCGGTCAATATGTACCGAGTTTTTGCTGCCAAAATACGCCTTATTGGAAAGGGAGAAGTATAGTCGATATTGAGAGAGGTTTTGGCGCGGAATTCAGGGCAAATCTGGCATGAAGGCCAAATATCTACGGAATCCTAACAGGAAACTACTTAATAGGATCCAGGTGCCTTTTGATTTGGATACTGATTTATTTACTCTTCTGTGAAAAGATTCATCATAAAAAATAGGAAGTATACAAAATGGGGCATTACATATTTTTATGCTGGCGGCAAAACCTAATCTCTGATACAAACTAAATGAGGTTACCTTGCAATGTTTCAGTTACTAATAAAACGGGTTATTGTTAGAATTTGTCAAAGGCAACATGAAAAGAACAAGTTCCTTTTCAATTTAAAAATCTAAGGATAAATAGCAACTGCTAAACGTGTAACACCAGAAATAACTCGTCGTAAATTCCAACCCAACTTCCTCAGGAAACTCTGGCATCTCAAATTTGTTTAATCGTTCCTCGATTTTGCAATGGTATTTCGGGTTTGTATATATCGGTCAAAAGCTGAAATAACCAAGTCGGCGTATGAGTTATGGGAATATTATGATTGCTGTTATTCGTGTTCGGGTCAATAGAGTGGGCCATTACCATAAGTTGCAACAAGCTACGTTGACAACGAGTATTGTATTGTATTGTATTGATTAATGATAAAATAAAGTTACACACATACAACAAAACATTGTCAGGTACATGGTGGTATTTTACATTACTTAAGAAATAACGTAATAACGTAATGGACGAGAGTAGAAATAACGTAATGGACCCCCCCCCCGGATTATTGAGATCTTTCAAAATACGAAACTTCCCAGCGATGGTGGATCTTTTCAATATTGGTAATATAAAACTGTTTTGCTGGTATCTATTACATAATATTCAATTAAGATGAGAAAATGGGAATTTCTCGCTTTCGTTTTATCTTAGGTTTCGATTTCGTTTTGCTTCAAGTGAAAAGAAATAAACAAACCGCGTTAATTTTAAAATATGATGATATTTATTTTCGTTGCACGACCACTTTAATTTTCACACCTTGGTTCAATTACATTTTCCTTTTTATAGGCAGACAAATGTAAGCACTGTAAATTAAGAATCCTAACTTTCTTGAAATTTGAAATAACGTTAATATCACTCGTAAACTCGACTATAGGCTTGCAAATAAAGATTTTTTAATTTTCTTGCGTGGCTTGGCGCAACATTGGAAAAAAAAACTATTTAAAAGTAAAAAAAAAAGTTAAAAGTTTAAAGTTAAAACTGTTTAAAAAAAATAATTTGGGGCTGTAACGTGCCTTGGTTACCCAGTAAGAGGATTCAGAAAGATTTTACACAAATTCTTAAGTTTTGAAGTGTACCTAAGCAATAATGGCAAGAATGGATTTAAAAGATTCTTATGTATAATTACATTTTATTTTAATTTTACCGTATTTTCGCAAGATTTTGTTAACTCATTCCTAAAATACTACTTTTTGGACACATAGATAATTTTAATATTTGCAATAATATAATTCTTATCCAGTTTTGATTGTTGATACCATGCAAAAAACATTAGTTTTGACAAATTAATAGTTCATTTGTAAAAAAAATTTTATTTCTAGGAAATCTTAAATTTTTGGGGTATTTTTACAACCAACTTTTCACCTAAATAAATATTTAAAGTAATCTTTAATTAAACGGTTTGAAAATGGCTAATGCCGAAATACTACTGCGTCGAAATATTACTGCGTCGAAATATTACTGCGTTTTACCACATTTATGTTTTGTTTCCGGATCGGTTCCTGATTTTCGATCCTGTGCACCCCATTGCAGCTCCAGGGGCGCGGTTCGCGTCACCCGATCCACATAGAGTGGAGAGACGGCAGCGGCGTGGGACACAAGAGGAGGTGTGCAGCTACAGACGACCAGATTAGCTGTTTCTCTTATTTAGTTAGATATTACACTCATAAATTAAAATTCTATTATAGTCAGTTTGCATTCAATTTTATTCAATGTAATGTTTTGCCTCTCTCCACTCATCGAATTATTTACATTCACATCGGTAGGTGAAATAAAAACCAAAAAAATAATCAACAGGCGTCAAACTAATTCTTATTTTTTTAAGGGTCGCCATTCATGAACAGCCCCATTTACAGAAAAGATTGACCAGTGGAGTTACGAGTACGATACGGATTCTTCTTCACGGAGTCAATCGGATCCGTGGATAAATCAATCAATTTGAGACGTAAAATCTGTGCGTAAAATAATGTAATTTGGCGATTAGAAGTTTGAATTAATATAATAAATTTCAGGAGATACCTAATTGCCCTAACTCACACCATGAATACAAACATACAAGCACGTAAGCCATTTACGATACATAGACATGCGATGAGATTAAGCTCACAATTAGCAACATTTTCCAATTAAACGAAACGGCGCGGGACATTTTTCCAAGCCAGAAACGTTCCAAATGCTAAAATTTTAATTCGGACAGCGACGATAGGCCTGGCAGCCGTAACTTTGTTTCAGGCATTGCATTTAAATTGTAAATTTGCGAACAATACAGGCAACAAATTGGACACGGCTGATTGGCCCGGAAGCGAGGCAGGTACAGCCTCCGGTGACTACGCGTTTCCATATTCCGATGACGCATGAGCTATCTCATTTGCGTTCGGTACGAGATAACACCAGGATAAATTCCGCACATTCGATACCGGTCGTAGATGGCTTACAACCCCCTTCCCTTATGCCGGGTTCTCATGCATTCAATTATCTTTCCAACTGACGTTCTATCCAATATACGTTCGTTCCTCGTCTTTCCACTTTTGTGCTTCAATTCCATTCGCATTGTTTGACACTAATGATTTGATGGATCATAGATTTTTGGGGAAACACTTCGACCTTGAGTGCATTCAAAAGTTTAAAAAACCATTCGATAAAGAACCTACAGGATCAATTGGTTCTCATTGGACCCTGAGATTCGCAAGACGATAGCGCGATGTAGGATGGAGGCAGCGCCATCTAGTTTTTTCGACTGTCTTTTACAACCCCATCCTCAAATCCCAAGTGCGAATTCGATGCGGGGGCAAGTTTTGTGTTTATTTTTGTGTTTTTTTTGGCAATTGTTATTTGTACCTGTCTTTGTGATTTCTGCTAATAAATAAATAATAAATAGATTACTGGGCAACCCCTTGACCGATTAGACTCATGTTTGAACCTTAATAACATTTTGTCTCTTTTACTCGCCTACCATATTTCATCACATTCCGATCAACGATACTCGAGTTATTGTCGAACAACATTTTTACATACATACTTACAAGCGCCCAACTGTTCAAGTAGACTCTGAGAACTTCGCTCGCTCGTTTAATTAAATATAGCTCCAAGTGTTGCAGCCAAATCTCTCAATTTTAGATTAATTGCTTTAGTTGTAATATCAGTTATCAATTTAATATGATAATGCAATATTTTATAACAGTATTAAACTGGCTATTACAAAAAACCAATAAACCCTAAATTCTAAAACACAATTTGGCCGAAACATCAATTTAATATTGTTAATTAATAATTGCCTCAAATAACTTTTTATGCATGCATATAAAAAACTTCGTTTATTTATTTTATCCACGATAATTTTCAACTTATCAGCAAACCGGCTGCAAAAAAGACTTTGTGACCATTAATAAGGTTCCGTACCCAAAGGGTGAAAACAGAACCCTATTACTAAGCCCCCGCTGTCCGTCCGCCCGTAAAAAATATAAAAATTAAAGGGGGGCCCCATACAAAAACCGTGTTTTATTGTGTTTAATCTTGTACGATGGTACGGAACCTTTCGTGTGCGAGTCCGACTCGCACTTGGGCGGTTTTTACTACATATCTACGTTTAAATATAGGCACCAGTCATTCGAATTACGCTTGGTATTATATTTATTGTGTCTTCCTATCCCCGGGGCCCTGTTACGTTCCGAAATATACCGTTTCTGTAAAGCGATTATCCAAGACCAATAAATCTTGTAATAACTGTCAGCTTATGATAACTAGTTACGCGCGAGTTTAGTTCTCACTTGTATTGACACAAAAGCTCCTGGATAAGCAAGATGGAGAAGACAATCGCATAAACATACTAACCAAGAATAAAACGCACGTTTAAAGAAAGTACAGTTTTTTTTATGCAACCTGACATGGATTGCTAATACCACACAACGACCGTTAGCCCAATGCACCACATTCCCGAAGGAATCAGGTGCTATGCATGCCTTCCCTTTATGAGCACGTATACATTTAACTGGATGGAAAACACGGACTTCATTTCCGCTTCGACCATCTTTTCATCCAATGCGATGGTACCAATCCGGGCGGGCTTACACCCTACCACCTAGAAGGGGAAGGGGACCTACAATTTTACACGGATTCCGAACCATGGAGCAACTCGCATTCGTGACGAAAGCGCTTATCGAACTCAGAAAGAGAAAGAAAGTGGTGCATGTTGGGGTTCAATCCCAGACCTCTGGTACGCTAGGCCAGTCCCCGCGCCACTAGGCTACGAGCCGATCAAAGTGGGCAACAGACCAAAGTTACCTGTAATGGCTTAAGCAAAAGATGAACAGACAAAATACGTTGAATTCTCGCAACAATCTTAAGGGGGACTATACAAACAATCATTGTTAAAAGCGTCTATTATTCAACTGTATGTGCAACGTTACGGAAAAAACCTAGATAGATTTGACAAAATATTCGTTCATTTTGACTTTCGACCGAAGACTCCTCGTATGTGTTCCAGTGTACCTCAAAATAAAAATGTATTACTATTTACATAGATATTTATAACTGAAGTGTTAACAAACTAAATAAAAGAGAAACAAATATCATCCAAGGAAAAACAATTTTAAGTATTTCCCTGACCACTATGTATTACTGTATATCGATGCAAGACATACAGATCGAATAGGAAAGAAATGAATTGCATTCCAATGTGGAATCAGGCCCTTCCCATTCCATAATGCTAAGGGCCTGGCATGGCACCTAATTCTTTCGAGAATGTGGTTTATTGGGTTAATCCGTCCATTGCAGGTTGCATAAAAACAGCTATATTCATAAAACAAATCTCTGCACCAGCAAGAAGCGCAGCACCAATCACCAACCACATACTATGCACGAGATCTAAAAACTAATAATATAAATCCACAGTTTTCAATAATTGGTTCAAATGAATTAAAGCTAATTCGGTCCAAATATCCGAGTGACTTATCATCGGTAACTGTAATCAGCCATTTCCACATATTAGAGCCCTGTAACGAAATAATTCAGGTTATATCTTTGGTAACGAACGCGCAGCCAATTAGTATGAAATTGGATTAGCTGTCATAATTTAGGTTGAGAGCGGAAAGTGACTATATATATATCTTCTTCGAATAGGCTGTTTTATTGACTTTGTTCAATTAGTTGCTGTAATATATAAATTAAATATTGTATATAAAGCAGCGGTATTTAGTATAGTGGGAAAAATGCTTTCGTGTAACTATTTCAAGCAAATTGTTCTGGAAATGTCGCTGAACGTCAGAAAAATTACGCTGTCAAATTCTTTAATATTGTATAAATAAAAATAAATAAATCAAATAATGACGAGGGAATAGAGGGGAAATATATCACAGAAATACGTAGCAACATAGATAGGTTGTTGCAAAGGCTACTACATGAAATTTGGAAAAAAAAATATTGGGATTAAAATAAACAAAAACTTTTTGAAAACTTTTTCAGAATGGAGTCTAAATAAAAAGTAAGACCAAACATACAAAGTAATAACCGAATGTTCCGTAACAACGTGGGTACGTTGCATGTAATTAGAAATGGATGGCTAATATCACATTAGCCTGACAGGCCAAGTAGGATCTAGGTTCCTTGCCAAGACTTTTCCTTTGCACGGTTACAACATCGCGCCAAATTATACTAGACGAAAACGTTAATGTCAAAAATTAATATCTATGTAACTAGACGCTTTAGAGTTTTTTTGCCTTGGAAAAAACATGAGGATTACGCTTACGAAATGTATGTAGTGGCCGTTGCAACAATTTATATGTAGCTCTTATATGCAGCTTATTATAGGTTCTCGCTCCACAAAACAATTTTCTGTTCTCATATTATGTCAACAAAACTATCATTGGCGCCTGCTCCACGCATCTTTTGTGGCATGCTCTAATATTACAGTCAAACTGTTCAAAATTAGAAAGTTACAAGGCAGTGACGTACAGACGGACAACAAGACGGAATCATAAGGGTTTATCTAAATCGATGCCCTAAAAATTATGATAAGTTTGTATGCTTTATTTTCATTTGTTTCTTTTATTCAATTTCCTTTTTCGCTCAGCGCTCGGAGTACGCGCGCGATGAGATCGCAGGACCCTTCTTATTTCCGGTCGGAGAGTACGCAAGCTGTAGTATCTTGCGGAAATGGGGATTGATCATCCATTAATCAAATATACGTTGGTTCTACTCAGCTATTGTCAGTCAGAAGTGTCATACAGAAGCATCGAGGTAAACACAAACATTTTTGGAAAGAACATTGCTCAGTTGATTTAAGAGTCCATCCTTCTTACTCCTGACGTATTTTGAATTTAGCCAAAATGCTCATGATTTTATAGGGTCAGGTAGAGTGATCAAAATTACAATAATTTAAATATTTTATTTTCGACAGTTATTGCTAATAACATACTTCTAAGAGTTCTTAAACGATTTGTTTACGTAGGATTCCAAAGGATTATTCTATTGAATAATATTGTCTGCTTTTATTACGTCCTTGAGGACTTTTTTACAGTCTCCGACAGCTCTGTTATTTATGAAGTCATTATGGGCGTATACTGGTCTTGTGCTGTGAAATTTCTTTATAATATACTCGTAACATCTCTATAATATAATTAACGATATATCAACGAATATAATCCATATTATGTTATCACGTAGAAAACAGTGAGAGCTTGGCAGTTGTATTTGGCTGTAAGCATTTTGTACAACTTGATTAGGTCACCTCGTTTTCTTTTCTGTTCTAGCATTATAGTTCAGGCTATTATAGGTTATTTGAGGATCCCAAGTTTGGATTATCAGGAAATGCTGTTTCATTAATATAAGTTTTTAATTAATTTCTGTTGTAACTTTTCAAGAAGATAAATATATTTTGCGAAGCAAGATTGCTTAATTGCTAAAGCGTAAAGCATTGAAAATATGACTTGTGCGTTTCTGTCATGATTTCCGTGGTAAGAAAGAGAAAGGATTTTCCGATGAGAGATTTATCAGAGTTTCCCGTTTCAATGCAATTCAATGCAATTGTATCTTTTTGTTAACACTATATTAAGTAGAAGGACATACTCAAGTTAGATATACCCAACGGAGCTGACATGGTCACTATGTGTACCGAAGTTCCAAAAAAAATTACATTAAAATAAAACCTCTTCAAGTCATAATTCAGTCGAACTACCAAATCCTTCATGAGTTAAAGCTATGACAATCTTTCAGAAGTGTTTACTTTAAGACAATCTGTCGTAGAACACAAAAAAAAAATCAATCGTCCACCAAACATTTTTCTTGTGTTAAATGATTGCGAAGATATTTGTGATGAAAACGTAAAAATCTCTACGGGCCGCGGACAAAGGCTTTCTCGAAGTAATTATAGTAACTGCCTAAGAATCCGCTCAACCGGCCACTACGAGCAGTCCAAAACACAATTGAATATTGTTTCCTTTCATCGGCAAGTGATAAAATCCATCCAACGTAGTTTAAAAGCGAAAAAAGCTTCCAAACGTTTCGAGAGCTATCCTTTATCAACTTAGGAAATCTCTGGCGAAGTTAACAAGTTACCTCCCCTGACATTATGTATTCAAGGGACGCAATGTGGGTGCCCCTTCCGGTCTAAATTGAATTTAGAACGCGATGGAAAAAGGTCAACAGGCGAGCACGAGTTGCTGTGACATCGCCAACAGATGGCCGTAATGAAATCAACGAGAAGCCAGACGCTACATCTGTCACGATCTACTACAAAGTTAATCAACATTACACATCATCACGCCATTTCTCCGGAGGAATAGGCTGAAATAATGTTAAGGGTGTTTACTTACTGTATTTTTTTCTGGTTTTATGTATGTTTCCCCACTCACGAACAAACAGCTGTTGCTGTCAATTTATGTTAGTCGTGTGTGCGGACCAGCGTAAAATCAGCGCTGTAGTTCACTCATCAAGAGGGACCTGCAGCACAAAATGCTGAGCTGGCTCCTTTTTTTTGTCCACAAATGTGTATGTTGAATTTTGTAATTGTCTAAATTAGGTGTTGGGAAAAAATAAAGACATTTTTTTTCTTTCATACGATAGAGTGCCATATGGTACGATCACGGCATACTTCTCTCGCTTATTCAACAGGCATACATCTCTTCATACGAGTCGTATTCACTACGTATAATATTCAGAACGTATAATAGTATTTTTTTCCAAAAAATTAAAACCATGCATATCGTATAATATTCACAACGTATAATGTTATACGTTGTGCATGAGTTTAAAAATAAAATCAACTCTTTGCATCATGCAGAACGTCTAATAGTCACAACGTATAATATTCCTAACATGAATTCACAAAAAAAGAAAACCATGCAGAACGTATAATATGCCAAAAAGCACTGCATAAAGCGCCCTAATAACGATACATTTAAGGCTGAAATTGCTACGAATCGATATTTGTTGAAGAGTAACAATTTGCTACAACGCTAATTGAGACGGTCGAAAAGTCGCGTGCGAGTATACGCTTTAAAAGTATATTCATAAGGGCGCTTATCGTATGAAAAGTTTTTGGATTATATGATATGCATGGTTTTCTTTTTTTGTTAAATAAAGATCATAATATTATACGTTGTGACTATTATACGTTGTGCATGGAGATATAAGAAATTTAATTTTTTAAACTTCTTCATGCACTACGTATACAATTATACGATCTGCCGATTATACGTTGTGCATGGTTTTAAAATTTTGTTTAAATATGACATTATACGATCTGCATATTAGACGTTCTGCCGTTCCCCCCTTCATACAGGCTCTTCGATTATGGGTGCTACGATGTCGTCCTTCATGAAACACATGACCTATCTGGTCAAGACAAGTTCGTTTTTGTCATTCTTCCATCGCTCATTCGTTCTTATATACAAATAATTACGACATAACTTTTTCAAATTAGTCAAAAAAAAATGCCTTTTTTTATGAATTTAACTCTTATCATACACACCTTGTCTGCTAACTCCGCATAGTTCCTAAGGAACTTTTACTGTCAAAATCAAACTCGGACTACCAAATTTGTATGAAAACGTGGAGTCGCGTAAGCGGCAACGTTAACGTATTTACGACGAGTCAAAACCAACTCAGACTCGCAAATGTTAGTTCGCTCACTACGGGCACTCTTCAATTATCTATATATTTGAAAACGGCAGTCGTTCGGCCCCTCCTGGTTGGTAAAATATGGTCGAAGCGATAATGAATCTGGGGTTTCAATCTAGTTCAAGGAAGCCGTTCCCATGTAAATGGAAGGTCCTGGCATGGAATGTAATTTCTTCGGGAATGCTGTAGAAATCCCATACAAAATCTAGCTGGTCAACGAATGAGTGTAATGGCTGCCAGGAATTCATTGCCTTAGGGAATATCATGTCCCGTCTCGAGTCGATTAATCGGCGAACATGATACGGTATGTCACGACACAGATTACATTAGTAGATTAAAACAAGAAAATTGAAAAAGACCTATATCTTGTTCTTATCCACTAGGGAGACTACATATATTACACGCGAATTTTAATATGTAGTCGTTTTATTAGTACCTACCTACAATTATTTTATTTTACGCAATGTTAACAGACTATGGGGTCTTACTTATTCTGGGTTTACGGTCCAAACGTTAACTTGGTATATTTGTCGCAAAAAATACATTAAGTTTTGTTGTGCAACCTTTAAAACCTATTCGTCCTATTCATATATGTTGTCAATACCTTAGATAAAAAAGAAGGTTCCGTTTACATCTAAGGTCAATACGTCAAAAAACAAAATGGACAAGATTTCTGTGTTTCATTTTTTTTTGTTCGTTCAACAAAATGTTCTTAAGTTTGTTTTGTCCAAAGAAGCTAGGAATTAGTTTTCTTTGACTCATAGCATATATTAAACAGCTGTTTAATCTATGCTCACAGATAGAATAGACTATGTTCGACTTTTTGTAACTTTTGACATTGACATCTTAGATGAATAAGAATTTCTTTTTCATCTAAGATTGACATGCTTTAATGAATCGTGTGCCTGTATTTTCGCATTACCTCAATGCGAAAATACAGACAGCTTACTTATAAAACAGTGATCGGCGTTTACAAAATGATCGAATACTTAATAAACCTACAATGAGTAGGTCGGTTAAGATTTGCGATTAATTATTTAGAAAGAATAAAAATTGTTCCACTTCAAATTTAAGAGAATTACATCCCCGAATTTCAGCAAAATCCGCTGAAGCTGCTTGAGTGAGCTTACGCTTGCTACACGCATATTAAATGAAAAACTTTGAGCGCAAAGTTAACATGAGCTCAAAGTTAACACGGTTGAGATCGCACTAAATAAATGTTGTATCCAACCTTGCATACAATTTATATATATGTATATCAAATGAAAGTTAATGCTAAGGGTATAAATATATCATTCGACCTAATTTAATCGATTTATTGTTAGCGGCCATCGAAATCAGTGACATTATGGAGATATACAGCTAACGGGCTAATGCACCAAAAGTTAACCAGGTATTACTTGGCATATTTGGAGCAAAATGGGTAGCTAACGTCATAGTATTATGTTCTTGTGTGAGTTCGAATAATTTCTTCCCCATACATTTCTTGTATAGGTTTACAAAAACGTAGAGTAGTTTTTTTCGTATAACAAAACGATATCTAACTTGACTATATAACTTAATGCATTCATACATGCCTTCACGACGCTTTCCTCTAGGGCTAGGCAGAGATGATAGAGCGCTATACAGTTCGATCATAGCACACTTCATCTACAGACATACATATTTTCATACATGCTCTGCGATTACGAGTGATACCATTAGATCTACTTTAGTTTAGAGTAGTGAAAAGCGAAGACATTGGAGAACACTAGAGAAAATGTTGGTCTCCAGCACTCTTAACTACTGCTAACATTGTCAGCATTTAATGGTATTTAGGTTACGCTCGACTCATAGAAAATATTGGACGGCCAAGTACGGTCTCGGAAATTGGGAAACCGTACTTTTCACAAATGTCCACGTTAAAATATATCGTATTTTTGTATCGATCACTGTGCGGACGCGTCTGTCTACAGACGATAAAAGTTCGGAGTCGAAATCGGAAGACAGAGCGCGATATTTTTCCGTTTGCGACCCGACCGCCTTGAATGTAACTCTATCAGATTAGTTTTATAATAATGAAATCATATATTTCAGGAATTTATACTCATATGGGGACAGAGTCTACAATCAAAACTAATTTAAAATTAAAATTAAATCAAATTGAAAATTTAAATCTGAATTGTAGTGAGAAAGGATTTGAGTTAAACGATGCCCTCAATTGTAAAATAGGTGAACTAGTAAAACAAGGCCACGATCATCACAGAAACGACTGCAAAGAATGGGCAGAAATTGCATGGGGCGCAGCTATGGCTGAACCAATAATGCGTGATGCAACTCTCACGCAACCAGCTTTGATAGGTGACCTGATGCTGCACGGTGTCTGGGAACCGGCGAGGAAGGCGTTTTTTGACGTTTGCATTGTTAATGCAACATTCGCACCTGGTCCAATATATCACAGAGTCGTTGAAAGGAGAAGCATCAAAAATACAACAGAGCAGCAGAAGACCTCAGGGCTTTTTTCACACCGCTCATAATATCTTGTGATTGTGCGGTCGGCGTAGAATTTTATACATTTTTAACGAAAACAGCCACACGTTTGCGATTGCACAAGCCATTCTCACAGATAGCGGGATGGGTCAAAACAAAAGTGCAAATTTCGGTCATAAGAGCAGTGTCATCCAGAAATAGTGGCACGAGAAAGAAGGTACAAAGCGCCGGAAAGTTGAAGACGGTTCTGGCATCTTCCGTATCAGAACCCCCCAGCAAGAGCTTGGCTCCAACCTGTTGTGTCACCTTATGTTTTACTATTACTCATTCATATTGACGATTGTATATGCGAAGACTTGAAATTGTATGGACACAAATTAACAAATAAATGTTTTGTGTGTGTGTTTTTTTCCAGTCTACAATCACTTCATTAATATAATATAGCCGACGAGATATAGCAACTTAATAACTCCAATTATGAGCATTTCTTTTGCACGATACTATCCTCGTTGCGTCGAAGCCTCAACGCTCTAATACATCTATGCAAGCAGTTTTTAGTTCAATTTGTTTTGGCAAAAGCACCTCGCACCACGTGAATTTGAGAACGTCTTACCCGACCGATATGTGCCCTACAGACTTGGGCACCAGGGTCATGCGAACGCCCGGATACCCTTCGTTTCCTAAATTGAAGTAGCGAAAGGTGATCCCGAGCCGATACAATAGCACGCCTGCCAGTGTATCGGACCCTTTTCAAAGAGTTTAACTTGTCTGTACCGAGGGGAATACCTTTCTTTGACGTAAGAACTTGCTTTATTCGTGCCTGGTGCTCGACGAGTGATAGTAAACTCGGTAGAATTGGGAGATGAAGAGTCTTTTCTATCTTCAGAAGCTGCAAAGTAACGCAATTATCAGTCTTTGTTAAGGTAGTTAAGGGCAGCCCAAAGATTTTTTAAAATAAAATCTATTATTCCCAAATCTTTGGCTCAGCCCTAACAACATATTTGTTTTAATATTTGATGGGATCGTGACTATAATACGGTATCCAACAACTTCGCTCGCATCAAAGCATGGAAATGTAGCAGTGTTTCTGAATGCACATTCGCAAATATTTTTTTTCCGAAAAAGTAAAACCAAATAAATATAAAAAAAAATCATCACGGGCGCTTCTAAAAATAAAACAAACGCTGCGTGGTCAAACGTACATCCTATTTCTATGGGTCAAACAGACAGGGCCCTAAAAATTAAAAGTTTTTTTCCCCCTGTTCTTGACACTTACTTTTGTCAATTTCATTTCATTTCATTTATTTAAACTTTTTGGTAGTCTAACTACACCAAGTTACGTCACAAAGATCCGCGGATTCGATCAACCCAGTAAAGAAGAACCCGCAAAGAAACTTCACGGGCTTACATAACATATTTTTCCGTCCACAATTATGAAATACATACTTAGATCTAAATGCTACTGCCAAACAATTCCTTGGCAGAACAGTTGTAAGGCAAAGAACAAAGAACAATAGAAACAGCAACCCTAAGTTTAAGTTACTTACAACTAATAAAGTTACTTGATACTAATAAAGTTACAATGTACTGGGCTGACTTGTTTTATGGAATTAAATACGAACAACGTGCGTAAGGGCTATCATATCTAGTCTGGTGCCCGTTATACTGAACGTAGAAGAAACGAAGGGTCATGCCTGGAATATACCTTTACCTGAACACAACTGAAGGGAAGGGAGCTATAATTGTACATCTGTTACAAATCATACATTAACTCTTCATAGTGAAACATTTCGAGCTCAACCGTGCAAGAAAACCGGCCAAGTGCGAGTCGGACACGCACACGACGGGGTTCCGTACGATTATCCAATATTTGACCAAAATTAATCACGTTTCTTGTAGTGTCTTTCAGTTTAATTTGTTTTATCTCTATTCGTCTATTCTACTCTACTCGATCTATTTGTCGTTATAAACACACGATGCGAATTTCAGCTGTCTACGTATTACGGTTCATGAGATACACCCCTGTGACAGACGGACGGACGGACGGATAGCGGAGGCTAAGTAATAGGGTTCCGTTTGGCACCCTTTGGGAACGGAACCCTAAAAAGGTGCACACGATGGGGGCTTGTACCGGTTGCCTTCGACACGAAAAACCACAGGAGTGTCCGCTATTGTAGGTACCGCAAGCACTTCAACCAAGAACACTGGATTCGAGTCGGCGTCGGCGGCGGCGCGCGGTTACACGCTCAAGGGGTGACTGACTAAGACTGATGGACTGACTGACAAATTCGAAGTAGTGAAGATAAACTAAATCCAGAGAGAACTCTAAACAACTGAGACCACTAAGCTAACTAGTCTCAAGCTGCTACATCGCAGCGACTGTGGTCGTTGTAGGGTATTTGGGCTCAGTTCATTTCCAAGATAATCGAGATAATTTTTGAACTTTCCTTACCAATTATACTTTAGCCGACCACGTAACAATACAACGATCAACAGAGTAAGAACTTCGCAAAACCTGCAGGTATATTTCTCCCTAAACTTCACTTTGAATTGTTATCTTTGGTGGAGTCCCAAAAGTCACGCATACATTATCATGCGTCATTATGCTCTGGGAGATTCCCGTCAATAAATTCTCTAAAAATCGTGATTATCAGTAAAGTCTTTAAGGGCTTGATGAGAGCCAACTGCGTTCAGTCTAATAAGTACATAAGCATAAAAATATTTTATTATATTTCAAAAAAACCGCAACGAATTTCAATAATAAAGAAGTAAATATGTAGATTGATGGTCAAGCTTTGATTCGAAGATAAAACTGGTTTTCACCAAGTGCTTTTTTATTTGAATTGACACTTAAAGGCCTTTATTACTATAATGCTGATTATCTTGTTCTGGTATTGATTGCAAGCTGCTAAAAAAACCCTTTGTATGTAGCGATTAAGCTAATCGGCAGTAGGTAAAAAGGCTCTAAGTCTCTGGTACTTTGTGTTCTCAAATTAGACAAATATTCAACATCTCATAAAAAAAAGTTTGAACATAGAATATTAGCATCAGATATTTACCGTTTAAGGTTTCAAATGTAACTAGACCATTATGCATCTTTAAAAAAAATTAAATTCCAAATTAGTAGTAGATATATAAAAAATACGGTTTCATTTACGCTCTTATGGAACTGAATTTTATCAGGCGTTATCACTCCCTTAAGATAAGTTTTTAAATAATTCTGAAAGTTCTCCTGAACAAAATCCTTTCATTGCTTCCGCGAAAATGTAAAGTCTCTATAATGAATATAAATGTATACTTTGTACTCATTAACGTCGTCTGTTGAGGTGAAGTAATTACAAGTAATTAACATTAATTTCCCTTCCCTTTTTACTCGAAATTTCAGACTGTACACAAAGAATGCTATGTTACAAAATTCCGTACAACGCAATGTACCAGAAAAGTTAATTAAGTATGCTAATTCATGAGAAAACATTTTGTGTAAACACAAGCAAGAAATGTTTACGTTATGAACAAAATTTTTGTAGGTACATAATTAAAATGAATTTCATTTAAATGATACTCTACATTGGCCTCTTCGTACCCGCGATTGACTTTCCATTCATGTTTTGCAAAATGCAAAAACAACAAGTCGTTAGACGTAACATTCTAGTAAAAATACAGAAAACGATATAGACTTTAAGAGGCCTACATCAGGAATGTAAGTTAATTTATAATAAAACAAAAACGTACAGATTTATCTATGTAAAGTGTGCAAAAAAAAAAAATTCCTAATTTGACTGAGGAAACAGGCACGTGCCATTGTATGGAACTTAATAACCTCATTATCCTCTTAACTGTTAGAAACAACAAAAATGTAAATGTAATAAAAGTGTTTCAAAAATGTATCTTTTTTTTACCTTAATAATATTTACCAGCTGCAAGCTGTACAATTGTTAGACACATTAAAATATAATAAAACGATATTTCTGCATAAACCCTAAGGGCTGATTTTTCAATAGTCAGATAAACAGCCAAATAACTATTCGACGGATTTACTTACGCTTTTGCTTATCCATCCGATATAGTTAGTCCATGTGTTTATTAGTAAAATTATAGTCAGATAGTTGTGATAGAATACATAATTCTCCGTCAATTATTATCCGTATTTTGACCAACGTGAATTTGTACTATCAGTCCGATAAGTACTATCTGAGGATTGGAAAATTTTCGAATGTCACGACAAAAACTTTTGCAGATTATTTTCAAAATCTGATTACACTGCTTCAAATGCAGATGTCGCTGAAACTGAAATTAATAAACCCTAAGAATATGCATTTGTGCGACACTTCTCAAACCGAAAAACAAGAGTCAACCGATTCATCGCAGGACAAACAAAACGATCAACTGAGACCCTCGCAAAGGGTAGTCCTCAATATTTCTCCTCCAATCGTTTCCGAAGACATGAACGATGAACGCGCCCGCCACCACGAAAGCACTTGTGCCCAAACATATTGTCTGGGCGGATTCGCACGGCAGCCGTCGATATTCGCACGTATTCAAATTCGAGACAGCCTCAGCCATTGACACGCACTCGGGCCTATTCAAATACGACTTTCGCGAGGCGTGATCTAGTGAGCTCCTGTAACATGCGCGCGGGCCGAGCTAGCGCCATCCGACCATCGCTACACCGTGCGGAGCGGAGGCACAGTCTACGTGCGAACGGACGCGGTAAATTCTGTGAAATCTAGAAACCCGTTTTAGTAGGGTATAGTAGGGTTGATATAGTAGGGTTCTAGCTCATGTCTAAAAAAACCGGACTCGCACACGAAGGGTTCCGTACCATCAACACCAAAAAATCAGTGATCACCCGGTCAGCATTTCTTATATCATACAGTCGCATGTTCCTCTGTCCATTTCACATTTACGGTATTATTTTTCTTTTTCATAACATAAACAACCTTCGAATTATTTTTCTCAATCAAATAGCGCCACTTAAATCGCGAAACATGATGATATTCGAAAAATATCAGTAATTGACTATACCGTAAAATAATTGTTGTTTTTTTGCTATATGTTAAGCGTGGCATATAGCAAATGCCAGGAGCTTAGATAGAGTTACTGTGAGGTCTCCAAGCGCAATAGTGGTGTCAAAGCAGGCTGAAAGGATGAGCTTTTGTCTGACTTGAATTACTAGCAACAGCTAGATACCACAGAAACAGCGCAGTCTTCTGATCATAACTAATTGTTTTTATCTGAAGCTCAAAGATCATATCGAAGCCACCAAATAAGCTAGATCTTATGAAGATAATCGTCATAATCTAGATCTGAAAGAGTTGTCCAAAATCATAATCTAGATCTGACAATGTTGCAGCGTCCGAAATCATTTTTTTTTATCCGAGAAACCGCTCACTAAGTCACGTTTATCCTATGAACTTCAACCTTATCGGAGGTAGCGTTAATACCGCCTCTTTGTTGGAGCACCTTTGTCTAACTTCTTGGTTATTCATGCAGCCCGTGAATACCCAAATACAGTCAATGATTCAGTGAGCTGTTTTGAAACTTGACGTCTGACAAAGCCTTTGTGATGTACAAGAATGGTGAGGTTTCGCTCGGATAAAGTGAAAGATACATTGGTCACGGTTAGATTGTGTTTATGTTGTTTCATGAAATTAATCTTGGCGCAATGTTAAAAAAGGCTTGCGATATTTATTTTTTGTTATTTTTTTCTGCGCCGACTTCAACTAACTTGTACGACTTTAACTTGTAACCGACTTTTAAAAAAGAGGAGTTCTCAATTCGTCAGTATTTTTTTTGTGTGTATGTTACTCGATATCTCCGCAAACTTTGAATAATTCTTTTTCTTATTAGTAGTGTATATATCAGGGATGATCCTTTAACATATTTTTTATATAATACCACTCCTAAGGGTGGGAAATACTAAAAATAGTGAACAAAATTACAGTTTTAAAAAACATTGTCTCTTCTACTTCAGAGTGCTCGGAGCCGGTTCAATATTTTTTAAAACTGTTATTGATTTGTTAGGAGACTCGTTTGACGTCTTGTTCCGAGATTTGCCGGTTGTAAAGGTGCATTTAATTCGTAACGGAACTATGGAATTTGTTTTATAATGGAAATACGACCGACGACATAATAAAAAGGTCCTTTTTATGGTTTTGTACCCAAAGGGTGCCAACGGAACCCTATTATTAAGCCTCCTCTGTCCGTCCGTCACAGGGCTGTATCTCACGAACCGTTATAGGTAGGCTGCTAAAATTTTCACAGATTGTGTATTTATTTTGCCGCCATAACAAACAATAGGTAACATTTAAAATTTATAAAAATTAAAGCGGGCAAACAAAAACGTGATTATTTTGTGTTAAATCTTGTACGATGGTACAAAAACCCTTCGTGTGCGAGTTCTACTAGTTCTACTCTCACTTGGCCGGGTTTCCTTCATCGATGTTGGAATAATTCTCTCGGTATATCATCAGCTCGTAGCGCAGGGGCGGATGAACTTGCCTTAGATGCCAATGGTTCATATTTCCACCCCATTTTCTTTCTCTTTCTGACTTGGACAACTGCATTTCGTTACGACTACAAGGTGCTCGATGGGTCGGAATCCTTGTATAACTACTAGGTGGTAGTAAGCCCCCCCCCCCCGAACATCGCATTCAATTAAAATAGACTAGGAGGTCGCGACTAAAATGGTAACGATAACGTAAATGGCTGAAACTGGCTTCACAGGATAAAGACCAACCCTCTGAAGCTAAATGTGTCAGTCTGCATGTGCCAAGTGGTTGCGTTACGTAGATAATGCGCCTGAAAAAGGTAGTTATGGTGACAAAAAATATATATGATAGGGTAAATGGCTGCGAATAACGAAGCATGAAAGTATCAGTACATACTTGCTTAGCAATACCAAAACTGAACAAATCTCTGTTTGCGTTTCGTAGTTATAGGCGATTTAGGTTACAAATATAACTTTAGGTATATGTAATTATTTAATTGAAAAACTGACTGGTTATTGTTGTATAATTATTAGGTATCAATGTTTCTAGACAATCAGTATATTCATCAGCAGGTACATACCAACATTTATTTTATATAGCCAATCTAGATAACGCAACCACTTGGTACAGTCAGACCGACACTTATTTTTTATTTTTTTATGTAATGCGCGGCATATGGCATACGCCAGGACCACTTAAGGTGCCCGACGATGCCCATGGGCTTTCGAACTTATAAAGGGGCTGCGAAAACCATGCCGGCCGGCCAGGTGCTTCTTCACACCATGTTTGAAGGATCCCAGGTTGTACTTTGAGGGAAATAACTCGGCAGGAAGTGCATTCCATAGTTTACCGACCCTATAAATAAAGGAGCTAGAGGATCGGTTGGTTCTGATTTTTGGAATGTCGACAGTGAACGGGTGCATTTCCTGCCTATTCCGCGTCGTGCGATGGTAGAATGGGGACGGAGGGACAGCGTTATGTAGCTCTGACGAGCATTCTCCATGGTAAAGACGGTAGAACACAGAGAGAGACCCAACATCCCTTCGGAGTTGGAGGGTCTCTAGATTCATAGATACCTTGGGGTCGTCGACGAGACGCACAGCCCGACGCTGTATCGAGTCCAGGGAGCCAAGCAGGTGCTGAGCTGAGCCGTCCCACAAATGCGAGCAGTACTCCACGCAAGACCTTATCGGCGCCTTGTAAAGGAGCAGTTTTTGGTCAGGCGTGAAATACTGACGCACCCTGTTGAGAACTCCCAGCTTTTTCGAGGCGAGCTTGGCTTTATCCTCGATATGGCATCCGAAATTAAGGTTATGCGTCAGGTCGACACCAAGAATCCCTAAATGCTCGTCAATACGTAGAGTTGCTCCCTGGAAGGTCTGAGCCACACTGAACGGAGTACGCTTCGCACTAAATACGCACGCCTGTGTCTTGCTCGCGTTAAACTCGACAAGGTTCTGGAGACCCCACACGGAAACTTTATCCAGGGTCTCTTCGAGTCTAACAACGAGGCGCCGCCTATTCTCCTCCACTTCAGCCCGGCTTGCGGTCCGGTGACTGGTGTACCTGGCTAGCACTGTGCTGTCGTCTGCGTAGCATTCAATGTCACTCAAATTCAGCATATCATTAATGTGCAGCAGAAAAAGGGTTGGGGACAGCACAGAGCCCTGCGGTACGCCGGCATTCACTGACATGGCTTTGGAGCAACAACCATCAATTAAGACTTTAATGTTGCGGCCATGTAGAAAATCGGCGATCCAGTCACATAGATCGGTTGGAAGGCCATAGGACGGTAGCTTGGAAAGCAGTGCCTTGTGCCAGACCCGGTCAAATGCTTTCGCGATATCCAGCCCGATAGCCATACCTTCGCCATGATTTTCGAGCGCATCACCCACCTCATGTGAGATGTAAACTAGGAGATCCCCAGCAGATCGATTCGGACGAAATCCGTATTGACATATTTAGCATCAGAGGGTTGGTCTCGAACACGTGAACCCAGATTCAGCCATTTACCTTATCGTGACCAAAAATGTCGTGACCTCCCGGAATAAAACAAAATTCGAAGCGGCGATGACAAAAAATGTTCGTGTTTTCCATCCAGTTCAATGTAGTCGTGCTCATAATCCCTCCTTCGGGAATGCGGGATGTTGGGCTTAAATCATGAATTTTGGTGTGGTATTAGCGATCCATGTCCAGTCACATAAAACGTCGGCCGTCTATATTATTATTCTTTACATAATAAAAAATAATGACCAAATGTGGTGCTAAGTGCAAAACCTGAGAACGGCTGGACCAGGCCGGCAATTTTTTTTAAACATTCGTCGAAGTCCAAGAATGATTCTTGTTCACTGGACCCGATAGATGGCGACGTAATCTCGCGAGAGGGGGGGTTCCACTATATCTTACCAAAAGGTAGGGAGGGTCGGCGAAGGAAGCTATACGAAGTATATCGCCATCTGTTTTCATATTTTCCATAAAACATACACGAGGGCAACCTACTAACCCAATGGCAATGGCGAGATATAAATCTGTATTACATAAACGGGGATTGTATTCTGCAGAATGGAGTGGGATTTTCTGTGCCGCATACAAAGTATAACTAGTGCAGTGCGAATCGACTTTTGTTAGGTACCATACTCTTGAACATTTTGTAGATATTATCCGAATAACAACTTATATGAAGCCTTTCACATATATGTGTGTTAGCCCTTATAATGCAATGCTTAGCTTGACGGATTGTCTACCAAAAACACGTTAAACGTTTGTATGTCAATACTGTCGGCAGCTGCGCTGTAATATAAGCAGTGGTAATAATAAAATATCACCCCCAGTACCGGTGGCGTCACCGAATAAAGTGACAGTGTCGCACGAGGAAACACAGTAATTAGAGCCTCTGCTGACTGGGGATCGGCACGAGAGACAGACGGACACGAAACTTAACAAGTAAATATGGTTGTTTAGATGTTTGCTGTTGTTCGACATTTTATTTATATTTACGGATAAACAGTGTTCAGCTTACTTATTTAGCTCGACGTTTCGTCCATCACGATGTGGACATCATCAAGAATCGCGACGCGACCTGGAAGACGTCTGATGTCTCGTCCAGTCAGATGTCAACTGCAGGTCAACGGCTGCTCAGATTGTAGCTGCGGGTAGGTTCAGCCGCGGATGAGGGTAGTCACAAAGAATTCCGTTCGGCAACGAAGTCATATTTGCAAACTATGCTAACGGTGTCACTTTGCATCATTGTTGGCAGCTGAACTCTTAGACTTAGAGGTCACGTAACGATAACGTTAATGGCTGAAACTGGGTTCACAGGATAAAGACAAACCCTCTGAAGCTAAATGTGTCAGTCTGTCTGCGCCAAGTGGTTGCGTTACGTAGATAAGGCGCCTGAAAAAATAGTTATGGTGACAAAACATATTCATGAAAAGGTAAATAGCTGCAAATAACGAATCATGAAATTATCAGTACATACTTGCTTAGCAATATCAAAACTTAACAAATCTTTGGTTGTATTTCGTAGTTATAGGCGATTTAGGTTACAGATATAACTTTCGGTATATTTAAGTATTTAATTAAAAACCCGTATGGTTATTGTTGCATAATTAATAGGTATCAATATTTCTAGACAATCAGTATATTCATCAGCAGGTACTTACCAACATCTATTTTTTATTATCAGAGGGTTGGTCTCTAACCTGTGAACCCAGATTCAGCCATTTACCTTGTCGTGACCAAAAATGTCGTGACCTCCCGGAATATCTTGTGTTACCATATTTCGTCAGTAACAAAGACAAAGACGCTGACAGCTTCTTACCGTCGTCTCTGTTAAAGTTGGGATGCCTTGAAACTATAGATTTTCATACCAAGCGTGGTATGTATTGGTTTTCTACAGCTATTATTCAGCTTGATCGAAATGGATCCAGTGATTACTTCCATTATTCAAGGGTTGTTTACAGATCGCCGGCTTGTGATGTTCTTGTAAGTGTCTTGATATGTTTTATGTGATTCTGATTTGAACACTCCGTTTTGTTGGTAACTTTGAGGTAAGCTGAACACTTTTTATCTATAAATAGAAATAATAAACAAGTAAAGTCAAAGTTTGCTTTTAAGTTACAATAATTCTTTAGGTGCGTTTGGGACAATAGATCAGAGTGTATCTTTACGCTCTGTAGCGAAGTTGTGCGCGTCGAGTAACACATTATTTATTTGAATTTAGAATAATTCCCTTCACGGTGCCGCCAACTATTCGTTCGTTTGACTTAGTTCAAATAAGTTCAAAAAACGGCAAGTATCTATTAAAGAGCCAAAACAGTTATTTTAACCGGTTGAGCAGTGCCGTTTGGCGAAAATAACACGTTTGACAGATCAGATGATTTTAGAAATTAGGCGTGCAACTGTCCAGTTTGAAGAGGTACACTAATTTTAACAGATTGGAAAGTACGTTTTCAATGAACATAAGACGTAAGTAAGAATGAAAAAAATACTAAAGCTACACACAGTTATCACAGTGTTAGGGGAACAGTAATAGAAAACATTTATTGCACACAGTTAAAACAAATTAAAAGATACAGTAACATTGAATATTTAAGGCTAGCTATTTTCACTCAGAGTAACCGATTTTCTTAGTGGGCTCAATGCTGACGTTGCAACACGGTTGTTATTATCGGAATTACAGTTAGATACACTGATATTTTTTTTTCAGTGTATCAAATCCTCAGCAACGATAAGTAATCCATCGGTCTTTAGTATGTGTCACTGACTAGGCCACCGAGTACAATTACATTTCACCGAATGCCTCCCTTAGCACCTGAAGTGTTTCCTGAAACGTGAACCGAAGTTGTGCCTATATAGACCAGAGTGAATTCTACTTAAGTATGTTCCTGTTAAAACCTTTAGACTAATATCTCAAAAATAAATGTATCGGGTGAAAATAAAATAACAACTTCAGGTGGATCTTTCCGCTCAAATCTCAATACAATCGTGGAAAGAAGATCATGCGCGAAATTCCTGTGGGAGACCCAAAATTATACTCAAACCATTTTTTTTAATCGAACTATAGCTTGCAGATGTTCGATGACCATTGCCATTGTAAAATTGTATTTGGAATCTTAGTTATAAGGTCCAAAAGTTCCAATTTTTTGCGCGCGATGGACGTGGCGTTGTACCATGAAGGTTTATGTGACGTCAATTTGGTGTCAGTTTTATTTTTGACATGTTACGTCGTTCATAATTTAATTTTAGCTAAAAGTAGTTTTTTGTAAATCGAACCAAATAAAACACTATGTGCATTGTCTGCTTCGTTGACATGTTGTATCCTCTTCATCTTGGAGACTGTTATATTCTTTGAAACATAGACGGTTCCATAGCGCAATAGCACGACTTTTTACCGTGCCTCCGAATGAGTTAGTCCCGCCGAGAAGGGCTCTCTTAAGCATAAGCACAAAAAGGTAAAAAACGCAAGTAATCAACGGTATAATGTGAGATTAGTGCATTATCAAAACTTTCGAAACCGGCTAATTCCTTTGGTTTATTTACGTGTAACGTACGGAGCGTATCACCCTGGCCCCACATTAGGCATTGTCATTTGCAAGGCAAACGTATGTGGGTCAAAGTCCAATGTGTAGCGTCTAGGGTGATGCTGTTTGTACTCTTACCTCAAACATCGATTTGATAGCAAAACAAACAATATTTTGTATTCCATAGATTATTCTCAAATATTTATCTCAGTCATGGAGAGACATGAAAATCTTTTATTAGCACAAAATTACCTAAGCATATGCAATATACTACTACTATGCAATATATAATACTAGATCTATATGTATCTGCAAAATGGCTTTTTTATCAGATGTCAGATCGACTAAATGTAATATGCATTGATGCCAAGTTTTGTCACATATTTTTTCCTCATTTTATTAACTCACTACATACAAGCCAAAACCGTTTCCGAGCAATAAAAAAAGAATTATGGTCGGAATTAAGAAACGAACTGGTCAAAAAACTTAGATGATAAACTCAAATCAAGAGAAAGGTTTAAAGAGGATCACCTTTTTTTCTTGAAGTAAATTGACATAATCAGTATCTTGAATCAACCGCCCCTTCGTTTTCTCGCGTAATCTTTTCACGGAAGAAGTGCATAATACGTTTAGGGATGTCGAATGAGGATCCTGTGTGGGATTCCAAAATAAATATCGGTGAAACCTGAATTTCAATTACGGAACCCTGTCGCGTCGGCGGAGTGTATTTGTTCAGGTTGTTCGGTTTCGGGATGTAACTTGAAGTGGCTAATGTCTGGGAGGCAGAATGAATGGGCAGACAATTAATAACCCGGAGATAGAAGGCAAAACTAAATTAAGGCAAGAGTCGTTTATGAGAATAAATATTTCATTGCTCTCTTGACATGTAATGAAATATACGAGTATATACATAGATGTATTTTAAAGAAGGATGTTTATATAGATTTTTACTGTTGTTCAACATTATGAATACAGAAAATTTTAGTGTAACCTTTAACATCCGTAAAATTTTGGTAATAATGAAGGATATTTAGCGAGGTAATGCAGCCAGCATTCTGACCAGCTTATTTACTTATTATATATTCACATGTTGATGTGTATCAAAATATTATATATTATATATATCTTTTATATTATCTTATAATACATTATATATTATCATATATTATATATTCACATGTTGACCTAAAGTCTAATAAGTTTATGTGAAATATATTTACCTAGTTTTGTACAGGGTTCAAATAAACTCTTATTACGATATAACATTGACATTGATTAAATATGTATGAGTACTTTGCACTACTTGATCAGACCATTTACTTGTTATTTCCCTTACCACTCTTGTGCTGGTCAATACAATAATCTCCTATTTGTCTAGGCTCGTCTATAGTTTTACAAAAATATATCTTTTCTCGCGAACTCCAGTGATTTCAAAGAAATATTAAGGGCGTATTGCACAACAGCTGGTTAAAAATAAGTCACCGATTATAAACAGGCCACAGGAAAGAACCTCAAGTACTACATATGTACGTCTCACAAACGCGTGTTGAATCGGTGAATTAATAGAAACAGCACCCGTTCACGAGCATCACGTCGGGCACAGCCATCGCCTCTCTCAGCCATATTTTCCCGAATCAACCTTTTTTTTAATAACGTTTTTTTTTAAATTCACGAAATATAAAGAATTTTAAGCATAATGTTTGGAGGTGAGCTTTCAGAAATGCTTAAATTAGTATTTTAGTTTGTTTGAAGGCATGTAAGGCGATGCTAGAGGTGGAAAATAAGCAATACATTTTACAGCAAACTTTTCTTTCACAGCAAGAAACCACAGTAATTGGAGAGGATAATCCTCCTTACTCAAGTAAATAAATATTTTTCTGATATTTAGCACATAATATATAAATATAAATTTTCATACAAATCTTTAGAGGGTAATCTCATGGATATGAGATAAGTTATCAAACAGATCAAAACGTACAGACGTAGGTCTCCGTTGATTTATTGAAAGTGCAAAATAAAAATAAGAAAAATATGTCTTAATTTGACTGAGGAAACAGGCACGAGCTATTGCATGGAACACGCTCACCCCATCCTCTTAAAACAGAAAGAGATTCGCAGAGATTGAGATTTTTTTGAAAACAATGTTTTGCTAAACCTCAAAGTACTTAATGCGTGTGGTTCCGTGTTCAGGCAACAGTCGTACAAACAATCCAAATTATAAAAAAAAACATTAAACGGAACTTCATACTTAAGAACATAATTCAATGTATTCTTAAGTGGCTTTTAAGTAATGCCGGTATGGATACTTCCTGGCCCTTCTCTAATACATGCCACGAAAGGATTTTATCCTGAAATTTCGGCTATTATGCGAAGTCACGCGCAGTCCAGTTAATCGGCACTGGCTATCTTACCCTTTCTATTTAGAATGTTATCCTTTCATGACTAAGACGAGAGAATATACTCGTACATACATGGTAAGGATATAAATAATATAAAATAATATATATAAAAATATATATATATAAATAATAAATTGCCGGGATAATTCCGCTTCAACCATAGTTTCATTCAATGCTGTGGAACCAACTTGGGTGGGCTTGACCTAGAAGGGTTACATGGGTTCAGAACCATGGAAAAGCTCGCATTCGTAACTAAATCCAATTCAGAAAGATAAAGAAAGTGGTGCATGACCGGGGCAGGGTTTGGACCTTGACCTCTCGTAGGAAAGGCAAGAAGACAACGAGCTGTATTGGACATAGATGGCTATTACCACACCTACTGTCATAAAATGAACCCAACACAACGCATTTCTGAAGGAATTAGCTGCCATTCCATGCCAAAACACGGACAATTGTACATTGCAGCTTTTACCACCTTATCATCCAATGCGATGGTACCAACTCGGAGGGCTTAACCCTACTTCTTAGCAGGAGAAGAGGACCTACGGTTTTGCATGGATTCCGGAGCATAGAACAACTCGCATTCGTGGCGAAATGCACTGATCTATCTCAGGAATAGAAATGATGCTGTTTGTACTCTTACCTCAAACATCGATTTGATAGCAAAACAAACAATATTTTGTATTCCATAGATTATTCTCAAATATTTATCTCAGTCATGGAGAGACATGAAAATCTTTTATTAGCACAAAATTACCTAAGCATATGCAATATACTACTACTATGCAATATATAATACTAGATCTATATGTATCTGCAAAATGGCTTTTTTATCAGATGTCAGATCGACTAAATGTAATATGCATTGATGCCAAGTTTTGTCACATATTTTTTCCTCATTTTATTAACTCACTACATACAAGCCAAAACCGTTTCCGAGCAATAAAAAAAGAATTATGGTCGGAATTAAGAAACGAACTGGTCAAAAAACTTAGATGATAAACTCAAATCAAGAGAAAGGTTTAAAGAGGATCACCTTTTTTTCTTGAAGTAAATTGACATAATCAGTATCTTGAATCAACCGCCCCTTCGTTTTCTCGCGTAATCTTTTCACGGAAGAAGTGCATAATACGTTTAGGGATGTCGAATGAGGATCCTGTGTGGGATTCCAAAATAAATATCGGTGAAACCTGAATTTCAATTACGGAACCCTGTCGCGTCGGCGGAGTGTATTTGTTCAGGTTGTTCGGTTTCGGGATGTAACTTGAAGTGGCTAATGTCTGGGAGGCAGAATGAATGGGCAGACAATTAATAACCCGGAGATAGAAGGCAAAACTAAATTAAGGCAAGAGTCGTTTATGAGAATAAATATTTCATTGCTCTCTTGACATGTAATGAAATATACGAGTATATACATAGATGTATTTTAAAGAAGGATGTTTATATAGATTTTTACTGTTGTTCAACATTATGAATACAGAAAATTTTAGTGTAACCTTTAACATCCGTAAAATTTTGGTAATAATGAAGGATATTTAGCGAGGTAATGCAGCCAGCATTCTGACCAGCTTATTTACTTATTATATATTCACATGTTGATGTGTATCAAAATATTATATATTATATATATCTTTTATATTATCTTATAATACATTATATATTATCATATATTATATATTCACATGTTGACCTAAAGTCTAATAAGTTTATGTGAAATATATTTACCTAGTTTTGTACAAGGTTCAAATAAACTCTTATTACGATATAACATTGACATTGATTAAATATGTATGAGTACTTTGCACTACTTGATCAGACCATTTACTTGTTATTTCCCTTACCACTCTTGTGCTGGTCAATACAATAATCTCCTATTTGTCTAGGCTCGTCTATAGTTTTACAAATATATATCTTTTCTCGCGAACTCCAGTGATTTCAAAGAAATATTAAGGGCGTATTGCACAACAGCTGGTTAAAAATAAGTCACCGATTATAAACAGGCCACAGGAAAGAACCTCAAGTACTACATATGTACGTCTCACAAACGCGTGTTGAATCGGTGAATTAATAGAAACAGCACCCGTTCACGAGCATCACGTCGGGCACAGCCATCGCCTCTCTCAGCCATATTTTCCCGAATCAACCTTTTTTTTAATAACGTTTTTTTTTAAATTCACGAAATATAAAGAATTTTAAGCATAATGTTTGGAGGTGAGCTTTCAGAAATGCTTAAATTAGTATTTTAGTTTGTTTGAAGGCATGTAAGGCGATGCTAGAGGTGGAAAATAAGCAATACATTTTACAGCAAACTTTTCTTTCACAGCAAGAAACCACAGTAATTGGAGAGGATAATCCTCCTTACTCAAGTAAATAAATATTTTTCTGATATTTAGCACATAATATATAAATATAAATTTTCATACAAATTTTTAGAGGGTAATCTCATGGATATGAGATAAGTTATCAAACAGATCAAAACGTACAGACGTAGGTCTCCGTTGATTTATTGAAAGTGCAAAATAAAAATAAGAAAAATATGTCTTAATTTGACTGAGGAAACAGGCACGAGCTATTGCATGGAACACGCTCACCCCATCCTCTTAAAACAGAAAGAGATTCGCAGAGATTGAGATTTTTTTGAAAACAATGTTTTGCTAAACCTCAAAGTACTTAATGCGTGTGGTTCCGTGTTCAGGCAACAGTCGTACAAACAATCCAAATTATAAAAAAAAACATTAAACGGAACTTCATACTTAAGAACATAATTCAATGTATTCTTAAGTGGCTTTTAAGTAATGCCGGTATGGATACTTCCTGGCCCTTCTCTAATACATGCCACGAAAGGATTTTATCCTGAAATTTCGGCTATTATGCGAAGTCACGCGCAGTCCAGTTAATCGGCACTGGCTATCTTACCCTTTCTATTTAGAATGTTATCCTTTCATGACTAAGACGAGAGAATATACTCGTACATACATGGTAAGGATATAAATAATATAAAATAATATATATAAAAATATATATATATAAATAATAAATTGCCGGGATAATTCCGCTTCAACCATAGTTTCATTCAATGCTGTGGAACCAACTTGGGTGGGCTTGACCTAGAAGGGTTACATGGGTTCAGAACCATGGAAAAGCTCGCATTCGTAACTAAATCCAATTCAGAAAGATAAAGAAAGTGGTGCATGACCGGGGCAGGGTTTGGACCTTGACCTCTCGTAGGAAAGGCAAGAAGACAACGAGCTGTATTGGACATAGATGGCTATTACCACACCTACTGTCATAAAATGAACCCAACACAACGCATTTCTGAAGGAATTAGCTGCCATTCCATGCCAAAACACGGACAATTGTACATTGCAGCTTTTACCACCTTATCATCCAATGCGATGGTACCAACTCGGAGGGCTTAACCCTACTTCTTAGCAGGAGAAGAGGACCTACGGTTTTGCATGGATTCCGGAGCATAGAACAACTCGCATTCGTGGCGAAATGCACTGATCTATCTCAGGAATAGAAATGAAGTGGTGCTTAAATGGAGTGGGGATTTAAATCCCTATAATCCTACACTTCATGACCTCTGCATGAGAAGCAAGGGCCCACGCCTATGAGCTACGCGTATTAATTGAACGTATTTCAATAAAGTAAATCGCCTACAATCAATATGATATAAATATATGGTATTAGGCTTTAAGATGGTCCTTCCCGAAGGGACTAACTCATTCGCGAGAATGGTATAAAACCGTGCTATTACGCTCTGGGACCTTCTCTGTTTCAAATAAAAAGACAGGATCCGTGATGAGGAAGATGCAACATGTCCACAAAGCGGACAATGCGCATAGTGTTTTGATTTGGTAAGATTGAAAAACATTTTAATTACGAAACGACTTATAGCTAAAAGAAAGTCACGACCGCTGTAGTCAAAAAACAAAAAAAACAACAAGATTATAAATCTTCACGAAACACGCTAGATCTGATGATTTACCTTTTATTTTATCGTTGAGTAATCCACGTCCAAAGTTATTGTATAAAACGCGCGAAAAAAAATCGAAAATCGGACCTTATAACTTAGAAACAAAACATTATTTTACAACGGTCATCAGACATCTAGTTTGATCAAATAAAGCTGTTTTGAGAATAATTTTAGATCTCTGACAAGAAATATGCTCATGATCTTCTTTCCACGTTTGTATGGGGAGTTGAGCGGGAATGCTCAATATGCTACCCATACAAACGTTGTTTACTAATCATTTGGAAACCGCTATTCCAATTGAATTGATATTTAATATATAATATCAGGTAACAAATATCTGTGTCTGCATGCTTTTGTTTTTTTGAAAAATCCAAACCGAATGAAATTAAAGCAAAAAGAAAATCTTCATACGAATTTTGTTTTCTCTGTGGTTTGACCCAGAATACATTTACCGAAAAAACAAAGGCATGCAGACACAGATATTTGTAGCCTTATATTAGATACCAAATATCAAGTATGTTGGAATAGTGGTTTTCAAATTATTAGTAAACTACGTTTGTATGGGAGGCGAAATTTTCTGATGCTTACGGGACGACCTTAACGGATACTTTTCAGTCAGTTACGATAGCAGATTTCGTGATCTTTACTCGAGCTCTAAATGACAACGTCCCCCCAAAGTGGCTATTTGAATAGGAACCCTCTAGCGACGGAAAACGACTCAAATTTGCATTTATCCTCCGGGCCCTGAATTGTCTGGATTTTACAAGGCTCGGAGGAATTCATTTCTGAATAGGGATCAGCCAATTTAGCCATTTCACTTTAATCCGAAAAAAATCTTGGATTTTCGGTAGGAAATAGGTTCAATTTAAAGGAAGCGGTAGGTGTTTTAAATTGTATGAAAAAAAAAAAACCAATAAGTGCGATTCAGACTAGCACACGAAGGGTTCCGTACAATTACGATTCCGTACGTAAGACTTAAAAAAATCACGTTTTTTGTATAGGAGCTCTTTAATTTTTGTTAAAATGTAACAATTAAATACTAGGCAACCTTGCAATAGGGTTGGTGTTTAGTTAGTGTGTATTCTTGCAAGAACCTAGACGAAAGCGAATTCATTAAAAATATAACATTCTACTAGATTTTTTATAAAAATTCTTAATTTAATTTTAATGTCAAGATTGATTTAGTAAAATCCCTAACTACCCTACTGAACATTAATTTCAAATTGGGGCTCAAATAGTCTTTAAGCCACGGTGACATTTAGTAAGTTTCAATGGTTACAACATTACCGCTTTCAAATTTATTTGAAATTGCTTTCGCAATTACAAGCGTTAGTAAATAATTAATGGTTTATGAGTGTTAGAACAAAAATCTTTTGGTTATTCTTAAAATCTAATTTCAAATCATTTTAGGTTAAAAAACGCAGATGAAGAAGCCATCATCCAATGCGAAGCAGGTTCGTAATTCGGCAGGTTTCGTGCTGTGTGGGTTCCGTCAATTATCAAGAATACTTGGGATCCCATTACATTTCTTCCTGTTGCGACCTATCCCAGTGGCGCAACGCCGTGTTCGACCGTGAGGTTAAGGAACACTGGGCGCGGGTTCTCGATGGCTGACCGTATGATCGTTGAGGTTGAGGATCCCATTTAAAACTGCAGTTTACCTGCTTTACTTAATAGGTGGTAGAGTAATTAAGCGCAGCTTTAAATGATCGATTGTTAAATCGGGAATGAAAACTGTTCGGATTTTACATCCGGATCAGTGTATATTTTTTGTAAAAAAAAAATACCCAGATCAGGACCTTATTCCTGAGTCAGCACCTACAACTATTCTTAGGTTACTTTTCTTGTTGCTACCTGTATATTTTTGTCGCATTATCGGGTGGTTGGAAGATATTGACATTAGACAATAAGTCCGCCGGTATGTACCATGTGTATGGAAGCTATAAGGTATAATATTATTATTATACTTCCCATATGTTTAAGGTTAATATCATGACACACATGGGGTGGAGTGTTATTAAAAATCCTTGTCCAGTTCCTTAAAAAAATATTCCACCATTATAATATTTCACAAACACGAATTAAGTCAAAAAAACTTTAAAGTTTGTTTTTCTACAGGAACCAAAATAAATAAATTATTTATCTTTCCATTTTAGTATTACATCCTTCTGTGCCCTTCAGATAATCTCTTTGAAATTCGATCATCACCTTGCGAAAAGCTGGCGTAAATGATTGGAGGCCCGATTCCCAGATAATTCTTGGCGAGATTTTGCGCTGGCTGCGTTTCACACCTTAGCCAAGAAATAGATTCGGGGTAATATATATTTTTACCACACCAAATAAATCCTATTCGATACCATCTGTACAATCCAAAGACTACAAGTAACCATCTATTACTAACGTTGCTAAAATTGTAAACCAAATATTTTTTTATTTTTTCAAATTCAAATATTTTCTGTTTCATTTCAAATCATATTAATGTTTACGTCTTTTTTTTGTTCGTGAATTGTAATTCACTGACGGCTGCGGCATTTGTTTCTTGCTGGCAACACTCACCACCTCGAAAGATTTATTCTCCCGGGAGGGGATCAGATATAACTGGGAAAAATGGAGCAATTCTTGGAGAAAAAGTGGAAATAATCTGCGAAATATTAGCATCGATTTAGTATCATTACTGCGAAAAACAATAGAAAAAAGTGTTTTAATCACATCATTTCAATAACTATGTCTTACTATAACATAACATACTTCAACATTCAATATAGCTTTTATAAATTTAGATTTATATGTAGAATCGACGACGTAAAGTTAACAGGAATTAATTTTAAAAAATGCTAAGCATGGCTACTTTGTCGATTCTAGATTAATATATTTTTTGTTGAAAAATCCACAGAACTCATGGCCCCATGACCTTCCGGCACATTAACATTACTTTTAAAACGTGGAAATAACTTTATTTAATATTTTCACTGATTAAGAAGTGCAAGAAAAGGTAGCATTGAAATTGTGTGATGGTGATTCTTCCTTCAATTATTGAACGGACTCAAGTGATGAGACAAAAAGATTCCTTGGCATGGTGAGGAAACTACTCACATTCAGGCAATACGTTCTGTCACATAATCAAGACCTTTGAATTAAGAATGCTGCCCGCCACATTTTTTTTAAATTGAATTTGAATTAAGATTTTGTTACGAAAATAAAAATGTGTACTATTTCGAATTTAATTCAATTAAATATGGTGGGAACGCTTAATGTACACCGACTGGCGGTTTGCGTTTTGCATCAGTGCGGTTTCGCGCCAAATCAGACAGTAATGAAAATTTTGAATAAAACAAAAATATAAAATAATAATATCGCTCCATCGAACGATATAATGAAGATTCAAATGTAGAAGACTGAAAAATAAGTGGTCACCCTTTCACTGTCAGGACTCCAGCAGTGACAAAAGCTGTGAAGGCACAAATCCAAAGACACCCAATACATAAGCAGAAACTGTTTTAGACTAGGGGGTCGCGACAAAAATGGTAACGATAATGTAAATGGCTGAAACTGGGTTCACAGGATTAAGACCGCATCTCGGAAGCTAAATGTGTCAGTCTGCCTGCGCCAAGTGGTTGCATTACGTAGATAAGGCGCCTGAAAAAGTAGTTATGGTGACAAAAAATATTTATGATAAAGTAAATGGCTGCAAATAACTAAGCATGAAAGTACGAGTACATACATACTTGCTTATCAATACCAAAACTGTACAAATATTTGGTTGCATTTCGTAGTTATAGGCGATTTAGGTTACAGATATGACTAAGTATATTTAAGCATTTAATTAAAAACCGACTGGTTATTGTTGTATAATTAATAGGTATCAAATTTTGAAGCGCTCCTTGGCATCGGTCAATATCCCCAGTATCCTGGAACCGCCGGGAATCTTTAGGGACGACGGTAAGAGGCCCGACGGAATGAGTCTCCTACCGTGGAAGCAAGGCAAGGCCCTCATTTGGGACGCGACCTGCGTGGACACCCTCGCTCCGAGCCACATACAGGGCTCGAGTAGAGAGGCAGGTTTTGCGGCCGCAAAGGCCGAAAGTCATAAACATCGCAAGTATAGTAATTGCTCGGCGAACTATGAACTTTCGGTCTTTGCGGTTGAGACACTTGGCCCTTGGAGCGAGGACGCAGTCGCGCTTTCTACCGACATCGAAAAACTATTGATAGAAGCTTCGGGCGACCTTCGAGCAGGAGCGTTCTTTAAGCAGCGCATAAGCCAGGCGATACAGCGGGGAAACGCTGCCTCCGTTATGGGGACAATGTCATCGGTCCCCTTGGAAGAATATTTTAATTTGTGATTATGATTTTAATTTTTAGTTTCTTAACATTTTATCAAATAAATTTTCATTCTACCTTAAAAAACATTTCTAGACAATCAGTATATTCATCAGCAGGTACATACCAGCATCTATTTTATATAGCCAATCTAGATAACGCTACCACTTGGCGCAGGCAGACCGACATATGTAGCATCAGAGGGTTGGTCTCTAAGATGTGAACCCAGATTCAGCCATTTACCTTATCGTGACCAAAAATGTCGTGACCTCCCGGAATATTAGTCCTTTAGATGGGGTTAAGCAGAACCACAGTGAAAAGGGTGTTGAATCAAGAATTAGGGCTTCGAGCTCAACGAAGGAAAACAGGAGAACGCTTAGACCCGCGTTAAATGGACCTGAGACTGAAGAGATCCCGCGTTTTGTAGATGCGATACGCGGGAAAAAAGCGTCATGAATTATATTTTTTTTTTCGGATGAAAAGCTGCAAAAATTCAAAGCCTTAATTTAAATTATTCGAGATACGTAACGAGAGATGTAAATGACATTGTTTCAAATTTTTAATGATGTTTAAAGGTTCGTCTAAAACAATATTCCGTCGCTAAATTGCTATAACTCCGTTGAAATATTTCATGAAGAGACGATCCACGAGATTGACAGAGGGGCCTCTCCACTTCTATTCTGTTCAATTCTGAAATGATCTTACGAAGCAACATTGTTGGGGCCAGTTATATTATTCAGTACGAGGACAATCCAGGCATTAGAGAACAATATTACCTTTATTTTTATGCGACCTGACATGGATGGCTAATACCATACAACGTTATGATAAATGCCCAATACACCACATTCCCGAAGGAATTAGGTGCCATGCCAGGACCTTCCCTTTATGAGCACGGCTACATTGAACTGGAAGGAAAACACGGACAAATTTTCATTGCCGCTTCGACCATCTTTTCGTCCAATGCGATGGTACCAACCCAGGGGGGCTTAAACCCTACCACCTAGTAGGGGAAGGGGCCCTACAATTTTACATGGATTCCGAACCCTGGAGCAGCTCGCATTCGTGACGAAATGCACTTATCGAACTCGGAAAGAGAAAGACAGTGGTGCATGAGGGAATTGAACCCAGGCCTCTGGTACGCTAGGCCAGTACCCGCGCCACTGGGCTACGAGCCGCTCATAAACATAAGTGTTAGGTGCAAAAGCAAAGATGTGTGAAGAAATAAGTGAGATATCTGCACCTTATTCTTCATGTGAGGTTAATCAATCATCCCTGGACGCAGTAGGGTACTGGACGGGTGACCGTTTTTTAATTTTGAGGCTTACCGTGGTTCGGGTTCCGCGTAAAACAGTTAGTCCTCTTCCGTACATATTAGCAGCAGTATTCAGATTGGGCGGACTAACTTTAGTACGCGTGTTAAGGTCGGACTAAACCGGTCTTTGTATGGTTAGTACGGTGCTAAGCCCGGACTATATTTTGACAGGTTCATTCTGAATACGACTGTAGATGGTCGGGTTTATCTTGCCCGGGTTAATACTATTGCTGTGAATGTAAGATGGTCGATGGTAAGGGGCAATCTAAGATTTACCAATGCCTTTTATAATTGATGAATTATAAAAGGCATTGACCATCCAAATCTGTATGTGGCTTGTTTTGGGTTTACATTTTTATTTCTAAAACTAGCGACGAATGTTAGACGGATTTTTCCGCTGAAATCACACAGAAATTCTACAACACTAATTGATCATTAACTGTCGCTTAGTTAAAACGTGGAAAAGTCTTCAATTCGCTTTCGTAACCACCACATAATGATCAGGTGCTGTGCCCGTCTTGAGTTTAACTTTTAGTGTAGAAAACTTGCAATGAATGTTCTACTGAGTACTCCGCTTTTCTATTCTCATTCAGCACTATACAAGTACGTAGCCAAGTTAAACGATTTTCGCCCTCCACCGCAACCCAGAAATTCTGCAACGCTAATCGATATTTTACTGTCGCTTTATTAAAACGTGGGAAAAGTCTTCAATTTGCGTTCAATACCACCCTTAATGGTCAGGTGTTGTTCCCGTTTTGAGTTTACCCTTTCGTGTAGAAAACTTGCAATGAATGTTTCACTGATTACTCCGCCTTTCTGTCCTCATTCAGCACTATCCAAGTACGTCGCCAAGTTAAACGATTTACATTAAGTTCGCCCTCCGCCGCCACACAGAAACTCTGCAACGCTAATTGATATTTAATTGTCGCTTAATTGAAACGTGAAAATAATCGAAAACACTCCGCAGGTAAATTGTCTTCGAAATCCTTTGTCGTTTGAGATTAAACAAACTAGTTTACTTTGTTAAATGAAGTTACTAATTTTGGCAACTTTGTATTTTGGAAATAGCTGTCAATGAATGTGATATGTATGTATGTATAGTCGACCGTGAATACGACGTCGACAGTATAGTCGACGCGATACATTAATTGAAGAAAGAGCAAAGTAAAAAGAACTTCTTTACGAATATAATGCAAGGATGGACCCGAACCATCAAAACATACCATTCGCGGGTATTGCGTCTACCAATTTCGCCAAGCTGTCAATGATGCCATTTAGCTGCATTTTCGTGATGTGGGATTTACTATTAAGGTGGCCCAACCCGGCGGCCCTAACTCATTCGCGGGCACGGTACAAAACCGTGCTGTTGCGCTCTGGGACCTTCTCTGTTTCAAAGAATAAGACAGGCTCCGAGATGAGGAAGATGCAACATGTCCACAAAAAAGACAATGTGCATAGTGTATGATTTGGTAAGATTTACGAAAATTTTAATTTCAAAACGACTTATAGCTAAAAGTAAACCACGACCGCTGTAGTAAAAAATCGAACAAGAACCAAATAGATTATAAATCTTGATTAAATAGGCTATATCTGATGACTAATCTTTTTAAGATGATCTTACTTTATCATTGCGTAATCCACCTCCAAAGTTATTGCATAAAACGCGCGAAAAAAGCGAACTTTCGGACCTTATAACTTAGAAATCAAACACAATTTTACAATGCCAATGGTCATCAGACATCTAGTTCGATCAAATAAAGCTATTTTGAGCAAAATTTTGGATCTCTGACAAGAAATATGGGCGTGATCTTCTTTCCCCTTTTGTATGGGGAGATGAGCGGGATGGGCCACCTTAAAATTGAACCATGTAGAGCGTATAGTAAATGTTTTATATCAGTCGACATGGATAAAAGAAACAAAGTACTGCTCTGTATGAGAATAGACATTCGAAGAAATGGAATGTTTTGTTGCCGCTTTGAACATCTCTAATAACTCTCTGGTCATGTGACTGAACTAATCTTTCGATGTGTCCTCCGAATTGTGGATACAGAGGCGACACGAAAAGTGGGCAGGTTACCATTAGGATTAGGAAAGATTGCTAACGTCATTCAAGTGGATGGATAATAAAAGTCAACAGATGGCGCTTCAAGTCACATTCGAGAATACATTGCATATCAAATACAAAACCAATGAATATAAATGATATTTTTTTATTTGCAATGACATTACTTAATTCATATGTAAGGATTTCATTTCCTATGCAAAATTTGGAATTAATTTTAGTTTAATGACGGTGTAAATAGTTCTGGAAGATTTGGGAGAGGGCGCTGGTTGGTCATATCATAGTACCAGCGAAAATAAGCAATTTTCAGTGAATATTGTCGTATGACGTTAGCAGTATATCCCTACTATCCTTTGTCTATGTCTGTGTTAAAGGAATAACATATCTCTCTTTGTGCGGCAAAGATGGAAAGATCTCAAGTACATACGTAAGTTAATTTCATTAACAAATGTTAGATTATGTTCGGGCTTATCCTGAAAATTAAATTCGCTGTCGATCGATGTATACGCAGGGTCACGGCCAAATTATTTCAAAATAATCGACCCTCTAATGAAGATGCGAAGAACTAATTCAAGTTCTCCCATCATGTTAGCGAATAGTTTCAAACATTAATAATGAGCCGACATTTTCAGTCGATTCCCTTAACTAGAGTCATCACGGGGCGTTCAAAGAATAGTTTACTTTTAAATTATTTTGTTATCATCTTGAGACTGTTTTAAGACAATAATGTTTACATTGAAACACAAATTCGCCTAGGTATGATTCGTATGTAATCGAATATTAAATCGTTATGGTAATGTTTTAATTTTCTGCACAAAACTTATTTAAAATTTCGGTAAATTCGATCATTTGAGAACAGGAAAGTTCAGATTTGAATTTTCAAAAATTTCAATCCTTTTTTATTTCAAACTATTTTATGACGTTTTTGAGAGTTTATTCTTTTTATAAAATTGTATATATTGTCTTCATGAAAATTTGTCGTTTAGCTGTACTTACGAATTGACTTCCTATAATAATGTAAAGGATTACATATGCACCCTTATATAGTGTGTGACCGTAAAACGGTTTTAATGTGTTACAAGACTTACAATCTGTAAAAAAAATATGTTTGTACACACATATTTACTAAGTCTTGGAAACTACAAATGATTTAGACAACTTTCTTTTTTGTGGCACAAAATCCCATATTTACCTAGTGAACAAGCATTAAACATATATTAATAGTTCGATATTTGATGTATTTCATCTCGATTTCGACAGGTCATTGTGTACAATTAACAAAACAAGAAAGATTTAACTAACATACTTAAATTCTCAAAACATTTTCATCCATCCCCTTTTCAAATCGATTAGTTTTCCATTTATCTAAAGCACACCGCAGAGAAAACCCATAAACCTAATCGAAAACAAGCTTAATGCCCGGATGCCACGTCGACATCCGGGTGCTCTGGTAAGTGCTCTCGCGCCATAAGAGCATTGAAATGGAAACCGGATATGGGGCGGTGAGTGCCATAAACATTACGTCACTATAGAATTGCGAGCTTCTTTCTTATCACCTGCTGAAACGAAAGTGTGATTTACGTTTGCATGTGGGCCTTAAAACTTTTAAACGTACGCAACTGGTTGAACAATCTAATAGCTCCTTGTGAGAGTATTCTTTATTATTACGAGAGTATTACGTCAGAACGCCGGGGGTGACGTAATCGTTTATTGTTTTCATCCTTGTGGTCGACTATCTAACTTCAAAATGCCCTTCCTGTGCCCATCATGACTTGATAATTGTACTATCAGCCTTAAATTCTACTGTTCATTCAGTATAATTAAATTCTACTGTTCATTCAGTATAATTTAAAAAATCAAGGCTTCTTCACGTCTTCGATTCAAAAGTTATAAGAGTGTACGGGTATGACAAATATTTTATGGATAAATTTAAAGTTTTTTTAATAATATGGTTGTATTGACAATGCAGGCATCAATTAATATCATATTTTCTAAGCATCAAAATGAGAAGCTTTTCTTCTGCAGTTTTTTGTGAAAATTTAATTTCCTATACATGTTCAAAGTGCTGTGACAACTGTATTATCTTCACATCATAATCTTTGTATAAATTAAAAACATTAAGTCACAACTTACTTAAACATAGCGAGTGAGTATAACTTATTTACTTATTTATATAGGTTTATTGCACTCACACTGGTTTATTACAAAACAAAATGGGCAAAAGGTGCAACTTAATGCCGGAGGCATTCTCTACCAGTCCACGTAACGTGGTAAGGTAAAAAATCAAGTAATCTCTCAGAACCGTTAAAGTTACATTCGTTCAAATAATATAGAATACAAGCTGGACCTAGGCTCCATAATAAAATATATCGCCTCATTTATGTTGAAACTACAACGTCCAATTTCAAGCAGAGTTATAGGAAACGAATATCAAAGGAAAGAGCAGCTCTAAGGCTTTCCAAAAATATTTTCTGTAAAAATCCCTTTCCAAAACAAGGAGCAAAGGACTTAAGGAGATTTCCACCCTTTCAATAACGCAGCAAGTTTGATGCAAAGCAACAGCATGGTTCCCAACTTTTTTTATGTAACTAGACATGGATGGCCAATATCAAATTGAATGTGAGATATTAGCCTAATATGCGGACTCGGTGCCATGCTAGGGCCTTCCTTATTTTGCTCGGCTACATTGAACTGGATGGAAAACACGGACAATTTTCATTGCCGTTTCGACCACCGTTCATTTAATGCGATGGTACCAACCCGGGATTAGAATATTGCCATCCATGTTAGGCAATAATTTTCATAACATAGAAGATTTGATTTGAACATCATTATTGATGAAAACCTTCGTGGATGGAAAAATCGACATCACAATCACGCAACCATGCGCGGAAGGGGGACGCATCATAAAGTCCAAAATACACAAGATCCGAAACCCATACCGTCTTGTCGTTGGTTTTTCTGCGACAGGCATATAGATCAGAGCCGGTAGTCTCAGTTCTCACCTAAATCGGCGTTTACGTTACTTCGAAGTTCCGTAATACGTCAAACTCCATGCAAGTCTTTACTAGATATTCTGTGGTTTTACTTCTTCAAGCTGTCAAAGTCAAACTCGGACTTCCGATTTGTATGAAAACGCGGAGTCGACGTAAACGGCAACGTCGACGTATTTACAGCATCGTTGAGTAAGCTGTCAAATCGTACTCGGACTCGCAAATGTTAGTTCGATTAACGCCCACTGGGCGCGCTCTTCAATTTCTCCATACATTTTAAAACGCCAGTCGATCGGTATGGCGTAAACGCCAATTTAGGTGACAACTGGGACTGCGGGCTCTGGACTCTCTCTGTGTTCACTCGCAATGTCAAATCTCTTTATGAGCGCCGCTCTTCATTGTCGTTTCGACCATTTTATCCAATGCGATGTTACCAACCCGGGCGGACTTAACCCTACCACCTAGTGAGGTAAGGGAACGCACAGTTTTACATGGATTCTGAACCATGGAACAGGTCGCATTCTAAACGATATACACTTATCTAACACACATTGAAAGAAAGTGGCAACGTATGCAGACAAAGTATTATTACAGATTGGTTCAAAAGTCAAAAGAACGGCATTACTACTATCAGGGTTCCGTAACTAACGCGCGTGTCCCTTTTAATTTGTATCGGACCCTCGTCACTTCCTCCCCCCGCCGCCCCCTCGCCGCGTGCCGCTACCCCGCCGATTTCATTTAGCGAGCTTAAAAGGCTTTCAGATCGATTCAGGGCGCTTTGGTTACAAATTACTAAAGAGAGATTATTACAGGCCTCGGTTATGAAATGTTGGAATATACAGATGTTGCATAAGATACGGAAACAATTTGATTCTAATCTTCTGGGAGGTTCGTATATTGCTTCGGTTTATTTGCTAATACACCAGGATTGGTACCATTTCTGGCTCCCGATCAATGAATGATCTTCTTGTCAGCCTCAGTGGCCCAGTGGCGCGACACTTCGGCGATCGCTCTCCGAAGTTAAGCAACGCTGGGCCCGGTCTGGTCTTGGATGGGTGACCATTCGACAGTTAGAGAGGCTGACCGTGGTTCGGATTCCACGTTAAGCTGTAGGTCCCCTTCCTTACTTACTAGGGGGTAGGGTTTATCCCGCCCGGGTTGGTACCATCGCATTGGATGAACGATGGTCGAAGCGGCAATGAAAATTGTCCGTGTTTTCCATCCAGTTCAATGTAGCCGTGCAATATAAGGAAGGTCCTGGCATGGCACCTAGTTCCCATGTGGTGTGTTGGGCTAATACCATGACAGAACTTGTGGTATTAGCCATCCATGTCCAGTCACATAAAAAAAAAGTCTACGACGCGAGCAGTAGCGCATATTTTAAGAACGTCGAACTCATGATAGCTGTTCTAAGTTTATGTTTAAAATAATATATTTTCTTAAGGATGTTCCGACCCATACAATGTTTTTTTTACACAGAACGCAAAAAGTATTGCACTTTAAGGCACGAATTCGTCAAAAATATTAAATATTGCCATTGTAGTTGCAGCGAAAACATATTCACAATTTCAGGTTTAATGGTTTCGTTGTAATTGCCGATTAGAAGTTTTACACCGTTAGATGGCGCTGTTAAATAAAAATCGTATTTAAATAAATTGTAACAAAACCAATAATCCTGAAATTGTGACATTGTTTTCGCTGCAAGTAATATGACTATATTAAACTTTTATTATTAATTCGTGGCTTAAAGTGCAATACTTTTTGCGTTATGTGTGCAAACAACTTTATATGGGTCGAAACAGTCTTAAGGCGCTCGGACTAGCCAACCACTCACGGTATATAAATGAACCTTTCAACAAATGTAATAATATTTAGTGAAACGGCTCAGTAAGTCCAAATAGAACTCAAGACTAATAATATATTGTTAATATTTTTGGATTCCATCATTTATTTAAATAATAATAATAATAAAAAAATCACATTATTAATCTGAAAGTAATGTGATTTCTAGATAGAAGCAAAAACAGCATTTGCTTTTAGATTTCTACATTTAGTCAAAAAAGTTCGGAAATGGACACCGTTTCCGCAATGTATTTTGTATAGAAAAAGGAAACATAGATTAACTAAAATAGGTTGCTAGACAAGGAATCATATATTGTAAGAATGGCACTTCTAATCGTCAGACTTAGTCAGTTAACTTGGGGTGCCTCGTCTAACTTTGCGATTTGGCTAGTACCAGGGCCTTAATATACAATTTTCAGATTTTATGACGTATTCGTCGATGGAGATGAAACATTGAGTTAAATTATTTGAGTTAAAGTGGCATTTTCTGTGACTTATCAAAGGCATTTGACTGTGTAAGACATGATATATTGTTATTAAAATTAGAGTATTATGGAGTAAGAGAAAAAGAGCTACGTTTATGTGAAACATACCTAGAAAACAGAAAACAAATATGTGAGGTCAGTGGTATAAAATCGGATGTTGACCCTGTTACAATAGGAGTACCGCAAGGCTCTATCCTTGGTTCACTATTCTTTTTGATTTATGTGAATGACATTTCCGGTTCAATCGGGCAAGACATAGAACTAGTTATGTTTGCAGATGACATCTCACTAGTTTTGAAAAACATAAAAAATATTTGAACTGCGGGATGTTTTCTTGTCAGTAATTAAGTCGCTCACATTATGGTTTGAACACAATAATCTATTGTTAAATACTAATAAAACGAATGTAATGCATTTTGTTCTTGGGGCACATAGGCGTAAAAATAATGAAGACTTAACCAATACTGTAGAGGAATTATCGTTAAACATGGCTAAAGAATTAACTTTTCTGGGATTAATAATTGACAATATATTCTGCTGGAAACCCCACATAGACAGTCTTGCTGGTAAACTGAGCTCAGCCTGTTATGCCATTAAAAAAATCAAGGAACTCTGTGGCACACAAGCTGCAAAAACTGTCTACTTTGCTTACTTCGATAGTCTCATGTTGTATGGACTAATGTTTTGGGGAAATGCAGCAGAAGCAAATATAATATTTGTCTTGCAAAAAAGAGCCTTGCGTTGTATTCTTAGCATGAAAGCTATAGATTATTGTAGGAATGTATTCAGCGAAATAGGAATTATGACCCTACCTAGCGCATATGTGTATCAAAATCTCTGCCATGCTAGGAAATATAAGCACCATAATACCTTAAATGCTGATGTATATGAGTCGTATTCACTACGTATAATATTCACAACGTATAATAGTATTTTTTTCCAAAAAATTTAAACCATGCATATCGTATAATATTCACAACGTATAATGTTATACGTTGTGCATGAATAAAGTTTAAAAATAAAATCAACTCTTCGCATCATGCAGAACGTATAATAGTCACAACGTATAATATTCCTAACATGAATTCACAAAAAAAGAAAACCATGCAGAACGTATAATATGCCAAGAAGCACTGCATAAAGCGCCCTAATAACGATACATTTAAGGCTGAAATTGCTACGAATCGATATTTGCTACAATTTCGAAAGGCCACCTTACGCTAGTTGAGACGGTCGAAACGTCACGTGCGAGTATACGCTTTAAAAGTATATACATAAGGGCGCTTATCGTATGAAAAGTTTTTGGATTATATGATATGCATGGTTTTCTTTTTTAGTTAAATAATCATCATAATATTACACGTTGTGACTATTATACGTTATGCATAGAGAAAAAAGTAATTTTATTTTTTAAACTTCTTCATGCACTACGTATAAAATTATACGATCTGCCGATTATACGCTGTGCATGGTTTCAAAATTTTGTTAAAATATGACATTATACGATCTGCATATTAGACGTTCTGCCGTTCCCCCATGTATATGACTACGATACTAGACATAAAACTGATTTACAAAATGTTAAGCATAGGTCATCAAAATTTTCAAAAAGTTTTATATGCAATAGTATTAGGTTATACAACAAAATTCCAGAGGATATTAGGAAATTAGGAGATAAATATTTTAAGAGCAAATTGAAATCAGTATTAATAAAAAAAAGCTACTACACTATCCAGGAAGCCTTATTAGATAGAAAACTTGTTTAAATTAAAGCTCATGACTACATACTTGACCGGGTACCTAACACGGTACTACCAATTTATCAATTTTTTTTTAAGCTAACAACTTGACAATCGATACAATTCTGTATCGTGTTTTTTTTTTATTTATTATTCACAGTATATATTAATATAACAAATCTTAGGTTTATATTATTTAGTACAAAAATACAAAAAAAGAAGTCTTAAAAAATATAAAACTAAAACTGAATTATTTATTAATAAAAATTATCTAAATAAATTTTCTCTGACATGGGTACTACATTGTAGTATGAATTTGTTTATTTACTAACTTATATTTAATTTGATATTATCTTGTATCAAAAATGACGATGGCTTTTTACACCTGAATAATTTAGATCATAATTCCTATTAATTTAGAATAAGATGTCATTATAGTAGTCAAGAGTTTGCTCCTCACCAATGTATATAATGTTCTTATAATAATGTTCTTTGTGAGCAGTAGTAATCAATCAATCACTGTAAACTAGTTTGTAAGTATCACTGGAAAAAATAATAATACAATGAGCAACCTGACGAAGTTTCTTGTCGGCTCTTCTTCGCCAGAAGTAATCGAACCGACAGGAAAAAAAAAGACGAATCCGAGTGTGTAATGTACATCTAATCGAGGAAATAAAGAAACTGAAACTGAAACTGAATTTGAGCTCTGATTAATGATGATTTGCCTTTGTTTCCTTTCGATAATCTAAAGTTATGCACGGTTTACAGTTACCACACTGAGAAAACAAATATTGTTGGCCCAACAAAGAAACTTTAACCCTGGAGAGCCGTCATAGTGAATTGGTTGCAACGACAACCTTTATTTTGTCGACCATATATACAATCTAACAAAGTAATTCTAGCAAAACATACTAGACATTGTTGCGCTCGCAACTTCCACTTTGTTACACTAACAAACAGTGACCAAAGTTGTTACAGTAACAAATACGACTTTGTTTCAATGACAAAAAGCAATTGTCAAAATAAAAGCTGTCCTGATAAATAAGCTCGATTCGTTATAGTAACAACTTATTTTGATGCTTCAACAATTTTTTTCTGACAACGTGATTTTTGTCACTTTGTCAGCCTACTTTTTTCTCAGTGTAGTGCAAACATCCCGATCGTAACGCTGGCAAGCTCTAAATGGTTATGTTTCCTGGGATTATCCAAAATCGTCCACAATGCTTCCAACATGAATTGCGCCCTTGGCGAAAACTGAAAGGCTTCTTCAAATATTCTAACTTGGGACGCGCTATGATTGATGAGTTCATAACGCTCAAATTGCCGCGTTCCCCGCTCAAGACACTAACCCACGAAACGTTTTTAAATTTCTAAGAGCAACGTCAATTTTCCTGCACCAAAGATATTTCCGAGTTTGAAACAACGCTTTTGTTACACACAATAATTTGTTAAAGCACATTGATTTATGTTATTTGCAAACTTAGCGTCTTGATGACGTATTCGTCGATGGAGATGAAACTTTGAGTTAAATTTGAGCTCTGATAAATGATGATTTGCCTTTGTTTCCTTTCGATAATCTAAAGTTATGCACGGTGTACAGTTACCAGTAGTCCGACCCGAAAGGGGGTGATTCTCTACACTAAATAAACATATTTTATTCTTCGACTTTTTTTTAAAAACAAACAAACTATATACATACCCAGCTATTTTTGTGTAGGTATGAAAAAATATATATGGGAAGATAATATTTTTAGCAAACTCCTAATCCAATGTCTGGCGTGTCTGTCTGTCTGACTATTCTGATTTTGATTAAATGTTAATCAAGTACAGCCGGATTTATCTTTTTATCTAATTGATCCAAAGCGATGGTGATAACCCGCGCAGGCTTAACCATATCACCTAGTAACGGAAGGGGACCTAGAGTTTTAAATATATTCCGAAACATAGAACAGCTCGCATTCGCGACGTAATGCACGTATCCAACTCAGAAAGAGAAAGAAAGTGGTTCATGAACCCATGACCGTTCACATGGGAAGCAATTGCCTGCGCCCCTGAGCTACGAGCAGCTCAAGTCTGTCTGTCTGCTTATAAATTGGGAACCACTTAACGGATATAGATGCAGTTTTACATATATTTTTTTACATTTAGGTTAATTATAACCTAACTAAGGGGTTAGCAGTGGAAAGTTAAATATGAGAGACCAGGGGTCGAAACAAGCTGTTTTTTTGTTTAAGCATCTTCTTGTACCATATAAAATTAACGAAAACTGTGTCTCAAACAAAGCGTGATTACCAATGACGGATCACTATTTAATTAAATATTCGTTATAACTCATTCTTAGACCCGATTGTAGGAAGAGTCGTATCCGTTAATCAATGTTAAAACACGTAACTTGTTGACTCAGCTCCCTTCTGCTGTCCATAAAAAGTGACGTGTTTAATCTTACATTAAAGTTTTTTGCTCACTCGGCCCTTAGGAAGGACCAAGTGCACCAAATGGCATTACCCCAAACCCTGGGGCACGCGCCACGTAGATGACACCACATTCGTTCGTCCCTATTTCTGCTAAAACTCCACAAAAATAAATTATTATAAAGTTTACTGTATAGGCGATCACGGTAAGTAGTTTTGTTTTTGATGTCACTAAACTATTTCTAGAAAAGGCTAGCTCTAGTTATGAAGTTCTATTTATGAATTGCAACTTGTACTTCACAAAATATTTTTTGGTTTCCAGCTTTTTTTTATGATATTTGATATTAAATACACGACTGCTTAATGTGGTCGCCATTGCATTTATAGAATCGCACCTCATTTCTAGTTTTCCGTACCCAAAGTCTGCCAACGGAACCCTATTACCAAGCATACGCTGTCCATTCGTCCGTCCGTTCGTCCGTCTGTCACAGGGCTGTATCTTATTAACCGTAATAGGTAAACCGTAACCGTAAATTCACAGAGCGTGTATTTAATTTTCCGCTAAAACAACATGAAGGTAAAATTAAAACATTATAAAAAATAAAGGGAGCGGTTAAATCTTGTATAGTACGGAACCCTTCGTGTGCGAGTCAGACTCGGAATGGCCGGTTTTTTTAAGAACTTAAAGCATAAATAGCTACAAATACCTAAACGCCATCTAATTTGATGCAGACATCACCCTAAAGTACTTACCTCATTCCGAAAGAGGCTGAACACTAGTACACACACGCTCAAGTAAACAAAAGAAATGCGATAATAACCCTTATCAAACGGCACATAATCGATACGCACTTCAGACACTTAAACCCTCGCGGTATTCGAAGAACTTCCTTTTGTGCGGTTGACACATGCGGAGAGGCGACTTCCGGTCTTCCGGTCGCCCCACTCATTTCCGGCACCGATCGGTAGAGTAGGCTCTATATTTTTGTATTGGTCACTATTTCATGTATTTTAATAAACAACCTGCAAAGTCCAGTAATATTAGATGCATCTCATATATTGAAAAATATTATTATCGTAATTTGAAGTTAGGAAACATCTGTGACAAATTCTTCAAATAATATTCCAATAAAAAATTCACAAAAAGTAGCGCGTGGGCCGCTATAGAATTAGTCGGCAAACTTTGCTCGAGTGTACGACTTTAATTAAATTAAGAAAATAACGCTTGAACTTTTATAATATTATGTTGACGTTGTGCTCGCTAATTTTAAAAACGTTTAAGTACTTAGGTAAGCTCTGGTGCTGTAGATATTATTTTAAAAAAATATGTCCCACGAACGTGTAATATCCCATGCTATCAACATAAACTTAATAAAACTTTCATTAAAGTAGAAATCGGTACTTATGAATGTTTAACTAAATAAGAAACGTTTAATGTTGCATGTAAAAAATATAACGATGAAAATACATCATAAAAAAGTGGGTAAAAAAATACATTATATGTTCTAATGGTACGAAAAACATAACAATTAAGACGAAAATTAAGATGTTTTTGCGGACACTACTCGAAAAATGTTGCTGAGTTGCCACAATGTTTGGGACACCGCAATTATTTTAGTTATAAAGTATAAAATAAAACAGGGTATGCTTTTCTTCCAGAACTCCTACTTGTACCCGGCATATTCGCTGCCGCAGATTTATTTTTGGTTAAAAATTAAATCCTTGAACTTTTATAATAAGGGTGGAATTCATTATGCATTATCGGAACCACTATATCAAAATTGTAAAACATTGATAAAAAAATTAAGGCCTATTTAGCTTTAATAGGTTAGGGAAACCTTAACATTGTTCAAATAGTTGCTATGGGACTGGCATAACTGCAATACGGCTGAAATCCTGTCAACATTTTGAAAAAAAAAGATTTACTGAAAAAAAGTTTCTGGTTCACAGAATGTTTTTTAAATCTTTTAAAATTCATGTTTATTCGATTCATGGTCCATTCTGTTCGTTCAAAAAAGCGGCGTACTTGCTTAGTACGAAAAAAATATTATTAGAATATTGAAATTTATTAATACTATATTGTCTTTAATTCATTTGAAGAAACGTGTCATTATGCTTTAAAACATTTAAACAGGTGGTCGCGAACATTTTCCGTTGGCAACTGAAATGGAAAATTCTCATTAGTGGCTCGAATTTTGCAGACTCTTTGACATGATAAACCGTTTTTTAATTAATTTAGGAGAGGAAGCCTTTCCCGCCTATCGTATTCCATTGGAGGTGTGCCTGCAGCTTGGAAATCTGCCAACATTCGGTCCGTCTCTATTAAAAGCATCGATTAGTAAAATGTTTTAATGAAACGAGACTTGGATGGCTCATATGCCACACCTACCATGTAATATTAGGCCCACATAGCGCTTTGATGAAACAATCAGGTGCTATCCTTAGATGAAAAAGGAATCTTTTCTTTTTGGGGAAGGTGCCTCCTCAAGACCTTCCTTACATGAATGAGCATGAGGCGCTAGGACTAGCCAACTACTCGCGCCATACAATGCACTTTTTAACAAATGTAATAATATGTAGTGAAACGCTTCAGCAAATCCAAATAGAACTCCAGACTGATAATGGATTGTTAATATGTTTTTATTCCATCATTTATTTAAATAATAATAAAAATAAAAAAGTTGATTTTTCTCATTAGAAATCTGAAAGTAATTCGATTTCTAGATATAAGCAAAAACAGCATATATGCATAAACAAAAAAATCCATTTGCTTTTAGATTTCTACATTTAGTCAAAAAAGTTCGGAAATGGACACCGTTTCCGCAATGTATTTTGTATAGAAAAAGGAAACATACATTAACGAAAATAATTCGATTCCTAGACAAGGAATCATATATTGTAAGAATGACACTTATAATCGTCAGACTTAGTTAATTAACTTGGGGTGCCTCGTCTAACTTTGCGATTTGGCTAGTACCAGGCCCTTAAACGTCATCAAATTTACTTTTCACAAATGCGTTATGATTTCACATAAAATTAAGAACAATATGAATATCGATTCTTATCTGCGTCTTCGTACCTACATAATTCTACAAAATATTTATCTTTCACTCAAGCCTAGGGAAATTTGTAAAACATATTTTCAATGATTTATTATATGTATAAGTAAAATTTGGCATGTATAAGTTAAAGTCGACGTAATGCTTTCTAATTACATATGTATACTGATGTACTCTGAAGAAACTGCAGTGAGGAATACATTTTTTGAATGAATACATTTTATATGTTTAACTTTTGTAGATTGAGCCTTGTTTTTTTTTATATTTCCTACTCTTTCATTTCATTTCATTTATTTAAACTTTTCGATAGTCAAACTACACCAAGTTACGTCACAAAGATCCGCAGATTCGATCAACCCAGAAAAGAAGAACCCGCAACGAAACTTCACGGGTTTACATAACATATTTTTCCGCCCACAATTATGAAATACATACTTAGATCTGAATGCTACTGCCAAATTTTTTAAATAAAATAAAAAATACAGATCTACAAACGATGGAAAATGAATACAGTTGAGTAATTAACACGTTTAAGAATATATTAGAGGACTTGGAGTAGAGGCAATTATTATATTAATAAAGATTTTAAAATGCTGAGAACATTTTATTAATGAACTATCTTCATTATGCATACATTTTTGAATATTATAATAACTAAGACGGTTATTGTTTTAATTACAAGATTTACCCTTAAAATTACTTAAAATAAATAAAAGTATTCATTAAAATATTTTGTGTTAAAAAAAAATGGAGGCCAGTTTTTTTTCAAATTCGAAAGATTTATCTTCTGAATTTGCAATTTTCTTTCAGCATTTTCGCGGGTTAGGCCCCCTTCGGAAAAGTTAAGTAAGTGAAGTTGAACTCTCAAAACATCCCAACGCCTGGTGTCTATCTGTACGTCTGCTTATAACAGTAGAACCACTCATCCGATCTTGATCTACGGTTTGTAACTACGTATAAATTAGTTCTTCCTAATGAAGATAAAGGATTATGATATATATCTGTAGTTCTTCCCAATAATGTTACATACCAGCACGCTAAACTATTGCGGTGGGGTCAAATTTTCATTTCACTTATTTGCTCACTTTTACTATTCCAATTAACAGCCTGTAAAGTATTTATTTTACGTGTTTAAACATTGAAATGGATGTAAAGTCTTTCTTTGTGTTCAATCATTTCTAACATGTAAAATCTCTTCGGAGCTGCATAACGCCCTTTCTACCATCTCTCAACGCGGAGCAGGCTGAGAATACACCTGTCGCTGTCGGTTCGCATAAAATAAGAACCAACCGATCCTCTAGACACTTTATCTATGGGGTCGTTAAACTATAGAGAGCTCGCTATTTACCCCAAAGTACAATCTGGGGTCATCCAAATATGGTGTTGAACAAAATAAATACCGGCTGGCATGGCTTTTGCAGCCCTGTGAAGTTCGAAAGATTATAGGGACCGTCGGGCACCTCTTTTGTGAGGCCCGAGCTGAAAATGAAAACAACGTCATAATATATCAACATTTAAAATTACTTATAACAATCAAATATCAATGGATAAAAATCCTTTAAAATTATAAATAAATGTAACAAAATCTCTGGAATAATCTACTGTTTCTTCAGGTTTTAACGCGGGCAGAGCCTCAAGCGTAAACCAGTTTTTAACCGACTTCAAAAAAAGGAGGAGGTTATCAATTCGTCTGTATGTTTTTTTTTTTTTTTATGTTTGTTACCTCATAACTTTTGCCTGGGTGAACCGATTTTGATGATTATTTTTTTAAATGATAGCTAGTGCTTCCCAAATGGTTCCATTTTAATTTGGTTAAGTTCTGACAATGATATCCATGAGAAAATCATAAAAGTCTTATATTTGTATTAAGATGTGCGCGACAAATGGACGAATAACTCAATATAACACGCCAACCGATTTCGGTGATTCTTTTTTTATTGGAAAGGACGTGTACAAATTAGTAAGTGTACTTCAGATTCACTAAAAATAAACAAATAAAATCAAAATTTAACAAAAAAAATAACCGACTTTAAAGAAAAAGCACTAAAAAGTAAAAAATAATTTCCATTTTTGTAGTTACGATTTCTGTTATTTTTTGAGTCGGTGTTAGCCAAGGTTAGGTTAGGTTAGGTTAGGTTAGGTTAGGTTCTCTTGATTGGCGCAGCGCGTGCCCGGCTGACGCCGACTCAAAAAATAACAGAAATCGTAACTACAAAAATGGAAATAATTTTTTACTTTTTAGTGCTTTTTCTTTGAAGTTGGTTATTTTTTTTTGTTAATTTTTTTTTTTATATCGAGCTGGTTTCATATTATTATCAGAATGTATATTTCTTACAAGGAAAGTACATAAGTAAATAATATGCCGGTGGTGTCTGTGCCCAACATGCAGATCGTCGATCTCCGTGGTGCCCAAGCACTTTACCCTGATCGTACTGCCAAAGAATAAAACGTAAAAATGTTTATTTTATTCATTATTTCACACACACGGTGAATTATTGTCAATCAGCTAACTCATAGCGAAAAATAATCAGTAATTGCGATATATGTGCGGAAAACTCGAGAACGGCTGCACAAATTCTATTTATATTTTTTTCTAAACCTTTGTCGATGCCCGAGGATAGTTTTTAGTTATACCTAGCTGGATCCTGGTACGTGGCGCTGTTGTCGAGACTCAGAACTGACCGTTTAAATAACACGCCCGCGAAAGTGAAACCACATTTTAACTGGCTACGCTCGGGTGAATGTCCAAAACTAAATCGGACCGAGAAAAGCCGGCAACTAAAACCTAATAATGTACAGCTATTGGTACAATTCGTACCTCGTACAGTGAATGTTCCGTACTTCTCTATCGTACAATTATTCGATCTGCGGCAGAACTAAGAAAGTCCTATCGCCAACAAACAGGGACCCAATCGATCACAAATCAGATGGGGTAGCTGTCAACAGGTTCATTCGATCGGGTAAACAGGGGGTGGCAAGTCGCTCAGTGGTGACCGTGAGTCAATATTTAAGTAAAGGCGCGGCTGGATTGGTTGCAGCGGTTTTAAGAAACAAACATTTGTCACACAAACTACCGCACTTTTAAGAACCTATTTTATCCATGTAGGAATTATGGACGTGCATGAAACCATTTCATCCTAAGGGTTTGACGATATGCTGATATTAATGAAATGTAAAAAACCCACACTAAATTAAAAATATTTTAAATAATTTACGGCCATTAGGGTTAACGTACGCATCAGAATATTACGATTATATCGAAAATGTATCTTGGTCAAACTACACAGAAAAGACAATTTTCACGACGATTATCTTTTGGCTTTTATTTGACTTGTCTTTGATTTTTGAATAAAACAAAGACCCGTTGCGTGGTGGTGCTGTCAGTGCATACTGCACATAATCGGATCTCCGAAACATAACTCAAGTTTCTTCGCAGACAACCAGCATTGGATCGACATTTCTATGGGGGGGGGGGGGGGGCAGAGTGCCAAATTGCCGCCCCCAGCGGCTCGTAGCCTAGTTCCGCGGGGACTTGGCTAACGCATACCAGAGGCTGGGTTCAAATCCTATCTCCGTTCATGCACCTCTTTCTTTCTCTTTCCGAGTTGGATAAGTGCAACTGCTCCATGGTTCAGAATCCATTTAAAACTGTCCTCTTTCCTTTCTGGGTGGTAGGGTTTAAGCCCGCCTGGGTTGGTACCATCGCATTGGATGAAAAGATGGTCAAAGCGGCAATGAAAAATTGTCCGTGTTTTCAATCCAGTTTAATGTAACCGTGCTCATAAAGGGAATGTCCTGGCGTGGCACCTAATTCCTTCGCGAATGTGGTATATTGGGCTAATATCATAACTGTAGTTGTGTGGTAGTAGCCATACATGTTGCATACAAAAATCTTGTAGTAATCGACCGCGAGCAAACATTTTGAAATTTCAAATCAACTGAAGGAATATTGCTTTGAAACATTTTTAATCCTACAATTATTAAGGAAGTCGCCACTCTCTTGCGTTAATACATTCTCAACAACGCTCATATTCTCTGGGCTCATATATTACGCCTATTCAATAACGAATCAATATTGCTTTAAAACAATTAAATGTAATCACGTTACAGCGGTACAACGATAAAAATAAATGTCGCTTAATGGGCCCCTTGTCATCGAATCGGTAATAATTACATTTAACCACCAAACAGGCGCCAGTGTGGACTCCGCCTTATCAGACCGCCCGTTAAAATCACGCCGTCTAGAATACCCGAGCCTATACTAAAAGGCGACGAGGACCTTAATTTAATTAAGGTTTTATTGGCCTCAGAATCCATTAACCGTCCGGCCGGAGACGAGTCGGATGGAGATTGGACGTCTTGAGACGCCATTGTAAACGTTGGGAAATTGAGGCAAAACCATAGATTTATGACGTACTTGCGTTTGTTTTGCAGAAGCGTACTTATTTCATTTCCGTTTTATGAAGGTATGCAGTAAGAGATGAGGTATTTTGTTTGTTTAATTGCTTTCAGTTATTAGGGTTTCGGGCCATTAAAAAAAAACACATTTCAAGATTAACCATAAGCCGTCGCAAATCAGACATAAACAAATGTTTATAATAATAATTTACTTAATGAAGAAATGTTGACTTAAAAAACGATTCAATTCGTTCTCAATTCTTTTACTCAATTTCTTCGCCAATTGTGAACAGATTTTAATAATTATTAATTTTTGTCTTTTCGATGATATTTTTGAGGAGTAAGCATGAAAATTTTTTTTTTCATAAACAAGTAAAAGAAAATTTTTAAAGTGAGTTTTCAGCGATTCGTTAAAATAGCTTGGAAAGCTACATGAAATGGAAGTATCCTTAATACTGAAGACAGCATATTTTACTGAAAGGAAACGTTCCTGTTTTTTACATTAGTAGGTATAACTGCATGTAAAGATTTATGAAAAGTTGTGGTTCTTAGATTTAGGTTTCTGAAAATCTTAAATAAAAGTTCGGGGCTGCCTGCGCAGAGAGGAGGCATCCCGCCAGGGTTGTAGGGAGTTATTATATTGGTAAGTTTTCAGTGCCTTTGATTTATAAGTCTGCATACTTGATTACTTCCTCCATAGATGTAAAGTATTTCCAAAGAAAAGAAAATCGCTTCTAACTTATAACCATGTAAAATATTAAATACTAACCTGGTCATAAAATAAAAAAAAACCTACATGTACCCTGTATGCATCGATGCCTGTATGACTTGATATTTATCGATGCTAACCTAACCTACCCTAACCTAACCTAACGGCCCTAATTCAACTTTGCAAAAATATCATATGCTCAGACCCATAACCCATGGACCACAACACGACAGAAAAACCTTTAAATAAACTTTCCATGGATGGAGCACGTTGAAATACAATTTTTTGCCTCCGCACTTGAACAACGGAAGCTTTCGTGACTGCTGGTATGCGAACTAAAACGAAAGCCATTCAGAGGCGGCGTGTGACACATGTCAACAGTTCACCGCATTGCTGCCAGGGCTGCCGTCTCACGCTGTCATGCAGTATGGCACTCTATTCAGTCGGCGCATGGCCTCATTTCGCTAGAGCTTGAAATTAGCGGATAGAGGCGTAAGAATGGCAAGACCTTCCTTGAATTTACGTCAGGATTTTCATAATTCGACTTTGCAAGGATGAACTTGCCCTAATAGTATAAGAAAAGTTTCCAAATTATTATTTTACGGATGATTTGGCAATATTAGATTATTTCTTTAACTGGCCATGTATGGCTAATACCAAACCCACCAGCATGATATTAGCCCAACTCTCCTTATTCCCTAAGGAATTAGGTGCAATGCCAGAACCTTCCCTTTATTAGCACGACTGGATTGAACTGGATTGAAAATACGGACAATTTTAACTCCTGTTTAGTTATGCAAAGAGGTGTCAAATGTCAGAAAGGATCTGACAAAATCTTATCAAAGTGCCTTCTCTGCCGATCATATAAAACACTATTGAAAGATGAAAGATAGATTGATATAATAGCTTATCTAGTGTTAGGAACCTGCCCGAATAGCTTCAAAATAGCAGACACGTTGCCCATCTATTTTTTAAGATAATTTGTTTGATTTTTTATCTTGAGCGCGGCCTTTGGTCTACGCCAGGTATTCGTCTAAGAGACGCTTGGCGACGCCCATGGACTTTTGCACTTCGTCATGGGTAGCTGAAACCATGCCGGTGAGCTTGTTGCTTCTTCACATACAGTTTTTAGGTTCCACAAGGTATTATTAAAAACCACATTGTAACCAGCAAGACAGATAAAATACCGTAACCAGAAAGACAGAGAAAAAAACCCTTCACTAGAAAGATAAATACAACACCATCACCAGAAAGATAGACGCTAAACCATCACAAAAAAGACATAGACAAAACCATCACCAGAAAGACAGAGACAAAACCATCACCAGAAAAACATAGACGACACCAACAACATAAAGACAGAGACAACACCGTCGCCAGAAAGAAAGAGACAACACCATAATCAGAAGGAAAGAGACAAAACCATCAGCAAAAAGACAGAGACAACACCATCACTTTAAAAATAGAATTAATATGTAATGTAAGAAGACGTATATCATGATCCGGCCGGAGTGACTCACCCAGAGCCTGCAGCACCGCTCTGCCATTCTCAGCGAATCCGAAGCGAGAGCGGATAGTCCAAGCTTTCCCCGGCGCATTGTTACGAAATATTTACAGAAACATTATGCGGCATAATGGGCGCGGTGCGGATCGGTGCCCCGCTGAAGGCAACCCGTGACCCGCCTCAAGCCGATAAAGGGATTACTGGCGCCCGAAGCGCCTCGGTAAAGGATTCATTTCGGGCATCAGCTGGTACTGCTTTGTTTGCGCTGAGCATTTTGTTTAGCATGTGAAGAGAGCTCTCTTTCAGTCGAAGGCAACCGCCCGCAATTGCGAAAGGCTTCGGAGCAACGAGTAGGTAAATACGGGAGTGGCGACCGAAATTCACCCGTACAGCGGCAGCGAAGCCACGTTTTAGTGATACACTGTTGGTAGAATCGGTCAGTCAGTTTTCTAAAGAATTCGCTCACTACTGGGAGTCCATTCAGGGCAAGAGTGAGTTCGAATTCGTCACTAAATATCAACTTACGTTATTAAATAGTTAATGTTTTCACACTTCTTCAACATCATTACAGTTAGGTAAAAATCTGGTCAGAGTGGGCAGTCTGAGTTCTCACCGAAATTGGCGTTTACGGCAAACCGATCGACTGGCGTTTTCTCCAAACTCCATACAAGTTTTTACTAGATATTCTGTGGTTTTACTTCTTCAAGCTGTCAAAGTCAAACGCGGACTTCCGATTTGTATGAAAACGCGGAGTGGACGTAAACGGCAACGTCGACGTATTTACGGCAACGTTGAGTAAGCTGTCAAATCAAGCTCGGACTCGCAAATGTTAGTTCGCTTAACGCCCGCTGCGCGCGCTCATCAATTTCTCCATACATTTGAAAACGCCAGTCGATCGGTTTGCCGTAACGCCAATTTAGGTGACAACTTAGACTACCGGCTCGCGCTTTGTGCGTTATCTCGTGTTTAACTAGACGAGTGACGCTGTCCGACTTTTAAGTGTTTCTTGAGGTAATATAATATAGATGAATATAGCAAAAGGAACTTCATTCCTACCGGGCGTCCCACAACACCTCTCGCAATTTTTTAATATGATTTCTGGAAAATAGAAGAGAATATAGATAATATACATAGAATAACAGGGAAAGCTGAACTGATTTAGTGAAGCTGTCCGCTCCTTCTTTTGTTCCGTGCCGCCGTCTTCGACTCTGAGAGGATCGGGTGGTGCGAGCAGCGCCTCTGGACCTGCTATGGGTCATATAATCGAGAACTAGAAACCGATTTTGAAATACTGTTTTCTGCTATTAGTTATATTTCGACTTTTGCAGTAATAGCGTTTGATAACACTGCTCGCGCTACCGAATCCGAACAGAATCAAGAGACAAGAAGGGGCGGACAGATACATTACATCTGTGAAGCGGTCCCGGTTAGTCTGTCTATTATCTGTATTCTATTCCATTATCATGTAGCCAGAAATCATACTTCTTTTATGAAGCGTGATGTGATTCTCACCCTTCACAGCGCATAAACAAATTCAACAGTTCTGGTTTCGCTGCAAGAAAAATATGACTAAAATAAATACGCTCACTTAGTGTCATGAATATTTGCTGTGATTCAATGTTATTTGTGGCATTGGGAGTTATTATACTCAACTTACTAAAAAAATAAGTCAAAGAGTTGGCAGCGATCTTTATTTTTATTAACGGACTCAAAAAGGAAGAGTTTTTCAATTCGTCATATTTTGTAAATATACTTTTTCGTACCAAGCAGGTACGTCGCTTATTCCAAGGAATGTGAATTGTACGCTCTTTCTTCAATTAATGTGTCCTTGCTTCACGGTCGATTATACATACATACATATCACATTCCTCGTCATATTTGGTCACGCAAATGTTACTTTTTATTTGGACTTGGATGAATCTTTTTTGTTTAATTAAAATGGCCCCATTAAAATTGTTAAGATCGGGTGATGGACAAATTACAAGATCCCGATATTATAATACTATAAAAGTATTAAGGTGTCTGAATACAAATCAATATTAACAATTTAAGCTTTTAGGGCTTTGCAGTTAGGTTGGTTCAGCTCATGAAAAAACTTTCTTCGAACAAGATACAGAATGTTGCAACAACCTGTACATGAAATTTGAAAAGTTATTATTGGGATTAAAATAAACAAAAAAGTCTAACATTTTTTCTCTTTAATACAAAGCTATACTTTCCATGCAAAGTAATTCATAACACTAGACTCACTTAAGAGAGAAACAATGTCTACTTTTTTGTCTTTGTAAATATGTCAAATTTTATTCACCGAATGAAACCAAACGACAACTCTCAGCTCATGGACTATTTTGAAGAACGAAGACATAAACAGCGAACTGTTCAAGCTGTTACGACAAGCTTATGCGTAGCCTAAATCAAGCTTATTTTAACGCACTCGCTCCCATATTCACGAAACTTCCCCAATTTATTATTATCACTGTCGTGGTGCCTACGCAAGTTGTAGGAACTTATCGCGTCGTTGTATAGTGACTTGTAAGATATGTACATATCTATTTGATCACATTTAAAACCAATAGTTTGTTAGGAAGGGGTACTGTGGTTTCAAATATAATTTTAAAAGTAATTAATTGAGTGAATAGAGAAACGTTGAACCGCATATCGCACTAATTATTCGTATATTTTTAAAATCTTTGTTCAATATTGTTTAGATGTCTTTATATTTTTTTCAAAATGCTTTGCCAACCGTAGGAACAGCAATAAGAGTCTCCAAGTCATCCTTCCGACTAAAAAAAAAATAACCGACTTCAAAGAAAAAGCAATAAAAAGTAAAAAATAATTGCGCGCTCCGCCAATCAAGAGAACCTTGGCGACCTTGGCTGACACCGACTCAAAAAATAACAAAAATCGTAACTACAAAAAAATTCAATAATTTTTTACTTTTTAGCGCTTTTTCTTTGAAGTCGGTTATTTTTTTTGTAATTTTTTTTTGTTTATTTTTAGTGAATCTGAAATACACTTACTAATTTGTACACGTCCTTTCCAATAAAAAAAGAATCACTGAAATCGGTTGGCGTTATATTGAGTTATTGGTCCATTTGTCGTCTTAATACAAATTTAAGACTTATATGATTTTCTCATGGATATCATTGTCAGAACTTAACCAAATTAAAATGGGACCACTTGAGAAGCACTAGCTTTCATTTAAAAAAATAATCATCAAAATCGGTTCACCTAGGCAAAAGTTATGAGGTAACAAACATAAAAACAAAAAACAAAAAAAACATAAGACGAATTGATAACCTCCTCCTTTTTTGAAGTCGGTTTAAAAAGAACTTTTTTCGAACCGGCTTCCGACTATTCACCGGATGTTCCACACAATGAAAAAAATCATCAGTGAATCTAACTGAAGTTCAAATAATAACAACCGTCTTGAATAGTTAAAAAAGAGCCAACTAAGTAAATCGGTTACTCTTACTGAAACATTAAATGTTACTGTATCTTTTAATTGTCTTATTAACTGTGTGCGATAACATGTTTTCTCTTACTGTTTCCCTAATTTTGTGAAAACTGTTTCAAGCTTTAGTATTTTTCCATTCTTGATTACGAATTTTATTCAGTAAATGCACATCTCTTCTATCTACGTCTTACTCGCATCAATACAGGTAAAAGAAAACCTCTGTGTAGAATAAGTCATACTTATAATGAAGGGTTCAGTACAGATATATTTAATTGCAGCAAGGACAAAATCGAGAGGAAATCACTAAAATTATTATTTAATCATTTTGAAAAAGCAGCGATTTTTTTTTCAATAAATACATGTATTTTGTATTAATGTTTAATGTATGTATGTATTTATGGTATCTATTATACATTTTAATTTAACATTACCTCTAGAATGTATCTTTGTAAGTCACAAGACATCTTTAGTTTTAGATTTAATAATAATAATAATAATAATAACTTTATTACATCAGACACGAAGTCCATTCGTACAGCACAAAACAAATAGGTAAACAACAAAAGATTTTACAACAAAAAGAGAATAAGTACATTAATTACTAACTAAATATAATTATGTATTAATTATAATAATAAATAACTAAAAAATAACAAACAAAACAATCAATTAATATTATTTGCGGTGCAATACATTGCCCAGTACCTGTAAGTATTGTTGCATATATACTGAGCAATGTAGGCCATGATTTCGTTTTTGCTTTCCGCAATCCTTTGTCTAAATTTTGCAATTCGTTTTCTCATTACTGCATAAAAATCATCCACTCTCGCCTCTGCAAACATTGTGGATGCACTGCAGAAACGAGGCAGATGCATTAAGTATCTGAAGATATTGTTGTATTGTATTCGCAGGGCAGTGTATGATCTCTTATTATAATCTAGCCAAATTTGACATGTGTAAAGAGACTGGCAGAATGATTGAAATAATGTGATTTTAACCTCGTCTGAGCACTTCGCAAATCTGCGAGCAAGCATATTCCCCACTACTGCTAAGGCTCTCCGCTGTCTTTCGATATCCGCATCATCTCTCATGTTCGATGTAAGCACATGTCCTAGATATTTAAATTGTTCCACTCTCTTGATTTCACTGTCGTAAAGGTGTACAGCTGGAATATTCTGTGGACCCTTCCCTGCCTTAAATACCATCATTTCGGTTTTTTTGGCATTGTAAGTGAGGCCATGTTCGTTAGCAAACCTTTCGCATATTTTAATAAGCCGTCTTAATCCCTTTATTGAAGGGCTCAACAGCACCATATCGTCTGCATAGCTGAGATTGTTAATATATCTCTTGCCCACCTGGCATCCTACTCTAGTGCTGCTGAGCTCCACAATAAGATTGTTAACATACAGGTTAAATAGGTCTGGAGATGTTAATCCCCCTTGCCTAACACCACAGTTTAGCCTGTAACTATCTGATAAAACATTACCCCAGCGCACATTGTTAACCTGATGCGTGTACCAAAACTTAAGCAGGTTAGTTATTGTATTCGGAACCCTCGAATCTTGAAGTTTGGTCCACATCTTATCGTATCTTACTGTGTCAAAAGCCTTACTAAGGCCTAAAAAACATGCATAAACCGAAGTATCTCTGTCACGGTAATGATTAACTATTTGTTTCAAGGACAAAATTGCCATATCCGTAGAGACATTTGGTCTAAAACCAAATTGCGCGTCATCAATTTTTAGGTGCCGCAACAATTCTGGCTGCAATAGTTTCTCAAATACTTTTGCCAGAATCGTTGCAAGAGATATCGGTCTGTAATTATTACAGCTAGATATGTCCCCCGATTTATTTTTGATGATTGGCACAACTAACGTTTTCAACATATCAAGCGGTAGATATTCATGGCATATACACAAATTATAAAACATTGCTAACACACGAGCGAACTCCCAGCCCGCGCACTGAACGTGCTCAATGCTGAGGCTATCGTGGCCCGGTGACTTTCCTCGTTTCATGGATCTAACAGTTTTGACCACTTGTTCAGGAGATAGTGTAATGGTCACTGGGCCACCGCAGCGCTCTGCCTCTTGCGCGCTCGTGCTGACGGTACACGGTGAGCTTGATTTAGCTGTAAAGTGGTTTACAAAAAGGTTCGCTATTTGCCTCTGATCGAGAATTCCTTCAACGCTAAAAGGCAGGCTAGGTCTGTAGTTTAATTTATTGGTTGCTTTCCAAAACTTCACGAAATCTGAATTTGACCTGTGTTTAGCTAATATATCCATTTTAATTTTCTCTTCATTATTCTGGCACCACTTTAGTTTATTTTTAAATTTTCTACGTGAATTTTGCATATTTTCGTAAAAAGGTCCTGATGGTTGTTTTCCATCCAATGCTTGACATGAAAATTCCAACCGATAACTTTTCGACCTCCCCCCTCCTTGGCGCTGAAGGATTTTTCTGCGGCAGATTGGAGAGAACATACTAATTTTTGGTACAACTTATCGATATACTTGAAATGATTTTCTTTACTACAAATATTTCCCTGACATTTCGCACATTCTATCGGAAGCCCGATATCTTTAAAGGTATTTGTACATATTTCAGTGTACAAATTAGTCTGACATTGTCCCCGAACTCCCCAGATGTATTTGTTAATAGAAGTATTGTTAACACTTTGCATCTTAGGTTTAATAAGCTCGATATTACACGCTAAAACTAAGGGAAAGTGATCGGAGCAAAACACATCATGTAATGGTTTAACATAAGTAACAGTTTCATAGGCGGAGGCAGTCAGTACACAATGGTCGAGCCAGCGGCGCGAGCCGTGCACGTCACTCACGAACGTGTACGTGTCCGAGTCTATACCTAAAGTTTCATAGTCTGCGCAGACCCACTCCTGCTCAGCACAGAAACTAACTAGCTCATCACTGAATACGGTGTGCGGATGCGCATTGAAATCGCCTAATATGTACACACACTCGACGTCATTGCTCTCGATTATGCTGTTCATGTTTCCGAGGCACGAAGTGAACTCTGGCAGATTTTCAGCACAATCTGTCGGCATGTACACACTGAACACTAGCGCGGATCTGTGACCGATATCTATACGCACTCCTACCGTTCGCGTGTTTTCACTGTTTATAGTCACTACCGATGGAAACAGCGATTTTCTCCAGAGAAGTGCGCAGCCTCCGTTTCAGCATTTTCAGCAAGTTTCAGCATTTTTCTTGCAGCGATTTTCACGTGTGATTTTGTATCTACTGTATGTTTGAATGTTCTATAATAACCTGTAATGTAAATTCCCGTACTTCTTGAAACACGTGTTATTTTCACAAAGTTCAATCAATAACTGTTTTGGCTCATAAATTGATACTTACTGTTATACATTATAGTAATGAGAAATACTTTAGCTTAAATGACTGAATTTTAACTGTGCTAAAACAGTAAAAAGTTGCACATATTTTTTATCAGTGCGAGTAAGGAAGACCGGAAGGGGACCTGAACTCATCTGTATAGCGACAACGTAGCCACGTTTCAGTGATAATACACTAATGGTAGCCCCGGCCAATCAGTTAACTAACGAATTCGGGACGAGCTACATCGAATGTTTGTTGCATTAATTGGTGTCCAGTACAGTTCTTATGTGTTCTTGCGTATCGTTGGAACTCGAGAATATCAGGGGGCCCATTCAGGTAAGAGTGAGTTCGAGTTCGGGAGTGAGTTAACCTAAAAATAGCTGGGAAATATATTATTATTTAAATAATGGAACCGTTATTTATACTTCCAACGTATTTACGGGTCAGAGCCGGTAGTCTAAGTTGTCACCTAAATTGGCGTTACGGCAAACCGATCGACTGACGTTTTCAAATGTATGGAGAAATTGAAGAGCGCGCGCAGAGGGCGTTAAGCGAACTAACATTTGCGAGTCCGAGCTTGATTTGACAGCTTACTCAACGTTGCCGTAAATACGTCGACGTTGCCGTTTACGTCCACTCCGCGTTTTCATACAAATCGGAAGTCCGCGTTTGACTTTGACAGCTTGAAGAAGTAAAACCACAGAATATCTAGTAAAAACTTGTATGGAGTTTGGAGAAAACGCCAGTCGATCGGTTTGCCGTAAACGCCAATTTCGGTGAGAACTCAGACTGCCCACTCTGGACGCCTGTTTTAATAAAATGGACGCACACTGTTGCAGGGAACTTTGTTTACAGTTCGGCCCCAACGCATTGTATTGCTATACGGCCGAAAGGTTGACACTAATACTAAGCGAAGGAAAAGGCAGGTAACGATATTATCTTTTCGGCCGTAAAGTTATATGGGTTGGTCGCCAAGAGGAAACAAATTAGACACAATATAATTCGGAACGTAGTAAATGGAAACAGTGTGCCGCGCCCGGAAACAAATAGGGCACGGAAGACCGGAGAGTGGCCATTAGTAAAGTAGGTGTCCTTCGTCGATTCTCGGGTATTCCGTGGAATTCGTGCAAAGTTGCCGGCAAGAGCTGAACTAGTGGAGTGATGGAGTTCCGTCGCAGCGACCCCATCTAGAGACATCAGCCCAGAATGTTCAGTGCCTTCACATTAAAAGTTGGGCGATTATAGCGTTTCAGAAACTTCATAACGCCTTCTGCTCCATAACAATGCGATTCGACTTCACTTTGAGATAATTTTAAGGGGCATGTCACCCTCAGATCACGTTTTTTGATCAAGGATGTGGCTATTGCACGAGAATTTAAATTTAAAAAAAATCCCTGATTCTTAAAAAATCCTCTCATTTTTAAGTGCCCTAATGAAATAAAATTGTTTTCAATTCGCCGGAAGGTCATGGGACATGAGTTCTGTGATTTTTTTTAAAGAAAATAGTTTTGAGAATGATGCGACCAAATAAAGAGTATTGCATGAAATTGAGTTTTTAAATACCTACTTATTTAACGATACTTCATTAGATAGGATACGTGAAAATAATGTTTTTACATCTTTCTACTTGTATTTCTTTTGACACATTATTGATATTCACACTTTGCAATTTGATCACTTCGGACGGATACAATGAAATTATAATATTTCCTCATTATACCTTTACTATTCAATGGATTTTTGTGGGTTCTGTACCTAGATTTGCGTCTTTTAAAAAACACAGTAACGTTGCGCTGTGTCTATGATATATGTAATTTTTTCTTTTGGTGCCAACTCAGTGTCAAAATTAAAAGTTGGATCTATATCTTTCACACATATATAGACACTATTACGCTAGAAGGAAGAGTCCCATACGGTACTCACCACTTTTTATTCCTTTGCAGACAAAAATCTCTTCATGCATGCCCAGTCACAGGTGTTTTACCTTTGTAAAGTATTCATATCATCTAAATGAAACAGTTCACTATTCATAATGAATACAGCCCTAGTGCATGCCTAGCGCGGAGCGGGATCACAAATGAGTGATGCGCGCTATTTGTAACCGATTCCCAATCTGTTGTCGACGGACCTGGAGCTTTAGAAAATGAGGACATTAGGGACCAAAATAGTGAACGTTTTCTTTTTCATTTCGTAAGTACTTACATTTTTTTTTTTTTCTAAAGAACCTCAGCAGAATATTCTGAATACGAAAGTATTATGATTTTGATTTAAGTAAGAAAAACATTTACAATTTTTTTTGTTTCTTATTCTCACAGTAATTGACACAGAAAAAATTACTTTACTTTATGATCTAAGGGAAGGAATTTACTAAAACTTTAGAAGATATTTTCCTTCTCAAATAAGATGCCATTTTTACTAAAAAGGTTCAGATATATTTTTATTTGTTTCCCATTCCTTGTCTTACAAGACAATAGTATATGTAATCGTTTAAATTTTTTTTTTTTGCTTTATTGAAATACATATTTTAATAAGAATTCTATGTTTCCGTGGCGGCTTATCTCTTCTTCTCTACTTATATAAAAGGCAACGTCTGTCCACATGCGCGAGATAATCTCCGTAACCACAAAACAGATCAAGATGCGATTTAAACCAATTTCAAGATAACATCGCGGAGAACGCTTTAATGTACATACCATCACGCTAAATATCCCAAGGGCTGAGAATGAAATTACTCTCAATTTTGTGGCGCATGGCGGCGCTACGTGCGGCGTCACTTTGCCCGCCTTCCAAATATCTCTAAAATAGAAAGGATTAACAATTTTCGCGACAAAAGCGAGGAGCCAGTTGGCATAGCGCGTATAACCGACTGGTTCAAATATGTTTTGTTCGAGGGAGGGTTCAAGTTCGAATCCTGAGAACTCAATTTGTTTTTCTGTTTTTTTTATCTCGCATATAATTTTAATGTTTTTTTTTACGTAATAGTTTAATGGCAAAACCTTTTTCGCAAGGAACAATTTTAAGTCATGGTAGTCAGTGCGAGAAATGTTGTTCCCGAGTCGGTTATTTGATACGAAGTACGGCTGAGTTAATCAATGTTCAAACACGTCACTTTTAGCGAACCGCATGGAGTTCCTTCAATACTGTCCATACAAAGTGACATGTTTAATCATACGCTGACGTTGATTGTGACGCCATCTGTCGTCACAGTTAACATTGATTAGATTTCCATCACTAAACAGAACCACTTTTGAATTTAATTATTCAAAAGAGAGGGATGAGTTAAATAATGTTCAAACACGTCACTTTTAGTGAACCGCATAGAGTTCCTTCCATGTTTTCCATATAAAGTGACGTGTTTAAGTTGACGATGATTTTGATTGTTTGCCCTTTCGTGCACTCGACCCTATGTGTTATAATTCCAAATTACTTAATTACTTTTTCGATATTGTTTAGCGAAGTGGCCAGTTCCGAAAATATATAGTGCGCCCCATCTCTTCTCTTCTTCTCTTCTCTTCTTCTTCTTCTTTTCTTTACTTATATAAAAGGCAACGTCTGTCCACATGCGCGAGATAATTTCCGTAACCACAAAGAAAAGAATAACTTCTATCCGGGTAGAGATGGCACCACGTGTGATTGGCGATTAGAAGATCATGGCGCGATAGATGGCGCGATAGATGGCGCGATAGATGGCGCTGTGAAATTAAATATTTTCAAAGACCGAAATTCTGCAAATATTTTCGCCGCAACTATTTACTATAGCATTATATAACTTTATATTTATATTCTTTGCTTTCTGTGTACAATAACTTTTTACAGGCCAGAACAGCATTAAATAAGGCATGGGGAACTATCTTTTGTCTCATAGAAGATCATGAAACATATGAAAATTTGTATGGGTAACCCATTATATCTTCAAACTAGGTATATGAAAACGCACCTGTTTTTTAATGAATAGTTCATATGTTTTGGTTAAGAAATGGTGCTATCGCTGATTGCATTTATGTATCTTCTTTCGAGACTCCCTAATTGTACCTTATTTGTATCGCATGGGTTTATTATTCCCGCAATTTTAGGACTAATTAGCATCAGGCAAAATTATGAGAGGGGTGTGCAAATAAGCAGTGGTTTGAAATGCTTATAAATTAAGATCCGATGTAGACCTTTTGGTTTCCACGTCTAGCCTGATTCTGCTCACAACTTAAAAGCTACATGAAATCACTCTAAATTACCGGAGCGGTGAGCAGTGGGGTGAAATGCTTATAACTTGAGCGGCTCGTAGCCTAGTGGCGCGGGGACTGGCCTAGCGTACCAGAGGCCTGGGTTCAATACCGACTTGCACCACTGTCTTTCTCTTTCCGAGTTCGATAAGTGCATTTTCGTCACGAATGCGAGCTGCTCCATGGTTCGGAATCCATGTAAAACTGTAGGTCCCTTCACCTACTAGGTGGTAGGGTTTAAGCCCGCCCGGGTTGGTACCATCGCATTGGATGAAAAGATGGTCGAAGCTGGAATGAAAAATTGTCCGTGTTTTCCATTCAGTTCAATGTAGCCGTGCTCATAAAGGGAAGGTCCTGGAATGGCACCAAATTCCTTCGGGAATGTGGTGTATTGTGGGCTGATATCATAACGGTAGTTGTGTGATACTAGCCATCCATGTCAGGTCGCATAAAAAAAAACTTGCGAACCACTCACTCGATTTATATGCGAATTGAATCTACGTTTGGCGTCTCTGAGTGCGCTCCAGTTACGGATGGGTGACCGTATTCGATGTTGAGGCTAGCAGTGGTTTGTATGCCACGTAAAACTTTTGTACATCATTCGTAGGGTTCATTCCGCCTGGGAGATACATAGGTACCATCGCATAGAAGGAATGCATCATCGGGCCATGAAAATTGTCGTGTTTTAGATCCATTTTAACGTGGAAGTACGTAATTAAGAAATAAAATAAAAAAATATGCTGCGTTTACTGTTATTTTTACGAAGTTCGTCATTTACTTCCAGCAAACAGATGGTGTTATACAAATCACTATTCACAGTCCCCAAAGCAACAGTCTGCATGCCTGTCTGTTTCATTTTACGGCGCACATCATTTATGTTTTTGTTGTATAAAGCTGACATCACGAAATTAATCACAAGATTGACGCGATAGTCCCCTTTCATAGTGTTTCATCGTCAAAAGCAGTTTGATTCCGAGCAAGGCTTTGCTGAGCCGTCAAATTACACTTAAAATCGTATAAAATAGTGCTATGAACATTTTCATAAGTTAATACCATATGGTGATATATAGACACGCATTTTTTTTAAATGACGCCATAATGCAAAAACAAGTCACAGTAAGACAAAACAAACAAGTCAAAATAGCCTAAGAACCGATTGCATACCGAGAGGGATGAGTTAATCAATGTTCAAATACGTCACTTTCAGTGAACCGCATGGAGTTCCTTCCATACTGTCCATACAAAGTGACGTATTTAAGCTGACGATGATTTTAATTTTTTTCCCTTTCGTGCACACGGCCCTATGAGTTATAATACCAAATTACTTAATTACTTTTAAGATATTATTTAGCTAAGTGGCCAGTTCCGAAAACTTATAGTGAAACTTATAGTGCGCCCTATGTATTATAAATGGGAACGTTAGAATATTTCTTATTTAATTAATTCATATCGGCTCCATCCGTTATAATTCAAAAGTAGCAGATAAATAACATATTTATTGACCAGCCTTTTGGGCTACCTACTTTTTATCTAGGAAATAATTCAGCTCGACATCAGTCCAAAAGGACATGGACCCGAGCGGAGCCGGGTACCGCAGCTAGTATATTTATAAGTGTCACTGTAATCCGCTTATTGTTCAGTACTTTTTAATTAAAATACCACTATTACATATATGGACGAAAAGCAAATACGACAATAAACACGAGGTTCCATTTTTATAAGTCATAAATAAGGGATAAACATGATATACTCGAAATAGGTATCCGAGAAACAAAAGCAGCGTCGGAGCGAGCAACGGACAGAGTACAAAGGGTTATTCTGCATACACAACACTGGGTTTCGAGGGCCCAGCGGAAGGTGCTTCACACGTGACCCCGTGCCGGGGCGGCGGGGCGGCGGGGTGGCGGGGTGGCGGGGAGGCGGGGAGGCGGGGAGGGCGGGGTCGCTGAAGCGAAGGCGACTCAAATGAGGCCTTCATAAATATAAAGTAAGCACTGCAAACAAGCGTTTTGTGAAATTCCCCTGAATATGTTTCTGCAGTCATCACACTAGCAATCATAATGACGCACTATTTTTTTTGCGCAGGATGACGCTTCTACGTCTCAATTTATCCCTGCTGTCTGATACGACTTTAATTACTAGATGGTTTTTAGGGTTCCGTACCCAAAGGGTGAAAATGGAACCCTATTACCAAGCCTCCGCTGTCCGTCCGTCTTTCACAGGGCTGTATCTCGTAAACCGTAATAGGTAGGCAGCTGAATTTTTCACAGAGTGTGTATTTATTTTGCCGATATAACAACAAATAGGTAAAATGAAAAAATAATAAACTTTACTGTGGGGACCCATACAAAAAACCTGATTTTTTTGTGTTAAATATTTTACGATGGTACGGAGACTTTCGTGTGCGAGTCCGACTCGCACTTGGCCGGTTTTTTTTAATATTTTGCGGTTGATGAATAAGCAAATAAAATGCAACTCAATAGCTTGGTCCATACTTGTAACAATGTTGCGAGGTCAATGTGGGCAAACATACTTGTGGATGAATTCATCAATTTATTCTAGAATCAAATTATTTTTACATATCGCAGTTACCATCGATGTAACGTAAAACTACAAGCGCCATCAGCTTTTCCCCAACAAAAAAATCTATTCGATTCTAGTCGATGACAGATTCGAATTGATCTTGGCAGGTTATTTGTTCTTGTTTTATTATTTCCTTGCTGTGTACGTGATTTCTCGTAAAACGCCATATTTGCTTAACAAAGCAGCCTCGATTTCGAATAATCATATCTGTCGTTTCTCGCATTCGTTCCAAGGTTTTATTCAAGAGCCCCCAAATTTTCGGGAAAAATTTAATTCTGCGAGTGGATATTTGTGTAGCTAGAGCATTACACGTATGGCCAGGAGATTTAACACGAGGGAAAGACGAACAAGGAAGACTACTTTACAGATTGCTTGCTGTTTTTTTTATTTATATCCACTATATCAATTTGTCAATTGGCTTTAATCCAAACCTGATTTTTACTTTTCAGTATCTTAAGTAAAAGCACAGAATAAATGAATGTAACATTTCGCCCACGGATCACTTTTTGTCAAGTTACTATGAACAAGACAGGAGGTGCTGGACATTACAGTAAGCACGGGGCTACTAGCAAGCCGTGTGTGCAACTGGAATGTATCGAAAGAAACGTCTATGTCAGACCATAGACACATTAGACTAGACATCGGGACTACCAAGCCCCGATGGTGCGAACCTTTTCGCAACCTCAAGGCCACCAACTGGGAGACCTATAGGCACCAGCTCGGTGAGAACCTAAAAGAAATACCGAAAAACATAAAAACTGTTGAAACAGTAGAACTTTCGGTAAGGGAGCTTCAAAATGGGATTATTAAAACCCATCATGCCACATGCCCCTTGATATCCACCAGAACAAACCGAGAGGTACCCTGGTGGAACTATAAATTGGAAAAACTAAGGAAAGAAACTCGAAGACTATTCAACAGGGCCAAAAAGACCAAAAACTGGGAGGCCTATACAGTAGCCCTAACTGAATACAATCGAGAAATAAGGAAGGCCAATAGACTCTCATGGAGGAAATTTTGCGAAACGATAAGTAGTACCTCGCATGGAGCAAAAATCCAAAAAATTATGTCTAAAGCCAACCCTACCTACCTGGGACTAGTACGAAGACCAGATGGTAACTTTACTGAGAACCCAAAAGAAACACTAGCCGTGATGGCAAATGTGCACTTTCCAGGCTCAGTAGTATATGATGCAGACGGTCGCCCAGAACAACTAAAGAAACCAAAAAGGCCTACTAATGTTGATTGGAAGAGGGCGACCAAAATATTTAGACCCTGCCAGGTTAAATGGGCACTGAATACATTTCAGCCCTATAAATCTGCCGGGGAGGATGGCATATTCCCAGCCCTGTTGCAGCCAAGATATCATCCTACCTATTCTGGTAAAAATATTCAGGGCAAGTCTTGCCTGGGGACACATACCGGAACAATGGACTAAGGTCAGAGTAACCTACATTCCGAAGGCGGGAAAAAAGGACCAGTCCCAGCCTAAATCCTACAGACCAATAAGTCTTACTTCATTCCTACTTAAAACGATGGAAAAAGTAATCAATTTGCATGTGAAAGAAGAAATACTACAAAAAAGTCCTTTGCATGTAAAACAACACGCTTATCAGACAGGAAAATCCACTGAAACTGCATTGCTGGAAATAGTGGACAAGCTTGAAAGAGCACAAGAAGATAAGGAGATAGCTCTATGCACCTTCTTAGACATTGAGGGAGCTTTTGACAACACCTCAACGGATGTTATAGTAAAAAGCATGACAACAAAAGGATTCGACTCAACAACAGGAAACTGGATAGAGTCAATGCTGTCAAACAGAGTAGTCAAAACAACGCTCTTGGACGAAACATTAGAGGTCAAAACCACTAGAGGTTGCCCACAGGGAGGAGTATTATCGCCCTTGCTATGGTCTATAGTGGTAGACAATCTAATCACGGAACTAAATAAAGCTCAACTCGACACTCAAGGATATGCGGACGATGTGGTCATTATCATCAGGGGTAAATGCCAGAGTACCATTTCAGGGCTGATGCAGAAAGCTCTAAAAATAACAGAAAATTGGTGCAAAATAAACAGACTATCTGTAAACGCCAGTAAAACTACAATAGTGCCTTTTACCTTAAAGAGAAAGCTGGAAAAACTTAGAATGCCCACTCTTTTCGGTACAACTATAACATTTTCTAAGGAAGTTAAATATTTGGGTATCATACTGGACCAAAGACTAACCTGGAACCGACACTTGGAACATATAACACAAAAAGCTAATATAGCTTTAGGAATGTGTTGTCGTCTTGCGGGAAAAAAATGGGGGATAAAGCCAAAAATCTCAATGTGGTTATATACCGCCGTTGTAAGACCCATGATAACATACGGAGCAGTGGTATGGCAGGGTAAAACCTCGCAAACGACGTGCATTAATACACTGAACAGTCTACAAAGACTACCTTGTGTTATTGCAACCGGAGCCATCTCTTCCACTCCTACTGCAGCCATAGAAGCCATGCTGAACATCACACCACTACATATCCAAGTTCAAAAAGAAGCACGGGCAAGCATGTTCAGGCTCACGGTGCACGGAAGAAGAAACTGGCTTTCAAAGGGACTCATATCCCTACAAAACCAAATCTGCAATAACCCCATATTGGGTATGACAACAGATATCATGAAGACCGAATACAATTTCAAAAGGAATTATTCGGTACAAATTCCTGAACGAAGTGAATGGACATCGAAGACAACCAAATTCAGGAACGGAGACCTAGTGTGGTACACAGACGGCTCTAAATGTGGCGAAAAAATAGGATCAGGAGTATACGGAGATAAGCCCAGGGTGCGGAAATCCAAAAACCTAGGGAAACACACGTCCATATATCAGGCTGAAGTATATGCAATCATAGATTGCGTACACGAAAACCTACTACGATCCTACAAAAACCAACACATCTTCATCCTCTCGGATAGTCAGGCAGCCTTGAAGGCACTACTATCTGCAGAGATTAAATCTAAGCTCACCCTTAACTGCATCCAAACGCTGAATGTGCTAGGGGAAATGAATGACGTAACCCTAAGATGGGTACCAGGTCACTCAGGAATCGACGGCAACGAAAATGCCGATGAACTGGCAAAAGAAGGAGCTAATAAACCCCAGATGGGACCTGAACCATCCTGTGGGATTTCCAAAAGCACTGCACTCGGAACATTACATGACTGGGCTCAAAACCAAAGCCTGTGCCAGTGGAAAAGCAAGCCAGGACTAAAGCACGCCAAGGCCCTTATAATGGAATTTTCCCAGAAAAGAGCATTCGAGCTAATCAACCTAAGCCGAAATCAACTCAGAGTAATTACCAGAGCTCTAACAGGTCACTGTAACCTTAACAAACACCTGCACAGGATGAGGTTGACAGATTCAGATTTATGCAGGTTCTGTCTTGAACAAGAGGAGACACCGATCCACCTTCTGTGCGACTGTGGACCACTAATTCATAAAAGAAATGCCATCCTTGGGGGATACTTACTAGACCCAGATGATATCAAAGTCATCACACCTCAAAAAATCCTGCACTTCTTGAAGGAGGCAGGAATTGAGGGTGAACTGTAAGAAGGGAAAAGTCACAATAGATCTGTAAAGGTCGCAGTGACAGCGGGCAAAAAAAAAAGCCCGCAGCCCAACTTCAAATAATAATAAAATACTATGTGTTCACTCCCTACAGGCTACACTCCAGGGGAGTTACCATAAAAAATAATTCGACGGGTGAACAGACAAGTGAGTGATTAAATCTGAGGTTTAGATTCGTTTTGTACCATGCTAATTAGTCGATTTCAGTTCACACGGCTGAGTAACACGTTATCTAACAGTTAGCATTGTACGAAATGCAACCAAACGTCGGGTTTAATGACTCACTTGTTCGTTCACCCAGTATGTTAATTTACCATGGTAATCCCCCAGGTGTGATCTATAGTAAACTCTTTGGGTTGTTATTTTTATGCAACCTGACATGGATGGCTAATACCACACAACTACTCTTATGATATTAGCCCAATACACCACACACCCGAAGGAATTAGCTGCCGTGCCAGGAACTTCCCTTTATGAGCACGGCTACTTTGAACTGGATGGAAAACACGGACAATTTTTCATTGCCGCTTCGACTATCTTTTCACCCAATGCGATGGTACCAACCCGGGCGAGCTTAAACCCTTACCACCGAGTAGGGGAATGGGACCTAGAGTTTTACATGGATTCCGAACCATTGAGCAGCTTAATTTCGTGACTAAATGCACTTGTCGAACTCAGAAAGAGAAAGAAGGTGAAGCATGTGGGGGCGAGGAATTGAACCCAGACCTCTGGTACGCTAGGCCAGTCCCCGCGCCACTAGGCTACGACCCACTCGAACGTATCTTTTATAATGCTTTACGTATCTATACTAAAGCAAAATTAAGGTTAGATAATTAAGAGGACCTTTCGTATATGCGTGGATTGCAAAATATCATCACAAAATACGTAAAAGCTTTTTCGAATAAGTACACACATTGTTATCACCATATCTTATCAGAGAACTAGCGATACTTAAAAAACAAAAGGTTCCTGTGACCACCTTGTGGCTTTCATCTCACCAGCGTAATAAATACAACGCCGTGCGAACCGCAGCTGATCGCGGCTTTGCTCGTGTGAAAAGCAATAGAATGTGATGGCCCTTCCCGGCGGGACTAACTCATTAGCGGGCACGATACAAAATTGCGCTCTCGGACCTCCTCTGTTTCAAAGAAAAAGACAGGCTCCGTGATAAGGAGGATGCAACATGTCCATAAAGCAGACAATGCGCATAGTGTTTGATTTGGTAAGATTTACGAAAATTTTATTTACAAAACGACTTTTAGATCAAAGTAAACTACGACCGCTGGAGTAAAAATCTAACAAAAACCAAATTGATTATATTTTTTTATGAAATAAGCGATATCTGAAGACTAATCTTTTTAAGATGTTTTTATTTCATCGTTGAGTAATCCACTTCCAAATTTATTGTATAAAACGCGTGAAAAATTCGATCTTTCGGACCTTATAACTTAGAAATCAAATACTCTTTTACATTGCCAGCGTCTGATGACCTTTACCAACCCACCTTCTAATTTATAATTCTGCTGCGATCAGTGGCTCCAATCGTGTCTTTTTGGACGAATGTCGGGCTGATTTTAGGGTTCTGTACCCAAAGGGTGAAAACGGAACCCTATTACTAAGCCTCCGCTGTCCGTCCGGACGTCTGTCACAGGGATGTCTCTCGTGAACCGTAATAGGTAGGCAGCTGAAATTTTTACAGAACGTGTATTTATTTTGCCGCTATAGTTAACAACAAATAGGTAAAATAAGAAAATAATAAAAAATAAAGGGGGTCCCATACAAAAAACGTGATTTTTTGTGTTAAATCTTGTACGATGGTACGGAACCCTTCATGTGCGATTCCGACTCGCAATTGGTCGATTTTTTAAAATTTCAAATGTGCATCAAACGGTCAGGACGAAATGATGAGGGTCGCATCTTTACCATCCGGCTACGGAACCCTAAAGACACAGGCTATTCTCCGAGGTTGTCTCCAGAGAATGTTCCCAGGCGGTTTCTCATTCCGTGTTTTCCTTGCGGGTCGGCCGTCGGTAGTGTGGGGGGCAGATACCAGTTCCGGGCGACAAATATAATAATAAATAATGATGTTTGGAGCCCAAGTGACTCCGTCTCGGCGGCTCCATATTGTCACGAGGCCCGAAACGTAAAAGGAATTTCATTTGTTGGATTTTATTAGGTCCCTTGTGCTCCATTTTTTTGGAGGATTCGCGCGAAGATGAACAAACTGACAGGTTGCTGATGTTTATTGCTGATGGAGAGCATAAAAGAACTGCTGATAATTTATTTTTAAAATGCTGAGTCATTAACTATTACATTACTGAATTTACTGTGTTTGCTTCAACACAGTAATATGTACAATTTATCCGCAATACAGTTAATAAGTGTGTAAAATTTCGTCATAGTTATAATGTTTAACATAGAGCCTAGCGGCGCGCTGACAGCCCTAGCGTACCAGAGGTCTGGGTTCAATTCCTCCCCCCAATATGCACCACTTTATTTCTCTTTCTGAGTTCGATAAGTGCATTTTGTCACCAATTCAAGCTGCTCCATGGTTCGGAATCCATGTAAAACTGTAGGGCCCCTTCCCCAACTAGGTGGTAGGGTGTAAGCCCGCCCGGGTAGGTACCATCGCATTGAATGAAAGATGAAAGATGTACGTGTTTTCCATCCAGTTCAATGTAGCCGTGCTCATAAAGGGAAGGTCCTGGCATGGCACCTAATTCCTTCGGGATTGTGGTGTATTGGGCTAATATCATAACAGTAGTTGTGAGTATTAGCCATCCATGTCTGGTTGCATAAAATTGTGTTATATTACTCATCCAAGTCCAGTTACATACAGCGTTCCAACGTTCTTACGCAACATTAGATTCTTTTAACACAACATTTAGAAATAACTGTGTATGGGTAGTCTCACTTTAAGTTTAGGGAATATCAGAAAAAAGTTATTTAACTTTATTGTTCATTTTATAGTTAATTCCTAATTATCATTTCCCAAATATTATTAATGGCCGTTGGAACACCCTGTATAGCTGATAAACTTACGAATACGTATGGTAGAAACCTTTCAACAGAAAACCGGCAAAGTGCGAGTCGGACTCTCACACGAAAGGTTCCGTACCATCGTACAAGATTTAACACAAAAAAATCACGTTTTTTGTATAAAATTAAATTTTTTTTAATTTTTTTATTTTTTTATTTTACCAATTTGTTGTTATAGCGGCAAAATAAATACACACTCTGTGAATATTTCAGCTGCCTACCTATTACGGTTCATGAGATACAGCCCTGTGACAGACGGACGGACAGACGGACGGACGGCCGGACGGATGGACGGACAGCGGAAGCTTAGTAATAGGGTTCCGTTTTCATCCTTTGGGTACGGAACCCTATAAAAACTAATTCAAAACAATAAAAAAGTGTTCATTGAGTTGACCTCCGAAAAACCTATTATCTCCTTAAATAAATATCTACTATGTTTACCCGTAGGCGTTCACAGATATTTCTTTCGAAAGTCCAAAAGGGAGCTCAATAAAAAATCATTGACTGCAAAGACATTCGACCGCGCTGAGCCCTATTACTACCTAGTCAGTCGACCGCTACCGAAACACTCCCGAGGGACAACAAACACACCTAGATATAATGAATGACCGAGCCTATATTCACAGCAAAAATAAACGGTGGCGAGGGCGTGAAGAAAGATGGGAAACCCCCCCTGGGTTTTGATAGACCTTAGGTATAAGTTAATAGTCTCCGCGGTAAGCCGAACCGACTTGTAAATTACCTAATTCAATTCTTGATGAAATATTTGTGGGAACTGAGCTAGGATTTCGATACAGCTTTAGGTAATACATGCCGCAAAATAAGTTAATAGTGTCCGCGGTAACCGAACCGACTTCTAAATTACCTAATTTAATTCATTATGCAATATTTGTGGGAACTGAGCTAGGATTTCGATACAGCCTTAGGTAATACATAACACAAAATACGTTAATAGTGTCCGCGGTAACCGAACCGACTTGTAAATTACCTAATTCAATTCTTGATGAAATATTTGTGGGAACTGAGCTAGGATTTTGATACAGCTTTAGGTAATACATGCCGCAAAATAAGTTAATAGTGTCCGCGGTAACCGAACCGACTTCTAAATTACCTAATTTAATTCATATTGCAATATTTGTGGGAACTGAGCTAGGATTTCCATACAGCCTTAGGTAATACATAACACAAAATACGTTAATAGTGTCCGCGGTAACCGAACCGACTTGTAAATTACCGAATTCAATTCATGATGAAATATTTGTGGGAACTGAGCTAGGATTTCGATACAGCCTTAGGTAATCCATACCACAAAATACGTTAATAGTGTCCGCGGTAACCGAACCGACTTGTAAATTACCGAATTCATGACTGTCTAGTGACGAAATATTTGTGGGAACTGAGCGAGGATTTCGATACAGCCTTAGGTAATTGATACCACAAAATAAGAGAACAAGAAGAAGAACAATCACCATATGTTATACATATTACTCCGTGGCTTTTCTTTTAAATTTTTTGTTAGTTTAGTGCAGGTAATTGGCAATACAGGTCGCGGGCTAGGGGCGGCCGATTTGCATTTTACTTTCATAAAGTGGAATCTATACCCAACAAAAGTATAAGTCCGGTGCTGGCTTACTGTTCACAGGATTCTCAATCTCCCGGTGTTCCCATAGGTTTCCACAGTGCGATACTCCACTGTCTTGAGTTCTGCGCTAATGGACGATGCGTCCAGACTTGCCCACACCGATATGAGAATGTTGCCACAGTAATCCAATATGTATAAAGCACTCGGCCTTCCAGACGCTTGTAAAAACGCTTATTCAATAAGCGTTCAGGCAAGGACGAAGGAAAGTATCTAGGGTTATATTATTTACTAGCCACGTGAAAAGCACATTTCATATGCACGGACAGATATTTAGTTATTGCAAGGACTCTGCCCTAGATAAAACAGGCTTCGTGCAGCGCCCGTACGTAATTTGAGCGTGATGAGTGGAGTACTCTCTCAGAAATTACGAATGAGGCGCCACCTATCGCGGTACTGAGCGTTAATGTTAAAATGTTAGCCGAGGCCAAAGTTGACATCTTTGATGTTTATTACAGCTAAAGCGAGTTTTGCAAGCGTGAGAAAAGTGCCTTTTACCTACCGCTTCCTTGAAAAGGTCTACCATTTCTCTTGTCTTTGAAGTTGAGCAAATTACAGTGGATCTTTCAGCCTGATAAAAACAAATATTTCTTACTTTTCCTAAAATAAACATTTTTTTAATATTCCATTTGATATTTCATTATAGTCACAACATGGCTTCCGCCAAGACATAATTTCTAGTTCGGAGAAACTTATTTCCTGTAAATTCAAAGTTAGCCATGGTCATAAATCAAAGGCCGAATTTTCAATTGTCAGATAGTACTTAACGGTCTGATAGCACAAAATTACGTTTGTCTAAAGGCATATTGTCATTATCGGAGGATTATATGTCCTATCACTATTCTCTTACTGTAATTTTACTAATAAATATATGGCCTCACTATAACGGATGGATAAGCAACGGCTTTTGAAAAAGTCTTAAGAATAGTTAACTCACTGTTAATCAGATGATTAAAAAATGTACCCTAAAGATGGTAGAGATAGATTGCCAACGTCATACCGGTGTTTAATAGGAATAATAAAAGTCCATAGGTGGCGTTGCAACTTCCATTTCAGAATACATTGAATACAAACTTATAAATATCAATGATTTTTTTAATTACAATGTAATAATCTTATAATAGTTAAAATGTATCGTTTTCATCACGCTTACCTACGCATCACATCAGGCAAAATTTGGAATCAAGCTTAGTTTAACGACGGTGTAAGTTCTGGCAGTGATATATCGCCGGTTAGAAATTTCATAGTACCAGCGAAAATAGTACCAGCCGTTTTGGTCGAGTTTTGAACGTTGCATGACGTTATCTATCTCTATCATCCTCATTAATCTATGGCAATGGTTGATGTTAAGAATACAACAACCACATATAATTATACATTATACAAAAAAACCAACAAAAACAAAACTTTTCTGCTTCTTCAGTCGGGATTTTACTCAAATACCGAATGTTTTATTCGAATACCATACTTATATCCTTTAAAGTACCTAACCTGTAATTTTTTACAGAAAAAAAAGTAAAATTACTACTTTGAAACCGCAACTTGAGTTGTTAACATAAAACAGTGCATCCAACATTTATGTGTGATGCAACATCATTCATCCAAATATACCTAGAAAATTGCTGTTACCTGGCTTAGATATAATAAGAATAAGGTACTTTTCTCGTACTTGTGCAATAAAACCAGCACTCACGCACCACATTGCGCAATAAAGAAAATGAAAATGGCGCTGCAACGCCACAGTGTTAGGCTGAGCGCGCGCTGGGAATTGTCGCCGTGCGATTATTTTAAAGCAATTCCCGTGGAGGTTAACATCGTAAACGGGTGAACGGAAAAGTGAGCAACACTTTTTAGATTACCGCGGTCGTTCAACATGGTTGAAAATACTCACGGCTTTTCGCGCGGCGGACGTTTCGAGCTGATTGTTCAGCCCGTTGTCGAGAAGGCAGTATTTCATGATGAGGAGGAGAGTATTTAAAACAGGCAAATGAGTGATCAAATGTGTCAAACGGCGTATTATTCGTCCAAGTGAACAGAGATTTACCAGTAAGCTTGGTACAAACTTGGTACTAAACGACAGATTTAATCACTTACTCATCTGTTCACCCGGCGGGTTAATTAAACCCGATATTAAAGATTTAAAATAAGAAATAGATTTAAAATTGTGCTGAAGGAAAAGCGAACATTTCGTGCATTCGTGAGCAGCACGTTCCTTACCGCACTTCGAAACGAAATTCAGCTCCGCAAAATGTTTGCAGTCCGGACTTAGACCAGATTTAAAAAAATATATATTATAATTGTTGACTTAAGGTGGCCCAACCCGCTCATCTCCCCATACAAACGGGGAAAGAAGATCACGCCTATATTTCTTGTCAGAGATCCAAAATTTTGCTCAAAACAGCTCTATTTGATTGAACTAGATGTCTGATGACCATTGGCATTGTAAAATTGTGTTTGGTTTCCAAGTTATAACGTCCGAAAGTTCGGATTTTTCGCGCGTTTTAAACAATAACTTTGGAGGTAGATTACGCAATGATAAAGTAAGAACATCTTAATAAGATTAGTCATCAGACATAGCTTATTTAATCAAGATTTATAATCTATTTGGTTTTTGTTAGATGTTTGACTACAGCGGACGTGGTTTACTTTTAGCTATAAGTCATTTTGAAATTAAAATTTTCGTAAATCTTACCAAATCATACACTATGCATATTTTCTTTTTTGTGGACATTTTGCATCTTCCTCATCACGGAGCCTGTCTTATTCTTGGAAAGAGAGAAGGTCCCAGGGCGCAAAAGCACGGTTTTGTACCGTGCCCGCAAATGAGTTGAGGCCGCCGGGTTGGGCCACCTTAAAATAAAAATGCCAACATTTTTTTCTGGATAGGTCGCTTCTTACTTGTTGTACTGTTAAGCATTCACTTGATTTTGAGGCCGTTATTCTCTGCTGCTAAATTATCTGAATTATGAGCAGTTGGCTAATCTATGAGAGGAGGTCAAGGAAAGCAAGCTGTTTTTCATCGGGCTTGAACGTGGGTGAATCCTTATGCATCTGATGTTCGTTTTTATAAAATCAGAGAAAAATATTGATATTCTGCAATGAACTCTTCTTTATGTTATGCGCTGTGTACTCAAAAGCACTCTGCCATATTCGCGGCGAGAAGCGAGCGTCCGACGCAGCTCAGGGTGTGAAACTATCTCCTGAAGTGTTTCTGAGAATGCTCCCAACCTTTAATTGACGTGATCAAGTTTCATACCATGGCTCGTGCCTGTTTTCTCAGACAAATTAAGAAACATTTTTCTAAAATTTTGCACATTAAATAAATCAAAGATATGTCTGTACGTTTTAGTTTTTTTGGAGGCATTTATTGTATCCATGATATCCTTGGTTTAGGTCATCATTCACTAAATGCGCCTTTCCCAATAAGATGAGAATCAGTTCTACCATATAATGTAAGGAAAGAGGGACGGAAAGTCAAGATTTGCGTGGATGTCTTTCTTTAGGGTTTTTTTATTGATAACAAAGTAATTTTCAGACGATAATGAAGTGAATTGCCAAATTAATGAAATATTGGCCCCTATTTTGTTATTCCAATTTTATTTACTTATTTCAAAAATACTTATTCCAGATACAAACAAAACTATACAAATTTCAGAAAAATAGTCTACAACCGTCAACGTAGAAAACGTTGTTGGCGTACATCATATTCCATCTGTAATGTAAATAATTATAAACAAATATAAAAAATATCCCATCGATATAATCAAGCAATTTTTCCTTACTTTTCTTATGTCTGGTTTGGTTGTCTCTGCATGGTTGTCAACAACCATGGACAACCATGCAGACACAACCTATGCATGGGTTCAAACCAGCATTCGAAATACAAAAATAAATGCTTTCGAGTCAAATGACTAATTCAAAACACTAAGATAATACCTAGTGCTAACGAAGATATGGTCCAAATGTTAACTAGGTATTCCTTGGCACATTTGGTGCAACAAAGCAAGATACAATTTTTTTTTGTACGGCTTAAACATTTTTCGCCCGCTCCATACATTTTAATACGTAAGTATGAACAAAATGGGTCTATTTGCCAGGTGGGAAGACGACATCAAATGCGTCGGCGGAAAGCAGTGGTTCCGTACCGCTGAGGGCCGGGAGGACTGGAGAAGGATTGGAGAGGCGTATGTCCAGCAGTGGACGTAAACAGGCTGACTGACTGACTGACTGACTGAACAAAATGTTTGGGGACGGCGAATTTGTTTGAAGTTGTATGTATTTTTTGCTTCAAATTGGCCAACAACACCTGGTTAACGTTTGGACCAAACCTCAGCTAACACCCGTAAACATATAATGCAAATAGGAATTATTTAGCACTTTCTCTCGCAGAAGGAATTTTAGATGAGACGCCCAGGTTGCCATAGAAAAGACTCAAGTCACTCTAGAAAACGAGAAATATAGGTAGGCCGGTATGTAGAATATCTTGAAATTCACTCGAACAATATCGGTCAACATATATTTTTTTGGGATATCAAAAGTAATTAAAAATTACAGCCGAATTAAATAAGTATTTTTCTGCAGGATTCTTTTCCTCGTTGCGTGTGTTGTAAGTGAATTTATAATACACCAACATTTACGGTGAAAGAAAACATCTTGAGGAAGCCTGGCACTTCCTTGGTTTTTTTATGGAACTGGACATGGATTGCTGATACCAAACTGACCGTCTGATATTAGCCTAACACACCACATGCCAGGACCTTCCTTATATTGCTCGGCTACATTAAACTGGATGGAAAACAAGGACAATTTCCATTGCCGTTTCGACCATCGTTCATTCAATGCGATGGTACCATCCTGGGCGGGATTAACACTACCACCTAGTAAGGAAGGAAGGGGGCCTACAGTTTTACCTAAAATCCGAACCACGGCCCACTCAACGGTTGAAAATGGTCACCCATCCAGAACCTAACCGCGCTCAGAGGTGTTTCACCAAGCTTATCGAATCGCAAGGCGTCGCACCACTCGGCTACCGAGGCTGACAAAAGGTGGACAAGCCATTGCCGGTTCGTATTTAATTGGTGTTAGATATGAACCAGCTAGGCTCTTAACTCGTTCGGGGGCTGAATCGGCGTATGATGTGAAAAAATATGCAAGGAAATTTGATCAATTCTGCACCAATCAGAAGTTGATGGCAAATAAATATTCTTCCCAATAAGAGCGCAGCAGGTATGACATAAACACTTCAGATTGGTTCAGAATCATCGATTTCCCTCACATATTTTCTCACATCTTACGCCGCGCCGGTTCAGCTTTGTTCTATGTGTGTAAAAACATTAGACGAACCGGGGTGAAAATAAGTCAATCGCTGGCCACTCTTGGACCGTATATTCTGTTCTCGGGAGCCATAAATAAATGGAATAGGGCAAATAAACGTGTTTTCTTACTCGTACGTTTTTATCAGTCTATCTCCACTTTACTGGTATCCAAGGTACATTTCATGGTCTTCCTAAAATGTAAGCCTTAATTTTTTTTATTGAGAGAAAAGTGCCTTATGATACTGGATGAATTCCACAAAATGATGATCGTATTTTTATCGGGGCTCAACCAAGCTATTTTTCTTTGAGTACAATTTACCGTTTTCAATTTTAGGACACGTACCATCCATGTGGGGTCCGAACTTCCCAACTAATAATCTTGCTGATCAATTTTTAATGTGGTTATTCCTTTAAAAACCGACCAAGTGCGAGTCGGACTCGCACACAAAGGGTTTCGTAACATCGTACAATATTCAACACAAAAAATCACGTTTTTTGTATGGGCCCCCCTTTAATTTTTACTATTTTTTATTTTACCTATTTGTTGTTATAGCGGCAAAATAAATACAAACTCTGTGAAAAATTCAGCTGCCTACCTATTACGGTTCATGAGATACAGACCTGTGACGGACGGACGGACGGACGGACAGCGGAGGCTTAGTAATAGGGTTCCGTTGGCACTCTACCCCTTTCTTCTTATTATTTTGTGTGATGAAAGGTCAATATGGCTTACAAAATTCTACATTAAAACTGTACACCAACATCGCCTATACGTTGGTTTTCACATTCAGTCTGTGTATATACATAGGACATACATTTTCATTTCATTCCAGTTCAGTAGGCATATGTGACGTCGCGTCGTGCGCTTATAGATAGTCCCTGCTGCGCTGCGCTGCGCCCGTTCGAAAAGTACCTATGATGCACTTCACATGCTCACTCGAACGTAACAAATGCTTTCGGGATGTGCAGAGTGATGCTGCGAGGGTTTCGTCGTAAATACGGGGACTTTTAATTCCTTTAAGAAGTTTCCCGAAAGTCTGAAAATAAGATAGTTACTTTATTTTTTGGTTTCCGCAATAGAACAAATGTCGTTAATCGCAGTCTCCAGAGGAAAGATAAATGATGTAGGGAATTGCTAGCGTCACACATGTTTTGAATTGGGATAATAAAAGTCAACAGATGGCGTTGTAATTCACATTTGAGAATACATTAAATACCATTTTATATACAATACATTAATTCCACGAGAATACCAATGAATATGAATGATATTTTTAATTTACAATGAAATTAATTAATTATAGTTAAAATGTAACGTTTTCATCATGCCTGCCTAGGCGAAATTTTGAATTAAGATTAGTTTAATAACAGTGTAACTAGTTCTGGCAGAGACGGTAGATGGCGCTGGGTAAAAATGACATAGTAACAGCGAAACAAAGAAGAATTTAGCGAGTTTTGTCAGACGTTAGCAGTATCCCAACCAGTAGGCACATTTGAGGAACTTTTTCTATTTTCTATACTATTGTTCTGGTGCGCCTGAATGTTATTGGCTTCCTTTTTCAGTGAGACTTACCTGCAATAATGTGTGTTATAGCTTTTCAAATAATCAACCATGTGTTATAGCATTCCTAATAATCAACCGTGTGTTATAGCGTTCCAAATAATCAACCATGTGTTATAGCGTTCGCAATAACATGTGTTATAGCCTTTCCAATAATCAACCATGTGTTACCCGTGGTTATAGCTAAAGTAGTCGCTATTCCCACTAGCAAAGTCGTGAAGCGGCGGGCATACTCTTACTCATTAGCTCAGTAGGTCATATCGTCTTGGCTTATTGCGCCATGGATGAGGACGAGAATGAGACAGACGATGAGGAGGAGAGAGACGATGAGGAGGAGAGAGACGTTGAGGAGGAGAGAGAAAGTATGAATGTGGACACATACCCTGTACATATCCACCGAGGTACACCCAAAAGATTCCATCGAGCAAAACCAAATGGCGCTCACCTGCGTGTGCGAATAGAACATGGAGAAGTTGGAGACGATGACAGGAACGGGCAGGGCTATGGTGAGCACCCCGGCGAGGGCGCACAGCGCTCCCACGAACATGCCCACGTAGGTCTTGGGCGCCATGTCGCCGTAGCCCACGGTCGTCATGGTGACGATCGCCCACCACAGCCCCAGCGGGATCGACTTGAACTGGTTGTCTGGATTGTCCTGAGGAAGAAACAAAGTGACAACAAGTGTTAACAAAATAAAGTGTTTTTTGTTGTTTTCTCATTTTGTTCTTTATTTATTTCGTCTTTGGGCAGCAAGTGTCTAGAAGATGTATCACAATTATATTCATTAGTGTTCAGATCCACTAAAATATTACAAATAAAATAAAAAATAGATATCCTAATAGCTAACAAAAGTCGTCTTCTTTGTATAGCGATAAATGTTTAAGGAGTTTATTTGAATGTTTCTTGTAGGTATGTATGTACTTCAAGGATCTTTAGTTTTGGGCGTATTAGTTGTGAAGTTCGACGCTTTGACATAGGTTGGATGCCTTAGCAAGATTCGCTGCAAAAGGATCGAATGTCAAAACTGACAGTCGAAAGACATGTTTTGGCTCAGCCAAGTACGCGTAATGTCTATGATTCTCAGCATGATGTTCCCGCTATCTCGCGCTGTGGCTGTCGTAGTCACCGTTTTTTAAGGGTGGCTTGGATATTTTGTCGGATATACCGCATAATTTCTCGAATACATTTGTTGAAACTCATCCTCGGCATTTATTGTATGTTTGAGTGTGTATGTATATTTGGTTTTCTTGGTAACTTATACAATCAAAACTAATTTACGATGCAAGTTGTTGCATAGCTTTTTACCAAAAATGTTATTATTTTTTGAATGTATTGTCTAAGATTGTTTAGTGCCTATATTAATACCTTTTCAAAAATACTTCACTCGATTGGATACGCTAAAAGAAGTTCACAACTTTAATTCCCTTTCTGTTATTGAGTTTTCAATTTATTGACATTTTTAAAATCTATATTATTGATATAATATATAAATTATTTTTGTAGATTGGAAGCATATTAAAGCAAAATGTCGTGTTTCTTCATATATTAATAAATAATGATAAACAACCTACAACAAACACGAAAAATTTAAATCGACTAATTACGTTCTCGAAAACCTACAAGATGTCCGCTGGGAATCCTTTTACTTATGTAATTTAAACTTAAGTCAAACAACATCAAGGTACCTCACACACTGATTGATCAACGGATTCGATTAATTCAGTGAAGAACCCGTAAAGAAACTTACCGGACTAAATTTAAGAGAGTATAAACACATAAATACAAAAGTGTGTTGGCGGTTGTTCTTAGTCAGCGGTAATAGATGCTATACGCTAAAACAAATTGAAGAGTGCGTTTGACATGTAGGAAAATAAACAAAATGAAGTCGATAAAAATAGACTTACTAGTAGGATACATTCTAAAACTAACCTAAAACTATTAATAGGATAATTAGGTGATTAAGTTCCATACAATAGCTCGTGTATATTTCCTCAGTCAAATTAAGAAACATTCTGCACTTAGAGCACTGTACCTTTTGATTATTAACCGACTTCAAAAAAGGAGGAGGTTTTTTTTTATGTGAACTTCTTTATCTGAATTCGATTGTATTTTTTTTATTATAAATTAACTTATATCCATGATTTACGCCCTTAAACAATTTGACACAAATCTTAATTACACACAAAGGTTAATCACAAGTTAAACATAGAGATGTAGCTCTCGGTTGATTTATTGTACGAGTATGTTCAAAAGTTAAGAAAACAAAATCTTTATTTGACTGAGGAAACAGTCACGAACCTTTGTATGGAACTCGCTCACCTCATTATCCTCTTAAGTAATTCGCAAATTCAACTTTTTATAACTCTCTTGCAATGTGTTGAGGTTTTTTTTGATTGGAACTGGATTTTTATTGTCAATACTAAACCTACTACTTCAAGATATATTAGCCCAACACATCGCATCCACAAAGGAATTACGTGCCATGCCAGGACCTTCTCTTTAATTATCACATCTACATTGAACTATATGGAAAACACGGATCATTTCTCATTGTCCCTTTGACCATATTTCATCGAATGCGATGGCACCTAAACGGGCGGGTTTACCACTACGGAAGTAGAAAAAAAGGACTAACATTTTTCCCACCACTCCCAACTAAAATGCACATTTAAATTTAGGGTAAATAAGAAAGATGTTCAAACCCTGAGAATCGAACCCGCCATCTGCGACAAAAGAAACCAAAGGCGTGAATACGAGCCACACGGTAATGAAATATTAATAAAACTGAGAAATTGTGACACCGTAACACACAAATATACCTTCCCCGCATTATCCACTTCGCCTTTCTTCCTCTGCGAAACATTTCGCGGGCTTTTTGCAGTGAAAATAAAAATTTACGACAAAGCATAAGTGCGGTGTCTGCGCCGCCGGAATAATAACATTGCGGCCGGCCGCGGCGCGCGGCGCACCGGGAAGAAGTAGCGATTAATAAAGCGTATACGCAAACATAACCGGCCAGAAACATAAAAACTATTTACTTATGAGTGGTGTCCGTTGCTATTTGATGCAGTTACATAAAAAGCCCGACACTATAACAATATGTTAACCGTATTTGACAACGTTTAGCCCTTGGCAGTCCGTTTTGTTTGTCTGACAAAGACTATACTAATCTGTGGTTTTTCTAGTCTGTGCTTCTCTTGCAGGTAGATTTTTTACGGTAGTATGTTGTCTTTGCATGTGGCACATCAACTTTTCATTGAAAGATTTATTGATAGAGTTTTCCTCAGCAGAAATAGTTTGGTGTGATTTGAGTAAAGCGTTGGGAATCTTCGGCAGAATTAGTGCCACGTCGTCTTTGGTTTCTCGCTTTTAGTACGAGAGCGGACCGTCGTCAACCCTACGTCATCGAGTAACACCATGGGACCCATTTGTGCTTGTGCAGATTAGAATAGGCTTCCTAAAAATACTAGGTTGCCTGACCCAAACCTGGAACGTTTTGTGCAGCAGGTAATATTAAATCACTTTTTTGGTAGAATTTAACGTCATCGAGTAACAACATGAGACCTAGCACAATCGGTAAAGGTCATCAAGAAAAGCTTAAAAAAAGTAGTTTGGCCGGTTTTAAAATGTCGAAAAATAAAAAAAATAACGTCATCGAGTAACAAGATGACACTACCACCATTCGATAGTCCTATGAACATGCTTCATAAAAAAATTAGGTTGCCTGCCCTGAGCCTGGCACGTTTCTTTCGCGGCCATGTTGAACGTCGGATGCGCCGAGTTCCTCTATTCAATCAATTGTTAAAATAATATAATATAACAGTTTTGTGGTTTGTCTATCTATAAACAGTGATGTTTTTATTGATCAGAACTCACCTTGAATAGGTAAATAAAACCAAAATGAAATATTTGTGATATATATTGATTGATTGGGTGCAATGATTTCAGTACATTGCCGTATCTAATTATTAACTAAGTTTAATTCAAGTAAACTTTAGGTTATGATGCACATAGCTCCGTATACTTGAAGAGTAAAAACCGGAAGTTTCATATACATATGCATTCGGAATCTACAGTATGGATCATTCAACGTGAGGAATCGCAACTCCAGTCAGCCCATACCTACGGCATTAGAGGCGCACGCTTTACATTCTGCCACGGACCTCGTTCTTACATATTTTTTATATTAAACACAACGTAATGAAGATTTTTAATAGTTATAATAAAATAAATCGCCACAAAACTTAAACCCATAAGTGAAGTATCTCAAAGTTACTATTCTTTAATTCACATGAATTAAGGGTAAATATTCTTGTGTATTTCCATTCTTTAAACATTTAAATGTATATTTTTTACAACGGCAATGTTGCAACGCAACGTTGCCGGCCCAATACAAAAGTACAGGTCCACATCGTCACTCACATATTAAGGGTGCCTTGCATCAATCTCACTTAGCTATTTAAATAAGGTTTATCGGCTTAAATGGATTTAACTCAATAATGTTCGTTGCACCAACAGTAAACGTCACTTTAAATCGTATTTAAGAAAATAAAAGCAAAATTAGGCTTCTCGCCCATTTACCTCGCTAAATACGTGTTTAGGGAGCTGTCGAGGGTCAAGTTATACATTCGGATGGAGCTGTTGGTTGTTTGTTTGGCTTAAGACATGGATTTCGTCGATTATTCTGATGATGACGGTAATAATGGATTTTATCGGCACATTTTTTTCAATAGATCGAACTGACTATTTTGGTAACATGCGCGACACAAATTTATTACGTAGATTTGGACTCTCAAAGAATGCAGGCCTACATTTGCTGGACAAAATTGACCATAGATTAGATTTTCAGAAGGACAACAAACGAAATTGAACTTGAAAACTTTCAGTCAGACAGCAGGGTAGGGTTTATTTTATATATACAACGTTATATATATGTATATATATATATATTTATATATACGTTTTTAATCCAATTTTCCATCACTCTTTTTACTGCGTCAAAAGTCAGAGACGGCACTTTAATGGAACATAACAAGCCACCACAGTGCTGCCATTGCTTAGAAAATGAATTGTTTCTTCGCTAAATAGATGAACTTAGCGAGTTACACACTTAAATACAATTTAAGAAAACTCGTATTTAGTGATTTAAATACGATGTTGGTGCAAGGGGCCTAAGGAAATTTAGTAAGCTTTGGGGTCACTCTCTTTTCCTTATTTACGTATCTCTTTTATTTTATCATAAAAAACTAGCAATATATCCAAACTGAAGCGGAATTTTAAATTAACAGCTCTTAACTCGTAGGTATAGTTTAAATGCCTGAAAGGCTTTATAAAAATATGTAGTAATAGTTACAGAAAACATATACATTTAAATGTTTAAAAAATGGAAATAACCAAGAATATTTAACCTAAAGTCATGTTAATTAAAGAATAGTAACTTTGTGATACTTGCGTGGCGATTTATTTTATTATGACTATTAAAAATCTTCATTACATTCGGTTTATATTCAATCTGATTTAAAATTATGTAATGACGAGGACCGTGGCAGAATGTAAAGTGTGCGCCTCTAATGCCGTAGGCATGGGCTGACTGGGGTTGCGATTCCCCACGTTGAAGGATCTATAGGGTAGATTCCGAATGCATATATATATGAAACTTCCGGTTTGTACTCTTCAAGTATGCGGAGCTACGTGCATCATAACCTAAAGTCATGCAAGCCATGAACTCACTAAATTATGGTTTGAAGCCAATAACATTCTTTTAAATGTATAAAAGGTGAGTTTAAAATAATCTACAAGCCTTATAGGGTTGATTCAGTATCTGATATAGAACAACTTTTGCTAAGAATGGAGGTATGTAATTTTTTTTGTTCCATTTTAATTTTTGAGAAATTTAAACAGTATGTTCTTCGCAGTATTTTAAACAACTTTTGCGAAGAAACTATGCACCTATCTGTAATGGTTTCCAAGAAAATAATTTATTAAAGTGCACTAACTCTCTAACCAGTTACCTATTTAAAAATATAGGTCAACCACGGGGCATTGACCCGACCGTGACCCACTGACACAAGACAATTCTCCGCCGCCGCCGCGTGCGCAGACAGAAGCCCCGCCACCCCATCTCCCCCGCCGCCGCCGCCGCCCCTCTCACTGAAGGACGATTGTTTTCGTTTTGAAAGCAATTAGTATGTCAAGGTCCATGACGCGCATCGGACCTGAGTATCACACGTGAGTGAATTTAAGTGAAGCGAGTGCCGATCGGGCGAAAAAGGACATGCATGCTTGTGTACATACCTACATTACAGCCGCGCCGACCAAATCCATAGCCCGGCGCGGCGTACGTCAGCGTGGGAAGGAGGCAAAACTATTCAGGTAGGTAAAATAGACTCTGCCGCCGCGCGCCGCCTCCGCGCCGCCGGCCTGTGCGGCGCGGAACCAATTTTTCAAATAGGCAGTTTGAAGAGTTAGTGCACTTTATTAATTTATTTTCTTGGAAACCATTACCGAAAGGTACATAGTTTCTTTGCAAAAGTTGTTGACAATACTGGGAAGAATGTAATGCATACATTTCTCAAAAATTAAAAAAACAAAAAAAAATTACATGCCTACATTCTTAGCAAAAGTTATTCTATATCAGATACTGAATCAACCCTATAAGGCTTGTAGATTATTTTAAACTCACCTTATATAAAACGAATTTAATGCACTTTGTGCTGGGGACCCAGAAACGTTATGTGAATCGTGAAGCAAGGATCTTAAAGCGATGCACACTCCAGTGGCAACAAGAAAACATTGTAAAACCTGTGTACGATTTAGTCGTTCTGATGAGTCTAGTGTTAGATCCAGAATTAATACTGTTATTTCTGTCATGAACTACTATAGTGACCTGTAACCAAAGAGGCAAATTACAAAACCTTACTATTCTTACAGCTAAAAAAACGACATAATATTAACCCTTTAAATGCTACCTACCACCTACAAAAAAATAAGAGTACTATGGTTTGAGAACAGTCAGTCAATCCGTCAGCGTGTTTGCGTCCACTGCTGGAAATATGCCTCTCCGATCCCCGGCCCTCAGCGGTACGGATCCACTGCTTTCCCCACGCACTTGATGTCGTCTTTCCACCTGGCGGGTGGTCTTCCCACACTCCGTTTGCCTGTCCACGGCCGCCAGTGTAGTCGTCTCGTCGGCTGACGTGACCAGCCGACTGCCATTTGAGCTTAGCTACCCGGTGTCCAATATCGACTTCTTTGGTACGTCGGCGGATAGCCTCGTTACGCACCATATCCCGTAGCAATATTCCCAGCAGATATTCGCCGAGAGAACATGAAGTTGGTTGAAAGCGTTATAGAGGAAAATCGGCAGTAAAGTGTTTGCCCGTGCCTTCTCTACCGGCGCTAACCAAATTTAAAAACTCGAGCGAGCGGATGGTGTTGTCACTGCAAGAAAGCCGGATATACTTGATGCGGTGGAAAAAAAATTCAAGCCCCGAGCCCAAGCAAACCAGTCGACTCTGATAGGCGTGCGCAGCTCACTAGATACTACACCGAGGATCTGCCGGAGATTAGTGTCTATGAGATAAAGGCTGTTTTGAAAGGACTCAAAAAACACAAGACTCCAGATGAGGACGGGATAACGATGGAACTGCTAAAGGCTGGCGGGAGACCCATCTTGAAGGAACTGCAAACACTGTTCAATGCAGTTCTCGAAAATGGTGTCGTTCCGGCTGCATGGCGAAATAGTGTCGTTGTCCTGTTAGGGTATAGGGCGAAGTTGAAGAATAATCGACCTATGTCACTTCTAAACCACGTGTACAAGGAGTGCACGTTTTCACGAGTCATCACGAGTTGGCTAACACAGAGGCTGGATCAGTACCAGCCTCGTGAGCAAGCTGGGTTCAGGAAAGGATACGGTACAATGGATCACATATTTACTGTGAGACAAGTGGTGCAGAAGTGCGAGGAGTACAACAAGCCGCTCTTTATAGCCTTCGTAGACTACGAGAAGGCGTTCGACTCAGTTGAAAAATGGGCCGTCGAAAACTCCCTCCTGAGGTGCAGAGTCGACCACCGCTACATCGAGGTACTCCGAAATCTGTATCGGTCCGCGACGATGACTGTGAGGCTCCATGAAAATACCCAAAACATCCCTCTTAGCAAAGGCCTTAGGCAGGGGGATGTGATCTCACCCAAGCTCTTCACAAACGCATCGGAAGATGTGTTCAAGACGCTTGAATGGGACAACATGGGTATATCAACGTTAATGGAGATTTCCTCAGTCATCTTCGCTTCGCCGATGACATTGTTCTTCTGTCAAATTCCCGAGTTCAGCTTCAAACCATGCTGGAAGATCTTTATAAAGCATCGATAAAGGTAGGTCTGAAAATGAACCGGGATAAAACTGAGGTCATGGCGACTGAGGGTATGACGGGAGGATAAATCGTTATCGACGGAGAAGTGATCGAACAGTTGAAGAGTACGTATATCTCGGTCAAATCCTGCGGCTTGGCAGACAATGACTGTCTATGGAGGTTGAGCGACGGATTCAACTGCCTTTGGAAAGCTTAAATTCGCTCCCGAATATATGACCTGCACGTCCTCCCGGTTATGACGTACGGGTGTGAAACGTGGACTCTGACGGTCCAAAGGTTGAAAGTTGCCCAGCGAGCAATGGAGCGAGCCATGCTGATAATATCGCTACGGGATATGGTACGTAAAGAGGCAATCCGCCGACGTACCAAAGTAGTTGATATTGTACACCGGGTGGCTAAGCTCAAATGGCAGTGGGCTGGTCACGTCAGCCGAAGAGACGACGACCGTTGGAGTTACCGTGTCCTACACTGGCGACCGTGGACAGGCAAACGAAGTGTGGGAAGACCACCCGCCAGGAGGGAAGACGACATCAAGTGCGTCGTTGGAAAGCAGTGGTTCCGTTCCGCTGAGGGCCGGGAGAACTGGAGTAGGATTGGAGAGGCGTATGTCCAGCATTGGACGCAAACACGTAATAAAATTGTACCCATTTTCTCGAAGCACCCTGTCCACAGTCTCCATTTCGGTGACGATATGGTCCTTGGGACACAACCGCTGTGCTCTGAGTCTCAATGCTCTTGCGACCGATTCCAAATGCACCGGAGCATGGTGCGAAGTAGCTTGTAGATAACGATTTGTGTGTGTCGGCTTGCGGTACACTGTTTGGCTTAGGGCTCCATCCAATCGTCGAGCAACAAGTACGTCCAAGAACGCCATTCCTTCTCACAATCTATTGTGTATTTTTTATTTGTGTGCACCGTATTAAGACGAGAGAGGAAAGCGTCGAGAGATTGTCGTCCATGTGACCAGATTGAAAACACGTCATCCACGTACCGTACTCAAAACATTGCCTTAAGAGGTGGAGTTTGCAATGTGCGGTGTTCCAGCAACTCCACGAAAAGGTTTGCCACCACTGGTGCCACTGGTGTTCCCATTGCTACACCTTCTCGCTGGATGTAGTATTGTCCGTTCCACATAAAGTATGTCGTAGTGCGACAATGTGGCAGGAGCGTGACGTACTCAGTGTCGATGTCGTTGCTGATGAGTAAGTCTCTGATGACTTCGAGGGTCTCTTGGACTGATACGTTTGTATACAGCGACTCGACGTCAAAGGTCACTAATGGATCCATGGATGCCAACTTCACTGTAGACAACAATTCCACAAAATGGGCCGAGTCTTTGACGTCGGACGACGTCTTGCCAGACAGGGGTTGAAATATTGAGGCGACATGTTTAGCGAGGAGGTAGGTAGGAGCACTGGCTGACTATTGGTCTAAGGGGGTTCCCGTCCTTGTGAATTTTAGGAAGACCGTAGAAGCGCTACCACCGCATTTCCGCTACCACCTCGACCCACACCTATGACTTACGACCACTACGATCCTAGTTGTCCGTCGTCTGCTGCGTACGAACGTGGCGGATGCCTCCTTGACAACGGGCTGAATGATCAGCTCGATACGTCGGCGAATGTCTCCTCCCGCCGCGTGAAAAGCCGTAACGTTTTCAAACTTGTTTAACGACCACGTTAATCTCAAAAGTATCACAAGTAAGGTTATTTCTTAAGGTATTGCTGAAGACAGATCATTTGCTTTATTTAATACATCACAATTTACATTACGTCTTTGGGTCCCCAATGCATTAAACTCGTTTTACTGACATTTAAAAGTAGATTATTGGCTGCACACCATAATTTAAGTGAATTCATAGCTTGTATAAAGGACTCCCGTAGTTCTGATCTACATATTGCGATTTTTTCGAATTATTGATTTGTCATCAGCAAATAAAATCATCTCAATATGTGTTCCGATGCAGCTTGAAATATCATTTATAACAACATATACAAGTGCGAGTCGGACTCGCACACGAAGGGTTCCGTACCATCGTAAAAAAACAAAAAAAACACGTTTTTTGTATGGGAGCCCCCTTTAATTTTAATTATTTTTTAATCCCACCTATTGGCAAAATAAATACACACTCTGTGAAAATTTCAGCTGTCTATCTGTTACGGTTACTGAGATACAGCACTGTGACAGACGGACAGACGGACGGACGGACGGACGGACAGCGGAGGCTTAGTAATAGGGTTCCGTTTTCACCCTTTGGGTACGGAACCCTAAAAACCACGGTCCTAGAACTGAGCCCTGCGGCACACCCATAGTGATTGATTCTACATCAGACTTCTGTTTACTTCACGAATTTGTTGTCTTTTCAATAAATATAATTTACAAATACCTCATTTATTTTCCCTAACACCATAAGTTTAGTTTCCCTGGATGTATTTCGTGATCTACACAGTCAAAAGCTTTTGATACATCACAGAAAATGCCGTAGGTGCTCATAGATTTAACTAGAGAAGTTAAAATAGATATTAACATCAAGGCAATGGAATCTCCTGTTGACCTACCCTTACGAAATCCGAATTGATTATAAATAATAACACTTTAAATGTAAAATAAATGTACTAAGCACTGGTAGTAAGGACACATGCCGATAATTTTCAATATCATTATGAGATCCCTTTTTAAAAAATGGTATTACCCTAATTATTTTTATTAAGTCTGGAAATGTGCCATCTTCAAGATAATTATTAATGACAATTCTAAGAGGTTCTATAATTCTGCCCGATATGGGCTTTAACAAATTAGTAGAAATGTTCCATAAATCTTGCGATCCTTTTGAATTAAAGTCTTTAGTTACTTTTTGAATCTCAGAACAGCTAACAGATTTAAAAGTGACAGACTCCTTATTGCGTGGTAAAAATAATTTTAGGTGCTCTAATGCGAGATGTAAAATTTATTGGATGTATTTAATTGTATCTTGAGCGACAGAAGAAAAATATTTGTTGAAATTAAATAATTTGCAACCATTGCACCCAATCAATCAAAATATCACAAATATTTCATTTTGTATTTTTTACCTATCCAAGGTGAGTTCATATCAATGAAAACATCACTGTTTATAGATAGACATACCACAAAACTGTTATATTATATTATTTTAACAATTGATTGAATAGAGGAACTCGGCGCATCCGACGTTCAACATGGCCGCGAAAGAAACGTGCCAGGCTCAGGGCAGGCAACCTAATTTTTTTATGAAGCATGTTCATAGGACTATCGAATGGTGGTAGTGTCATCTTGTTACTCGATGACGTTATTTTTTTTATTTTTCGACATTTTAAAACCGGCCAACCTCAGAACGTGCCAGGGTAGGACGAGCCAACCTACTTTTTTTAAGCTTTTCTTGATGACCTTTACCGATTGTGCTAGGTCTCATGTTGTTACTCGATGACGTTAAATTCTACCAAAAAAGTGATTTAATATTACCTACTGCACAAAACGTTCCAGGTTTGGGTCAGGCAACCTAGTATTTTTAGGAAGCCTATTCTAATCTGCACAAGCTCAAATGGGTCCCATGGTGTTACTCGATGACGTAGGGTTGACGACGGTCCGCTCTCGTACTATTAGGTAGTGCCAGCCGCGTAGGTAGGGCTTCCTATCGACGCGTCCGGCGTGAGTACCTATCGGCTACAATAGGCAGTGCTCATAAAGGGAAGTTCGCGGCATGGTACCTAATTCTTTCGGGAATACGGTGCGTTAGGCTAATATCATGACAGTGTTGTGGTATTAGCCATTTAAGCTCAGTTGACTTCAGTCCAGAAAAGAGAAATAGAAGCTAAATTATCACAATTGGAACCACCCACTTCGCCACTGAAAGCCCCGGCCTTACCGACTAAAGTTATTAAACATAAAAAGGTAGTTTAAGATTTCCCCTCGGGGAGGGTCTGCAAGGGTAGTTTTCCAGATTGGTCACGAACACGTTCGGTCCGCGGGGCGTAGGAAAGGTAGGTTTGCGTTCCATTATGAATGTCATTAACTCGGCGCCTCCATTTTGCTGCGTCGTGCGTTTACGTTCATATTTTGCGCGTAAAATATCTAAGAGATACGCATTTATGAAGCGGAAGCCAAGAAATATTTAAGTTATATCATTTGTGCCTTTAACGTAAGTTGAATTTGTTGTTACGTAATTCTGGGCTTAAATATGTTTTGCAAAATTTAATCAATATTATCACAATACTGTTTGAAACAACAAATTCAATGTTTTATGCATTGATTTCGTAAGCTATATTCTTCATTATATTATATTTTTCATTGTCTACACAAATTAAAAAGAAAATTTAAATAATTGTGTATCTAATTCATTTCTGTCACGTGTATGTCGGCGTCATTGATATCAGCGCTGTTGACAAAACGATTATAATCAATAGGTGATCGGCTAACTGCCTATATTACCCCGCCATCTAGCGGAGTTTGATCGAAGCACGTTCTGAACGAAGCAGGCAATCTGTGGATCAGGCGACGGTGGGAAGGCGCCGGCGCGGCAGGGTGTTTTCCGGGAGACTACTCTCTCGCGGGCCGCGCCGCCTCGTCCACGCGTCTAATAGTGAGAAGTATCACGCCTGAATCAATTTATCATAATAACTGTTTTGATTGATATTTGCGATTACTTTGTGCATTTAAACATAATCATTTGTATACTTTCATGTGAATTGGTTTCTAATAATAATCATGGAGGGCGAAGGCAAAGCAGACGATGAAAACCATACTTCGCCTCTGTTACCACGTTCAAGATCCGACATGTATGTATATTTTAAGGTATTTAATTGGTTTTTTGGGGTTTAGTTGTTAAATTTGTAGTTGTCCTGCACCTCAAAAACATTTGACACATATTAAGTAAATTTGTCATATGCCACTTTACTTGAATCATTTTTCAATTTTTTTTTTTTTCATTTCATAACAAGGATACATAAAATTGATTTCTATTACCCTCCATTGCTCTTTGTTTCCTTGTTCTCTCCTTAAGGTGGCCCATCCCGCTCATCTCCCCATACAAAAGGGGAAAGAAGATCACGCCCATATTTCTTATCAGAGATCCAAAATTTTGCTCAATATAGCTTTATTTGATCGAACTAGATGTCTGATGACCATTGGCATTGTAAAATTGTGTTTGGTTTCTAAGTTATAAGGTCCGAAAGTTCGCATTTTTCACGCGTTTTATACAATAACTTTGGAGGTGGATTACGCAGTGATAAAGTAAGAACATCTTAAAAAGATTCGTCATCAGACATAGCTTATTTAATCAAGATTTATAATCTGTTTGGGTTTTGTTCGATTTCTACAGCGGTCGTGGTTTACTTTGAGATGAGCGGGATGGGCCACCTTAACGTAATAAACCCACAATAACAGAGAGCCTAAAAATATGTTTAAGAATTTTCCCGTACCACGCCTCGCCTTTACTTTTCTTAACGAACTGGAAAGGTAACGTTTCAAATTATTCACCGTAGAATATGATGAAATGTTATAGACGATATTATAGAGCAATGTACAAAGGCAGATAAATCTCGCTTCAGGAACTAAAAAAATACAATTTATTGAGAGTAAAAACAAGCGCTCCTTGGCGGACGCCTTGTACGTGTGCACGAGAATCTTGAGGCCGGAGCTGTGCCGCGTCAGCTTGAACAGCCGCAGGATCTTGATGATGGAGATGAACTCGAGGATATCGGCCTTGTCGGCGGTGCGCTGGACGACCGTCATCTCCACCATCAAGTCCATATAGAAGCTGAGCGTCGCTATGAAGTCAGTTATGTTGACTGGGGACTTGACAATTGGACTCTCCATAGATCCGCCAGTGAACCCAACTCACCTGGAGTTTTTCCGCGTAGTAGACAAGGCTCGCGAAGACCACGATACCCAGCACGAGGAAGAACACGAGTAGCGTGAGCTCCTTGGCGGACGCCTTGAACGTGTGCACGAGGATCTTGAGGCCGGGGCTGTGCCGCGTCAGCTTGAACAGCCGCAGGATCTTGATGATGGAGATGAACTCGAGGATGTCGGCCTTGTCGGCGGTGCGCTGGACGACCGTCATCTCCACCACCACGTCCATGTAGAAACTGAGTGTCGCTATGAAGTCGATTATGTTGACTGGGGACTTCACGAATTCTATGAGGTTCGGCGCCACCTGCGGACAGAAGATACAAATGTATCTTGGATTACTAGTTATTAGGTGAACGTGAATATTTTTTTACACAAAATAAACGCGGTATATGCATGGAAGTGGGATATGGGTATATGGCGTACGAAAGGCCCTCACATCATCAACTGAAACCATGTATTAGCCATACATGTCTAGTTACATAAAATCAGTAATACGATTTATGTACCAATTAAATAAATCTCCATGTTTCTGACCAGTACGTACATTAGCCCACATAAATCACTTTAGTTGGATTCAGAAGCAGTACATCTAACTCAACAAAGCAGTACATTAAAAATAAGAAACCAGCTAATCTTAAATTCAGCCACATCAGTTTAAAATAAGCCCCGAGTCTCGGGCCCATTACAACGATTTTTTTCCGCTCGCTGCCACCATTACTTAAGATTATCCTTGCCAGCATTGGGTAAGCACGCAATCTACTCAGACTATCGAGTAAGAATGCCGGGAGTGGCGACTTAGCCGCGTATTTGTTATAATACGCTGATGGTATTCAGTTCGCTTCCGAATTCAGGTCCGGACGCGCAACATCGAACGTGTTTTCACCCAGCGTCAGGAGTGATCAAATTCGTAAGCGCACGGACTTATCGTCCGAGTATGTTTTATTACTAAAAACCGGCCAAGTGCGAGTCCGACTCGTACACGAATGGTTTTGTACAAGATTTAAGATGAAAAAGTCACGTTTTTTGTATGGTTTAACAGGCAAAATAATAATAGCAATTATGGTCTACCAAAGAAACCAGATATTTTGTATGCATATAATGGATACAACATTAACTATACCCCAATATTTTGATGTTAGACAACGATAATAAAAAAATGCCATTTAAAAAATAAAGCCATTTCAAAAATCTGATTACAATAGATTCTTGAAACGGCTTGTCGAGTAATTCATCTACCCATACGTCTCGTATGTAGGTATCGACAAAAAAGTATGGGGAGGATGTATTGTTATGAGCCAAGCAACTAATGTTATCTACCATTTTGTACCGAATATCCTTAGGAATACCTGGTTAACTTTTGAACCATCCTGTTAACACCCAGTATAAAAAGATGAAGTTCCAACATTACTCATTATAATCAAGTACTCAAACTCAAACTTTTGCACCTTCTGTCCGAGTTATCCTCAGCTTTCTCTTCGTTCGACCGCTAGAAAGATAATCCGCTGAAGTTTCAGCAAATAAAAGCGTAATGAGAAGTTCGAGAGATAATCAGAAGCTTCAACGTAAGCGGTAAAGTGCTATTATCTGGTCTGCAACGTCGACGTGAGAGAAATAAGGTAATATGTCCAGATAAGGATGAATACTAGAGTTACTTCGACCTGTTAAAATATTAATCTTACTTACCCGAATTTTCATAAAAACCGGCCAAGTGCGAGTCGGACTCACACACGAAGGGTTCCGTACCGTCGTCCAAGATTTAACACAAAAAAAAACCCTTTTTTTTGTATGGGACCCCCCTTTAATTTTTTTTTATTATTTTACCTATTTGTTGTAATAGCGGCAAAATAAATATTTCAGCAGCCTACCTATTACTGTTCATGAGATACAGCCCTGTGACAGACGGACGAACGGACGGACGGACGGACGGAGGGACAGCGGAGGCTTAGTAATAGGGTTCCGTTTTCACCCTTTGGGTACGGAACCCTAAAAAAGACACATGGTACGGTAACTCAGAAGGGATGTAGGGTCTCTCTCTGTCTACTATCGTCTTTACCATGGAGAATGCTCGTCGGCTGCATAACGTTGTTCCTCCGTCCTCTTTCTACATTCCCTCGGAACAGGGATAAAATGCACAAATTCACAGGCGATATTAAAAAAATAAGAACCCACCGATCCTCTAGATCCTCTATCTACAGGGTTGGTAAACAATGGAATGAACTCCCTTCCGAGGTGTTTCTCCCAAATTACGGCCAGGGGTCCTGTAAGCGTGGTGGCCGGCCGGCATGGTTTTCGCAGCCCCCCTGAATGTTCGAAAACCCATGGGCGTCTTTGGGCACCTTTAGGTCCTAAGAGAAAATATTGCTTAAGATGTAAATTTTCGCGTATGAAGACTATGACAAAGGCCGTTGAAGGAGTAGTATATCACATGCGTGATATATTCACAGCAAAGTGGGCGAAATTAATGTACACTGCCGTGGGCGCCAGAAGCAGGGTTTTCCTTTCCTTTGTTAGAGACATTTTGAATGGATTTGCGTGAGGCGTACTGAAAGTTTCTGGAACTGGTCACTTTAAATGAAACCGATTACGAAATTTGACAATAATCAATACATAGTATGAAACAAAGTCGATTTCTCTGTCCCTATTTCCCTATATCCCTATATCCCTATGTATGCTTAAATCTTTAAAACTACGCAACGAATTTTGATGCGGTTTTTTTTAATAGATAGAATGATTGAAGAGGAAGGTTTATGTATAAAATAACATCCATTAAATATTGGAGAAATACTGTTATTTTTGAGGTTTCCAATGTGATGTCGTAAAAAATTACATTTTTTCCGCTTACATTGCAAACGCAGGCTGAACCCTACGAGATTTATTAAAATAATGTACTAAGTATTGTACACATTGAAAAGATCTACAGAAAACTCCGGGATGGTATGTGTCTATCTTTTATGGATATCCCACAATATTTTTTTTTTGTCATTTACTTTTTATGACAAATAATGGCTAATTTTCGAAGCGATTTTAACCAATACAGCATTACTCCTTATCCAATTAAATACCTTAAATACATTGCTGATTTAATATAGATCTATATGGCCCTATACAGCATATGATTTAAATGAATATTTTCGAAGATATTACAGATTTAAAAATTGCGGGACGTAGCGTTTGCGGCGGTACCGGCCGGATGGGGCGGCGGGAGCGTGCCTATAAATAGTGCGTCGGAGGCCGCGGTTCTCCCTATAGCACTTTGAATTTAGCAGCGATCGGTCTAATAATAATATCTAAGTTTTTTTTATTTCAAATATTTCAATGTAGGAACTCTACGTAAAAAAAGGGTTTATTTGTGTATCATTGTGTCAAAATAATATTGTTTTAAATGAAATTATGCCCGTGCAAAGCAGGGACGGGCTGCTAGTACTTACATAAGTATGAGGTGGGACTTTAGTGCTGCAAATAAACACATATTACTAATGCTTTCAAAGTAGGAAGGGAGTCCGCAATTACTTGTTCCGGCGGTTTAGTGTTACTTGCATTTAATGTGCGAGACGTAAAATAAACTGGCTATCCACTGCAAAAAAGTGTATTTAGCAAATACAGTGTGATCTAAATGTCGATAAGAGAAATACAATTAGAATCTTGAGAATTGTATCTTAAAGAAAGAAAGAAAGAAATTCTTTATTGTGCAAATTACATTAAAAACTATTTACAGAACAATTAAATCTAACAGTCGCTCACAAAGGCGGACTTATCACTAAAAGTGATTTCTTCCAGTCAACCTTTGGGGGTGATGAGGATAAGAAATGAAAAAGAAAATGTAGGTAATACGTAATGCGTAAAGGATGACAGAAACCAATATATATATTCATACACATACATAAGCAATAATTTACACCTTAATACATAAATTAATATATTTAAAGTAATAAACTAATACATATACATATATAAGTATACATAAAATTCTACATAGATAATATGCATTTAATGAAATTTTAACTAGGTCCAAAATAAATGTAAAGAAATGATAGATCTCACGGATGAACTAACCGATCAGCCATTTCCAAATAATATTCCTTGATGTTATTTTTTAATTGCATTTAAGTTTGGAGACTTTCGGATCGAGCAAGGCAACGAATTTCAAAGACGGACAGCATGGACGGTAAAAGAATTAGAGTACAAACTTGAAGAGTGACGAGGAACTGCTAGGATGTTGTCACCGCTTGAGCGAAGAGGAAGGCCGTGGGATGAAAGGTGGACAAATCTAGAACGGAGGTATTCAGGGGCATTGGGATTATTCAAGACTCCAAAAAGTAAATTTAAGATGTGGCAGTTTCTACGTAGACGGATAGGGAGCCATTCCAATTTAGACCGAAATTTCGAGACATGATCATATTTGCGCAACATTAACAAGCGAATAAAAAGATTTTGTAACCGCTCCAGTTTGTCTAGGAGAGCTTCAGTCAAGTCCAAGTAGCACACATCAGCATAGTCCAGGATCGGAAGAAGGAGAGATTGAGCAAGTGATATTTTAGTTTGGGTAGGTAAAAAGTTCTGTAAACGTCTTAGGGAGTGAGCGGCAGCAAATATCTTCCTGCTAACCTCATTGACCTGTGGCGCCCATGACATAGCATCATCAAATAAAACGCCTAGGTTTTTTACTGATTTTGAGTAAGCTATTACAACTCCATTGTAAGTCACGGCTGGCAGAGTGTGATAGTCGACTTTTGAAAAAAGCCTAGGGTTGCCGATTATCATAACCTGTGACTTAGTTGGGTTTACAGAAAGACCGAAAGATTTTGTCCATTCAAGTATTCGTGACAAATTTTCATTTGTTTCTGAAATTGTGTCAGCTAGATTGCCTAGCGTGCAGAGCAAGTAAAGTTGAAGGTCATCAGCATAAAGGTGGTAGGAAGAAGTTAACAAATTGGAGATTAAATTTATAAAAATTTAAAATAGCAGAGGAGACAGCACGCCACCCTGTGGCACGCCAGCAGTCAATTCGACCCAGTCCGAAAAGGTACAGTCGATTCTGACACATTGCTGTCGGCCACGAAGATAAGACTCAAACCAGTGAAGCACTGCCGGAGATAAGTTAAGTGATCGCAAAATACTTAGCATAATGTCAAAGTCAACTGTATTAAAAGCGTTACTGAGGTCCAGGAGAGTCAGAACTGTCAGATTCTTTATTTCCATGTTGAAACGAATATCTTCAGTGACTTTGACAAGAGCTGTTACGGTGCTGTGACCAGGACGGAAACCAGACTGCATTGGGTTCATCAAACTATTCTTAGTTGCAATAACAGCGTGTCATATCACTTGCATCTTCTTTAAAATTTAGGGCTTAAATTATCATTAGAATGATAAAAACGATGGCTATCATTAGCCATTATGTGCTGTGACATTGAGTGTCTCGCGATCATTTACTTACAATTTCAGTGCCACCGCCATGAGCCGACCGTCAGCACAGAAAATAAATCAAAGGAGAAGTGTCAGGTGAGCATTACCCGCCGCTATATGTAGACATATTTTCTATACCTACTTATAGGAAGCCAACGACATTATCGTTGGCTTCCCATGGAGGAACAGGAGGAGAAGACAGGAGCGGCCATCAAAACACAATCATAGTGTGGTAGCAGAGCGTAGCCATGAGTTATTGGACAACGTCTAACTTTAGTTAGCTCGCTTAAGGTGGGCCTTCCCGCTCAACTCTCCATACAAACGTTGAAAGACGGTCATGCGCATATTTCTTGCCAGAGATCCAAAATTATGCTCAAAACAGCTTTATTTGATCGAACTTGATGTCTCATGGCATTTTAAAATCGAGTGAATTTTTCGCGCGTTTTATACAATAACTTTGGAGGTGAATTACTCAACGATGAAATAAAAACTTCTAAAAAGATTAGTCATCAGACCTAGTTTGTTTTGTTTGAATTTTTGCTACAGCGATCGTGATTTACTTTTAGATATAAGTCGTTTGGAAAATAAAATGTTCATAAATCTTACCAAATCAAACACGATGCGCAATGTCTGCTTTGTGGACATGTTGCTTCCTTCTAATCACGGAGCCTGTCTTTTTCTTTGAAACAGAGAAGAACCTAGAGCGCAATAGCACGGCTATACCAGGGTGGAAAACATTGACGATTTTTCATTGTCACTTCGACAATATTTCAGTCCGCCTATCGACAAACCCCGTGAGTTAATCAGCCTTTGCAGCAAGCGTACCAACATAATTAATTATTCTATTTAAAATAATTAAAACTGGGCCGATTATGTAACCTTCAATTATGAGGCAAATACATTAGGTGTTTTATTAATAACCGTGCGCAAAAACTCGAAAAATCCTCACGCATTAGGGCTCGGTACTACATGCCTATATCTATTCTCATCAGCAGTATTTCATTACAGCCACGCATGTCCTGAATACGGCCGACACTCGCTGCCTAGGAATAAAATACAAAGAACGGACACTTGCTTTATTCACAACCGGTTTCAAGAAAAATGCATCCGGGGACTAGTGTCCTCAATTAATAAGATAGAGAAATTTGTAAACCAACCTTTAAAGGTTAATGGCGTATGTCAGAAAAATAAAAACACTGACTTAGCTCTCAGCTTATTTATTGAATGTGTAAAATGTCCGAAAAATATGTCTGAATTTGACAAAGATATAAATTTAAAAACTTACTGTCGTTGATAATTTAGGATTTATATTTCCTTTTTATTTGCTTGAACTACTTAATCGTTTTATGTTTGATTGACAACCAAATATAAATCCAGAAAAGTATATAGCATTACGAAAAACAACGGTGTCGAGCCTCGTAGCCCGTATGCCGTTAAACCTTCATCAGAATAATAAATAATAAAAAGTAATCTCATATCACTTGCTTTTTTGTAAGTACCTATCTCCAGATACAGTTATTCTTATTATAAATAACGCCACCTTCAAAATGATTACTTTTTCTTGTTTTAGTGAGAGATAGTTTTGAAGACAGATCTTTATTCTTGTTGACAATTATTTCTTTGTAACTGTGTTTTATTGTCTGCCTTCGTTCTTCCTACAATAATAAATAAATAAAAAAAACAGTTTTCGGGATTGCACTGACAGACAAGGTGTCTGCCTGCTGTTATCCTGGCTACGGCTAGCCTACATTATATGTTTCAAATGAACATACACATCCTTAAAAAAAAAATCTATTTTTTTTTTCTCGATTTATTGGATAGTGAAAAGAAGTGAAAGAATAAACAATTTGTCAGATATTTCTACACCGTATACCGTCGTTTCTCGCGACGAGTTCTTCTCTGCCCAACCCTAGACTGGAGGACCGCGTACATTTTACGGACGGGCGCCGTCGGCGGGCGGCGGGGAGGGGAGGGGAGGGGCGGTGGCGCAGCGAGGCTGCGGCGGCGGCGCGCTGGGGGCGGCCAAGCAACGACCAAGGAAGGACTGCCGAAACTCATCTGTAAAGCCACAGCGTAGGTATCCACGTTTAAGAGCCAGTTCCGTACCCAAAGGGTGCCAACGGAACCCTGTTACTAAGCCTCCGCTGTCCGTGCGTCCGTCTTTCACAGGGCTGTATCTCATGAACGGTAATAGGTAGGCAGCTGAATTTTTCACAGAGTGTGTATTTATTTTGCCGCAATAACAACAAATAGGTAAAATTTAAAAATAATACAAATTAAAGGGGTCCCCATACAAAAAACGCGATTTTTGTGTTAAATCTTATACGATCGTACGGAACCCTTCGTGTGTGAGTCCGAATCACACTTAGCCGGTTTTTACTTTCTAGTTAATTACTTTAGTTACTTACTGTTTACTTTTTATAATATCCAATATTGGCAGGAAAACCGACGCATGGCTTGACGGCAAACGCCGTGAAACTGTCATGTCGGGATTGCATGCACGCCTTATACATATTTTTGATTTATAACCCCAACCGATCCCGGGCCCGAGTAGCCGCCACCCGCCTCGGCATGGCACTATTTTACTCCATATTTTTTAAACGTTTTTTTTTTTATAAATTATAATACTAAAAAAACTTAATTATTTTGCATCTGCCGGCGTCCCGGGACGACCAACATTGTTTTTAGCTGATGACATTGACGGTAGCAAGGATAAGTTCGAAACATCGTTCGACACGTAGAACACTCTCACACGGTTCCACTTAGTGCAGAGAACATTCGATGCTGTGCGAACCGAATTTGTATGCGAAATAACTACCATCAGCTTGTCTATTCCTGCATTTCCTTAACCAGGAACCAGGAATCCTCAAAGATGATTCGAGATTACCGTGGTTACACTAATCAGGCTGATGATGGACCAAATTTTCGAAACATCGTGAAATATCATCGACACACCGTGAGTAAGCCGTTTTCCACAAACCTTAAAATAAGGAACACTGAGTCTCGAAAACCGGTTTTATAGTTGTTTTTAAAGCGACTTTCTCGACGAAAAGTTTTCGGAGCATATAGTTGTTTTAATTAAGGCCCTGGTACTAGCCAAATCGCAAAGTTAGGCGAGGCACCCCAAGTTAACTAACTAAGTCTGACGATTAGAAGTGTCATTCTTACAATATATGATTCCTTGCCTAGGAATCAACCTATTTTCGTTAATGTATGTTTCCTTTTTCTATACAAAATTAATTGCGGAAACTGTGTCCATTTTCGAACTTTTTTGACTAAATGTAGAAATCTAAAAGCAAATGGAATTTTTTGTTTATGCATATATGCTGTTTTTGCTTATATCTAGAAATCGAATTACTTTCAGATTTCTAATGAGAAAAATCAACTTTTTTATTATTCATTAATATTTAAATAAATGATGGAATCAAAACATATTAACAATCCATTATCAGTCTGGAGTTCTATTTGGAGTTGCTGAAGCGTTTCACTACATATTATTACATTTGTTAAAAGGTGTATTTGTATGGCGCGAGTAGTTGGCTAGTCCTAGCGCCTTAATCAAGGTTATCCGTAGAAAAAGAACGCTTTGAAAACCGCTATAAAAGCTATTTTCTAGACTCAGGATTCCTGATTTCTGATTACGGAATTCCAGGAATAGGACTGCAGTGCATTATCACTTTAAACGTGGCTATCTATACGGATGAGTTTCTGTCGCCACTCTCGTATTTCCTTGCTCGATGCGGCAGAGGGTCGGCGCGGCGACGGCGGCGTTGCGGTGTCGTAATTTCCACAGAGCGACGTGCTCCGTTAAAAATACGCAACCCCAAACTCTCTACGGTCTCATAACGACGTCCGCGGACTTCGAAAACCGGCAATCTCTGCATCTGAAGCGTTTTACGGGAACCGTTGGTTGTTCCGACCTGCGAGTTAACTTTCGGGAAAAAGTTTTAGATCGGGAGAAATATGCCTATAATCACATTTTTATTGGAGAACCGCGTCGAGCATTAGCCACCCAGCTACATTTTTTGTAATTCAAATATCATACACATAACCCGATACATAAATACGATATAACTTCTATCAGCGCACATTTTTTATTCACTATTGATTTGAGCACACACTTTGTTAAGGCGCTAGGACTAGCCAACTACTCGCGCCATACAAATGCACTTTATAACAAATGTAATAATATGTAGTGAAACGCTTCAGCAAATCCAAATAGAACTCCAGACTGATAATGGATTGTTAATATGTTTTGATTCCATCATTTATTTAAATATTAATGAATAATAAAAAAGTTGATTTTTCTCATTAGAAATCTGAAAGTAATTCGATTTCTAGATATAAGCAAAAACAGCATATATGCATAAACAAAAAATTCCATTTGCTTTTAGATTTCTACATTTAGTATTTTGTATAGAAAAAGGAAACATACATTAACGAAAATAATTCAATTCCTAGACAAGGAATCATATATTGTAAGAATGACACTTATAATCGTCAGACTTAGCTAGTTAACTTGGGGTGCCTCGTCTAACTTTGCGATTTGGCTAGTACCAGGCCCTTAAAATGTTGTAACGTTTTAGCAATGCTTCTACAGCAGAAGCACATAACCTCCATTTTATTTCCACAGACTTCCAGAGACTTGAGTCTGACAGAGTGACGCAGGCAATTCATTGGTTATTACACTGCAATTTATTCCAATATCCGTCAAATACAAGGAATATTGAGGAGGCAGGAAGTGAAACGTTTGTAAATTTGTTCCAGGACCGCTGTTACCGTTTTACTTAAGACCTTTTTGTTACGCGAATGTATAACAGTCGCAATTGGCTATCCCTTCTTAATCGATAACCAAACAACAAATCCACATTTGTTTAGTAAATATGAACCTTAACGTAATGACTCTATGTTGGAATTCCAATACTGTTTGCAATCAAATGTTACGTCACTTTCGAACACGGCCGAGCGCCTCACACGCACGTGGTCACAAACAACGTAGCGAGACATGGCCCAGCAAGCAAATCGACGCCGCGACGCCATATTGTTTCGTAATGCATTTGTCGTAAGTTGTATCGCTATTCATGTGAATCAAACTTACCGGTTACGAAACTCTTCCATTATGAAGGTTGTGCACCGGCGGTCGTGTTTGCACGTTATTATGGCACATTACGGCATTACTCCTTTTTAATTTTAGATTGTATCACGGACAAGTTAATGCACAGGACAGCCGCAGAGGAGTGAATCATGCGCGTATGAAGTGAGCGGGTCCCCGCTAAAGACCGGCGCGCGAGTTCCGCCCACTTCACAATTCTTACCTCCTAATTGTTCTGTGGTCAAATATATTCTATGTTTATGATTTTTTTTTAATGAATACAAGCAATGCATTACAAGTGTTTTACCGTCATACACTAGATAATAATCCAAACAAGGATATGTTGATCATTTTAAGCTGAGATATAAAAAATAATTTCCTTTGAACTAACTCGTGGCTACGCTCTGGGGGTCCATTCAGGGAAAGAGTGAGTTCGAATTCGTCACTAAATATCAACTCACTTTTTTAAATAGTTAATGTTTCTACACTTCTAGAATATCATTACAGTTGGGTAAAAATATGGTCTGTCCCGTAAATACGTTGGAAGTATAAATAACAGTTCCGTTATTTAAATAATAATATATTTCCCAGGTATTTTTAGGTTAACTCACTCCCGAACTCACACTCACTCTTACCTGAATGGGCCCCTGCTCCCGCCATAGTGCTACGAGCGAGTCATCTGCGAGGGCATATCGCCGCTACAAAACCGAAGCGTGCAAAAGTCCTAAGTTGGTCAACAGATGGCGCTACCTACCTTTTTCCATCGCGAAGTTTCGAATTCGTTTCGATCGCTTCTCCCGTCCTTTCATGCTCGCTGGCCCAAAATAACATCGTGCACCGTGAAGTAGTAAGTTTGCAATGTAACGGTATTTCGAGACTCGGAAAATTCCTAAATGAAAAGTATATTAAAATACATCGCCGTTCTACGAAATGAGTTAGCTTTGAAATATGTACGGAATGTTTGTTCTAAGTCACAATGCTTAACATTATTATCGTTACGTTTGTAGGTAATGAAATGAAATGTATAATGTAATCTTCGTTGAAAATTAAATGAAATGCCTAAAATGTCAACATTTGTCGTAGCTCGGGTAGTATTCGGGAGAAAAATATGACTTGGAACGAGAATTGCAAAATTAATGCCGATTTAATAATGTATTTTTCAATCATACCTTTCTTTGCATCTGATAATTCAAATATTGTGTTTGTAGATACCCTTTACAGCCTTTTTTTAATTGCTAACGTATCCAATAGTAATTTCTGCTTCAATGAAAATTTCTGATTCTATTAAAAATAGGAAAATGTTGCTAAGAAAGCAAGTAAAGGTTTTTTAGGGAAATGTAAAGAACAAGCTCCTTTATCTAGAGCTAATCGATGTCGATCTAAGTCATGTTCACCATAAATATGCATTGTCATCTGAACTGAACCAGCAAGCCAACATTCAACTGCGAAGAGGAAGTGGTTCTAATTCAGTTTGCAAGATTTGACCTAAAAACCTACATTTCATAGGTACATACAAATATGGCAAGTAATAAATTAAAAAAACACCTACTTTACATACATACACACATACATAAATGGGAAGGTAGATAAATAAAAGGTTGTAAAAAGATTGTAAAAAAGTGGTGAGCTAAAGTTGAAATCGTATAGGATAACGCGATATACCTATGTGTCTACCCCTTTGGGGACTCTTCGTTATGTAAATATTGTATAAAGAAACGAATACATACATTTAAGTTTTAGATTCAACCTTTTTCAATGTTCTTAAAAGAAACCGTAAAAGTATTTGGCTACTTGGCTCTCTCTAATAAACATAGTCATAATGCGAGGCTTAACGTATTATTATTATGGTTCCAAGTACCTATTAGGTATTATTCAACGAATTCCAACCTAAACTCAATGGAACAAGGATGCCCAAGCTATTAACTATACTATATAGGTATTTAATATTAAAACTTTCGTGAAGCGAGGAGAATATTCAACAAAATGATACAACATTAAAAACTTTTTAATATCCTGTCCGCCCCATATTGTGATGTCGTGAAAATGTATAAAGGTTGGAGCATAAATTAATTGGTGGACGATTTTCCGACGTTCCGAGGAAATATTTCAGTAGATCATTTTGTCGGTAATTACCGCGAATAAACGTTAGAATTTCAGATTGAAACCGAATCGAATGGATTTTGTAATGTTTCTTGATTTCTAAGGACAATCTTAGAACCGTGGGTTCAGAAATATTATCTTAAGTAAAATATACTTTTTAGGTTTTATGTCTGCCTACAGAACCAATACGGTAAAAACAACTAAATAAGTAAATGAATAAATAAATAATAAATAATATGTAGCTACATACAACCAGATTAGCTGTTTTTCTTATTTATTTAATTATTTATTTATTCATTTACTTATTTAGTTGTTTTTACCGTATTGGTTCTGTAGGCAGACATAATATTAATAACAACGATTGTTGTTTTTGTGTTTGTTGTAGAGACAGCACCATAACCACTTTTTAGGTTTTCCTACTCAAACGGTGCCAACGGAACCCTATTCCGTCCGTCCATCCCTCCGTCCGTCCGATCGTCTGTCTGTCACAAGGCTGCATCTCATGAACCGTAATAGGTAGGTAGCTGAAATTTTCACAGAGTGTGTTTTTATTTTGCCGCTATAACAACAAATAGATAAAATAAAAAAGATAAAAATAAAAAAATTAAAAATACCATACAAAAAACCTAAATCTTGTACGAAGGTACGGAACCCTTCGTGTGCGAGGCCGACTCGCACTTGGCCGGTTTTTTTCCTGCTAAGCGCGTCGCTTTTTTAACGAATTATAATCCGTGAAGAAAGGACAGAGTCAAATTAAGAAACTTGTAATTACTACTACTTTTTGAATATTGTCCAGCCTTGCACTATATTAATAAAATAGTTATTTTTACAACCTTCTTTCCTTAACTGATATGTCCTTGCTTCACGATCGATTCTACTAACTATATGTTACATCAGTGCTAACTATATTCACATTCGTTGAAAAATATTTTCTTACCACAAATAATTGAAAAAAATTAATACTTTTTGATTTACCTAAATTTATTTCTAAATTATGATATTACCACAAAAGAGAAAGAAAGGAAGGATATCGTGTCTCCGCCGTACGGTCTCAGTGACCATATCATTGTATGCAGGCGTGGCGTTGCGCAGCAGCAACACTCGCATGTCCGGGTGTATCTTCAGACAGAATGACAGAACCAATATGCAGATGAACTCACCACAGATCTCACAGGCAGTTCCATAGTAAACCACACCTGCCAGCGCGGCTCCTTGCGCAGCCCTTTGCACGCGCGCGGCTCCTCTGTGCAAGGTGGTGGCGTGGCGTGGTGACAGAGCATACGGCAGCACCACTCGCATGTCCGGGTGTGTCTTCAGAAAGAACGACAGCACCGATATGCGGTTGAACTCACCACAGATCTCACGGCCAGCTCCATAGTGAACCAGACGTTGCAAACGAGCTCCACGTAGAAGAAGGCGACGTGCGGCTGCCCGTAGTTGTCCTGCCAGCGCGGCTCCTTGCGCATCCCCTTGCACGCGCGCGGCTCCTCGTAAGGCCTGTCGTGCCAGTCGGGCACGGCGGTGGCGTTGCGTGGCGCCAGCGCGTACGGCAGTACCACTCGCAGGTCCGGGTGCGTCTTCAGGCAGAACGACAGCACCGATATGCAGATGAAGAAGACGGATAGGGCTGATATCACCTGGAACAAGGGATAAATTTTAATATAAACATAACGTCACGCCCCTTACGTCAAAGGGGTCAAGGGGTAGGCAGAGATAATAATGTCACATCCGGTCACTGGCGGCCGTGGACAGGAAAACGGTGTGTGTAAGACCACCCGCAATAGTGACAGATGGACGGACGGACGGATGGACGGACGGATAGTGGAGGCTTAGTAATAGGGTTCCTTTGCACCCTTTGGGTACGGAACCCTAAAAGTTACCAGTTAGGATGATACGAAATACAACTTTTTTTAATCACTCTTTTGCGTATTTACTTGCTATTCATCTAGAGAGATACTTACCATGGTAACCCACCTGAATTCCATTTGTCGGGCACCTTAAGAGGTTCCGGCGTACGCCATATGCCGCGCTTTTCATAAAAAAAATCCTGAGACCGCGATTGGTGATTGGAAGCCAGAAATGGCACGAGTGTTATCTTATTCAACGTAACTGTGTGTACAATATGGCAATACAAATTTTAGAATGATGAAACATTTTTATTCTCTAATGTTTTAATTGATGCTTCAACATCGACAAACGTCATATTGTTAAAAAAAAACTACTTCTAAAATGATAAATATGGTTCCAACACCTTGCTATACCCCACTATACTTACCGATACTAAACTAAATCCTTATGACTGAAACTGGTTTTATTTATCCACAAATCAAAACAGTCACAAATCACTCGCCACCCAACGAGCACAGATAAAATACCAACAAACATCTGGCGCAGTTTATTTAATTTTGCGAAACGACGACATAACCGAGTTTGCCTCGAGCCAACGGCAATATCGCATCGGGCAGAAGTAATCGTATAAATTATTATACGAATAAATACGCGAACCCTACTTCAAGTCTCGGCGTTTCGCTTCGTATTCGGTTCGCGCCAAGTCGACGAGGCAGGGAGAGGGGGAAACGCATAATGAAATAAAACTACAATTATAAATATATGTGCTAAGCAATGTGATATGTATGTATGCATAATCGACCGTGAAGCAAGGACACATTAATTAAAGAAAGATCCCTTTAAAAAGAACAGAACGAATATACTGCAAGGCCCGAACCAGTAAAACATACCATTCGCTGGTCCCATTTGTATGTTTCTAGATTTGTTAAAATTAATTATAGCCCAGGCTTCGTATAATCGCGGTAAAATTAAATTTTAAAAGTAGTCCTATCAAATCAAAAATTATTTTCCAAAAATATAAATATTTAAACTCTGTTAACAAAAGAAAAATGGTATGGGCAGAAACGGGCAAGGCTAGATGCTGATTTTGTAAAATTTAAGTATAGTTATAGTTTATTAGAAAATCTAGACTTTAGTGAGCCTCTTGCCATGATATCGACAGATAATGAACTTTTTATGCTTTAATTTTAATTGTATTTAATTGTAATTGTGAATGTTTGCCGATTCCAAGTGTTCCCTGCGTGCCAAAGGAGGATTAATAAATACAAATACAAATGATCAACAATTCGAACTATACATTACAATGCACCTACTGTTACTAATCATTACAACAAACATTTATCTTCAATCGCACAAGATACAACGAAATATATGAGGTAAATATGAATATTTACAATATAAATGGACTGAATGCGACGATTAGCACGCAAGTCTGCGAATATGTTTGAGTATGGCATGTACATTTAAGTTTGGTGGATTAGGCGCGCTAGACAGCACATCTTTTTCCTTCTATAGTCTGAGATAACTAGACGCTATGCCGGGAACCGTTATAGTTAGTAAGGAAGAGATATACGGTCGACTCATCAAGAACTCGACCGCGCCCGGAGTTCATGGAATGCCGAGAATCTCTTCACTGGGATACCGAAGCTGACAAATTATATGGTTGATGGTTTTGTCGAATTTCGCTAAAAAAACAATGTATTAAATATTATTCATATTCGTCTATGTATCTCTAACGTTCATACATTGTCCTGGACCAGCCCATTCTGAATCCATGAAGTAAATTTAGCCCGACATTAACCCGAGCGGAGCCGCATACCGCAGCTAGTATCATCATAAAGGGAGAATAGAGCTTGTGAACTGACTTTTTATAACATAATTTCGTATAAGTATTTCATATTCGTATATAACATAGGAATATCAATTTTAAATAAATATATGACCTAAAAGCTACCCTGGTATTCGAACCCGCAATCTTCGTCACAAGAGAACTCAGTCGTAAAGACAGAGTCGATCTCCGTGGTAACTACACTTACTTTCTTATTCTGTGACTACGGGGAACACACGCAGCTCCGTAGAAACTCCGCATCGCCTCTTTGCCGATTGCCGTATCCTTCGAAGCCGCGGGAACTAATATGATTAATGTTTGATTTCTTGAAAACTTCATCTGAGGTATACCCCCTGAGGCAAAATTCGTAGCGTTTGGTATTGATCGAGTTGATTAAATGATTTGTTTTTGACAAAACGGTGCAATTTTAGATGTTGCTAGATGTATACCCGTCAGATCATAAAAGAAAGGAGATGTACCAGCAATGAGACCCTCTGTCTCCAATTTCCTAAAACCACACTTTCTTCGTACGATCGCACCACCCATTTACTCCCAGTGATCCCGTCATTACATTTAATTAATACCGCAAATATTTCTGTTTTACAAACTTTTTTTGATATTTGTACGTATTTTAGATACATGTTTTTTTTTTATGTGACCGGACATGGATAGCTAATACCACAAGTTCTGTCATGGTATTAGCCTAACACACCACATGGGAACTAGGTGCCATGCCAGGACCTTCCTTATATTGCACGGCTACATTGAACTGGATGGAAAACACGGACAATTTTCATTGTCGCTTCGACCATCGTTCATCCAATGCGATGGTACCAACTCGGGCGGGATAAACCCTACCATCTAGTAAGTAAGGAAGGGGACCTACAGCTTAACGTGGAATCCGAACCACGGCCAGCCTCTCTCAACGGTCGAATGGTCACCCATCTAATACCAGACCGGACCCAGCGTTGCTTAACTTCGGAGAGCGATCGCCGAAGTGTCGCGCCACTGGGCCACTGAGGCTGACAACTTAGGTCAAATCTTTCAACCTAAATTTGAACCACTTCGTCTTATTCCACGCAGTTGAATTTTTATATTTTTGGTTCAGTTCCGACGACAATGTATTTTTATGGTAAGCATGACCTGAATTGACATTGAAGATTAACTCCGGACAAAGGAACTCTCTAACGGTATCAGCACAGACACGATTAAGTACGCATGAAATCCTTAAAACAGCGGGCTTACAGGTGGTAGGGTTAAGCCCGCTCAGGTTGGTACCACCGCATTGGATGACACTTTGGTTGAAGCTGCAATGAAATATCGTCGTGTTTTCCATCCAGTTCGATGCAGCCGTGCTCATAAAAGAAAGGAATGGCATCAAATTCCTTAGGGAATAGTAGTTTTGTGGTATTAGCTATGCATGTTAGGTTCAACATAAAAACCATTCAAGTGTCACCATGCCATGGCTACTGCACTCAGGGTTGGCTCCTAACAAGGGAACTAGCATAGACACAATATATACGCATTCAATTATGATGACCCATTTTATATAAATGTCACCGTGACATGGCTACTGTACTAAGGTTGGCTCCTGAGAAGAAAATTACTCCTCAACGGTGAACAGCATAGACACGAAATGTTGGATACGTTTTTTATTATGAAAGCCAATCCCAAGTTCCACCATGACATGGCTACTGCCCGAGTGTCGAAGAAGCACAGACAGAATATAATATACATGTATTCGATTATGATAGCCCGTTCTAATGTTTAGAAACATGTCCAGCGAAGACAAAAAAAAATTAGTAAAAAACGTTTTCATAAACAAGTTTTAATTTAAATGCTCTAAAAAGAAGGAAATAAACTTTAATTTAAAACAATCCTATTCATAAATGTCATTATAACATGTTTTATGCATGATACAAAATCTTGTGACGAGATTTAATATAAAGATAGAATAAATGTATACATGTAAATTTCACGAAAAGCTTTTATACATCATAAACATAAATTGTATAATGTAATGAATTGATGGGTTTTATTTAATATAAATATGTTTTATTCTTTGTATAGTATTTAAATATAAACACGTTTTAAAAAGGTTTTTACATAGCGCTGACAATATTAAAAAAAGTTTTTTTTCTAACCGCAAACTGTAACATTTGAATCATAAATATCACTAATCGATATACCGAGACGAGAAGCGCCAGATAAAAATATTAATTATCTTCGATTTCGTTCCATTAATATTATCTGCAATATCAATTATCTATATCAAACCGAATAACCGGGATGGAATCTATTGTTATCGTCACTATCCGCTATCCTATTACATCGGATGTCGGAACCCCTAACTCAATACGGAGGTGCGATGAAAGACAAACATGGCGGATAGATCAAATAGAAATTGGCACCACCGATCCATACGCAGGCTTCTATATGCACTCGGTGTAACAGGAATCGATGCCGTAACTTCGCCATCGGAAACGTCAATATCATCTATTTTATTCTTGAGATGTTGTACAGAATAGGAAACTTACCCTGTTATTAATAAACCCGGATCATCCTCTGAAAATACAATGTTTTATTCGTTTCTCTCGAATACGAAACTGCATGTCAATGAAAATTATTTTCACCGACGTGACCCCTCGCAAAGGGTCACGCACGGTTTTGGTCGTGTTTTCGTATTTTTCTGACCTCACGATACTCTCTCGCCGAGAAGGGTACGACCGCACCTAGTGCCCCTATATTAGTTGCGGTAACAGCCCCAAATACGAACTAGTGATTTAGTAATCACCTAACCCGAGCTGTGGAATTATTTTCACGTGAAAACGAATAGTTCTCTGACATTACTTTACGGGAGCCGCATTTTTATTTAATACTATTTGAGGTCCGACTCTACTCGGGTCAATTTCTCGACAACGGAACCTACCTGGTCCAATAGTGAATCTTAACCTTTTAGGGACCCTTTCAAATATACACACATAATTTCATCAAAATCGGTCTAGCCGTTCAGGAGGAGTTTGGTGACAAACACACCTACAGAAGAATTATATGTATAAAGGTAAGAAAAAGATATCAACACAGTCTCATTTATTATAAAATGACAAGCAACAAAATGGACCTACAAAAACAAAAAACAACAATTAACCAAAGACCTTCTAAGCTCTTTGCAATTAACATATTCGCCTCGACAAATAATTAGTGACAACAAAAATTCGTTCCATCACTGTCTACATAAATAAAAACAATCTACACTATCTGGGGTCAAACAAGTTGTGAAGAAGCACCTAGCCTGCCGAAATGGTCTTCGCATGCCCTGTTAGAAGTCGAACGGGCGTCTTCGACACGACATGACCTGACACTAGTATCAGATTCTAATTTTCATAACTAAAAGCTGTCTACATAAATAAAAACAATAAGTTTTCAAATATTAAACAAATAATGATAACAGGTGTCATTTGAGACTTTTTTTTTAATGTATAATAAAAAGAACCAGCATTATTTTTAATGTATAATTCCAGTTTTTCATAACGAACAAGAGGAAAACCTTGGTTATATTCTCTTAACTACTAGGAAATGATATCTTTGAAACCGTCCCTTTCATGTCATCTTTGAGAATTGAATCGCCATCTTTCCCCTGATTTCTCCTTAACAAACCGGCCCCAACCATCAGCAGCATTTTCCGGCGGAAAGTTTTAAGGCTTTATTAATCACAAACAATGCCACCTCCACGCACCACCTCTGTCACCGTGACGTCAGCATTTCTCGCCTCGCTGCCCCGAAACACTCACCTGAAAACCCGAACGTAAACTGGTTACGGTCCCTTTTAATAGGCCGCGAGTATGCGAAAGTTTGTTATGTCTTCCGAACAGCCGAGTTGCGGACATGCTGGCTTTCCAGGAGACGATGAAAGTCTTCTCTCGGTGATTGTATTTCATGACAGATATTTAGCTTGATCTTAGTTTTCATTTATTACGGCATAACCGTTTTCTTATTAATTAAAAGTGCTTTTTGACATTTTTAAAATGACCAGAGCTACTTATGGCGTTAGCGTTCATCCTCTTTGAGGATCTGAGTTCAGACAAGAAATTGTATTCCCCAATTCTACCGGATTGAAATACTTGACCAGGGATACCCCTTGTTTTGTCTTCAATAATAATAATAATAAAGCCATTTTATTCCTTAATTTATGTAAATACATGTTTGAAAATTAGAACTAGAAAAAACTAAACTAAACATTAAGGATCCCTCTTCGGGTAAAGGCCTCCTCCATTGATTTTCATTCTCCTTTCTCTTTCGCTACATGTTTCGTCCCCCTTTTTTATTTTTATTTTATTCGTCGACTTATCTTTCTTCAGGACGAATTTGTTGTTGTTCGAATACTATAGAGATTAGTAGCAATGTTCAAGTTATTATTATCTTTTTTTTCCATAAATCTCTTAACTAATATATTTTGTAAGAATCCACACTCTGTCTGATAAACCTATGTAGCTTTGTATATTATTTTTTTAGTTTTCTTTATTTCGTTATTAGGAATCCGACGATGCCATGGTATTCTGGCGTTTTCCCTATGTGGTTTATATATCTATTTATAGTCTTCAATACTCAAGTGGAAATTTTGGTTATTGTCGTTAAAGAGAGAGTTCATCGCTCAAATCAGCACCGCCCTATATTTTCGTATTTTTATCATAATAACATATTTCTAAATCAGTTACAACCCATGGATTTCTGGTATTTCTTCACTTCCATGTTACAACCTCGAAATGTGACAAGTATTTTCATACTACGAAAAAATGTAATAGAAATTATTAGAGAGTGAAATATCGTATTAAAATTGTTTATTTGGACAGTTAAGGAAATGTTATATCATCTGGGTGCGAATCAAAATAATGCAGTTACATATTGTGCTAGCTGAGGTACCCTGCTCCGCTCGGATCAATGTCGTTTCACATTGATGTCGGGCTGTATTATTTCCTGGGTATTATAGTTCCCCATAGAAACTTTCATCGCCTATTTCAACCCCGTTGAGTTTTATTTTCGCCTCAAAATGTAGCTTATATCCTTCTCTAAGGTCCAGACTATCTCTATGCCGAAATTCATCAATCAATCAATCAATTGGTCCAGCGGTTTAGGCGAGAAATGCAACAGACAGGCAGAGGTACTTTTGTATTTATAATATTGAGTATGGATAGGCGTAGCTGACTGTACTCCCTCTCATAGCTGATGAATTTACATCCCATATGTTTCTGTAAAAAGATACTTCAAGTATTAGTGTTCGTGTACATTATTTATTTCTTTCCTCAAGTACACATGAATTTATTCAGTAAGACTAGAAAATGTGTACCGTAAATTTAACATCGGCGACAAAGGTCTCCGCTCTTTTGGAGTGTTACTAGGAAAAAGCTCTCGTCTCCTTCATTCAAATTGTAGCAGGAGGAAAAGGTCCCAAATGCACGAATAGACTGGCAAAGGATTATTTTTTTCTTTCGCGAAAGGCAAACGAAATAGTCTCTCGGCGGGCATTCGTTTTAAATAAAACATTTGGAATCCGTCTTCCAATGAGGATCTCATCAAGACCCTTTTAAATGTTAACGTAGCCGAAAGGGACCCAAATGTATATCAAAAGAGGGCTCTGAGGAAATGAGCACCCCTAGCCTAAACTAAGATAACTTTATTAGAAGATTCAAACGCCCGAAAATCAAAAGCAATTTACCTGATATTGCATGGTAATTTACAATCTCCGTGTTACTTCATATTGTTTTGTTATAGTTGTTATACCATCGGGTGTACCTCTGATTTTTTTTAAGTATTGTGATAAATATCATATTTTGGGGATGAGTAATAAACAGGTACCTTTAGGATCATTTTAGGAACATTTTCAGAACTAACTTAAGCCTCTAATCTCTTTCAGGCGTGCCGCCAACCATCACTCTACACATCGTTTGATAAGTTGGCAAAGACAAAAAATACAAATATAAGTAAATATACTTTTTCGTACTAACCAGGTACGTCGCTTATTCCAAGGAATGTGACATGTATGTATGTATAATCGACCGTGAAGCAAGGACACATTAATTTAAGAAAGAGCCCAGTAAAAAGAACTACTTTACGAATATACTGCAAGGCGCTGGACCCGAACCAGCAAAACATACGGCGGGTAATGCGTCTACCAATTTCGCCACCGGCTGTATACCCATCATTTGGAATTCTCCTACAGTCCCTCCTCCCGTAATGAATGCCTCCTACTAACACAGTGTTTAAGATTATAACTACATACATTTATTTAACGTTTCATCTGCGTTGCGGAAATTGACTGCAAAGATTGAACATTCAAACATGTGTCATTTCTTAACGGTCGATTATACATACATACATGTCACATTCCTTGAAATACAAGTATGTTTTTTATGTTATGAGGTCCTATATTTATAGTATTTTTTTTATAAAATAAAACTGAAATTCACTCTCTACACTATCTGGGGTCCTTCAAACAAGGTGTGAACAAGCACCTGGCCTGCCGAAATGGTTTTCGCAGGCCCTGTTCGAAGTCGAACGGGCGTCGTCGACACGACACAACTTGACATCAGTATCAAATTCTAGGTCTAAAAACTAAATTTACCTAATTTCTCGCTGGAATTATTTTGTACAAAAATGTTTAACTTTTTTAAACAGATTTTTATGTACCTGGCATGGATGGCTAATACCACACCAATCGTCATGTTATTAGTACAGCACACCACATTTCAAAAGGTATTATATTTTTGTATTATTTTATATGGCGTAACAGGACCTCACATGAGAGGTGGCCGAAGACGCCCATGGGCTTTCGAACTTTCACAGGGGCTGAGAAAACAATGCCATCCGTGCTATGCCAGGACCTTCACTTTATGATCACGGCTAGATTTAACTAGGTAGAAAACACGAACCATATTTCATTGCCATTCTGATCACATTTTCATCCAATACGTTTGTACCAACCCGGGCGGGCTTAACCACCTATCAGGGGATGGGGATCTGTAGTTTTACATGGACAATTGAACTGGGCACATTGGTAACGAAACCAACGAAACAGAAAGAGAAACAAAGCGGGACACGAACAGAGCAGAGATTGGTTTTAGCACGGTTAAAATTCAATAATTTATGGTAAAATATTTCTCATTACTATTAATTTATTACGGTAAGTATTTATAAATGAGCCAAAACAGTTTGTATTAAAGAGTTATTTTAACCGATTAAACAGTACCGCTTGGTGAAAATAACTTGTATGACAAACAGAAACGGTTATCTTAACTGATTGAACATTACGGCTGACCACAAATTAATTATGCGTGCAACCGTCCAGTTTTAAGAGGTACTTTAAGAGGTATTTTAACAGGACGTGTATCCTTGGCATTCAGTCATTGCGGATTCAGTAGAGTTGACAGAAGAAGAATTTACTTTGGCATTACAGTTAACTCTACTGAATCCGCAATGACTGAATGCCAAGAATACACGCCCTGATTGGACAATACCTTTTCACTGAATATAAGACGTAAGTAAGAATGAAAAAAACATTAAAGCAAGAAACAGTTTTCAAACAGTAAGAGAAAGCAATTATTGCACACAGTTTTAAAAAAACAATTAAAATATACGGGTTTCCGGGTACCCACGCCACGCTAAGCCCTCAATAAGACTGTACCATCACGCGGGCTCTCCATTATGAATGGGGGAGCGCGAGCGAGAGAACCCGTTGTCTCCCAGGCGTACTTTTTGAGTTATGAATGAATGTTTGAGACGAGATGAGGCATTATGGAGGCAATATGTTTCCCTTTTTTTCAAGAAAGGTGAGAGGTGAAATCTTGTGGCACGGTGAGGCTGCGGCCCAAGTTTTATTTGCAGTACAATCAACTGAATATACACGTACCAATCCATAGACCTAGCATAGCGCGCTGTGCTTACAAGACGAACAAAGCGTGGGAGTGAGACATCAACTCCAGTACCACTACCGCGAGTTAGAGGGAGATGGAAAACATCTGCTTGATGAGACAACTTATGAAATCATTATCAATACATTGGAGTCGCGCTCATGGAATGTGAAATGTTTTTTTTTTATCATCATGATTGATTTAAGGTGACCCATCCCGGCGGGACTAACTCATTAAAACCGTGCTATTGCGCTCTGGGACCTTCCCATTTTTTTAATTACAAGACGACTTAAAAGTAAACCACGACCTCTGGAGTCAAAAATATAACAAAATCCAAATTTATCATGAATCTTTATGAAACAAGCTATGTCTGAAGACTAATTTTTTTAAATGTTATTATTTATCGTTGAGTAATCCACCTCCAAAGTTATTGTATAAAACGCGCGAAAAAATCGAAATCTCGGACCTTATCACTATTTTACAATGCCAACGGTCATCAGACATCTAGTTCGTTTGAAAAAAACGATTTTGAACAAAAACTGGGATCTCTGACAAGAAATATGCACATGATCTCCTTTCCCCGTTTGTATGGGGAGTTGAGCGGGAAGGCCCACCTTAATTTTTTTTTTTTTTATGTGACTGGACATGGATGGCTAATACCACACCTTCTGTCATGGTATAAGCCTAACACACCACATGGGAACTAGGTGCCATGCCAGGACCTTCCTTATATTGCACGGCTACATTGAACTAGATGGAAAACACGGACAATTTTCATTGCCGCTTCGACCATCGTTCATCCAATGCGATGGTACCAACCCGGGCGGGATTAACCCTACCACCTAATAAGTAAGGAAGGGGACCTACAGTTTAACTCTCTCAACGGTCACCCATCCAAGACCAGACCGGACCCAGCGTTGCTTAACTTCGGAGAGCGATCGCCGAAGTGTCGCGCCACTGGGCCACTGAGGCTGACCAATACCGTATTCATGCTAACGTCAAACAACACCATATACCTAATAATATTGCCTGATTGTACGCGGCTTCTCGGGCAGTATTCCTTCGCGAATTCAAAGCGTCCCGGCCGATATCGAGGGTTTTTTATGTAACAGGAAACCATCCATTTACGGTAAATAAATTGCTTTGTTTATTCGAGAAAACTTTTGTTCTCCTTTTCAGAGACGACGCTGCGGAAATATGATTCACCGGAATACGAAATTAGCGGAAACGAAAACACTCCACTTGTAACTATTCGCAATGAAGGCCGCTTTTACACAACACTTTTGCGTCCAAAGTGACCAATTTGGGAAGAGTTAATATGGTATGGTTTATCAACTATCCAAGAAAGCAGTTCGAAGCTTTTCGATCTATACAAATCTCGTAAATAATACACAAAAATTTAGATACTAACTCGCCTACTCGAAACATTAGATAATTAAAATGAAATAATTGGATATTTATTTCTTAGATACTTTTCATTTTTAAGGCCATAAAACGCCGAGTCTTCCGCCTGGATTGTAATGCCTACCTGAAGGATTACGCACCTCAATTTTCCGGGTTACACCGCGAGGTGAGAGTCTTAAATTGAGGAAGGAGTTTTTCTCCGCTACTACTTCCCCAAGATGGGGAGTCTTACGATGAAGCAGCACTTGCAGGAGATAAATTCTATCCTAGGAATTCAGCGGTGGTTCCGTACCGCTGAGGACCGGGAGGATAGGAGAAAAAATCGAGAGGCGTATGTCCAGCAGTGGACGCAAACAGGCTGACTGACTGACTGAATTAGATTCTGTTCATTCCTTATTCCCTAGATGTTGATATACGTATATATTATTGTAATATATATATACTTGTATGGCCCGGCTATATTTACTGGCCGATATTTGTAATGGAAATGTCGGCCAGTTAAATTCCGATGGAAAACACGGATACTTTGCCGCTTCGAACATCGTTCATTCATATGGATCCGGGGGGAATTAACCTTACACCTAGTATTGAGGGGACCTACAGTTTTAAGAAAAATCCGAAACACGAACGACAAGTCTCTCAGTCGCCTCCTGCGACATGCATGGGCCCAATTGTATTATGTCTCTCATGAATTTACGAACGTGGCGGAACCCTCACAGAACAATCATTCTATGAAGTGAGGAGTAGAAGCGACAATTGCTATGAAAATATGTATTAGAATAGACTATGCTTTATTTTAAGAACGGAATTAAACATAAATTAAACGTAAATATAAATGTGTGTACTTATATGTACAGTCAACCAAAGGTTAAAGGATACACTTCCGATTAAACGTAAAAATTAATGGTGTTTAAATACAACCTCTGATTCAATTTTGTTAAGGTTTTGTTTACTCAGTCACATCCTCAACTATGTTTGAATGCACACTATAATTCATTTTAATGTATGTTGAAAACGACTTACTCACGGTGTGTCGATAATATTTCACGACGTTTCGAACGTATTATCGACAGCCCCTAAATATTATCGACACACCGTGACTAAGCCGTTTTCCACAAACCTTAAAATGAGTGTTAAGCACGGTAATCTCAAATCATATACACTATAATTGTTGCCAAAAGTCAAAGTATTTCGACTGATCATCTTTTCATTCAACCGGATCTGTATCTTAAACTAATTGTTCGACTGTACACCAGTAAAATACTTTTCACGGTCAAAAATTCCACTCAAGGCAGAGGTGTTCGATCAACGTCATGGTCGTATTCCGGACCACTAAAACATACACGTTTCTTACTCGACCGAAATACCCTTTGGGGCGTTAGTGAGAATATGTGAGTGTGTTCGCACGATGCTATCATCGCCCCCCTCATTACTCCGAGGCCTACACAAATTGGCTGTCGGGTGTGCGCCAGAGAGCTGAGCATAACCCGCTCTAGTTCTCCCGACGTATCCTAAAATCCCGCCCCACCGGGAAATCAGGCTCCGAACTCTGCATAAGCCGTCGAGCTCACCTGTGCGCCAAGTCGCATGCGTAGCCGACTTATTCTAGCATTGTAAATCAAAGTCTGCCTACACAATTCAATTCCTTGCAGTCATGGTGACATGAAAAGCCTTGATTATCATGCACCGGTCAGGTGAATCTGATAAAACCACTATAAGAATAATGTTAGAATACCCTAAGGGAGGGGCCCTAAGGGCCCCTCCCTTAGGGCCGTTTTTAGGGTTCCGTACCCGATAATGAACGCACCCCTAACGAACCTGATAACGGAACCCTATTACTAAGCCTCCGCTGTCCGTCCGTCCGTCCACAGGGCTCTATCTCATGAACCGTAATGGGTAGGCAGCTGAAATTTTCACAGAGTGTGTATTTATTTTGCAGTTATAACAACAAATAGGCAAAATTAGGAAAATGTTAATATTAAAGGAGGGCAAATCAAAAAACGTGGTTTTTTTGTGTCAAATCTTGTACAATGGTACGGAACCCCCCGTGTGCGAGTCCGACTCGCACTTGGCCGGTTTTTTTAATCCTCAGATAGTACTTATCAGACTGATAGTAAACATTCACGTTTGTCAAAAGATAAATAGTCATTGCTTGAGAATTATATATTCGATCACAATTATCTGGCTATAATTTGACTAATAAACATATGGACTTACTATATCGGAAGGATAATCAGAAGCGCAAATAAATCCCTTGAATAGTTATCTGGAGGTTTATCCGACTATTGAAAAATCAGCCCTTAATGTATATATACAGGGTGTTGCATTCAACGGCCACTACAGAAGTTTCGGGAAACGGAATCCTTAGGTTTTTCCTTGCCTCAGAACCAGTAAAATATATGTACTTGTCAGCCTTAGGGCCGAGTGCACGAAAGGACAAAACATCAAAATCAACGTCAAAGTATGATCAAACATGTCACTTTGTGGGGACAGTATGGAAGGAACTCTATGCGGATCAATAAAAGTGACGTGTTTGAACATTGATTAACCCGGCCGTCTCTTCGTGCAACCGGGGCTTAGTGTTTTGAGCGGCTCCTAGCTTAGTGGCGCCAAGGAATTGTCCTTGCATGACCACTCTATTTCTCTTTCTGAGTTGGATAAATGCATTTCGTCAAGAATACGAGCTGCCCCATGGTTCGGAATCCCCGTAAAACTGTAGGTCCCTACTAGATGGCAGGGTTAAACCTGCCCGGCACCAAACCATTTGCGCATCGCATTGGATGAAAATATGATCGAAATAGAAATGAAAAATCGTGCGTATTTTCCATCAATGCAGCCGTGCTTTCGATTCGAAAATCCTGGCATGGCGCCTAATATTTTCGGCGATGCGTTGTGTTGGGCTAATATCGCAAAGGTGGGTGTGGTATTACTCGTACATGTCTGGTTGGTTACATCAAAAACCGACAAGTAGGAACTTCTAAAGCTAGTGACTTCTTACACTAAAAAAAATATGAGTAAAACTTAATGTTATTCCAATCATATCAACCGTCTTGCAACGTGAAAATAGAGCCAACTAAGTGAATCAGTTACCTACTCTTACTGAGTGAAACCAGTTACCCTTAACAATTACTGTAACGGTTAATTGTTAGGGTTCCGTACCCAAAGAGTGAAAACGGAACCCTATTACTAAGCCTCCCCTGTCCGTCCGTCCGTCCGTTCGTCCGTGCGTCCGTCCGTCCGTCCGTCCGTCTGTCACAGGGCTGTATCTCAGTAACCGTAACAGATAGACAGCTGAAATTTTCACAGATTGTATATTTATTTTGCCGCTATAACAGCAAATAGGTAAGATTATAAAATAATTTAAATTAAAGGGGGCCCCCATGCAAAAAACGTGATTTTTTTGCATTATTTTTTTGTTCGATGGTACGGAACCCTTCGTGTGCGAGTCCGACTCACACTTGGCCGGTTTTTTTTTAAATCAGTACCATAACTGTTTTCTCGTACTGTTTCCCCAACTGTGTGAAAACTGTGCCTAGTATTTTTTCCATACCTACTTACATCTTATATTCAGTTAAAGAGGTAATGTCCAATGTGTTAAAATTGTAACTACAATAATTGCAATATTCTTTTTACTTTTTAGTGCATATTAATATGTTTTGGAAAACTTTTTCTTTGAAGTCGGTTTTTTTTTTGTAAACATTTTTGTTTATTTTTTTATTTTTGGTGAATTGGTGAGACACTAACAAATTTTTACATCGTATCCAATAAAAAAAATCATCGAACTCGGTTTGCGTGATATTGAGTTATTCGTCAATTTGTCGCGCATATACTTAACGCAAATTAAAGACTTATATGATTTCGTCATAGATGCCATTGGAAGAACTAGACTCAATTTAAATGGGACCACACGGGAAGCACCAGCTTTCAAATAAAAAAGAATCATCTAAATCGGTTCACCCAGTCGAAAGTTCTGATGTAACAAACATAAAAAAATACAATCGAATTGAGAACCTCCTCCTTTCTGAAGTCGGTTAAAAAGGCAGAATATTATTTACGATTTAGACTGATCCCCTAATTAGATCCCATTTCGCAATACAATAAGGCACTCCAGGCTAAGTTTGAAAACTAACGTTAACACCACTGTGTAAGAAAATGCGAAGAATACGCCAATGAATAAATAGTGCGCGAAAAGCATGGATGGGTCATTGTTTCGTAAGTAGGAGCTGCAATGGCAGAGACGTTGTCTTTTCCTACTTTACATACAAAGTGGCTCATCAGTTTTCAATCTTGCTGATACCGGCATTGACGTAATTACTTTCTCTTTGGCTCCAGCACCATCAACCACACGAAAGGTCATTTGAGCCCACGGTCCGACTCGACACCTAAATTGGCGTTTACGTATTCTGTGGTTTACGCCAAACCGATCGACCAGCGTTTTCTACTGTATAGAAAATTTAAAGAGCGCACGCGTTAAGCGAACTAACATTTGCGAATCCGAGTTTGATTTGAGAGCTTACGCATCGTCGCTGTAAAAACGTTGACGTAGTCGTTTACGCTGCCTTCGCTTTTTCATGCGAATCGGTAGTCCGACTTTAATATTGACAGGTTGAAGAATTAAAACACAGAATAAATAGTAAAACTTTAAAAAAATACTTGGGGTGTGCTAGGACAGAAGCGAAGCCTGTAAGTATGTTTTAAATTTAATTTGAGCATGTACCAACATAATTGGTCTGGCTACTTAAAGAGCTTCCAGAGATATGACAATTTGCACATCACAGAAAGATATGGAAAATAAGGAATATCTAAATGAGAACTATTTCTTGAGTATCAACATGATATACGTCATGGACTAATCTCCAGAGATACGACACAATACAAGATGAACATGACGAAAATGTAGACCGCGATGAGATCTTTCCTGACAAATTCAGGGTCTAGGACCTGAAGTTCCAGAGATATGATACAATACAATTTCAACATGAAGATGACTCCTTTAATTTGGTAACAACCCGATGGATCTTGCAGTTTGCACGGCAAGAGATGCAGCGGGACTATTTTTATGTTAGTAGAACCATAAGTTACAAAATAACTCAAACTTTTTTCCGATCGCTACTCAATATCGATAGCAACGGTGGCAACGCATTTTTAAAATTTGAAGCATTACAGGGTTCCGTACCCAAAGGGTACCGAACTGAACTAAGCCTCCGCCGTCCTTCCGTCCGTCCGTCTGTCCGTCCGTCCGTCCGTCCGTCCGTCCGTCCGTCCGTCCGTCTGTCACAGGGCTGTATCTCATGAACCGCAATAGTTAGGTAGCTGAAATTTTCACAGTGTGTATTCATTTTGCCGCTATAACAACAAATAGGTAAAATAAAAAAATAAAAAGAGGGGCCCCATACAGAAAACGTGATTTTTGTTTTAATTCTTATATTTACTTGGCCGGTTTTTTTTTCTAATTTGGAGCACTACTATTGCCGTTATAAGACTATATACTTTTTCTGAATTAAGGCCCCATCCGCAAGGAACGTCCGTAAAGAAGCTTCTCATTAATATAATCAAACTGTTGACCTATATTTTGTCGACCTAGCGCGAGGAAACTACAATAATTCCATTTACTCGTGCTCTTCTGAGAGTCGCTGGCTCGTTTCAAAGAAAACATCTGCAGCTTTTCTAATGCCATTTTGTTTTCGCCTTTCCTCGTGTGAGTCGTGTGACTTGCGCCGACACAGATGTCATGTTGGCAGGACGCGAGGATGTAGTGGAATTTCATAGAATCTTTTTTAGAGTTCTGTACCCAAAGGGTGCTAACGGAACCCTATTACCAAGCCTCCGCTATCCGCCCGTACGTCTGTCAGAGGGCTGTATCTCATGAACCGTGATAGGTAGGCAGCTAAAATTTTCACAGAGTGTGTATTGATTTTGCCGCCTCTTTTTAAGCAAATGGAAATACTGACTGTAATAAAAGTATACATTTATATCATTAGCCTAGAGGCATACGAAAAGATTAATTATTATAAAAAGCAGGGCACTCAACAAGATCGATATGGACTAAGAGACAGAAGAAAATTTACATTGCCACAAACCAGATTGTCATTGAGGAAAAAGGACAATGAATATATGTCCATACTAATCTTTAATGCACTACCAGACTACGTAAAAGAATCTTATTCAAAAAAATATTTTAAAAAGAAACTAAGGAAATTCTTACTTGATCGGCCATTTTATACAATTGATGAATTTTTTTAGAATGTAAAAATAATAATAAGAAATCAAAATAATAAACATTTGTATTGTATTTAATTTAATTTAATTTTAATATTAATTTAATAAGTAATAATTTATTGTAACTGTAATAAGATCGTCATACCTTTGTGATATGGTGTTACCGACGAATTTGAAATAAATAAATAAACAACAAATAGGTAAAATAAAAAAATATTAAAAAAGAAAGGGAGGCCCCATACGAAAAAAGTGTTATTTTGTGTTAAATCTTGTACGATGGCATGGAACCCTTCGTGTGCAAGTACGACTCGCACTTAGCCGGTTTTTTGTTGCTTGTTAAATATCAATTGAACCAGATATGCTCTGTTTGGTATATTGTTTTGCATCCTGCATCCAAGGGTTCTTAGTAACATTTATAATGGACTGCGGTTTCCTTACCTATCAATACAATCTCCACTTTCTCTTCCTTATTTTTCTCTTTCTCTGGGACCTTTGAAATTGCGTAACGGTAAAGTACCTCTCATTTTCTCCATTTTTACAGAAGGAAGCGTGAATTTCGTCGCCTCCTAACTTGATCAGCATAAAATGACGTCCTCACAACACCGCGAGACGCCTGGCTTTGACATATTTATCAAAGGGACCAAAACCTAACGCTCTGACTGTGGAGATTTATCTGCGGGTGGCGTTTGCTATTCTCATTGGTACTAATGCATTCTCTGCAACTCTTTAAATAACTGAAAAGATGTTTAAATATCAAAACATCATGAACGCTTGCACTGCAATAAAAGATTACCATTATTCTGTTTTGTGCTCCTCTTACTAAATTTTAGCGTTAGTTAATTATGCGCATGCACGGGCTATAAAACTCAATGCATAAAACTTTTAGATGCCACTAACTTACATATACATGCCACCAGTCCGCTTGCCTAGAAGAGTATGCAGACATGACAGAGCACTAGACAGTACAACAGTTTACTTAACAAGTAATCAGTGAATCTAACTGTAATTCCAAAAATAACAATTGTCATGCAACGTCAAAAGAGAGCGAACTAGGGTAAAAACAGCTATAGCCTTAAACCTTAAATCTGTAATACTCACCAATTTGTTATGATTGAAACACAATGTACAAACAAAGGTACAGTTTTGAAAGTGGTCAGTTGCACGCCTAATTTGTAGTCGGCTGTAATGTTCAATCAGTTAGGATAACCGTTTCAAAATAATCTGATCTGTCACGTGTTATTTTCGCCAAGCATACTGTTCAATTGGTTAAAACAACTGTCTTATATTAACTGTTTTGGCTTGCGTACCGTAATATGTATAATAGCAATAAAAATACTTCAACATAACTGACTGAATTTTAACTGTGTTAAAACAGGAAACGGTTGAACAATTTTTTTTCTGTGAACATTTATCGCACCCCTGTACAAATCTCGCGGCTAATTCTCCTTGGCAAGAAACTTTTTCCTGCTCACTGACCTGAAGGCAAGGATTTGCAAAAATGAGGGGTCCTCCTGTTATGAGGCAGAAAACAAAGGTAGGCGATGAAAGAGGTCATGCGCCTGTGTGTCACATATTACCTTCCCTCCAGCATAGTAAAAGGAGAAGGTAGCCGTATTTGGTGGATAAGGTCACCGAATATTTATGAATGTCTCTGCGCGTTGAACTTGTTTCGATATCGCGTTTTATGTTATGCGCGGCATATGGCATAAGCCCGGCCTTCACGTTAGAGTTGCCAGAGGATGACCATGGACTTTCTAATTTACAAGGGGGCTTCTAAAACCATACCAGCCATTCAGGTGCTCCTTCACCCCATGTTTAAAGGCCCTAGGTTGTACATTGGGGGAAATACTTCGGCAGGGAGTACATTATATATTTTACCGACTCTTCTATAGTATAAACATTAGACAATTCAACATTCTCCATGGTATAAACGTTAGAACACAGGGATTACCCTTTCGGAGTTGGAGGGCCTCTAAATTCTGGGGTACCTTGTACTCAACGATTTGTTGTCGAAGGGCTCCTCAATTTTGAAGGTTTTTTTCTAAAAGTAAAAACTTCATGTCATTTCATAAAGGCATAATACCTATTAAGCGATAGTCTTTGGTACCACAAGAGGTCATTAAAGCAGTCCAGTAAAAGTACAAGATGCATAAAGCCATCTCTCATCCTCATTTATTCGACCAGGTAATCCTGTTTACTGGTTTAGGGGAACTCAGCAATCCTATTAGCAGCGCGTGTCCAAAACAGTGTACGGACGCAGTGGTGCTCGCGCGTAAACCGTGTATAGGCACGGTGTAAGAGACAAGGGTTAGTTGCGCTCCTTTTATGGACCCGTTTTATAGCCGCGCCGGTAAGAGGGCTAACACCCGTGACATCTTATGAAGACGAAGCGCACACACACGACCCTAAAAGGCGTGGGCTGAGCAGACACAAGAAGCCCGCAAGCTATGTTCCCTGTACAAACGTATTTTGGAAATAATTTGTAAACTCTTTGCTTATTTACCTTTTTTTGTATCTCGCACCAGTATCAAACGATTTTTTTTTAATAAGTAGGAAACACAAAGGCAGACAATAAAACACAGTTACAAAATAATAATTGATAACAATCATAAAGATGTGTCTTCAAAACTATCCCTCACTAAAACAAGAAAAAGTACACATTTTGAAGGTGGCGTTCTTTGTAATAAGAAAAAGTGTACCTGGAGATAGGTAATGGTAATCTCTCTCGGGAAATCGAGAGTTCAGTGAAATATGTAACAAGGAAATGGATTTGTTTAAAAACAAATGTAAGTTACGCAAAAATTATAAACATGATATACCGTCCTAAAAATATAAAAGTATGTACCAGGTACGCACATGTGAATGTGCGTACCTGGTAAAGATTTTTTGTAATTTTCGTCATATGTAAACTATAAGAATGCTTCAAAATTAATGAATAGATCAGTCCATCGATATCTGTCGGCATATTCTTAACATAAATATATATTTTTAACTTAATATATATTTAAATAAATTATGTGTTACATCGACTCGCGAAAATTAGTTGGAAGCGAAAAAATACACTCTGATCAGAATGGGAAGTCGGAGTTTTCACCTAAATTGGCATTCACGGAATTTCAAAGTTACGTAAAAATGTCAAATCCATGCAAGTTTGTGATTTTACTTCTTAAACCTGTCAAAATCAAACTCGGACTTCCGATTTGTATGAAAACGCGAAGTCGAAACGGCAACATCAACGTATTGTCGGCGAGGATGAGTTAGCTGTCAAATCAAACTCGGACTCGCAAATGTTATGTGTCTAATGTGTCTTAACGCACACTTCGCACGCTCTTCAATTCTCCATACATTAGAATAGTCGATCGCTTTGGCGTAAACGCCAATTTAGGCAACATGTCGGGCTACGGGGTCTGTTTTCAGTTCCAGCCAGTTGTTAATTGAAATTGTACATACAAACAGCTTCAAGATTACCGCCACACATTTGATTTCGACCCACATATCTACTTATATCCTTACAAATGCCCATGCTGAGTGTGCCGTTTACTGTCGGGCGATCCGTACTGGTTTGCACATCTTATAGTAGTACATTCTCCTAAGCCGCTCTGCTTGATTACTTTCGTCATACTTTCGTCACCCATTTGCTCTACATGTCGGGACCATTTCTCACACTCCTTTCTCAATTCTCGTCACTATATATCTTTTTTATTTGACAATGCTCCAGCTATTGTGAAAAGCTAGTTTGTAAACGAATTCTGCCAACATTACTGCAGAAACGCATTTCTAATGCATTCTACAATTATGTCTCTTTACCCTTTGTCTCGTTTTCACACAATAGTGTAGGCATCAGTACACCATTATAAATCGCACTCATAGCTGTAGGGGTAATCGTCCGACATTTCAAAACTTTCATCGGGCCGTTCAACTGATAAAAAACCGGCTAAGTGCGAGTCGGACTCGCACACGAAGGGCTCCGTACCATCGTACAAGACCACTTGATTTTTTTAATGTTTTTTTCTATCCGTAGCGGAAAAATAAATACACACTCTGTGATAATTTCAGCCGCCGATTATTACTATTCATTAAATACAGCCGTGTGGCAAACGGACGGACGGATGGACGGGCGGATAGCGGAGGCTTATTAATAGGGTTCCGTTGGCATCCTTTGGGTACAGAACGCTACAGTAGAACCAACTTTAGAATTTCACGTGAGCGAATCAGCGGGAATCAACCAGTAACAGAACAACTAGCCACTAACCTTAGCAGGCGGAGAGCTAGAAGGTTCGTCGAACAGCGCCCACACTTTGGGCTTAAGCCGCTGCCAAGCGCCAAGATCGCCCGCCAGGTACGCCTCTTCGTAGCCGAACAGCCTCGCGATTTCTTCCTCCGACGGCTTCTCACTGTCGATGTCCAGTTTGTCCAGGATTGCCAGCGTCGTCTGAAAACAATATAAAGTATCCATTTGTTATTTCACTCCAACCTCAATTCGTAACAATAAATTGCTTCTCCGTAGATCTAAATTGTTAAGGGCGTGATAAGAGCCGATTGCGTTCAGTTTGATATGGATGTAAGGAAAAAAATATATAATTATATTTAATAATAACAACAACTAATTTCGATGATCCAAAATTTAATATGTTGATTGATGGTGTAGCTATAATTTTAAGATAAAACTGTAAGTCTCTGGTCCTATGTGTTCTCTAATTAGACGAATATTTATAAACTTATATAGCAGAATATGAGCGTAAGATATGATAATTAGCGTTAAAGGTTTCCAATATAACTTGGCCATCAATGCATCTTTTTTATTTTTTAAATTCCAGAAGAAGTTAAGAAGTTTAGAAATTGTAGTTATTTAAAAAAAAATACAATATCCTTTTACTTACACCCATATGGAACTGAGTGCAATCAGGCGTTATTACGCCCTTAACGAGCTAAAAGCTTTGCCAAACACCATTGTTTATTGTAGGCGTGCTGAGAATATTTATTATACGATTTGATGACTCAGTCTCTGTTTACAATAAAGTTTTCTGAGTAACTCTGAAGATACTGGGCGCATAGTACGTTTTTTTTATGTAACTGGACATGGATGACTAACACCAAGCTGGCTGCACACCACTTGGGAACTAGGTGCTATGCCAGGACCTTCTTTATATTGCTCGGCTACATTGAACTAAATGGAATGCACGGACAAATTTCATTGCCGCTTCGACCATCGTGCATTAAATGTGATGATACCAACCCGGGCGGTACTAACCCTACCACCTATTAAGTAAGTTAAAAAGGGGACCTACAGATTTTACGCGGAATCCAAAGCACGGCCAGCCTTAACGATTGAAAATGGTCACGAATCCAGAACCCAACCGCGCTCAGAGGTGCTTCACCCAGCTTATCGAACCGGAAGGCGTCGCGCCCCTGAGCTACCGAGACTGACAAATCCTGTACCTTTTTGAATATAACATGGTTAATTAAATCGACATCTTAAATTCCTATCTTAAATATAGGATCTTAAGGCTGTTCCGACCCGTATAAAGTTGTTTGCACACATAACGCAAAAAGTATGGCACTTTAAGCCACGAATTAATAATAAAAGTTTAATATAGTCATATTACTTGCCGCGAAAACAATTTCACAATTTCATCATTATTAGTTTTGTTACAATTTATTTAAATAAGATTTTTATTTAAAAACGCCATCTAACGGTGTAAAACTTCTAATCGGCAATTACAACGAAACCATTAAACCTGAAATTTGTGAATATGTTTTCGCTCCAACTACTACGGCTATATTTAATACTAGCTGCGGTACCCGGCTCCGCTCGGGTTAGGGTCGGCTAAATTATTTCATGGATAAAAAGTAGCCAACATGACTGATCCAAAATATGGTCAAACTGGTCCAGGACAATGTATCCATCTACAAAATTTAATCAAGATCGTTCGAGCCGAAATAGCATGATTTAATGAGAAACATCCAATAATTCCCATTTAGAGCTTCGTTGATATTTGGTGGCTATTTAAAAAAAAAGCATTTGCCGCCTTTCTGCACTTGCACTGCTGCATTGCTTACGTAGGTAAGTTTTGCGTGGACTTCAACCCACAGCCAGCCTCAACATCGAAATCAGTAACCCATCTCGAACCTGACTGCTCCCAGAGATGCTATGTATTGATAAAATACGCACATAAATCGGGTAAGTGGTTCGCAAGTTATAAGAATTTAACACTCACTACTCACCCTACTAGTAATGAAGCGTTATATTGTGTAGCTACAATCCGATGTAGATACAATCCGCATCTAAATCGAGTAACTGGTTCTCAAGGATTTTATTCTATTGGTCGCACCTCTGGCGATATAGCGTGATGTCAAGTAGGCCTAAAGTTGCGGGAAATACCAAGCCGTACTTCGGTACAATTAGTAAAAGTAACCTCCCCGCCGCTCCCAACCCCTCCAGCCGCCGCCCTCCCGCCGAGCCGTGCAGAGCATTGCAGTTTGTATGACAGCCACATCTTAGTGTAAGCAAAACTGAATTATATTTAGCTTATTCTAATTCCCGGGTAGTTAAATGTACGTGTACCAAGTTTCATCTCATTCGGATAATTGGTTTAAGAGTTATGGAGGAACCTACATACATACATACAGAAATGATTTCTAAAAATCGTCAATTTAGTTTAAGTATCATAAAGAAAGTCTACAAACGTAATATCTTATAAAACAAAGCAACGTACTCCATGAACAACCCTTACAGATTTATTATTAGTATAGATTTTACATTATTATTGCTGTTATGTTATTCACGTTAAAATAAATGAACCAAAACAACCAAAAAAGGACCAATTACTTACCTACCTACAGCCTATAATAATTTAAATAAAAATTAAGTATCTTGGTGAATGAAACAAATGAACAAAATGAAACAAAAACTGCCAATAACTAATCTTTGGCTTAATAAAGTACAATGCGTTTTTAACAAATCCCTAGTGCCTTGAAAAGTCGCGCGTCTTCCCATTCCGTCGTCCATTTCTTCCCCCCCCCCTCAGCCGCCGCGCGTCGCACCGCCCGCCCCGCCCCCGCCGCCCGGCTCCTCTCCCCTTGCTGTGAAGTAGCGCTACCAGCATCGTATTCGCAGTCCCGTGAAAGTTCTTAAGCCCATGGGCACAATATCTTTATGAATTGTAGCCTATGTGTTATTCTGATGTATAAGCTATATTATTGTAAAGTTTCATTACAATCCATTCAGTAGTTTTTACGTGAAAGAGTAACAAACATCCATCCATCCATCCATCCATCCATTATTACAAACTTTCCCCTTTATAATATTAGTAGGATTATTGACGAATTCGTGCCTAAAAGTGCAATACTTTTTGCGTTCTGTGTAAAAAATAACATTGTATGAGTCGGAACATCCTTAAATAAACTCAGACTTATGATAGATTACCTCAAGACAGTCAGGTAAAACGTTAGGTTCTCGTATTAGAAACTTTACAGCTTACGCTAGCACAATATCTTCTCTCTGTACTCAATTATGCTAATGTATGTTATCTAAGCGTTAATTCGAGATTAAAATGAAAGGTAAAAGTGAAGATTTAATTTTAATCATTGAATCGTTTTTCACAGAATTTCCAAGAATAGAAATATGGATGCTTTTATTTTTATTTATTGTTCTGGCTCAAAAGATCAATGCGGCTATATCGGGCGACCTTTTCTATCCCATCCCCAACCATGTACTAACACTTACGTCAGATTATAAGGGTCCGCACGCCCGCAAGATGCTATTGCTCCATCTCCCATAAGTAGCAGTTAGCCAGCTCGCTTCTGCGGGCATTATCAGTCACGGTAGCTGTGCCCAAGTTTGTCTATCCTTGCTAGCGGCATGTATTTCTTATAACGTATTATGAAAAACATCAAAACTACTGAAGAGTGGGGATGGAGAAGTGACATGTGGTAGATATCGCGACTCCAGCGTATGGCCAAAGTTGCCATAGGAGAGTATGGCATTCTGCCGGCGGCGCTTCGTATTCTACACAGTCATAACATCGCAACGGCGCGCGTCGCGTTTTTAGATTGTGTTCTAAAATTGCGTCAAGTTAGCTACGACCCACACATACCCTCCAATATGTCAGCGACTTTGTTTGCATGTGGCATGTACGTTTACGTTGGGGGGGTATTTTTTTAAAATGGGGAGGCTATGCTCAATGCATATGTTTTCGAAACGGATAATCAGGCTTGACGCATAAACGAGCTGCATAACGCTTTCCCTCAATCCTCTTTCAACGCGGAACAGGCAGGGAATGCATCTATTTACTGTCGACATTCCCAAAATAATAATGAACCAATCGTCTAAAGGGTCCGTAAACCGAGGTATTTCCCCCAAAGTACAAACTGGGGTCCTTCAAACATAGTATGAAGAAGCACCTTTCCCTCCGTCCTCTTTAAACGTGGAACAGGCAGGGAATGCACCCATCCACTATCGACATTCTCAAAATAATAACAACCTGAGCGTCTACAGGGTCAGTAAACCAAGGCATTTTTCCCAAAGTACCACCTGGAGTCCTTCAAATATGGTGTGAAGAAACACCTGGCTGGCCATCATGATTTTCGCTGCCCCAGTGAAAGTTCTAACGGCTATAGGCGTCGTCGGGTTGACTCGAAAAAATTATGACAGATTTTAAAATTATCTGCCATTTTTTTCATTAAGCAAATTTCGAAACGTACAGTTTCCGATAGCAGCCAAGTTTTCACAAGCAATATGTCGCCCTGGACTGCGGCCAACGCACGTTTCCAATAGCGATGGGTCATTCTGGGTACACCCAATTCCGAGAACCCGCTTCCTTCTCTTGAGTTACTCCTTTTGACACTGACTATACTGACTATTCCCATTCCCACTCATTAAGTTTTATGCATTCCGTCTTATTATAGTCATTCCAGGCGGCTGAATAGTCATTTCAAACCATCGTATAACAGTAATTCTAGAGGAGAACCTTATGCATGTTGTTTTTGCTAATTCGAAATATACAATGAAAACTTGGATTCATACTTTTGCGGATGCACCATTCCAGTTTCGATAGCCATTCCGAAATGAAATTTTAGTCACTCCTCGGTGGAAATATAACCATTCCGGAATCAAATTATAGCCACTGCGGGGTGAACATTTTAACCATTCCAGATTTTTATGGGTTCTCGACGGGTTCTCGGAGTAACATTGGATCTTCATTCCGGAGGTCATTCCGGATGTGTGGAGTAGGAATGAGAATGCATTCCTTCTTGGAGGCGGAGTCCCATCGCTAGTTTCCAATATTCCCGGTGAGTTTCCACTCGAGCGGCGCTCTCATTATTACTTACGGCCGTTCGCGTCTACGCTAACATTAATCGAAAATTGTGTAAATAAATACGCGGTACGCTTTACTTCCGGTCGCGATTTACGAGTGCGCTAGATATTGATCGAAATAACTTCCTCGTATCACAAATCTAAAGATAGACGCTGTATCTAGCAATAATTTTCCGTGCGAAAGAAACGGATTTGATAGGATCATTGTACTTTTTTATTGAAAACCTTTAATAGAATGCACTGGGTATGAATGTATAATATCACACCTTATGTCATGTCGTCGGCCTCAGTGGCCCAGTGGCGCGACACTTCGGCGATCGCTCTTCGAAGTAAAGCAACGCTGGGTCCGGTCTGGTCTTGGATGGGTGACCATTCGACCGTTGAGAGAGGCTGGCTGAGGTTCAGATTCCACGTTAAACTGTAGGTCCCCTTCCTTACTTACTAGGTGGTAGGGTTAATCCCGCCCGGGTTGGTACCATCGCATTGGATGAACGATGGTCGGAGCGGCAATGAAAATTGTCCGTGTTTTCCATCCAGTTCAATGTAGCCGTGCAATATAAGGAAGTTCCTGGCATGGCACCTAGTTCCCATGTGGTGTGTTGGGCTAATACCATGACAGAAGGTGTGGTATTAGCCATCCATGTCCAGTCACATAAAAAAAAATGTTATCCGCCTAACGTACCGAATTCCCGAATAAATCAGTTAACATTTCAGGACCTTCCTTTTACATACACGGCTACACAGATGGTAAACTCGGATATTTTTTCATACAGTTACGACCATCCTTTGTCCAAGGCGGGCGATGGTACTAACCCGGTCAGGTTTAACCCTACCTAGTAAGTAGGGATTTACATAGGTTCCGAACCAAAGAGTGACTCACGAATTCTCGACGAAATTGAAAATTTAAATCTCGGAGAAATAATGGTGCGCATACCCTGGGAATTGAAGCCGTGATCTTCTTACAAGATACCATAAGCGTAACTCCTACACCACGGGCCACAAAACTGTGAATTATATGAAAAATCATATCATATTTACGCATTTATTAAGTATTTGGGTAAAAAGGCTATTATCACTATTTTAACCATAATATTACGCTTTCAAACCATTTATTAGGCTATATCAAGATACTATGTGAATTTCTGAGGAAGCAGTCTAAATCTACGGTATAAAATTGGGCTCACTGGAAACCACACAGCACAATTGCTTCTACTTTAGTTATTTTGACATTTTTTTTAATGAAACTAGACATGGATAGCTGATAACACACCCACCATCATTATATTAACACAACACTCCGCATTCCTGAAATCGTTTCGACCATCTTATCATTCGATGCGATGGAGATCAACCAGGGAAGGCTTGACCCATCCACTTATTAGGTGATCCTACAGTTGTACACGGACTTCAAGCATAAAACTGCTCGCATTCGTAACTAAATGCACTTACCCAACTCAGAAAGAGAAATAACGTGGTACATGACTGGGGGGTCGCTGATTTGAACCAGCGAGCTTGGAAGGCCGAGAGTAGCGATCACAACGAATTCGGGACGCGCAACCGCGAACGTTCGGTGCGCTAAATAGCCTACAGAGCCGATTGCGTTCACTTTGATAAGGACGCAAGTAAAACAATATTTAATTTTATTTAAAGATAACTACAACGAATTTCGAGAAACATAACAGTAAATATGTAGATGGTCTAGCAATAATTAAGATAAAACATAAAATTTAAAATATACGAAATAGTATTTTAAATTATAGAAAAACAATACATGCCACGCTTGGTTCGAGAATCGAGAAATTACAACGCGTCCCAACTTTAACAGAGACGATAGTATGAAGCTGTCAGCGACTTAGTCTCCGTTACTGGCGAAACATGACAACACAAGAGTTCAGCTGCCATCATTGATGCGAAGTGACACCGTTAGCATAGTTTGCACGGGCACGGCCGAACGGAATTCTTCGTCACTACCCTCATCGGCGGCTGAACCTACCCACAGCTACAATCTGCGCAACAGACGACCTGCAGTTGACATCTGACGGGACGAAGCGTCAGAGGTCCTCCTCCGTCCGTCGCGAATCCTGATGATGTACACAGTGTGGTGGGCGAAACATCGAGCTAAATAAGTAATCTGAACACTGTAACCGTAAAATAATATTTACAGGTTTAAAATATAGCTAGACTATCGATGCATCTTTCATCTTTTCGAAATTCCAAAATAGCTGGTAGTTATTTGTAAAAATGATAAAATGTGGTTTCACTTACACGTAACTGTAACCGTAACGGCAACTGAATTCAATCAGGTGTTATCAAGCCCTTTAGTTTCGTTGGAACCCGAGAAAATCAGTAATAAGCGAATTCGTTTGCTAAGTCACTCGCCGGCGCTGCCGCCATTACAGGAACAAGTAGCTACGCCTCCGCCCATAATAACGAGCTTCGGTTGCTACTCCCCTCCTCCCAGGGTCGCTGATTTGAACCCATGACCTCTGGCATGGAAGGCTAGCAGGCCGGCTGAGCTACGTGTCCTTGTTGACTGGTTGGCTTAATAAATAAAATCGAAGTTACGACTTTTTCGCTACCCGCATAGCGGTAACGAGCCCACCTTTATCATTTGCTTTGTAAATCACCAAACGAGCTCGCAGAATCGCCCCGTCATGTCGCCGTATTGCCTCATCCCGTAAAATGCGCGAATTGAGCCCTCGTCAGCTAATATCACCCGGGGCGCCGTAAGGTGGGCCCAAATAGGATTATATGACTCACTTTGCTCCCGCCCCCCCCCCTTCCGCCGTCCCCCCTCCCCCCGTGCCCCCGCGACGCTCTCGCGGGGTTGCCATTGTGTGTGAAATTTAAATTTGTCGACGGTATAACGGCAGTCGAGTAATGCGTTGCGGGTTTTATTGCCCGGGTAATTGTGTTTTACTCGTGGAGCTCATTCATCAAATGGCGTAGTGTCAAGATAAACCGGCCAATTGCGAGTCGGACTCGCCCGCGAAGGGTTCCGTACCATCTAACAAGATTTAACTCAACAAAATCACGTGATTTGTATGCCCCCGCCCCTTTAATTTTTTTTTCATATTTACCTATTAGTCTTTATAGCGCCAAAATAAATACACACTCTATGAAAATTTCAGCTGCCTACCTATTACGGTTCATGAGATACAGCCCTGTGACAGACGGGCGAACAGACGGACTGACGGACGGACAAAGGAGGCTTAGTAATAGGGTTCCGTTGGTACCCTTTGGGTACACAGCATTAAAAAGCATCGCAAGTAGGCAACCAACATGAAAAGAGAATATTTTGTTAAGAGAATACCTGTTTGCAGAAAATGCAGTAGAAAGGCGTTTATTAAATAAAGTAATCGGAGTGATTTAACCAGATAACTTCTGTAGAGCAGCTGGGTTAGAGATTATTGTCTGAAAGTATACGTAATGACGAGAAATGAGAAGAGTATGTTAAGCCCCGGTTGCACGAAGAGACGGCTGAGATAATCAATGTTGAAACACGTCACTTTTAGTGATCCGCATACAGTTCCTTCCATAGTGTCCACACAAAGTGACGTGTTTGATCATACTTTGACATTGATTTTGATTTTTTGTCCTTTCGTGCACTCGGCCCTAAAATACGCAAATAGGTGACCAATTTATGACGAAACGAGGAAGTAATGGAATCGTCGAATCGTCGATTATGTACGTCTGCAGAGGAAGCAAAAGGATGTGCTGTGATCATAACAGTATGGCGCTATATCACCCCCCCCCCCCCCCCTCCACTGACTAAAACCGTACCTGTTATGATATTAGCCCAAACACCATTTTTCCGGAAGAATTAGGTGCCACCAGTCTTTTATAAGCACGGCTGCATTGAACTACGTAAATCGGCCAACCCTGGCGGGTTTGAGCCTGCTAACAATTCGTCGCACTCGGGACATACAGGCGTAGGCATATTTTTATTTTATGTAAATGCGTATCTCACAATTTTAGTTTTTATATAGATATATAGAATACATATATATCAATTTATTCGCTCTATTATTATGTTTAAACTCTTAGCAAAGCTTCTTGCCAGCTTATTTTTTACAGTATCATTTGCATTATATTCAGTAACACATGAAAGAAAACAGAGAAACTATCACTTGTTCAACTAGTCTACTGCAAATTTAATAAAAATGGGATAGGCCTGTACGTCCCGGGTGCGACGAATTTAGTATGGATAAGGACCTACATTTTTACAAGGGATCTGAACCACAGTCAGCCTCAACGGAACCGGACCGCTCCTAGTATTGCTTAACCTCGACAATATCAAGTCTTCGCGCAAATGGGCTACCGAGGTTGACAAGAATAAATGTGTGTGTTAACTGTAATTTTAAATATTGTACATTTCAAATAAGGTGTGGGTGAGGAAATTCTAATTTTAAATATTGTACATTTCAAATAATGTGTGGGTGAGGAAATTCTAATTTTAAATATTATACATTTCAAATAATGTTTGAGTCAGGAAATTCTAATTTTAAATATTATACATTTTAAATGTTTGAGTCAGGAAACAGGTTGCGTGTATAGAGCAGCTCCATCCGTAAGTCTGTTAGAGGAAAGGAATTATAATTCGAAATTTTCGCCCCGGCACTTTATTAACTTGGAAGAATTATTAATTTAGTTAGTTTAAGTTAATGAAATATGACGCCCACTTAGATGTAAAGTTAAGTAGGTAAAGTAGCATCAGCCAAGAGGGATTCTAAGAAATTTAAGGGTACGGTAAAGAAACTATAAATGTCTTATCTGAATGTATCTCTATGAAATACGAATAAAAACTAGACTCATTTGGTTTTTTTTTACAACACTCTTTCTTAAATAAACCTTCCATTCCAAACTTAACTTCATCTCTATAATCCTTAGGCACAACCCCATTAATTGCAATTAAGCGCATGGTAAAAAAACATTTAGAATTTATTTCTTTGTCCTGCTTTGTTGTTGAATTAAACTAGCGAAATCGTCTTCCGGGCCCTAACGGTTCCCTGCTCCTCAAAGTTGTCAGATACTTTTTTATTTACTTGAGGAAGCTTGATTCTATGTCCCCATATTTTTATTTTATGTAAATATCTGTTTTTTCCAGTGAAAAAATCTATAATGACAGTAAGAAAAGACAACTTTAACCAATGTTTATAAGCCAATACTTTCTTAGATTGGAATAGCTGAATTCAAGGAATTAAAACAAACATACGTAGGTCTCGTCAATATATAGTAGAATCCAAAATTTAAAAAACCTAGTAATATATTTAGTGCATGCAAACAACGCACGTAGTATGGGGAATCGATAGGGTAACGACCGACATAAGCGTCATAAAAATAAGAAAAAAGATACGTATGGCTGTGGGCTCTGATTAAGTTGATACTGAGCTAAAATATGTAATGGTGGTTGAAACAAAATGTTTTATGAACTTTTAAGTATATTTTAAACAAGTGCCTGAATTTATAAATAATTTCGAAGTCTAGGAGTGCTTATAAATGTAATAGTAGATAGAAGTAAAATGTTGTTCAAATCATCATAAACACTTTATAAATATAAATAAAATGATCAAAAAAATACTTTATTTGCAAGCGAGATTATGGTTGCAAAAATTAACACCACAAGGCATTCTTTAACATTCAACCTTGACGACGCATTGATATTGACTGAAAAAACGAATAAACTTCAAAAAGTATATTTTACATAACATTAAAATGCATACAAATATAAACATATTTAAAGTTCTTAGATACACACACTTGTCGGCTTTTAAATATGTTAACTTATTTATGCAAACATTTATGTTTGATACACATGGAAATAATGTTTCTTGATTCGACAAGCAAATTCTGATAAAATTATATTATAAAAATATGGTACACGAGGATAATCCCATGTTATATCTGTGGAAAATGTATGTGATTCATGTCCACATGTCTTGTCGTTTGTACATTGTTTTGTACAGTAGCATAGTTTTTTTTTTTTAACAGAGCCACTTTTATTATTCATCATTCGCAAAAATAACTTCGCATCAACAACATTAATCCAAATTAAGATACTGAAAACCCCGCCTAAATCATTTAAAATATCCAAGTCTAATGCAATAAATACAATAAACCAATGGCACAGAAGAAAAAAGAAAACTGTGTATTAATTACAAAAGTTCATACTGGATTTCTATTTGAGTATTTGGACTCAGAAACGGTCGGTAAAACACAAAAGAAATAAACGAACAAACGGAAAAATAACCTATTTAAGATATTTCCGCCTGTCAAGCTCGGCCATTTTACGAGTTGTTCAGCGTTTGACTGAGCAAAGAGACATTGTCTGCTTTTGTCATCCTGCTTGGTTTACGTTGTCAATTGAAATTGCAGGGATGATAATTTTAGAGTGGAATTCTCCATAAATGTGTTTCATTTTAATTAATTTATTAATTTTGTCGTTTTTTTTAAGTGTCAATATTTTAAAAGATTCTATAATATTTTGTCCTATGGAATAAATTTATACACTTTTTCTTAGTTAATAGTTAAACTTAATTAAAGCATTAGGTCAGGATTGGGAATTTTTACATTGGTGTTTAAGGTTTTTTAATTAAATTTAAATTACTAGATTATTATCGTTTTGATTTTAATACTTCAATATAAGGTTGAAAACACTTTTAATACAGAAAAATATATTAAAACATTGCATGTTTTAGTCAGAATACATACAGATAAATTAAACGGATACTGTATTAATACAGAAAAATCTATTAAAACTGTGCATATTTTAGTCAGAATACATACAGATAAATTAAACTGATGCAGAATTAATACAGATAAATATATTAAAACAGTGCAAATTTTAGTTAGTATAAATACAGATAAATTAATACAGATACAGTATTAATACAGATAAATATATTAAAACATTGTATATTTCAGTCGATATAAAAAATACATTCGTGGCGATCGCACGGTATTAGGACAGTTATTTCAGAACTGTAAAATGATACGGCATCGAAATATTTCGTGCAATAAAATTAGAATACATTTAATTCTACCATTAACTATGGACATAGCCACAAAACGGTGGGCTTTAGTGTGAGTAACCGCGTAATACATAATTGCTGGCATGATAGATAATGTGAATTTATGTCAAACAAAACCCTATCACTGATGCCAATTCTCTGGAAGATCTAATTGTAGAAACCCTAAATGCCGCATCTCCTTCCCTTTTTAATCTGAGTATGCAATAGAAAACCTAAGTCCCGGCTGTAAGCTTACGTGTTAACAAGCTTCTCTTATCAATGCTTCACACGTTCAATGTGGATACAATCTTATGGAGGTCAAAGATTTAAAGAACAAACGCCGTTAAATGTCGAAGAAGTTAAATTTAAGAATACTTTAATGCTGGAAGCTAAGGGTTCATAATATTAACCTGGATCTTGAGTTTTCTCACTTTCGTTAATCAGCTTCTCGAACGAGTGAATTGCTTGAATAATAAATATTCAGTTCACTTGGGGTTGGAAAGAACCGCGATTAGCTTTTATCTGATGATCTCGAATTATTTTTAATTCTTTTTTTCAAAAGGCTTTGCCAAGATATACAAATTTTCTGGACTATATGTAGACTTTTCGAGGTTGTTATGTGCAACGTCCCTTAGGCTTTATAGTTTTGCCTGACACGTCAGGTTGAAAGATGAACCAAGTTCGCGGCGATTTCTCTCGTGTACAGGTTGTTAGTCCAACAAAAAAAGAAACTAGAGTTAAGCCTCGTTGAGTTAAACCAAGCAATCATTGTTGCTTAAGCCGATTAAGGACGCTGGGACACTTATCACAGAATATATATAGGTTTATTTCATACCCGTGAGAAATGAAGGACGGCAATGGTGATTCACTCACGCGTAAAGTGGTAGCGTAGTTCGTTTACGAATTCGGGACTCGCAACATCGAATGTTTGATAAACTAGTATTTACATGTTCTTACATGTCATTGGAAATCAAGAAAATCAGGAGTGAGCGAATTCGTAAGCAAACTGACTGATCGGGGCTACCGTCAGTGTATATTTTCACTAAAAGTTGCTACTCTGCCGCTATACTGCTATAGTTAGCCCCGACTTAGATAAATGATAAAGGGAAATATTGCTTGTGTTGAATAGGGATAATAAAACTCCACAGATTACTTTGCAATTCATCTTTGAGAATACATTAAATACATACCAATGAATATGTTTGATATTTTTTTTTTACAATTTGTTTACTTCATTTATAGTCAATAAATGTAACGTTTTCATTATGCCTACCTAGGCAAAATTTGGTAATAAGTTTTGTAACTAGTTCTACCAGTGACGAAAGATGGCGCTGGTTAGAAACTGGGCGCTGGGTAGGCACGCGCTGCGCCAGTCAAGAGAACCTTGGCTACCTTGGCAGACACCGACTCAAAAAATAACAATGATCGTAACTACAAAAATGGCAATTATTTTTTTACTTTTTAGTGCTTTTTCTTTGAGTCGGTTACTTTTTTGTTAAAAGTTTTTTTTATTTGTTTATTTTTAGTGAATCTGAAGTACACTTACTAATTTGTACACGTCCTTTCCAATAAAAAAAAAATCATCGAAATCGGTTGAGCTTTTCGTCCATTTTTCGCGCAACTAATTAATACAAATTTAAGACTTTTATGATTTTCTCATGGATATCATTGTCAGAACTAAACCAAAATTAAAATGGGACCACATGAGAAGCACCAGCTTTCAAATAAAAATAATCTCAAAAAATATATCATCAAAAATAATTTCAAATAATCATCAAAATCGGTTCATCCAGGCGAAAGTTATGAGGTAAGAAACATAAAAAAAGAATGCAAAAAAACATAATTAAGACGAATTGAGAACCTCCTCCTTTTTTAAAGTCGGTTAAAGTAGGAAGACATAATGTTAAAAATAAGAAGTATTTAGCGAGTTTTGTGCGTCGTATACCGTAAGCAGTGTTTCCCTATTATCCTTAGGGCTGATTTTTCAATGGTCAGATAAACAGCTAAATAAATATTCGACGGATTTATTTACGCTTCTGCTTATCTATCCCACATAGTAAGTCCATATGTTTATTAGCAAAATTATAGTAAGATAATTGTGATAGAATATATTATCATCCGGCAATGACTATCCGTCTTTTGACCAACGTGAATTTGTACTATCAGTCCGATAATAGACTAGGAGGTGGCGACAAAAATGGTAACGATAACGAAAATGGCCGAAACTGGGTTCACATGATAAAGACCAACCCTCTGAAGCTAAATGTGTTGTTCTGCCTGTGCCAAGTGGTTGCGTTACCTAGATAAGGCGCCTGAAAATATATTTATGGTGACTAAAAATATATATGGTAAGGTAAATTGGTGCAAATGACGAAGCATGAAAGTATCAGTAAATACTTGCTTAGCAATACCAAAACTGAACAAATCTTTGGTTGCATTTCGTAGTAATATGCGATTTAAGTTACAGATATAACTTTAGGTATATTTAAGTATTTCATTCAAAAATCGACTGGTTATTGTTGTATAATCGCTCGCCTTTGCATACTATCTAATAGTTGTAAGCAATAAAGAATATTTTCATTTCATTTCAATCTAGATAACGCAACCACTTGGCACAGGCAGACCGACATATTTAGCATCAGAGGGTTGGTCTCTAACATGTGAACCCAGATTCAGCCATTTACCTTATCATGACCAAAAATGTCGTGACCTCCCGGAGTCAGGTACTATCTGAGGATTGAAAAATCGGCCCTTAGTCTATGCCCTCGATATCGATTCAGGTCATGGCTACCATAAAAATGCATCGTTATCGGAATTGAAAAAACATGGTAAAAAGAGAAAGTGGTTCCAATTCAGCTCGCAATATTTGAACTAAACACCTACATTACAAACATACATACATTGCAATTTAAATAAAAGCTTGTAAAATAAAAGTACGTGCTTGGAATGGATGTAAACAACTGACGCTAAACCAATTTTGAGCAAACAACTAATATTTTACAGCGAATCCGCACTGCGTCACCACTTGCCTGTAAAAGGGTGACGCACACGTTCCTGAATATCATTACGCGGATTGCCGTTTACGCCGCCACCGTCGCCCGTGCTTCGTTTACACGGGCTACTCTGCCGGTTTTCCGAGGGGATAAAATCTCAATTATTATGTTAATAATGACGGATACATAGGATGTGTACAATATTAGGAGTTATTCATGCACGCAAACGATGAATAAATCTTAACCCGGAGACACATTTATTCCTAGGTTTGTGTGTAAATTTGCATGAAATTTAAAATTGTATGTAGGTATCTTGTTTTTATATATTGTAGATATTGTCATGTCACCTAACTCTGAAACAGCTGGACCGATTTCGATTGAATGTTTATATAAACAATTGGACCCGGTAAGGGCGTTGTTGTCGATATATTGACCCGTGAGGAGCCGGGTATTTAATATTTTATTATTATGTATAGTTTATTACGATTTATAATATCAGTATAAATATGTTTAACTCCTCTTCTTCTGCCAATTCTTCGACACGTACCTTTATCTACACCGTAAACAAAGGTGGGGAATAGAGAATGCCGCCTTTTTTAATTTTCAATTCAATTCAATTCATCCAAAATTCTTTCGTTTAGAAACGTTGATCTCATTAGAGAATAAATCAAAATTTTGTCGGGATTAATATTTGGCTCTCTCCCATTAAAATTAAAAAATAAATTCTGTTTATCCGATCACTAACAAACTTCACAGGATAACCAACTGGGCTGATCTGGATCGCCTGAAAATGTCATCAAAATCGGTCAAGCTGTTTTGGAGTTCAGAGAACATATGTTTGTTTAGGTTTTCACTGTCGCTTGACATATTATTTTACGTTTGTTGACATCTGACTGGACGAAGCGTCAGAGGTCCTCCAGGTCGCGTCGCGAATCCTGATGATGTCCACAGCGTGGTGGACGAAACGTCGAGGTAAATTAGTAAGCTGAACACTGTTTATCCGTAAACGTAAAATAAAACATGTACATACATACATACAGACACCTATCGATTGTTCTACAGATAGATTAAACCAAAGGGTAAATTAATATCAGTTGTCGTCTCGCACGTGCGAACCGGGTAGCGCTGTTGGTAAAAATATACAAATGTTTCGGAAAAAAAACCCGACCGTTTCCTAGTATTCACGACGCGTCATTTGGTAAACGCAATTTGGACGGTCGGCCTAAAAAGCTAAATAAACATTTTCCAGGTGTGCTTCAGGATTTTCCTTCGCTTTCCAATACGAGCCCTGCGCGGCGGCGGCCTCGCTTCCACCCGACGAGAAAAAGTTGCTTTCACCTTATTGAATATAAATACAATACACAAAGTAGGAAAAATACTTCGCAATAAGAGATTTGCAATGTCAGATGCATTAATAATTCCGTTCTAGGGCGGATGTGAAATATCAACAAAGGTGGCATTTTTGGCAGTCGAAAATAGAATAGTCGTGACTGAGCGAATTTTTATATGTAACTGGACAAGGATGGCCAATACCATAACTAACGTGACCATTCGACCGTTGAGAGAGGCTGGCCGTGGTTCGGATTCCACGTAAAACTGTAGGTCCCCTTCCTTACTTACTAGGTGGTAGGGTTAATCCCGCCCGGGTTGGTACCATCGCATTGAATGAACGATGGTCGAAACGCCAATGAAAATTGTCCGTGTTTTCGATCCAGTTCAATGAAGCCGTGCAATATAAGGAAGGTCCTGGCATGGCACCTAGTTCCCATGTGGTGGGTTAGGCTAAAACCATGACAGAAGGTGTGGTATTAGCCATCTATGTCTTCACATAAAAAAAAAACGCCGTGATGTAAACACCACATTCCCGAAGAAATTATGTGCTTTGCCAGAATCTTCCCTTTATGAGCACGGCTACATTAAACTATTATTTTACATTTACGGATAAACAGTGTTCAGCTTACTTATTTAGCTCGAAGTTTCGTCCACCACGCTGTGGACAGGTCGCGTCGCGAATATTGACGATGTTCACAGCGTGGTCGACGAAAAGTCGTGCTAAATAAATGAGCTGAACACTGTTCATCCGTAAACGTTAAATAATATGTCGAGCAACCGTGAAAATCTAAACAAACATACATTGAGCTGAAATTGAAAAATGCATGTTTTCAAGTCGGCAATGACTGCGGCCAACTACTGCCAAACTCGGGAATCAGTTTTGTAGGGAAATACTTCAAATTTTATTAAATTATTTTATCGAGTACATGCCTATTTAATTTAAAAACTTTTATCTTTTCATCCATCCGTATTAATGGAGGGTTTTGCATATAAATTAATATTACATCATTCAAAGCGCTGTGGTAAAATCAACTTTCAACGACGTAACTCAACCGTGAGGGTTGGCTCTCGACTATATTAAATTGAACCGTACTTTGTTAACAGGTCGTAGGAACTTTCAAATGAATTCTCGGTTCGAGAGTCGCGCTCTCATATTCGCAATCGTTCGTCTGCCAAGGCATAGTAAAAACAAAATAGTACGTTATTCTCATAGAATGGCACTGAGACCGGCTCAAATAAAATGTGTTTTCTTCCATACAAGAAGAAATCATTTATTTAATTTTTAGGGTTCCGTGCCCAAAAGGTGCCAACGGAACCCTATTACTAAGAATCTGCTGTCCGTCCGTCCGTTCGTCCGTCTGTCTCAGGGCTGTATCTCATGAACCGTAATAGGTAGGCAGCTTACATTTTCACAGAGTATGGATGTATTTTTCCGCTATAACAACAAATAGGTAAAATTAGAAAATAATAAAAATGACCCAAACAAAAAACCTGTTTTTTTTTGTTAAGCCTTGTGCGATGGTACGGAACCCTTCGCGTGCGTGTCCGACTCGCACTTGGCCGGTTTTTTCTATACTGAAACTATATTCTAATATGATATTTTAATCGCACATGGTTTTTTAGTTCTCCGCACCATACAAGATAAACCTATATCTTCAACACAAGTTCTGGTCCACTGTCCGTAGCCATGATATACACATAGAACACTAGCTGAGGTACCAGGCTCCATTCGGGTCAATGTTAAGGCGTACGCCAGGACCTCTTAAGGTGTCCGACTGCTGCCGGGGCTGCGGAAACCATAACGGCCACCGTTGGTTCTTCACAACATGTTTTAAGGACCCCAGGTTGTACTTTGGGGGATATACCTCTGAAAGTAGTTCATTACATTGTTTTCCTATCTGGATCTAGAAGATCAATGGGTTCTTATTTTTGGAATGTCGTCTGTGATTTTTAGGGTTCCGTACCCAAAGGGTGAAAACGGAACCCTATTACTAAGCCTCCGCTGTCCGTCCGTCCGTCCGTCCGTCCGTCCGTAGGTAAAATAAAAAAATAATAAAAACATACAAAAAACGTGTTTTTTTTTGTGTTGATGGTATGGAACCCTTCGTGCGCGAGTCCGACTCGCACTTGGCCGGTTTTTTTTGCATTTTCTCCCTGTTCCGCGTTGAGCGAACGTAGAAAGGGAACGGAGATGGCGGGAGAGATCGCGCGACTGGCGAATGCTAATCTACTATTCAGGTTGTTACTATAGACGAGGTCTGTCGTCTATTTTTATTTCGCTCCTCGACCCGCACAGAATATCGCGCCGATATGGCTTCTGGAGATGAGATGAATTGCTTTTATGGACACTACATCAAACGGCAGTTGCATCAGTGCCTTCAAACGTGTTTTCTCGGACTGGCGCGAACGGGTTGCGTGATTTGTGGTTGTTTTGATTGGCATTCGGTTAGCACGCGTCTGTTTACAGGGATTCGGATGTGTCTGCAATAGTTGTACTCAAATTATTTTATGAAATTCCCATAAAATCTCTGTTATTACTTCGCTGGATATGTGGGAAGTAATAATAGATATTTTATGGTGATCGCTAAAGTATATTTGAACCTTTACATGTGAAGACAGCGCGTTTTCAACCACTGTACGTCCTAAGAGATTAAACAAAGTTACACAAAATAAACCTTAATGATGCAAACAATCGTATTTCAAAATCTTTTAACTTTCCACTATTGAAATTGAATTGATTCGCCCTCGAAAGAATACCTTGAGACAGAATGTATGATTCCCGGGAGCCAAAAATGGCATTTGTTAAATAATGGTATATTTTATAAGCGCCAATGATATTTGACCTTATAGGTTAGGTTAGGTTAGGTTATGTTAGGTTAGGTTAGGTTAGGTTAGGTTAGGTTAGGTTAGGTTAGGTTAGGTTAGGTACTTTATAGGTCAAATATCATCCGCGCAGTTTTATGAAAAACCGGTATGAGTGATTGTGCTGAAGGTCCTCAGAAACCCAAAAGTTTGAGGAAAGGCACCCGCCGACAGTTCCACATCCTGGCGGTACAGCTGATCAATGAGTTTCAGAAACGGTTCCTTCTCAAAAGCCTAATATCAACCACAAGAGTGGGTGCTTCGGAGGTTGAAGAAATAAAGGATGCATGTTCCACAGAGTAACGTCCAAGATAGTACCTGTATAACAGACTATGCGACTCTACAAACCGTCCAGTTAGAATGTCCAGTTAGATTTTTTTAAATTATCGCCCCTTTATTTAAAACTTGGAACATCTTTTAAAGCATAACAATCACTACAAGCAGGAAAGAACATTGCAGTTCTGCTTGGGTAGGTAGAACTAATCCGCATACATAAATCAAATTAATATTTTGAACCAGAAGGCGCAGGTTGGAATCAGACCCAGGAGTTGCGCGGTTTCCTAGGGCCTAATCCACTCGGCTACGGGCGAAATCGGTATTCAAGACAAAGTACCTGGGTGTCCCTGTGTATGCTGTAGGTGGACCAGCAGCACGGCTCCACCTGATTGGAGTCCAGACCCCAGAACTCCAGCTCTTCCTCGAACAGCGGTCCGCAGACATTGGTCGGGTAGTGCAGCTTGCCAGTCCTGAGAAAGAACAAATCTCTTTAGTGCAGGTGATTTGATAGTAAATGGCTGGTTAATGGAGCAAGCACAAATCTGTGCTTCCGATTTCAACTAACGATCCCTAGGTTTCAGCAAAATTAGTGCGTTCCACGATATTGTCTTCACATGTAATTTGATCTAGGTTTCAAATTCTTCACTACTTCGCAATAATGGAAATATTCTAATTTGAAGAAGAAAATACCACGTACCAAGTTGGGAGTGTGAAGTTGGTTTTTACGGTGAAATCTTTAAACTTAAAATTACAGTGTCTTTAGTACGTTTTAATTTTTTTTTTTCATAGGCTGAAGGGGAAAAAATTTTGCTTGTGTGTTGCCAGTGACAACACAATTTTATGCGAATATCACATGGAAAAGCAGCTCCGAGTCACGTCAATATGTTTTTTAGTCAATTTAGAAAATGAACCTTCGGACCACACCAACTTAGACAAAATTACTGTAAACTTGAAAAATTCAGCCAAAGTTTTGCAGAAAAATGAAAGAATCAAGTGGTCAAAGTTACCAGCGCAGAGGGAGTCTGATATCAACCTGCAACATTGTAATCCCTCTTGGGAACGCCTTGCCGCCAATTATGTTATACCAGTATATTTCAAACAACGTATGATAAATGATGCTCCAGTTTGAAACTTTAGGTCGAGCGAACCAATTTGAATGAATGGATGCGAAGTGTTCGTGCAGACTTTGCGGGACTTAATAATCCACAAAAAGCTGCAAAGAAAACCCCAGTCTTGATTTAAGGTGGCCCAACCCGCTCATCTCCCCATACAAAAGGGGAAAGAAGATCACGCCTATATTTCTTGTCAGAGATACAAAATTTTGCTCAAAATAGCTTTATTTGATTGAACTTGATGTCTGATGACCATTGGCATTGTAAAATTGTGTTTGGTTTCCAAGTTATAACGTCCGCAAATTCGGATTTTTCGCGCGTTTTATACAATAACTTTGGAGGTGGATTACGCAATGATAAAGTAATAACATCTTAAAAAGATTAGTCATCAGACATAGCTTATTTAATCAAGATTTATAATCTATTTGGTTTTTGTTAGATTTTTGACTACAGCGGTCGTGGTTTACTTTTAGCTATAAGTCGTTTTGAAATTAAAATTTACGTAAATCTTACCAAATCATACACTATGCACATTGTCTTTTTTGTGGACATGTTGCATCTTCCTCATCACGGAGCCTGTTTTATTCTTAGAAACAGAGAAGGTCCCAGAGCGCAACAGCACGGTTTTGTACCGTGCCCGCGAATGAGTTGAGGCCGCCGGGTTGGGCCACCTTAAGATAATCGTGACGAATTTCGAATTTTGAACAACGGACAACGGATTCTCACATTGTCACCACATTCAAAATGAAAAATGCAGCCTTTGCTCTTAAAGTTTTTGCAAAACAATGCTGTTGCGAGGAACGTCTACAACGTGACCTACACGTTTTCTTGGCTATTGCATACGGGTTGACAAATCAGATTTATAGTCGCAAATATTGTATTAAAGTTTTTTGGCAGGTCATTTATGCATATTGCATTTACATAAATAGTTAAAAATACCAAAAAGGTTCCTCGAAGTTGAGCAGATGACGAAGGAATACACGGAAGTAGTTATACATTCTGTCTGAGAAGACGCTAATATGTCACTAGAAATAGAACGTAACTTGAGGATCGGAGCAGCAGCAGTGCAAAACAAGTGCAAAAAATCTTTCAAAATCACCCCGTAAGAAATGTTCAGGTGACCATATTGCCCGATGGAAAAAATAGGACTCGGATGGATTAGTGCAAGTTTGCGATAGGAAAAAATCCGAAACAACAGCAGTCAACTCCAAATCCAAAAATGTACCAACCCGCAGAAATTCGAATCCCCCGCGGCTCACTAGCGAGGTCGTGCACTGACCTTGTAAATTCGTGACCAACTCCTGCCAAATATCCTCCTGGGAGAATCACACAGAAACAATTCATCGCCTCATTGTTCTGTTAGTCAGGTCTTATCGCAACAGTGCCACTAGAGGATCAACAAACTAATATTCTGAATGTTGAAGTAATAGTTTGTTCCATAAGGTATTATAAATCTGTTTGGTTTGGTTTGATTGCTAAAACTAAGGTAGGTATCTATCACCTCACACTTTCGCCAGAATTATCAACTATTTTACCGCACATTACTTCAATATTTTGACACATCGAAACAGAATCGCAAAAAAACTGACTAAACGGTCAGCTCTCATGCATAGCGCGTACGTATGACTTGCATGACTGCGGTGTGCGTACGCTTGTTTTCGCTTGTTGTATGGAGCCGACCTTCTATTTGTTTTAATTTTTTGTTCCTACGCTGTAAAAAAGCAGAGGTTTTTGTTAACAGTTGAGGCAAATGGTAAACTATTATAATATTCAACCCCCCGAGTCATAACAGATGCAGGGACTCTCTCTTTAATGCATCGTCTCTACCATGGATAATGCTCTTCGGAGCTGCATAACGCCGTCCCTCGATCCTCTTTCTACCATCTCACAACGCAGCCTCGGCAGGGATTACACATCCCTCGAATCAGATCCAACCGATCCTTTTAATCCCATGGCGTGAGGTAGCACCTGGCCGGCACGCATGGTTTTTTGCAGACCCCGTAAAAATTCGAAGGCCCATGTTACATGCACCTCTATGTAAAAGCCGGCAGTGAGGCCTCCGTACACCTTATGTCGTGCTTAACATAAAACAACCTGCTCACGGAAAGTACGTCGAAGAAACGGATACCTGAAATGATCAAATTTTATAAGTTTTGGGTATCTTATTTAACTTTGCACCTGCCGTTGATTCAATGCGGTTTTGAAGGGGTTAGTCATGGGTATAATGTTGGGGGTTGATACCAACACTTCAACATGTTTTCCTTTTCGACATCTGACTAAAGAACAAATGTGTATAGACCCTGCGTATTAAATTTAGTTTGATTTAGTCGATAATTTCGTCTTGTATTGACTTCTATAGCAATTCTCGTATAAGCTTCGGAAAATTTAGCCTGTGATTTCTCTCCGCTAAAATGTGGGTTAACGATAATGTGTTTTCACCACACCGTCGCGGTAATTTTAGTTGGTTAGAACTAATGCTCTCTATTCTCAATTTTAAAATAATTATATGTTTTGTATAACCTTGTTTTAAACTTGTACCGCTTAGGATGATGAATAGTGTGGCATATAGACCTTCTGGGATGGTTTCCATATTTAAAAATATATGTTTTCGAACATGACGTCACGTTTGTTTGACACAAATGACTAAGGCGGGAATCCTAATTGAGTTTCATGAATAGGGTTCGATACAACGATTCAATAATCTTGGCGCATTCATAGAACGATTCGCTCAGAATTAGGAGAGAAACATGTTTTCAAATGAATGCCTAAAGGGCTTTTTATAGATTTCTTTGTAGCTAAGCATTATCTATTTTAGAACAAAAAAGGATGAAGATGTGCCATCTAGCCCGCCTAACAGGAGACCCGCTGTTTACAATTTTCTAAAACCACTAAGCCAAGTCAAACGTAACTGCCAAACGCAAACATAGTCGCAATCGTTTGGGAGGGTTTCCTGTTGATGGAGACTGACTTAGTGAACGAATATTGGGAGCACATTCTCTGGCGGTAGGGATGTTTGGACCGTGTCACCAGCTTATCATAAGATTAAATGCACAGTCTGTCCATACGGCGGAGTCGCGAGTAACTACAACATGTCACTTCTCCTTTCCTCTTTCATGTATGAAAAAAATTCGCTGAAAAAATTAAGTTCATTATTTATTGTCAGCAACCTCAACGATCAATCATGCAAGCGGCGACGCATGCTAATGGCTGACTGTGGCGGACTGTGACGTCACGGGGTCAGGGGTGCGGGTGACGTCACGAAGCTGCCGAGCGAGCGCTCTGATTGGGTAATTGATGGACACGGAGTCAGTGTTGTCAGAGCAATAATGAGATCGTTGTCTGAGCGATCGGTCACTAATATATCGAGAAGACCCAAAGATGGAGATAAATGGGGAAAGTATTCCAGTCATCTAAGGACCTTCCATTGGCTGCATTTATAAGCATTATTTTGTTGACTTATATTTATTCATTGAATTTTCACATTCTTTAATATTAATTTATCGTAAATAGAAAAAATTGTCACATGTTTCAACGCTCAGCCGTTAAATAATAACAGCGCAGAAGAACCAGCACAAAATTTTAATGAAAAACTTACGTCCGCTTAGGCTCTATTTACAAAAGTATTTTTTTATTTTCATTTTCGAAATCAACCCCAGCGGAGCACGGCGAAATGTGAAAACCTTCGCAAACGTGTTATTCAAACGGTCGGTTATGAATTAATAAATAAATATTGAGAGGTGCTTAAAAATTATACCCAAAAAAAATCATGTTTGTCAAAAATCAAGTAGCATGGTGTATAGAGAAGGTCTCATTGGAGAACAGGAGTCCTAGCCCTTTAAAGATCAGCGGCTGCGCAGAAATCAAATCCGATATAGTTTGGGTTCTGCGCAGCCGCTGGCGCTTGGAGTGGGTAGGACACGACCCATTCCCCCTATAATATAATAAATATTCATGGGCGCTAGGTATTCCTCCGCAAGTCTACGCACTGGCGGCTCCAACTGCTCTTTGCGATGGAACAGTCTGTTGACGAACATTGTTGTGGCTGTCAATGCGGGTCGTTTGTGACGAACTTTCCCTGTGCTCGGGGCGTTTACCATGGTATGTTAACTCGTCGGGTGAATAGCAGGCCATTGTTACCATTGTAACAATTCTTTACCATGGTACCCGCCCAGGAACCAGGAATCTCGCAATCGAGAAAAGATATAGAATCTCGCGCCTTTACATCGGTTGACAAAGCGTTTATCTCAACTGAAACCTTAAATCATTAAAATACCGTCCTCCTAAATTTTTCCGTCGAGATAATCGCTTCTCGGTTACAATATTCCTGATTCCTGAGCACTGAATTTGCAGAATAGGCCTACAGATTAAGTGCAAAAAGCGACGACGATACATGGAGGTGAAAATTCTTGACCTCCATGTGACGATATCTTTCGTACTTCTGCGTTCTTCTCGCCTCTTGTCAAGAGCGGGGGTAAACCCGAATACCACATGGTTGAAACCTTAAATTATTCCTGTCTATTGTCCTTGTTGGATTGGGCGATTTTAAATATTTTTTCTGTATTATTTATTCAGCCAAATATATCAAAGAAATCCGTACTCTTGTGAACTTAACCAGTGGACGAGTGCCCACATTTTATTCGATAAACATTTTTATTCAGCAGCAATAATATTCCATGCCTACATAACAAGTCGCTCAATGGAATGTGTAAGATCATGCGTGCGAGACGTGCGTGATCGCCAATATGGCGTCCCGTAGGAATCCAGAGCGAGAAAAACGGCAAAATACTGCGGGCGTGAATTCAAATATTTCGATAAGCGAATAATAATGCACTCGCGCTGCGGAGTCAATTCCGGACACGTGCTTCGAATGCGATCTATTCGTAGTATTCCGGGAGGTCACGACATTTTTGGTCACGATAAGGTAAATGGCTGAATCTGGGTTCACATGTTAGAGACCAACGCTCCGATGCTAAATATGTCGGTCTACCCGTCCCAAGTGGTTGTATTTTCTAGATTGGCTATATAAAATAGATGCTGGTATGTACCTGCTGATGAATTTACTGATTATCTGGAAACATTGATACCTATTAATTATACAACAATAACCAGACGGTTACTTAATTAAATACTTAAATATACCTAAAGTTATACCTGTAACCTAAATCGCCTATAACTACTAAATGCAACCAAAGATTTGTTCAGTTTTTGTATTGCTAAGCAAGTATGTATTGATACTTTCATGCTTCGTCATTTGCATCCATTTACCTTATCATATGTATTTTTTATCACCATAACTACTTTTTCAGGCGCCTTATCTACGTAACGCAACCACTTGGAACAGGCAGACTGACACATTTAGCTTCAGAGGGTTGTACTTTATCCCGTGAACCCAGTTTCAGCCATTTACGTTATCGTTACCATTTTTGTCGCGACCTCCTAGTCTATAGCAAGATTCGTTACTAGGTCAACATATTCGTGACAGTGTGACATTTTTTAGCCGGCTAAACTTTTTAGTTTTACCCTGAAAATCTGTGATGATATTTTTAATTAATTTTCCATATGAAAGATATCATGCCTGTAACCATTGATAGTTTGTATGTATTTGATGGTGATTAAAAAAATATTGTTTAAAAAACCTAAAGAAACCGATACTCGTATAATATTAAAGATACATACCAAATATCAAGTCGATTGAAAAATTATCTTCAAATTATTATAAACTAAGCCCCGGTTGCACGAAGATACGGCCGAGTTAATTAATGTTCAAACACGTCACTTTTAGTGATCCGCATAGAGTTCCTTCCATACTGTCCACACAAAGAGACCTGTTTGATCATACTTTGACGTTGATTTTGATTTTTTGTACGTTCGTGCACTCAGCCCTAAGTTTATTTGGGAAACATCGCTGCAATTTAAAATGGTTCGATTCACATGGCCTTTCTTATAGTTTTAAACTAGGGTGTAGCACAGATCGCATAAATTACGTGAAATGTATGTAATCTGCTGGTGTTACCGCAGTATTACCAAAATGAACAGACCTAAGAAAAAAATGGGGGTGAAAAGACATGTACCAATATTTTGATGTCTTGTTACAAGTCGTTAAAGAAAACCCTGATAAATAAATGGTATGATTTCTTTGCATTAGCCATACATGAATTAGTATTAGACTTTTACGTTTTCAAAATAATTTGGGACGGGTAATAATGTTAGAGTCTCCATTAAAATTAATTTGCATTAACCGATTTGCAGGAGAGTTGCACAGAAGGGTCGCCTTCATAAAGTCCAAAAAGTATAAGTTTCAAAACCCAAAACTCCAAAAGTATGTGTTTTTCGTATATATTATAATATGCATATAATCTAACCTAACCTATCCTGATTGAAAATATCCATATTTATAAGTGTTTTGGACGGTATGGGTTTTGGACTTTGTGCTTTTTGGACTTTATGATGCGTCCCCGCACAGAGCAGCGAACAAAGTGTTTGTAGGTTGCCCTGCGAGTTAAGGCGCCTATATACCATAGCGTAAAGTCAAGAATACGCGCGGCGGAATCTAGCCAGTGCCATCATGTCAGCGGAAGGGTACGCACGTTTCGCGCGCTCCCGGATATTTCGTGTATTTGATGTCAAGGTAACTACTAGTCTGAATTTGTAAAATTCCTTTATTTAGAAGTTTTTTTAACAGCAAGGGAGATGTACCTCGTTATAGCTGAAAGGTATAAGATTTTTTTTATTTCATCCCTCTAAATAGAAAGATAACAGAAAAAATGGCTTTTAAAGGTAAAAATGGTCCTCTTAGAAATATTTTTTATTTCGACGATTATACATGTGTTTTGGACAAAATGGGGATGTGTACCTTTGCAAACGTACATTCTATACACTCAGTATTTTTTCAATGTTTAACAACCAAAAGCTTTACTGAAATCGACTTCAGAAAAACCTTCATTTTTAGGTATTTATTCCCCTTAAGGTGGCCCAAATCGCTCATCTCCCCATACAAAAGGGGAAAGAAGATTACGCCTATATTTCTTGTCAGAGATCCAAAATGTTGCTCAAAATAGCTTTCTTTGATTGAAGTAGATGTCTGATGACCATTGACATTGTAAAATTGAGTTTGGTTTCCAAGTTATAACGTCCGAAAGTTCGGATTTTTCGCGCGTTTTATACAATAACTTTGGAGGTGGATTACGCAATGATAAAGTAAGAACATCTTAAAAAGATTAGTCATCAGACATAGCTTATTTAATTATGATTTATAATCTGTTTGGTTTTTGTAAGATTTTTGACTACAGCGGTCGTGGTTTACTTTTAGCTATAAGTCGTTTTGAAATTAAAATTTTCGTAAATCTTACCAAATCATACACTATGCACATTGTCTTTTTTGTGGACAGGTTGCATCTTCCTCATCACGGAGCCTGTCTTGTTCTTAGAAACAGAGAAGGTCCCAGAGCGCAACAGCACGGTTTTGTACCGTGCCCGCAAATGAGTTGAGGCCGCCGGGTTGGGCCACCTTAAGAGCTTCTTTCAAAATAGGTTCCAAACTCTCCTTTCATTTCCATATACACTCATTTTGAGCTGCAAAATATTTAAAAAGCGCTGAAAAAATGGAATATAGTTTTTAGTCGTAGCCCTAAGTGTTAAGAGCTTCTTTAAAATTAGGTACTAATCTCTCGTTTTTTTTCTGCACAGCTAGTTGGAAAATATTTTCAGACGGGGAAATGTGTGTTGGAGTTGCCATATAAACGAAATAAGAGCTAAAAATAATTTCTACCCTAAAATAAATGTTGTGGTTTCCATAGTAAGAACCGTAAAAAACATAAAAACGAAATTCGCATTTACTAGTGCGCTCTTGCTGCCCAGAGCAGCGAATACAGTTTTTATTCGTTGCCCTGCTAGTTATGAACTTTTTCAAATTACGTTCCTCTCCCTTCTTTATTTTTTGTGCGCAGCTATCTTCATTCTCTGGTGTAGCAGCCTGAATGTCTAACCAATTGAGAGTCTCCGCTTGTCTGAAAAAGCCAAAGTACCACTTTGTAAACTTTAGTGATGACGTAAGCTGAAATTTAAAAGCTTTTAGTGCACTTTAAGCGATAGAGCACTGAACGCAACTAGAGTAGCAAACACGTACATGAAACCCATTGAGGTATAGTAAGTATCTAAGCTGACCTAGTTTAGATGTGTTCAGCCAATTTTCAGCTCATTACCCCCATTATTAGCTTTTAGCGACTGCGTGTTGGAGTTTGTACTCGTACGCAATTTCGAACTGTTAATAAGGTTAAAATCCCTGGTGCTATCAAACGTAAATGTGGCCTGGATTTTAGTGGTTAATGACTGTGGTTTATTTTGTGTCGGAGGCAGCGGGTTCGAATCCTAGGAAATGCTCTTTTATTTTTTATCCGAGCTAGAAATGTGCATTTTGATTGAGTTTCGGACAGAGATTGAGGGTTGGACATGTTTCATTAGCCAATTATGTCAAGTTTCAAAAAAGTAACGGAGGAATTTGATATGTACATATGTACAATCGACAGTGAAGCACACACACATTAATTACACACGCACAAACACACACACACACGGACACATTAATTAAAGAAAGAGCCCTGTAAAGAGAACTACATGTATACTTTTCGAATATAGTGCAATGCTGGCCCCGAAACCTTCTCGAACTCTTTAATAATGTGTCCTTGCTTCAAAGTCGATTATACATACATACATATCATATTTCTTCAAATAAGCGACGTACCTTTTTGGTAAGAATAAAGCATATTTACTAAAGTAACAGGGGGGTAACTTTGTTCACTGAAAAAAATAATCAGTGAAACTAACTGTAATTCCAATAAACGTCTTGCAACGTTAAAATAGAGCCAACTAAGTAAATCGGTAACTCTGTGTGAAAACAGCCTTAAACATTAATGTTACTGTATCTTTATATTGTTTTTTTTAACGGAGTGCAAAAACTGTTTTCTCTTACTGTTTCCCTAACTTAGTGAAAACTGTTTCTAGCTTTAGTATTTTTTTCCATTCTTACTTACGTCTTATATTCAGTGAAAAGGTACTGTCTTATCTATTAAAATTCCCGTACCTGTTGAAACTGCACAATTGCACGCCTAATTTGTAGCCAGCCGCAATGTTCAATCAGTTAAGATAACGGTTTCAAAACCATCTGATCTGCCACACGTGTTATTTTCACCGAGCGGTGCTGTTCAATCGGTTAAAATATCTGTTTAATACTAACTGTTTTGGCTTATTATTAGATACTTACCGTAATACTTTAATAGTAATGAGAAATACTTTACTGAATGGAGAACATTAACTGTGTTAAAACATTTAACAGTTGCACACAATTTTTCGAGTATCTTAGTCGTTTATTAAAAGGTTTAAATGTATTTTCCGAGTTATGTACTTAATTGCAAGGGTTGTGATGGTATTTGGTCTGCTGCTATTAAACATGATACATATTAAACGTCAAAAAAATGGTCAAATGTTTTCTAAGTGGCATTGTCTTTTAATCTTAATTTTTTTGAAAACTTGATCTTAATTTTTTGAATTTGTCATAATAAATGGATGTAATGGATACGACATTACCGTTATCTCATAAATTAGAGGTTATCCAACGAAATCTTCTTTGAAACGTTGCAATTCGATTTGGAAAATAATCAGAAAGAAGTTTTTGGTCTGGTCATTCGTTTCCGGTAGCAGGGTTGGAACCGGTGACCTTTGGATTTAATATCCACTGCTCTACAACTGAGCTATACTGACAATTCCGACAACTTTCGCCAACGAATTTATCTTCACAAAAGTCGATTTTGGTATCGGACACATGAGTCAGCCATGATTTAACTTGATAATTTTCGGTTTTTAATGGAAATGACTTTACTGTTACCTCACTAATTTGAGGCTATACAACTACATCTGATTGAAACAATGTAATCATATTTTTTTTCGTTCGAACCCGCGACTTTTGGTCATGGCCCTAAGATAAAAGACCAAAGGCTGTTGATTATTAGGCCTGATTTATTATTTAAATTTTATTTAACGTCTCGTAGTCAACTTTACAAATTGATTGTTCCGCTGATTCGACTGAAGCGAGCGAAGAATATTTTTATGTACCAATAAGTTTACCGTGTTTAATGATAAGCGCGGCATATGGCGCATGCCAAGACCTCACAAAAGAGATGCCCGACGACGCCCATGAGCTTTTGAACTTTCACAAAGGCTGCGAAAATCATGCCGGCCGGCCAGTTGCTTTTGATTAATGTTTGTAGAACCCCATGGCAGGGGACTCTATTCCGTCGTTTACCGACCCTATAGATCAAATATCTAGAGGATCGGTGGGTTCTTATTTTGTCTTTTTATCTGAATGTCGACAGTGAACGGGTGCATTCCCTGTCTGTTCCGTGTAGAGCGGTGATAGAAAGGTAACGACCACATGGTACCTAGTTCCCATGTGGTGTATTGGGCTAATACCATGACAGAACTTGTGGTATTAGCCATCCATGTCCAGTCACATAAAAAAAAATGAATATAAATCACTTTTATTAATCATATATTTATATTTTTTCGCAATGAGTTACTCGAATCTACATGCGTAGCCGCACTCCATTAAAAAATAATTTCCGAGAAAAGTTAGCGGAAGACAATTGCTCGTTTTTTCAGTGTTCAATAAAAAACAAGCCCGAACAATCCCTCGGGACCGCAGGCCGTCTTTACAAGTGGAAAAACAAATCCCGAAACCTCAAGACATACAACGGCGGCTTCCAGGAACTTATCTGAAGTGAGGGCGGCGGTCGGCTGATTCGGTGTATTAGGGAGTTAGCCTTGCTGACATCGAGTAAGTAAGGACGGAGTGGCGACCCAGACACATTCGTATAGCGGAAGCGTAGCCCATAGATACTCGTATGTGTGTGTCAACTGTAAACATTTAGTACGCCAACTAGCACCGGACTTACCATACTAAAGTGATTGATCGATTGATTGAAAATTCTTTAATACGCCATAAAACAAAAACAATTTACAAAAGTAAGTATAGTGCAATAGCAACATACGTGGGGCGCTTCCACAAAAGTGCTATTTAGTTCGGCGACAATCCCCTTAAAGTTAGTCCGCCCACTATGAATACGAGTGTTAGAATTTAAAGACACACATAGTTACATAACTGTCGGATGAGACCATAACTGCTGCAAATAAAATATGCTGATATTTCCTATTTTGCTCAAAAACATCTCTAAATCGGAATGTAGCTTCAATGAATAACTTCAATAAAATCTGAAAATACTCTTTAAAATTTAACTTCGAATTGATGAGTAAAAGATGAGACGACCAATCATCAGTATAATGCCTCTTGTTTACCGGAAAAAAGTATATTTGCCGATTGCAAATAAATTCGAGAATAATTGGAAAATTAGCAAAAACGCTAGAGCGTTTCTAAAGTTTCTAGATTTCTAGAGTTTTTAAAGCGTAGTCTATCGTCTTTCAACCGTGTTGTTTTACAAAGCGTTGAATGCCCCTCAGTTGAAAAATCAAGTTCAGCCTATAGCAATTAATTAGATTCAAATTTGAGGTGAACTGCTACAATTAATGTTACTTTTTCCATGTTTGTTGTTTTGTTTCCTAAAGCGCGTACACAAATGGTCCGAATGGTTTGTAATACTTAGATACATACTTGTAATACTTGTAAGCATGTTATAAAAGGTGTTTCTATCAGTCAGTCAGTCAGCGTGTTTGCGTCCACTGCTGGACATACGCCTCTCCAATCCTTCTCCAGTCCTCCCGGCCCTCAGCGGTACGGAACCACTGCTTTCCGCCGACGCACTTGATGTCGTCTTCCCACCTGGCGGGTGGTCTTCCCACACTCCGTTTGCCTGTCCACGGCCGCCAGTGTAGGACACGGTTACTCCAACGGTCGTCGTCTCTTCGGCTGACGTGACCAGCCCACTGCCATTTTAGCTTAGCCACCCGGTGTCCAATATCGACTACTTTGGTACGTCGGCGGATTTCCTCGTTGCGCACCATATCCCGTAGCGATATTCCCAGCATGGCTCGCTCCATTGCTCGCTGGGCAACTTTAAGCCTTTGGACAACGGCGACCGTCAGAGTCCACGTTTCACACCCGTACGTCATAACCGGGAGGACGCACTGGTCATATATTCGGGTTTTTAAGTTTTGCGGAAGGTCAGGATTCGTTATTGGTTAATACACTTGGATAATGCACTGATAGCAGTTGGTTCGCTTACAAATTCGAGACACGCAACATCGAATGCTTATTGCACGAAATGGCGCCTTTCGCAGTTCTTACGTGTCGTTGGAACTCGAGAACACCAGGAATGAGTAAATTCGTAAGCGAACTGTCTGATCGGCGCTACCGTCAATGTATGTAGTATAACTGACCAGTGGCTACGCTGCCGCTATACGGATTAGTTTCGTCGCCACTGATGTCCTTCCTTACTCCTTACTCGATGTATTGCTGCCCTGATCTGGCAGCAGGACCGCCTTACCCTGATTAGGTTACCTTTAGACAGGCAGATGTTCTTTTTAGGGTTCAGTAGCTAAATGACAAAAAATTAGGACTTATGATTTCTTATTCCGCTTAAAAAATATATATTTAACTTTCTACAAGAAAAACAAGTAAGTGCCTTTGCTTTAAGCATAGTGTGATTTAAGTAAGCGCATAGTATTCTTCTATTATTTAGTTTTGAAACTTCTCTTCTTATTATGATTCTTCTAATTCGAATATCGGGGAAAATTGTGTTATTTATAAAAGTACAAATACTTAAAAAAAATATGTTTGACTAAATACAAATCGCCATTTGAGATAGTGTGATCAATTCGAGGTTAAACTTTTAAGAATCACTTTCTCTAAATTGGGGTATCAACGGACATATTGCATGCATTAGGTAGGTAGGTAGGTAGGTAGGTTATTAGGTTAATTTATAATTTAAGACTTTTCACATTGTCAGTGGATGTTTCCTCGTAGTTCTTAGTTCTTTGCCTTAGACCGTTTTACCATTATGTAAGTTTGGCAGTAGCATTTAGGTATGAAATCATAATTGTGTTACATCATTAATGTGTACGAAAAAAAATACATAACTTACCAACCAGTGAAGTTTCTTTGCGGGTTCTTCTTCACTGAGTTGATCGAATCCGCGGATCAATCAAATTGTGACATGACTTAGTGTATTTTGACTACCAGAAGTTGAATAAATAAATGAAATTTAAAATACTTCCTATTCCAGCGAACAACTGCAGAAACCCTACACATGTTTAAAACTTCAAGTTACAATCCGAGTCAGTCCAAAGTCAAGTAAGAATTGATAACGAGTTTCTGAGATGGTGTTAGAAATCGATAAATAAATGTTTAGTTGGGGACATGCCCCTCGTATCTTAACAATGGACTTGGCCAACATGAGCAGCACCCGTGTTTGAAGAGCATGCATGCACTTATGAAGTTGTATCATATCTACATATATGCACAATACTCATACTGATATATTTTTTTAAGTAATTAGCCCAGCACGCCTCATTGGTAAGTATGCCAGAACATTCCTTATATTTTACATGTACTGAACATATCGATGGAATCCACGGGTACTGTTCATTACCGCTTCCCTAAGTAGCTTCTGACGACATGTAAGGGAAAAAAATGAGGTAATGCCTTAGTACCGCTTGTATTATTTTTAAATACGGAACCCCCACAACACGGTAGCAATAACATTGCCGCTTCTAACATCGTTCAATAAATGCGATGGTACCAACCCGAGCGAGATCAACCTTCCCACGTGGTGGTAGTTTTACGTGAAATATGAAACACGAACAGCAAATCCCTTAGTCGCCTATAACGACATGCACAGGAAGAAATGCCTTGGGGACCCAAGACATTTGGTATTGTTTTTAAGTACGGAACCCATACAACACAATAGCACTAAGTTAACCTGTGGGCAAACATTAACGTTATTAATACCAAACACGTATTGCGGTCCAAATTAGAGTAGCTCCATAAATAAACAAGTTTGTTCGTACAAACGAAGAAACAAGTTTATCCGGGGGATCTCGTCCGTCCCTCCCGGGTCGGCAATCCCTCAGGGATCAGTCATTCGGCTCGATCGACCACTTCTCCCTACTACATCCGATCAAATATTCCATAACTCGCCGGTTTGGCGGAACTTAAGAGATTTGGTGAACTCGAACGGGCGCGGAGGGGATCTGAGCCTATTGCATACTTATGTCGGCGAGATTCCACCTCTTTTATCGTTACGACTAACAATACGTGCAAAGCGTTCGTATTTTGGAGACTTTCACTATAGATGTTACAAATGAAGACCTTATCGTATGAGATGTATACTGAAAAAAATGTACAACTCTTTACTGTTATAGCACAGTTAAAATTCTGTTATTTATGGTAAAGTATTTCTCATTACTATTAATATATTACTGTCAGTATGTATTAATGAGCCAAAACAGTTAATATTAAACAGTTATTTTAAACTATGTGAAAATAATACGTGTGACTGATCAGATGAATTTGAAACGGTTATATTACCCTATTGAACACTACAGCCGACTACAAATTAGGCGTGCAACTGTTTAGTTTCGAGAGGTACAGGAATTTTAACAGATTGGAAATTACCTTTTCACTGAATTTATGATGTAAGTAAGAATGTAAAAAATACTAAAACTAGAAACAGTTTTCACACAGTTAGGGAAACAGTAAGAGAAAACAGTTATTGCACACAATTTAAAAAACCAATCAAAAGATCCAGTAACATTTAATGTTAACTGTTTTCACACAGTTCGAGTAACCGATTTACTTAGTTGGCTCTATTTTAACGTCGCAAGATGGTTTTACGTCGGAATTACAGTCGATTCAATGATAATTTTTTTCAGTGTATGTATATTGTAAAGAAGCGAAAGAAGTATGCTTTGTAGTATGCGCTGATGTATTTTTGTATCTCTACCGCTTTCAATATGATGTCTTATTTATGATTTACGTTATATTAACAGAGTAACTAGCTGAGGTTCCGAGCTCCACTCGGGTCAATTTAGTATTGGAAATTTACTACAATGGAGCCCAGAAACCTTCGAGGGCAAGATCTCGATCTCGACAACAATGCCACCTACCGGATCCATCTGCTAAGAACCATTCACATCAAAATCGGTCGAGCCGTTAAGGCTGTTCCGACCCATATAAAGTTGTTTGCACACATAACGCAAAAAGTATTGCACTTTAAGCCACGAATGTATAATAAAAATTTAATATAGTTATATTACTTGCAGCGAAAACAATTTCACAATTTCAGGATTATTGGTTTTGTTACAATTTATTTAAATACGATGTTTATTTAACAGCGCCATCTAACGGTGTAAAACTTCTAATCGGCAATTACAACGAAACCATTAAACCTGAAATTGTAAATATGTTTTCGCTGCAACTACTATGGCTATATTTAATATTTTTGACGAATTCGTGCCTTAAAGTGCAATACTTTTTGCGTTCTGTGTAAAAAAAACATTGTATGGGTCGGAACATCCTTAATGAGAAGAATCGGGAACACCGTAATTTAATTTAAAAATATTGTTGCATGTCTTGAATATAGAGAGAACAATGCCAAAATTGGCACCAAGATTAAGGCAAGTTGTATTGTTTTTGGCTAATACTCGTATCATACCAGTAGATGCTATATTAGCCGTTCATGTTCAATTACATAAAAAAACAACAAAAGTGCACAAAGTCGAAGTTATCAAAGAGTGATATCTTCCAGACAAATCTTGTGTGATGGGAGGAAAAGATTTAGACAACTGTTATCTACAGTTGTCTAAATCTATATATTATTTAGATAGTCTATACTAATAGACTAGAAACACCCCTAATTTACAAATTGTCTTGAATTAATTCAACAAAAAGAGTGTATTTAACACGTAGTGAATACAAATCAGAAAACAAGGCGTTCGTGATGTCATAAGAAATCTAAAATTTAAATATTTTTATAGGTAAATGTGTTATTTGTTAAACGTGTTGCGTTGCATGGCGACTGCCATTAAACTAGTGAAATCGTCTTCCACGCCCTTACGTTTCCCTAACGCTAGAATTTGTCGGATTTTACTCAAGTTTTATAACTTGAGAAAGTTTCGTTCTATGTCCGTTCCTTTTTTTTTGTAAATATCCATATTTTTAAGTAAATAATCTAAAATGAACTTTAAATTTTTTCCAATATTTATTGGCCAAAATTTTCCAATCTAAACGTTATATTTAAAAAAAGAGTATCCAAAATAATAGAAAAAAACCAGTAAAACATTAAGAACATATAAAAAGTTATCACCTTAGTATGGGGAATTGATAGGCTAACGACTCTCTTAAAGGACTGCTTATATTTTAAGGAGATTGAAGTGAACTGAAGCCATTTCCACTAACTCTTAAGAAGATAATGAGGTGATCGAGTTATATAAAAATGACTCGAGCCGATTTCCTCAGTCAAATTAGGAAATATTTTTCCGAAATTTTGCACATCAAATAAACCAACTGATAGCTACGTCTGTACGGTTTGAGATACAAATATTTAGAGGCTTAAATCATGGAAATACGATAAGTTATCAAACAAATCAAAACGTACTCTTAGGTGATTAATTTCATCTGAAATTTGTCAGAAAAATATTTCTTAATTTTTCGGCGGAAATAGGCAAGAGCCATCGTATGAAACTCGATCAACTCATAAATCTCGAGAAAGTATTCAAAACGTTCGAGTTCAGTCAAGCGTCCCATACCGTCTGACAGGGCATTACATCTTCTTTGACAGGGTGCCGAGCAGGTACCAAAGTGTAGAACTCGCCGCCAACAAGATTATTCCTCAAGTCATCGGATATTCACGAGCGAGTAACTAAATCAGAATCAATAGAGCCGGGTCGGCCGATTAGCATCCGATATTGGGTCTGCTTGAAAGGCAAATCGGGGTGTTAGCGGTTATAGATCAACCACCATTTAGTGTTACTGTGGACTTAGCGGCGGCCGTGCTGATGGTTTTCGCTCGGCGCTCTAAGGATTTGGCTGGGTTAGATGAACTCGTCAATTAAAGAGGGTAGGTTACCTACGGTGTACCTATTTCCTACTCCATTTCTAAAGATAATTTTCAATTATGCTAAAACCTTCGTCTAACGGGTACGTAGTCGTCTATGTATTTAGATTTTATCAGAGTTTTTTTATTTACCGGAATATGAAGTAAAAATCCTTGTTAAGGCTGTTCCGACCCATATAAAGTTGTTTGCACACATAACGCAAAAAGTATTACACTTTAAGCCACGAATTAATAATAAACGTTTAATAAAGTCATATTACTTGCAGCGAAAACAATTTCACAATTTCAGGATTATTGGTTTTGTTACAATTTATTTAAATACGATTTGTATTTAACAGCGCCATCTAACGGTGTAAAACTTCTAATCGGCAATTACAACAAAAGCATTAAACCTGAAATTGTGAATATGTTTTCGCTGCAACTACTATGGCTATATTTAATATTTTTGATGAATTCGTGCCTTAAAGTGCAATACTTTTTGCGTTCTGTGTAAAAAAAACATTGTATGGGTCGGAACATCCTTAAGGTGGGCCATCCCGCTCAACTCCCCATACAAACGGGGAAAGAAGATCACGCCCATATTTCTAGTCAAAGGTCCCAAATTTTGCTCAAAATTGCTTTTTTGATCGAACTAGATGTCTGATGACCGTTGGCAATGTAAAATTGTGTTTGGTTTCTAAGTTATAAGCTCCGAAAGTTCGTATTTTTCGCGCGTTTTATACAATAACTTTGGAGGTGAATTACGCAATGATAAAGTAAGAACATCTTAAAAAGATTAGTCCTCAGAAATAGCTTATTTAATCAAGATTTATAATCTATTTGGTTTAGATTTTTGACTACAGTGGTCGTGGTTTACTTTTAGCTATAAGTCGTTTTGTAATTAATATTTTCGTAAATCTTAACAAATCATACACAATTTACATTGTCTTTTTTGTGGACATGTTGTATCTTCCTCATCACGGAGCCTGTTTTGAAACAGAGAAGGTCCCAGAGCGCAACAGCACGGTTTTGTACCGTGCCCGCGAATGAGTTAGTCCCGCCGGGTTGGGCCACCTTAAAACCTCGAATCGCCGGTAACAGAAAAAACGGGCCAAGTGCGAGTCGGACTCGCACACAAAGAGTTCCGTACCATCGTACAATATTTAACACAAAAAATCAGGTTTTTTTTATTGCGCCCCCCTTTAATTTTGATTATTTTTTATTTTTCCTATTTGTTGTTATAGCGGCAAAATAAATATAAACTCTGTGAAAAATTCACCTGCCTACCTTTTACGGTTCATGAGATACAGCCCTAGGACAGACGGACGGATGAACGGACGGACGGACGGACGGACAGCGGAGGCTTAGTGATAGGGTTCCGTTGGCACCCTTTGGGTACGGAACCCTTAAAATGACGTCGACACAACTAAAATATATTTGTTAGACCTAATGCATATTGGAAAAGCAATCGCAATGTTATATAGGGTAAAAGGTGAATAGATTTTCTTCCGTTCGCTCCACAGGATAAGTCCAGCAATATGTTAAGAGCTCTGCTAGCATCCGCCAGCGTAAATCTCCGGGATTACATCAGCCGCCACGTCATAATAGTGTTAGGACATTATACGACGCCGACGTTGTCTTCGTTCTACTAGAGGTAGTAACACCTTCATATTATCCAATTTTCGTTCTGGCTCTTTTAGGGTTCCGTACCCAAAGGGTGCCAAACGCAACCCTATTACTAAGCCTTCGCTGTCGGTCCGTCCGTCAGTCCGTCCGTGCGTCCGTCCGTCTGTCACAGGGCTGTATCTCTTGAACCGTAATAACACAGTTGATATATAGGCCTCACAGCAGTAGCTCAACTCAGGCGATTTATGAGATAAATACCTTGTGTGTCAGGGAGCTGGTTCTGTTTTTTTTAAAAAGATGAGCTCCAAGGACCATTCGCGACAGTTCAGCACCGCGAAACTAGCTTAGAGCCCATACAAGCGAAATGTGCGTATACAGGTGCACGAAATCGGAACTTTGTATAGAGTTCAGCTACTGGATGTTATCCAATTAATTATATTCTGTGGTTATGGGTAGACGGGTGAAATTTTCACAGATCATGTATTTCTGTGACCGGTATAACGACAAATACTAAAATAAAAAATAAAAAAATTAAAGCGCGCCATACGATAAATTTTTTTGGGTCAAATCTTGTATAACGGCATGGAACCCTTTGCGTGCGAGTCCAACTCGCACTTGGCCGGTTTTTTATTGTTTTGTTTAACCATTAATTAGTTGCAATTATCTTCACTTCCGAGGAATTTTAGGGTAAAAATTAGCTGTACGCTAGAGCTGTCATCTGTCACTCGTGAATACCAATTTGCGAATTTTAACACTAACTTGCGCCAGCGTTTGCGTTAGCGGCCGTTTTTAGGGTTCGGTACCCAAAGGTTGCCAACGGAACCCTATTACTTAGCCTCAGCTGTTCGTCCGTTTGTCCATCGGTCTATCCGTCCGTCCGTCCGTCCGTCCGTCCGTCCGTCCGTAATAGAAAGGCACCTGAATTTTTCACAGAGTGTGTGTACTTAGTTTGCCGCTATAACAAAAAATAGGTAAAATTTAAAAATAATAAAAATTAAAAGAATACCAGATTTAACACAGCAAAAGGGTTTTTTTGTGTTCAATCTTGCACGATAGTACGGAACCCTTCGTGTGCGAGTCCGACTCGCACTTGGCCGATTTTTTTCTCACGCAAAGAGACTGTTAATGCCCCCTCCTGGTCATGTTTCTTTTGCAAACTCTCTGCAAGCATAACTCTAAAATACCACAACTAAGCCGATACACCCACTACAAGTATTTCGTATCGACGTGACCTGCCCATTCTATAAATTTCGGACAATAAAATTTAATTACTCCCCTTTATCAAGCGGCGACGAGCGACGCGGCGACCGTCGGGCTGGCTGCCGCTCGCCCGTTTATGCGCTTGTTTATTGTTCTCCGGGACGTTAGATTCACTCGAACGCGGCGCTCAAATGAAGCGGGGTTGAAATGTGTGGGCGGACCCATCAGCGGTGCTACTCTTTCGCTCCAAATAAAAAGTCGCCTGGAAGAAATCTCTTTGAGGGATAAGCCCGCCTTTGTGCCCCACTGATGTTGTCATTGCACTATACTTTCTTTGGTAAATTGTTTTTTGGTGGCGTATTAAAGAATTTTCAATCAATCAATTTTCAATCTAAAATATATTGCACAGATCTCCATTCTTCCAGTAAACAAATAACACTACACTTCACACTTTGAGTTTCATGTGTTCTAGTTAATACTTTTTTATTTAGATTTATAATTGTCACAGCAATTCAATAAAATCATTCATTTGTATCTTCTACTTAGTTATAAATTAGGCAAATCATAGTTATATTAGCGAAATCTTCTTCATTGAGGCGTTCAGCACCTTGTGCATCTACAGCAGTAAAGATCCCGATTAGTTTATGCGCAACCAGACAGACACACCTGTAGTCTGATAACAGCAATACGCAACTATAGTAGTTGAACAGCTTCGCAAACATACCCGGGTGGTAGTCGAAGAAGTATTAGTTGAGCATAGGGTCGATGTCAGCGAACGCCTCCGTCAGCCGCATCGCCGAAAGCTTTTTCATTTTTAATTTTCACATCTTTTCTATCATATCCAAAATGAACACGCACAAATATATAGTTATTACAGTGTTAGTATTATAGTGTTGAACACCTGATAAAACACGCCCGGGTGCCGATTGAAGAAGTATTCGTTGAGCACGGGGTCGTAGTCAGCAAACGCCTCAATCAGCCGCATCGCCGAGACCTTCTTCATCTTTACTTTCTACATATTTTCTAGCATGTTCAACAGCAATACGCACCTATAGTAGTTGAGCACCTGCGCGAACACGCCCGGGTGCCGGTCGAAGAAGTATTCGTTGAGCACGGGGTCGTAGTCAGCAAACGCCTCAATCAGCCGCATCGCCGAGACCTTCTTCATCTTTACTTTCTACATATTTTCTAGCATGTTCAACAGCAATACGCACCTATAGTAGTTGAGCACCTGCGCGAACACGCCCGGGTGCCGGTCGAAGAAGTATTCGTTGAGCACGGGGTCGTAGTCAGCAAACGCCTCAATCAGCCGCATCGCCGAGACCTTCTTCATCTTTACTTTCTACATATTTTCTAGCATGTTCAACAGCAATACGCACCTATAGTAGTTGAGCACCTGCGCGAACACGCCCGGGTGCCGGTCGAAGAAGTATTCGTTGAGCACGGGGTCGTAGTCAGCAAACGCCTCAATCAGCCGCATCGCCGAGACCTTCTTCATCTTTACTTTCTACATATTTTCTAGCATGTTCAACAGCAATACGCACCTATAGTAGTTGAGCACCTGCGCGAACACGCCCGGGTGCCGGTCGAAGAAGTATTCGTTGAGCACGGGGTCGTAGTTGGCAAGCGCCTCCGTCAGCCGCGACAGCCGTGTCGCTGGGATTTTCTTTAGCGTCGCTTTGTACGTCTCGTATCTGGTAACAATCACAAAAAAAATATTACATGACAGTTAACAGCAACAGGGCGACACAGTAATGACCTACGTGTATAAAAAATACAACAATATACTTATGTGACTACATATATGTAACTATAGAACTTATTTTGAGCGACTCGTAGCCTAGTGGCGCGGGGACTGGTCTAGCGTACCAGATGTCTGGGTTCAATTCCTCGCCCCGACATGCACCACTTTCATTCTCTTTCTAAGTTCGATAAGTGCATTTAGTCCTGAGTCCACTAAAAGATAACAAAAAAGTTGGTAAAATTTTGTGTGATTCCGGGGTTATCTCATTACGCTTACGCTCGAAAGTGGAGTTATCTATTAGCGGACTACTATTACCCAACAATTTTAAAATGATGAATACATATATTTTTAAGCTTGTACTTTTATGTATGACAAGCTGAGGTACCCGTCTCCGCTCGGGTCCATGTCGTTTTGGACTGATGTCGGGCTGAATTATTTCCTGGATAAAAAGTAGCCCAATAGAATAGTCCAGGACAATGCATCCATCTACCAAATGTAATCCCGAATCTGACTGCACCCAGAGATGCTAAACGATGATAAAATATGCATATTAATCGGATGAGTGGCGAGGCAATGGCAGATAGCGACTATGAGCGATGCTCGTCCTTCCGAACCCCACTGTTTCAACTGCCGAGGTGCGCGGACCACTACATTTTGTATGACAGCCACATCTTAGCGTTAGCGGAACTGAAATTATTAAGCCTATTATATGTCCCGTGTAGTTAAATGAACGTGTACTAAGTTTCATCAAATTTAGATGATCGGTTTAAAATGTATGGAGGAACATACATACAAACAAACAGACAATCTTTCTAAAAATCGTCAAATTAGTTTTAGTATTATACATAGAGTCTACAAACGCAGTATCTTAAAACACAAAATATCTTACTCCATGAACATCCTGCACGGATTTATTATTAGTATTAGCCAGGTTTTCACCAAGTGCTGATTTAATTTAAATCGACACTTAAAGGACCTTTATTCTTAAAGTGCTGATTATCTTGTACTGGTATTGATTGCAAACTGCTATAAGGAAGGCCCTTAACATGTAGCGATTAAGCTAATCAGCAGTAAGTGTAAAAAACCCTTACTAAATAATATATATAGATATAGATAGTAGGCTTATGGGCCTTTTTCACCTACTGCTGATTAGCTTAGTCGCCACATATTAAAAGCATTTCTTAGCAGCTTGCAATCAATACCAGTACAAGATAATCAGCACTTTATCAACAAAAGCCCTTTAAGTGATGATTAAAATAAATCAGCACTTGGTTAAAGCTAGGCTTAGCAGAGTGTACAGTTGTCTGTCTGGTTTTCATGAACCCCTACTGGAGGTCGCTCGCATCTATTGCTCACAGGGCGGTCCCAATACCCGCCTGTGCAAATTTAATTTTACATCGCTGTGTGACACAAAGGACGACATTTTTCATTTGACCAAATTCGGTAAAAAACGACACGATGAAAGAGGAGACACGGAGTGATCATTATGTATTTACCCGATATTTATACATTGGCTAGACAGTGGATATGAAAGATTTGAAAATAAGTAAATATCCTTTTTTGTACTAAACAAGTGATATGTATATTTGTATTATCGATCGTGAAGCAAGGACACATTAATTTAAGAATGATCCCTGTAAAAAGAAATACTTTAAGAATATACTGCAAGGCTGGACCCGAACCAGCAAAACATATCATTGGCGGGTATTGTGTCTAACTAATTTCGCCATCTGCTGTATACCCATAATTTAAGTTAATAAAGTAGTTTTTTACAGGGATCTTTCTTGAGTTAACATGTCCTTGCTTCACGGTCAATTATACATAAATACATGTCACATTCCTTAGATTTGAAAATGTTAAGAAATGCATTCTTTGTCCATTGGCCAAGGCATCATTTTGCACGGCGAGTGCCATTCATCTTGCGAAATCGTATTCCAGGCCCTAACATTACAAGGCACACACTGTATTTTTTAACCCTTTATGGATTTTATGGATTTTAAGATTATGGATATTTTGAATGCATTTATTTTTTTGAAGCAGTGTCTCATTTATCAGTTATTAGAAAATCGCTGATAAAAGTAGTTATTTTACAATCATCACTTTTTCATAATAACACAGAACATTTTTAAAAATACTTAAAACTTAAATAACACAAAAACTATTGATTTAGACCACTATTTTACTGGGTCAAATTTGTTGCAAATTAGCTCTAGAACGTCCCCTTACAAGGAATGTATCGAATTATCAAACATCCTGTATTAGAATAAGAATAAGATATTTCATTTGCCACAACACATAAGGACAAAGAGTAATGAATATGAAAAAAACTAAACTAAATTAAGAAAAACTAACATTGCATTCTCTTGTAGACATCTTAAGTGTGTGACGAATGTGATCAAGTCAGCTGTCTCGCAGAAAACTGCGAAGCTGGTTTTCAGACGAATCCCTACTATAACTATCTTTAAAAATTGCAGTCTAGGTGACGCTGCTTAGTGTTTGCCAAAAAAAATCCGCAATGAAAATATAATTAGCTTAGTTCTATAAAAAAGTAAAACAGTGTGTGTTTGTAAAAAAAATTCAAAGGTAACGACATATGGGCATATGGCAACGACTTTGTTAAGTGGGCCGTGTCCGTGGAAATGGAGCACGGTCGTTTGTCTTATTTCTGATATAACTCCCCAAAAATAAGCAGTTAAAACTATTACTCTAGCTGAGAGCTCATTAAGAAAATGCGCAGCAATTTAATCTCATTAAATATTTACCAAACGAAGCTGCTATTCCTTTATTTTGCTTTTATGAATGATTTTAAGCTACGCGTTATGAGTTAATGTAGGAAAACCCTCGAGGTATTTTTATTGTATTTTTTTTGTATTTTTACGTGAAAACGCACGTTAAGAGCTACAATTTAGGTACATAAGTTTCAATTTGATAATTGCATGTATTATATTTAAGGATACAACATTAATTACGGTTATCTTATTAATTTCAAATGTAGATGTCAGCGACATCTACATTTGATCATTGTAATCAGATTTTGAAAATAAACTGAAAATTTTTATTAATGTTATAAAAATGGTATGTTTTCTAATGTATTGTACTATTTTAAAATTATTACACAACTATAAGGGCTCAGATCAGGTGCAGTTTTATCATTTGGCAAGCCTTAATTTCATTTTAATTTTCAGAACCAAAGGAAATCTAAGGGAATTATTCGCCTAAGTATTGATGCAATAGATAAACGGACAAATTGACTTATTTTACAAGTTTTATTTTTATTTTTATGCTTATATTATACATGTAAGTAATGTTGGTGTTTAGGCCAAATCTTGCAAACTGAATTACAACTTCCTCTTACCCTAAGGAGATGAATGGTACTTCATGGTACTTCAGGTCATGCCCGAGGGTTAGGTTAGGTTAGGTTAGGTTAGGTTAATTTATAATTATTAATTAAAGTAAGATTACAATGCTACAAATGGTAGTGTTAAGTTATAACTCTGTATAGTAACAGTGAGTTATTAACTAGAATTTTAGCGTCTTGACATGGAATAGATTTTGAAAACTCCAAGTATTACTTATGTGTACGAATGGCTGAATAATATACATACAATACAATACAGCCCCAGTAAAAGGGAAAAAACTGGCGCAGAACCGTTAACAGGAGCACGATTAGGGACAAAATGCGTGTGACCGACGGAGAACCAGAGCCAGACCCTTATTTCGCTTTTTGCGACGGAACCCTAAAAACACAAAAAATATCAAAAGAAGCGTTTGGACCTTTCCAATAGTTCACACTCCTAATGTTGACAAACGACATAGATCCTTTAAAATGTTAAAAGTGTTTTGTAAAACGAAAGCTCCAGGTCTTTGCAAAAGATCAAAGGTGATGGATCAAACGAACTTCATTTAACTTTCTCTATCGACAGCTAAGCCCTATTCCATTGGTGGAGATGTTTTGTTCCGAGGTACTTTTAACATATTATTAGTATTTATATTTCAAAAATAATGGGCCTAATTAATGTTCACGAATCAAAGAGTAACTATTTTTAAGAATTGTTAATCAAAGTAATTTAAAAAAGACTTCATTCTGCAAAGTAACAAGCACTTTTAGAACAAAAATGTAAAATTTGTAAGCCTTCGAATAAAGTAACCGGCTCCACTCGAGTCAATGTCGTTTTGGACTGATGCCGGGCTGAATTATTACCTGGATCTTATATAAGTATATAAAAACTTTACATTTTGAATTTTCGCCACAAAAGATAGCCACCGTTCTTCTCCAAAGTCCAAACTATTTCTATACTGAAATTTATCAAAATTGGTTCAGTGGTTTAGGCGTGAAAACGTAACAGACAGACAGAGTTACGTTCGCATTTATAATATTAGTATCGATGTGTTTTTATCAAGTTTTTATGGAAGGACTATTGAATTGTTATTGCAGTTTGGCTGTTTATAGGCAACCCGACACCCTCCTGCTCGGGAGCCATTAATGGCACCTTTGAGGTTTTTTTTGTCCAGAAGCATAATGACTATTGAATTAGCACCCTCGCTTAAATAGTCTACCGTATCACAAGTAAAGAAAAAATGCGTAGTGGGAGTCAAAGATGACCTCTACATTGATATGTTTTATTTCTATCACAATTAATCATTGCAATGTTAGCCGAAGTCTGGCTTCCATCTTCTATTTCGAATTTTGCGGTTAATACACTATGATCAATAAGTTCCGGGAATTTGTAGTTTGAATTTAAAACGCTTTACCGATTCGAAATTTTTTTTTCTCAGGTTGGTACACCTTGCTCTGACACTCCTGCCAAATGTCAAATATTAAATGTCATTAGTAATTGTTTGGCGTCTGTTTATATCAATCAAGTTTTTGAAGTTCGTCGCATTTCAAAATGGAAAAAAATATTGAACAAAGAATTTGTTTGAAGTTTTGTGTTTCCAACGAAATCTCTTGTGCTGAAGCATTCAAAATGCTACAAAAAGCCTACGAGGACTCTGCTCTCTCAAAAACAAGAATATACGAGTGGTATTCGTCGTTCAAAAATGATCTCAAAGAAGTTGACGATGCACCTCGTCGTGGACGCCCTTCAACATCAACTACCGATGATAACGTCGAAAGAGTTCAAGAAATCGTACTCGAAAATCGTCAAACAGTCAATAAGGAGTACTACCTGGCCGTAATTAAGCGTTTGAGAGATGCTGTGCGTAGAAAACGACCGGAATTGTGGCGAAACCATACTGCGCGCGCATGCTAGGTCTATGGGCAAAACAACTCATGGATCTTGCACCATGACAATGCTCCGTCTCACAAAGCGCGCATCGTGACCGATTATTTGACCAAGTATACTGTAAATACAATCCAACAGGCACCGTATTCTCCGGATATGGCACCATGTGACTTTTTCCTGTTCTCAAAACTTAAATTACCCCTTTGTGGAAAGAGATTTTCGAGCATCGATGAAATAAAAGAAAATGCGACGAAGGCATTGAAAGCCATTCCTTCACCGGACTATCAAAAGTGTATGGAAGAATGGGTTAAGCGTTGGCGTATGTGCATCGCTCCAGACGGTTGTTATTTTGAAGGTGATAAAATAAATGTATCCGAAAATGAACACATTTTTTTTATTTATTAATTCCCGGAACTTTTTGATCATAGTATGAATTTTATTAACAACAAGATGTATTTACATATAAAAGTTATTAACGGCATTGGATAAAACGTTTTTTACATTCAGTTCAGTGTAGCCGTGCTCATAAAGGGAAGGTCCTGGCCTTGCACCCAATCCTTCGGGAATGTATTGTATAGGACTAATATCATGACGTTAGTTGTGTGGTAGGTATTAGCCATGTCAGTTTCCACAAAATAAAATAACAAAAAAGAAATTACAAAAGAAAAGTCGCCAAGTAGAAGAAAGCATTTTGAAGTATATTAATCTCGAAAGTTAAATACTCGAATGAAAGCACAGTTTTTATTATTCGTGTACCAGTGGAAGTCTTAACTATGTTTTAATAAAAATATGTATTTAAATTGTTGCCTAACTAGACCGTGTCATTTATTGTTTGCCTAATAAAATAAAATAGACACAATATAAACGATGGCCAAAGGTACAACAACAGCAGTCTAAATACAACTCAATTGTCATTTTTTTTTTCAAACAGCAATTATTATACTGTCTAATGCTTTATTGCGAACAGAAAATAAATACTTTAGTCTGTCTCTTACTGTACCTGTTGAGACAATATCAGTGCACTGCTCACCTAATTCCGCCGACGTTTAGTATGATGCGGTTTTCGCCGTCCATACCGGACTAGCCCTGTGGCACGGTACATCTGCCGACCCCACGCGACAGTCAATTTACACCCACACCACACTCCCACCCCCAATGAAAAGCCACTTTAATTAACAGAATAATCATTAACACATACGTGCTTTCACACTCCCTCACATGGCTATGTTTTCTGTAACTTTACAAGCCAACAAAAATACTCAATTGCCGACACTGAGCCCTTGAGCCAACTTGCCACGGAACAACCGACCACTTCACAAATTTCAACAAAATTCATCCGGCGAAAAGTTTTAGGATTTGCAAAAATAGAATGCAGTTTGCATATTGATCCCTCTATCTTTAGACCCAGACACTACGGGACACTAACGTCCAGAACTCTCCCGAACCGAATCGGGGTCACAGAGGGTGTCGCAGTTAAATTTTAAATTGGCACGTCAAAATGTGATTTGGCACTGGAGACAAGGGATGCGCGCACGTGGGACCGCGCGGCCTGCGGTGGAGCGCCGGCGTGGTCCGCCCGCCCAGGGAGTCGCGACGGTACTGGCCGCAGCCTCCCGCCCGCCCTGCACCTGTAGCCTCCGCCGCGCCGGCCGCCCTCCGCCCGCGCGCCCCCGCGCCGCGTGCACTGCGCACTGCAGCTGCCGCCCGAGTCGCTACACTCTTCCGGCTTACGGTTCACAGTCGACGTTCTGCGGGTAGTCCGTGCGAGGGTTCGGGCTCGGGGGAATGCATTTCTTAGTGACTTTTGGTCCAGTTTCGGCCGAGTTCGGTAAGTGTTGACAATGTTATATCGACCTAACGGCATTTGCATGCTGTGGAAGATAAAGAGAGCAGCTGTGGTTTATGTATGTGGCAAACGATTTGGACACATTGATCTAATTTGTAGCACAAAGCCTGCTTTCAAGAAACAGGTATTGTCGTTTTGGCCAAGGATTAATTATTAATAAATATTAAATAAATGTAAAGCAATTTTATGTAAAGTTTTTTGATTTTGTTTTTTTTTCATTATATTTTATTTGTTATGTTTCTCTCTCTCTCACACACACACACACACAAACACATCTTAAAACACCCAAAAAACATTTAGACACGCCCTCACACCCTTCCGACTCCTTTTTTTAACCGACTTCAAAAAAAGGAGGAGGTTATCAATTCGTCTGTATGTTTTTTTTTTTGTTTTTTGTGAAAACTTTTTAGGCTACTATTTTATTTTATTGTAATTTGTGAATTTGATGTTTTGTTAGCTGTAAGTTTTCCTTCCAATAAATAAATAAATGTAAGATACTAGCTGAAGTCCGCTTGGGTCAAAGTTGTTTCGGGCTGAACCCAACATTTTATGTTATATGAGTCCTACACACAGACTTTCATCACCTTTGCAGGCCCATTGTGTTTAATTTTTGCCATAAAAGGTAGCTTTTGTCCTTTGCCATGATCCAGACACGTTCTCTAACAAATTTAATCATAAATGGTTCAGCGGTTTAGGGGTCGAAACGTAACAGACAGACAGAGTTGTTTTCGCATTTATATTACAAATATTAAAGCAACCATATTTATTAGAAAACAATCACAGCTACCGAAGGAATTAGGTGCTACGGCATAAATGTATGTAATACTAGTGCTAAATAATGTTTTATGGAATGCTCTAAAGGTGCATTATACCTTAGATCGCGATGCGAAGTTTCAGAACGAACCGGTACAGGTTGCTCGATTATTCATACTGTCATTATTATGACGCAAAAAGGGTTTAGCGGTACATTTATCAATCAATGTTATATATGCACGAATATAATAAATGTATGAAATAAAAATAATGATTAACTAACAATAAAAAAAATCACAAAACGTTTTTAGAAGAAAGTTTACAAATCGACCGGGCTCGTTTACTTGGTTCTTAAGAAATTGAATCTGGAGTATGGCTCAAATCATTTCCGTCGCCTAATTTAGGAACTCTCCTAGACGCAACTAGTCTGAGAATCACGATAAACTGTGTCAAGTACACGTAGGCATTTGCGGCACTAGTGTCGATGCTTTCGGACACCACGGACTATCGTGTCAACGAAGCTCTGGTCAAATACCCCGCCACTGTGGTATTAATAATATTTTTAAAATATCTTTGGTCACAAGTCAATATTTCGAGCCTCCAGGAGCCACCAGTAATTAGTTGCTCCGACGGAAAAAGACCAGTACCCCAAGTCTCAGTTGTCACCTAAATTGGCGTTACGGCAAACCGATCGACTGGCGTTTTCAAATGTATGCAGAAATTGAAGAGCGCGCGCAGCGAGCGTTAAGCGAACTAACATTTGCGAGTCCGAGCTTGATTTGACAGCTTACTCAACGTTGCCGTAAATACGTCGACGTTGCCGTTTACGTCCACTCCGCGTTTTCATACAAATCGGAAGTCCGAGTTTGACTTTGACAGCTTGAAGAAGTAAAACCACAGAATATCTAGTAAAAACTTGTATGCAGTTGACGGAAAACGCCAGTCGATCGGTTTGCCGTAAACGCCAATTTAGGTGAGAACTCAGACTGACCACTCAGATGGACTAACTCTAGTAGCGTGGTGTGGAGACGAGGCACTAGTTTGGGACGCCACGTGTGTTGACACGCGGGCTCCTAGCTTGGCACTTGACACTTAGAGGTATCCAAATTAACGTTTTACGATTAGATGGACTGCTGCACAAAACAAACAAATAAACTTTTTGTGTTCATATTATATGCTGCCTTAGAAAATCTCTAGAAAACATTTAATGTTTTCGTTTTCAGTATACAATAGAATACTGTAAGAGCCTAAGGTTATTTTATCTGACAATAAAACCCTATATTTGTTTCGAATACGATTCATGCACTGGATTTTACTTCAACGCAGCCTTATCCATAAATTTTCAGTACAAATAAAATAAGAAGACAACACGGAGGTCGTATTTAGCTGTGATCAAACCGCACTGTTCAAGTTTGTTGATTCATGTTTCCACTGGGGCTTGATTTTATCGAAAGGCTGATAACATCCGTGTAAATTGTTTCTACCTTATCTACCCTTTCAATATCATTGATCCATGTTACTTAGGATGATCGTGGATGAGGTTCTTGAAATCCTTGTAGATTTGGACGGATGCAGATGTCAAACTATAGAACATGCTGATGGTGCAACGGGAATTCCTTTTTTTTTTCAGAATGCAATAATACTCATTTTAGGAAGCTGACTGCTTTTTATTTCTGGTACGTGTATCTCATTACTCTAAATGAAACTGAGTGCTTAAGGTGGCCCAACCCGGCGGCCCTAACTCATTCGCGGGCACGGTACAAAACCGTGCTGTTGCGCTCTGGGACCTTCTCTGTTTCAAAGAATAAGACAGGCTCCGTGATGAGGAAGATGCAACATGTCCACAAAAAAGACAATGTGCGTTGTGTATGATTTGGTAAGATTTACGAAAATTTTAATTTCAAAACGACTTATAGCTAAAAGTAAACCACGACCGCTGTAGTAAAAAATCGAACAAAAACCAAATAGATTATAAATCTTGATTAAATAAGCTATGTCTGATGACTAATCTTTTTAAGATGTTCTTACTTTATCATTGCGTAATCTGCCTCCAAATGTATTGTATAAAACGCGCGAAAAATGCGAACTTTCGGACCTTATAACTTAGAAACCAAACACAATTTTACAATGTCAATAGTCATCAGACATCTAGTTCGATCAAATAAAGCTATTTTGAGCAAAATTTTGGATCTCTGACAAGAAATATGGGCGTGATCTTCTTTCCCCTTTTGTATGGGGAGATGAGCGGGATGGGCCACCTTAAAATATCGAAACATATATTACGTCATTCAACGAAAATATTGACGGAGAACTTCATGGCGCCGCGACCTAACTACGCATGTTACAATACATACTGTTAAACCTAGCCAACATGTCACATTCAAGGCAAGTTTCCGCGCCCCTGAGCTATGAGACGCTATATAATTAGTACCTCAAAAACTTTTGTGTATTGTGTACCAGAAACTTTGAATGGGTCAGACTATTTCGAAACTCCCTTAAGGGTGTGTGTAGGTCAAAGTAGACGGCGCCACTGTCGTTCGTAGTTATTTTTGCTATAACTCCTTAAACAAAGGAAGGTACGAACTATAACTTTGGTGGCGAGCACATTATTCGGTTATGTATTTTAATCTCATCAAACAATTACAAAAATAAGCTGGAATCGCGTAAATTACTCTAAGGATGTGTGTAAAAAGATGCCATTTACAATTAGCAAATTTTTGCACTTTATCTTATAATAATCTCACAAATTATTGGCTTTTATTTTTACATAATGTTGTATGATATTTAATGCATAAATGCATAGTATGCTCGCCACTACAATTAGGCTAGTAACTTCCTATTTTGGAGGAGTTTTAGCAGAAATAGCTACGACCTACTGTGGCGCCATCTACATGGACGCACACACCCCCTTAAATGAAACTTCGTGCTCGGTTAATGGAATTCTAATGTTAGACTGTTTCGGACGCGTTCCCAAATTTGTTCGGGGGCTATAAACTGACCAATAACATTTTGATTCTCCAGTTTATTTGCCAGGATGTAGGAATCGCAATATATCATGAGTCATAACCTCAATTCGCGACGTAAAACTCCTCGGATTGGCAACTTAAGAAAACAACTTCCCTTCGGAAGCATGTTCATAAAATATTAACGCTCCTCCTCGTAGGTGCCTATGTTTTAAAGGCGAAATGAGCTTACAAAGGTAATGAACAAGCGACGAATGTTCCGGCCCGACTCCATCTCCGATTGGGTTGAATGATCAAAACAAAATCTAATCAACTGTGAATTCATATGTTGAAAGTGCTGTCCCCTTGTATCGCCTCAAAAAAGTATTTGAGCGTGCAATATTGTTTGATACAGAAGTTTTTATTGTTCCGAAGGACCTTGCGAACACATACAAATTAAGGTATGATGATTATGTTGTCTACTGTTTGAAAATGAAACGCGGGTTCTTCTTCGCAAGTTGAATAAATAAATTAAATGAAAAAAAAATTATTTTCAAGCCAATATGTTTCACAAAAATACGGAATTAATGCCATAAGGCATTCTCTGACATTCAACCTTACAAACGTATAAAAGCGGCGTAGCGCACAAAAAAGACTAAAGAAAATATAAAGTAGCTTACTTGAAAAAAAGGATTTAAAAATGAAATAGATAAACAATTATAATCCTAAGAGACATATATATATATAGGCATATAGCCTTAACACATATTATGCTTACAGATAGATACATACAAACATTTAAAATTATAAATGTATGATTGTAAACATTTATAATCAATGCACAAAGGAAACAATGTCTCCTGAATCAGTAGGATCAGATTAACAAGCAAATAACGACTGATGCATCTATGCAATTCAAGAAGTAAGGAATAGACATCATCATCAGAAGAAGACAATAGCCCTAATAGAAGACAATGTGAGTACATAAAGTGGAAGCTGGTTTCACATATGTGCAGCGCTAACAGTACACTAATCGGTGTAGAAAGAAGAATTATGTACCAGAATAGCAAGAAGCAGATTAACTGTGGGTCGTTGTTTTCGATGCTGTATGGGTTCCGGCACGAAAAAATAAAAGAAATGAAAACGAATAATAGAAATGCAGTGCATTTCTTGATTGCTTTCCCAGCGTTAACCGACTATTCCTTGGCATATTTGGAGCAAAAACGGTTGATAACATTTTGTGTACCATTAAAAATCGCCCTTCCAACTAAACTTGGTCGCTGTTATTCAGTTTCCGTTGCATCGATCAGTATAAAAAAGGAAAAGAAAACATGATATATTAGTTTGAGCAGCTTGTGGCTCAGGGGCGGGTTGGACTTGACTTCCATCCCAGAGGTCTGGTTTCAAATCCCCGCCCCGTTCATGCACTTTCTTTCTCGTCTTGAGTTGCTTATGTGCAATTCGTTACGAATACGAGCTGTTCTATGATTCTGAATCCATGTAAAATTATAGGTCCCCTTCCCCTATTAGGTCGTAGGGTCACTATTCGTTATTCTGTAGTAGGGTTTAGCCTACCCGGTTTTATTGCAATGGATAAAAGACGGTTGAAACGGCCATGAAAAATTATCAATTTTTCCATCCAGCTCAAACGTGCTCAAAAAGGGAAGTTCCTGCCACGAAACCTTATTCCTTCAGGAATGCGAAGTATTGGCTAATATGATGACCCTACCATGTCACTTAAAATAAGAAAGAGAAATCAATATTAAGTACTACACTTGGTTGCTACTTTTACATTCGGAAAGTTTTGACCAGTATCATAAATAAAATATTTTATTGAAAAAGCCGAATTTATCTCGCTTATTTATAAAGATGAAAGCTTGGTTATAATTCCAAGAAAATGCGACAAAATAAGTAACCAATCAAAAATCCTGCCACTTCTTTCTGATCCTCCTAATCCTACCTCTCTGTCACGTTCATCTGTTTTCCAGGAAATCGTAACCTGGCTTTTTTGGCTTTAAAAATATTAATTGAAGTGCCTGAAGCTGCCTAAAGGCAGCGACAAAATGGCGGCATTACTCGAAACGGCGCTTGTCGAGCAGATAAGTATTTACGTAATATAGAGTAATTCTCGAAGAAATAACGGCAATCCACTTTGTTTAAAATCCAATAAATATCGTACAGCTCGTGGCTTAGGGGCTAGAGGACTTGCCTTCCATGCGAGAGTTTTTGGGTTCAAATTCTCGCCCCGGTCGTGCACCACTTTCTTTCTCATTGTTTGTGTTTCCATCCAGTTCAATGTAGCCGTGCTCATTGAGGTAATGTCCTGGTATGGCACCTAATTCCTTTGGGAATGTGGTGTATTGGGCTAATAGCAATAATATACAGTATCAAAGACAATATATAACAATAATATAACAAGAAGTTGCATTAAAAATTGTGGTACAGTAAACTCTTTCAATAAGCCACGCTCAGGTCAGCAGGTCTATTCCTGGCATTCAGTCATCAGGAATCAGGAATCATAAGTTTAGAAAAGCACTTTTATAGCGAATTTCAATGCGATTTTTTCGACGGAAAACCTTGATTAATAAAAAATATTACGCTCCGGAATATTTTCGTCAAGAAAATCGCTTTGAAAACCGCTACAAAAGCGGTTTTCTAGACTCAGAATTCCTGATTTCTGATTACTGAATTCCAGGAATAGACCTGCAGATGTAATATCAGCCACGGACTTACAGAACCTTAGGCATCTCTGTACATTACATATAATAACAATTTTCTTCCCAGTGCAGGAAGTCCCAAATTCTTCTTAGGAATAGCAAAGAATTCTGCGACTTGTTCGGATCATCGCAACACGTTGCAGCCGTGGTGCTTGCTGTATGCACTTCCCAAATCAAATCAAATCAAATCAAAATAATTTATTGCCGTATCACTTAAAATTGCACTTTTTACCCATGCAAAGATATGCAGACTAGCGCACTCCCCACTGAAAATGCAGCACTGAATTTCAGTTACCCGTATAATAACGTAAGTCTATATAGTGTTTACGGTGTTGGTTACCAACTAACCGGAGTTAAACTGTAAGGTTCATTTGTAAATATAAATTTTCGAATTTACGATTTTAAATTAAATAAAGTTTCCGCCTGTTTACAATTGATAAAAAACTACTATTTATTTCGTGCTATTTAGGCAAAGAGAAATCGCTGCGCTCCTACAGATTCACGTAGAGATTCTCTATCTACGATTTATGGACGTGTTTAACGTAGAAAGAGAATCTACTTTTCTACTACATGACACATGTTGCATTTTTAAATTGAGACAATTCGTCCGGCGATATTCAAACAAAGTTGATTAAAATTTTCTACGGTACCCCTTGTAACGTATAAAGTTACTGTAACTTGTTGTAACTTTTTGTTGCAACAGGCCACCAGTTCTAGATCTCTTTCTAGGCTGAGTGTTCAAAATTTTAAGAGAAAATGTTTATGAGTAGTGGAGTGAGCGGCTGAGACTGAGCGAGTCGTAGCCTAGTGGCGCAGGGACTGGCCTAGCGTACCAGAGGTCTGGCTTCAATACCTCGCCCCGACATGCACCACTTTCTTTCTCTTTCTGAGTTCGATAAGTGCATTTCGTCAAGAATGCGAGCTGCTCCATGGTTCGGAATCCATGTAAAACTGTAGGTAGGCTAATTTGATAATTTGGAATTCTCCTACAGTCCCTCCTCCCGTAATGAATGCCTCATACTAACACAGTGTTTAATATTATACCTACATACATTTATTTAACGCTTTTTCTGCGTTGCGGACATTGACTGCACAGATTGATCAAACAAACATATTGCCGTCATCACCAAAATCGTATTTGGCATTGGTATTGGTATTTTGGCCGGTGGCGAAATTGGTAGACGCAATACCCGCGAATGGTGTGTTTTGCTGGTTCGGGTTCAGCCTTGCAGTATATTCGTAAAGTAGTTCTTTTTACTGGGCTCTTTCTTTAATAAATGTGTCCTTGCTTCACGGTCGATTATACATACATACATGTCACATTCCTTGGAATAAGCGACGTACCTGCTTAGTACGAAAAAGTATGTTTACTTATATGAGATCCGCTGTCTCCAATTATCAAAAACTATCAACCCAACTCAAACGTACATGCCACACGCAAATATAATCGTGGAAGTATTGGAGGGTTTTTGTGGGTGGGAACTGACTTGAGAAACGCTTTTTTTAGAGCTCATTCGCGCGCGGTTGCGACGTTTCGACCGTGCGGCATACGACGCGCCGCCGGATTCCCATACAATTATATGACCACTTTGACCATACGGTGGCGAAGCGAAATCGAGCGCATACCACTTCTTCCTTTCTCTTCAGTGCATATAACAGTAGGTATTGTGAGCAGGTGGGAGCGCGGGACCCTTACCATACACTAACGAAGCACGTGGACCTCCCCTTTGAGCCTCGTCGCCTTTGTTGCCTCCCCCTCCCCTCTCCCACACCGCCGCCGCCGACGCAACCGCCCTCGGCCACATAACGCCAGCGCCGTAACCGTATTTTTCAGTCGGCGAAAACTGTTTTCTGGAGAATGCGAGCTTTAATCAGCTTTCATTATGTGAATAGTGCGATATCTAAAGTTTTTTCTAAGAAAATTTACAAGAATAGCTGTATGCACGACTGTATCAAAGAATAAGTTATGTATGTACTGTGGTTCATATTTTTGTCGTATAGCACCGATAGTCTAGTTGCAAGAGTCAACTTCGTGTGGCCGCTTAGTTTGAATGATGTTTATTAGTTTTATTTATTTTATTTATAATAGTGGTATCAGCTGCTCTACTATGAAACGCCCGAAACGTGAATAAAACTCCAGAGAAAACATACATGGTGAAGAGCGTGGTTAGGTTATTTAAACAGATATCTCGTTTATTACAATAACCAGACCTATCCGTTGTATTTCTCTTAAAACTCTATCGCATGTATTTTATAGAAAGCCCAATACACCTGCAATAATATTGCGTAATATTGATGATTGCACAATACTTTTGAACGTATTCCGGCTTTTGAGTATTGGGATATTATTGAAGATAATAAGTATGTATAATAAGATGAAGAAATATTCCGTCGTTAAATATCTCCTTAAGATTTTTTTTAGACCGTGGATTGAACTATTTAGCATGGGTGGAGATTATTTTCTCCGCTTTTTTCCGCACGGCGCAGCCGGGACCTTAAAGTACATGCCTCAAATAGTGAATGATGTAAAAACATTGCACATTGTTCTCTCAAGACATTTCTGCAATATCTCAAATCAGGAAGGTTAAATTCACAAGAGATGAGTTCACGGCGTTATCGTAATCTTATCGATGTGTTGAAATTCGAATGAATCAATGATACATTACTTTTTCACCACATCCTTTACGCTGCTTCGTAAAGTAAAACTTGACTGAACTGAGGGATTTCAATATCCGGCGCTGATATTGAAGTCTCGTCGGGTTATAAAATTCCTGTTATTTTAATAATTCTAATCATTACATATTCGGTTCACTCTTTACCTCGACTGCTGATCGAACTTCCAAAGTCAACAAAATCACAGCGTCTTTCCCACGTAACGGATATTAAGTAAATAAATGAAAGTAAACATATTCCGAAAAACCAATATTTTCGGTCTGAGGATATACGGATACTGTCGATTTATTAGGGTTCCGTACCCAAAGGGTAAAAACGGAACCCTATTACTATGCCTCCGCTGTCCGTCCGTCCGTCCGTCCGTCTGTCCGTCCGTCTGTCACAGGGCTGTATCTCAAGAACCGTACCAGGTAGGAAGCTGAAATTTTCACAGATTATGTATTTATTTTGCCGCTATAACAAAAAATTGGTAACATTATAAAATAATAAAAATTAAACGTATTTATTTTTGTGTTGATGGTACGGAACCCTTAGAGGGCGAGTCCGACTCGCACTTGGCCGGTTTTTGGATTTACTAGCAATCTTTTAGTCCTTAGTAATCTTTCGAAATCCCAGAATCTTTTGTGATCCTTGGAATCTTTGGTAATCCCTTATGAATCATTGGTAGTACTTTAATAATCATGGAAATCACCAGAAATCTTTGGCACTCGTTGGGAATCCTTGGGAATCTAGAAATCACAAAGTAATCCTGGTAATTTTGACTATTGGTAATATTGGTATACACTTTTTGCTCTAGTAACTGACCCTCGAGGGGATGATTATAAGTACCTGCTTGGACCCTTGAACCCTATACAGCGCATTGCCATGCGTATCGTCGACGACCCCTAGTGGTCCCAATGAGGGTATCCCAACATTTAGAGACCTCTCAACTCCGAAGGGAGCAAGGCTCTCACAACGTGTTTAATCTTCTGAACCACGGAGAATACTTCCTAATATCGCTCATCGCGCAACATGCACTCATTCACCGTAGAAAACATCTATATTTGAAACCAACTGATCCTGCAAATACATCTATATTTTTGATGGAATGTCCAAATCCATCGCCGTCGTCAAGTACCTTTTTGAGAGCCTAGCGTACGCCAAATAAACATAAAAAATCAGCAAATATTATTCACAATAGCAATACGTTACCTTTGAGAGTTTATCAATAGAGTTGTGTCCACAAAGCCGAGCGTGCCAACGGCACTCGACGGCCTTTATCTCGTCGATGGGATGTCAAGATACGTTTATCAGGTCGTCTCATCGCCTCCCATGCCACTGTCGGTGCGGCCGGTGCCTAGTGAGTGAAGTGCGCTGGCTCTCGCATAATGGCTAGTGCTGGGTGCGGGATCCTACTACTGCTGACGGCTGGCCTCGCTTGCGGTTACCCGCAGGAGTACGACACGCAGACCTTCACAGCGGGAATCAAATATGACGGTGGGTTTTGTATGCTACAGTTTTAAGGACCATTCCATTCATTTATTTCATTTCATCTATTTATTCAACTTCTGGTAGTCAAACTGCAATAAGTCATGTGACAATTTGATTGATCCGCGGATTCGATCAACTCAGTGAATAATAACCCGCAGAGAAACTTCACTGGTCCATAAGTTATGTTTTTTTTTGTCTATTTTTTTTATATAACACAATTATCATTTAATACGTAAATGCTACTGCCAAACTTACATTGGTAGAACGGTCTAAATCAAAGAACTAACAACCCACAATGTGAAAAGTCTTAAATTAAAAATTACTTAACCTAATAACTCATATGTTTTACTTTGAGAGCAATTTTTCAGTCCTAGCACATCTATTCTTTCTTTTGACATTTGGCATTGCGAAAATGCTTTAGACTTAAGACTTTAGGAGTGAAGTATTAATGTATGGAAAGAACTTAGCAATATGTTATAGCTTAGTTCTTTCCATAAGTTATTATACTTTAGCATCGCGCAAACGGCTGGTAGCTAGGAGAGCGAATGCGAGATGTTCCATCGTTCGAGTCGATGTAAAACTATAGGTAGGGTTGGGGTCGCCCGGGTTGGTAAGATGGTTTGTTAGGCTAATATCATGACGGTGGATATGGTATTTCCCATCCATGTCGAAGACATTAAAAATGTACTTTAAGGTTATTCAAAAGACATTTTTTTTCTGATTTTAAAACATATTTTTTTCGTCAAACTGTAACGCGTACGGAGCCGCAGGTATCTACTAGTTTTAAATACATATGAGTTGACTTCCTTGAGTTTGGTGCAGTTATATCAGACGCTCTCGTAAGCCAGCTTTGGGGTGAAATTAAGTATAAATATTAAAAGTCACGTTATAATCTAACAGGATGGACCCTTTGTAACGCGGCAACCCCTTTCTCTGACCCTTGCGCACATACAGGCTTTACGGCTTTAAAACCCAAATCACACCGACCGCGGACACAGCTACATATATTTTCTAGTGGAACATCGACGCTTTATGAGTTGAGAGATAAGAATTTGATTCAGAAATAGTGGTTGCAATGCAAGTGAGTAAGTTTAGTGAAAGGAAAAAACTAAGAGGAATGTATAATGTTTTTCTTTTATTTGAATACGTTAAGAAATATACATACTATCACGAACTCCTAAACAATTCAACGTCAGCCGGCATTTTGTCTGTTCGCATGGGCCTGTAACGTGAAAACAAAATACCCGATTTCAATTTGAGTTCTTGATTCTTCCCATTAATTATATTAAAGGCTACTTATGTCTTCGTTTTTAACCAAAACTTAAGTGAATTATTTGTTTCCTATTATATTTTCCAACTATTGTATATTTAAAACCCCTATTTTAGTAAAAATAAATATGATAAATAAAAGTCTAGGTAACTTTGGTAAATTTTGATCTAATGAAAAATTACCTTCTGTTTATACCACCACACCGGAATGCCTTTCCAAAATGGCGACCCGTTTATTACCTTTTGGTGCAAGTCCACCCTAGAGGATTATTTTATGAGGCATTGGCGCGCAGCGAGCTGATGTATTCCTATACCGGGCATATCTCACCATTACAGAGAATATTAATGACGAATTTTTTTAAAAAAATTCCCGCGCTTAAGTTTGTCTAAAACGATATTATGTTATTAGAACAAATGTTGTACTATATAAGAATTAGCAATAACTTAAATTAGGATTGTTTAAAATTTAACAATTTGTGTTAGACGAAATTTTCAATATCTGAAATGATTTTGTTTCTTTGCAGCCGTGTAAAAAGAATAATTCATTAATTACTGACAAATAATTACGACATCAGTGATACCACAATAGTGGATTCAGTATACAAATTAATTAATAATAATAGAAAAAGAAGAAATAGAAAAGAATTAATATAAAATAATATAATAGAAAGGTTTTTTTTAATACTCATGTGGCAACACATTAAAGTAGTAAATTTTCTCAAACCTTTTTTTGCTTTTGCAGCCGCAGAGGCTCTGTTAGGCGTGAGTGAAAATGATTTCTCAGTGCATAGGGTTCCTTGTGTAAGGCCGGGATTTTTTATAGGGCCGCTACTTTAACTTACTTCTAGCCTTTTGGCTTCCAGCGTTTATAAAAGATCCGAACCTTTTAATACAGATATTTTTAGAAAGTAGCTTTTAACCATCAACGCTCTTAACCGAATTTGCACTTATTGATTTTGTACACAAACAAATAAGCAAATAATTGTGCTTTCTTTCGCGTGGCCTTGCGTATCTTTTTTTTTCGAGACATATATGGCGTTTCATACGAAAGTAAAAAAATATATTTAAACCTGCTGTGTATACATGGAAAAGAAATAATGAGCACATAATGATGCTATATTTGATTTATTAACATAATAGTTAGTTAACATATAGTCTAAAATTTCATTCAAGGTTTGTCTGAAATTGTATCTACTTCGAAAATGGATAGTGAGACTAACTTAGTTGAACTGCAAGTGGTTATACCGAATAAATGATTTGTTGAGTATTAGTTTAGGTACCATAGTCAATTTTATTTGGACAACCCATAGGAACTTAACCTTTTTCGCGGATAAAAAATATTTCCGTTCAGCCGTTTTGCGCGATGGAGTAACAAACATTAAAACATTCAAACATCCAAACATACAACTTTTCACATTTATAATATTAGTAGTATCTCCAGTGGAAAAAGTACAACTCTTTAAACCTCGTTACGCGTGTCCAGTTCGCACTTGGCTGGTTTTTCTGTTCAGTTCTCCTTCCCGCCTTCGAGTAAAATTAACATATTTCGTCCTTGAGTGTTCTTGGCACTGCTGGTGACGCAGAATACATGGCAAATTAAGCAACTCCAGAGAATTGTATTTTATATTTGCCGGTTACGCTACAGGCTACCATATTGTCATGACGCAATCTCCTTAAGGATGTTCCGACCCATACAATGTTTTTTTTACACAGAACGCAAAAATTCGTCAAAAATATTAAATATAGCCATAGTAGTTGCAGCGAAAACATATTCACAATTTCAGGTTTAATGGTTTCGTTGTAATTGCCGATTAGAAGTTTTATACCGTTAGATGGCGCTGTTAAATAAAAATCGTATTTAAATAAATTGTAACAAAACCAATAATCCAGAAATTGTTAAATTGTTTTCGCTGCAAGTAATATGACTATATTAAACTTTTATTATTAATTCGTGGCTTAAAGTGCAATAATTTTTGCGTTATATGTGCAAACAACTTTATATGGGTCGGAACAGCCTTAAGACAGAGCAGCCTACGCATACATGTCGTTTCCACTGTTCATCTTTTTTTTGCAATACAATCTTACAACCCTTTAGTAGAGATATTGTTTTTATGTAACTGGACATGGATGGCTAATACCGAACTAACCGTCAAATATTAGCCTATCACACATGGGAACTAGGTGCCATGCCAGGACTTTCCTTAAATTGTTCGGCTCAATGTATATATATAGAAAACACGGACAATTCCCATTGCCGCTTCGACCATCGTTCAATCAACCCGATGGGTGCCAACCCAGACGGGACTAACCCTACCACCTATTAAGTAAGGAAGGGGACCTACAGTTTTACATGGAATCCGTACCACGGCCAGCCTCAACGGTTGAAAATGGTCACCTGTGCAGAACCTAACCGCTTAGAGGTGCTTCCCTAGCTTAACGATTCGCAAGGTGTCGCACACTGAGCTACCGAGGCCGATAATGAATGAGTTAAGTATTCATTTATTTCTTTTTTTGATGGATAATATTGAATAAGGTTGAATGTTAGAGAATTCCTCATGGCTTCCGCCTTTTCGTAAACCAATTCCGCCTTATTGTAAACCATATTGGCTTGCAAATAAAGATTGTTTTCATTATATTACATTTATCATATCACACAACTACCGTTATGATATTAGCCCAATACACCACATTCCCGAAGGAATTAGGTGCCATGCCAGGACATTCCGTTTGCAACATTGAACTGGATCTCATCCAATGCGATGGTACCAACCCAGTTGGACTTAAACCCTACCACCTAGTACGGGAAGGGGACCTACAGTTTAACATGGATTCCGAACCACGGAGCAGCTCGCATTCGTGACGAAACGCACTAATCCAACTCAGAATTAGAAATAAAGTGGCGCATGAACGGCGCGAGGATTTGAACCCAGGCCTCTGGTACGCTAGGCTCAAGGTTGGCATTTCGAATGCATGTTACATATGTTCACGTAATATCTCTGTGGCCAGGTTCGATCCCCATGCACGGCGGCTCCGACCGGCTGCGGCACCGCGGCAGCACGGACCCATTCTACGTGTCCGTCGCCACCACGGCCAAGGTCTGTACCTGCACCTCTGGCTTATATCTTTAATAATAATATTTTTTAATATTATTTTTATGTTTTTAGGGTTCCGTACCCAAAGGGTGAAAACGAAACCCTATTACTAAGCCTCCGCTGTCCGTCCGTCCGTCCGTCCGTCCGTCCGTCCGTCCGTCTGTCCGTCTGTCACAGGGCTGTATCTCAGTAACAGTAACAGGTAGACATCTGAAATTTTCACAGAGTGTGTATTTATTTTGCCGCTATAACAACAAATAGGTAATTAAAGGGGGCTCCCATACAAAAAACGTGATTTTTTTGTTTTATTTTTTACGATGGTACGGAACCCTTCGTGTGCGAGTCCGACTCGCACTTGGCCGGTTTTTTTATTGTAAATATGTAAAAATAATCTAAAAAAATGTGCATACAAATTAATATATAGGAATAATATTAATAATAACTATTATTAATTATTTCAGACAATACATCCATAGACATAGAATTTTACATTCGCAATAGAAAAAAAAACATCGCGACCAATCGTCGCTGGGCCAACTAGCCGAAAATCACCAGTGTACTTACATTGCAGGTATTTTGTCCAAACCGTGATACAATTGGCATACTAGTGGCATTTTAATTTCTTGATTGTTGTCAGTCGTCCTCTTTCTCGCACTAAACAGTTCATAGTTCATTTACTTGATAGAGTTTTCTACAAGTTTTATTTACAATTTCATAAGAAGTATCAATAAACTAAGCCCCGATTGCACGAAGAGACGGCTGAGTTAATCAATGTTCAAACACGTCACTTTTAGTGAACCGCATGGAGTTCCTTCCATACTGTCCATATAAAGTGACGTGTTTAATCAGATGTTGACATTGATTTTGATTTTTGTCCTCTCGTGCACTCGGCCCCAATACTAATAAATAAACGTAACCTTACCTAACTATGATCAGCGAAATCACAATTTCTCTAGAAAATGAGATGATTGAAGAAGAAAAGTGAGCTTTGGGAACAGTGAATATCGCGACATTGTTGATTTTAAGTGCGAATTTGCTAAAAATTGCATTTGCAAACATTGCCGCACCTATGTTTAGGTAACATTTTTAAAAAACTGAGTAAGTAATAGTAACATGTGTCCATACTGTATGTTATGTTTAGATAGTATATATATGTATTATATATATATTAGATAGATAGTAGTTTTGTTTCGAGTTAAAAATGTCTAGTTCTTATGCAATGTACTCTTACAGTATGTTTTTTTGTTGAATTTGAAATAAGAAAAGGCCGGACGATTACTTCTACAGTTTGAATGTCGATTCATAACTAAGTGCGGTTAACATCGAGTTATAACGACACTAATGTAAAGCAAACTTGGGCAGACGAAACACTTATGCAGTAGAAATGTGAGGGAACTTTGCAAATGAGTTTACCGGAGAAGTTCCATAACAGCTGGGTGAGAGAGCGTAGTAACTGAAAGGCAATAGAAGTACGTAGATTGAAAAGGGTGTGTTTTAAGAATATTGAGACATACAGAGCGAATGTCCGTTAAAAAAGAATAACGTAACAAATTTACAGACGGAAATAAAGCGGAATGGTCGTGCCTGACCGCCCTAGGTACCATGACCAGTAGGTCTATGCGTGCTCACGAATCAGGAAATTTTCAGTCAAGAAAACCGCTTTGACAACCGCTATAAAGGCTGCTTTCCCGACTAAAAGATTCCTGATTCCTAAACACTGAAATCCGAGAATAAGCCCACAGATTAACTTAGCACTTCCTAAAGGTCTGGAAGGTACGCAGCACCCATAATCGTAGAGAATATACAAAGAGATGTTTGTCTGCAGAGAAAGCGAAATAAGTATGCTGAGAACGAACCGTATGGCGCTCTATCATCTCTCAGTACCCCTCCCGAAAAGAGGCGTGATGGTATATGTATGTGCGTGGAGACGATCCGGGAAAATATGAAATAATAATGTACGGCTTTTCGTGTCATTTACATAAACAGAGGTTTAAGTCGCCCGTTTTCCAAATTTTATCCATCGGGAAAAATGGCGCGAGAGATATTTTATGGGGTAATATGTTTCCCTTTTTCTTCCAGGTTGCTGTTTATTTAATAATATGTGACCTTCTGCGGCTTAGCTTTGCTGAAATTGACTCGAACTTTGGGGGACATCATTCCAACAATGTGATTCCCAACAGCGAAGTAAACTGACGCATCGGGCGCCACCTCGCTTATGTTTCTGTTTTGTGATTGTTGTGTTGTCACGAAGCAACTACATGAACGACTGGATGGAAAAATGGCGCGAGAGATATTTTATGGGGTAATATGTTTCCCTTTTTCTTCCAGGTTGCTGTTTATTTAATAATATGTGACCTTCTGCGGCTTAGCTTTGCTGAAATTGACTCGAACTTTGGGGGACATCATTCCAACAATGTGTTTCCCAACAGCGAAGTAAACTGACCCATCGGGCGCCACCTCGCTTATGTTTCTGTCTTGTGATTGTTGTGTTGTCACGAACCAACTACGTGAACGACTGAATAGAATCGGGGGCGGAAGTCACATTCTGCTTGCTGCATGGGCAGTGTGTGCGTCACTGCGCTCATGTATCAACTTGTCTGATTGTTGATTGTTTTGTTGTTGTCACAGAACGTCTACGTGATCGACTACATTGAGGTAACAGCGACGGTAGAGACGGAAGCAGACGTCACGCTCCGCGTACTACAGGGGCAGCGTATGCGCCACTACGCTCATTTATCTACTTGTCGGATTGTTGATTTTTCTGTTGGCACAGAACGACTACGTGATCGACAAAATAAGATGACGCGACGGTAGAGGTGGAGAAGCAGGCGTCACGCTCCGCGTACTGCAGGGGCAGCGTGTGCGCCACTACGCTCATGTATGATATTGTCGATTGTTCTGTTGTAGTCACAGAACGACTACGTAATCGACTACATTGATGTGACGGCGACGGTAGAGGCGGGGGTAGGCATCACGCTCCCCGTACTGCAGGGGCAGCGTGTGCGCCACTACGCTAATGTATCAGTTTGTCTGGTTGTTGATTGTTCCGTTGTTGTCACAGAACGACTACGTAATCGACTACATTGATGTGACGGCGACGGTAGAGGCGGGGGTAGGCATCACGCTCCCCGTACTGCAGGGGCAGCGTGTGCGCCACTACGCTAATGTATCAGTTTGTCTGGTTGTTGATTGTTCTGTTGTTGTCACAGAACGACTACGTGATCGACTACATTGAGGTGACGGCGACGGTAGAGGCGGGGGTAGGCATCACGCTCCCCGTACTGCAGGGGCAGCGTGTGCGCCACTACGCTAATGTATCAGTTTGTCTGGTTGTTGATTGTTCTGTTGTTGTCACAGAACGACTACGTGATCGACTACATTGAGGTGACGGCGACGGTAGAGGCGGGGGTAGGCATCACGCTCCCCGTAATGCAGGGGCAGCGTGTGCGCCACTACGCTAATGTATCAGTTTGTCTGGTTGTTGATTGTTCTGTTGTTGTCACAGAACGACTACGTGATCGACTACATTGAGGTGACGGCGACGGTAGAGGCGGGGGTAGGCATCACGCTCCCCGTACTGCAGGGGCAGCGTGTGCGCCACTACGCTAATGTATCAGTTTGTCTGGTTGTTGATTGTTCCGTTGTTGTCACAGAACGACTACGTAATCGACTACATTGATGTGACGGCGACGGTAGAGGCGGGGGTAGGCATCACGCTCCCCGTACTGCAGGGGCAGCGTGTGCGCCACTACGCTAATGTATCAGTTTGTCTGGTTGTTGATTGTTCTGTTGTTGTCACAGAACGACTACGTGATCGACTACATTGAGGTGACGGCGACGGTAGAGGCGGGGGTAGGCATCACGCTCCCCGTACTGCAGGGGCAGCGTGTGCGCCACTACGCTAATGTATCAGTTTGTCTGGTTGTTCATTGTTCTGTTGTTGTCACAGAACGACTACGTGATCGACTACATTGAGGTGACGGCGACGGTAGAGGCGGGGGTAGGCATCACGCTCCCCGTACTGCAGGGGCAGCGTGTGCGCCACTACGCTAATGTATCAGTTTGTCTGGTTGTTGATTGTTCTGTTGTTGTCACAGAACGACTACGTGATCGACTACATTGAGGTGACGGCGACGGTAGAGGCGGGGGCGGACGTAGCGTTCTGCGTGCTCCAGGGGCAGCCGGGCGCCACCGCGATCATGTTCCAGATCGTCTCCAACGGCAGCGACTTCCTTTCTTACTCCTACATGAGCTACGGGCTCTGGGGTGACGAGTACCAGAAGTATGCGCAAGCGGCGGTCGGTCGGCCCGGCGGTTGCTAGAGTTAGATATTATAATCCATGAGAAAACTGTTTATTTAAGACAAAGTGCCCGTCCACAATTTACGGAATGTCGTATTTTTATTTAAAATGCATATTTTAAAAAATACGTTACATTTACTATGAGAAATACTCATATAAGTATTTAATATTCGATCCTTTCTTCCATCTCGTTCAAAAACAATGCAATTCTCAATCATTTTAAATATCTGTCCCCGAAAAATCATGAATGATGATTTATTGATTGAAAACTGATTGGTTGATTGTTTGAAATTTCTTTATTACGCCACAAAAAACAATTTACAAAAGAAATTACAGTGCAAAAACAACATAATAAGTATTCAACAAAAAGTTGATTACTGAGAATTTGCAATGGGGCGTTGTCCTGGGAAGTACCAATGAAATTAGTAGTTTAAATTTTTACCTACGTTAAAACTTAATCAATCATTTCTTCATAATTTGGAAATCCAGTCAGCTTAGGTAGGTCAGATAACGTATACTACGTGAAATAGGTATTGTTACTAAACTCTACTCTATGACTCTAAACGCAAATTCACGATCTAATCTACTTACATCCACTTACTCGTTGTTTTTGATTATTATAACTAGTTTTTCAGTCGAGTGATAGTGTTATTAAAGTTAGATATTTCTCTAGAATATTAAATGTTTACGAAAAATATCTTTGAAGGTCCCCCTTCTTTTTAATGTTTGGAAAAAATATCTGTAACACATTTCAGCAGCTTGGATTTATATGGTTCTTACGAACTTCTTATAAATTACTATAAGATCTATTGGAGAGTAGGTACATTTCAAAGTTCTTAATTGAGAATGTGTTATTATATACATATGGCATTACAAATATTTGATTGATTTGTATTTTGTCGTTATTATTTACGGTCCAAGTATGTTTCATGACAACTAATTATTTTGGAAATGTATCATTAGGATTGAATGTACATAATAATATAAAAACGGTATATATTGAAGTACTGAAGTAAAATCAAATAAGCGGGGGCCCATATTAGTTTATAAAAATTTGTTTGGGTACACTGAACCATGTAGGAACTTACGTAATTCTAACAGGGTTCCGAACGTACCCTTCCCACACAAACTTTTTAATGTTTATCGTTAGATGGCGCTATAAAAATAGTTCCAACTGATGGTATAATATGTATGATTAATATTTACAACAAAACCAATGAACTTGATATTCTAAAAATTACTCCTCCACAGAATCTATGGCTATATTTAATATTTTTAGTAAGATCTACCTCAAAACCGGTTACTTGCTGTGTGTTGTTTGCAAGTAACTTTGTATAGGGAACATACTTTAATCCTGTATACAGGAACTATAAAAGAGAAGAGTTATTAAAAGATAAGAGTTTTCACATAGTTGCGAACGCAAGATAACATTTAACCGTAAAAGCCAATTTTATGAATATTACCAAAGAAGACACAACTAAACTCTCTGCAGCATCATCTACACTCGTTTACTGAAACTGCAATGTCACAGTGAAGTAACCAAACGCGACCAAAGATAGCTTTAAAATGTTCTAGCGATGAAACAGAGATGGCGCTTTCAGAACTATTTGAGCATGGCTAGTACCTGCATTGTAACTGGATGGCGTTATAACTATTTCTCATCGGTGCTATTATCACTATTGTAGCACTATTACTTATTCTGTGCTATTGTCCGTATCGTTTAGTGACGCAGCAATTATAAATCTTACGAAATCTATTGTTCGCTTTTATTGATTCACTTGATTTTATATTTCATCGTAAAATACCCTTTCATTATCAAAAATAACTGTTTCTGGTGATTCTGGTTGGATATTTTTTTCCGATAGAACTTTTTTTTTATTATTCATGTCTGCTACCAATGTAATTAGGTATCTATTTCAATAGAAAAAATCTATTTCATGAGTACGAAAGCGTTGTTACTCGCAGGTTAGAATCTCCACTTGTGGTTGGTGAACTTGCTATTTATCTTGATTCGTAGAACTGTGACTCTTATCGAAACCACGGCACAAGCTACTTACCACATATCAAGTTACAAAGAAAAATGTTCCATTTATATGTGCGTCAACCGCATTAAGTGGTGGCCTCGATTTATAAAATGTATCAAAATGAAATAATATTAAATGACGAGGCAAAATTTAAACACTCCGAAAATATCTAACAAGTCCAAAAATTTTCCTCGTCCAAAATTGGGATGGGAAGAAAACCATCCCCCTTAAAACTTATGGCGGGAGATTCAGATACTCGAATTAAAACTTAAAAAAAAACAAAAACGGTGTCGAATAAACTAATTTTAATCACGAATGGTTTTATTTGCTCAAAAAATCGAGTTGACTTAAGACTTAAGGACATATTAAAACTTAACAGTCCGCAATAAATTATCACTCTGCCATCTTTTTACTAAGAATTCAAAATCTTACAAATACAATTGAGGCAGCAGAGCCCGTAGTCCTAAATTGGCGCCTAAATTGGCGTTTCCCCCAAACCGATCCACTGGCGTTTTCAAATGTTTGGAGAAATTGAGGAGCGCGCGCAGTACATTTGCGAATCCGAGTTTGATTTGACAGCTTATTCATCGTCTGCGTAATTACGTCGACGTTGCCGTTTACGCCGACTCCGCGTTTTCATACAAATCGGAAGTCGGAGTTTGACTTTGACAGCTTGAAGAATTACTTCAGCACAACAGAATAAGTTGTTAACATTTGTATGGGGTTTGACATTTTTAGGGTTCCGTACCCAAAGGGTGAAAACGGAACCCTATTACTAAGCCTCCGCTGTCCGTCCGTCCGTCCGTCCGTCCGTCTGTCACAGGGCTGTATCTCATGAACCGTAATAGGTAGGCAGCTGAAATTTTCACAGAGTGTGTATTAATTTTGCCGCTATAACAACAAATAGGTAACATTTTAAAATAATAAGAATTAAAGGGCGTCCCCATACAAAAAACGTGATTTTTTGTGTTAAATCTTGTTCGATGGTACGGAACCCTTCGTGTGCGAGCCCGACTCGCACTTGGCCGGTTTTGTTATTACGTAACTACGAAGTTCCGTAAACGCCAAATAAGGTGAGATCTCAGACTGACCACTCTGGCCAAGAAGATCAATGCATGTGCTGGTGTCGAGCGGATACTGGTAGAAACAGACGCAGCCGCTGGCTCACATCGTGCGTGCATATAATGCCACTGAATATAATCTAAACCTCCATCACTTGTTACTTGAAGATAGATTCCGTTGATATTTCGTAATAATTACAGCCAAAAGATGAACATTTAGTAGAGGATATTATCTTTTACAGAATATAATACCAAAATATAATAGTAAAAATTCAATTTGTCTAAATATGCATTCCAGTTATTAAATATGATCAGAAAAACTTAAGATATAACAATAACTTATCTTAAAATAATGCAATATAATATTCAGGCAACGGGCTCAAAAGCCGATGAGCCACTGACACGCTGCTGGTACCATTTTATCAAGTATGCCAGACCAAGCGGGCTAGCACCCTGTTTTCAGTATATTACAACACTGAATATGGTGATAATCCTTATGAAATTCCTAAATCCATCCTAACACAAAAAAAAACATGTTTCTTTGACATCTCAGAAAAATACACCTAGCCGGGCCAGAAGATTAACTTACTAAATCAAAATTCTCTGTAAACCTAAATGATTAAGCTATTAATGAAAGTAACACTAAAAAATATACTTCCTGGAAATTAAAATATGTGAGTTCAATAGAAAAATTGAAGTTTACTCTAACTTATATACAGAGTAGAATAAATAAATATGTACACAATGAATCATAAATAAGAAACAATAATAACATGTTGCTAAGAATGTAAGGTTTTATTGGTCCAATTGAGGCAGCTAGCTAGAAGGGCGATATCGGTGGCGGTATTGTTAGGCGGACACTGGCATAACCAAACCGAGAGATTTAGGGCTTTTTTCACCTACCGCTGATTAGCATAATCGCCACACATTAAGGGCCTTTGTTAGCAGCGTGCAATCTATACCAGTACAAATAATCAGCACTTTAGCAATAAAGGCCTTTTAAGTGTCGAATAAAATAAATCAGCACTTGGTGAAACCCAGGCTTACTCGCTTAATTCAAAGTCTATATAAAACTAAACTATTACACAATATATTTTACTTCCTGGTAATAAAATATATCTGAGCCCAAAGGAAATATTGAACTTTAAACTTACCTTAATACAGAGCAAAATAAATAAATATGTACACATAAGGTGGAACCAACAATAACTTCTTGTCTAAGAATGCAAGATCTTATTGATGAGATTGAGGCAGCTGGCCAGGAGGCCGATGTCGGTGGCGGTGTTGTTGAGCGGGCACTGGTCGAGCGAGACGCAGGTGCCGTTGTCGTCGCGGAACAGGCCCGGCTGGCAGACGCAGCCACTCGCGCACTCGTGCGTGCACACCGGCTGCGGCTCCTCGCAGGTCGGCACGCAGTTCGCCGAGCACAGGGAGAACTCCTCGTCGGGGGAGAAGCAGTTGTCTGCGGTTCGGAAAGGAGGGATACGTTTACTCAACCAATCAACCAGTTCCCCAACCAATGCAAAACACCAACAGATGATTAGTTGTCTCACGGCAACGATGTTATCTTCGGTAAAGGATGTTTTGGGGAGATATTGGCTAGAAGTTGTCCCTAAGGCTGGTGTGTCCACACTGGAATTGTCGATGGTTCTAATAGATATAGGGCTTCATAGTCAGATCCTTGAAACATTGAAGTCGTCTTATTCCTCTTCGAAAGTGTTAGAAAAATATCGTACGAACATTTTCATTAGAGAACATAATTTTCGTTCGCAATTTGATAATATAATAGGTCGGGGAAAAAGTCTTTTCGCATTATAGTATGTATGAACTTGTAATAAAATCTCTTTGGCTATACTATTTGTATCTGGCTGGTTTTGGTATCATTGAAAGTTTATATTTTAAAGAACATAATTCCAAATTCAAATTAGGAAAATTTGTGATTCTCATTTGTTTTTCGTACTGTCAAAATGAGTGAATCTAATGAAGAAATTCGATACATTTTAAAATTTTACTACAAAAAAGGTAAAAATGCAACGCAAGCCGCGAAATAAATTTGCGATGTTTATGGACCTAGTGCAGTGTCTGTGAGAGTAGCACAAATTTGGTTTAAGCGTTTTCAATCCGGAAATTTTGATGTCAAAGATGCACGTCGCTCTGGTCGCCCTATTACGGATAAAATGGATGCCATTTTTGAAAAAGTGGAGCAAGATCGGCATATCAGTAGTTACGACGTAGCTGAAGAACTAGGAATTGACCACAAAACAATTTTGGCGCATTTGAAAAAAACTGGGTACACAAAAAAGCTCGATATTTGGGTACCTCACGAGCTCACTGAAAGAAACCTAATGAACCGTGTACTCATTTGTGATTCTTTATTACGACGTAATGAAACCGAACCATTTTTGAAGAAGCTGATAACTGGTGATGAAAAGTGGATCACGTACGACAAGAACGTGCGAAAAAGGTCGTGGTCAAAGGCCGGTCAAGCTTCACAGACTGTGGCGAAACCCGGGTTAACACGCAACAAGGTGATGCTGTGTGTGTGGTGGGATTGGAAGAGCATTATTCATTATGAGCTGTTACCACCAGGCAGGACCATCGATTCTGAACTCTACTGCGAACAACTGATGAGATTAAAGCAAGAAGTTAAGAGAAAGCGGCCGGAATTAATCAACAGAAGGGGTGTGGTTTTTCATCATGATAACGCTAGACCTCACACATCTTTAGCCACTCAGCAAAAACTAAGAGAGTTTGGCTGTGAGGCGTTAATGCATCCGCCGTATAGTCCTGACGTTGCACCTTCAGATTTCCACCTGTTTAGGTCTCTTCAGAATTCTTTAGGCAGTGTCAGGTTAACATCACGAGAGGACTGCCAAAACCACTCGTCGCGGTATATTGATCAGAAGTCCCAATATTTCTATAGCAATGGGATCATGTCCCTACCTACAAGATGGCAAAAAGTTATCGAACAAAATGGTACCTACATACTTTAGTTAAATGTAAATAAACCATATTAAAAAATGTTTTGAATTTTCTTAAAAAATGCGAAGAAACTTTTTCCCCAACCTATATATTAATTATCTTCATTTGTTTTGAGCTTCCAAATTTCAAAATATTGAATGATTGACAGAAGAATATTTAAACGACGTATTAATTATGAAATGTGCATATGAGACGTATGATAAAATAAATCTGGACAAACATTAATTATAATCTTTAGACCAATAAAGTTTTTTGCAGGATATTTTTCACTCTATTAATGTTTTTCGTGTATCAATCAGTTTTTAACGTCCAGTATTACTACCAGAAGTTTGAATCCATAAAAATATAAAAAACTTATTGCTGAAAATTGTTTTCTAAAAAAATCCCAAGTTACCTCCAGAGCACTGGTCGATCGTGACGCAGGCGTCGTTGACCTCGTCGCGCAGGAAGCCCGACTTGCAGAAGCAGCCCTTGACGCAGGAGAGCGGGCACGGCGCGGGGGTGGGCTGACCGCACGAGGGGGGGCACTCGCTGCCACACTCTAGGAACTCCTCGTTGTCAGCGCAGTCGCTAGGGTTCACTGTAAGGAGATAAATAGTCGGAATATCCATTAAAGAGCATTTTCAAATGGTCGATTGTGATGTAGGCGTTGTGGATCTCGCTGCGCTAGAAGTCAAATTTGAAAAAGCAGCTCTTTTTGCAAGTGATCATGCTGGGTTGCCCGCACGAGGTAGGTTGCTCGATGCTTTACTCCAGTAACTCCTCTTTGTCGGTGCAGTCATTATATAGTCATTATAGTTAAAAAAGCTTGAAATTTTAATACTTATAATATCTTTAAAAATGGACGAAAAGTAGAAGATGCTGATGCGATCCTTTTTGCTACCCACCATCAAAGCACTGGTCCTTCTCGACACAGTCGCCACTGTCGTTCCTCAAGAAGCCAGCCTTGCAGAAGCAGGCCTGTACGCAACGGTCCGGGCTGTCGTCGTTGCATACTGCAGGGTCAGCCTGGTTGCTGCAGTTGAGAGGGCACGCCGGGCCGCAGTAGAGGAAGTCTTCGTTGGCGCCGCACTCGTCTGCTGTTTATATTGTTTATATGATTTATAGAACAAATTATTTATTTCTATTGTCCAGTCGTTTCTTGAAATTGCTTAATAAACCAACATGCAGGATTTGGTAACCACAATTTCTCTCCGAGTCCAGGTTTATTAGCTAAATAATTGTACTAGGTAAACGCGAAATTCAAAATCGAAAACATAAATGATGAATTATGTGAGTTGAAGTTACGGATGCGAGCAAAGGAATGTTAGCCAGCAAAAACCCCATTGGCATAGATCATCGGGGACAAGGTTTACTTTTAACTATAATAATTGCTTTGATCGGACTGCATGTTTGATTCATGATATATTACAAAGTATTGGAAGTAAATTGTTTTAATTGTGCCAAATCAATTAAGATGGCAAATGGTCCCACGCAGCTCATCGTAGCTTTCTACGTAATGCTTTCCTCCCTTCACCAAGCTAAGTCCTTCATTATTTTGAAAGTCACGTTAAACTTATTCTTAATTTCTATTAAAGATTTCTTCTAAATATTCTAGAAATCTAAATTTGAGAATGCATTCAAATCTATTAAAAATGTACGTTTTTATCATTTGGACTTACTTGTTTCAATATACAGACACAGTGCAGCCACCAACGTCGCCAGCAAACATAAAGACTCTCTCAGCATCTTTATGAGATGTTATTAATTCACAGTCGTAGATAAATGATACTTTATGGTGTGTAACCCACTAAACACTGCAGTACACAGAATTCGTTCCGTATCGTTTCGGATACAACCTGAGCGTAGAAATGTTGAAATGTGTCTGTCCGCAAATCCTGCAGCATCTGAGACGCATCGTTGAAGGAAGCCTTGACTATTCGTCTGCATCCACGAGTGTCTGCAACACTTGAGTGCGTATCGCGAGTACTGACGCTTCTAGAAAAACGTCTAGTATATTTTTTCGAGGAGGTCTGTTGATTGAACTTGTAGACTTGAACATAGCGAATATCTTGATGATCGTGTTTGATCGAGACAACTAACAGGCACCGGAATTATTTCTACCTTTAATAATAATTTTTCTTTTGTTATTTTTACTTTGTAAGTTCGTCAGTAACTGTTTGAATGAACGGATTCAGTTTTAGCGTTTTTCGCCTCTGAGACTGAGGGTTTTAGAGGCAATAGCTATTGGGCTTAAGTATTTACGGTTTTAATAACCTCATAAATTCCAACGATAGACCCTTTCTCCCATAGCATCGGGAAAGGCAATTGAACTAAACATTTTTCAAATGTACCGAATACGCTAAGTGTCATGAAAACGACAGCACGACCGTAACCAGGTACATCAGTCAGCGGACCGCAAGTCGGGCTGAAGTGGAGCAGAATAGGCGGCGCCTCGTTGTCGGGCTCGAAAATACCCTGGAATATGTTTCTGGATCTCCAAAACCATGCCGAGATGAACGCAAGTACGACACAGGCGTGCGTATTTAGTGCAAACAGGACTTCGTTCAGTCATGTCCAATGCAGCTCCCATCTTTTAGCGTACAACTTTGCGTATTGACGACCATATACGGATTTTCGGTGCCGACCTGAACTTGGGACGCCATGGGACTTGGGACGGACGGACAGCGGAGGCTTAGTAATAGGGTTCCGCTGGCACCCATTGGTTACAGAAACATCCGTGGACGGGTGATTTAATTCTATCCTTCGAAACCGTGCTCTATTCAATGATGTAAACCTGCTTTATCGATGTTCTTAGCGATTTTTCGATAAGTTATTTTTAACTCGTAACAGAGGCCCTGAAATATATAAAAATGTGCATATATCGCCAAGTCTTTCCATGACTGTCAAATATCTCTAATATTTGATGTGGTTCATTTGTCTGCAGTTTTTATTCAAAGCCGCTTGTTCAAAAGCGGACGTGCCATGGACATGAAGACAAAAACCCTGGCGTAACTGATGAGATAAACTTCAGAAGTAAGTCACATCACGGAGCACAGGGTCACTCGTTCGATTAGAGTGCAATGAAACGTGACATTGAGGACTATGGGTACTAATTAGGCTAGTAGGGTTCCGTGAGTTGATTGTGGCCATAAATTGACATTAAACATAAACAAGAACCGCATAACCTCATTCAGTTAGTATGTCACAGCACTATTCTGGTAACAATTTTAAGCCTGGTTTTTACCAAGTGCTGATGTATTTTAAGCGACAGTTAAAGGGCTTTTATTACTAACGTGTTGATTATCTTGCACTGGTATTGATTGCAAGCTGCTAAGAAAGGCCCTTAATATGTGGCGATTAAGCGAATCAGCAGTAGTTTAAAAAGGCCCTTATTCATGCTAGCACGTGCTAAAATGGACAAAAGTATACTTATTGTAACCGATATGTGACATCATTGTAGCCTTATATTATTTAAAATGTAAAATTTTGTATTTAAAATTAATAAAAATGTTTATTATGTTATTTTCTAATAATATATATTTGTTATGTTCTGACCTTTTTATGAACAAGCAGAATTAGAACAACAATTAGAATGTCCTATTTATTTTTTATATTTTTCTCACCTTTCGCTTTAGGTCTTGTCACAAAATCAAAAGTTTTGGGACATTTTTGAACCACATAATTATCGATCCTGGTCACAGAATTTCACGAAAATCGGTTGAGAAATGCGACCGGAAGAGAAGAAAAGCCGGAGGCAGGACAGACATGCGAAAGCATTTTTGGGCAAGATGAAACGAAGACCGCTCGCGCTTAGCTCGATCCATAATTTTCTTGCTGCTGTTCATTGCAAAGCACAATATCTAATATGGTCTGTCCTGTGATCCGCATTTATTTTTATTGGTAAATAAACATTTTTCATTTACAACTAGCTGCGGTACCCGGATCCGCTCGGGTCAATGTCGTCTTGGATTGATTTCGGTCTGAATTATTTCCTGGATAAAAAGTAACTCACCAAAAGGCTGGTTCAGGACTTTCCCTACCACCTTCCTTACTTTTACAAAGTTTTATGAGGAACACGAACCACAGCCAGCTTCAACATCGAAAACTGTAACCCATCCGGAATCTGACTGCGCCCAGAGTTGCTATACGTTGATAAAATACGCAAATAAATCGGGCGAGTGGTTCGAAGTTATCGCTTTACATGATATCGTGGAACTTTCTGCAGGCCTTTTTAACACCTACAATTTTCAAATACATAGTTTAATTTTTTCTCTTTATTAAATATTTATTAAATTAACCGTATCAAATATTTAAAAAATACATACGAAATCCTTGCTCGTTGATCGCTCCTTATATTAATGAAAACGGTATCAAAAAGTCCATTGCGTGGCTTAGAAGAAGTAAATGAAGAAATAAAGGTAGATAGTGATTACCCCCCAAGCCGCCGCCTCGGGGCATTTCGGTTTGTATGACAGCTACATCTTAACGTAAGCGGAACTGATTTATGTATAGCCTATCCCGTGTCCCATGTATTTACATATACGTGTAGTAAGTTTCATCGAATTCTGATGATCTGTTTAAGAGTTATGGAGGAACATACATACATACATACAGAAATGATTTCCAAAAAATCATCAATTTAGTCTTAGTATCATACATATAGTCTACAAACGAAGTATCTTAGAAAACAAAGCAACTTACTCCATGAACACCCCTTAAAGATTTATTATTAGTATAGATGTACAATATACGTACTGCCATATATTAAACTTTGTCTATGGTACTGTTAAATAACGCTACACGATAATGCCGCCACCTAGCGTTGAAAAGCTCAACCTGATGCTCAGCCACCAGTGCTAAAGTTTGATTCAAATAATGCTACCATTTGACAGATAAATGTATGAAATGTCTACCCTGTATGCATGCGCTTGTATGGCAGACTGAACGACTTGTTACTACTATCATACATAGATATTATTCGCTTTGTCCCGTCTATAGTGTAGTTACAATGTATTTTAAAGTATTTGTGGGGTGGATGGACCCACCCCTGCGGAGGCCCGGCTGAGTCAATATCCGACGGTTAACCTTGGTTATCACCAAGTGCTGATTGATCTTAATCTTACTAAAGCGACGATTATCTTCTACTCGTAATGATTGAAAGGCTCCTTAGTCACAGCAGCACTTGGTGAACGGACAACAGAAAAAAATAAACTGTAGCTAATACATTGATGTTTAGTTAGAGTAGAGACGATGCACAGCAAAATAAATGCAAATTAGTGCATCGCCTCCTACAAAAAAAGTCACAACGTATAAATTTCCTAACGACAACTGTGGATGTGGCATTCATCCTTTTATATAATGAATATTCGTTGTAATCACCACACGATGTAATTTAACACGTGGCGCCATCTATGCGAAGCTCGCGAACGTGAGCACGGAAACGGCGCGGCGCGGGCTTCTCCGCCGCAGACCTCACACAACCCTAGAGAGATCGCTCTTGCAGAGTGATTCTGCTAGTCCGGTGAAATTTGCCTTACCATCGTGCGTGAGGAAATATGCTTGCAATTTTACATTGGAACCGAAACTAGTCGACTAAAGCCTGGTTTCCAACTTTGGCTGATTTATTTTATTCGACACTTAAAAAGCCTTTATTACTAAAGTTCTCAATATCCTTTAATGGTATCGATTGCGAGATGGTAAGAAAGTTAAAGTTCATGGTGGAAGAGACCCTAAAGTTAGTTAACTAGTGCCCCGTTTCTGGTTATGGTTACGGTTATTGTTAAGATTGTATTTGTCTTCTTTCTTCTTACGTCATAATACATAAGAAGAAAGAAGACGGACACAATTTTACAATAACACTAATATAATATAACTTTTATAGCGGTTTTCAAAGCTATTGTTGTAACGAAAAAATACCGGAGCTTAGTTTTTTTAATGAATCAAGGTTTTGCTTCCAAGAAAATCGCTATAAAAGAGGTTTTCTAGACTCAGGATTCCTGATTACGGAATTGCTGGTATAGGCCTGCAGAGATAGTGCATTCCTGTAATAAAATTAAAATTTCAAAAATATCAGAATATAGTTTCAACATATATTTATTTTTTAAGTTTTTATATTTCTTTATTGTATAAACAAATGTTCAATGTCATTATATGTCAGCCATTTTTTTATAGGACGTGGATGACTAATACTACTAGCGCGACTAGGTGTCATGCCAGGGCTTTCTTTATATTCCAGGGGATGGAAAACACGGACATGTTTCATTGCTGCTTCGGCCATCGTTTATTCAATTCGATGGTACCAACCCAGGCGGGATTGACCCTAGTAAATAAGGAAGGGGACCTACAGTTTTACCGGTAATCCGAACCACGAACGACTAATCCTGCTACAATCAAAGTAAACGTTTTTAAAATAAAAAAAAAACAATAAATAATTTTTTTATTAAAATTGTTTATCAAGTTACAATGTAACAGTTTATTGAAAATAATTTGTAATGAATAGGAAGGAATGCACCACGGCATCACCCTAAACAAGACACGTTGGACTTTGACCCACATACATTTTCCTTGCGAATGCCTTGCCTATACTGTGGCATTTACAGTCATGCGCTCCGTACTTGATACAACGATTACAGTTGCCGAACTTGCAAGCAAACTATTCTAGGTCCTCGCCCATAAAACAATCACCCAACTTAATTAAGAACTCATATTTTTGTTATTATTATAAAAACATTTCGTGTTTTTTCGTTAAGAAAAGAAAACAATGATCAACAGAAACTGGGCACGTCAAAGGTGTTGCAAGAGCAGTAACGGCTTTTGACTAGCTTATAATGAAACCCAGTTCCGTGGCAGCGCATCGTTCAGGCGTAACGCAGTGGCCGGTGGAGTTGTCCCTTATGTAACCGAGGCGGCAGTGACAGCCCAGCGAGCAGCGCGTCGCACGCCGGACGCACGGACTCGAGCAGCTCTCCTCGCACGGGTACCGGCAGGCGTACTCCTCGTTCTCTTTACTGCACTTCTCTGCGAGCAACGGGCAGCGGGCATAAGTTGTGGGAAACCTGAAGTCTTCAGTCAAGGTATATCCAAAGCGATCTGCATCTGCATCGGTAATCCTCGTTCTCCTAGCTGCAGTTCTCTGCGAGCAAAGGGATTCGTCATTATCTCGAATAGCTCAGTGGTGATCATCTACCAGTTGCGATACGGGCAGCGGGGATAAGTTGTAGTAAACCTGAAGTCTCGACTCAAGGTACATCAAAAGCAACCTGCATCAGCAATCCTCATTTCCTAGCTGCAGTTCTCTGCGAGCAAAGGGGTTCGTCATTCTTTGAAACAGCTCAGTGGTTACCACTTGCGATACGGGCAGCGGGAATAAGTTGCGGGAAATCTGAAATCTTGAGTCAAGGTACATCCAAAGCGATCTGCATTAACAATCCTCGTTCTCCTAGCTGCTAGTTGTCTGCTAGCAAAGAGTTCGTCATTATTATTAGCTTAATGGTGACATCTACCAGTTGCGATACGGGAAGTAGGCATGTGTTATGGGGAAACCTGAAATATTGCTTCAAGGTGCACCCAAAACAACCCATCAGCATCAGTACTCCTCGTTCTCGTTTCTGCACTTATCTGGAAGTTAAGGAGGCCGTCGCATCGTCTGGAATAGAATAGTGGTGTTAATCTGCCAGTTGCTGTAGAAGCAGGCGGTTATAAGCCGTAGAAAAGGGAAATATTTCCTCGAGGTACGGCCGAATGAATTTTCATGTGGGTACCGGCACGATTACTCCTCGTTCTCGTTGCTGGAATTCTCTGCAAGTGAAGGTCGTTATCAATAGTTAAAAAAATCAAAAACGTGTTTACGCGTCGTAAGGCGTGTAGTCGTAGAAAAACGCGAAATCTTCCATCGTGCATCTTCCCTTAAAAATTTCGCGTTTAGAAAAAACCTGAAGATTTATTTGTAAAAGCACGTTTACTACACGTTATAATGACAATTTAAATATTTTTCAAGGTCAAGAAACCAGAGCAGATTACTATGATGTATTTCGATCAGTCCAATTGCCTTTTCTCAACCAAGCGAGTAATGTACATATCTGATGCAATTGGTTTGCGATTCTGGTTTCTCAGCGTAATTATGGGTTTATTACTAATTTGAATGAACTTAAAAGTAACCTTAGCAATAAATACAAGCGAAAGTAACAGTAGTGAAAATAATGGGCTTGACTGTCAACCACTACACTACAGTATATAGACTGCTTACTATTAATATGTATGGCGAAAGTAACCATTGTTAAAATAATGGACATGACTGCATACAACTACACTACAGTATATAGACTGCTTACTATTCATATGTATGGCGAAAGCAACCGTTGTTAAAATAATGGACATGACTGCATACAACTACAGTACAGTATATAGACTGCTTACTATGCACATATATGGCCAAGACACTTAAAATCTACCACACAAACGACTGGTTACTACTTTACTCTACTACTACTTTACAACAAAACGATTAGTTAAGACAACAGGTCCTCTAAGAACGTCTACTAGCGGTCACAGAGCGTACTCGGGCGGCAGGCGTCCGGCGGCACACAGCGGCCGGTGCGGTGCCGCAGCAGCGGCGGGCGGCAGAGGCAGCCGCGCACGCAGCCCGCCGGGCAGAGCGGCGCCGGCGTCGAGCACGTGCGCTCGCACCAGCCGCACGCCAGCCACTCCTCCTCCTCGGCGCACGCCTCCACGCCCTGCTCCGGCAGCGGTGGGCTCTCCGCTGCTGCGCAAGCGCACGTACCTTCCGCTCACGGCTAGTGTCACTCACCTAGCCCTCTTTGCCGTTAACCATTTGCTCACCATAGCTCATATCACAGACAGACACGCTAGCGCACATTCACCTAATGCCAGATTCACATTGATTCATAGCAGGATCCATATCTCCAGTATTCCAGTACTCCGGTACCATAATGGACATATGGAAGCACAGCCTATATGTCTTCTCGAGAGTGGATTGAAACGTCAGTACCTTCGGTTGCGGGCGGTGAGCGCACATTACATCCGGTAAATAGGTACATAGGGAGGGATGATGATGATGATGATCAAAGCAATCAAATCAAAGCAGATTGCGGAGGCAGCAAGACCTACCGAAGCTATGGCCCTAACTGCATGTTCTTGGGCGTTCAGTATAAATAGCGACTCCCGCAAAATGTCAAAGTTTTTTGTGGCAATGGTTTATTTGTAAAATTAGTCTTATTAAGTCACAACATGGAATGTGATATGTATGTATGTATAATCGGCTGTCAATCAAGCACTAATTAATTGAAGAAAGACCCCAGTAAAAAGAACTGCTTGCTATATGGTATAGAGGTTAAAATTAAAGATGCCTTATTGCACGTTAAGTCGCGCCTGACTACTCACATATGCAATGATAGAGCAGGCAACAGAGATGCTCTGATAGTGACTATGTTATGATAGAGTTGGAAATAAAAATGGTGACATGTACTACTTATAAATTGCGGTTGACTATGTTATGAAAGAATTAGAAATGGAAAGATGTGATACATTAGTGACATGATAAATGTTGCGCCTGAATATGGTATGATAGAGTTAGAAATATATATGCGGTGATACACTTTTCTTTATTTGTGCCTAATTATGGTATAATGTATTTATAAATAGAGATTTTGTGTTATTCTAGTAATCGTGGTGCCTTGCATTGGTATGATAGATTGGGAAGTAGAGATGTCGGATGCTGTGACACACTAGGTATTCAGGTATAAGGTATTCAGCGCTGAATGTTGTGATAATATTGATATAAGGCTCCTGACTCCTGACTAGGGTAAGATAGAATGTATGCGTAATACATTACGGATATGTTGCGCAGTAGGCGCATTGGTGAACAAGCAATTAGGGCGTGATGTGAGACACTAGGTATAAGTTACTGCTGGCCGCAAATCGTCCATCTTAAGTAACTTTTTTTTAACAACTTGGGGGGAGAATCCACCTTTTTAGTGTCATCTTCAGGATTAGACTTAAGTGTACAATTTTGCGATGAAAAACGAGTCCACCGAAGACCGACCTCTGGGGCAGTGCTCCAGTCGGACACAGAGCCCGGTCGGCGAGCGGACGAGCCCAGCGCGACACGCACACCCGCTCGCGCAGCGCCCGGTGCACGCCGGCGCCGGCTCGCTGCAGCTCCCCTCGCACGCGCACTCGGCGAACTCCTCGCCGGGGCTGCATCTGCGCTGAGAGCGCTTCGGCTTGGCTGGAACACGGTCCCGATCAGATGGGGTACCGGTCGGGTTTGGGTTCTGTTTGGGTTTTAGAGTCCTGAGGTGATGGCCTTCGGTCCCCGACATTCAGGCTCGCAAGACCTATTTGGTTAGCTGCAGGAGTAGCCAAAGGGCAAGCACGTCGCAGCCAGGCTGTCCACTCCGCGCGCAGCAAGCTCCCAGTATATAGTCCTAGTGGGCAGAGCAGGTGAGTTGCCCCAATTAAGTAATAGGACAGTACGTAGCGGATAGGTCCGACACCTCCGATTAGTATGTAGAATTAGAAGTGCAAACGTTATTAGTTGCGAAGGTCGATTCAGCCACGCAGACTCCGACACCATACTGGAGAAGTCGGCCAAAACTTTCTGGAACACGGTTCACGCATATGTTTAGGTACATCTGTCATAATTCATAGTCTCCTCTAAAAGAAAGTTCCACCTCATCCAGAAAAAGCTAGGTTTACCGACTCTGGGTTCCTGCAGTTTGACTTCGGCATCACTTCATCAACTTGAATGGCCACACTGATGCTGAGATTCATAAACATTACTCGTGCTTGGCTTATCCAAAGTATGGCTTCCGACTGTCAAATTTGACATTCCGTCCATACAATCTATGACAAAACTGACAGTCATAAGACACACTTTGACTTAGCCAAGTACGAGTAATGTTTATGAATCTCAGCCTAAGACGATTTGCAAAGAAACGGCGATGTTCCGTGTCGTGTCTGGTTCCCAAGTACCTTCGTATATTCCGGGAGGTCACGACATTTTTGGTCACGATAATGTAAATGGCTGAATTTGGGTTAACAGGTTAGATACCAACCCTCTGATGCTAAATGTGTAAGTCTGCCTGTGTTAAGTGGTTGCGTTCTCTAGATTGGCTATAGAAAATAGATGTTGTTATGTACATGCTGATGAACATACTGATTGATTAGAAACATTGATACTTATTAATTATGCAACAATAACCAGTCGAATTTTAAATTAAATACTTAAACATACCTAAAGATATAACTGTAACCTAAATCGCCTATAACTACGAAATGCAACCAAAGATGTGTTCAGTTTTTGTATTGCTAACCATGTATGTACTGATACTTTCATGCTTCGTCATTTGTATCCATTTACCTTATCATATTTATTTTCTGTCACCATAACTACTTTTTTAGGCGCCTTATCTACTTAACGCAACCACTTGGAATAGACAGACTGGCACATCTAGCTTCAAAGGGTTAGTCCTTATCCCGTGAACGCAGTTTCAGCCATTTACGTTATCGTTACCATTTTTGTCGCGACCTCCTAGTCTAGTAATAGCCATTGTCTCGTGTAAAAAAATTTGAAGCATAACTATTTCATAACAATTGCTTTACTTTGCTTTAGTTAGGAATAACAGAAGTTCCGTCATGTCATAAATCTTCACAAACCGTAAAAAAATAGAAATCTAACTTACAATTTTCGCACTTCTCCAAAGCGACACACTTGCCGCCCTTGTTGCGCACGAGGCCATCCTTGCAGAAGCAGCCGCGCGCGCACTGCGCAGGGCAGATCGGATCAGGGTTGTCACAGGTCCGGTTGCACGGCTCACAGAGCCGGTACTCCTCCTCTTCTGGGCATTTCTTCTCGTAGCTCACCTTGGGCTTCCCCTTCAGGTGATAGGCTGAAAAATCCAGGTCAAATGTTACAGCGATGTTAGAATTGGAGATTTAAATGGATTTTTCAATTGCGGCCGGTACTAACATTAGATACTTAAACAACATGTAAGATTTTAAAAGTAAAATAAATTGTTAGCACGAATGTGTATGAAATACTTGTTTTAAAAATCGGTAATTATAATATGCTGATCATTACGGCAAAGTCAAATGTCTAGATTTACATTCAGGATCGGACATAGTACTATTAATAAAAATATATGATAAATGTTCTATCGTTACAATACTGCTTTTTTTAAGTTAGATACATTTGCATTGGATTTTTTAAATTAGGAAAAAGAAGTTGGTCTGACCTAAGTTTGGTCCGGTGCTACTAAACTATCCAGACTTCCATGCAACCGATTAGGCTGCACTGTCTAATAGACAATTCCCCCGCAGCGCAACGTGCTAATAGTGTTGATTTTGCGTATTATTTCCTCCGCAAGACAAATTTTCCTACATTGTTTGAGGTATCAACCCTAGTGATAACCTCACGAAGGTCGAGTTTAATATCACTAAAGTCAGCGCGAACTACGCTTAAATCCGGGCAGATTTACAATGTATAATGTGGTTATTCCTGTGCAACCTGAGATTAAATAAAATACAGTTCTCTGACACAAGCGAAACCCCTACTTACAGTGTTTGTTCTCGCACTGCTGCCGAGGAATACACTTCCCGTCCCTGTCTCGTACGAGGTCGTCCTTGCAGAAGCAGCCGCGCGCGCACTGAGCCGGGCAGATCGGATCAGGGTTGTCGCAGGTCGGGTTGCACGGTTCGCAAAAGCGATACTCTTCGTGGTCTGGACATGACTTGCCGTTGTCGCGGGGTTCTGAGGTCTCCTGCGTGTATGAAGCTGAGGAGAAAATAATAATATTGTCAACATTAAGGCTTCCCGAACTTTAATAATAAAAATGAAAAATCGGTATGGGTGACTGTGCAAGAGATAAAGGTTACTCAGAAAGCCAAATCCTCATCTCGTGAAACCACTCTCAACGAGGCAGCATACCAGCGGATTTGCGAACTAAGGCTTTAAGGCTCCCGGTTTATAGGTTTGAGGAAAGAGAGCCAGCAGATAGTGCAGCAGATAAATTAGTTTGAGAAACGGTTCGTTCTCAAAGTGGGTGTTCTGATTCCATGCTGCGGGTACTCCGGATATAGGTTGGATGGGCGTAATACATTACAAACACTGTTTACTATGTTTTCGGTATAATACTGAGGTTTACGCATAATAGAGTTCTCACATTGAACGGATGTAAAAAACAATAATTTTATAACATAATCTAGATATAATTAGGCAAAAATTTCAATGTCATCGCGCGTGGCAAATAAACATTGATTTTACCTTTAGATCAACTCCCAAAACGTGCCTAAGTAATAAAATGTCGCCTGTGAGTTTGTAGGCAACCCTAACGACTTACCGGTAGTGTTGCAACGCGACAGGGGGATGCATTCTCCATCCTTGCCCCTCACCAAGTCCCCAGGGCAGTAGCAGCCGACGCGGCACACGGCGGCGCAGGCTGGCGACGGCTCAACGCAGGTGCGCTGGCACCCGCCGCAGGACAGGAACAGCTCGTTTGGGCGACACACGCTGGAGACTTGGCCTGAATGTAAGGACATATTATCGTCGACTACGATACGCAGGTGTTTTGTGCAGAGTGGTCAGTCCGAGTTCTCACCTAAATTGGCGTTTAAGGTGGCCCAACCCGGCGGCCCTAACTCATTCGCGGGCACGGTACAAAACCGTGCTGTTGCGCTCTGGGACCTTCTCTGTTTCAAAGAATAAGACAGGCTTCGTGATGAGGAAGATGCAACATGTCCACATAAAAGACAATGTGCATAGTGTATGATTTGGTAAGATTTACGAAAATTTTAATTTCAAAACGACTTTTAGCTAAAAGTAAACCACGACCGCTGTAGTAAAAAATCGAACAAAAACCAAATAGATTATAAATTTTTATTAAATTTTGATGACTAATCTTTTTAAGATGTTCTTACTTTATCATTGCGTAATCCACCTCCAAAATTATTGTATAAAACGCGCGAAAAATGCAAACTTTCGGACCTTATAACTTAGAAACCAAACACAATTTTACAATGCCAATGGTCATCAGACATCTAGTTCGATCAAATAACGCTATTTTGAGTAAAATTTTGGATCTCTGACAAGAAATATGGGCGTGATCTTCTTTCCCCTTTTGTATGGGGAGATGAGCGGGATGGGCCACCTAAGGAACTTTGAAGTTGCTACACCACATGTACTCTTATGGTATTAGCCCAATAAAACACACTAAAACTAGTTGACATGCCAGGTTCTTTCTTATAATTCTTTTATTTTATTGAATTGTATGTAAAACACGGACAATGTTCAATGAACATTGTCCGTGTTTTAACAGTCGGAATGTGATTAACCCTACCACCTCATTCGTAAGGAAGTACAGTTTTACTTGAAATCTAGACCACGGCCAGCCTCAATGGTCGAGATCGGTCACCCATCCAGTACCAGACCGCGTCCTGGGTAGCTTGAATTGGTTATGTAACGCCGATGCGTCGCCGAAGCTGAAAAACTTGTTGACTTAGTTTCTTGGGCTATGCGTCGTGGAAATGTTTGTTATTTATCAAAAATTTGATCTGAATTAATTTTCTGAAACTAACTTACTCACCCAAAACCTCTAATGCCCCACCCAGCACGAATAGCGCCAGGATGTATTTCTGAAGGGCCGCCATTTCGTTCGCCTCTTGGTTTTCGATGTTCTTGTCCGGAATCCGTTCCGCCCCGTCGCCGATACGGTTGTGCGGCATGCGCTCGTATCGTGTTTATATTTACGATTCGTCGAATGACACCTTCAACAGAATATGTAACACATGATCGGTAACATTGTTGGATATGCCCAAGTATCAGATGAATCAATGCGACCTTACAATCGCATCGGTTAACTTTCTTGCGGCGTTATTTCTTTCTTTACTACCGTTGTGCATAGTTTATTATTTATTATTCGTCTAAACCAGACGTTCTCAAACTTATTTTGTCCCACTTTTAGGATCCATTATTTTCCAACGCCCCCCGAATATTTTTTAATGTTACCACACCTTTTTAATTTACAATTATAATCATTGCTTAAATACATTATTTATTTATTGCGTGCAACATAACTTTATAAAAACTATTAAGCAAATAATCGAAGTCGTGTAGTATTATTTCAATTTAATTTTTATTACATAAATATTAGAAAAACACAAATCAGCTATCACCAAATCATAAAGAACTTCAACGCACCCCATTTTCTTCTGAGCGCTTTACCGCCCCTATAGGGCTCTAGCACCCACAAAGGCGGAGTTTTCGCCCACTGAGAAATACTTATTGCGTTTAGACTGGATTATTTTTCTCCACGCTGAACTTTCTGGTTTTCCTAATAAGTCATTTTTAACCTTAAAAATTTCATCAATAATTGTAAAATGGCAATTAATTCGGTCTTAAAAATGTATAAATCATCAACTTCATCGAAATGCTATATTGTTTTCTAATTTACAACACTAATTTGGCAGATAAACACTACAATGTTTAAATGGCGCAAAATGTAAGGGCAATCGCCATTCTCCTTTCAGTGCATGACCAGAACATATATTAAATAAAAAAACCGGCCAATGCGAGTCGGACTCGCACACGAAGGGTTCCGTACCATCAACACAAAAAAATCACGTTTTTTTGTATGGGCCCTTTAATGTTTATTATTTTTTTATTTTACCTATTTGTTGTTATAGCGGCAAAATAAATACACAATCTGTGAACATTTCAGCTGCTTAATTATTACGGTTCATGAGATACAGCCCTGTGACAGACGGACGGACGGACGGACAGACGGACGGACGGACAGCGGAAGCTTAGTTTTCACCCTTTGGGTACGGAACCCTAAAAAGTGTATTCACGGATATATCTGATATTAAACGAGTGCGCACTCCCTTTGAAGCAGACTAAATAATAAAAACTACAAAAAAAACTAAATAAAAAAAACATATAACTAAATAAAACTGTTTATGTTACCTAAAGAAAAACGAAGACCACTTTTAGTCCTTTTTTTTATGAAAAACCGATATGGGTGGCTGTGCTGAGGAGCAAAGGCTCTCATAAAATCCAAAAACACCACACCTCGCGAAACTAGCGGGGCACCATGCATTATCGCTGAGCTATCAAGCTTGTGCAAATTACGCTTGAAGACTCCCAGGTTATACATAGGTAGGAGGAAAGGCACCCGCCGGCAGACAGTTCCATATCCTGGCGGTGCGGCAGGGAAATGAGTTTGAGGAACGGTTCGTTCTCCATGTCGGCCACAAGGGAGTGCTCTGATTCTCTGCGGCGGGTGCTCCAGATATAGGTATGATGGAGAGGAATGATGAATACAACTTCCACAGAGTAACTTATGATAGTAACTGTACTGAGCGACCCCACAAGGCGTCTGTGGAAAATGTGTAAACCATTAGAAGATATAAAAAAAAGTTATGTTTAAAATCGTTTCATCTGTGTTTTTTTTAGCATGTTCTTTGCTAAATGTACAATCAATATCAGCCACGCAGTTTTGTTATATCTGCAGGATACAATGCATGCCATTCCGAAAAGGAAATCGATCCCATTTGAGTTTTAATTCGTCAGTACTTATCTTTACCTTGTCTTTAGTAGTTTCCTGTGCTTACCTATATCTATCTAACTATCTAGTGATAATTATTAAAGAATTGGGGGAATCCATAAAGACGGTTGAACATTTTTAACGTTCTAGGATACAAATTTCGAACGTGGTTTTCCCGCCAACACCGGACACTGCTCCTTGGGCAACGAAGGTGACGTGTGACGTCAAAAATCACCGTGAAACAAGCCAGATAACATCGCCTCTATAGTTATTATAAGTACTGTAACAACTATTCATATATATTAGCATTGCAAATAGTTCCTAGACCAAGGCAATTTGTGACTTTTACAGTGTGATGCAATGGCAAGACTTCATGGTTAGATCACTGTGACTTGCGCATATTATTATTAATTCAGCAATTATGTAAATGGACATGGATGGGTAATACCGAACTGACCGTAAGACATTAGCCTAACACACCACATGGGAACTAGGTGCCATGCCAGGACTTTCTTATATTTCTCGGCTTCACTGATTTGAAAACACGGCAATTTCCATCCCGCTTCGATCGTTCATTCAGTGCGATGGTACCAACACGGGCGGGATTAACCCTACCACCTAGTTATTAAGGAAGAGGACCTACAGTTTTACGCGGATTCCGAAACACGGCCTGCCTCAACAGTTGAAAATGGTCACCCATTCAGAACCTAACCGCGCTCAGAGGTGCTTCCCCAGCTTATCGACTCGCAATAATTGGTGTTTTACTCCTTATGTTTATTTTATGGAAAAATTGTTTTCCTGCTCAATCAGTTTTGCAAAACGAATGTTGAAAGAGAGGTAGAGCAGACAACAAACACAGATTATAAAAGGTGCCCAAAAAATATATTAATTTAACGAACAAAACGTCCGTAAAAATACGATTCGAGAATCTTTTTTTTTACAGGATGTAGGAACTATTAGTACCATCAATGGCACGTTTCGAAAAACAAACAAATCTTAATGTTATATCCTTACCACCTATGTTATTTTGAAAGGAAATAAATATTTTGGAATACTTTGTTTTCATTTTGAAACTTTTAATTACATCTTTTCTATATATGTAACACAGGGAAAAAAATATCCGCTAAATGGGCACTGGCCAAATGGCGGCTGGATTTTTGCAATTTCTTTATTAAGTTCCTCATATCTGTAGGATGTTATATTTAGTATTGTCTTTATTTCCGCGGCAAGTAAAATATAGGTTGCCCATAGACAACTGTCTATGGCTGAAGAAAGAAAAATATGATCAAGAGAGGACACACTAGGAGTTTCAAATTTCGAAACGTTGCCATGGAAATGTGACAAGTTTGGAAGATTCTGGAAAATAAAAATAAAAACAGGAGAATATCACTGAACTGAAAATGAAAATATTGGGTTCAGTTCGACTCCCGCGCCCGTACAGACCAGAGCTCCGTTGAGAGCTTTTATCGCGTTTTTGCAGCGCCATCTTGAAGGAATCCCCACCAATCGGAATGGTGTGAGGATCTCGCCTCTGGCCTTCGACGCAGCTGCACCCTGAGGGAAGTCCTCCCGCGAGTGTCCGCCGTATCCTCGACACCAGGTGGTGTGCGAGTCCGATCACGCGGCCCGTGAAAGATATTATGACTCTTTGACCAGGTTCTCATAAGAGACCAAGTGTAGAGGCTGTGCAGTTTATTCCGGTGATGTTTGGAGTCAGCCAGTTGATGAGAGCGGAGTTGGAGCAGGGAGCCTGTAGCCGTCCGACCAGTTCCAGTTTCATCTGAGGAGCGGGACGAAGACCCTACAAACGAGACCGGCGGTAGGACTAGAGCTTCATCGGTATGTCGCATCAGCCTAACAGTTTTACACTTCTGTTTGTGCAATGATAAACTTCAATAAACATCACTTCACCTTCATGCTGTGTGTTTGAATATTTCCTCAAAAGTCCTCTCCAAGCAGATGCATAGATTAGGTAGGGTTTGTACGTGTTTTCTTCTGTAGCTTCGACCCTGCGCCCTGAGCTTCCGACTGAGCGACCCGAGGCATCGAGATTGAGGAATGCTCTACACGTCACCTGCATTTCCTAGATATCTAGCAAGTCGCCGTGGAGGAGACAAAACCTTTACATCCTCACACATCCTCACTCACCACCTTCTACACCACGCACCACACACCATTCACGAACCCTACATCTGGCGCTCAATCTATAAAAATTTATTCCTATGCATCTGTGTGATCGGAGGATTTGAGAAAATATTTGATTTTTCCATCCTATATTTCCATCTCGTCTAAGTTTGGTGACTTTATTTCACCCCGCGTATATACGTACTATGTAATTTATATTTAGTACATATCACATTTGCCTTCGTGATTATGTACCGCGATCGGTGAATTTTTGCGTTTGCACTTTTCCTTTCTCCTGCGACTTATTAATTTTCGGAATTTAGTTCGGCAAATATCGTTTATACGTTTAATGTTAACAAAGGTGGGATATCTCAACTGTGTATTGCTGTTTGTCGCGAAACATATTGTGTATGGTTAATGAGATACTTATTCGATACATATGAAACAAGCACGAATGGTGACTATACACAAAATATTTTTCAAACAAGGTGCCATGCCAGTTTGATTTTAAGACTTCATGTCTTAACTGAACTTGAAGTGATTGTGCTATAACTTGATTAAAATAAATATAAACGGGGATTATAAACACCATATGGAACACTTTAAAGAAGGCGACATAGTCTGGCGTCGATCTCATGTGCAATCTGATGGAGCAAAGTTTTTTTCAAATAAACTATCTCCACGTTTTATTAAGTCAATCGTTTTAAAACGAAACTCTGAAAATACTTATTTGTTAGGGAATGTTGACGGAACAAGCGTGGGTATAATTCATGTCAGCGATATTATAAAAACCTAATTAAACTATACAATAGTTTCCCTTTAAACGTTCCAAAATAAGGGTGTAATGTATATTTAATTTGGCTGCTTTAACGTAGTGCTTTTTGTATAGCTCGTGTAGTTTAGATTATATTAGTTTAGAATTAGTTAAATATTGAGTAATTAGTTGTATGCTAATTTAATCTAGTTTGTGTAAGCTCTGTGCTTAACCTTGTGAGTAAATACTCTTTAAGAAAAAAAGGTTTTACGTTATTCTTAACTATAATGTATGGATTAAAATACATATTGAGTACTCTCTTATACTCAAAATTTTTTGGGGAAGCTGCTTGGTCCATAGTGAACTCTCCTTAGAGAAAGAGAGGTTTACATTAACTTGTCTAGAATGTATCACTTAAATACATATTGAGTACATTCTTGTACTCAAATTTGTTCTATTTTGGGTGGCTATTTGCCCACCTTTTTTGGCGTACACTTCTTAGGAAAAAGGAGGTCGTCTAGTCTAGTCTATATAATAAATATACGTTAGTTAACGTGAATAATGGGGATAATAATTGATGATATAAATGATAAAATGATTAATATATGATGATAATTGGCGAACACTTCTTAGGAAAAAGGAGGTCGTCTAATCTAGTCTATATAATGAATATATGTTAGGTAACGTGAATAAAGGGGGATAATATAAATAAAGTAAATATGAGTGAATATTTACCAAGTATGAAAGCGTGAAGAATAAGGGACACGAAAGACGACGTATACTTGAATCTAGGGAAATTTCACTCACTTAAATGATAGGATTTGCACCGGGCAAATTTTTCAATATTTTTACGGCCTCTTTAGGAAGTGAATTATGTAATGAACATTTCAGGAAAATGATTATTTTCTGGAATTTAAATAATGAATTTTAATAAATGAGACATCATTAGGAAGGACATATTTAAATAATACTTGACATCTCACTGTAGGAGTGTTAGGTAGTGAATTCTAAACTGACAATAGGAACGCATCTTAGCGAAGGGCGAATTTTATTATTTTGTCAAATGACAAACGAGAGAGATATGGATAACAATTGTGTTCATAATTTTCGATTCACTATAAGGTCTGATGGAGAAGAATCATTCATTATTTGTGAATCGAATGTTTGATCAACGCAAACATTTAAGAGCACTGATAGGTAAGTTTATTCCGGATATTAGGAAACACTATAGCTTGAACTTGACGGATAGCTTCCACTGATGTTCAATCGCCGAAGTGTCGGTGTCAACTCGTCGGGAACAACTCGTCGAAGCCTACTCGCCGAAGTGTCGGTGTCAACTCGTCGGGAATAACTCGTCGAAGCCTACTCGCCGAAGACATATATATATAATTCAGTTCAGTAATAAAAAAAAAATCAAAAAAAAAATAATAATTGCCAATTAGTAAAAAAAAATTAAATATTGTCAATTAGTAAAAAAATAAAAAAAAAAAAAATATATATATTGACAATTAGTAAAAAAAAAAGTATTAAAAAAAATTAAATATTGTCAATTAGTAAAAAAAAAAAATTATTAAAAAAAAAAATATTGACAATTAGTAAAAAAAAAAAAAAAAAGGCGGAATTTATGATAACAATATTACTAACTGAATTGCCTATAAACCAATATATTGGATTATACTGTTGATCTACTTTTTACTAAATGATTAAGAAAAACATTTTTTTTGATCCATACATAAGGTATGTATCATTAAAATTGAATCCTTGTTTAATTTCAACAGCCCAATATATTGTACTGTACTAATGGCTCGATTTTCTTTTCAAAGAATAATTTAAATAATTTTACTATTTTAATTTCATTAAATCGAACCATTTTTTTTTTTTTACTTTTTTAATGTCTCTATAGCTATACTGAATGGTCAACCATTCTGAACTGATTGGATGGAAAACACAGACAGATCTCTTTGAAGTTTAAAAGAGATATTTATTTTGACTTAATTTATTAGATGCGCGAATGCGCAAGTAATAAGCCACTTTGGCATTGAATTTGAATTTAATTCTACTTTCATTCATCTTCATTTCATTATTTTTAAATATTGTCAATTAGTAAAAAAAAAATATTAATTGTTAAGATATGGAATTTTCGCTGAGAATTTTAAAGTCCGAATGTTATAAAGTCTAATGGGTTATTCTCTGTAATTTGAAAATTTACTTACTAGTAAATATGAAGAGTCATTAAGTACCTATCGGTAATTATAACTGCATTCAATTATCGCTGAGATTTTCGGTCTGAAAACTTTCAGTTTTTGAATTTTAATGAGCTCAGCTGTTTATTATTAGAACAACTTCTTGTTTGTAACTTAACCAAAATCTGGGGGGTAGTCGAACTATTTTTTAATAATTTTTTTTTTTTGAAAATTTTTAATATTATGATGTGCTTACCTGAAAACATAGTCGATTTGTTTTTTTTTATGTTTTGGATATTCTATATAAAGTTAGTGAATGTTTTTTCCTTGTGATCAAGATATTCTTTTTAAATTCTGTTAAAAAAAATTAATACAAACTTGTTTGAAATTTTCAATTCGAGCATAAATTCACTTCCAGCTATTTTTTGTTCAAAGAATTAGGAAAATTTTGCATTCTTCCAACTTAAGCAGCTTTCGTTCAAATAATTAGAAAATGTTTGCATTGTTAAAACTTTATTTGCAGTAAGCAATTGAAACTTTAAACAGATTATACTTTTGCTGTTTGTCAAAGCCTTACTCTAAGTATACTTAGATGATTAATTAAGAATGAAAGTTTAGTAGGTTTTTAAAACATTCTGATGCATAATCGTAAAGAGAATTTAATTTTGGAATCCCAAAAAAAATAAAAAATAGTTAATATTGTAAAATTTTAAGGGATTAGGATTAGATAGCTTTGATTGGATTTAAAATGTATATGATAACACTTTGTTAAAGTTATCATTCTATGATAGGGTGTTTTCTTTCTTTTTTTTCATTATTTTTTTTTAACTGAAAATAGGGATATATGTAGGATGTTATATTTAGTATTGTCTTTATTTCCGCGGCAAGTAAAATATAGGTTGCCCATAGACAACTGTCTATGGCTGAAGAAAGAAAAATATGATCAAGAGAGGACACACTAGGAGTTTCAAATTTCGAAACGTTGCCATGGAAATGTGACAAGTTTGGAAGATTCTGGAAAATAAAAATAAAAACAGGAGAATATCACTGAACTGAAAATGAAAATATTGGGTTCAGTTCGACTCCCGCGCCCGTACAGACCAGAGCTCCGTTGAGAGCTTTTATCGCGTTTTTGCAGCGCCATCTTGAAGGAATCCCCACCAATCGGAATGGTGTGAGGATCTCGCCTCTGGCCTTCGACGCAGCTGCACCCTGAGGGAAGTCCTCCCGCGAGTGTCCGCCGTATCCTCGACACCAGGTGGTGTGCGAGTCCGATCACGCGGCCCGTGAAAGATATTATGACTCTTTGACCAGGTTCTCATAAGAGACCAAGTGTAGAGGCTGTGCAGTTTATTCCGGTGATGTTTGGAGTCAGCCAGTTGATGAGAGCGGAGTTGGAGCAGGGAGCCTGTAGCCGTCCGACCAGTTCCAGTTTCATCTGAGGAGCGGGACGAAGACCCTACAAACGAGACCGGCGGTAGGACTAGAGCTTCATCGGTATGTCGCATCAGCCTAACAGTTTTACACTTCTGTTTGTGCAATGATAAACTTCAATAAACATCACTTCACCTTCATGCTGTGTGTTTGAATATTTCCTCAAAAGTCCTCTCCAAGCAGATGCATAGATTAGGTAGGGTTTGTACGTGTTTTCTTCTGTAGCTTCGACCCTGCGCCCTGAGCTTCCGACTGAGCGACCCGAGGCATCGAGATTGAGGAATGCTCTACACGTCACCTGCATTTCCTAGATATCTAGCAAGTCGCCGTGGAGGAGACAAAACCTTTACATCCTCACACATCCTCACTCACCACCTTCTACACCACGCACCACACACCATTCACGAACCCTACATATCTTAGTGGTTCACATATTCGAAAAACCCCAGAGAAAATAGTCCAAACAAGTTAAATCGCAACTTATGGCGGCCAGTTTTGGTCCCAAAAACGAGAGATGACACGACGAAAACTTAATTTGTAAAGTAATTGTTGACAGATGGCGCCATTGTGTTGAAACCATCTCATTTATCAAAGTAAAATCCGTCTCTAATTCTTGCCAAAAAAACTGTCAAATTTTCAATAGCAGGCCGCGACGGTCGATTATGCATACCAAAATGAGCGCGTAACTCGCGAATAGTCGCAGTAAAATTTTCCCCAATTTTGTGAAAAGTTTCTCCAAGCTGTAACGCACAATTTCCGTAAATTTCTATCTTTTAATTAATTAAACAAACGCCAAATATGGCTGAATTAACAATTGACAGTCGAAAATGGCGCGCGATTCGAAATTCAAGTTCTTACACACATCGTTGAGACATTCTTTACAATCGCAATCGGTGTTGGCATGCAATTGTTTTTTATTAAATGTCGAACACAATAAAGTCAGTGTCTGCTACAATACTCGGTACCCATATGACAAAGAAAGTAACTTACAACACTTATCCCAAAGATCACAAAAAACCCTAGACTCGTTAAACACAAACTTGCATTTTCCAATCACACATATTGCACGTGGAAATAATGTATGCACTTCGATTATGGATTAAACTATGAACTGCACGGTCCACCGGCGTGGTACTCACTGAGTGATCGTGAGAACTCTGCAGATGTGATCTTATAACAAAACATTATCTCAGATCTCAGAGCCAGCTTGGAAATAAATATGTTATCACATTTCAAGGCTGCATCCAAAAATGTATGCGTTTGAAACTTTATCGGAACGGATTCCACGTAAAACTGTAGGTAGGGGACTAGGTACTCACTAGGTGGAAGGGTTAATCCCGCGCGAGTTCCTACCATCGCATTTAATGAACGATGGTTAAAGCGGCAATTCAAATTGTCCGTGTTTTGAATCCAGTTCAATGTAGCCGAGCAATAACGGGAGGTCCTGGCATGTACCCATGTTGTGTGATAAGCTAATATATGACGGTTGGTTTGGTATTAGCAATCCACATACAGTTATATAAAAAAAACTGCTACACCGCTTCTCTACCGCACGTTATTTCACTGTCGACAAACGTAAGACGTGGACAAGCGCGCATTAGTGTAGCGATAGTATAGACATTCGTGTCGTCGTAGACCTTCGTCTTGATTCTGATTTTAAAGCTTGATTTCAAAACTTTAAAAAAAATAGCACGTCATTCGTCTAAAACGACATTGTCCCGAACGGAGCCTGTTACCGCAGGTGCATAAAACTGGCTTGGAAAACTATACTTTACAATACATTATTATCAACCGGAGGCTTGAATAATTAAAATATCACATAGTAATGATCTCTTAATGATGTAGATTAACAATAAAGCTAGCTCTCCAACTATTCAACGGACTTCCCAGAGATCAAGAGAATTATTGTATCAAGAGTGGCGTAACGTAACGCATAGAACACGCAAATTAACAGAGAAATTTGACCAAGCAATACAAAACATTCCTCGTCATAATAAGATTCAACGCCTATTTGGATACCTAGAATATCTCTTTGTAGATATTACATAAATACGTCAAAGGTTATCACATCTGTCCTTGTCTTTTTCGATTCTTCCCCTTATGCGCACGGCGACATTGAACTGGATGAAAAGCACGGACATTTTTTTCATTGCAGGTTTGGGCATCATGCGATAGTATCAACCCGGGCAGGTTTAATGCAACTTATGCAACTCAGAAAGAGAAAGAAATTGGAAAAAAAACGGAACGTTTTCCTGCGACATACATATCGAGCATAAGAATGGAAGTACCGCAACATACATACATGCGTGCAAACTTTTTAACCGACTTCAAAACATGAGGAGGTTCTCAATTCTACTGTATTTTTTTATGTTTGTTACCTCAGAACTTTCGCTTGGGTGAACCGATTTTGATACACATTTTCTATTTGCCATTTTTAGGGTACTGTAAATTCCGCTGTTCGCCCGTCCATTTGACCTTCCGTCCGTCCGTCCATCTATCAGCGGACTGTATCTCATAATTGCGTTAATTCTTGTAAGCTGGTACGGAACTCTTCGTGTGCGAGTCCGACTCGAACTTGGATAGGTTTTTAAAGTAAATAACTGGCATGGATAAAACGTAAAGAAAGGCCTGACTTTCCGAATTTAACCGACCGTTAAACAAAAAAAGCAAACTTATTAGGTAGTGTTATTTCAAAAAACTTAAATAATGTTTAATTGATCTCATTTTTATCTGACATCTACTCAGCTGTAGCAGCATTATGCAATTCAATACTCGGTATTCACAAAACTTTGGAGGTGAGATTGCATAAGGTAAAATATATTTTTCTGTCTTTTTCGAGGCCTGATAATTGGAGATCTTCAAGCCAAATTCACATTGAAAATGACTCATTGATTCACAGAATCAATGAGTCATTTTCAATGTGAATTTTGTTAAAGAATATAGCCATAATTTTGTGAGCATGATCGACCTTTTTATGTACTCGTACATTGTTATTTTACTACTAATCATGGGTGGATTTATTTATTCATGGTGTTGAACGTTACAGTGCCAGGACTTTTTTGCAGCTAGACATGAATGGCTTATACCTTCTATGCTTATACCACACCTACGTCATGATATAGGCTCAAAACACTGCATTTCCGAAGGAAAAAGATGGAAGGAACCTTCCCTTGTTGAGCACGGTTCATTTTTTTTATGCAACCTCCCATGGATGGCTAATACGACACAACTACCGTTATGATATTAACCCATTACACCACATTCCCGAAGGAATTAGGTGCCATGCCAGGACCTTCCCTTTTATGAGCACGGCTACATTGAACTGGATGGAAAACACGGACGAATTTCGAACGTAAAACGAGCAGACTGATGAAGTACTTCGTAAGTTCATGTGCGTACCGTACCACCCGTAATCGTAGAACATGTAGGAATGTAGGAAGCGAAAGAATCAAGCTGTGATCTACCTTGTGGCTGTGATTGTACCATGCAGCACTCTATCATCTCTGCCAGCCCCACCGGGGAAGCGGCGTTAAGGGATGTTTGTATACATAAAAACATGACAAACTGACATGTCAGAAATAACCTTTGTTTTTAAAATGTAGTTTGCTGGATACAGAATAAAACGCTTTAATTTTAATTTATATTTTATTGGATCCGATTATAAATTACACACTTTAATTTAAACATTCGAAAACTTTACACAAGGACTGGATTTCAAATGTGTAAACATACCATGTTTAAAATATAACAGCTGCAATTTATTAGCTACCAAACCCAAATATCCCGTAAATATATATTTCAATATTGATACAGTAATCCTCAGAAAATGTATACAATACAATGACCAACTTGTACTAGGGAGTGACCCAACATATATGAAACCAACGACTAGATATAAAACATTTAAAAAATCACTAGAATATAATATCGTGTTTAAGACTGATACAAATAGTCGTAATAGAAATTAAGACTAAAGAAAAGTAGTACTTTGTGACGTCAATTTGACACATTTTTTATGGACGAAATTTCAAAGCAATGCAAAGTGACATCACAGAGTACTACTTTTCGTTAGACTTATGCTGAGATTCATAAACCTTACTCGTGCTTGACTTATCCAAAATATAGCCTCCGACTGTCAATTTTGAAATTAGTTCAGTCGAAAGGCATACTTTGGCTTAGCCAAATACAAGAAAGCTTTATGAATCTCAGCATTAGTTACTGTTACGACTGTTTATCTGAACCTTAGAATTTTTAACACTGGCTTCATTAATGCTTGTGATGTATCGAAATAAGTTTGGCAAGACACAATAACACTGTGAAACTTTTATTTGGACGGATCCGAAAAGAGACATACCATACCAATGACATTTAATTTTAAAAAAATCGAGAATAAAGCACACAATTACGGATTGTGTGGTTCTCATATTATCTATTTTTTTTAACATTTTAAATGCTTTGGACAACGTGGAAAATTCATAAAGCTTAATCTCGAACAAAATGTTTTTTACAAAATATTTCTATTTTTCGAATTGTTTTACGAATTGCATGCTAAGACCACAGATTAATCTATGCTAAGACCCACAAAATGTTTATACTATATAAAAGTTATGAAAGACACGATTAATTTTTTTGCCTTATGCCAATGTCTATTTTGTTCCTAATATATCAATGGAAGAAGTCTATTGCTTGTAAAGTCTTGTTCCTACTAATGTAATGAAAGTATTAAAGTACATAAGTTGGTGAGCACAGTTTTTAATGAGAAGAGCGACAAAACTGTATAGTTATTTTTTATACCATTTTCAAAGGAATGTGGTGACACGCAACCAGAGATAAAAAGGAAGGAGACATGCCATCTAACGCGCCTACTAGGTGGCCAGCTGTTTACAATTTACCAAAACTACCAACCCAACTTAAACATACATGCCACATACGTACAAAAATAGTCGCAGACGTATTCGAGGGTTTGTGTGGGTTTGAACTGACGCGGGGGTCCATTCAGAGTAAGAGTGAGTTCAAATTCGCCACTAAATACCAACTCACTTTTTTAAATAGTTAATGTTTCCACACTTCTAGAACATCATTACAGTTAGGTAAAAATCTGGTTTGCCCCGTAAATCCGTTGGAAGTATAAATAACGGTTCCGTTATTTAAATAATAATATATTTCCCAGCTATTTTTAGGTTAACTCACTCCCGAACTCGAACTAACTCTTGCTCTGAATGGACCCCGCGGTGGCGATGTTTCGACTATATAGCATGCGACACGCCACCTGAATCCCATACAATTGTATGGTCACTTTGAACATACGGCGGAGACGCGATATCGACCGCGTGCCACTTCTCCTTCATTTCTCTTCAGTGCACGCAACCTTAGACATGATTTTTCTGGTCGACTAGTCGTACACTACCGCGATGAAGAGCTAGTTGCGGATATATGTTAATAAACTGTAAATAAAAAATTTGATATCAGCATTACTCTCGCCACTATTTGGTTCTTCATGTATATGTTTCCAATCACCTAGCATAGGTTCTGCCAACTTTTAGTTTTCATCACATATTTACAAGCCTTAAATGTACTTTGAAATAGGTACTTAATCTTTTGTTATTTATTTCTACGTACATACACCATTACAAATAATTTACATTTAATTTGATTTCGAGTTTGTATCGGAACATTTCTGCAATGCTTAGTGGATTATTTGCAAATCTAAGACGAAAAAGAAAGCTTAAATTGTATGATTGACTTTTGAATAATAAGTTAATTTAGAGGCTTTATCGGCAACCTTCCAAGTTGCCAGGATAAAGGAATCGGGGCCCAACTTGACGGACCTGAACTAACTTGGTTTATGCCGACTTGTCTCTGGTACAACTGCCTCAAAACACTGAGGCCCTTACTATGTGTGGCCTCAAGCGATATGGAGACAGTTGTATGTTGTAATTACTACTCAACTGCAATTACGGTTCCATATATCACACATATACGTAATTAAGAATATAAGTTTATTTGTAATTAAGAATTATTCACTTTGATTCTCAATAATTTAGAAAAATCTAAAACTATTCATGTGTTTAGTTGTTCCACTTACTCTAAAGCTACGTCGTAATCGACAGGTCATTTAGGGTGAATAGTCATTTTCATTGGAGGTTCATTTGCTTACAATGTTAAGTATGCCATGAAATCATAATATTTAGGTAATTATCTGTGGCCAGTAACATTTATTTCTGATATTTTGACCGCTTTTAAGTACATTTATGGACAAGACTCCCAGCGTCGGTTCTTGTCAGTACACAATTTGAAAATTGAGCCATCTGACATGAAAAATATATGATGAACCCATAAGTCTATGTGCACATAAAGGCTGAAAATAGATAAATGAATATAAATACCTATATTATACACTAACTTATTTGTGATACTTAGGGCCAGTATTTCAATCGTCCCTCTTCCTCTCAACTTTAAGCGAAGCTTAAGCAGCATTTGAACCAAAACTATACGGTAGCCGAGGCTTTAAGGTGTTATAGGCCTTTGAAAATAGATTGCTGGGGACATTATAAAACTTCGCTTACCATTTCGTTTGCGTTAAAATGCTGCATTTTAATCCTTAAGCTTCGCTAAAGTTGAGGCTAGGAAGAGGGACGATTGAAATACCGGCCCTTAACTGCTCACAATAAAGACTAACATAACTTAAACTTAGTATTTATATTTATATTCCAAACAAATCCATAGTATAAGCACCTAGTTTTATGTATTTTGCAAAAAATTCTATGCTTGACAAACGTCCTTCATGCACAGTGGTACCAATCTAACAAGTAAATGTAACTAAATTAATATCTTAAGATAACCCGACTACTTACACTATTTTCTAACAATCCAAACATAATTTTTGGCACGCTCATTACATACTACAATGTTTCAAATCATCTGGGTTTGTTACATGAATAAATTTATGCAGTTACCTATTTATAGGAACGACTAGGCATGCCTTCAAGTGAAGATAACCTCAAACTATTTACTTTTATAGTACTACTTATAATCTATTAAAATACAAATAAATCTGTTGTTTGTACATAAAATATATGTATGTACATAAAATTGGCCCCATGCCATTTTACGCATAAGTACGCAAGGTTACATACAATCCGCTCAGCTGCCCAAAAGTTGGACCAAACCTTTCTCATTATTTGGGGCATTTAAGGATTTGTAATTGATAATGAACACAGAAGAGAAACACTATCCGATGCCTTAAGAAATCTGTAACACAGCATCTAGTCTAGACATACTAGTATTCTCCAAAGAGACAAAACATTTAGTACCTGTCTAAGTTACAGTAGTCGATATTGGACACTGGGTGGCTAAGCTCAAACGACAGGGGCTGGTCACGTCTGCTGAAGAGACAACGACCGTTGGAGTAACCGTGTCCGTAACGCTGTAGGCCGTGGACAGGAACACGGAGTGTGGGAAGACGACCAGCCAGCTGGGACGATGACATCAAGTGCGTCTGCGGAAAGCAGCGGTTCCGTACCACTGAGGTATATTCATCAGCTAGAGGAATTTTAGGTTGTTGCTTTAGATTTTTCCGTTATAAAATTTCTTGGGTGACCTTGCACCCCTTGTTGTAGGTATGTAGGTTATATCTTTCTATGTGTACAAAAAGGAACAGTAGAAGACAGTCCAAATGCACTTTCAAAACATAACCTTCTCCTAATATTAGATTTGGTTTTAATTTCTGATTCAATAATATACATTTTCAGTCACCTTACATACTTATCGCTGAAGTTATTTTGACCATTCATCTTTTCCTTCAACCTTCAACAAGTGGTCCGGTAATTATTGGATGGTAAATGGTTTGGCGGGATGGCAAAGCAGGCGAAATATCCGAAATGTCTTAATATTGCGATTTTGTAACACTTCAAACGTCCAATGGCTTATTTGGAGCAAAAATATAGATAACATGTAGCATTAGACATTTTCGGGTTATCCAATAATAACTGGACATTTGTATGCATATAGGTATTTTGGTCCATCTTCTACGCATGTCATTGTAGAGTAATTTATAAACTTCCAATATTTGTCGTGAGGACTAAGAATCCACACATACCATGCATAACTGGCATACATTAAATGTTTGATGACATTGCTGCTACCAGGAGATCATCCGCCAGATGGTACAACGACTCGAGGTCTCGGGTAGGCGTAAATCCAGCAGTGCAGACGGGGACGGACAATTCACGCCTGCGGGTCGATGTTGCAGGCGCCAACGAGCAGCGCGCGGTCGATGCTGAGGTACTCCTTGCCGGAGCGCGGACGCGTCAGGTGGCGCGAGTTGTCGCTCGCGTCGTACGAGCTGAACGAGGAGACGGAGAGGGACTCCATGTAGTCCGACATGTCGGAGGCGCCGCTCGATGTGCTCTGCGTCGTCATCTGGCTGATGCGGTTGCTGTCGGTGTCGCCTGCGGAAGGTCATTAGGGTTGGAGAAGGAATTCGAAATGCAAGAGTCTAAGAAAGACACATGAGGTGTCGTTTGTGAAAGCCGATTTTAATGGAAATTATGAAACAGATTATGGAGAAGTAGAAAGAGGAAGTTCGAGAGCGGGACTGGGCATTAGTCCTAGTTTCCGCAAGTTAACCGAAGAGCCTTTAAGCGAACAGTAACGTTAGCAAGGGAAGAATGGTGGTAACCTCCAGTCCCGAACTTGATCGAAACCCTGATCTACTGCCAATCGGCCCAGATATATAGCCAAATGGATGGATGTGAAGTCAAATGTCTTATTAATACCAATATTGTATTCACACATTTGGATGGAGGGCAGCGGTGGGAGGTAGATTTTTGGATGTGATCTGGTTTGGTGTATTGGATAGATTAATGATTCATCACCAAGTTCCAAGCATCTTTTAGAAATTTAGGGTCAATTTCGGGAATTGAATTATTGGCAGAAATATGAATACCTTTTGGTTTGTTCCTTCGCGTGAGCGTATCCACGTCGCACGAGTTCGACTTGGTCATTGTTGCAACTTCTTCGAATTGAAATGTGATGTGCTTCAGGGGATCAGAGGAATTGGACTTGACGAACACAGACATTTGCGATGGAGTCACGCTTTTCCTGTGTTTGGTGCACATCATATGCTTTTTGCAAGACTTAGAGCTAGTGATTGGCAGCTCGAACTCGCTGAAATCACAGCGGTGATGCTTTAATGACCCGGTCGATACACCAGAGTCGTTGGAGCTCGACGAATCTCTGTTTTTATCGGACTTGCTCGGAACACTGGAGGATCTTCGGATCTTGACAGATTCACGAAATCGCGCGACGAAAGATATTTCGCTTTTCGCAACTTCGGGTACTTTAAAATGATTGTCTTTGCTTTCAGAAATTTGCAGTATACTGTGGCAGTGTTGGCAGTTGTCGTTTACACATTCACTTTTGCAAGATTTTCGTAAACCATTCATAGCGAATAACATGTTTTTATGGCTGCTGCTTTTGTAGATGTCTTCGTCTTCCGCTCTCTTTATGAAGTCGGCAGAACTAGGTCGTTGCTGATTGATCATACCGCTGTCCAGATCTGAATGCTGCATGGATGGATCAGATATGTGACTAATTCTACTAATGTTGTCGGAACAAGCTTTATTACTGATACTGGCACTACTTGTTTCTAGTGGCTCCATATGCATGTAGTTAAGTTGTTCATTACAGCATTCAGTGGAGGGATGTACAGTATTGCTGCTAGCAGCTGAAGTATCATCTTCATGCTCAGGAATATCTTCGAGATCATCAATATCTTCTTGGCTAAAACCTGCGCTTCTTAATATTTGTAAGGAGCTCTCGAATTTCTCTAGTGTCGCGGAGAGGTCTATGTTGGCATAGTTGCCATGATCAAAGTTATTGCCATCTGTTTTATCTATGTGGGTTGGGATTATATTAACATAATTGGAATGAGTTTCAGTCTGCGATGTTAAACTTTCATCAGTGTTGTTATTTTCATTAATGTTTTTATTAGTGACTGCATCGATGTTATCATTGTCGATTTTAGGGGAGCATTCGCAGGATTCACTGGGATCTACTAGGCATCTCATGAACTTTTTGGGTGTATCGTAATAGCTAGCAGGGTCCTGCCCATTTATACCGACCACAGGATGCTCCTGAAACAGGAAAAATAATATAATTATATCACAGATTTCCCAGAAATGACACATAAATCATGACAAGATTGGAGGCTTTTTCTCTTTACGTAATATTCGAATTTCCCACAAAAGAAAGGGGCAAAGATTGAGTTTGCAAAAACCAACCTGTATTAGCGGCATTGGTGTCTTTGGAATATCATAGTTCTCATAAGGCCCACTAAAGAGCTTTTTCTTCGGACAGAAGCACTTTGACTGTATCTGCCAGCACTGGCAACCCGTACCCATCTTGGCGGGCACGGTGGGCGTGCAGCAGCCCACGGGACTCGATCGCTTCGATTCAAAGCTCTTGTCCAGAACGCAGGCGCTTCTGGGCACGGAGTATTCGGATGCGCTTCCACTGGATCGCGAATACATAGAGGCCCGGTCAGAATCTACTCGTTTTTCCGGTATGTTGTCCATTATCCAGGCCGGGCTGAGGCTCACACCGCCTGGCGTCGTCGCCATTGTTGAAGACCTGTAATCGAAATAGTCCCTGTTGAATTTCTACATCGGCGAGCGGGTTTGTTAATGTCAAAAATAATATTTTATTTACACTCTTTCTCAAACAATTCAAAACTCATACAGTGTTTTTTAATGTAAAGCACGGCATATGGTGTAATCCACGCCCTCGCCTAATCACCAACCAAACTAAGGTTGTTGGCTGATCCGTCCCACAGTACTTCCGTGGAGTACATATTCCACGGAAGACCTTATCTACGCCACATAGAGCAGCAATTTTTGGTCTGGAGCAAAATACTAACGCACCCCGTTTAGTTTACATGTATTTACAGTTCCTCCCCCCTGAAGTAGATGGCCCACCGTCATAGTGAAGGAAGTTTCATACAATATGTGTTAAGTAAGCCGGCCCTCTATTCCAATAAACGTATAACTAAGATTATAACTTCTATTCAATCAATCACAACAAAAAGAGTGTTTGCACCAAGGGATGGCGTCGCTATCAGGCTCACTGCTTTTCTACATTTACGGGTTGTCAAAACATTTGTGTATCGATTCAAAATTGTATATTTTCCAACTTTTAAACAAAATTGTATTATTAATCTATGAATAAATCCTACAGCGCTATCTATTGGCTATTTCGCAAGTGCTAGGTACAAAAGTGGCGCCATCCTTTTTTCATAGTCGTAAACGTGTATCCATGCAGTTGCGCCATCTATTTTTCGTCCATTCGGCATTGACCTATTGTTGAAACCATAGACTTAGCATGCGCGCGCAGCGGTTTCTATGGGTGAAACATCTAGTTCTTCATTAAATTATTCTGAAACCTTTAGATCTGGATCCAGGCTAGGGTAGGGTTTCCTTCGGACGCACCGGCGTCAACTGTCGCTTTACCGGTTGTGTGTATCTTCGAAATGTGTCAGTGTCGATATGGCGTGGTGCTTACCGCGTGAGTGGCGAGAACTTGATGCAGCTGGAGCAGCGCGGCAGCGAGCTGGGCCGGCGGGCGAGCTCGCCGAGACCGGCGTCCAGGTCGGTGAGGCAGCCGTGGGTCTGGCTGCCGGGCACGCGCCACGGCGACACGGAGCGCCGGCAGCAAGCCTCCTCCGCGCAGTTCTCCGGAAAATGCTTATCCATCACTGCAACAGGAGACAGCTATCCGTCAATATAAAAAAACCATAACTTTGATAGTACTTGCTATATTCATTAGTCAAGCTTACAACTTTCTATATCCATTATGAAATGATCGTGTTCCATAAAATGGCTCGTGTCTGATTCGTCAGTAAAATTAAGATTATTTTTCCTGAAATTTTACCCCTTTAATAAATCAACTGAAAGCTACGTCCGTACGTTTTGATTTGTTTATGCCTAGCCTCTAAAGATTTGTATCAAAATTTATAAGAGCGTTGGTTTATTTAATGTGCAAAATTTCAGAACAATATTTCTTAATTTGACTGAGGAATCAGGCACGAGCCATTGTCTTGAACTTATAGATACAATGGCGGTAGCGCCGGGGAGTGAATTCGCTTACGAATTAGCTAATTACCGATGCTTTCGAGTTCCAACGACACGTAAGAATTTCACCGGACGCTATTTAGTGCAACGAATATTTGATGTTGCGCGCCCCGAATTCGCAAGCGAACTGACTAAAGGTCACCTCATGGCTACACTGCCGCCATATAATAAGTTTCCATCGCCACTCCCGTTCTTGCTTGCTCTCTGGCGTAGGCATACATACATACATACATACATTCACGCCGCTTTCCACGAAGGGTAGGCAGAGATGATAGAGCGCACTACGGTACGATCAGCGCACCTCTATCGCTTCATCTACAGACATGCATATTTTCATACATGCTCTACGATTATGAGTGCTAGGTAACTGACCTTTACGAAGTACGACATCGATTTGGTCGCGGTACGTTCTCCTAGGTCGCCGAACACGACACTTTCGCTCACTTCTGCTCTGTCTTTTCGTCTTTCTTTCGTCACTTATTCGTTCCATATGTCCAAATCATCTTAGCACTCCTTTCTCGATTCTTTTCACAACATCATTTCTCAATTGACACTGCTCAAATGCTCACATGCGTAGGCAATCTAGTAATATATTTTTAGGTGCCCGTAGCCTAGCTAACGCCTATGGCTTCACGTGTCTATAAAGGATAGCACCTAGTTACATCGCGAATCAGCTAATGGGCGTATGAGCCGACAGCAAAATCCTCCATCTCTATAGTCTCCCACACCACTAGCAGCACTGACCCGAGCCGCTCCTGCTGGCGACGCTGGCGCGGCGGCCCGGCTCGCCGTCGCCCTCCGCCGCCGCCGCCGTCGCCAGCAGCTCCGCCAGCTGGCGGCCGCGCTCCGCGCAGAACACGAACAGGCCGGCGCCGCGGCCGCAGCGGGAGCCGCCCTCCACGCAGAAGCGCCCTTCGACGACGCCGTAACGTCTGGAACGACAGTGCAGTGCGTTTTTATTATTTGTCCAGAGGATATTTTGTTCATTGTGCAAAAAGTAGCATTTTGGTCATTCATGAAAGATAAGCGGATAGCAATGTACCAGAAAGCATGATGTGTAGTATGTATGATATAAGATGATAGATATAAGTAATTTGAAACACTCATTTTCAAACTATTTGTAAAATACGTTTGTGTGGGGGGCGTAATTTTCGGATGCTTAAGAATAACCTTAAGAATGGAAGCCCAAAACAGGAACCCATTAACGCTCACGTAACTCTAATGAGAGATATTTCACCTCAGAAACTCTATAAATGTTCAACAAATTCGATCTCAAAGTCAGATGGGCGCATAAAAGCGAGTTGGCTGTAGTAATCCCCGTGAGCGCTGATTAGGTAAAAGCAAAATTAATATCCCTAATCAAACTAGAGTTTAGCGTTCCGCTCATGTCAACAAACTCTCGGGAAGTTTGCCCCAACTTTCCACTCTGATCGCCAAACTATTATGCCCAAACAACACATTCCCGAAGGAATTAGGTGCCGCGACAGGAAGCTCGAAGCAGGGCTACATTGAACTGGGTGAAAGACGAGGACAATTTTGCACAGGCGACAAAGGTAATTATCGTTCATGGTTCGGATTTCGCGTAAAACGGTAGGACCCCTTCCTTACTTACTAGTTAACCTGGGTAAGGTTGGTACCATCATATTGTATAAATCATCTTCGAAGCTATAATGGCAATCGTCTATGTTTGCCATCCAGTTCAATGTAGTTGTACATGCCAGGCCCTGGCATGGCACCTAGTCCCCATGCGGGGCATCCATGTCCAGTATTGTAATAAAAAAACATTACAATCTCGGATAAGAGAGAGGTGATTTTAAACTGCCGTCTCAGGCACAAGAAATTAAACATATTTGTAACAAAATATGTATAAGGCTTGAAGATAGTATTTTAATCCTAAACGTATTATTTTACGTTTCGAATAAACATTACGAATGTTAGGCATGTGTGTTGTTATAACTATTTCCTCATTCATAAAATCTTTCACAATTAAATACCGAAATGAGAGAATATAAAATGTCAGAGACCATTAACTAACTGGTCATTCGAAATATCGGTTCAAAGGCGACCTATGAGTCGTATAACGAATCGCCAAGCCGCACGGCGAATATCCGTAAAGCCTAATTCACATTGGTACAGTCAATAGTAGAGTGTATTACCAACTATTTTGCTCTACCAACTCTACTCAGCGGTTTTCAGTAGAGTAGCCATCGACACGCAAAAGTAGGGTTGTAGAGTAAGTTCCTTGCACATTCGGAGAACAATTTCTTCACATGCAGTTTCACTGTTTTTAGTTATGTCTGCTTCATCTTCGCTTCCAATGACAAGAATATACAACAAAACAGGTTACCTACCTTTTTGTCTTTTGAACTTTTGGTAAGTTCAACACACATTAGTACTATACATTAGTAGTGTAAGCTCTAACACTTCTAATGACAATAATAAATAACAAAACCGGCCAAATGCTAGTCGGACTCGCGTACTAAGGGTTCCGTACCATCGTAAAAGATTGAACACAAAAAATCACGTTTTTTGTATGGGGGCCCCCTATTTTTCAATTTTACCTATTTGTTGTCATAGCGGCAAAATAAATACACAATCTGTGAACATTTCAGCTGTCTACCTGTTACGGTTACTGAGATACAGCCCTGTGACAGACGGACGGACGGACGGACGAACGGACGGACGGACGGACGGACAGCGGAGGCTTAGTAATAGGGTTCCGTTGGCACCCTTTGGGTACGGAACCCTAAAAAGGTTACCTACCTTTTTGACTTTTGAACTTTTGGTAATATCAACACACATTAGTACTGTACATTAGTAGTGTAAGCTCTAACACTTCTAATGACAATAATAAATAACAAAAAGGTTACGTACCTTTTTGTCTCTTGAACCTTTGATAAGTTCAACACACAGTAGTATTATACATTAGTAGCGTAAGCTCTAATGCTTACACTACTAATGTGAACTAGGCTTTATATGTTAAGTGCACTCCGCATGGCAAATGGAGACTTCAAATGTAAGCCGTAATAGAAAGTGGATAAGCGCGCGATTCGGTCGACTCGACGACGTTGGTCTTTACGCCCCGCGCGATATCAATTTCGCGAGTTCACACAAAATTGGGCTTTTTGGATGTATAAGTGTGGACACACTTTTTAAAAATGTTTTCTATCCAACGATGCTCATCGAATCGGGTCCGAAAAGTTGGCCTGCAGGATTTAACACTAAGATCAACATGGGCTTATACATTTTTGATTATATGGATATTGTTTTCTATTAAAAAAGCTTTCTAGGACCTCAATAAAAATGTAAACAATATTATTTGTATTTTATCGCATCTAATTAACGTAATTTAATGGTAAATCCGCCCAAATATACACTGAGCATACACATCGCAACAATTATGTATCTGTTTGAGGCAGACGGTTCGGGTACGGTTAGCTTTTTTAATTTGGTAATTATCAGCCAGTCAGAAGTAGCACGTTACTTACAGCTTAACCACCAAAACATCTAAAGAAAGACTTAATTCGCGGCTCCCCGTGCGCAATTACGTTATCCTCCAGTGAACGTCCCGCGGAGCCCGCAGGCCGCGTCTCGCGCTCGGCTGGACATCCAAACGACGTGCTCGAGTCCTTTGCATGTCCGCGTCGCGACACCGGCAAAAGAAACCTCACGGGCAGACCTGGCGAGGCCTTTATCTGCACGGGAAGAGGGCGACCAGCTTGGAAATGCCATCTGTGCACAAGCGTCGAGATGAATGTGTACTAACAGAAGTTAGTGAATATTCTTGCCTATTTTGCAATAATATATATTTCTTTTCACATATTATCTTTAATAAATTCTTTAAGAATTTGGTCGAATCGCACATACCTTTACCCTTATGAATCGCAAAATTTCAATGCAAAGGTGCAAAGATACAAGTAATAATTATGAATTCGTGCATTTATTTTATTTTATGCATGTTTAAAAAATAGAAACTGTGTACCTACAAATTATGCCATACCATTACATGTATACATCTAAAATAAATTAAAATTGAGTGGTTCCACCCTGAACCTCAAGAGTTAAAACAGCTGTTGTTTCAATTCTTGACAGTACAAGAGGTATTACGGACTTGATGACAGAATACTGTGGGACAGTGCTGCGGTATTAATAGATCAAAGCAGTAGCTCTATCAACTTTGAATTTATTATGTAGCGCCATCGTGCTCTGGAGGTAATTGCGATGAATAATAAGCCTGACATTACTATAAATTAACTGGCAGAGTGGATCGCACGGGAAAATTACTTAAGAAAATAAAGTAAAGTATTCTAAGTAAAAACCGGCCAAGTAGGAGTCGGATTCGCACACGAAGGGTTCCGTACTATCGTACAAGATTAAACAAAAAAAAACGTTTTTTGTATGGGGCCCCCGTTCATTTTTTATGGTATCTATTTGTTTGTTACAGCGGCAAAATAAATACACACTGTGTAAAAAAATCAGCTTCCTACCTATTACGGTTCATGAAATAGAGCCCTGTGACAGACGGACGGACGGACGGACGGACGGACGGACGGATTGACGGACGAACGGACGGAGGCTTAGTAATAGGGTTCCGTTGGCCGCCTAAAAAGTCTGCAACCAATCCATCGGACCTTAACCGTTTTGTACTTTAATTCGAGTGAGATCTTGGCTTGGACAAGATATCCCAGCGGGAGCGGGAGCAGCGATAGACGAAATGAACTGACTGCAGACAGTCAAAAGAGTCGTTGTCGTGTTTGGATAAACGATTTACGAATAAGGTCTGACAGGGAACAGAGATCGCTGATATTCGTGACACAGGGTTAGGGATTTCCAGACCGACATCCCACTCTGCATTGGGTGCTTGGGGGCAACACACGACCCACATGCTGCTAGAGTCTCCGGTCTCATCAGTCTAAAAGGAACAGGGAGTTCTCTGTTATACAGGGGTAGCGGAACCCATATTAACATAAACTTCCCACATGCTGGAGTCCCCGGCCTTCCAACGGCTCCAGTTCCTGAATGTGAGTCAACTCGGAACCACAAGCGAGGGACCAAACCTGATCTTAGGGCCGAATGCAGACAATAGGTAATGAACGGAAAATCAACATAATGGTATGATTAAAGACGTCACTCTTTATGGACAGTATAAAAAAGAGGAGTTCCATGCGGATCACAAAGTTAAGCATTTAAATATTGATTACATTAGACGTCTCTTCCTGCGATTAATCTCGAGGCTGAGTAGAATAAAACATTTATCTCGCATTAATACATTCACGTTTTTCAATGACATTACCCAGAGATTTATCAGTCTCATATTCGACAATACCAGCATCTATTTGATCTGTAGAACGCTCAGTGGCAATATCAATTCTAGGCCAATCTTCTGACGGCGCGCGGCGGCACCGCTCGGATGGGGGTGCGACGTACGTCCAAATTCCTCCACAAACGCGACGGAAAACATTTTCATTATGATAATGGGAAATCTTTCCGACATGCCAGACAACATCTCCGTTGTGAAGGGTGCTGGCGTTATGTAGCCAAGAGCATGTGTACGTACCAACGCACATTTCACACGAAATATCAATGGTTTATAGTTTTTTTTATTGTACACCCTATTACGTCGCGCTTATACTCGTTTCATTGAATTTCTAGGGCTAGTTTTCATGTTAATTTGAATTTAGTAATCAATTTAATGAAGCTACTACTGTATCTTAAGATTTTCTTTCTATTTTCCTTTGTTAATAACGCTCGTGAAATTTTACCAAAATCTGATTTATAGCAATACAACCTTTTTCTATACTTTTAATTGATCCGGATTTTCGTCTAAGACGTTAAATTACTACTATTAAGGTCCTACCGTATCCGATGAATGTTCGTTTTGTATTATTAGTTTTCCAAATAGGTTATCGGAAATTGAACTATTTTATGATTTAATTAAATTTTAATGGTTTATTAATCTAGATCATAAAATGGTTACATGTGTCAATTATTTCTGATAAAAATGCTTGCAAATTTGTGTTTATTATCAAAACTAAAAATATTAAACGATAGCTTCTCGGACGCGGTCGTTCTAGGGTCATATGTCCCCTGAATCAGTCTTACATTTTTATTTAAGACCCCGGACCTTGCCAATTCCAAAAATTGTCTACAACTGTTACATCCTGAAACATTTGTTCTTAGGCCTTGCCTAGGGCGTGTTTACACTATTCGTATTAATTTGTATGTGTTAGATAAATGTATAGTCAGTTTTATTTTTCCAATCAAATTGTTTAATTTTTCCGTGTACTTATTATTGTTTGCGATAGGTTTCTTTAGTAAAATTACCTTTAATTCAATAATAAAAAATTCAAGTCCCAATTTGGTTTTTCAGGCATCTATGCGTGGGTTTTGCATTTAACTTTGCGACTAAACAGTCACACTTTCTTGAAAGACGCGACTTTTTGCAAGGACTTTAAAATTTCGAAATGGTAACCATAGTTGCGCAGCATCATGTAGCGTGCTAGCATTACGTCAATACTGAAATCGTCCAATGATATAAGCTACTAATACTTTGATATAACCTCTTCTAGTACGTGTCGATGCATCGTATGAATGTAGATACGTGCTCGATGCTCGATATAAGCATGGTAAGTCTTCACAGCGCCCTAGCCCGCGCCTCCGCTGGCTTAAGGCCCCTATCGCGTCCCAGATTGACGCATATCTCACCTAAGAGGATCCTTTCCCTTCCTATCAAGATGTCCCGAAAGACTGTAGCACCCCTACGACCAGCCGTACAACCCTAGAGCACAGTCAACCAATAAGCAAGTAAGATATTCGTGCTTTTTGAGATATTGAGTTCAATTAGTGGCAAACATGGCGCTTGGAAAATAAATATGTGTATTGTAACAGGCCTTGTGCCTTTACGCATTTTAAAATGTATTTTCACAACAACAGCGTTGCTATGGCGACGCATTATTTGAACATATATTAAAAAGGTAAGGTGGAAACGGGACTCAACGTTTAAAACGGGCTATTCGAAAATAGTTTAGTTGTTCATAAAGAAAATAAATGTCAATAAAAAATATATGTCATACTCTGATCTTAAAACTAATAATCTAGGTTATAATATAAAAATTATAAATAAAATATGTTTGACCCAGTTCCATAAGGTGCGAAAAAAAATCCAAATATAAAGGGTCCATTTAATTTAAAACTAAATTGTCTCAAGAACGGAATCATCACTTCGATATAACACTAATGTAACCTCTAAAACTGTAAAAGAAATCGTACCTTTTTTGTCATATTTCTACAGCGCGGTTGTAAAAACGGATATTTTTCATGTAAAAAACAGATTTTGCCACGTGACTCTGACTCTTACTTGCTATAGCAAATTCCTGAGTAATGGTTTTGCCTGAAACAGGCTTGTAAACATAAACAAGAATTTAAGATAATAAGTCCCAAGATGGGCTGCCATATTATTCTTAATATGTGTATTTTTTCTTTTGTTTTCCATCGCTTACATTTTCACATACTGTCAAAGCTTGGCGTTATAATTCGGGTTAGGTTAGGTTCTAGGCACTTCTAATGTTTTCAAGGAAACTAAACCAAAGCGAACAGGAAACGAGAAAACCACAAGCAATTTCTATCGTTGAGAGGCTCGTACCTCAGGGGGACTTTCCTTGCATTCCAGACGTCACGGGTTCGAGTTCCCGCCCCGTTCGTGCACCGCTTGCGAGCTATTACATGATTCGGAACCCATGTAAAACTGTACGTTTCCTCTACTAGGTAGGGCTAAGCCCGCCCGGATTCGTACCTCTGGATGAAAAGATGGTCGAAGCGGCAGTGAAACATTGTCCGTCTTTCCTTTTAGTTCAATGTAGCGGTTCTCATAAAGGGAATCTTCTAGGAAAGCGCCTAATTCCTTCGGGATTGCGGTGTGGTGGGTTACCACACCCATGATGGTGTGGTACCATCATGGGTGTGGTAACAGCCATCCATGTTCAGTTACATGAAAAAAAAAAAGGGTTAAAGCGTAAATAATTAATAATAGATGACTCCTTAGCTTGATGCTTAAGTTTCCGAAATCCCTTAAATTAAATAGCTGCTAAGAAATAACTTCAACCCCTCCGCCGAGGCACCAGGCTCGGCTACATTTAATTATTCATGCCGGTGCATAAGTAATTGGGCTCATTGTTAGGCCAAAGCCTTTAACTCAATTAATTTGTCACTCAGTCGCGTTATATTTCACGTAAACTGAAGTAGAGGAAATAGGATACTGAAAAATAAATAAAACCACTTAAATGTTATTTTTAAGCTTTGTTTACTTTAAAAAATACCATGAAGTAGAAAAAAAGGATTTGTCCACGATCAGAATTCAAGGTGTCATAACGAATCGAATGAAAAGTGGATCGCTTAACAAGTACCGAAGGCGCACGTCGCCGCCCGCCTACGCTGCTTGGGCGGTAGGCGAGTAGGGCGGGCACGATTCTAATCTCATATAAACTAGGCTTGGACTCAGGAGAATAGAGCTTGTTTAAAAAGCTTTTAAGCTTTTGCAGAAACACGGTCAAACACATGTGTTTTATATGTAATTCGGAACATAGCCTCGTCAGCATTTTTCTAAACTGTATTTACAAGGTTGCATCACAAATCGATTGATTAAAAATACACTTACCTACATTATTACCAAAAAATATTTTATTCATTGATTTTGCACCCGATCAAGATTGTTTTTTTAATACGGGTTTTATCCATGTCGGCTAACCCCTGGTTCCAGTCACGTCTATGGCATTCTTATCACTTTGTAGTTCAGACCCAGGACAACTGTTGTTGTATACTTAACATGTGGTAAGTTTACGCTCGTCCGGGATGTTACCACATTAATGAAAGAAAACATTCCATTAATAAAGATGCTCGTAACGACAGTAAATAACCAATCATGAATAGCCGAGAGATAAAAGGAAGGATGGCTTAACAACCAATTCCCTCGAGAAGAATATGACGATAATAGATGTGATATTTATCGGTCTTCCATGACCGTAATATAAAAACAATATCGATGCTTGCTTGCAGCAGGTCCTTGTCTACTCTTCTTCCTATTAATAATAATAATATTGTTACTATTAATAAATATAACTTACATTTTAATAACAAGATTTTTTTTTCTATTGCTCTCTATGTAACTATACTGCATCCTGATTTGTACCCTAGCGATGCGGGATTTTTTTTATTTGTTTTTTCCGAAAAATAGGTCCGGCATTAGAAGGTATAGAAATCGACGAGTTTAAGATAAATAGCTGAGCGGTTTCTTCCTCGTTGCAGTCTCTTATCTCCGGCACCCATTACACTATCGTACACCATACCGATATCTTCAGAGTAATTCGAGTTAGGCATCCGTATTTAAAATCAGATATGAAGCAGATGTGTACCAATTAATAGTATCCAGTCGTACATCGACGTACTACAAGGCTCCTAAATACGATGTCGACAAATTTGATCATACTATATTCTATTTCGTACAACTTATTAGCTAAATATAATTAAGTATTTCTGTTATTTATTTATTTTTTTATTTGACCTGACATTGATGGGTAATACCACACAACTACCGTTATGATATTAGCCCAATACACCACATTCCCGAAGGAATTAGGTGCCATGCCAGAACCATCCCTTTATGAGCACGGCTACATTGAACTGGAAGGAAAACACGGACAATTTTTCATAGCCGCTTCGACCATCTTTTCATCCAATGCGATGGTACCAACCCGGGCGGGCTTAAACCCTACCACCTAGTAGGGGAAGGGGACCTACAGTTTTCCATGGATTTCGAACCATGGAGCAGCTCGCATTCGTGACGAAATGCACTTATCGAACTCGGAAAGAGAAAGACAGTGGTGCATGTCGGTATTGAACCCAGGCCAAAGTTATACATTGCCCGTTATGTTAATGTTTCCAGCGAAATTACATAAAAAATCTGATTATGATTAAGGGTTGTGACTCAGATGGTCAATCTATGAATCGTGAAGGAGTATTTACAACATTCACTCGAACACGCACATTTCCTGACCTATGAAAATCATAAGTGAAAAACCGCGTGTATGTTATAACTCAAAAAAATACTTTCTAACTAACCGAGTGGTGGACTCTAAGAAAAAGCCACTTGTTAATCTCGGTGAACGGTTTTAAAAAAAAACTAAATAAACATTTGGTAAAACTTAAAATCTAAATTAGAGGAGATATTTTATTTAGTTTATTTTTAATTCAATAGTTTCAGTTAATTTTTTGCAAAAAAAATTATTTCGTTTTATTGTCACATGTATTTCAAACATAAATTATATGTTTTGGAATATACCTTACAGAAACAAAACATTTGTAAAATATCTAAATAGTGCAATCAACGCGTGTAGTAAATCAACTTCAAGCTGCTAGTGTATAAATAATAATGATAGTAATAATGGCATGGATTTATTAGAATTTTGAAGCAGGCTAAAACTTAATCCTGCATTTGCTAATCTAGAGATACTTCTACACTGAAATTCCGTTACCATTTAGATACTCGTCCTCAATACCTTGTAGGTAGTTAAAATCTGATCGTGTTATTATGACCTTACAGTATGGAGCTCCTGGAGACGTAATTATTTCCATTGCGAACTCTCTGAAGGAGATTCGAAGACATTCGCATTGTCGCAACTTTGAGCACGGTACCCGAGCAGCTTTTGTTCTAGAATGTGTTCTCTGAAAGGAGCTTTCGTCAAGTCGGAGCTTTGTTTTCTGTTCGTTACCTAAAAGGTCACGCTGATGACATGAAGAATAAGTGGCTTAAAATGCTCGACAATTCGTGGTGAAATTTAATAACAGTAACAACAAGCTCTTGTCTAGGAACGTTTTTTTTTTTTGGCTAGAATTAGAATGAACGAATTGTTTTGAACATGAAGCGTGTTCTGGATTTAATTTAGTTTTGGTTAGAATTTTCGAAACGTCAGAAATATGCAGAAAGTCTTCTCAGACAGTAAAAGTTCAGTTGAGCAAAGTTATGAGTACATATATTATTAGAGATTTTGTATTTGCATACACATTTTTATATACGTATACATTTATAAAAAAATCATAATTTGAGCGGGAAACAGGCACGAGCAATTGTACAGAACACGATCAACTCAGGATATCGAGTCAGGATATTGAGAAAAGCAGTTCTGGTGTGAAAGCCTGCAGCCTACAGCAAAAGAGAATCGAAAGCACTGTTTCAAAACCGTTGCAATTGGAAATGCACCAATATAAACGACTGTACATAATTTCCAATTGCCGTTACTACCAAATCATACACGGCCAGTATAACATCAGACATGTTTAGTGGCGCATATTTCAATCTCGGCGCTACGAAGGCGCGCCCGTAAGCCGCGCGTGCATAGCTCTGCACTCCCAGGATTACACCGCTCCCTCCCGCGCTGAGCTGCCTGGACTCCTTAAATCCTTGACAAATATCTTTATCGGCGAGCGAGCAGGGGTAAGGTGGATATTAACTAATCGGCTAATCAAATTTATAGCTAGGGAAGTCATTAAATGTGACGATGTCGAAAATTAATTGAAAGAAAGAGAATTATGAAAAATCAGTAAAGGCTTAAATAAATGTCTTTCTAAGGAATGGTATTTATTTGTATATATTGTTATATATAATCGACCTTTAAGCAAGGACACATTAATTGAAGAAAGAGTCCAGTAAAAATAACTACTTTACGAATATACTGCAAGACTGGACCCGAACCAGCAAAACATACCATTCGCGGGTATTGCGTCTACCGTCTGGAAAATACCCATAATTTGGAATTCTCCTACAAATCCTCCTTCCGTTATGAATGCCTCCTACTAACACAGTGTTTAATATTATACCTACATACATTTATTTAACACTTCAACTGCGTTTCGGACATTGACTGAAAATAATCATAGAATGGCAGCTACTACCCTGAAACCTTGCCACAAGACTCAACATAATTTTGTCCCTATTTAATAATTTTAACTAAAGTGTGATGACGCAACATAAAGTGACAGCGATGACGAAAGCGAAACTAAAGTGATTCGTATTCACCCACCCATGTGAATTCCATGAATACAGGGGCAGATCATTGTCTTAATTATAACACTTTTTAGATTACCGCGGTTGTTAAAATGTTTGTCTTCATTCATCAATTATCATTTAACAGACACATGTACATAAACAAACAATAAGAACTACTGTATTTTTTTAAAGGTACTGCTAAAAATCGGCGTTACACATATTCTTTATTCCCCTACTTTTCCTACGTTTCACCGGTGAGTCACAGGTAAACGTGACTGAATCAAACCATTGATGGGAGTATTGCAATTGGAATATGGCCACCTCTAATCTTTTTTGCATCTCCTGAGCGTTTTGTCTAGAGTCAAAACTCCTCTGCTAATATTTTATTTTACTAAGATGTTTTCACAAGTACAATTCTCCCGCTAAATGATTTTAATGATTTTCTGCAGACTTTTTCCATGTAGAAATTCGCCGTTGCCATGATCCAGACGAGGCACAAGATCTTTTAATTGGTTGAAAACGGATTTAGCTTACGTATAAGTCAGTCCTCTTACCGGATTGCTCCCACTTTAACAGGCGAACATTCCGTTGAAATGTTCCCCTTCTAGTGATTTGGCAGACAATGCGAAAGTTTTTTATGGAACTGAATATTGCTCATACCACATCTACTGCCACAATATTAGGCTAAACATCACAATCCCAAAAGAATTAGGTGCCATGCCAGGGACTTTCAGTTTCATAAGCACAGCCACATTCACAAATTACTATTCAGTCGTGCAATGTTTCATTCTTTATTTCTGCATTTCTTAATTAAAGTCTGTTCGGTATAATTAGTTCAGTCAGTCCTTTAATTACCGACTTACTAGTAAAGATGGTTCCTTGGACTTATCTCAGGGCACAACCAATATAGCAGGGCCGATAAAAGATTATGAAGCAGGGAAACGAAACACAGCCGCCGATCAATCAAAAGAACAAAACTCAACTAATTGGACTTAATTTGGTAATAATAAAACATCTCAGATGGACGGAAAGTAATTATGGTTCTTTATTAATGGTAATTGCCTTATGGGAGTAGGTTGTCAGATCCATCACTCCAGGCGGGCGGTGTGACAGATTAATAAAGAGGGTTTATTAAATATTACGAAAGATATAGGCGATGCCCGTCGCAAGTAAAATAACACTCTATACGTGTAATGGCAAGTCAAACTCTTTGTGGCAAAGATATTTTATGGACGAGGCCATCATGTTTTTTGGAAGAAACGTCTGGTGTAGAAGACGTGAATGGGTGCAGTACATGAAGATTGATCTGCTCTAATTGGAACAGATTTCTGACGCAGATACAGTGGAAGTTGAACTTAATTTTCGGCGAAGTTTCGTGCCGGTTCTTCTTTGCCGCGATTATCGTAAAAATATGATAAATGAAAAAAAAAGACAAGCGACAAAAAAGAGATAGGTAACGGTGTTATTGTTTCGACCGAGAAGTAATATGGATTGAAAGCAAAAGGGTCGTTTGGACACATTTTCCCGTATATCTTTCATCAGCCAAGCACGCAATAAGAAACGTAGTCAGTCAACAGTTAGTTCAACAATTAATTAGGAGTGATCATGGTTAGTTGATGTTAATTTTGATGGTTTGGTTTTATTTCAGATTGTGGATCAAAACAAAAGCAGTCGCTTTAAAAATTGGTTAATTCTGCCTAGATCAAAAGTAGTGCGTTTAACTAAGAGAAACTAAAACAATTATGTATATTGAGGCCAATACTGGGTATTCTTGTTATACCTAATAGTAGGTCCTTCCTTATGTATTCTGTGATAATGACACTTCCTAGACAGAATTTTATAAGATTAAGGGCTGATTTTTCAATAGTCTGATAAACAGCAAGATAACTATTCGACGGATTTATTTACGCTTCTGCTTATCCATCCGATATAGTAAGTCCATATGTACTATCTGAGGATTGAAAAATCGGCCTTTAGTACACAGACTTACTATGGTGTTTTCGTGGATAAGGCATCGATTGCTTTTTGCATGGTGGTTGATATTTATCCAAGAATTTTGTGGACAGTGACTCGACGCAATTTGTTAACCACTCATAGTTACCAGCTCGTAATTGCATCCTTAACATTCCTTGAGACCTAGTCGAGTATGTGGGTATCAGGGCGGAACCCCAGACAGTGCCTCATTAATGACGGCACACAATTAATGATTATTGAATTAACGACGGCACGCAATGTCGTAAAGCTGAGCCATGGAAAATAATAACATTATGTTCATATGTATTTTCAATTGTAAGAAACTGTCACCGTCTTGTGATGATTCATGTAACATGACAACGCTGACACCCAGCATTACAATATTGAAAACAGTACAAGATCTGGTAATTCGAAAACTAGAAACTTTATATGGCAGTCAATTGAAAAATTCAACCCATATAAGCAGGTCGCACAATTTCGAATACTCTTCAATTTAAAGTTATTCTTGTACTCTTTGGAATGATTCAAATGATTATTTTTAAGTGATAGTTCAACATACAATAGAAACGTATGTCTGTCCGAAAAACCTTCAGAAGTTGTTTTTTTTTGTTAATATATAAAGTTATATATAAGTTGAGTTATCTGTTTCGTAAATTAAATAAATTATTCACTCGTGAACGATATCATTTTTACTTTCATAATTTAAAAATACTTTAAGCTTTAAAACGTATTATAAGGAACAGTATAACGGAACGGAATCGGGTATCCGACCCGCTCCCTCACGTCCGAAGAATAAAATGCTATAATATAAAACCCACAATAGGACTGGTCTTCCGCACATCAAAATGTCAATAACGCTTTCTTTTACGAGGTGCTGTTAAAGCAATAGTAAAACAAAACTAGCGCCCCGCATCTGGAATGATATCACGATGATATCTTGATCAGGGGACACAACATTGTACCGGAAACACAATCGTTGGAAGAGTTCCAGGGATTGGTACTGGATGCAGGGAATAGCAAATGATTTAAGATGTATGGAGCACATGTGATGTTAGTTTGCGGTTAGAGAGCGACACACAGAGGTTTTAAAAAAAGGCGAATAAAATGGTCTTTACTTCGGCGAAAGCAGTATTGGAACCTGCGACCTCTGGATTACATGTCCGCTGCTTGAACCTCAGAGCTACCCAGATAATTACGTAAGCCCATGAATTTTGTAGATTATTTTCTAATTAATTGAACCGACTACTCTTCCTTCTAGATGGCTCTGATTTTGCGTATTAATCCTACTCTAAGGACTTTTGACTGCAATGTCAACATAATTGCTATCGTCGTAGTAAATAATAGTTAACCCAAATTTAACTTGATATTTGGTTGGGTTTGCGTAATTATGTAGCCATGCTTATAAAGGGAACGTCTGGCATTTCACCTAATTCCTTCGGAAATGCGGTGTATTGGGCTAATACGATAACGGAAGTTGTGTGGATTAGCAATACATGTCAGGTTGCATAAAAAACATATTCGTTTTCTATTTTTCAAGTTTGCTAATGTTTTTAAAAAAAACATCACATGAATTAAATAAACTAACAAAAGCTGTTAAAAGATTCGTGAAGACAAAGTTTGTGTTTAAAGTACTGTTTATGTAAACTGTAGGTATGTATTTTAGTTATTTGTTGCTTTGTATTTTCCGTACATGTGCATATAAATGCATGTTTTAACCTGTTAACCTGTCTTAACCTGCTGTGAGTTTACAGATCTGATTACAAATTGTCAATGAACATGTCAAATTAATGGGTAAACAGTAATATTGTAATCATTTAATCCATTCAATAAATCACATCTGAAGTTTCAGGTGTAATTTTAAAGATGCTAGCCAAGGTTTGCTTTCCAAGTCAAAAATAATCCCGTACCAATCATGTGCCGTTCAGAAATAATATTTCAAGAAAGTTAACTTTAGTGGGCTTTTATATGTAGTTGCATGATATGTATTCAGAATGAACGGTGTCATAACTTCTAGAAACACGTGCCAAACACCTTTTACTCACATCTTTACGGCCAAACACGACATTTATAACTCCCATCTCGCCGGAGCTCCCTGCGACTAACCAAACCGACAAACCCTCGCCACATAAAGCATGGAGGCGCCAAAGATGACTTCGCCTTGATAGAGAGAATTAACATAAAAACACAATAAAATGCGAGATGAAGCGGAGATGGGTATAAAAACTGTTTTTATTCGATAATAAATTGTGCTGACAGCAGAAAGCGTCAAATGGGGAGGGGGGGGGGGCAGTCTCGGCTGCCCCTTGACCTAAATACGCGTAGGGCAAGGAATAAGAGGTCCTCGCTTTGTTTGCCTCCATGTCATAATCAAAAGTTAAGGGAAATTTCATCAAAGCTGGAATTACAATAATAGGCTAAAAGCGCCAAGTTATATATTTTGTATAGTTATATATTTATTCATGTTTGTGGATGTTTCAAATTATAAGGTCAATACAGCATAAAATATTGCAACATATTGATAAATTTAAATTTAATAATTAAAAATGTTATTGTTATTATCTGTAAAAAAAAATTGTTTCCATAATTATTTTTTTAAATGTTTGATTTTATTTCAATATTGCATAATGTCTGACGTAATTTATAAAATTGACAATATTAATTATTATTAATAATAAATATTATTAATTATTATTAATAATAAATATTATTAATTATTATTAATAATAAATATTATTAATATTATTATTAAAAAGGTAACTAACGTTGAATTCAAAATGCTTTTTCGATCGCTTCAGTATGGTACCCGTTTTCATGAAAAGTGCGACGAAAGTGCTAGCGACCTCAATAATGATCAAGATTGAGAAATAAAATGAAAAGTTGCGCAAAAGGTCTACAAAACTGCAAATATTTCATTTTATAAAATGTTCATTTTTTTTTAATAAAAAAACACCATATTTTCCGTTTGTTTCAGGACTTTTTCAAAGAATCTTAAACTTCTCTAAAATGAAAAGAGATATCCTGGAAACTTAAGTGGGCTTAAAAATTATACTGATCTCATTTCGATATAAGCACTTTAATTAATTCATTAAGGGTAGATGTTTACCCCTTTCGGAGACACGTTTTTGGTGATTTCACATATTTCGTTTAAAATCTGCAGCGGGAGCAATAAAGAAGGATGCGGCTATAACGATCGATAACAGTAGATCTTTCTCGTTTCCGATCGCACGATAAGCGAAACAAAAACTCGTCTATCGATCGGTACAGCTGTATCGTTGCGTTTGTGCTCCCGCTGAAGGTCATATCGAAAGGACTGTTGTAGATATTGTTTAATGTATAAATAGGTTTCCTAATGGTAAGACTTACTTTATTCTTCATATATTGATTCTTTATTGAAGTTCTCTTTCAGATTCAGATTTCAGATTGCTGTTTTATCGGAATTATTAAAAGTTATGTTAAATTCTACAAAGGTATATTTTAAGTGATAGTAATACAAAAGTCATATTTTAACAGAAACTGAATACCGAATGTGTGAATTACGACATTTGGATATTTGTTTCCCAGACACAGATTGATGAACAAATGCCGCGGTATTCTTTATAGCTACCATGTGCAATATATGTAGATTTGCCACCTCGCCCGGATGTCCGAGTCTCCTGGAATCGGACCATGAAAATAAAAGTCTTCCGTCTCCCGATAGTATTTAATAATAGACCCGGTATTCTATATAATAGTTCCGGTATTCCAAATAAGTGGGTACACAAAATGTTTACCATTTGTAATTCAAATAAAAACATTTGCTTTTAGGCCTCGCAATGAGAAGTTCGTGCATGACTTTTTTGTGGTCTTCCTGATGTAAATTCTCGAATGTACTTGTTAGGGTTCCGTACCCAAAGGTGGCACGGGAACCTATTACGAAGCCTCGTCTGTCCGCTGTCCCTCCGTCCTTCGCAGTGGGCTGTATCTAGTCAACCGTATTAGGTAGACTGTTGACATTTTTAGAGTGTGTATTATCCGTTATAGTAAGAAATAGCCAAAAAATATATAGGTAATACCCTTATTTTTTTATAATTTTATAATGTTACCTATTTGTTGTTATAGCGGCAAAATAAATACATAATCTGTGAAAATTTCAGCTTCCTACCTGTTACGGTTCATGAGATACAGCCCTGTGACATACAGACGGACGGACGGACGGACACCGGAGGCTTAGTAATAGGGTTCCGTTTTTACCCTTTGGGTACGGAACCCTAAAAACTAGATTATTGTGTCAAATCTTGAAACCTTGGAACCCTTCGTGTGCAAGTCCGACTCCTTGTCCATGTCCTTTTTTAATCGCCTCTTGGAAATCCGTACTTAGAAGGTGGCAACCCTACGTGTACCTCAGTGGAAGCCCACTGGAAGCCTGATCTCGCCAAAGACAATTTGTACCAATAACGGCCTCTGATGAAATTACGTCTCTCCTGCAAGGTGAGGAATGTCTGAACCACCAGCGCGTCAGAAAGGATCGCAGTGACGGTAGCGCCGGCCAATCAGCTCGCTTCAATACGCTCACTCCTGATGTTCTCGAGTTCCAACGACATGTAAGGACGCCATTTTGTGCAACGATGCTGCGCGCCCCGAATTCCCAAGGTCACCCTGGCGCTAACCACCGAAACTGTGTATGTTTTGGGGTTTGGGGTTTGAGATAACCAAATCTCAGCGAATAAACACCCGTAGAAAAATCAGAATATCAAAGTTTGGACTATTATCTAGTGTATGAAGGTAAAACAGTTTTAATGCGTTGCTTACATTGTTTTAAGGAAATTGCCGGTACACATCAATTTACTAGGGTTTTTAGGTTACTTTATAGGTTAGTTTACCGGCGCTTTGGACAATTTTCTTTTTTGTGGTACAAGATCACATATTTATCCAGTGAATACGAGTGAAACAGTTATTAATTCGCGTTTAAAAATAGATTTTATGGAGCAAAAACCTAAATGCCGCTGCCTCGTCGAGCTACAGACGGAGGTCACTATTATCATTTGTTTTAATAATAAAGTTGGAGCCTTAAGGGAATGATATACACACAATAATATTAGTAAAAGTGCACTCAAAATATCAAAATTTAAAGTACACGCATCAGCTTAAAGCTGTTAGTGTATATGTACTATCAATAATAATAATAATAATAATTTTATATTTACACGTCTCAACGTGTAAAAATACTGTAAATATTTATCGTGTTAATAAATGGATATCTGAAATAATAATAATAAGAGGCGATTGTATTCTCCGGTGCTTTGTATTCTCAAATTAGACAAACATTCATAAATTCAGATATTTCAAACATTCAAAACAATCAGATATTTACCGTTATAGGTTTCAAATATAGCTAAACAATCAATGAATTTTTCATCTATTTGAAATTCCTAAATAAGTAACACTTATTTTTAAAAAAAATAAAGAATAGTTTTACTTACGTCCTCATGGAACTAAATGCAACCAAATGTTATCACGCCCTTAAGCGAACTATACTAATACGTGGTTACGCTGCCGCCATACTAACGAGTTTCCATCGCCACTCTCTTCCTTCCTTACTCGCTGAAGCCCACCCCGTGCGGCCGCAGCGACCGCGTCCCTCGCTAGCTTGTCCTCTCTTATTGAGATACAATTTATAGCTAACGGGAACGAGCAATAGAACGATGGCGGCCGATTTATTGGAAGGAATTATTTGCGCGGTGAAATTGTTTTTCGGTTTTATTTTTTCCGCAAGATCCGCCCTTTCCGATATTTCTCATCTCTCGATGAAATGGGAAAACGACCAAAGTATATCGTAATAGCGTTGACGCGATCGCATTTCGTTAACGAGCGAACAGAGGTATTTATTTGATGTGAGATTTGGCTTGATACCATCGCATTGAATGAAAAATCCACGTTTTCCATCCTGCTCATGAAGGGGTAGTCCTGGTATGGCACCATAATCCTACGGGAATATGTCATGGTGAGCTAATATAAGGACAGTGGCGTGGTAATGACATCCATGTCTAATTACATAAGAAAAATCATTCATACAGCACCCGATTTACGCCCGGTTTCACCACCTCCAACTACAAAAAATCTAAAGTTATCTTTATCGGTTATACCATGTAAATATGCAATGTAACCGAAAGTTAAATGTCGGATTTCAGGTAACTGCAGGTGGTGAAATCAGGGGCTAGCGGAATAAGGGACAATAAGTTCTATACCTGCATGTACTAGTAATTAGTACTTGCCACACCGGTTTTTCCAAGGCCATGGAACTTTTTCGATTACTCGAACTTTCTCGGTTACTTTTCGTTAGTTTTAGTTTTAGTCACGACCATCTATCTCAGCCTGGATGTATGAATGAAAGTGAACCAAAACTTCGCAGCCAAATAGCGAAATTGTCACAGAGGACATTCGGGAATTCGGCGGGAATCCCGAAAATGTTCACGCAAATCGGTTGACAGCTCATTACTCGCGAGACGGAGCGGCGCGACAGAGGAGGCGACACGACACGCCCCGCGCGCTGGCGTGACATTGTCACGCAGAATCACGGAAGAATTCGCGAACCACCACCTCTGTGTCGATGCTACGCACGAAGAATTTATGTTTGTAAAAAGTACAGTCGACCAAAGTTCTATGTAAAAGTTTAACTATTTACAGTAAAAAACCGGCCGGCGAGTCGGACTCGCACACGAAGGGTTCCGTACCATCGAAACAAAAAAATACAAAAAATCACGTTTGTTGTATGGGAGCCCCCTTAAATTTTAATTATTTTCTAATCTTACCTATTTGTTGTTATAACGGCAAACTAAATACACACTCGGTGAAAATTTCGTCTGTCTACCTGTTACGGTTACTGAGATACAGACGGACGGACGGACGGACGGACGGACGGACGGACGGACGGACGGACGGACAGCGGAGGCTTAGTAATAGGGTTCCGTTTTCACCCTTTGTGTACGGAACCCTAAAAACCGGCCAAGTTCGAGTCGGACTCGCACACGAAGGGTTCCGTACCTTCGTACAAGATTTAACACAAACAAATCACGTTTTTTGTATGGGGCCCCCTTTAATCTTTATTATTTAAAAAATCTACATATTTTTTGTTATAACGGCAAAATAAAAACACACTCTGAAAATTTCAGCTGCCTAACTATTACGGTTCATGAGTTACAGCCCAGTGACAGACGGACGGACGGACATCGGAGGCTTAGTAATAGGGTTCCGTTTTCACCCTTTAGGTACGGAACCCTAAAAAGAATGGTGTAAAATTACAAAATTTTCCTTTTAGTTTTACTAGTGTTTGGTTAAAACGGTAAGTAAAACAATTGTCCTTCAATGCATTGTTAGCCCTCACCTTTTCCTTCGATCGAAAGCAAATCCTTCAATCTTTGGTGCTTTAGTTGACTGTGCTTTGGAACCCATCATGAAGACAACTTATAATACTTAAGTAAATATACTTTTTCGTACTAAGCAAGTACGTCCATTATTCCAAGGAATGTGATATTTATGTATAACCGACCGTGAAGCAAGAACACATTAATTAAAGAAAGAGTCCTGTAAAAAGAACTAACTTTACGAATATACTGCAAGACTGGACCCGAACCAGTAGGTAGTTAGTAGTAATGGAAGAATAGTAAGTAGGAGAATTCCAAATTATGGCTATACAGCAGGTGCCGTAATTGGAAGACGCAATACCCGCGAATGGTATGTTTTGCTGGTTCGGGTCCGGCCTTGCAGTATATTCATAAAGTGATTCTTTGTACAGGATTGCTTTTGCTTCACGGTCGATTATACATACGTACATATCCTTAACTTATAATACTGCCCCAACAGGATATTGTACACAATCGTTTCCTCTGAAATCTATACACGGGAAATAGAGAAAAAATTAGATCTCTTTCTATGCTGCGTCAACCAGAGAATAAAAAGGACTTAGAAATTCCGTCTCTTTCTAGTCTTGATAGGAAATGACTGTACATTTAGCACCTGTAATCTCATCAAATTCTTCGCTACCGAAAGCCTAGCATCGCGCACATATTTTTCAAAGGATCAATTTATGTTGTCCATTAGGTGAGTTTGTAATCTAGAAATTAAAACAAATGAAGAAAGAGAGCAACTAGCTCGCGGCCTAGCGACTGCGCCGCGGGTTTAGCAGAAAAAGTTGTTGAATTATCGCTGCCATTCCTTACGGAACCCCAACGTGGCGGTTCGGCGAGTTTTAAAGGATTATTCGCGAGTCCTGCGGGAAATGCTCCGACCCAAAACCGTCACAATATTGATTTGTTTTGGGCTTTGCTTTAACGGGTCAAGGTCTACTGGGCGGCAGAGTTGTGCCTTGTGGCACACCGCAGGCGCCCACAGACGCCACAACTCAATATATTCTTCAAAATACGTTTATAGTTCTGTATGGATAGTCCGAGTTCTCAACTGGTTCTGGCGTGGCGCCTAATTTCTTCGGGAATGCGGTGTATTGGGCTAATATCATAACGGCAGTTGTGTGGTATTAGCCGTCCATGTCAGGTCGCATAAAAAAAACCCGGCACCCACCTGAGCTTCCGGACGTCCCAGAGCGCGAGCAGCGTCGGCGGGCGCGCGGCGGTGGCGGCGAGCCGCGCCGCGCACGCGTGCAGCCGCACCGCGCCCACCCGCACGCCCGAGCCCGGCGGCGCGGACACCACGCTCGCGGCGAACTCGCGGCTGCTGCCCAGGTTGTGCTGCACCTGCGCCGACAACGCCCGTCACGCTCGCACCACTCGTCGCGTCGGCTACTACTACGGATACGTCGTCGAGTGTGCCCTTTTTAACCGACTTCAAAAAAGGAGTAGGTTTTCAATTCTTCTGTATGTTTTTTGTATGTAAGTTACTCGATATCTCCGCAAATTGTCAACCGATTTCAATAATTCTTTTTTCTCATCAATAGGGTATGCCCACTGAGTGAGAAAGCACTCGATATTGCGTGTCTGCTATATGGTCAAAATTACCATATGGTGCATAGAATTCGGCGCCGCGTCATATATCACACAGTCGAAACATCCCCAATACGTCTGCGACTATGTTTGCGTTTGCGTACGTTTACGAGGAGAGTTCAATAATTTATCTACCTAAGGCTAAATTGGTCCGCTGAACAAGTTGAGACATGTGTATACGTATAGCTATGTTTCTTTATGTAATGCCGTCTAAATTTTTATTTAGTCCGATTAATACTTTCAGAGTGACAGCGTGACGTGCATCGATGTCGAGTCCATGCAGTAGAAGCACAAATCGTCAACCACTTCTAAAAAGTTCAAAGTCGAAAAATCTGCATGCATGGCCACTGTATTTTGGGATCAGAAAGGATTTTTTCTTTTGGAGTTAATGCCAAATAAGACCACCATAAAGGGAGATACCTAGGCTATACATTATTTTTACACTAAGGTTTTTTTTCTTGTCTAGGTAGATAAATTATTGATCGCTCCTCGTAAGTTGGGTTGTAGTTTTTTAAAAAAAATCGAGACAGCAGGTCCCATACGGCGCTCGATGCCATATCTCATATCTCAGTTATTACAATATTACTCCTCCAAGTGATTGAATTCGATTAAATGATGTTTAAAACGGTTTTTCAGGTTTTAGTAGAGATATTCTGCCTTACTAATAAACATTTAAATCATTGCTATTACTCGACTTGGTGGGACGACGACATCAAGTGCGTCGGCGGAAAGCACTGGTTTGATGCCGCTGAGGGCGGGAGGACTGGAGGGAAATTGGACTGACTGACTATTACTCCGGTATTTCTTCAAAAAAGACTACTATTTAAAGGGGGCAGCTGCTGAGTCAAGTCCATTTCGTATGAAGACTAGTGAACGTAGGTTAATTTCTTCTTCCTTATCCCAAGATTATTAGTAATGAATGAATAGAAATAAACATCTTTATGTCTGGTATAACTGTTCCGAGGATAAACAGTGGAATAAGAAATGATTATTAGTAGCGTTCTCACCGGTGGGTACAAACGTGCGGCTGAATCATAGAAATAGGTTGCTGGGTCTGTGGGCTGAATCCACCCACAGCTATTCAGCGCAGCCGATGACTTAGACAAAATTACAAAGAGCGAAACAAAATATCGGCTAAGACATTTAAAACACAGTCAATTCAAAATTAAATGAACGTAAATGTCATTCATACCTTGACTCTCCACTGTATAAGGATCTCCCTCGTGTCGAAGGCGAGCACAGGAATGACGTCTTCGCACAGCAACGCCAAGGTGTTGGACTCCTTGTCTAGCGTGAAGCCAGACTCGAAGCCCAGGAAATGCTGGAGCGAGAGAGACGCCTTGGTCTGTCCGTTCTTTTGTCTTTCCTTGTTGTCTTTATATAGCTGCAGGTGGACGCAGTCTGCAAAAGAAGAGAGAAGACATTTGAACAATTGGGCAATTATAATTTGGCTATTGATATCGTACTAGTCCAGTAAAGGTTGCAGAGGAGTACATAGTATTGGAACAAAAGAAAGAAAGAAAGAAAATACATTTATTCAACAATTACATAATCGATTACACACACAACATTATAATAAATAAACAGATATAAAAAAGTAACATATTGAATTTAAATGAATTGTTGAAAAGGATTTCACACAGCACATTGCGATAGAACATATTAGTTCCATCGCAGCTGGTTTTAAGTGAACTCCTGTTATCTAAAAAGTAAATAAAAACATTTTTGAGGTAGCGGAAATCACAAAAAAAACTAAATGAAAGAAACAAACTAGAATACAAATAAAGATAAGATACATTTTTTTCTTTGTTTTGTACCCCATCGGGGGGAATATGTATGTAGGTAGGTGGGAGATGCTTCATGAATCCCTGAATACGCGGACACAGCATATAACTGGAGTATCTTTAACAATATATCCAACTTTAATTTCCCACCTTCCCCACCTTGACGATCGTTCCATAAGGCAGGCCTACTTACATAGTGACTCGCTACCACATTTTAATTTTTTGGTCAACAAGGCGTCAATTCAATTTTACCAGGATACATTATTATGGCGAATTTACTGATGATAAACCTACATTAATATTGATAGATTGATCTATCGTGAATTCTTAAATACGCCACAAGAAATAATTTACAAAATAAAGTACAGTGCAATAACAACATAATAAGTGGGGCGCAAAGGCGGGCTTGTCCCTCGAAGAGATTTCTTCCTGCCGGCCTTTGGGTGTTTGAGATGTTCAATGCGGATATATCGCTGATATATATGGATATATTCGTAGTTAAGGTGGTAGGTTTGGTTTTTTTTGGAAGTTTGAGCAATATTCGTTGCTTTAAATCGCGGGATTCGCGATTACTGTTGTTTCTGCCATTTTAATAGCAATAATAAAACACTGCTCCCCTTCAACGAGTTATCTACTTCAGGTTGAAGGCTGAACAACCCCACCTCCTCTCTGCCAGGAATGTGACAGCTCGCCCGATGGCACGTCTCGGCGTGTCAGACGCCAACTTTCAGGAGGCGAGCTTCCGGCATACGTGGAGCTTTTGGAAATCCAGTTCGCGAGCCGCCAATCTCGAGGTATGCGCTTATTTTAAGTATTAAGAATGAGTTCTCACCATTGAGCCATGTTGCTTTGCAACTGCTAATCATAATTTAATTAAACGTATTTTATAAAATGTTTTTTCACAGATACAACTATCTCAAATTAACTTGTGCCACGCATTCCTAACCATTACAAGCGTGATGCATAGTTTCTTTCAAAAAGTTGTTCTATTTTAGATAATGAATCTAGAAAAAGATTTATATGTTCTGAGTTTTGGATATTGTGATTTTTGGACTTTATGAAGGCGGCCCTACGCAAAAAGTTAACCCAACAAAACATCATAGAACATCTCGCATAATCTCGAATGCCCGTGGGCACCACACAGCGGGGCCTGCACTTTCTGCAGTTAAATATTTTATATTTTAGTTGATGGAACCTATTGTGTCAAAAATCAACTGTCCAAAAAGCCCTTTCGTCAAAGCAAACGACAAAAAATCGATAGAAAATGCTAGCGATTCAGAAGGTTTCTTAAACGATGGTATTTTTAAATGGTTATAAAAGAAAGTTTCTAAACCTCGCTTACTCCATTAGGTCCAGCGTAGGTTCCTGCGTTGCTTTATGATGGTGCTAATGCCCAACTCCACGTAAATGATGGCGTCGTTAAAGTGTCCCCCGCGTCAAGTGTCACCTCGACCAAGTGTCCGCCGACGCGACGGTTCCGTGATGCGACGCCGACGACGTCTCATTAACGCCGAGGAACCTATTCAGTCGGCCGATAGGAATCTTATTGTCGCCATCGCCTCTTAGAATATTGACGTGTCTTACAAATATAAGTCGATAAAAGCGAGTCAATGTTTAGTCATTAAAGACAGAACGGGATGGTTCAGGTCGCAGCGACCCCTACATAATGACACACCTGCACTGAATCGTTTTTAGGGTTCCGTACCCAAAGGGTTCCAGCAGAACCCTATTATTAAGCCTCCGCTGTCCGTCCGTCCGTTTGTCCGTCCGTCTGTCACATGGCTGTATCTCATGAACCGTAATAGATAGGCAGCTGAAATTTTCACAGAGTTTGTATTTATTTTGCCGGTATAACAACAAATAAGTGAAATTAAAAAAAAAAAAAAATTAAATTTTATATTTTTTAATTTTTTTACAACAAACGTGATTTTTTGGTGTTAAATTGTGTACGATGGTACGGAACCCGTCGTGTGCGATTCCGACTCGCACTTGGCCGGTTTTATTATTAATTTCCGCGCTGCAGAAACAAGAAATTAAAAAAACCTACGATCTATATCAAATATATCAAAAGCGGTTCTCAAGACAATGGTATGTGCGTCATTGTAAATGACGCTATATTTTTTATTTTGTTTACACCTTTAGGTAATAGTTAAAAAAGAAACATTAAGCAATTTAAATATCAGAGTTACCGTTTCAGCTCGGGCAAACATTCTTTCGAATGTCCGGTGTCCGGCTGTTCTCCTGTACAAGTCGCATTTTTCAACCGATTCTTGTGAAATGTGAGCAGGTTCGATAATATGATATTTTTTGTCGATTAAGTTTTCGGAACTTCTTCATAATGGCGGAGCCATTTCGATAAATGTTAAAAAGGAACTAAATCATTATTAAGAAATTACCCCAGACGTCACACTTTGTCCCACATACGTTTTCCTTGCAAATGCCAATGCCTACTGTGGCGCTGAGGGTGATGCGTTCCGTACTTAATATAGTGAGAATAATACAAGAAAATATTAGGATATTATGCGCGGTGAAGATTTAGTTTTAAGCTATGCAAAGAACGACTCGCGAGGTCTACGACCGATCTCCGTGTCTACAACTCATAAAGCCACTAGTTATTGTTAGGGTTCCGTACCCAAAGGGTGCCAACGGAACCCTATTGCTAAGCCTCCGCTGTCCGTCCGTCCGTCCGTCCGTCCGTCCGTCCGTCTGTCACAGGGCTGTATCTCATGAACCGTAATAGGTAGGCAGCTGAAATTTTCGCAGAGTGTGTATTTGTTTTGCCGCTATTGCAACAATTAGGTAAAATTTCAAAATAATAAAAATTAAAGGGGGCTCCCATACAAAAATCCTCGGTTAATCTTGTGCGATGGTACGGAACCCTTCGTAGGCGAGTCCAACTCGCACTTGGCCGGTTTTTTTCAGGAGCTAACATTTTAAAAACTGCCCACGAGCATTTAAGTCGACGCCCAAACAGCGTTGAATCCGATAATATTTGCACCGTTCAGCCGTCAGTTCAAGCGGTTACGTTAAATCTGTTACAAATGAAGATTGCCATTTCAAATTACAAGAAAGCCTCTTGAAACAAAGACCGAGATAGTGTTGACACAAACTTTGTATCGTTAACGTTCGCGGGAGAGCAAACATAAAAATAAAACATAATCTAATATGCACGGGTACAAAACAATTTCAAAATGGCGATTCCGTGGAGCAACGCTCGCTCGCAGCCCCTTGTGAATTACTGCGCAATAAAGTTCTCCGTTGCCGCGAACATTTTCACAATAAGTAACGAAGGCGGACTTTGAGTTGGGTCTAAACCTACCCTGCTTTCTACTATGTGCCTTACAGCTCGCTCTGAAGTTATTACTTTTTAATACACATTAAAGTCACTAGCAGCTAGTTTCACGAACATTCTTTGGGCAGTCAATGTCGACTGGTTGATAAAAGGCGTGTCCAACGCATTTGAGTACACTGACATATAAACATTTTCAGTTTTTCAAAGCTGGGTAGTTTCAAGCAACGGGCGTACAGTATGATATAAAATAGGGGACGAAATTTGCTAAAAAGAACAGATGTTCCATAGTTCGGAATCCATGTAAAACAGGACCCTTCCTTCGACTAAGTGGTAGGGTTAAGGGTTGGTAGCATTGATTTAATTAATGAGATCAGCCCAGTCCTGGCATGGTACCTAATTCAAACAAGAATGCGGTGTGTTGGGCTAGTATCGTTTAGGTGGGTGTATATAAATAGTGTGTATATAAAGTATATAAAGTGGTATAAAAAAATCACCCAGGTTAATTGTATTTAAGTTAACATTTTTAACAAAGCAAACAAGTCAAGCAAAACAAGACAGAATCACTGATTCTATGTAAACTGAGTTTCAAGTTCGAACGAAGAATTTCCGTTTCGAATGGTCAGTTAAGTTTGCCTCCAGTCCATTTGTTACTTCGAAACCATTCGAGTCGGCGAAATCACGAAAATTGGCGCCAACTTTGTCTCCCGTTGTGACCTTTCCTCACATATCTTGGACACCAGTCCTTCGAGACTTTTATCACGGGCCATTGTTACCCTCAACCCTTGAGAATTTCTCAAACGTTATAAGAAGTGATAACGAATACTTTATTTCTGAACCAACTACTGAACCTTGTGATTCAGTAATTGGTTCAGAAATCAATTTAACTGGAAAAACTACAAAACCTCAAACGTAATTAGTTTCTGTGTGTCGTATACGCCGCCATATGTGTACACTTTTAACTCTGCTTTTGCGACAATTGAATTGGGAGAGGTAAAGTTAACGTTGCACGTCAGACAAGTCTGTTAACTGACTCTAGAGTTAAAGGATTACCAGGATAATTTTGCTAGTTTTTGACCATATTTTTGGGGCTTTGGATAAAATAAGTTTTATCAAATTTAATTCTTAGGCATTTGGCTGATGAGGGAATTAAGAGTAAGTTCTCGTGGTTACCTTTTCAGATGAAAAAGTAGTGAAAATACGCCTGAATCTAACATACTATTATTTACTAAACACTTTACCATTAATATCTTTAACTACACATATCGAGCCGAGCAATATATTTCTTATATATTCCACATATATACCACGATATATTCCTGACCTAGTTTCCATGTGGTGTGTTTAGTCCCATGTGTTTTTTTTTTAAATTTATTTGAGGACAACCAAACACATAGATAAAGAAACAAAACATATCAACATAATAAAAGTACAACTATCTACATGCAACAACAGTTGCCACAGAGTAGGAAAAAGTAGAGCTTATGCCTAAAATCTGTAAGTAACTACCGTAAGTACCGTAAGTGGTATGAAATTGTTATATGCACACTTAAATTAGTTTTAACATCTCAGAAACGTAAAAATACATGGATCAAATAAAGAAAGTAATTTCAGTATTATCTTTGGTGTTAGGCCATGTTCTGGCGGTCATTTTGGTATAAGCCATACATGTCCAGTTACATACATAAAAAAAATTAACAAAAAAAATAACCGACTTCAAAGAAAAAGCACTAAAAAGTAAAAAATAATTTCCATTTTTGTAGTTACGATTTCTGTTATTTTTTTAAGTCGGCCTCAGCCGGGCACCCGCTGCGCCAATCAAGAGAACCTAACCTAACCTAACCTAACCTAACCTTGGCTGACACCGACTCAAAAAATAACAGAAATCGTAATTACAAAAATGGAAATTATTTTTTACTTTTTAGTGCTTTTTCTTTGAAGTCGGTTATTTTTTTGTTATATTTTTTTTTATTTGTTTATTTTTAGAAGTAAACTTACTAATTTGTACACGTCCTTTTCAATAAAAAAAAGAATCACCGAAATCGGTTGGCGTTATATTGAGTTATTCGTAAATTTGTCGCGCACATCTTAATACAAATTTAAGACTTTTATGATTTTCTCATGGATATCATTGTCAGACCTTAATCATACAGAAATAATCATCAAAATCGGTCCACCCAGGCAAAAGTTATGAGGTAACAAACATAAAAAAAAAAAACAAAAAAAAACATACAGACGAATTGATAATCTCCTCCTTTTTTGAAGTCGGTTAAAAATACACATTACAAATGACAACTTATGTATATATATATTTTTTTATTTGAGGCGTGTCGTCATGTCATGATAAAAAAATGCAGCCAGATGACGACCTCTGGCGGCCGAAGGCGTAACTCTATTACGTGACGTGTGCGCTTTAGTTTACTATTTGCTGTGTCTTTTCTGGAACTAGAAAACTCAATTGAAAAGCGGAAAAGTCCGCTAATACTGACAGTACAACTTGGAGATATACGACCAACTAAACCAACCCATTAAACCAAGCAAGATATTTATAAGTGCCATACGAGTTACATAGTTTTACGTTTTTGGTTCATTTTTGGTTCTTTGCTCACACGTAGGAGTTACGTCTTAATAAATTACTTTTCATCATTTGCTAGATTCTAAACAAGAACATTAAAGAACCAGGAAATGTTATTTGACAATCAGAGTACACCGTTATTCGGCCCTCCTTATCAAAAAGGCGGTTAATATATATGAGGCCCATACGTAGTTACCGCGTTTTTAATGAGGATTTTGAGAAGGAATCGTTTTTAAAACTGATTTCTCTGCCACACGGCCAGGATTTGGAACCGCCTGCCGGCGAGTGCCTTTCCTTAAACCTACGACTTGGCAGTCTTTAAACGCAAATCTCTGCGATTGTCCGCGAATCCGCTGGTATGGTGCGTTGTTTCGCGAGGTGAGGTAGTTTGGGCTTTTCCGAGCTTTCATTATTTCAGCAAAGCGTTTGCGGTCTGGCGCTCCTTTGTCATAAACCCGCGCGATTGGTTCATTTGTCGAGTGTTTGAAAGCGATCCTTTCATAACTCATTCCTCTATTCAGAGCCCTTTTAAGGACACGACGAAACGCGTACGACAGCCACCTGAAAACCTTCGCTCGATGGGGGGAAAAATGTCATTGTGCTCGCCGCCATTGTTCCAAGCTCGCCCCTCACCGTTGGCGGGAAAGCATTTCCACCGACGCGCCTGCTTTATACGTTAAATTCGAATTAAGAATTGAACGATGGCCGATTCCCCTTTTGCGGTAATTGCTGGTCCCTGAAAATGTTAAATATCAGCTCTCCCTGTTCCGAGGAAATGGGCCGAAAATGAATTCTGTGAAAGAATGTTTAATAAACCGTTTAAAGCAATTACTCGAGTTTAGAAATTCCGGATCGGCGGAGCGAAAAAAATATTGGAAAGGCCGAAAACGTTTCGAAATAAAAAGTCCAGCTTTCCATCATTCTTAAAAGCCGATTCTAAAATGTTATAATTTATGTAAAATTGCTTTGTCGATTTTGTGAGCATCTTTTCGTGGAATGAAAGATAGGTACATACTTAAGTAGGTACTTAGACTTCTTTTAGACGGAACTTTTGAGTGTCCGAGGAAATGCTACTACTAAATTTAATCAAGACGAATACAAGCTGTTAGGCATAAGCTTCGTTGCGGGATCCATACATATTATAAAGTTTAATTCTTTCCTCTGTCAGTAAAAGAAACAATAAAAAATAAGCATCCGTTCACAATTTTACTTCCGCGACGCTGTTTCCATTAAAAAATTGATGGAAAACCAATTAGACATAATTATCATTATAGATGTTATTGCATGAAGAAAATGTATAGTGCCGGAACTCATGTATACATAGACATAGACAACAATGAATCCGAAACACACGGTACGGGCTATGAAGCAATTTTTGATGTTTAGCAATAATAATGCAATAGTATTTATCGGCTGAAATTAACAAAAAAATAAATGACCCTTATTCAGTTCATCAAAACCGATTAAAAATACCCGAATAAATTCGGAGAGTCCGCTCAAACGAAGCGGCACAGGTTAGCAAATAAACAAAACGTTCGACCTTTTTGCAAAAAAAACAGTATTATCACAGCCCCAGCACTGACCCGGTTCCGGAGCCAGGGCGCGCTAACGCATTTCCCAGTGAGTAATGTTTATAATCCGGAGATGGCTCGCCCGCCGCGGGATATGGCCGGCATTCCGGACCGGGCGGCGGCAACCGAGCGGCATTCGGCCGTCACGGAGCGGCGGCTGCGGCAGAGGTGGTGACCTCTGCTACCGCCGCGTACTGTGCTACCGAACGCCTCTGTTGCCGTCTTGTTTTATGTTGAACGCGACGTATGACTGACGACGCTTTCTAACTTTTTCGGGGGCTACGAATACAATGTTTGTGTACAATACAGTATGAATACAATACTCCTTATGTTTTTCTTGTGAATAAACAAAACGTTCGACCGTTTTGCAAAAAAACAGTATTATCACAGCCCCAGCACTGACCCGGTTCCGGAGCCAGGGCGCGATAACGCATTTCCCAGTGAGTAATGTTTGTAATCCGGAGATGGCTCACCCGCCGGGGGATATGGCCGGCATTCCGGACCGGGCGGCGGCGATCGAGCGGCAGTGTGCCGTCATGGAGCGGCGGCTGCGACGGAGGTGGTGACCTCTGCTACCGAACGCCTATGTTGCCATCTTGTTTTATGTTGAACGCGACGTATGACTGACGACCCTTTCTAACGTTTTCGGGGGCTACGAATACAATGTTTGTGTACAATACAGTATGAATACAATACTCCTTATGTTTTTCTTGTGAATAAACAAAACGTTCGACCGTTATGCAAAAATTATCACAGCCCCAGCACTGACCCGGTTCCAGAGCCGGGGCGCGCTAACACATTTTCCAGTGAGTAATGTTTGTAATCCGGAGATGGCTCACCCGCCGGGGGATATGGCCGGCATTCCGGACCGGGCGGCGGCGACCGAGCGGCATTGTGCCGTCATGGAGCGGCGGCTGCGACGGAGGTGGTGACCTCTGCTACCGAACGCTTCTGTTGCCGTCTTGTTTTATGTTGAACGCGACATATGACCGACGACGCTTTCTAACTTTTTCGGGGGCGACGAATACAATGTTTGTGTACAATACAATGCAATATGAATACAATATTACTTATATTTTTCTTGTGAGCGGTGGTATTGATTAACGAATAACTTAAATTTGAATTAAATTTTAAACGTATTTTGTGACTGGCAAAGTATGATTTCCAATTCTTATATGCATTAAAATAGAGCATGCGACTTTTAAATTTTTGACATAGACCTAGCAAAGTGCGTGTACCTACCTATGAATGAAAAAAAAACAATACAATGCCAGCCGACCAGATGCCCATTACGTTTGAATGAATCCAGGTAGTACTTTGGGTAAAATCTTGGGCAAAAATGCTTTCGTATGTCTGCCCGGCGTCCGTCTTTTGGAAATATTTCAAAGTTCTAAATTTGAAAATTTTCGGCCATTTAAAAAACCAAACATTGAAAAAAATAATATGATATTGTTTTCGGTGAACGGTGAAAATGTATTCAGTTTTAAGCTACGAAAAGACAGCTCGTCAGCGAGAGCACAAACGTAACTAAATGGTTGGATCTATCGATAAAAGAGGTTTTGTTTCAATTAGCGTGCGAGCGAATACGGGAAAAAAAAAATTGATTGATAAAGCCGTATCGTTTATTTGTGCTCCCGCTGCTGAGAGACAATAATATAGATATAGATAAAAGTTATAATATTGAGTTTGACGGTTTACCGTGCGTGTGAGGAGCAGGACGTGCTGCTCGACGTTTCGGAGCCTTACATGGGCTCCATCTTCAGGAGAACGTGCCTGTCGCGACGGAGGTAGGCACGTTACTGACTGACGTCACGTTCAGTAATAATCCAAACCTCCAGACCTATGCCCACTTCGCGGTCTAAGTCTTCCAGGGAATCCCGACTATTGTTGATATGGAAATATATCGTACCGGTTGGATGAAGATATTATTTAATTTCCCTCGGAGGTAAAATAAGGGTGGCTTTGGACGGTAGTTAAATTGATCGCCCGAAAGGATGGAAAGTGAACAATTGTCCATATAAATATTAGACCGTGTAGTTCCTCGCAATATTTTGCCAAGTGAAGTGGATTTCACCGCGCTGTGGGTTTAGAGGCGGCAAATAGTCAACTTGACCCCGAGTCGACCTTTGAGTGGTGGTGTATAGAGGGGCCTCGTCTCGAGTTTAATATATTGTAATTTATATAAATTATTAAAAAAATGTATGTAAGTCAAAATTTTCTAACTATAGCATTCCGTGCCAAATTAACATTACAAGAACTTGCTAACAAAACAACGCACAATGCACAAACATGACAATCCCCCAACTAACCTTGGACACTACAGAATTTACTAGTGAACATTACGAGTAAATCAATTCAGAGGATGTCTAGATTTAGCTTTCTTCCAATCTTGGCGCATTTTGGCTTTGTTTAATACATATGCAGGCAAAATAAACTTTTGATTTGTCTAAGTAAGTGGCTCATAGACTGCTTGGGGATCGCACGCCTGCGATATAAATAGGAAGATTTTGCAAAGCACCTTAAGAGGATAAAAAGGTAATCGAGTTCCATACAATGACTTCAGATTCCTCACTCAAATTAAGAAATTTGTTTCTGATATTTTGCACATTAAATAAATCAACGGATAGCTTCATCTGTACGTATTGATTTTTTGATAACTTAACATATATCCATGATATATATCCTTAAACATTATCATACAAATCTTTAATACATTTGAGTAAGGGATCAGGCACGAGCCCTTGTATGGAACTCGATCACCTCATTATCCTCCTAAAACGTGTCACTGATTTTCCAACAAGGAAAAAATGTGTTAGTTCTTTCACTGTCGCGGTAAATACCTAGCATTGCATCTACATTTGTCACTCAAAGGCCATCTGACGCCAATGGCCCGCACGCGTGCATCTTTACAGTAACACGATTCGATCGTACCAATGTTTGACAATGCCATATCATCCCATTTTATATCGCAAACGCCAAACATTTGCAATACCAAAGCCCCTTCTATCCATAAAACAAAGAATGTACTTGACCTGTTCGTGACTGCGAGTTGACACGATCGGAGCTAGCGTCGGGTCGACCGCGCCTAGACTCAACCCAATATCCAAGAGCCTCGGGCGAATTCGACGTGTCATTCGATACTGCCGATACAGAATATTAAAGATAGGCACTCAGGTAATTTGTGTACCGGCCGGAGGTAGTCTCTTAGTTTACATATCACGTTGTTACAATAAAAGGAAAGCCCTGGCATGGCACCTAGTTAGTGTGTCGGGCTAATTTCATGACATTTTTCTTAGCATTAGGTATCCATGTCCATTTAATAAGAAAAGCCAAATTCAATGTTGCTGTGTTGCAAACTAAGTAATAAGTAACAATATTTAATTAAAGTTATATGAATATGTCGCAGTATTTTATCTAATATTCGTGAACATACCAAGCATCCTGGTAAACATGTACCTAATCGTACGGAATGTGTAAACACAGTAAAATGTTAAACGAGATAACCTAACCTAACCAATCCTTTTTCCAGTTAAAGATTGGCCAAACTTAACCAAAACTAACCGAACTTAATCAGCAAAAATACGATAGTTCTTTCAAGCTTATTCGCTACGATGACAAGTTTCCTGGGATAGACACGTATTTCAGATTAAATTTAAATCTGACAACAAGGCAGGTTAGAAATAGCAGTCATAAACCGGGTTAACCCAGGAGCAGATTAGATTGTCGTCTCAAAACACTATCTTATCCTTTTCCCACCGATTACAACCATGAAACGTATCCGTAAACGAGAGATCGAATACGAGTACGAAGTCGTTAACCCCTCAATAGGGATGTGTTCCGCGATATCCGCCATGCCAAGAGAAGGCAACTCAAACGGAAATACTAATACTTTGGCTTTAATATACCAATGACACAACAGAAATAGAATCAATTCACGTTAGTTTTGTATTGTATACGTCGTTCTAGCTAAAAGGGTTGCAAAACCTATACCAACGGCTTTTACACCGGAGTATACTTGTAATGCTATAAATTTTATTAATTTATATAATTGCATGAGTAACTTTATTAGTTGTAAGTAACTTAAACTGAGGGTTGCTGTTTATATTGTTCTTTGTTCTTTGCCTTAATCTGTTCAAAGGAATTGTTTGGCTGTAGCATATAGATCTAAGTATGTATTTCATAATTGTGGACGGAAAAATATGTTATGTAAACCGGTGAAGTTTCTTTGCGAGTTCTTCTTTACTGGGTTGATCGAATCCGCGGATCTTTGTGACGTAACTTGGTGTAGTTTGACTATCGAAAAGTTTAAATAAATGAAATGAAAAAAAAAATGAACCATTTTATCTTGCACAAAATAACAAACGTAACTATATTTACCTTATGTACCTATATCGTACGTACCTATAACGTATCTAAACAACATAGGATTTTACACCAGAAAATAAGGATGCTCACATATTGTTACCAACTACATCCATTCTAATATTCAACTGCATTAACTTCTATTGTTAATATGAATAACTTTTCCAGGTGATTTGTTATGTCAGACGTACAACAGAGCCCTCGATGCATTATCTAGTTTATTTTGATAACTACATAAGTATTCTTCGTGCTCGTTTGCCGTATATCTTCTGTTAAGATTACGGACGCCTGCTGGGTTGTCTATGGGATTTGATTGTACTTAATTTTGTTTCCATTTGTAACAATTACCGCGCCGATCTTTAGCTATACTTCATACTAACCACTATTTACTGAAAGGTTGTATGTTATTCTTCTGATATTTATCTTAAAGCCCATTATTATGGTGAAAATATATCCTAGCTTTGTAACCGGGCGATTCCTCTGGAGTTCACATTTTGTGTGTTCGAACTTTTAATTATTTAACGAAACTTTACCATAATACTATGTATGGGTCGCCTTCATAAAGTCCAAAAAGCATTAGGTCAAAACACAGAACTATCCAAAAGTATGTATTTTTCGTGTGTATCATAAAATGCATATGATCTAACCTAACCTAACCTAACCCAATTAAAATATCCGTATTCGTAAGTATTTTGAACGGTATGGGTTTTGGACCTTGTGCTTTTTGGACTTTATGTTGCGTCCCCCTCTGTATTATGTGGTACCATAATCAATTCTGAACAATGGAACAGCTCGCATACTTGACGAAATGCCATAATGCCAGACGCGTAGAGAATGATCCATATTAAAAGATAGATCTCCCTAAATCTCTTATTACTCGCTCTATAACATCGAGTACAACTCGCTTCGACAAGCCACAGATCAACTTTACTACCCACCTCAGCCAACTGTCGACTTCAAAATTAAGTCAGTTTAGAGGAAGAATCTAGCGCCGTTATCCACGCGGGCTGCATGGCGCCGCGACCCAGAGGGTAGGATTCAATTTTCTACTCCGTTACACAGGATTACTGGCGGACCTTATCCTGCCGGGCCTTACGAGCTAAGCTTTAAGGGGAACTCATTATAAAGTGGTGATATTGCGGGCGGAAGGCCGCTGCGTTCATACTGTGTTCGAACCTGGGAAGCGAGACAGAGAATCTATAGAGTGTTTGCCAGATATTTTATGAAACGAAACTTTGAATCATAAACGCGAACGTGAACGAAAGTTTTGCGCTCCAAATTTGAAAAAAGTGGCCGTCTGGGAGTTGCACCGCTCCAAACGGTTCCAATAACATAGTCACAATCGTATCTTGCCGTGCATTTTGAAAGAGTATTGTTGCCATATCTCTAGAACTTTTTCCCTAGATCCATTATGTTGGCACCAAGATGAAAGGTCTCGTTGATAGCTTACTTCCCGTAATATGTATAACTTTCTATCATCTGGAAATCGTATCGTATAATATCTTATCGAATTATACTAATTGATTTGGTACTCAAACAAAATCTGAAAAGTGCGTAAAGTTCGATACAGTGTTTTGCAAATCAAACTTCCCTTACTGGGGTTGGTAGGTCGATGTGAAGAGCTGACTGGCTAATCGGTTCCTGCGGAAGGTAAGTCTTTGGTAGACTTCCAAGGGCGCACGCTACGCAACGTAGCTAGTTCGTCACCACACCTACTCGACCCATTATTTTCACAAACTTGTCTGCAGCTACCCCATTTGTTGCTCCATAAGCCAGGGCTGAGCGTGCTCTCTGTCCGAAAAATCTGACCCAAAAAGCTTGTGAGTGACTGACAGGTGTCACAGAGTGAAATAATGAGTGTGACATTATAATGTCAGAAATTAATATCTACAAATACATGCAGTGTATTTACATTTTTAAGAATAAGTAAAAATGTGTTGCTCCGACATTCATCTGAAGAATGTCTAAGCGAGCATTATTTGCTTACATAAAAAAGTATGTGCTATAGATGTCACTAATTAACCTAAAATTAATGTAAAAACAGTTTAGTCATAACTGTTAAAAGTGAGCCAAATATCATTTATTTGAGATTAGACGGATATCTACATTACATTACCATAACGATAATTACTTAACCACTAAAATGTAACGCAACATATTTATGGACAGAACATTTCAGCTGTATTATCTCTAGTTTATAGACCGACATACTAGCCAGTAACCTCAAGGTTATCTTTTAATCTTGAAGCGAGTAACTTTGAGAACGAATTAACTGTCTCCGGATATGAAACCGCGACGACTAAGTTGTGTTCGAGCAGAAACGGTCCTAGACTGTGCGGTTCTTTCCATTACAGTACGGAATCAGACGGAACAGTGCGGCATTAAGTCCGAACTCGAAAACAAACAAAAGTCAGAGATACGCGTCACTTTGTCATGAATCCACACAATCAACAATAATTCTAATAGTTTGAGGCCATAAATGAAACCAAACAATTTATATTCAAATTAATTAAACACTTACCGCATTTTCAATCTAGATTAAATTCAACGAAAAAAAGCGTAGTTGTGGGGTATATTATGTGTGACAGTTGATAGTTCTTGTTCCGATTCCGTGTTCCATCTCGGCAAGGTGGAACTCGTTTTTAGGATAGCGAAAACGCCAAAAGTCGGAACACAACTCTAATTCTGTTTATAAAAACGTCATTTTATGTTCTTTTTTTAACCGACTTAAAAAAAGGAGGAGGTTATCAATTCGTCTGTACGTTTTCGTCTTTCCTGTTCGGTACGGTATGGACCAGCCAGCTCGAACACAACCATAATTTCGAGATGCCATCAACTTCACACCGATGCCGTCTTTCGCATCGACCGTCTCCGCGCCAAAATAAACCACCCAGACTCCCTCCACAAACACTTCGACTGCACAATTTATCGAATAAGTTTTCCGCGAAGTTATTTTGATTTGATTAACCAATTCTCTGGCTCTCGGAAATTAGTCTCCGGAGCTGAAAGTCAAAGAAGTTCGTACGAAATCCCGACATTTCTGGGCGGAGCGCTTAACACACTAACAAAGAAAAGAACTGAAGTCGGCATCTGGGAAGATTCGAGGGTGACGAGGGTCAAATATAAAGACCAAGCTAAGATGAGTTGAAAAGAAGTGACGTACGGAGCGCATCACCTTCGGCGCCACTGGCGCATTGGCATTTGCAAGGAAAACGTATGTGGGTCAAATTACAATGTGTGGCGTCGAGGGTGATGGTGTTTGTACCTACTCTTTTGTCTGGAACGGACGAGTAAAAATCAAAGTTATCAAATACACATCGGATTTCAAACAATAAATATGGAGTTCATTATTTGCGTATTGACGGTTATTTGAATTTTTTTCATATTTTGTCATTTCGTTATTTTTATTTAAATCATAATCAAATCCAGTTTATATGTATTGAGCCTTTTAATAATTCGGTCACATTTATTAGGTCCTTAGGTCTTTTTTTTTGTGAAATGAATTTATTCATTTATTCTTACAATATTTACCAAAATAGATCAGCTATATTATAAGTGGGAGGCTAAATGTGTTCGAAAATGTTCACATACATACAGTTCTTGTGTTACACAAACATTGCAGTCACAATTAATGCTTAGGTACAATCTAATAAAGTCCAACAGGAGATATAAGTCTTCCCTCACTGTTGCCACTTAATCAAACTGAACATAGATGTCCAACCGTGATGATATTAGCCCACATGGGAACTAGTGGCCATGCCAGGACCTTTATTAAACTTATATTTTTAATTTGTTAAAGAATTAGGTAATAGTTTGGTATAAAAACCAATCCTCGGGTGTTGTGAAGTTTTTATTTAAGAAAGTGCTAAGAAACCAAAAATTCTCAGAAAAGCCAGTTTCAATTCTGTATAACGTGCGTAACCCCAACGGACTGGTTGTAGCAGGGCCGCATGGGCGGTATCGGGCGAACTCACCGCGATATCGTAAACGCTCCGGTACTGACGACTGTTTCAATTTTAAGCGGAAAACTTGTATTGATTGGAGCTTGGATAGCGAAACTATTTCAACGAGAGCACGGATTATACTATGTATTTTTTGCCTTACCATTTTCTGCCTTACTGCGATCACGGATAATACAATTTTCTGCTTTACAGACCATCAATTTAATGTTCACAAAATTTAGATGAACATGTATGAGTGTTTTACTATCTGCAAACAATTGCATGCAATAAACTATTTTTATTTTATTTTTTATATATATTCTCTTCTAGCTGAGGTACTTCTTGGATCAATGTTGTTTTGGACTGAATGATGTGATGAATTCATAGACAAAAAGTATCGATGACAAAAAGGGAGAGATATTACATCGAGCGCCTCTACTATGGGAACCGTTGTCTCCAATTTTGAGAAACTATCCAACTTCAAAGATACTCGCAGACGTATTGGAGGGTTTGCGTGCGTGGGAACTGACTTGACAAACGCTATTTTTAAGCACATTTGCACGCGGTGCGATGTTTCGACTGTGTGGAATACTATGCGCCAGATTCCCATAAAGTCAGACCTCAGATTAAGGTTAATTCCTTGCTGTGCGAACTCCATAGATATTCAAGGCTCCGTAAATAATGCTAAGATTCTTCTGATTTTCGGGATAAGAAGGTTTTTCAAGCAGAGACAAATTTATGTTAAATTCAGCCCCCTAACGACGCCCGATCTGAGGGATGGTTATTTTACCGTAAGAATAATTCTAATAAATGCACAAAACAGCGAAAGCTCAAATTGCGAAATATTCATGAATTCTCGACACCGCTGAAGTTAATTTGCAACGGTTCAAACATTCCAGCTGTGAATTATTATTATCAAGGAATTTAGGGATAATTCGGGACATAATATTTCATGACAAAAAATTCATGAAATATAGGTTTGGTGGGACATTATTTTAGCACTAATTCTAATTTGTTTTTGGTATGGAAGAAATCGTAGTTATTGGCCCTTGATTTCATGCTTTGAACTCAATGTAGAGCTTTTAATACCGGAATAAAAAAAAAATCACATACATACATACCTTCACGCCGCTTTCTCGGGCAGAGATGATTTTTATTTCACTCAATCGCCCGAATATCATTAAATGATATGATGAATATGATCTAGCTATTTCAACTGAACTTAAGAGCGTGATAACATCTGATTGTATTTAGGTCTGTATGTGAAACCATATTTTATTATTTTTTAAAATAACTACTATTTATTTAGGAATTTTAAAAAGATGAAAGATACATTGATGGCCTAACTATAATAGCTCACTAATCAATGGTCTAGGTACTAGCTAAATATCTGACGCTCATGTTCTGTGTTCATCCTTCTTTTATGAATATTTGACTTATTTTAGAACACAAATCACTAAATACTTACAGTTTTATCTTTTAATTAAAGCTAGAACACATATTTACTTTTTTATTTTCAACATTAGTTTTTGTTATTTTTAAATAAAATTAAATGTTGTTTACTTACATCGTTACCAAACTAAACGCAATCGGCTCTTATCACGCCCTTAATGTAAAAAATATATACTTGTATTTGACTCTTTCGCGAGACAAAAACATTCATCTTTATTAAACAACATTGCGATTTTTGATTATTTTCATACGAACTAAAATATTTGTGAAAAATAATGTCTCTGAAAAATCTCATAGCCCAAACAAATCAAAACTAGTTCTTAGCCATGAGGCGATTACGGTGCCAGGACCATATATTCCGGGAGGTCACGACATTTTTGGTCACGATAAGGTAAATGGCTGAATCTGGGTTCTCGTGTTAGAGACCAACCCTCTGATGCTAAATATGTCGGTCTGACCGTCCCAAGTGGTTGCGTTTTCTAGATTGGCTAGATAAAATAGATGCTGGTATGTACCTGCTGATGAATGTACTGAGTATCTGGAAACATGGATACCTTTTAATTATACAACAATAACCAGACGGTTACTTAATTAAATACTTAAATATACCTAAAGCTTTATCTGTAACCTAAATCGCCTATAACTACTAAATGCAACCAAAGATTTGTACATTTTTTGTATTGCTAAGCAAGTATGTATTGATACTTTCATGCTTCGTCATTTGCATCCATTTACATTATCATATGTATTTTTTGTCACCATAACTACTTTTTCAGGCGACTTAGGTAACGCAACCACTTGGAACAGGCAGACTGACACATTAAGCTTCAGAGGGTTGTATTTTATCCCTTGAACCCAGTTTCAGCCATTTACGTTATCATTACCATTTTTGTCGCGACCTCCTAGTCTAATAGCTAAACACTGAGCCTACCAGAATTTATTATTTCATTAAAAAAGGGCCCGGCGTAAGGAGATTTACGTGCAAGGTGGTTGACGGTATTGGCATTTTTATGTGTTTGCTTTAAGTTTTATCTAACATAAGTTTCAAGTAGACAAATTGGTCCTTAAATCTGATAAGGTAAGTAAGAAAACGCTTAATTTATAGCAAGAAAGTTATCCATAAATAAGAATACTTTTTCTTACTCAATGTTACGAAGCAGTCAATGTTCGCAACGCAAGTAAACCGTTAAATCTTGTTTTATGTATATGTATGTTTGATGTTAAACACTGGGTTAGTAGAAGGCATTGATTGTAGGAGAATTCAAAATTATGGGTATAGAGCGGGTTTGGGAATTGGTACACGGAATTCCCGCGAAAGTTATGGTTGCTGGTTCAAGTCCAGCCTTGCAGTATACTCATCAAGTATTTCTTTCAACAATGTGCCCTTTTCTTCAAGTGTCCTTGCCTTACGGTCGATTAAACATTATGTTAAGCCACCTGACATAGATGGTTAATACGACGCACCACCGTAATGCTATTAGCCCAATACACCACATTTCGGAAGGAATCAGGTGACATGCCAGGACCTTCCCTTCATGAGCACGGCTGCACCGAACTGGATGGAAAACACGGACACTCTTTCATTGCCGCTTCAACGATAGATCCATTCAATACGGTAGTACTAATCTGGGTGGACTTAACCCTACCTTCAGTTCCATAAGGGCGTAAGTGAAACCATATTTTATTATTTTTGAAAAATATTTGAAACCTATAACGGTATATATTTGAAGCTCATTTTCTGTGTTCAATTATTGAAATGAAAGTCTATGAATCGTTGTCAAATTTGAGAAAACAGAGCACCATCATCACCGTCAATGTACATATTTAACTTTTTTGATTATCGAAATTCGTTGTGTTTTTTTTTAAATATAATTAAATGTTTTTTTACTGACGTCCTTATTAAACTGAACGGAATCGGCTCTATAACGGCCTTAGGGCAACATTGTTGCAAGCAAAGGTTTTTTTAGAGATTTTTTGCAGCGCGTGAAAAACGTTTCCCGGCAAAGAGAAGTTCAGGTTAATTTATGCGTCTAGCCGCTTCACTTCCGACTCTACCGCGATAGTGTAGCTAGAACAAGCATTTTGGAATAAAACAGGTACTCTGGAACTAGGCAAAGGCCTTTTCGCGGGAATTTTGCAGTTTTCAAACGCCCAGCCTTTCATACTCTTTACGGTTGTATGATATTGTTGTCAGATTTTTTTTTTTGCAACCATACTTACCGCACTTAAAACGGTAAAAACATTAAATAAAATACTTAACATTTTGACACTATAATTATTGACTTATTTTTTCATAGGAATCAATGCACACCGAGATATCTTATTTCTACCATCATATATGTATTTGCGCTTTCTAATATAATATTATTATAATATAAACTCTATATAACAGGTTGGTTCTTAGATGAACTAGCTAACTTAACCTGTATGTATCTGTATCGCACATATCGAGCATTAAGGGTGTTCCAACCTATAAAAAGTTTTTGTGCACAGAACGCAAAAAGAATTGCACTTTGGGCCACGAATTAATTATAAATATTAAATAATAGTTACAGTGGTTGCGGCGAAACATTTTCACAATTTCAGGTTTAATGGTTTTGTTGTGGGTAATCAGCGATTAGACGCTTTACTTATTAGATGGCGCTGTTAAAAAAAACGTATTTCAAATATTATTTTAACGTAATAACACATTTATATATGCTAAAAAGAGTATTTTTTATGCTAAAAGTGTTATTTTCAATGTACCTAAAGATATGTAGCATATACTTTTAATAAAAACGTCGTATTAAAAAACGATAAGATGTCAAAACACGTGCACATGTACCTTTACTTTTGATATCTCACATTTACCTAAGCAATTCCCTAATCCGTATCTTCTTAAACGTCGGATGAATATATTTCATTAAAATATTCAAATTTCCGCACTTCGCGGCCGTTCAGAGAAATAAAAAGATACGAGCATGATACATTGAAAAATACGCGCCAAGACTCAAACTATAGGGATGTGTTTTAAAGTTAAAGCTTAAAAGATAGAATATCTTTTCCTGTAGAGGTATTATTTAAAAAACATAACCCTGCGCAGTCGCATACAAAAGAAAAAGCCTGTTGATGCACTCAAATAATTGCTTCCGATCGATTTGCGTTCGTTTCGAGTTTATGTACTGTATCTAGCGCAATCTGTTGCTAGTAGTAAATATCCATGCATGAATATTTCGGCCCACAAGTAGCCAGCAGTACCATATGTTATTGATTTGCATACCGGAGCGCCACATGTATGGTACCTCAATGTTCTACGAGACGCGTTTTTTATTTCATTAATTTATTATCGTAATATTTTGCCAGGGAGCACCTATCTAGATAAAATTGGCAAATAAAACAATATCGAAAGGCGAAAATGTTATTCAAATCGTTGGAGCCGTTTCCGAGAAACCTAATACAATACGAGAAATGTTTGATATCCCAAAATGCTTCAGGCTATGTCCGAAAGTGTGTTCTTCTTTTATATTTTTTTAACACTCGCAAAACAAACTTTTTTATTATTTCAGGTGAGACTGCCTTCCAAACTTTTCTGCGCCGTAAAACTTAAGATCAGAGAATGCTTAACTGTTTAACTCATACCAGTAAAAAGGGTCCGTCAAAAATACCTGACGCGTCGAAGACAAAGGAGGAGAGATAATAATGTTAATAATAAGTTAAAAGAACGCCCCCAAGTCAAATAAGATCCCGTTCAAGCCAAAAACGCGCGAGAAAACCCGAGGAAAAACTCCATTAGAAAGTTGATCTGTCGGACGGAATTCCCTCAGTAATTCACTTTCGGGACTGCCCATTTTCATATTCATTTTCGCACTTTTCATGCGGTAAGGGGGACGCAAACAATGGCAAGAGACATTATTTTATTTGTTATCGAGAAAAGTAGAGCATAGTATTGTGTCGGTAGACGTAAAAGATCTATTTCATGTTTGGTACTCAGGCTGAGATAAATAGTCGTAACAGAAAGTAAGACTAACGAAAAGTACTACTTGGTGACGTCATTTTGAAACATTTTATATGGACGAAATCTCATTGTAATACAGCCTTAGGCTGAGATAAGTAGTCGTAACAGAAACTAAGACTAACGAAAAGTAGTACTTTGTGACGTCAATTTGCATCACTTTGAGATTTCGTCCATACAAAATGTGTCAAAGTGACGTCACAAAGTACTACTTTTCGTTAGTCATAGTTTCTGTTACGACTATTTATCTCAGCCTAAGTGTCATTCACCATCGCCGACGATTTTATTGACTAACTCCATAGCCCATCGCGGTTAGAGCATCTATGCTTTGGGATTCAATTATGTTTTTGCTACGAATTCTTTTGTAGTCTCTCCTGGAATATTTTAACATTCAACAACTCCATTAGAAAGTTCTCCATGCCACCTATGGTACAGCCGTTAGGCCAGTTTAGGTGGCCCTGCTCACCCAAAGGTACTTATTTATCTTATTGTTAAGTTACCTATAGAACTTCTAGCGTGTGTGATGCACAGTGGCCGATAAATGTTTCTTATTTATTTATGGTATTGCATGCATGCCATCTGTAAGTCACTCATGAAAACAAGTGTAATTTATTTTTTCTACACTGTATTTATTTAATAAATTAGTATCCTGAATTTATTTTTTAAAAAAAAAAAGTTGTGGATTTTCTTAACAATTCAGGTAATCCCACTAATATTAATTTACGAAAGTATGTCTGTTGGATTTTGCACTCAGTAACGGGTTATTCGACGTGTTCTATTTTTTGCAAAAATGTAGGTGTCCATTTTTTGAAGTTTCTTCACTTTTTTTTATGCAACCTAACATGGATGGCTAATGCCCCACAACTACCGTTATGATATTAGCCCAATAAACCACATTCCCGAAGGATTTAGGTGGTATACCAGCTTTATGAGCACGGCTACATTGAACTGGATGGAAAACACGGACAATTTTTCATTGCCGCTTCGACCATCTTTTCATCCAATCCGATGGTACCATGGATAGTGGTGCATGAACGGGGCGAGGATTTAAACCCTAGGCAAGTCCCCGCGTCACTAGTCTACGACGGTGTATATATTCTTTGGCTACGACCCGCTCGAAATAACGCAATCGCGTTGAAGTAAAGATATAAATAAAAGTTATTTTGAATTACTAAAATAACCTAACAACATGTTATTATCCGCAATTTTATTCAGGGCTTTGTGTTTAACCACGAGGCCCAAAGCCCGCCTGGCCGCGAGCGGGTGGATCAAATGTACGTTCCGTGGTCTTCCCAGTATCAAAGAAAATATACACTACCGTGGTAATGATTGAATCGCTATTTAGTATGACCTATAGCAACAATAGCACCTGTTGCAACAAAGTGGAAGTATCGCTGTCTCCAATTTTTAAAAATTGCAAACCCAACTTAAACGTACATGCCACATGCAAACATAGTCGCGGACGTATTGTTTGTGTGGGTGGGAACTTTTTTATTTTATTTTTTTAAATTTATTAGTTAGTAAAGTTATTAATAGTGAGATTCTACAGCATGTCAGTGGGTCCTGAAAACAATGGTTTAAGACTTGTGGTTGCGATGTCAGCTTTTATGTCCATTTATAGCTCCTAGATAAGGCTTCTGCCCGTTTTCCAGGAAGTCTATTTGCGTTTAGTAACAGTGGTGTATAGACTTTACATGTTCTTAATAATAAAATAAAGGTTAAATAATAGTTAATAGATATATATAAATATTTTGTAGGGTGTATATAAATATATGTATATATAAATAGCAATGGTAAAGAAACAGCATTGGATGCATATATGTAGATGTATTGGATTATTTAGAGATTGACAAAAAACTGACTTGGCGAACGCATTTTTAGAGCAAATTCGCGCGCGGTGGCGATGTTTCAGCCGTCTCTTTTCGACCGTGACAAATTAACAATAAAAACGAAAACGTTCATTAATTAGAAGGGGGAAATAACTTTGGAACATGTTTTGAGTCAAAAGAACACAACTTATTTCTTCAAAAAAAATTTTAAGCAAATTTGTGCCTATCAGTTAAGATATGAACAGCAGTTAGTTTCAATCACTAAAATTACAGGAATATTTATTCCGTAATTTTAATAAAAGCTATTTTGTGTTTCACCACGAGGTCCAAAGCTCACCCAGCCGCGGGCGGAGAGAGCAAATTTACGTTCCGTGATCTTCACAATATGGTAATGATTGAATCGCTATTTCGCATGACCTATAGCACCCCCTTAACGCTATCTTGCAGCGAAGTGGCAGTATTTCCAGCGTTCCAGCTGCGAACATTCAAAGCTATTTAGATAATGATCGCGCGGGCAATGAATTCAATTATTTTTCCCAGTGCGAGTTTAATGAGTTCTTGTCTTCCTGAAGAGTTTTAATAGCTCAAAATAATATGGCGTTTTAAATTAAAAAAGGAATTTCAGTTAGAGGGCCATTTGCGATTGTGTGGATGACTTCTCCATTAGCGCTAAGTACCTTGTGATAAGCTAACGAACTAGATTACATATATTAAGATTTATCCAAGCCATATAACCAATCCTTCCATAACATTGTAGGCAAGCACGCGGAAAGAATCCATGTATGACATTTGCGTTTCATAATAGGTGGGTACTCCGCCTTTAAAATTGTTTAATGCTGGACATGCCAGTGGCGTATCGAATGAAAAGAAACAAGTCAGAAAGAAGTGCGCAAGTCCAGTGTTTTTTCCTTAACGTTAAAATTGAAAGAAAAAAAGTACTCAGTCGCGTATGAGTTAAGATTGTAGCGTTGCTGGGATCAATAAAGATTTGCTATGGTAAGTTTTTCCATCCTTAATGAAAAAGTGGAACAATGTATGTATCTACATAATCAGACAGATACTTATTTTATTTACAAAACTTAATTCAAGAGAGAAAAAAATCCATTCTTTATTATAATAGCTGAGGTTTCCGCCTCCGCTCGGTTCCATTTCGTATTGGAGATTTTTTTGTGAGAAATAAATGATAACAAAAAATTGGGTGGAAAATAAAAATTCTGGATCTCAACAATAGCGCGACCCATTCAGGTGACGCTGTAGGAACAAAAATAAAACAGGACAAGAATTACGAACACACGAACTAAGGAATATCATATATTATAGACGACAAAAGGTTTTCTTTTCATACCGTTTTGAGCTATAATCATTTGTTTTTAATTTTATTTATTTGATAGGTATGACACATTTCGTTACATATACATAACCTTAGAGCCTGTTTTTTTAGGCTGACAGAGAGATCTCGCAGAGGAGTAAAACAATTCTGCAGTAAACTTATAAATTAAATATGAAATGATGCTCGCGATGTCGCTACTACCTCAGCTGAAATAAACTCGTCCTGGCGTGTCTTCCAAATCGACAAGCAGCCTTTCCTCCAAGCAATCTCTTCCTGGACGGAAACAAACAACAAATCCCGCCAGACGCGTGGACCCGGGGCGTTTCTGAAATATTAACACGGAACTGTCGCGTCTCTCGCCAACGTGCCGCGAGAGTGCCGTGAAACTTTCGCAGCTGCTTGCGGCGGTTTGGCAAGTGCGAAAACGTACTGTGGGCTGCAGAGGGGATTAACACACTTTGTAGGTGCATTACTGCTTTTGAATCACGACAGGTGGCGAGTAAGCAACTCTATTCGATCCGTCAAAGTTGTCAGATACCAAACAAACTTAAATAAAAATACGAGAGGTGAAAAGGAATCAAGTTCCGTTCGCTATATTATGTATCCTAATAAAACATACCTTATGAAACACTTTAAAATCGGACGGAATAACATTTCAAAACCACCAGTCGTCCAGGTAAACACGAGATGCACGAAGAAAAAGATAAGCCGAGAAATCCATAGGTATCGGTGTTATCGTTTCAGCCTTAAAATAATATGGGTTGACTGGTCTGTGACAGCAAAAGTGTCGCTCAGACACTTTCTCTCGTTTAGCCTACCGCCAAAAATGCGATTAGGGACATAGTTCCAAAATAAATATGAAACGGTTTCTGCGTTAAGGCTGCGTATGAAGCTAGACAAATTCCCGATTTCCCCCCCACCGCTCCGCTAGACGCCGAAGCGGCAGTGGCGCCGTGAATCTTAGGACAAAACTGAAATGAGATATTGTTAGAGCGACACCTATACGCCGTCGCGGGAACTTCGTGAAAGTTGTATCGATCCCGCGGCAAGTCGTCAATGATCATACAACCAATCACAAGGCTCGAGATCACCCGCCATATTATTAACATTGCTGCTAGAAAACAGCCACCATTTCGTGAGATCTCTACTTCATGAAAAGATTTACTATTTTCACATCGATCGTCATTAGCTCGTTGGTGTAGCGCGTGAGACGTCTTATCTACAGTTATTGTTCGATGGGGGTGTCGGTTCGAATCCTGTAGGTTACAAAACTTTTTTTTCTGTTTTTTTACTTTTTATTGTTAATGGTGTATAGTATATAATTATAGCGTAGGTTATACTTAATTGATTTACACATATAAAAAAATATTACATAATAATAGGTTTTGGTAAAAGTTTTTACCTGAGAAACAATTTTAAAAAGTATAAACGTAAAATAAAACAAAACAATAAAAAGTAAAATAACACTTTTAAAAAGGATAAACGTGAGACGATGGAGAAATAATTTCCATACAACGAGCGCGCAAAAAATTACGCCACGCGATTTACAACATTATATCGCCGTTCATAGCGCCCCGTAGCGCAGTGATGAAAACGGAGAAAAATCTAATTTTTTGTCTCCCAAATTGATAGGTAAACTGATAAAAAAAAGAATTATTTTTCAATAAACCTGATGGTCGTTACGTCATTCTTCATTAGTAGTGAGAGCCGAAACAAAGGCCAACTTCCTCCCGCGGCACAAGTGAAGTAAATTTACTTTTTTGTACTAAGCAGGTACCTACGTCGCTTATTCCAAGGAATGTGACAAGTAGTGTCGACACTTTTTTGGGTTCCGTACCCAAAGGGTGAAAACGGAACCCTATTACTAAGCCTCTGCTCTCCGTCCGTCCGTCCGTCCGTCCGTCCGTCCGTCCGTCCGTCCGTCCGTCCGTCCGTCCGTCCGTCCGTCCGTCCGTCCGTCCGTCCGTCCGTCCGTCTGTCACAGGGCTCTATCTCATGAACCGTAATAGGTAGGCAGCTGAAATTTTAGCCCATACAAAAGAAACGTGATTTTTGGTGTTGATGGTACGGAACCCTTCGTGTGCGAGTCCGACTCGCACTTGGCCCGTTTTTTTAGTTCAATTTGCTCTTCTGTGGTCGCCTGGAACGCAGTATCCTCTATTTAGCTGCTATTTGCCGCGGCAGCGAGTGCCGCGTCTTTTGTCGTTTGAACATCTTTTGTTCGACGTTGGCGACGTTGTCGTCGTTGTTCGTCGTTGTTGATGTCGAAAACGGAACCCTATGCGCGCTCGTCGATTGTATCTCGTTCACTCGCGTCAGTCGCGCGGTCGCGCCGCGCCGAAGTGTCTTATAATATTTGGACGCTCGTCCGCTCCGCTGTAGCGCCACAGAGCAGCGCTGTGCAACAATCGAATAATGTAGATTTGTATTCGAATGAATCGAATAACGGGAACAATCGAATAATTCGATTGTTTTTATTCGCAATCGCCTATCGCTAGTCTACGACCAGTGTTTCCAATGATATAACGAAAACAAATTTTGACATGACAGACAGGTAGATCAGATCGGGGCGTTTATATTGAGCGGTCGCTTGATGGGTCTACGACCAGTGTTTTTCATGATATAACGAAAACAAATTTTGACATGACAGACGGGTAGATCAGGTCGGGACGTTTAATTTGAGTGGTCGCATCATGGGTCTACAACCAGTGTTTCCCATGATATAACGAAAACAAATTTTGAAATGACAGACAGGTAGATCAGGTCGGGGCGTTTATTTTGAGTGGTCGCATGATGGGTCTACGACCAGTGTTTCCCATGATATTACGAAAACAAATTTTGACATGACAGACGGGTAGATCAGGTCGGGACGTTTACTTTGAGTGGTCGCATCATGGGTCTACGACCAGTGTTTCCCAAGATATAACGAAAACTAATTTTGACATGACAGAGAGGTAGATCAGGTCGGGGCGTTTATTTTGAGTGGTCGCATGATGGGTCTACTACCAGTATTTCCCATGATATAACGAAAAAAATTTTTGACATGACAGGAAGTTAGATCAGGTCGGGGCGTTTATTTTGAGTGGTCGCATGATGGGTCTGCGACCAGTGTTTCCCATGATCTAACGAAAACTAATTTAGACATGACAGACAGGTAGATCAGGTCGGGACGTTTACTTTGAGTGGTCGCATCATGGGTCTACGACCAGTGTTTCCCAAGATATAACGAAAACTAATTTTGACATGACAGGAAGTTCGATCAGGTCGGGGCGTTTATTTTGAGTGGTCGCATGATGGGTCTGCGACCAGTGTTTCCCATGATATAACGAAACTAATTTTGACATGACAGACAGGTAGATCAGGTCGGGGCGTTTATTTTGAGTGGTCGCATGATGGGTTTACTACCAGTATTTCCCATTATATAACGAAAAAAAATTTTGACATGACAAGAAGTTAGATCAGATCGGGGCGTTTATATTGAGTGGTCGCTTGATGGGTCTACGATCAGTGTTTCCCATGATATAACGAAAACCAATTTTGACATGCCAAACAGGTAGATCAGGTCGGGGCGTTTATTTTGAGTGGTCGCATGATGGGTCTAAGACCAGTGTTTCCCATGATATAACAAAAAACAATTTTGACATGACAGACAGGTAGATTAGGTCGGGGCGTTTATTTTGAGTGGTCGCATGATGGGTCTACGACCAGTGTTTCCCATGATATAACGAAAACAAATTTTGACATGACAGACAGGTAGATCAGATCGGGGCGTTTATATTGAGTGGTCGCTTGATGGGTTTACGATCAGTGTTTCCCATGATATAACGAAAACAAATTTTGACATGACAAACAGGTAGATCTGGTCGGGGCGTTTATTTGGAGTGGTCGCATGATGGGTCTAAGACCAGTGTTTCCCATGATATAACAAAAAACAATTTTGACATGACAGACAGGTAGATTAGGTCGGGGCGCTTATTTTGAGTGGTCGGATGATGGGTCTACGACCAGTGTTTCCCATGATATAACGAAAACAAATTTTGACATGACAGACAGGTAGATCAGATCGGGGCGTTTATATTGAGTGGTCGCTTGATGGGTCTACGACCAGTGTTTTTCATGATATAACGAAAACAAATTTTGACATGACAGACGGGTAGAGGTCGGGACGTTTAATTTGAGTGGTCGCATCATGGGTCTACAACCAGTGTTTCCCATGATATAACGAAAACAAATTTTGACATGACAGACAGGTAGATCAGGTCGGGGCGTTTATTTTGAGTGGTCGCATGATGGGTCTACGACCAGTGTTTCCCATGATATAATGAAAACAAATTTTGACATGACAGGAAGTTAGATCAGGTCGGGGCGTTTATTTTGAGTGGTCGCATGATGGGTCTGCGACCAGTGTTTCCCATGATATAACGAAAACTAATTTAGACATGACAGACAGGTAGATCAGGTCGGGACGTTTACTTTGAGTGGTCCCATCATGGGTCTACGACCAGTGTTTCCCAAGATATAACGAAAACTAATTTTGACATGACAGGAAGTTCGATCAGGTCGGGGCGTTTATTTTGAGTGGTCGCATGATGGGTCTGCGACCAGTGATTCCCATGATATAACGAAAAAAAATTTTTACATGACAGGAAGTTAGATCAGGTCGGGGCGTTTATTTTGAGTTGTCGCATGATGGGTCTGCGACCAGTGTTTCCCATGATATAACGAAAACTAATTTTGACATGACAGACAGGTAGATCAAGTCGGGGCGTGAATTTTGAGTGGTCGCATGATGGGTCTACGACCAGTGTTTCCCAAGATATAACGAAAACAAATTTAGACATGACAGACAGGTAGATCAGGTCCGGGCGTTTATTTTGAGTGGTCGCATGATGGGTCTACGACCAGTGTTTCCCATTATATGTCGAAAACAAATTTTGACATGACAGGAAGTTAGACCAGGTCGGGGCGTTTATTTTGAGTGGTAGCATGATGGTCTACGACCAGTGTTTTCCAAGCTATAACGAAAACAAATTTTGAAATGAAAGACAGGTAGATCAGGTCGGGACGTTTACTTTAAGTGGTCGCATGATGGGTCTACAACCAGTGTTTCCCAAGATATAACGAAAACAAATTTAGACATGACAGGAACGCAAATCAGGTCGGGGCGTTAACTGTAAGTGGTCGCATGATGGGTCTAGGACCAGTGTTTCCCATGATATAACGAAAACAAATTTTGAAATGACAGGAAGTTAAATCAGGTCGGGGCGTTTATTTTGAGTGGTCGCATGATGGGTCTACGACCAGTGCTTCCCGTGATAAAACGAAAACCAATTTTGACATGACAGGAAGGTAGATCAGGTCGGGGCGTTTATTTTGAGTGGTCGCGTGATGGGTCTAATACAAGTGTTTCCCAAGATATAACGAAAACTAATTTTGACATGACAGACAGGTAGATCAGGTCGGGGCGTTTATTTTGAGTGGTCGCATGATGGGTCTACTACCAGTGTTTCCCAAGCTATAACGAAAACAAATTTTGACATGACAAACAGGTAGATCAGGTCCGGGCGTTTATTTTGAGTGGTCGCATGATGGGTCTACGACCAGTGTTTCCCATTATATGTCGAAAACAAATTTTGACATGACAGGCAGTTAGACCAGGTCGGGGCGTTTATTTTGAGTGGTCGCATGATGGTCTACGACCAGTGTTTCCCAAGCTATAACGAAAACAAATTTTGACATGACAGGAAGTTAGATCAGGTCGGGGCGTTTATTTTGAGTGGTCGCATGATGGTCTACGACCAGTGTTTCCCATGATATAACGAAAACAAATTTTGACATGACAGGGAAGGTAAATCAGGTCGGAGCGTTTATTTTGTGTGGTCGCATGATGGGTCTACGACAAATGTTTCCCCAGATATAGCGAAAACATATTTGGTCATGACATGACATGTACAACACATGAAATTGAACTGAACCGTTCCTCCGAGATTAATATTGGAGTTTCTTTTCGTCATAGAATTTATTTTATTTTATTTTATTATATTTTTAATTTGTATTATTATTTTATTTTAGCTATTTGTTGTTATAACGGTAAAATAAATACACACTCCGTGAACATTTCAGCTGCCTACCTAAGGCCCTGTGACAGACGGACGGACGGACGGACAGCGGATGCTTAGTAATAATTCACCCTTTGGGTACGGTACCCTAAAAACGAACCAACAAAACAAAACATATTATTTATGTCATTTATTCTTTTCACGGAGTTTTCCTTCTGTTCATGTTATTAATTATTCTGTGCCGCCGACAAAAACTACAAAAATCCGCCCGCCGAGCTATCTGCCAAGGTCATGTGACTTGTCCTGTTGCGACCCGTCCGCAATGGACGTACTGCAGACGCACGTTCCACGGGGAGGCGGATATTTGCGGCCGCCCCAATACTCGTAGTGCCCGCTAGGCTTCAGAAGGAGAATTTAGCATAATTGCGTAACGACAGTCGTGGCACAATGGTTTTAGTGTCGTATTTTTGCTGCGAAGTTGAGAACCACACATATCGAAGTTCGGTTCCTGGAAACATCACTTTTTTTATATTATAACAAATATTTTATTTATTTATGATATTTTTATTTATTTATATCTTGCTAACCGAACGTTACTAACCAGTGTCAATTATTTCGGCTTTAGACCTCAATAACATTTGATTGAAAATTATACAGCGCCATCTATGAAGTTCAGCTGATGCTCGTAGGAATTTGGTTCGGAACTTTGTTACTGTCGCGATCCCGAAAGCGATCTCCGCGTGCGGAGAGTCGTGCGGAGAGGCGTGCGCCCGCTTCGAAACATCGCAGCGGACTGAGGCTACCGAAATGGCGATAGATAGTCGCCAAGAGAACGAAAGGGAAAGGGATACTTTACGGTGCTCAGAAATTTTGTCGTAAGTCCAAAATTCATTTTTTTGATGCTTTGAATGAAAAATTGTGTCCAAATGCAACGATAATCATTCAAAAATTTGAAAACCATGCTGCAAATATAATGTGAGATTACTAGCACTGTAATTAATACCAATTCTGAGAAATAAAGCATAATGTGAAAAAATCGACCTATTTTCGCGATTTTTTTCTATCGGGCCAATGTTATGCTATTGGAACAATAATCATTCAGATTAAGCGGATTTAAGTGAAATTTCATATAACGCAATTTTAGCATGATTAGTTCAATATTCTCTGAGAAATTAAGACAAAGCTAAGTGCGATTTAGCGTCATATGGAGCCTTAAGTTAAATAAGTCATTTGGTACATAAAGTTGCGCAAATAAGTATTCAATATTCCCAAAGGATCTTTTAACATTTAACGAAAACTTTGTATGCTCTATTGCGCTAAAAGTCAGAAGTTTCAGAAGTGTTTCTTTTCCACGACACATATTTCAACGACATTATGAAGGTAATTTTCTTAGTTTAAACTGGTAAATAAAACTTCACTGACACAATAACAGAGTTAAGAGTTTTTTATGACGGTACTACACGGTTTTTGGCTCCGCTACCTATTCGGAGGATAATGTGTAGGTAAACATAAAGACAATTTGATTATACATTGCCAAAATAATATTCATAGTTCAGAATGAAAAACAACTTTCACTGAATATTTAAAAATATATTTTTGAGATTACGAGAATATTCAGGTTTACAACTTGCCACAAGCAAGCAAGTTACAAGCAAAACTTCTACAAGCTGATGCAATCGAAATCGCAATAATGGCGGCGACAAGCATTTGTCAGCATTATTTGATTTTCCTCTCGGTGTTCCTCGGACCGAGGTGGTGGGACCGAACTTCGTGGACTCTCATTATAATGCACTTCGCCGGAACAGTCGGCCAGCGGCTAGCCGCGACGAGGCAGCCCGGTGCCGGCTGTAGACTTATAACTCTACTACACAATACATTATTATACGTCAGCCTCAGTGGCCCAGTGGCGCGACACTTCGGCGATCGCTCTCCGAAGTTAAGCAACGCTGGGTCCGGTCTGGTCTTGGATGGGTGACCATTCGACCGTTGAGAGAGGCTGGCCGTGGTTCGGATTCCACGTTAAGCTGTAGGTCCCCTTCCTTACTTACTAGGTGGTAGGGTTTATCCCGCCCGGGTTGGTACAATCGCATTGGATGAACGATGGTCGAAGCGGCAATGAAAATTGTCCGTGTTTTCCATCCAGTTCAATGTAGCCGTGCATTATAAGGAAGGTCCTGGGATGGCACCTAGTTCCCATGTGGGCTAATACCATGACAGAACTTGTGGTATTAGCCATCCATGTCCAGTCACATAAAAAAAACGTAGGTGTATCCTGTCATAATCCCGGCTCGGATTTATTAAGACAGTAGGCCGACAGCCATACGGTGACAAAATCATCGAGGAATAGGTGCACTGATTGTGCACTGTGTGTGAAGCCATACTGGCGAAGTATTGGGCCCCATTTCCACGAGGAATTAAACCTCCGCGAGAAATCTCGGACAGATTGTCAGACAGTTAATCGCCCGTGTAAACGCCTCTGCAAGTCGTGTAAGTTTACTTCCTCGTGGAAATAGGGCCTTAGGTAGACCTGCACCCGGAGGCAGATCCGAGGTGACAGCACCTTGAGCACAATAAGAGAAATAACTATCATAGATGGGACTTACTCGCCATAAAACATTTACCGAAATAACTTCAATCATAAAGACAAGTATGATATGTATGCAGAATCGACCATGAAGCAAGGACACATTAAAGAAAGAACCTTGTAAAAAAACTACTTTACGAATATACTGCAATGCTGGACCCGAAGAGAAAAAGTGAGAATTGCGTCTCCCAATTTCGCCGCCTGAAGCCTAAGTCCGCTAATAGATAACTCCACTTTCGAGCGTTAGCGTTATGAGATAACCCCGGAATCAAATAAAAATGTACCAAATTGTGTGTTATCTCATAACACTAATGCTCGAAAGTGGAGTTATCTATTAGCGGACTCAGGCTTCTGCTGTCTACCCATAATTTGGTATTCTCCTGCAGCTCCTCCCTCGGAATCAATGCCTCCTACTAACACAGTGTTTTAGATTATACGCTTTACCTGACCTGTGGACATTTACTGAAAAGGTTGAACATCCAAACATATTCCCATCGTCAACACAATCGCATTTGGCATCAGACGCTAGAGCCAGTCCTACATAGATTGACTTGAGTTTCGCCCGGTTCCACCACCACCGGCTACAAAAATCCCAAAGTTATCTTTCGGTTACATCATACAAATATGCAATGTAGCCGAAAGTTAACTATCGCATTTCAGGTAACTGGAGGTGGTAAAAACAGGGGTTAGTCTAGTTAAGTTAGTAGACGCAATGCCCGTGAATGGTGGTATGTTTTGCTGGTTCGGGTCACCCGCGAATGGGTCGCAACCTTTTTTAACTCTATGGTCTACACTCGAGGCACCCTATGCGCAATTATGTTAAAACAATAGCTCCCGTACATTTATAATTGTTACGTTTCCGACAATAGTAATAATTGTCGGCGCATTTGTTGCGCGCACTGGGGTTGACTCGAGTGGACTGTCTGGGGTGTTTGTGAAGAACCATGACTATGGACTTACTTCAAAGAGTAGGTAAGTGAATCTCTAAATTTATTTGAGTACAGAGTGAAGAACATATTTATGCAGAAAATTATTTAGGTACATACGTTACATAATTATTACTTTTTATTACTATTTTCTTTACTTGCTTTCATTATCGTTCCGGAAAAAAATTACTGTAGCTGTGTTTGTTTATAAGTCTTTTTTTATGTTTAATTTCTACTACTCTACACACTTTATTTTTAGATAGGGTTAGTTGTAAGACATCTATTTTTAGCTATAAGCTCGCCCTTTACATGCATGTATTAAAGAGTGAAGAAATAAATTATTAAATAAATATGACTGGGACATAGTGACAGTCTGCACGATTTAAATGTGGGACAAAGATAAATATGAGACAGCCATCCGTACGAGGGTATGGCTTTGTCGTGACGAGAAGTCATGTTTTGAGGTCACCTAGGCTGCTCTTACATATAGCAAGACTGTTACGGCTAAGACATTAAAATAGTTTTAAAATGTTACAGATGGTTTCATAAATAAAAGGACCAAAATTTATTATTAGCTTTGGACTGTCTGCGTCATTTTGCTTCTATCCAAAATCACGATATTAAATATAAGCTTGGACTGTGTGGGTCCCGGCACGTAAAAATATTACAAGAAGGAACCCTGCATTAATTAATTGCTCGTAAGAGTAAGGGATTTGTCGTTCGTGATTCCTATTCCACGATCCCTACTCACTACGTGGTATGGTTAATCCCGCCCATGTTGATACCATCGCATTATGGTTGAAATGATGATGGTTGAAACCGCAATGACGATTGTCCATGTTTCCCATTCAGTTCGATGCAAGGAAGGCCCTTGCACAGCGAATAGTGATTATTTGATGTATTTGGCAAATACCATGCCAAGCTAAGCTAAGTGGCAGTGGGCTGGCCACGCCAGCCGAAGAGAAGACGACCGTTGGATTAGCCGTGTCCTATACTGAAAGTAAGTGTGGCCAGGTGGGACGACGACATCAAGTGCGTCGGCGGAAAGCAGTGGTTCCGTACCGCTGACGGCCGGGAGGACTGGAGAAAAATTGGAGAGGCGTATGTCCAGCATTGGACGCAAACACGCTGAATGACTGACTGACTGAGGTGTGGTATTAGCCAACCATGTCCAGTTACAAAAAAAAAGCGAGCAATGGAAACTTGAACGTGAACGGGTCGAACGGCATGTGGTCTCTATTGCTGAACTAGGCAACAATAGGTGCACGTGCAATAATTCACGATTTGCGTCACGGACTGTCAGAAACAGTCGCACCAGTCGCCACAGCTGATCGATGGTGACGATTAACACCACCTGCAGCCGATCTCACGATACAAGCGAGGACTATTAGTAATTTTCAACAACAGTGTGAAGTTGCGGGAAAACTGGGTAAAATGAAGTAAAAACTGTTCTCACAAAAAAAAAGATTCCGACGAATTGAGAACCTCCTCCTTTTTTCGAAGGTGGTTAAAAATATAGAAGCTTCCCTCGTAAATCCTTATGTGATGAATGACCTGTTTGAATAAGTCCAACTCAATGAAGCACATATTATCGTATTTACACTATATATTTATTTATTTATATATGTTTATTGCACTCAAAATTCGGGCAAAAGGTACAACTTAATGCCAGGGGCATTCTCTACCAGTCTACCTTTGGGTATCGTGAGCAGTAGTGCGAGTAGCAGTTATAGAGACAAATGAATTTACTACAACAAATATTATACACAATATACTACTACTTATATACATATTAATATAAATATATAAACACTTTATATAATATAGAAACAGAAAATAAAGTATGATACTTATCACTATCACAAAAATTGAGAAAAAAAAAAAAAAAAACAAAGCAATGTATTGCCAATAGGAATAAAAATTAACTGAAAACTGTGGGGGGGGGGGGGAGTAAAGACGTAATTAGGAAAGAAAGAAAGCTTTAAGATTTTTTTTAACGCATGAATAGAGGGCGAATTTCGTACTGGAGGAGGTAGCTTATTCCACTGCCTTGCAGCGTGTACCGTGAAGGAGTCGGAATAGGCAGAAGATGAGTGCGAGGGAATAGAAAGAACCAAGGAGTCGGTTGATCGATCTAAGTGGGAGACCATGTGAGCAGAGATATGTAAACCGATTCCTTAGGTATGAGGGGGCATTGGCGTCATTCAGGGTCATATAGAGGAGAGAAAGGACATGAGAGTTCCTGCGATGACGGATGTCGCGCCACTGAAGATGAGCACGAAATTCCGATACATGATCGTATTTACGTAGGCCAAAAATGTAACAGATACACAGGTTGAGAAGACGGTCAAGTTTATTCAGAAGCTCTTGAGTGAGGTCAAGGTAACACACATCGGCATAATCGAGTACAGGGAGAAGTAAGGTTTGTGCGAGAGAGAGAAAGTTCTTCAATCTTTGCAGTGCGTGCATGCTAGCGAACATTTTGCGGCTTACTTGACTGACTTGTGGTTGCCAAGACAGAGTCTCGTCAATCAAGAGTCCCAGGTTTTTCACGCATTTCACAAAAGGAATAACGGTGCCATTGAACTGAAGAACTGGTAGGTCGTCTCGATTTAGCTTAGAAAGAAGTTTGGGAGTACCGATTATGATAGCCTGGGACTTGGAAGGATTGACCAGAAGGCCAAGCCTCGAAGCCCAATTGTGTACTAAATCGAGATCTACATTCATTAGACCTAAATCAATAGCAGCTTCATCAACACGAAAACGCCTTTTGATTAGGTGAGATAAGGTGGGGAGGGAAAATGCTTAGAACGAAAAAGAGAGTGGTGCATGACAACGGGCATGAGATTAAACACATGACCTCTGAGTCTGATGATGTGTTAAATTGTCTATTTCTGTTTATTCTCCTAATAAATAAAAAATAAATAATATTTACTAATAAACCTAACTAAATGCTATAACAGGCGAACTAATAGTTATACTAATCGTCGTCAGATTTATTTGGTTCAAAAAGACTCCATCTATAACATAGAAATTAAAACAATTGATAATAATGTAACATTGCAATAACATCCAATTAAAACGTGCTCCGACCAGGGTTCAGGACCAGGAATGTAATAATATAAGTAATATTCGTGCCATCACGAATGTCCGTTCAAATTATAAACCAAAATGATACATCTCTCTCGATCCGGTTTTAAAAGAAAGGCGTCAATTTCGAAAACTCTGAAGCAATTAGGTCGTGAAATTAGTTAAAAATTCGTTCGCTACGGTTCGTTCGGAAATATAAAGGGATCACGAATAGTTCTTACGTGCTTCGTCATAAGTGTGTTAATAAGCTGCCTCAATAGGCGAACAGAGTGTTCGGCCGACTTTTAAGCGTTAACCGATGGCATGAGCGGGTATGGGAGCTTAGTCTCGGCATCTGTTCATTGAACAGGAAGAAAATGGTGATTCCGTTACAGATCACGTGCCAGTTGTCAATTTAACTTCCATTCGTGATCAGTTCTTTGACAAAATGTTTCTGCCGCCAAGAAAAATACATGAAAAATGAAACATATTTGACTTTATACTCACTAATTTAATTTAACTAGGTATTAGCAGCTCTGACGATTCATTTAACCTTTTTGTTATTCCGTATGTGAATGAATGAACCGAAATATATTATGTATCAAATATAATAATTACCTATCCACATAAAACGTAAAAAAAAATGTAAGCAGGTTCTATAATTATGTAAAAATTTTTAGTCGAGTCAGTTTTTGTTTTTTTTTTCAAAATGTTTAGAAATGTCTTATGATCAAAAAGACAGACTTACGAGTTCTACAGTTTAGAGTCCAGAGCTACAGAGAGAGCCCTTTAGTTTATAGTTTTTTGACCGAGCGAAGCGTCCCTGTTTCAGCAAAAACAAAAGATTTCGTGCAAAGACACTCGCAGGTCTACAGCTCAGAGAGCCGCTGGTACAATTGGGAAAATTACCGAAAGCCACTGATTCTCTACCATCGGGCCACCGCAGCGACTGTAAACCCACCAGTATTATTGCAAAGCAAATTTTCCGGCACCCCTTCAGGCAGTTTAAGCTGTGCTCAAACACGGGCCGAGTTCAACTTTGCCAAAGCCCCGTTCGCATCGAGTTGTCTTCAATCAATATTTAATGTTGCCCGGATTGCGATCAAGTATTTGAGTTTTGGGACTGTTTGTGTACTCTCACTCGACTAAGAAACCAATCCTGCCGAGAAACAAACTTATTATTTTAATAAATGAGAGTGTAATAACTGATATTTATGAAAGGAACCCCCTAATATATAATAATGTTAGCAATTGTGATTATGTAATGGATGGTTTCGTAGTTATAATACGTAACCGTGGAAATAATAAAAAAAACACAATTATCCACTTTACCTACCTTGCAAGATGAGGTAGGTAACTAAAACACCAAAGCATATAGTATTAGCTATATAATTAATGAGCATATTATTAAGTATAAGCCATTAGCAAATTTCAAAGATGATTGACTTTGTATACACGTTTGGTATATTTTTTGCCATATTTGAAATCGGGCTACTTTTGTTAATCTCACTAAACAAATATTTTGATGAGGGGACATAAGTCCGAAACTATTGGAGAATGGAGATGGACACGAACAAAAACACTTATTCTTACATTAACATTTGTATATGTACTCAATCAATAATAAAATGTGGTCAAAACATGAATTGAGTCTAGACAAGAGTTTTTTTTTTAATATTTAGATTTTTTTCCACTTAATGTATGAACAAATAATATTTCTCTCAACTCACCTATGGCTGGTGGTAAGTCTACATAGCACTAAGTGGTACCTACCAAGCCATTCGTGTAAAGCCATGAAATTTAATAATCAGTACGAAAACGGGCCATCCCCTTTTATTCCGGGAGGTCACGACATTTTTGGTCACGATAAGGTAAATGGCTGAATCTTGGTTCACATGTTAGAGACCAACCCTCTGATGCTAAATATGTCGGTCTGCCCGTACCAAGTGGTTGCGTTATCTAGATTGGCTATATAAAATAGATGCTGGTATATACTTGCTGATGAATATACTGATTGTCTGGAAACATTGATACTTATTAATTATACAACAATAACCAGTCGGTTTTTTAATTAAATACTTAAATATACCTAAAGTTATATCAGTAACCTAAATCGCTTATAACTACGAAATGAAACCAAAGATTTGTTCAGTTTTTGCATTGCTAAGCAAGTATGTACTGATGCTTTCATGTTTCGTCAATTTTCATTCATTTACCTTATCAATTTTTTTTTTTGTCACAATAACTAGTTTTTCAGGCGCCTTATCTACGTAACGCAACCACTTGGAACAGGCAGACTGACACATTTAGCATCAGACGGTTGGTCTTTATCCCGTGAACCCAGTTTCAGCCGTTTACGTTATCGTTACCATTTTTGTCGCGACCTCCTAGTCTATTTATAGATATATAGCATTCTATTCAATACTCACACTCTAGAAACAGCAGCTTTTATGTATCCGCTGCAATATTTACCTGAAATAAGAAAATAAAACCGTGTTAGAATTGGCATGGATGTATTCCAGTCCAGTGGAACAAAAGTCCTCTCCATTTTCCACGTATTACCTTTGCTTTTCAAGGGTAAGAACATTTCGATTCGCTCTCCATCGCTTTAAGAGGAACTACGAGTATGTTACGGGTACTGGGCGAATCTGTTATTTTTCCGTTTTACCTCAATTATATCGTTTATAGTCTGATAATTGATGATTTTTTAATTTTGCTCAGATGCGCCGGGACTCCATGCCAGAGTTCGCAAAGTACATAATGTTGAAATGTAAAAATGTAGGAATCAGTTAATTTAATTTGTGTTTAGGTTAACAGGAAGTGATAAAATTTAAAAAGATAAACTTTACATTAGGCTTAGAAAATCTTAAAGTTTAAAATAAACAATAATGGTTTTAGATGTTTAGATTCCGATTATATAAATTAATATGAGAAATCGGAGATAAACCGACTGTTTTTCGTCGGAGCTTAACGCGGGCGGAGCCAGGAGCACAGCTATTAAATTATAATGCACATAAAATTGAGAACCATTGTAAAATGTAGATCTCGCTGAATCTCAAATTAAAGAGATAACGGTAGTGCCGTATCCATTAAATAAATAAATTATAATGCACATATTTTCAAAGTTACATTAAGCTAATAGTGCTTTTTAAGATTTATGCTTTTTTAATCAAAGTCGCATGTTATCCGTAGCATTTTAATATTCATTATATTCATACATTGCTCGCGTGCCGTTTGGACGGAGTCGAATCGTGCCCTGTTCATCGCTTCGGGCTGGGAGAGGAGATACACTTTGGATTTTAGAAGATGGCAATACATTAAGATATGTATAATAATATAATGCAGGAGTTTTCAGATATCCCAGCAGCCAACAGGAACGATAGCTTATTGAGTTTCTCTAGAGACGCTTCTTTAATGACAATAATCAATGACGTGCAAGTGAATATAACTTGATCGAAAATAAAAAACCATGTGAGTGGCGTATTTTTATTATTTCATATGTTACATAATGTATTTGGTAAACAGACAATATATACTAAAATACACTACACAAGTAAGAATAAATCATGTTAAATCTTTGCAGTCACTGTCGGCAATGCAGATGAAGCGTTAAATAAATATATGTAGGTATAATCTTAAACACTGTGTTAGTAGGAGGCATTGATAACGGGAGGAGGGACTGTAGGTGAATTCCAAATTATGGGTATGCAGCAGGTCACGAAATTGGAAGAGGCAATACCCGCGAATGGTATGTTTTGCTGGTTCGGGTCCAGCCTTGCAAAATATTCGTAAAGCAGTTATTTGTATTGGGCTCTTTCTTTAATTCATGTGTCCTTGTTTCACTGTCGATTATACATACATACATATCTCATTCATAAGAATAAAGAAATCGAACCATCTTAGTGCTAGCAGCATACTCGAAAATCATTTTCAGATCTGTATGGCTGCTATTCTTAAAATACATTATTTTCACGTAAAAACATGTTTTTAGTTTTATTTTAATGTTCGCCTACATACACCCGCCTACAAAACAATATCTAAATAGTAAATGCCGTTTTAGTCATTCATATCAAGTTAAAAAAAATAAAATTCGAAGAGACTATAATAACTACTACACTGTTTCAGCTGCAATTTCTCGCATATAAACGCGACAACATCGCACAGAAACAGAAGGTGTCATAATGAATTCAGCGATTACAATACAAAGCTCAGCGGAGAAGGTTCTCGGAAGCTGATGGGACGATAGGAGTTCCTAGGAGACCGGCCGCGTCGTTTTGTATGCAGTTAGTCTCCTCTGACCCTGCAATGCATAAACAGGAGGCGGGAGACAGGACTTGGGAATGCAGGGAGAGGACGAGGGAATTCTGTTATCGCAGCGCGCATCTATGGAGGACGAAGTATATCTTTAATTCTGTTGCAGGACTTATTTCACCAGGGTGTGAAAGAAAGTTTGAATGATGGTCAGCTACACCACGGGGGGTAGGTACCAGGGAGGGGATATTAGGTGGTGTTTATGAACTATATACGAGGGCTAGCATACAGTATGATGCAACAAAACTATTTTTTTTATTAATACGGTTATCAAACACTCTATTCCTTTTACTTATTTTAAACTTACATGAACGTTTTCTGACTGATTAGGCTATATAAAATTAAGGTAACTCTAAAAATGTTTCATTTCATTCTCTGAACATTCTTCAAGCTTTCATTTTAAACACAGATTGTCGGAAAACAATATTAGGATGGTTAGCTAATTATGTTTGTTTAAAATACCATTTGACCGTATAACATGTAAAAATACTTTTTCGTACTGAGCATGTACGTAGCTTATTTCAAGGAATGTGATATGTATGTATGTATAATCGACCGTAATGATACTGTGTTAGTAGGAGGCATTGATTACGGAAAGAGGGACTGTAGGAGAATTCCAAATTATGGGTATACAGCAGGTGGCGAAATTGGTTAGACGCAATACCCACGAATGGTATGTTTTTCTGGTTCGGGTCCAGCCTTGCAGTATATTCGTAAAGTAGTTCTTGTTACAGGGATCTTTTTTCAATTAATGTGTCCTTGCTTCACGGTCGATAATACATACATTCATGCCACATTACTTAGTATAACATGTGTTTACGAATGTATAAAAACGTTTCTAAATACAAGTTTCGTTGAAAGGAAACCGCACGTTTGGGAATAAGTCCCATTCGACGATTACCATCACACCTCAATGTGAAAAGTGAAGTAATCGCTATACAATCATGATCGGTCATGATCGCTCTACCACGCCAACGTGTTTTACTGCACATTTCATAGTAGATCAGAAATTTATTCGTATACCTGTGAATGTTTACATAAATGTAACTAATAAATAACATCCGCAAGCCATTGACATATAAACACATATCTATTTACCTTTACATACTATTAAAGGTTAAACTGGACAAGAATAGGTGACCAGCTAGAAGCTAAGGCTGGCGCCACACTGAGTGTATATTGAGCGCCGCGCAGACGGACGGACGGACAGCGGAGTCTTAATAATAGGGTTCCGTTGGCACCCTTTGGGTACGGAACCCTAAAAATTGGTCTTTGCATGTCGAACATATTGGCAAATATATTTGAGATTTATATGATTTGAGATTACCATGGCTAACACTCATTTTAGGGTTTGTAAGAACGGCTTACTCACGGTGTGTCATCAACCAAACCCATTTTTATCACAATAACGGCAAATGTAAGCAAACAACAAAAAAAAACCGGCCAAGTGCGAGTCGGACTCGCACACGAAGGGTTCCGTAACATCGTACAAGATTTAACACAAAAAAATCACGTTTTTTGTATGGGGCCCCCTATTATTTTTTGATTGAACCTATTTGTTGTTATAGCGGCAAAATAAATACACAATGTGTAAAAATTTCAGCAGCCTAGCTATTACGGTTCATGAGATAAAGCCCTGTACCAGGCGGACGGACGGACAGACGGACGGACAGCGGAGGCTTAGTAATAGGGTTCCGTTTTCACCCTTCGAGTACGGAACCCTAAAAACACGGATAAAGAATGTTATGCTCGACGCAGCGACACGCGATGCGGCCAGCGTGACGTGAAAAAGGAAAAAAAGGACGTACTTTAACCACCTTAGGGTGAATAACGCGACTGCCGCAAAGTACGCAACGTAAGGTGCACGCGATGCAAGACACGCGGTAAGATTCGTGCAGTGTGGCTCTACCCTTAGTGCGAGATTCCAGAGTGGTTAGTTCACTCAACCTGCGGGCCTGGTGACATCACGGCACCTCGAAAGCTGCTGGCCTTGTGCCGAGCGCCAATGCTGGGATAATATTCATTAAAGCGTGCATATGTAACTGCACGGCATTATGCAAAACGGGCTATTCAACCTTTGACCGTTTTTTACCGGACTTCGGAGGAGCTAAAATGAGAATAGTTTGTTCATAGCGTTTATTACTTTTTGTTCTTCTCAAAATGACAATGACATTATAGTGTCGTAAGATTTCCCGTATCGTGAAATTTCGGTTAAAAGCCAAACTGCAGAAGTTAGCGACACGCAGAGTGACAAAAAGAGTTGAACACTCTCATACTGCGATAGTTTCATATCATACAGAATGTAGAGTAGTATGACTATTGGTGACTCAAAACGTTCCCTATAACTTCAACGAAATATAGATGGCGCGAAAAACGCACGCAAATCACCATTTTTGGAATCCTTACATCTTTACTATTTATTCTATGCAACATGATTTTGTGTGTAGGTATTTGCAAAAATATGTGAGGATTATTTTTTCAAGTCATAAAACTAAATGTTTTAAACTTTTTTGTTTCAAATATGCCTAAGAAATACGTGGTTAACGTGTGGACCATACCTCTATTACCCTATATACCTCTTTTATTCTGAAATTTGAAAGAAAATGTAAAATTATGTTGATCTGTTCAGCAATATTTTTTAACCGACTTCAAAAAAGGAGGAGGTTATCAATTCGTCTGTATGTTTTTTTTTTCTAATTACCTTCATGGAAGCTATTATGGTGAGTCCGTAAGGATCATAAAATTAGGTTCCCAAAAATAAAGTAGTTTACTAATCGTTTGGAAACTACCGATCCTGTTAACTTGATATTTGGTATGTAGATAATATTGGACAAAGAATGTGTCTGCACGTTGTTGTTTTTTTCGAACAAAACACCTGTTCCAAGGCAGAGAAAAGAAAACGACTATGAATATTTTATTTTTGCTGTCGATTCTGATTAAAATAAAACAAATTAGTTGTCTGATATTAAGTAGATATCAAATACCAAGCTAACTGGAACAATGGTTGTTAAATAGGAAGTGAACTTCTTTTGTATGGGGAGAGTAATTTTTTGATGCTTACCGTTAAGATCTTACAAGACGAATCGAAGAATCTGAAAATGTACCAACCTGATTGCTATTCATTTAATCAAATTTTAACTTCACCGTATTTAGTGTCTGGCAAAGTATGTTTGTCAGTTTTTATTAGCATGAAAATAGAGCAGACGGGTTGCATCCTTTTGACACATTCAAGTATATGTTACCTAACTATGAATAAAATAATACAATCGAATAATTTACGAAGCAGTCAGTAGCGCGAAACAAATCAGTAAAAAATTATTAAAGTAGCAAAATAAATAATCCAATACAATAATATCAGGTCGTGCCTAAACTTGATTTGAGCGATCTGATCTATAGTACAATTAATAATATAGTCTTGCCATTTATCTTCGTCCCAAAGTACACTTAAAGTAAGCCAATAAAATTATTTTAAGCGATCCGGTAGATTAATGTAGCTATAAGTTAGGAACAGAAAAACTACTCATGGTGTTATGTTTTTTTAAACATCAAACTATCAAAATGCCAAACATTAAATAAACCACTCGCATGAAAGGTTAGAACGCACCAATACATTTGATGCATTCGAAATGATGCTCCGCGATAGTCAACGAACGTAACGGATCTCAAGAAAAGATTTGAACACTAGGGCCGATAGCTACAGAGTATTGGCGCATAGTAGGAAATAAAAGGGATATTAGGGAATATCTGGCATGGATTTTCGACCACCATAGAGTCTGCTAGATTGCTTATTTACCGACTACAAAAAAAGGAGGAGGTTCTCTATTCGTCGAAATCTTTTTTTTTTTGCAGCAAGATTTGTGAATTCGGTTTTTAGGCACACAGTGGAAAACCCAATGCAGCCTCATCCGTAAGGTATAAGTTGTATAAACGCATTTGTCAAACTCGATGATAAAGAAAGCACGAACTAATCTTTTCTGAGGAGAAAAAGAAAACTTTTTCTGTCCAACATTCTCTGTCCAAGAATGTTTTTGATGAATTGCCTTGGCCACTACTTCAACTTCCGCCTTAAAAACCGACTGGGAACTAATTATTTGACAGTAAACACGCGGCGACGGGTGCAAACACATTTAAGGCGAATCTCTCGTTCAAATATTGGCACGCCCAATCCCTCGAGCGGTGGGCACACACGCGGACTGGGGCGCGCGCCCGCGCCTTGTTGCCGGAGTCGCAATACAGGCACGATTTGCTGAGCAACTCCAGCCTCCAGACTCCACGAGTCGGAACGAACACCACGGAGGAGGTAACATTGGGCTCACATAACAATTGTGCCAGTTGTGTGTCCAAAACCGGCCAAGTGCGAGTAGGACTTGCACACGAAGGGTTCCGTACCATCGTACAAGATTTAACACAAAAAAACGTTTACGCGTTTTTTGTATGATACACGATTTCTGAATGTTCAGCTGCCTACCTAATACTGTTCATGAGATACAGCCCTGTGACAGTCGGACGGACGGACGGACGGAAGGACGGACGGACGGACGGACAGCGGAGGCTTAGTAATAGGGTTCCGTTTTTATTCTTTGGTTACGGAACCCTAAAAATAATACTATTGGTCCCACTTAATTTCTTCCCGTGCATGTCGTAAAAGAGGGATTCGCCGTTCATGGTTCGGATTGTAACTGTGGACCGTACTTACTAGATGGCAGGTTTAATACCGCCCACGTTGGTACAGTCGCATTGCATCAACGATGGTAGAAGCGGCAATTAAAATTATCCATGTTTTCCATCCAGTACAATGTAGCTGTGCAATAAAAGGAAGGTGCTGGCATGGCACCTAGTTCCCATGGGGTGTGCTGGACTCATATCATGAAAGTAGGTGTGCCATGCATATCCCGTCACATGTATAAAAAAAACATTCGACCCTTCAGGCGCAGGTCGCCATATATCGCTTAAGAGGTTTTACATTCTACATGAAGTTAGAATAAATATGCTAGAGATTTGTATGTAACCTACAGTAATACTTACTAGCTGAGGTTCTTGGCTCCACTCGGAACGATGTCGCTTTGGACAGATATCGGACTGAATTATCTCCTGGATATTATACGAGTTCCCCATGAAAACGTTCATCATCTATTGCAACCCACTCGAGTTTAATTTTCAACACATAAGGTATCGTATGTCCTATTCCAAGGTTCAGACTATCTCATTAGCGAAATTCATCATAATTTTGCCCTCCTAACTAAAAAAGCGGTATCTACATATGGGCCTCATATGTAGTTACCGCATTTTTAATAGGGCAGGTTTGGTTCAGCTGTTTAGGGGTGAAAACGCAAAAAACCGAGTTACTTTCGCATTTATAATATTAGTATGGATATTAAGGGGGAACGGCAGAACGTCTAATATGCAGATCGTATAATATCATATTTTAACAACATTTTAAAACCATGCACAACGTATAATCGGCAGATCGTATAATTTTATACGTAGTGCATGAAGAAGTTTAAAAAATAAAATTACTTATTTCTCCATGCATAACGTATAATAGTCACAAGGTATAAAATTATGATCTTTATTTAACAAAAAAAGAAAACCATGCATATCATCTAATCCAAAAACTTTTCATACGATAAGCGCCCTTATGAATATACGTTTAAAGCGTATACTCGCACGCGACTTTTCGCCCGTCTCAATTAGCGTAAGGTGGCCTTGTTACTCTTTAACAAATATCTATTCGTAGCAATTTCAGCCTTAAATGTATCGTCATTAGGGCGCTTTATGCAGTGCTTAAATGGCATATTATACGTTCTGCATGGTTTTCTTTTTTTGTGAATTCACGTTAGGAATATTATACGTTGTGACTATTATACGTTATGCATGATGCAAAGAGTTGATTCTATTTTTAAACTTTCTTAATGCACAACGTAGGCAATTATACGTTGTGAATATTATACGATATGCATGGTTTTGATTTTTTGGAAAAAAATACTTTTATACGTTGTGAATATTATACGTAGTGAAAACGACTCGATATTAACACTATTTACATCTTACTATTTAACGACTTCTAAGAAGATGGTTCGTTAGATTGATTGATAAGGCAATTTAATTCGCGAAACAGGTCGGAGGGCCTTTGCGGACGATGGAAGGACGCCGAATTAGCATTTATTGATACTTTTATTCCATTAAGACCGGATACAGCTCAAAGAAAAAGTAATCTTCTAAGAGAGGCTCTAACATGTAAGGACAAATTGAATCATCTTCGACAAGGAGATAATAAATACGTGTCCGACATTGCCATGGATTTGGTAAAAATAATTTTAATGTGCAAAAGCCCGCAAACAAACAAGCAAATTATTCATACCGGCGGAAACGTCAACAATGTTTAAATCGGCGATAACAGGAACTACCTTGCTTTTAAGCAATTTCAAAGCACGGTGACCATTGAACAAGCGGCCAATTGCGTGCCGGACCACCCGCAATGAAGGATTCCGTAGTCGGGAAGAACGTAACAAAAAAACACCAAATCTCAAAAACTACACGACATATATGATGCAAGCAAATTTTCATTTAGTGTTTTTAGGGTTCCTTACCCAAAGGGTACCAACGGAACCCTATTACTAAGCCTGAGCTGTCCGTTTGTCCGTCGGTCACAGGGCTGTATCTTATAAACCGTAATATGTAGGCAGCTGAAATGTTCACGGAGTGTGTATTTGTTTTGCCGCTATAACAACAAAAATAATAAAAATTAAAACTGATTTTTTTTGCTAAATTTTGTACGATGGTACGGAACCCTTCGTGTACGAATCCGACACTCACTTGGCTCGTTAAGGCTCATAGCCTAGTGGCGCAAGGACTGGCCTAGCGTGACAGAGGTCTGGGTTCAAATCCTCGCCCCGACATGCACCCCTTTCTTTCTCTTTCTGAGTTCGATAAGTGCATTTTCGTCACGAATGCGAGCTGCTCCATGGTTCGCAATCCATGTAAAACTGTAGGTCTCCTTCCCCTACTAGGTGGTAGGGTAGGTGGTAAGTCCGCCCGGGTTGGTACCATCGCAATGAATGAAAAGATGGTCGAAGCGGCAATAAAAAATTGTTCGTGTTTTCCATCCAGTTCAATGTAGCCGTGCTCATAAAGGGAAGGTCCTGGCATGACACCTAATTTCTTCGGGAATGTGGTGTATTGGGCTAATATCATAAAGGTTAGCCATCCATGTCAGGTTGCATAAAAATAAACCAACTGCTTACATTACTTGTTAATGTAAAGTCGTTTCCTCTGAAATGTACACACCGGAAATAAAGGCAAATTTGAGATCTCTTTCTGTCACGCTGACGTGAGCCATAGAGTAAAAGGGACTTCCTTCTCTTTTCAATGTGTACATTTGATGGAAAACGACTGTACATAAAGGTGCTTCGAATCACCTTAGAAAATCGCAAATAAATCTTTTCGCGCCGACCGTATTACGCGCCGGGTCCAATTAATTATCCATTGAGCGATTGCCGGCGCGAAATAAATGTATCTCATCAATTCGTCTGCTCCAAAATCCGGCTTTTCCAGGAACATTCGACGGCCGCGAAGAAAAAGCTCGATTCCATCAAGTATTCATGAGCGCTCGAGCGGCGGAACACTACTCCGGGAAGGATTTGCTCACCCAATTTAACGGCGATGCTCCGGAACAATACGTGGGCACACTAATGCGTGTAGTTAGTAAGACAAAGAAGGGCTTACGGTCGTACTTAACTGTTTACCATATAAATTGATGTCCTATCTCTGAGGTAGCGCAGCTCGAGGCAATGGAGAGACTCGATCGCTACTAGGCGAAGTAAGGTTTTGTCGAGTAGTGTAGCTGCTGGGCGTTTCATTATATTCTGGATAAACTATGTGCCAGTCTGTATTCTGCCATCTCAATCCATGCCCTGATGTTAAAGGAGGTATTACACTAGGCCGTTAGTTCATACAAGCTATCGTTTTTAGGGTTCCGTACCCAAAGGGTGCCAACGGGAGCCTATTACTAAGCCTCCGCTGCCCGTGTGCAGCCGTCCGTCAGTCTGTCACAGGGATGTATCTCATGAACCGTAATAGATAGACAATTAACATTTGGAGAGTATGAATTTCTATTGGTGCTTTAACAACAAATAGTAGAAATAAAATTATATTACTTTTTTATGGCCATGGATGGCAAAAACCAAACAGACCGTCAGATATTAATTAGCCTAACATGGAACTAGTTGTCACGCCAGGACCTTCCTTATATTATTAGCAGAGCTCTAAATATTTCGTCCTGGGATTGTGGCTAAATGGAAAAGGCAGCTGTCAGTGGCAGGAGCACACAGCTTGCCGAAAATTAAGTAATCGTTTTTGTTTTGTTTAGTTTGTCAAGGGGACGTTTTTTAATGCAATACCAACATGTTTTTGTGTCACAAAAAGCCTGAAAAGGAAACCTTATGGTATGGCTCTTTGTTCCGATGACCTCTTATTAACGGTTGTTTGAAAATTCTAAACCATTTTTTTTATATACGCACACTTTTGTAGTTGTGCACCAACGAATTATTTTTGCTCAAAATGTCGTACTTTTTGAGAAAAAACTAGATTTCTGAAGCGCTATTTTTTTTAATGAAATAGCAAAATAATCATCAGGCTGTGGCGAATTTCTCGTTTCGCGCTCTGTCTCGTAGAACGAATTCCTTCTTATAACCATGTTCAGCAGTGACGGGACCCTCGGCAAGTGAAAACGTTCACGCTTGACCGTTTTTTAGAACATTTTTATGGCATTTTAAAAAATGCATCCCTTTTTTACTACTTGGCATGGAATGAAAAACAACTAAACTAGAGATTTAAGTACTCAATCGCCTGTTCACCCGGCGAGGTAATTTAAATCTTAAAAAAAATGCGCACGTGACAATATTTTTTCCATACTTCATATTTTTTTCAAATGACAAGGGTTTATTTTTGCCTCCAAAATCACCCCTGCAGTGTTGTGCGCGGGAGCAAGATTCTCATGATTTTCTACTAATGATTTCCATTCGAACACCGTCTTTGACCGTCGAACTTTGGTATTTATCATGTATTAATTCAATTCGTTAATATTTTTGTTAACTTAGACTAAAATGCACGTTCCAGTTCGTGCCAGTTCTTCTTCGCTTTCATTGCTGAACTGGCAAATGATGATATATGAAAAATCCGAGTCTATGGATGATCTTCTTTACTGGTTGATAGAATCCGCGGACCTATACGTTTTCTGACGTAACTTAGTGTATTTTGACTACCAAAAAGTTGAAATGAAATGATGAAAAAATAATAAATAATTGAAGAACAGAAATAAACCAATGTGCTTTAAAAATTAAAATTAAAAGATTAAAAAGCTTAAGGCCCGCTTCACTTTTTCTTCGCACTGGCACACTATCGTCCGAAGTGTGCCAGTGTGAAACGTGCTTTAGCGCCACGACGATGACTGTCAGTACAATGACAAATGACGATCGTGGCGGGACGAACGCGTCGCGTCACGCTCGCTAAGTTGGTGGCCGTCACCCGTCACCCGTCACCCCGGTACGGGGGCAGGTTCTTACATAAATTGCGTCATTATTCCGATGTCGTTTTTGATTTAGGTATGCATGAAAAAAAGAAGGTTGTACAAGGCTCTTGGCTATTAAGGGCCTGGTACTAGCCAAATCGCAAAGTTAGACGAGGCACCCCAAGTTAACTAACTAAGTCTGACGATTATAAGTGTCTTCCTTACAATATATGATTCCTTGTCTAGGAATCGAATTATTTTCGTTAATGTATGTTTCCTTTTTCTATACAAAATACATTGCTGAAACGGTGTCCATTTCCGAACTTTTTTGACTAAATGTAGAAATTTAAAAGCAAATCGAATTTTTTGTTTATGCATATATGCTGTTTTTGCTTATATCTAGAAATCGAATTACTTTCAGATTTCTAATGAGAAAAATCAACTTTTTTATTTTTGTTATTATTTAAATAAATGATGGAATAAAAAAATATTAACAATCCATTATCAGTCTGGAGTTCTATTTGGATTTGCTGAAGCGTTTCACTACATATTATTACATTTGTTAAAAAGTGCATTTGTATGGCGCGAGTAGTTGGCTAGTCCTAGCGCCTTAATAACAAACCTTAAAATATTATTGAAAACAAGGTGGCGACGATACAAGAGTAATATAATATAGACGAGCAGAATAAGTATTGTTATTTTTAGGGTTCCGTACCCAAAGGGTGAAAACGGAACCCTATTACTAAGCCTCCGCTGTCCGTCCGTCCGTCCGTCTGTCCGTCTGTCACAGGGCTGTATCTCAGTAACCGTAACAGTTAGACAGCTGAAATTTTCACAGAGTGTGTATTTATTTTGCCGCTATAACAACAAATAGGTAAGATTAAAAAATAATTAAAATTAAAGGGGGCTGCCATACAAAAAACGTGATTTTTTTGTTTTATTTTTTACGATGGTACGGAACCCTTCATGTGTGAGTCCGACTCGCACTTGGCCGGTTTTTATGTGACTGGACATGGATGGCTAATACCACACCTTCTGTCATGGTATTAGCCCAACACACCACATGGGAACTAGGTGCCATGCCAGGACCTTGCTTATATTGCACGGCTACATTGAACTGGATGGAAAACACGGACATTTTTCATTGCCGCTTCGACCATCGTTCATTCAATGCGATGGTACCAACCCGGGAGGGATTAACCCTACCACCTAGTAAGCAAGGAAGGCGACCTACAGTTTAACGTGGAATCCGAACCACGGCTAGCCTCTCTCAACGGTCGAATGGTCACCCATCCAAGACCAGACGTGACCCAGCGTTGCTTAACTTCGGAGAGCGATCGCCGAAGGGTCGCGCCACTGGGCTATTGAGGCTGACAAAATTGTAATTGTATTGTAATTATAGTTGTAATTAGGTTACTAATTTAAAAACGAACATTATTTCAGAGGAAGCTGAGCACAAAAAAGGGCATAGTTCAGTTTTGATAGGCTGCGTTTTTATTTCTTTCAGTACTCAAATCAATGCAACACATCCTTTCATACTAAAAATATTATTAGATTCAATTTATTTGATAACAATTGTTAGTCTTATCAACTATTAGAACTTTAGAATTTGATTTAGTTTTTTGGAAAGGCACAGGTCTAAGACATAGATTAAAATTGGACAAATAAAAGAACTTAATCAAATATGTCGTTATCTGAAAGTTTTCGTTTATTTCTGAAATAAATGTCAAAACGGTTTTGTCCTTTTTTGTTCAGGGCCTTGTTTTGTCACGGTTTTGTTATATCAGGAGAATCGTCGATCACCGATATACAATTTTAACAATTTGAATTTCAAAAATAATATCTACTACTAAGTAGTAAATCTAGTACTAAGGCTCCGTGATTTTCTTATCCTAGTTATACAATTAAGCCAGTCACTGCATAACGAAGGCATTTCAATAATTAAAGGTTTTCATATCAAAATCATGTCATAGTGCTGATTTATCACAAGACTTACTCGTTCGCCTACCCTGCACGCAAAATAAAAAATTTTAAACAATTTTACTTGCACACTTAAAACGAAACGGTTGCCAGAATCGTTAACGAGGATGCCATTTCCATCGGATGCGCCAGTGTTACTACACAAATGGAGTGAATAATTTAGGGAGCTCTATTTTCACCGCATAATTTGCGATGTGGTTTCAGCATTGACTGCGCGTAATGTGAACGGAGCTGACTTGAAGTAGCGACGGCAGTAGAGCTCGCGGAAAAGTTGTCGACAGATTTCACAAGGGGAAGATCCATCGATAAAAAACTGAGCTCCTCCTCCTCTAGATATTAGATTAGTTAATACTAAGTACTATACATTATAAGCCTATATTATGTACGTTTATTTTATGAAAAATTATATTTTTCCATTTCATTTTAAAATTATTTTTAAGATACTTAATATTTTCCTTAGTTTTTAGCTTTTTTTTGCCCGCCACACCGCACCTCTCCTATGTCTCTAAGGTTAAATGTCAGAGAATGCCTCATGGCATTAATTCCGCCTTTTTGTGAACCATGCTTGCAGGCTTGCAAATAAAGATTGTTTTCATTTCATTTTCATAGATCCTTTACCTATAAGGTCGGTAAACTATGGAATGGACTCCAAAGAACAACCTGGATTCCTTCAAATATGGTGTGAAGAAGCACCTGGCTGGTCGGCATGGTTTTCGCAGCCCCCGTGGAAATTAAAAAACCCATGGGTTATGTGAGATCCTGGCGTACGCCATATTCCGCGATAGCGCATGATCGGCTTATATCACGATACTACATGTCATCGTAACAATCAATATTATGCTGCATTACAAAACTCCGAAATATAAGCAGACGTTTACCCGGAGTGGTAGGCAGAGATGATGGAGCGCCATGCGGGATGAACATAGCTGCAGTGTTTTCTTATGTTCATTAGATATATTTTCCAATCTAAAAGATGAATAATAATAAAAACATGCGGACGTACGTTTTGGCAATATATTTTTGAATAAACAAATCTAAAAACATAGTAAAACCTTTTTTTATAGTGAAGATTATGTGTGAATAATTTATTTCTGACTAATAACCAGATATAGCCGACTCCAGTATAAACAGTGCATACATTATCGAATCTTGTGAAATTATTATGCAGACTTATTAGTTAATATTATGAGGCTGAGTATTTACTTGAGCACACACTGAATAAGTTATAATATTATCCTCAGCTGTTTAAGACTTTTTATCGATATGACTTTTACTCAATAAACCTCAGTAAATGTGTTCGAACGAATACACAATCACACTATGTTGGTAGGAGCTGACCTCTTTGACTGTACCTCCAGACAGCAGTCGCTTCAGGGGACACTTGGTGAATGAGAATGAATAAGAGGCTTTGAGGGTTCGCCAGCTGACAAAGGCCAACGCATATCAAGTAGCGGAGTGCTTGTACCAACACTAGTCCAAAGTAGGATCCAAATAAAGACTTAATGCTGGTACTAGCTCGGGTTCCCGGCTCCACTTTGATCAATGTTGTTTTAGACAGTCGCTATTTCTTCGTTTTCGCTTTGCGTTCTTTCTGGCTTTTTTTTTTGCTAGGATCCTAAGGGTCGTAGCGTGATGTTAAATAGCCTACCACCTTACTCAAGAATTCAAAATACAAAACTGATTTTTAAAATTCGTCTGATAGTTCCAGATATTAGTGCGTCCGAACAAACAGACTGTTCATTAGTATAAGTAAGGCTAGTAGTAACGCTAAATGCGCACCTTATATGTTATAACTTAAGAATACTAAAAACGACAAGTACGCATGAAAACATTATTTTGATATGATACGTCAATATTATGCTGGACCACGCGAATCTAGAAATTGGGAATTACATAAAACAGAAAAACACTCGTTTCAGAATCATACATCAAAGCGGACTTAGCCGAATACTTCTACTGTAGTGGCCCAGCGATGATATAGATTAATGTAGGGTAAATAGATGCTACTCCTTTCAGAGTCCATCATGTAGTAGAAGGATCAGAACTGTCGCCGCCAGGACATGATATAGCTGACTCTGACGCAATAAAACGAAATGTAAAGAAATATCTTGCAACAAGAGGCCTCTACGCGTCTTACCCCTGTTTCCACCACCTCCAGTTACCTGAAATCCGATAGTTAACTTTCGGCTACATGCAATATTTGTATGATGTAACTGAAAGATAACTTTGGGATTTTTGTAGCTGGAGGTGGTGGAACCGGGCGTATGTCAAGTTAATGATCTTGCAATGGAAAATCAGTCTTGGCAAGTATTCAACATATCGGATATAATTGTATCTTAGTCATTCTTTCGATAACGAGTCGTGAATGGTTTTTCCCTGAGTCGGGTTTTAAAGAAGTACAAATCGGTGGAAGTGTTACTTACTCTGTCGGTCGATCACATTATATGCTGGTATATTTGAGTTAAACGGCTACAGGGGGGTTCCATTGTAAATTTACTCGCCGTGTGAACAGGCAAATGTGTGATTGACCATTCTAACTGGTAAATTTCGGTTCACTCGACCGAATAACACGTCGTTAGACAGTTAGCCGATTACAAAACGAACTGTGCGATTTCTAAATAAACTAATAGGTATTCATACGTTAAGTGTGAGGTGTGAACAAGTCTGGTTTCGCATAGTTGCACAACTATTAATGTATCTATAAGATAACAATATTTCAAGCAGCTCCTTCACGTGTTTACGTTGCAGTCGAAGTAGTAAGTGATGAAAATATACGTGCATAAGATTTTCATTGTTTACACAGTTGTTCGTTTAAACAAACTTGTGCGTAATTGTTCGAGTGCAAAAAAATATATATTTTATTGTATTGGATAACCGCACGTACATTTCTTGCATACACAAAAGGCGATGAGTGCGAGATGCTTTTTGATGAGGGGTGCTACATCTACGCAGCACGACAACGACAGAAATTCGATCTAAACACTTCACCAATCTGATACACACACTTTCGCCCTGTAAATTCGTTCGATAATTCTTTCGACGGTCATTCGCTCTACATCATTAAACCACTTCAAAATTACTTCTTTCAGTCGACCAAAAGATAATTGGTAAAAACGTATGGGCAGTGAAGCCATAACGAATGAAACATTGGCTCATTTATATTGACGAGTACATCATATGTTTATATGAGACCAATTGGCGGAGGTATGTACATCCGAGATAAAGATACTGGCCGATTCAGCAACCCTTTTTACCAGATTTTTTTAGAAGTCACGGACTCCGCATTGGAAGAAACTATTGTTGAAGCGGCAGTAAAAAATTGCCCCTGTTTTCCATCCACTTCAATGTAGCCGTGCTCATAAAGGGAAGGTCCTGGCATGGCACCTAATTCCTTCGGGAACGTTGTATCAGCGCTGTAGTTCACTCATCAAGAGGGACCTGCAGCACGAAATGCTGAGCTGACTCCTTTTTTTCTCCACAAATGTGTATGTTTAATTTTGTAATTGTTCTAAATTGTGTGTTGGGAAGAAATAAACGTATTTTCATTCTTTCTTTCTTTCTTCTTAAATTGAGCTCATATCATAACGGTAATTGTGTGCTATTAGCCATCCATGTCCGGTTGCATATTAAAAAAAAACTCCCGATTTTCGCGCGGCGCCACGTGGAAGGGACTGATTCTCAATTAAAAAAATGCGCGCAACTTGCTTCACGACTGATAGAAGTCCCAAACTAAAATGGCATTGAGAAAATTGAGCAATATCTCTTCTGCATCTTTTAAATCTTTCGAACAGGATATGTTTCATTCGTAGCTTCTCCAGGTATCACCGTCCCACTAAACATTTGCACGGGTCGGGCGCATTCGCGAGGGCACGCCGTCCCAAATTCGGCGGGAAACGCGCGAGCGATCCCCGGACGGCGCGGGGCATCTGGCGTCTCGGGGGCGTTCACGGGCAATTTGCTTCGAACAACGCGACGCCGCCGCCGACGCCCCGGGCGTCGCCGTCACGCGGCGTCGATTCGCGTAAGTGAAGAGTGAATTGGGCCGCCGCGAGAGGACAACTTTGCTGTGAACTTTCGTCTTTCCTGCACAGAAACATTACTACTTGCAACGCACCGAATTACTAGTGCGTTCATAATGGGGTGCACGGCGCAAAGCTTTACCACCAGATGGCGCCACATAAAACTATGCCAAGCTATCACGTAGAGGTTATGTTTAATCGCGGATCGCAGGCAATCACATTGTCCGTGTTTTACATCTCTTTCAAGGTAGCTATTCATATTAACTCAGTTTAATTGGTCAAAAACCTATTACCTTGAAATGAAACCGTGGCATAGTTTTATGTGGCGCCATCTGGTGGTAAAGTTTGGCAGCCGTGCAGCAGAAAGGAGCAGCAATGACGCCACAGATGAAATGACATAGCGGCAACCGAACGTATAAACGTAAATTCGAGAATGCTGAGGAAAGTCAAACTCTTTGTATGGTTTTGCCGAGAGGTATACTGCGTTGATAGCATTTCAGGCCCTATGACAGTGTCAAATCTTGGCACGGTTTGAAATAAATTGGAATGTTACAGTCTTTGTAAAAATCATTTAGACTTTTGAATAATCACTGTGAGGAAGGAATACATTCTGGCGTAGCACTATTCTTTACCAATTGCACGACGCGACCTTGGATCGTCCCGGTCCAGAGGATCGTGCTGGCATTGTGCAGTGCCATCTCATAGGTGCGAGCAATATTCTACGCAGAACCAAATCTGCGAGTTTTGAACCAGCAGCGACGCGCGCATATGCGTGAATAATTGTCAATCGACACCCAGATTTCAGCTGTGCATGTGCTGTGTTGAGAGACCAAAGGTGCTCAGAAAAGCCTAAGCGACCTCACCTCGCGAAATCACGCGTCTGTCACCATATTAGCGGATTTGCGGACTATCGCTTAGGTATCGAGCTTATCAAAATTACGTTTGAAGACTCCCAAGAGACTCCCATAGATTTGAAGAAAGACATGCGCCGGCAAGCGATTCGTTATCACGAGCTGAATGTCAACCACAAGAGGGTGCTCTGATTCTCGGCGGAGGGTGCTCCGGATATAGGTTGGAAGGGGAGGAATAAGGGATGCAAGTTCCGTTCACGCTACGCATAGTGGTCTATAGGTATATTTACAGAAGTAAATAAAGAAATTCAAATGAGTTTCTACTACATACTGAGATTCGATTCCCGAGTTAACGGCGACAGATGGCCGACGAGCGACTGGCGGCAGGAGTGGCCCAGCCGCCGCCGCCGCATCCGCCGCGCCGCTCCGCAGGTGGCAAGCGCAAAGTTACATGTAAACACAGCACATGGCCACCAACAATAGGCGAGTCGCGGTCAATGACCCCGGTTGCGTCTTGCAAATTACTTTTTGTATCAATTTACCGCAACACTCAATCTGTCTCAAGGTCGGAAAAGTTTTAGTTGCGCTAATTCATTCTGCAATACCGTGTCTTTTTATTTGAGATTCGTTTAAAAATGCAGCGAAGGGTCCTCTAATGTCACGAATGAAATAAAATAGTTTTTCAGGATCATTAAATAAAATCTCTCGATCATGAATGTAGATAAATACAATTGAAACAGGGTTGTTGCAGGTATTATATGCGTAAAAAAAGAAAAAAAATTTTTTTTGACCATTCTCTAATATAAATTTAGCCATTTGGATCAGGGTTAAGAAATGTAAGTAGTCAAGGACCCCTTGCGAAATTTCAAGGATATGACATGACGAAAAAGAAAAAAAAAATCACCACAGAAAAAGCAAAGAAAGCATAATTTTTTATTTATTGTCTTCGTATCAAAGCTAGGCCCTGAGTTAAGACACACCACGGTGTTTCTGTCGAGGTTTCTGTTCATGAATGCGATTCAAGCTTTGGAGTTCTACGCGGATTTTATGTTTAGGAACAACTTTTATATTACTGACTAATTTTATTTCGTATTTTTCCTGAACACATAAAAGCTTAAAACGAAGGTAAACTCCTTTTACTGAGGTACAAATTCCACTTAACTTTATAGTGTACACACTAGGTACTAATGAAACGGTACATTTCCAATATTATGTTTGAAAAAAATTAGGATAAGACATAGAAACTCATTGTGTAAACAAACTCATCAATCATGGTCCATGACTAGGTAAAGTTTGCGTCACTGTAATTTTCCTGACTTGTGCCATACAGAGGTTATTTTCTCGATGGATACAGCTGTATAAAGAAATCTTGCGTGTTCTAAGATTATTTCTTTAACCACAGCCAGCACGTCAATTGACAATTTACGAGTAAGTTCACTGATTACTCGTAATTACCGCAAGCTATTCAGACTAAGTACAATCAACCAATGTATACCAATATTATAAATGCGAAAGTAACAGTGTCTGTTACATTTTCACGCCTAAACCGCTAAACAAATTTTAATGAAATTTGGTATAAGAGAGAGAGTGTGGCAGTGAAAGGTTTGTATGAGGAGTATTTTTGTCAGCCTCAGTGGCCCAGTGGCGCGACACTTCGGCGATCGCTCTCCGAAGTTAAGCAACGCTGGGTCCGGTCTGGTCTTGGATGGGTGACCATTCGACCGTTGAGAGAGACTGGCCGTGGTTCGGATTCCACGTTAAACTGTAGGTCCCCTTCCTTACTTACTAGGTGGTAGGGTTAATCCCGCCCGGGTTGGTACCATCGCATTGAATGAACGATGGTCGAAGCGGCAATGAAAATTGTCCGTGTTTTCCATCCAGTTCAATGTAGCCGTGCAATATAAGGAAGGTCCTGGCCTGGCACCTAGTTCCCATGTGTTGTGTTGGGCAAAAAAAGATTTTGTTAAAGGGAAGTCCGGGTTATTATACTTTTTTAGAAGCGCAATAAAGTGTACAAGTTTTTGATATTATGGGCAAACTTTTGGTAGTACATTTTTTTTGCACCAGGAATGTTGGAATTAGCGTTGAATTTATTGAAATTTGAAACTTTTTTCGAAAAACATATTTAAAATTTAAAATATTGTAGTAGTTAGACGCAAATGTATTTTTATTAAAAAGGTAAGATATTCGGCAACAATAAATTTAAATAAACATTAGAAAAAGTTATGAACTTTTTTTAAACATATTTTTTTTATTTTACATTCTGAAAATTTAAAAATAATCAGAAATTAATTAATTACTTCTAAACTAGGAATGACTAAGAATCTAAAATAGGTGTTTCTGATAGGCACTGACCTCTTCTATCCCCACTATTCGTTTGATCCACTACTTACGGGACACCCTGTATATAATATAACATAACATGTTAGGTTCAACCCGACATCATTACGAAAAGACATTAACCTGAGCGGAGCCGGGTACCTAGTTACCCATATTTAAGAGATGGTTCTTTGTGAGCATAGTGTGTCGGTGGCTTGATTTCAGTTCACATGTTTCTTGTGTTACATTACTTTTTTTACACCGGTGCTTGGGAGCCAGAGCCGGTAGTCTAAGTTGTCACCTAAATTGGCGTTACGGCAAACCGATCGACTGGCGTTTTCAAATGTATGGAGAAATTGAAGAGCGCGCGGAGCGGGCGTTAAGCGAACTAACATTTTCGAGTCCGAGCTTGACTTGACAGCTTACTCAACGTTGCCGTAAATACGTCGACGTTGCCGTTTACGTCCACTCCGCGTTTTCATACAAATCGGAAGTCCGCGTTTGACTTTGACAGCTTGAAGAAGTAAAACCACAGAATATCTAGTAAAAACTTGTATGGAGTTTGGAGAAAACGCCAGTCGATCGGTTTGCCGTAAACGCCAATTTCGGTGAGAACTCAGACTGCCCACTCTGAACTGGCATCCGTGATAATTTTACGTTACCTAATCATGATTATCTCTTTGAAAACTGTAATATCTCAATAAATGTAGATAAGTGTACCTTTTCTTTCAATACATGTAATCAAAATTTAAACATTTCATAAATGTTGCATGGCCAGAAAATTTCACGATGTTCCACAATAGGTATTTAGACAAGTTAAAGTACATACATATGTACTTAAACTTGTATGTAAGTATATAGGTGACACACTATAAGAATGTTTGAATTCATATGTTATAGGTACCTAGGCTAGCCACGAGTGTAATTAACCCATCCCGTTTTCTGATGAACCGATCGATCATCAGACAAGACTTGTTTGCAAGCAATTATCTATGATTAAAGATACTGGATGACAATTATGTATTTAATACATCTAGGGGATTACCAGGCAAGTGAGTACTGAAATCTGACGTTCATTTGCATTTTGAATTATTTTTTATGTAACTGGACATGGATGGCTAATACCAAACTGACCGTCAGATATGCCAGGACTTTCCTTATATTGCTCGGCTGCATTGAACTGGATGGAAAACACGGACAATTTTCATTGCCGCTTCGACCATCGTTCATTCAATGCGATGGTCCGGGCGGGGTTAAACTTGGTAGGGTTTAATCCCGCCCGGGCAGTAAGTAAGGAAAGGGAACTACAGTTTTACGTGGAATCCGAACCACGGCCATCCTCAACGGTTTAAGATGGTCACCCATCCAGAACCTAACCGCGCTCAGAGGTGCTTACCAAGCTTATCGAATCGCAAGGCGTCGCGCCACTGAGCTACCGAGGCTGTCGAACGGCGTATATATCCAAGTGAACTGATATTTACCAGCAAACATGGTACAAAATGTAACTTAGGTCAGATTTATTCACTCACTTGCCTGTTCATCCGGCGAGATATTTACCACGGCAACCCCCGTACCTGCTCCTGCGTGTCGTCCCTCAGAAAGGAAAATGTACCCTTACCATGAAATATAATGAAGAAGCCTTAAAAGTGAAAGTAATATAACGTTCCTTTCGCGCCTAGTCCAGATATAGTTTAAAGAAAGGAAGGCCTTCTAACAAATAGCTAGCATTAGCAGCCGTTTGTTTAAGTGCGTCGCCATGGTAACGGCGGCGGCGAATTCTCTTTACGAGCTGGCTCCAACCTGATGCGGATTTAATGGCCGGCGTTATTTCTGTCACTAGCTTCGAAAGCACCGCTGTCTTCGGGGCGGCCGCTAGTGTCGCAAGTACACTTGCCCCAATGCACTTTTTCGCGGACGCAAGCGATGGACGCGTTCGCGGTGATTTCATAACTCAAAAAAATAAACAAGTTTTCGGTTAGTTTTGTACGTTGTACGGCATAACTATCCATATCTTCCTCTTTAGTCTATCGTATTAATTATTGTTTTGATAACCATTTACGTTGGCATGGTTATCCTTGAAATGTTGGTTCTTAGTTAGCTTTTGTAACAAAATCACTCCAAAATAATATGAAAAACCTCCGCAAGAGGAAAACTGTAGTTAACTATGTGTTATAACCACAATATTTGCGAGATATATTGTCAAACACATCTCACCTTCACATAAGACAACAAACCCTCGGTCCGCGAGAATGGCATGCAATTGACCGGTTATTTTATTGGTTATTATGCAGTTTGAGGGCTTTTGCGAAAAATGATGGAATTTTATTTTCCCCCCCATGAAACTGTTTATTGTATCATAACAAATGATATTTCATAGGGGGAGGCAAACAATTCCCATAAATTCCCATAAGCGTTTGCAACCGACATGCGCCATCCCGAAATGGATCAGTTAGGTTAACGTAACACGGAGCGGAAGCGACGTGTCTTTTTTAAATTAACTTTGATACATTTTTTTTATAAAGCACGAAAAACCTTTAGTAGGTATTATATATATTTTTTAATCGCGATGAATTAGTCTTAAGAATTTCCCAGGGCCGCATATATTTCAAACGTAGTGCAATTTGTTAACATTTGTTTTCTGTACGGGGCTTTCTGTATGGTGGTTTGCATGGGGGTTGTGTCTGTGTTTGTGGGGGGGCACCTCCCCCTTCCCCTCTCTTTCCCCCTCCCGAAGGTACGTGTCAAAATATTCGATTTTTTTTGAAAAGTTTAAAACACTATAATTTAAGGGAATTTATGGGATTTTTTTCCTCCCGCCATGGAATATCACTTGTTGCAATCAGAGCAACAAGTTTCCGAAGTAAAAAAAAATCCTATCATTTTTCGCAAAAGCCCTCAAACTGCATAAAACCTTTTTATTCCTAAACCCAAGCCGTTGTTTTAGGGAAAACATTGTCAACACATCGTGGACACAGTCAGCGTGGTACGCCATAATCATTTATTCAAGGCAAGTATTTATGGCATGTGTAATGTCAGTTGAGCACAGAATCGCAAATGAGTTACATACTATGTATGATAATCCATGAATGTATGCGTTCATGTTATTATGTATACGGCATGCCTTTTAAAATGTCTTGTACAGACAGCGCGTGGATCGAATTGCCGGTCGATGTCTTGAAATAAAGCGAGAATTAAAAAAAAACTATACTTACTTTCTTTCATATCGTAATTATTTTGATTGATTGGATTAAAAAGGAACCTTTTTCCATCTATGCGTGTTCCCCATCTAGTTCAATGTGGCCGGGCTCGTGTTAAGGTGGCCCAACCCGGCGGGCCTAACTCATTCGCAGGCACGGTACAATACCGTACTGTTGCGCTCTGGGACCTTCTCTGTTTCAAAGAAAAAGACAGGTTCCGCGATGAGGAAGATGCAACATGTCCACAAAAAAGACAATGTGCATAGTGTATGATTTGGTAAGATTTACGAAAATTTTAATTTCAAAACGACTTATAGCTAGAAGTAAACCACGACCGCTATAGTAAAAAATCTAACAAAAACTAAATAGATCATAAATCTTGATTAAGGTGGCCCAACCCGGCGGCCTCAACTCATTTGCGGGCACGGTACAAAACCATGCTGTTGCGCTCTGGGACCTTCTCTGTTTCTAAGAATAAGACAGGTTCCGCGATGAGGAAGATGCAACATGTCCACAAAAAAGACAATGTGCATAGTGTATGATTTGGTAAGATTTACGAAAATTTTAATTTCAAAACGACTTATAGCTAGAAGTAAACCACGAACGCTATAGTAAAAAATCTAACAAAAACTAAATAGATCATAAATCTTGATTAAGGTGGCCCAACCCGGCGGCCTCAACTCATTTGCGGGCACGGTACAAAACCATGCTGTTGCGCTCTGGGACCTTCTCTGTTTCTAAGAATAAGACAGGCTCCGTGATGAGGAAGATGCTACCTGTCCACAAAAAAGAAAATGTGCATAGTGTATGATTTGGTAAGATTTACGAAAATTTTTCATTTCAAAACGACTTATAGCTAAAAGTAAAACACGACCGCTGTAGTCAAAAATCTAACAAAAACCAAATATATTATAAATCTTGATTAAATAAGCTATGTCTGATGACTAATCTTTTTAAGATGTTCTTACTTTATCATTGCGTAATCCACCTCCAAATTTATTGTATAAAACGCTCGAAAAATCCGAACTTTCGGCCGTTATAACTTGGAAACCAAACACAATTTTACAATGCCAATGGTCATCAGACATCTACTTCAATCAAATAAAGCTATTTTGAGCAAAATTTTGGATCTCTGACAAGAAATTGAGACGTGATCTTCTTTCCCCTTTTGTATGGGGAGATGAGCGGGTTGGGCCACCTTAAATAAGCTATGTCTGATGACTAATCTTTTTAAGATGTTCTTACTTTATAATTGCGTAATTCACCTCCAAAGTTATTGTATTATTCCGGGAGGTCACGACATTTTTGGTCACGATAAGGTAAATGGCTGAATCTGGGTTCACATGTTAGAGACCAACACTCTGATGCTAAATATGTCGGTCTGCCTGTCCCAAGTGGTTGCGTTTTCTAGATTGGCTATATAAAATAGATGCTGGTATGTACCTGCTAATGAATATACTGATTATCTGGAAACATTGATACCTATTAATTATACAACAATAACCAGACGGTTACTTAATTTAATACTTAAATGTACCTAAAGTTATATCTGTAACCTAAATCTCCTATAACTACTAAATGCAATAAAAGATTTGTTCAGTTTTTGTATTGCTAAGCAAGTATGTATTGATACTTTCATGCTTCGTCATTTGCATCCATTTACCTTATTATATGTATTTTTTGTCACCATAACTACTTTTTCAGGCGCCTTATCTACGTAACGCAACCACTTGGAACAGGCAGACTGACACATTTAGCTTCAGAGGGTTGTACTTTATCCCGTGAACCCAGTTTCAGCCATTTACGTTATCGTTACCATTTTTGTCGCGACCTCCTAGTCTATATAAAACGCGCAAAAAATTAAAACTTTCGGACCTTATAATTTAGAAATCAAACACAATTTTACAATGCCAATGGTCATCAGACATCTAGTTCGATCAAATAAAGCTATTTTGAGCAAAATTTTTGATCTCTGACAAGAAATATGGGCGTGATCTTCTTTCCCCTTTTGTATGGGGGATGAGCGGGATGGGCCACCTTAAGAAAATATTCTGGGGGTTACTATGGTCCGTTGGCACCCTTTGGGTACGGAACCCTAAACAGTAGAGTTTGAATGTCTACCATAAGTTACTACAGCATGGAACACGAGCCTGCTAATGATCGTATCAGCTGATCATGCGTGCGCGCAGGTTGCAGTGCCGTTACTTGAACTGTACGCAACATGAAATAATTACTAGCACGCAAGTTCTTTCATGTCCATGGTGTCGTATCTGATCTACGCGTTATCCGAATATTTGAACGTGACGATAATTTCATTTCATGACAACCAGGGCGAGGCAACTTAGTTCCAACTAATGGCGGCCATCGATTTCCTGTTATTTCGAGTCATTGAACTTGTCCGCGGAACCTGTTTCGGAACCAACGCTACTTGCGTGTTGATCACTGGTGTTGATACATTACTGCAATTTGCATATCTCGGCGTGACTCACACCATGCGCTGTCGCAAAACGTTTGCTTCGGAACGCACGGCGATGTTCGTGTCGCGCATTTGTAGGGGTAGGCAGAGATGACAGAGCCCCGCACCGTGAGGTTCGTGAACTTTATCACGATTCTGGTATTATTACGGTACCTATACAACGTTTGATCTTTGATGTCTCCTGCTAAGTATAATTCAAGTATAAACCTTAACTTGATCATGTCAATGAAATAATAGAAGCGAAAAGATCTTTTTTATTTCGCATAGAGAATAATTTATTTATTTAGTAAAATGTTTGTAGAAGCTTACAAAATCTTTCGGGAAAATTGAAGTCAACAAATTTGCCGAATCATACAAAGACCCGACGACGAAGATAACTTGAGAGGGGCATTTTTAAATTTTACGCAGATCACTTCGGTAAGTAAGTTCGCGTAAGTTCCATTTAGAAATTTCCTATTTTGTGAAATTAAAATTATCCATAGTACGACTGTTTATGTATGAAAGGCACACTACATTTTCACATAACCTTGTACGCAGGTCACTTAGGTAAGTAAGTACGAGCACGTTTCATGTACAAATGTCCTATTCTGTGTATTTCAAAGTATCCATAGAAGGACTATTTATGTAGATAGGATGAAATACTTTAAAACAAGTGAACTCAAACAAGCTTACGGATTGTATAATATGCAAAACAAGAAAAATCTAAGCGATCTCTAACAGACCGAAGACGGGCGGGTTTTTTTAGAGTTTGCCTGAAATAAAATTTTCCGCTTTAAATAACTTCTTGAATAAAATTTTCAGAACATTGAGGCAGTTATTGCAGATTTCAGCATTACTAAACATTACAAAACAACCGTCAGAGATGTACACTACACACGAACCCCGAGACCTTGTCAGATACAGGTCCCTGCAGTCAACTACTACCACCTCAGCACATGCGCCTGATAAGGTTGCATCGGTGGTCTACCAAACATTGATTGGCAGTAGCATTTAGACTAAGCATGTATTTCATTACATTGGACAGAAAACTCGTAAATTTGAGTGCGAGAGTTGATAGAATGCGGATCATTCAGATTTGGACGTATCTTAGTGTAGTTTGACTACCAAAAAAGTTTAACCCTTAATTTATCTTATGGGTTCACATCAAAAAATTTTTAGCTTGTGTTTTTGCAGTGCGCGGAGTGTAGTGGCTGCCCTCCGCGATACCTTCCTCCTGTAGTGTTCCCGATGCGGTGACGAGAGGGCGCCTGCGTGCGACTCTCAGTTCGGTAGGTATAGATAGCGTATGGGTCCACTGGACCCATATAGATAAATTACGTAACATTTTGTTTTAGTGGTAATAATTTTAAATGTACTTTTTTTAATTTCAGGGCCCACAATAGACGCCAACCTACCTGGAACTAGTATAGTAAGGGTGTATGATTCGAATGTACCAAGTGTAATCGATAAGTGGCTTGAAGAAATTGAGAAATTGGACGTTCCTGAAGAAAACCACGCACTGCCCGAACAAGAAGTAACGAACATATTTCGAGACGACGATTTTCTGATCTAGATGACAGTGACTACATACCAAGTTATAACGATACTGAATCAGGATGTTCGCGTGACTCTCACGATTCATCCTCAACCCTTTGCTCTAAATTCAGGTAGCCAGTGTGCTTGAATTGTTCAAAAACCGGCCAAGTGCAAGTCGGACTCGCACACGAAGGCTCCGAAGGGTTTAACACAAAAAATCAAATTTTTTTTATTAATTTTAATATTTTTTTAATTGTATCGTAATATTTATTGTTATAGCGGCAAAACAAATACATACTCTGTGAAAATTTCAGCTGCCTACCTATTACGGTTCATGAGATACAGTCCTGTGACAAACGGACGAACGGATTGACGGACGGACAGACGGACAGACGGACGTACGAACGGACGGACGGACGGACTGCGGAAGCTTAGTAATAGTGTTCCGTTTTCACCCTTTGGGTACGGAACCCTAAAAACGTTTGCAAGATGTGCTTTATGGAGTAAAATAATTAGGAATCTTCACCTCCTGCATGAATTTTACCCAGAGAAGATTTTCTTATTATTGTTTTAGTTTTATATTGGAACGTTCGTCCTCTTTTTAGATTTTTGAGATAAGTACGATATTTTAGTTTTTTGTTTGTTAAATTCAGTCTTGAAGAAGAGGCTATGCAGAGGAGTACATGTTTCATAATGTTTTGTTGTGACCCAAATAGAGTTGTTACTGTTTTTGATAACTTTGTAATTATTATAGTTCTTGTAAAGCATAATGTTTTTATAATTACTACATTAAAATTTCTCTTTCAAAATGTATTGGTTTTATTTTACAGTAATTTGTAGATGTATGGGTCCAATGGACCCATATAGATAAAATGTGTGATTTTAAGTCACGGGATAAATTAAGGGTTAAATAAATGAAATGAAATGGTCACAAAGCCCCCTTCATGGTTCTAGTTATCTGCCGGCACCTGTACGATATCTTCACGAAAATATTATATTCAGTGGCCTTACCTCGATCTCGCTAGTTTATTCAAGAGTCAAACCTCAGTCCACCAGAGAACAACGCGTACTGCGGCGGACCGCTTGCAGCTGCTCTGATAACTGGACGGTTTACTGTGCCATGACACCGTAGACTAGTGGCACCAGATCGTATCCCAGTTCCGAGGATCCCGGTTCGATTGCCGGTGCGGGAAAATAGAGATGCTCTACCATTTCATTAACATTGTTTAGAGAAAGAAGCAGAGTACGGGTGTAGCAACTGTTTATTTCATTATTTGTAAACATGTGCAATGCATTTATACATCGCTAGGTGAAGTACCCGACGCCGCTCGGGTCAAATTTATTTTCGACTGATGTCGGGCTGAACCTATTTTGTCAGGGATAAAAAGTATCATATGTGTTAATCCAGGTAATAAACTATCTATGTGCCAAATTTCATTCAAATTCTTTTCGCCGTTTTTGCGTGATTGAGTAACAAACATCCAAATATACAAACTTTCATGTTTACAATATTAAGTAGATAACTAACAGACAAATAAAAACGAAACAGTTCCCAGCGAAAAAAGTACCCATGGACTTACTCTTACTTATTCTGTGCCCATGATAAGTTATACAAGCAGCAACATAGTCAAACATAATATTGTAGTAAAACGATAATAAAAGAAGAAACATATATATTAAATAATTGAAAAATGTTATTTTTGTTAAATATTACTTCATTTGAAATTTGTGTTCTAAAAATAAAAATATTTTTTTTGTAAAATTTATTAATAAGTTAATAAAAATCTGTCGGTTTTTTTAAACTATTAAAAAATCGCCTGTACTCCATTTTGGTGAGGTAAATTTATTATTTAAAAAAAATGCATGGTCCTTCGTGCCTAGAGAGGTGAAGATGGACAGTTATCTGTGTGAGTCCGGAACGAATGAAGCATCCAGCCAGCGCGTTATCTTCTGGACTGCCGCCCCACGCGGAGTGAATCACGATCGCAGGGTCCATCCAGTCAAAGAGCAATTTGCAATCTTACTATTAGTTGTGTTTAAGAAATATACCCTCGCTATAGTGCGGAGATTTATCCCGCGGATTCGGATATAACGCTGGTGGAGGCGATTTTACTGTAATATTTCGTCTACGGAAGACATTTGTCAGCATCTGCCTGACCTAATGATCGTTGTAAAAAGGGGATGAAGTCTGAGTAGGTTTTTTAAATTAAGCTTATATGAAAATGTTTACAGAAAACAACATATTTTTTTATTATCTCTGCATATATGCTTAAGGCATATGCAAGCAAAGGTAGCAAATACTGGTATAAGGTAGCATGGATATACTGTTTTCTCTTTCGTTACACCGCGGTTCAGTCTAAACGCTGGTGCACATTACCACCCTAAACCTGCGTTACAGCGAGGGCTTCTACCGGTCTATTATTATGATGATACTTTAATACAATATACCTCATTTAACGTTTTTGAAAATATATATTCATGTTTATGTTTATATGGTGTGGACAACGTTGCTATGTAGCATTTTATAATACATTTATAAAACATTAATACCACAACATTAACTCGAAACATATTATCTCGGTCAATAAATTAATTATTAAATTAAGAAATAGGTCCACCCAGACCAATTTCTCGAGGACGCATATGCGACACTGACTTACAAACCAGATGGATAACTAATCCAGGCTAGCCGCAAGTTAAGTGTGGGATTACTGCGGGTCACATATCGTATGTCTTCACGCTTGAGGTCCAAATCCACCTCCGACTATGTCTGTGAGTTTATCCCGGGGAATGCGAATCTCCCGGAGAGGCTCGTTGTGCTGCTCATTTCTGCGTCACGTCTCGGCGGTGCTGGAACAGCGGCATGATTGGAGCAAGAGCGCATGAAGACTGCTCTGTGAACGTTGACTATCCTAGGAATGTGATTTGTATGTATGTATAATCGACCGTGAAGTATATTCGTAAAGCAGTTATTTTTACTGGGCTCTTTCTTCAATTAATGTGTCCTTGCTTCACGGTCAATTATACATGCATTTATATACATCTCACATTCCTTGGAATAAGCGCCGTACCTGCTAAGTACGAAAAAGTAAATTTACTATTGACTAACCTAAATCTTAATTTGTTTGTAGGTAGCATTGAAAAGTATAATGTTTTATTTATTTGAGTAGCTATAGGAATAAAAATATATTTTAGTATTTAAATTTTGGTATTTTTTGTATTTCTGCTTCATCCCTATCGAGCCAGTTTTAAAAACAATGACTAATGCAAGAAAGTGTGTACCACAAAATGAGGAAAATTAATATCGATTAAACAAAAAAAATTGAAAATTAACTTTACATATACTCATTATTTCAAAAAGCAAATATGTTTTTAAGATGCATTACGATTTTGTTATGCCTTGTCATTATCTTTAGTAACAAAACATTTTCACAATTTTGCTTGGTAATTGCTTTTCAGTTGTCGCTTTGGACGAGGTTAGCCATTTCCAGCTGTGCCCTTTTTCCATTATCGTCATTTTCTAAATTCTCTAGATTGTGCCTTAAAAATTAAAAATGATATATTTACCTTAAACGCTTCTATCGTTTAAGTATATTTTTATGTATCTTTGTATGTTTTTATGGTTGAATAATATCAATCAGCAAATACATTCCGTTTATAGGTTTCCTAAATAATACCAAAATCAGAAAGTCAAGTACAGAGATTTTCTTTTGTTTCTTGTATAATTTTAATATGTCTAACATTCAAATTTCAAACATTTTCAAACACACCAAAATCTGCTATGCGACTCCGCACCTCCTATGTTCCTTCCAGGTAGAATCAAACGGCAGGCGAGCGATGTTTAATGCAGGAAAGTTCCCTCTAGACGCCGGCGGATCCTTCGTCCTGCGAGTCACGTCATAATCCCGCGGGCTCTATCTGCCGCCGTCGGCTCTGCTCCGTCTAGGTTAGTGAGATGGCGCACTAGGCACTAAGTGAGGAATTTATGCGACGATATTGGTGACTGGGAATGCGGACAATTTATAGGTGGAACATTATACCAGGATCTAGGATGGGTTTATAGTAGTACATTGACCCAGAGTGTAGATATCTCACGTTAAAAGTAAAAATACTCTACAAATATATATGGTCCATTTCAAGAACGTTAAGACTGAAGAAGTACGTTAAGAAGTTAATGGTGCTCTGAGATTTGATAATTTGAATAAATACTCTCTTTATCCATTGGTTAAGGCACAATCTTGCACGCTGACTGCGAATGAAACTAGCGAAATCGTCTTCCGGGCCCCAACCTTTTTTCCAACCATAAAAATTGTCAGACTTTAATAAATAATTGTATCACATAGAAAGCTTGATTCTATGTCCGTATGGTTTAATTTTTACGTCAACGTATTAAAAAAATATGGCAGTAAATAAGACAAGTTTTCCAATGTTTATAAGCCGATATTATCCAATATATACGACGAACGTTTTGACAACATATTTTAAAATTAAAGAGGAAAAAATCTAATAAAACATTTAGATCATGTAAGCAGTTATCGCCTGTAGTATAGGGAATTGATAGAGTATCGACAATCTTAATACTGTTTTGTCTTCGTAGCAAAAATTTAGATACATAATTTTACGATCTCATTGAGACCAAAATATTGTTTTTTTTTTTAATAATTGTTTGTACTTATGCATAATAACCTATGCCCGTAGCTGAAGGTAATTAAATATATTAAATTAGGTGTAGCTGCTATCGCAGTAGTGCACAGCTCATCTCAAAAGTTCGGAAAAGGTTCAATTATTTACAAAGAACAAAGGAAAATAAACCGCAAAGGCCAACTGCCGTCCATTAATACTAATCCTTAATAAGTATCCCCTATGGAAAAGCGTTATACCGAGTGTCTCGAGCTAAAGCCACGTTCACACAATCCTGCGGCCGCAAACACGGTCGTGGATTTCTACCGGTTTTTCATCTTTTTAGGGTTTTTCCGTCGTGGTAAGACTTTTTTTATGGGTGGCTTATACTGGACCTTCAGTCATGATGAACCGGGTGCCAACCAACCAACCAGTCGCTGTCGTACCAGCAATGATGGATTTAACATATTTAGTTAGTAGGAAAGGAGACCTACTATTCTGTGTGGATTTATATTATTTCAACATTAATCCAAAGATTCGATACAATCAGGTTTTTTACCCTACATACCCTAACATCGTAATTTCGATTTGCGTAATAAGGACTTTTTCTTCTAATAATGACTACTTCATGTTTCTGAAATCTATCCAGAAATATACAATTAATAATTCAGACGAATATTTACATTATTAGAGATTATAAATATTTAAAATATGTTGGTGAAAGTGAGCCTTTATTTCACCAGCGGAGCGGCTCGGAGCCCTGCCAGAAGAGGTCGTATTAATGTGTATTATAACTGTTAGACAGACAACGCTTTCGGGTAACATCGGAGGCTGCAATTAAGTAAGCACATACCAAATGCAAATTATTTACATGATAGTTTAGATAAACTGCATACACATATTGGTTCACCCATATTATAATACATTGATTCGCAATAGTTTCAGCCATGGAAAAGTATAAACGTCTATGCATGGAATTAATGATAAAAATATCACTATTTTAAAACTTACGTGGGACATAACTATAATATTTAGTTTGACGGCTTACCGCACGTCCTGCTCCTCATACGCGCGGTTAGCCAAACTAAATAATAAAAATTGATTTTGCAACAACATTATAAATACATGGTAAACATTTTCCGAGCTTAAAATTTAATAAACTTCTGATGTATGTCTAAAATCATACAATATATAATAGTCTCATTTTAGTGAGACATTTATAGTTATATCCTAAAACAATATATTTCATAATTTTTCGTTACGCTCATGATTGCTTAAAAAAATAAAGAAATATTCGCTCGTATTTTTCTGATATTTTTTGCGTGCCCTAAGACCTACGCCAGACCCTCACCTAAGAGGCGACCACGACGCCCATGGGCTTTCGAACTTCCTCCGGTGCTGCAAAAACGATGCCGGCCAGCCAGGTGTTTCTTCACATTATTTTTAAAGGCTATAAAATCCAAAGTTATCGATGTTGCAATGAGGGGCCCTTAAAGCGCATGCGGCCCTCTTAAGTCCGGTACCCCAATATTGTATAATATGAAATGATTATACACGCTTTGTTTTAAACAAAAACAAAAAACGCCTTGGCTGATTTAAATGGTCCTAAGCGGCCTTACTTTTATTTCATTGTTGAAAAAAATATTCCAAAATATCTTGCAACGCACTCTCAATGATCTAAGAAGATATGCGCCTTAAAACCACAGTTGCATAGGAAAGTCATAAAACGGACGGCACGGAAACTAAACAGAAAAGTCGAAATGTCCCAGCCGCAACTGCTCCAAACGTTTAGACTGCTCTGTGTTTAGATGGGTCATAAAGTTACGATTTCACTGGCCACAAGCTGTGCGGGTTCGGCCCACTCGGCCGTTGCGGTGGGTGCACATGGCGGCGACTAGCTTGACCGAGTTACAAGGATTTTTTATGCAACCTGACATGGATGGGTAATATACCACACAACTACAATTATAATATTAGCCCAATACACCAGTTTACCGAAGGAATTAGGTGGCCTATATGAAGAGCACGACTACATTGAACTGATGGAAAATCCGAACAATTTTTCATTGCCTCTTCAACCATAGTTTCCAATGCAGTGGTACCAGCCCGGGCGGGCTTGACCCCTACCACCTAGTAGGAGAAGGGGACCTACAGTTTTACATGGATTCCCCTAGACCACAAGCTGTACTAAAATTGACCGAGTTAAGGATGACGATGAATGTAACTATTGACTGTCTACAACATATTGGACATCACTTGGAAATTGTGTTCGCCAGGAGTAATAAACCCGTTCGACCTTTAGCGAAGGAAGAAGCGTTCATAATTTCTGTATCCATATTTTTTTAAGTGGACATGCATGGCTCTAATATCACACCTACAAAAAACACAGACAATTTTTCTTTGTTGTTTCGACCATCTGTTCTCCCAATGTGTTGGTACAAACCCGAGCGGGTTTAACCTCACTGACTATTAAGAGGAACTACAGTTTGACATTGATTCCGAACCATGGAAACGCAGAAAGAGAAAAAAAGTGGTGCATGAAAACGGGACCGAGATTTGAACTTATGACCTCTGGCATGGTAGGCAAGGCAAGTCCACGAACTCCGGAGCTAATTGGAATAGAACTAATTGGTACATAACAATTTTCTACCGTGTTAATTTCGTGTTAACCATAATCATTGGGCATAAACGGGGGATTGAAGGGCATAAACGGGGGATTGAATTTGTCTTCTGCAGGTGCTGCTTCATCGTAGGATGGGGAAGTAGTAGCGGAGATAAATTCCTTCCTCAATTCCGACTCTCACCTCCTCGTGGTATAGCCTGGAAACTTAGGTGCGTAATCCTTGGGTGGGATTACAATCCTAAGGCTGACGAGAGCGGAAGACTCGCCAAGACGTTTGGCCAACGTGGCGTTTTATGGCCACAAACCTCCAATGAAAAGTCGAAACAAACCTCGGCCCCTAGTTCCCAGCGGCCCCGCTATTCCGGATCATCGTGGTGGCGGTCTTGGTTCCAGCGGGGTGAGGGGTGCTAAGAATCCCTGGGTTAGATCTGGCTGCCACACCCAACTACACTTGGCTACCCACAATATACGGACTCTGAGAACGCATGATAAACTGGTCGAGCTAGAACAGGAGCTGGCTCATATTAAATGGGACATCCTGGGTCTCTGCGAGGTCAGAAGGAAGGGCGAAGAGACTGAAGTGCTACATTCTGGCAACCTGTTCTACTTCAGAGGAAATCCCCAAAAATCGGAAGGTGGAGTGGGATTTATGGTGAGGCGAAGCCTCGTGAACAGCATAATCGAAATCGACAGCGTGTCGGACAGAGTGGCCTACATAATCATCAGGCTAAATAAACGTTACCAGCTGAAGGTGGTGCAGGTGTACGCTCCCACGAGTTCGCACGCTGACGACGAGGTGGAGCAGTTCTACGAGGATGTATCGAGAGCCTTAGAAACTAATAAATCTCACTTCCAGTACGTGATGGGAGACTTCAATGCCAAATTAGGCAAACCTCTGAGTGGAGACAGAGCAGTAGGTCCGTACGGGATCGGTGTCAGGAATCGACGCGGCCAGATGTTGGTCAACTATCTCGAGGCAAACCAGCTCCATGCAATGAATACCTTTTTCCTGAAAAAGGAAAAGAGGAAATGGACGTGGGCCAGCCCTGACGGTTGCACGAGAAACGAGATTGACTACATACTGACGGACAGTAAATCGTCGTGTATAGACGTTACTGTCCTCAACCGCTTCGATGCTGGCAGCGATCACCGACTAGTGCGTGGCACGTTGAGGCTAAACCTTAAGATGGAACGGCGCAAACTCATCCACAAACCACTGGCCAAGCTAAACATACCAGACGAGATGCTCGAAAATTTCGAAGCTAAACTCGAGGATGCCTTTAGCTTAGCGCCACGCGGTGAGGATGCCGATATCGACAAGGCGTATACAAGCTTTGTATCCGCACTAACGGACACTGCAGAAAAGCACTTCAGCAAAAGTCCACAGGCAAACCGCAGCAAGTTATCCGACGAGACGTTGAGGCTCCTGGAAACACGACGAAATATGAAACTGGAGATCCGGAGTACTGTCGTTCACAGGAACCTCAACAAGACCATCAGCAAGTCCATTCGCCGTGATATTCGCCGAGAGAACATGAAGTTGGTTGAGCGCGTTATAGAGAAAAATCGAGGCAGTAAAGTGTTTGCCCGTGCCTTCTCTACCGGCGCTAACCAAATTTCAAAACTCGAGCGAGCGAATGGGGTCGTCACTGCAAGAAAGCCGGATATACTTGAAGCGGTGGAATAATATTATGGCGAATTGTACTCCGCAGCAATTCCTGCCCCGAGCCCAAGCAAACCAGTCGACTCTGATAGGCGTGCGCCGCTCACTAGACACTACACCGAGGATCTGCCGGAGATTAGTGTCTATGAGATAAAGGCTGCTTTGAAAGGACTCAAAAAACACAAGGCTCCAGGTGAGGACGGGATAACGACGGAACTGCTAAAGGCTGGCGGGAGACCCATCTTGAAGGAACTGCAAACACTGTTCAATGCAGTTCTCGAAAATGGTGTCGTTCCGGCTGCGTGGCGAAATAGTGTCGTTGTCCTGTTTCACAAGAAGGGGGATAGGGCGAAGTTAAAAAACTACCGACCTATCTCACTTCTAAGCCACGTGTATAAGGTCTTTTCAAGAGTCATCACGAGTCGGCTGACACAGAGGCTGGATCAGTACCAGCCTCGTGAGCAAGCAGGGTTTAGGAAAGGATACGGCACCATGGATCACATATTTACTGTGAGACAACTGGTGCAGAAGTGCGAGGAGTACAACAAGCCGCTCTTCCTAGCCTTCGTGGACTACGAGAAGGCGTTCGACTCAGTTGAAAAATGGGCCGTCGAAAACTCCCTCCTGAGATGCAGAATCGACCACCGCTACATCGAGGTACTCCGAAATCTGTATCGGTCCGCGACGATGACTGTGAGGCTCCATGAAAATACCCAACCCATCCCCCTTGGTAAAGGCGTAAGGCAGGGGGATGTGATCTCACCCAAGCTCTTCACTAACGCATTGGAAGATGTGTTCAAGACGCTTGAATGGGACAACGTGGGTATCAACATTAATGGAGATTTCCTCAGTCATCTTCGCTTCGCCGATGACATTGTTCTTCTGTCGAATTCCCGAGCTCAGCTTCAGACCATGCTGGAAGACCTTTATAAAGCATCGATAAAGGTAGGTCTGAAGATGAACCGGGACAAAACCAAGGTCATGGCGACCGAGGGTATGACAGGAGGACAAATCGTTATCGCCGGAGAAGTGATCGAACAGGTTGAAGAGTACGTATATCTCGGTCAAATTCTGCGGCTTGGTAGACAAGGACTGACTAAGGAGGTTGAGCGACGGATTCAACTGGGTTAGCCTTCGGAAAGCTAAAATTCGCTCTGAGGTCTGACCTCCCACAAAATCTAAAGACCCGAATATATGACCAGTGCGTCCTCCCGGTTATGACGTACGGATGTGAAACGTGGACTCTGACGGTCGCCGTTGTCCAAAGGTTAAAAGTTGCCCAGCGAGCAATGGAGCGAGCCATGCTGGGAATATCGCTACGGGATATGGTGCGTAACGAGGCAATCCGCCGACGTACCAAAGTAGTCGATATTGGACACCGGGTGGCTAAGCTCAAATGGCAGTGGGCTGGTCACGTCAGCCGAAGAGACGACAACCGTTGGAGTAACCGTGTCCTGCACTGGCGGCCGTGGACAGGAAAACGGAGTGTGGGAAGACCACCCGCCAGGTGGGACGACGACATCAAGTGCGTCGGCGGAAAGCAGTGGTTCCGTACCGCTGAGGGCCGGGAGGACTGGAGAAAAATTGGAGAGGCGTATGTCCAGCAGTGGACGCAAACACGCTGACTGACTGACTGACTGACTGACATAATCTTAGCATTCCTGGTAAGAACTGCGGAATAAACTGAACGGGCGACGGCGAAGAGAGTGAGCGGGTAGCAGACGTGTTATAAATAAAGCGCTGGATAATGCAACTCTATACAGATGAGTTTGTAACATTAATGAAACCATACAATTCTGTTCATGGGTGAATAAATAAATAACAAATAAATAGGACCTGCGTCTCACCCTTTAGGCATATGGTGTGTAAGCCGCTTTGGTAAATGCTGAAATAAATATTTAAAAAATATATTTTTAAAGCATTCTGGTGGCAAATTTTTTTTTTATATCTTTATTAACTACTGATTTGACTTTTTTATTTTTATTTACAATATTTATGTAACAGTTTTGGAAACTTGGCTTTGATATAAAAAATGCTCTTAGTTTTTATCATTCGCAACTAATTTCAGAAGACATGTGAGACATATTACAGTTATAGATTACGCTTGTTATTGTTTTTATGCCTAACACATTTATGCTACCTAAACTATTGTAACATATCTACTCATTCGATTAAAATCAACATAGATAGTATTAGGGACAACATTGGCTAGCTCATAAACCCTACATAGTAAAAGTCTACCGAAGTTATTAAGTTTAGCGAATGACACAGTATATCGCTTATTACGTCGCTAATACTCAAATCGCGTCGCTCGCAGTGCGCCCTTCGACTCCGGAGTGCACAATAAAACGCCAATTTCCTACAAAAAGAAGAAGTGGCCACAGAGGACATATTTTAGGAAAGCTTTCAGCGTATCTAGATTGGACTGCTGTCTACCGAGACGGGGACCGTTGCAGATATAGAAACGCCGGCTAGCGCGAATTGGTGTGATTTTTAGGATTCCTCTAAAGAAAAAAAAATTATTTTTAAAACCCAACTTCGTTGTCCGTTTGTCGGTCTGTCAGTCTGTATGTATGTATACCTGTCCGTCAAGACCATTTCTCTCAGGAACGCATGGAGTTAGTCAGTTGAATCAGGTCGAGTTGAGCCTCCTGCGTGCGAATACAATTTAAATAAAACTCAGACTGACAAGTCAAATGTTATATATACATAGCTACTCTCACAGTGACAGCAGGAGCCAGATCACATAACAAGATAAGATTGTCATGCCAGGCCATCTACAGAAAAATAAAATTATATAATATTTCCTATTTAGGTTTCCTTTTCGTATCGCACGCCCTTGCAATACCACTTTGTTTTCGCGTAGCGCTCGTTTTTTTTAGATCGGCTCCTAAGGGACCCTATAACTTTCCTCAAATGCATCAAATGCAAACAGGTTTATTCAAATCCAACTGGTAATTCCGGAGAGTAGCGCGTGTAGATATGAAGCACGTCTATGAGAGCTAGTGTCTGCTTTGCGCCCACACAGATCGGTTCTTTGTGAGGAGACTTTTTGGCCGCGTCTCCCGGCGACTTGGCACGCGCGAAGGGTGAGCGGAGGCGGCGGAGCTGGAGGCGCCGCGAAGCCTGCTGACGCCGGGTGCCAACGCTTACAGCGCTGGCGGCCGCTGGGGCGTAGCGAACGGTCATTATGAAACGTCATGGTCATATTTGCGTCCGTGCGCAAATTTAAATTGTAATGTTTCTATAAAACGAACATATGTTTTATGGAAAGAAGGGGTGACGAAAGAATGACAAAACAAATTTACAGAACAGATGTGAGCGGAAATGTCGGGCCTGGGCGGCCTAGGAGAACGTAAACCCGTAATCGTACATTGTATATCCATAAACATCAAGTATTATGTCGAAAAACAGTGAAAGTCTAAATATCAAATGTCGCTGAAACTCAAAATTAATGAGATAACGGTAATGTCGTATCCATTAAATAAGTAAAATTATCGAGTAGAATTCCGTTGAGTAAGAACATCGATCTTACTCAACAGAAGCATTGCAACGAAACGCCGCCGCCGCCGCCGGGTACGTTTCAACCTAATTATTATGATTAAAGGCAGCAGACGACGCTCCTTCTTGGCGGACACAAAGGGCTGGAGTCTGAGCACCCTGAAATAAGAATTCAAACGCGCTTACAGCATCTTCGTGATCAAAACAATAGCCTTTCGTGAGAGGCTGAGCGGGAACGCGAAAAACGAACGAGCGTCCTCGCCTTTGTCCGGCGTTTTTAGTGACGGGAAGGAATCTAATGAGCTAGAATAAAAAACGAAGACATACACCGGCGACGACCTACTTATACTTCAACAAGTAATAAGCAGGTATATCTCTTTGTATACGTGTTCTAGTTTCACAAAGATAATCATTGTATTTAAGTAGGTTCTCAAAACATTGTATGTGTGTTAATCGGTTACAGTTCACAAGACTGACATGGCCATTGATTTTAGATTCAATGACATGGCTCTTCCTGGAAAACGCCTTCCAAGTGATATAATTCATTAATAAACTACTGTACCAATTCTGATTCAATTTGGCAGATGTATAGGTATCCGCAAATAAATAGAACACCTGCGAAGCGCCTCCAGAGAAACACAATAAAATTTGGATTTCCTGCGAACAAAGCGTTATACAACATATAATTTGTACGGCAACATATAATGTCAAATACATCATCCACATAAATTTACCATTCATCATTTCAGCATTTTTTCGGTTACTGCTTAATGCAGACTTCCTCCAAGACACGCCATTTCGCTCTATCATTTGTTCTCCTCATCCAGCCATTAGACATCACACAGCATTATACAGGTCTTCTGTTCAACGAGCCGCCTAGCCGCTAGCTGTCCTATGCCACGTTTGCCGCTACGTAGTCTCCACTCCAGAACTTGTCAGCTCTATCGGCAATGCTATCGCTTCTGCTCTGCGGTAGACATGTCCAGCTAATTGCCACTTCAACTTGGCTATGTCGTTGGCTATGTCGGTCCCTTTCATTCTTTAATGATCTCCCAATCATTGTTGATTTTATCCTTTAGATAATTCTTCGGTACGGGTTCCAAATTCTCCATTCCTGTGTTCAAGCTGTTTATATGTATAAGCGATGATGAAAAGATACATGTCATATTTAGAATGAGCTGTTTTCCCGTGCCTAGCCGCCTAAAGAGGCACCCTTTGTGAACGGCGAGAGGTTTCCGTTTCGCCCGGGCACCTCGCTTACGTCGAGAGGTCTGCGTTCAGGGTAGGGTAGGTCGCCTTGCGCGAGCCTTTTGACTAAGCGGGCATCGAACTCGGGGAGATTTCAGGAAGTTTAACATGTGGTGCGTTGGTTTAAACAGCAGCGCATTCCGCTTTGTTACATGAAGCATTACGAGTTACGTGCATCGAATATTACAATTAAGTAGCTCAATGTAAACAACTTGGTGCACTTTACCAGCGCAAGCAAAATGGTTCATAGCGGCATGGAATAAAATAAGTAAACTGTAAACACGGCAACGCAAGATTATATTACCCAAAAGGAATAAAAAGGGATCACTTAGATTTCCGTCTGTCTTTGTGTCAGGAACCCTTTTCCCAGAAACGCGTGAAGCCATAAGTTGAAATTGGTGTAAACAATATGCGGGAAAGGTATGTTTGCTGGTTCAAGTCCAGCGGTGCACTATTTCATAAAGTCACATTCGTTGGAAATGAGCGACGTATGATTGCTTAGTACGAAAAACTTTATTTTACTTCAGTTGAAATGCATATTAAATTCTATGTTCCCTTGGAACTGTACAAAAATCATGAAGCCTCAACGCGATTAAAGATTGGTCTTGCAAATAAATGAAAACGTACAGGGTATTTCTATTTAAGGCCCTGGTACTAGCCAAATCGCAAAGTTAGACGAGGCACCCCAAGTTAACTAACTAAGTCTGACGATTATTAGTGTCATTCTTACAATATATGATTCCTTGTCTAAGAATCGACCTATTTTCGTTAATGTATGTTTCCTTTTTCTGTACAAAATACATTGCGGAAACGGTTTCCATTTCCGAACTTTTTTGACTAAATGTAGAAATCTAAAAGCAAGTGGAATTTTTTGTTTATGCATATATGCTGTTTTTGCTTATATCTAGAAATCGAATTACTTTCAGATTTCTAATGAGAAAAATAAACTTTTTTATTTTTATTATTATTTAAATAAATGATGGAATAAAAAAATATTAACAATCCATTATCAGTCTGGAGTTCTGGATTTGCTGAAGCGTTTCACTACATATTATTACATTTGTTAAAAAGTGCATTTGTATGGCGCGAGTAGTTGGCTAGTCCTAGCGCCTTAATACAGTTAAATATGTTAAAAAGTCCTGTGCTGTACTAAGTTCTATCTACATACAAATTTGTATGGAACCCTCCCGGGCAAGTAATAGTCGCACTTGTCCGGGTTTTTTCATTACGAGTTCAGGTATCGTACTGTTATCTTTCCTGTGGGCGCATACGGGCTAGCTATGTTGGCAGAAAGCAATAAAACTACCGGTTTAAAAAGTAAACATACTAAGGATATTTATGTGAAAAATTTATCACTATATATTATTGTTCTGTATATAAATCAGAGGAAACGAAAGAATAAATTCTTAGTTCACGGGATGAAGAACGTTTGCTAATCGGTTTAAAATAACGTGGACTTAGGCCCGATTGTAGGAATAGACGGCTGAGTTAATCAATATTAAAACACATCACTCTTTCGGAACCGCATGGAGCTGACTCAACTTCCTTCCATGCGGTCCATAAAAAATTTAAAATTGATTTATAATCTTTTAAATTAAATAAAAGATTTTGATTTTGTCTCCTTTCGTGCGCTCGGCCTTTAGACTTTACTGTGGTTACATACACGTATGGCAAAAGCTTACGGAAGCCTGGAAGCAATCAATTAAAATCACTCCTAGTTAACACTCGCGTAGCGTAAACAAGACAACACGCACGAACGCCTATTCAGTGGGAATGGGTTGGTCTTTCTGACGCGCACGCTTTGCGCGTCACGCGGAGTGCACACAAATCACGGTAAGTGCATACAGCGAGTGCAGCGGGCGGGGCTATATATAGAATATGCTCCGGACGACAGTGCATCAGATGCAATGCTATTGTCCGTGAGGTCACGAAATTTTTAGTCACGATAAAGTAACTGGCTGAGTTTTTACAGGTTAGAGCCCAACACTCTCATGCTACGTTACGTTTACTTTACGTTATACTTTATTGAAATACCGTATCAAAAGTTATATATGTAACCTAAATTGCCTATAACTACGGAATGGAAGAACATATTTGATCAGTTTTGGTTTTACTAAGCAAGTATGTACGGGTTTTGCAGTCACTTACCTCATCAACGTATTTTTTTTTTGTTAGGATAACTAATTTTTAGGAGCCTTAATTAAGTAACGCCAAGGCGCAGGGAGACTGACACATTTAGCTTCAGAGGGTTGGTTTTTATCCGTAAATGACTGAACCCAGTTTCAGCCATTTACGTTATCGTTACCATTTTTGTCGCGACCTCCTGGTCTACTAGTTCTGTACAGCGGGGACCGGGGGCTGAAGATTACTGTGGAATAATCAAAGTAACATTTCACATCTAAGGCTGAGATGCTTACGTCTCATGCGAGTGGTAATCTGTCCACCCCCGCCCGTTCATGATCCAATTTATTTATATTTTTTAGATGAATAAGTGCATTTGGTTGATGTTTCCGAATCCATGTAAAACTACAGGTAGATCCAACCATCTATCCCACTGGTGGGGTAAAGCTGTTTGTACCAATGTTTTAAATGAAAAAAAAACATCACACAAATTGTTCAAGTTGTGGACGGGCTCATAAAAGGAAGGTCTTGGCATGACACCACGAATACGATGTGTTGGACTAATAAAGTTGCATTCAAAGATGTTATTATGCACCGATATTCCAGTTAAGTACTTACAAGAAAAAACATTAATACCATTCGTATGCGCCATTTAAATCGCAGTGGAAGAAACATTTTATCATGAGTTGAAAGAATTCATTCGTTGCCAATTTTGTGATATTTTGCGTTGCTTATTTGTATGATACATAATTTTATGCCAAGCATAAAACACACTTGCGGAAACGCCTTTTTGTATTTGTATACAAATATTTAGAGGATATCAAAAACGTAAAGACGTATCTCTCAGTTGATGTATTTAATATGTTCTTAGATTTACACCGTCGCTATACATAATGTTTTGAAAACTTACGGTTTTCCGGTGTGCAATGCCGTGCTTGGCCGACATATTTCGGACGGAGGCGAAACATGTCGGCCAAGCACGGCATTGCACACCGGTAAACCGTAAGTTATCAAAACATGATTTATTTAATGTGCAAAATATCAGAAATATATTTCTTAACTTGACTGAGGAAACAGGCATGCACCGTTGTATGGAACTTATTTACCTCATTATCCTCTTAAATAAGATCTCTAATAACGGAACACCCTAGCTTCCATTGTGCCGTCGGAACACCTCAGTGCATCGGCCGAATGCCGAGATCTATTTGCGGAGGTACTCCACTAATGCGCCGACGCAAGTTCACAGCTAACTCTCAGACTGCATTTGCTATATTAGGAGCAGATGTGAAACTATTCGACGAGAGAGGGCCGGCGCCGCGGCGGCGATGTCGGAAACATTTCAGTTCGAAAACTATCGGAGGAACGAAAACGTTAATTGAAGCCAGAATGCTTGAGGGCATTCAAGTTTAAAATTGGGCTAGACGTGCCCGATTTTTCTCACAGGATATATTAACCTTAGCGGCCCTAGGCCGAGTTTTACGTTGTCCCTAACGCGAAAACTTACGATTAAATTGTTTATAATAATACATTATAACCTGTTCCTATAATTACTATAAATTGAATCTCCGATTCACGTCCGTCTCATGAATTCCATGTTTAGAAACGCAACTGAAGTGCTAAACCCATTTTTAGGGTTCCGTACCCAAAGGGTGAAAACGGAACTCTATTACGAAGCCTCCGCTGTCCGTCCGTCCATCCGCCTGTCACAGGACTGTATCTCATGAACCGTAATAGGCAGGCAGCTGAAATTTTCACAGAGTGTGTATTTATTTCTGTTGTGTGCTATAACACTCAACATACATTTTGTTAATAAGGTAATTTTTCCGAGGCAGGAGGTCACTCTTGACCTCTTTGAATCCTGCATATAGACCCACACACGTTATTTTGCGCCTCGCTGAGGGCACCACTGTCTTTCAAGAGTTACCATATGAAAAAAATAATCCCTCATCGATCGGGGAAAAATAGTTGAGGAAATGAAAATTACTATTATAGGTAAATAATATTATTCAAAATATAACTAAATTTCATCTTTCATCATTTTAATAAAAAAAAATGGGGGTTGTAGAAGTCGAGTTACTTACTACCGCATGTGTTGTTTTCTTGAATTCTATGAATAAAATAAACACAACGTCAATCTCAGAGGTTATAGCTCTGTCAAACGATAGTTTTTGCCATCTATAGATTAGACTTTATACAGTTTTTTTTTATTTCGTTATAATCTCACAAGAAGTTTCCAGTGCAACTCGCGATGGTATCAAACCACTACTACTACCCTTCCGGGAAAACGACGTGAAGGTATATATGTATGTATGTATGTTTGGGTAACCTAAACCACAAACATATCTTCACAAACTAATAATTACTTAACAGAAAAATACCCTCAGCTTAAAATGAATAAGCAGTGGGTAACTTGCATTGTTATATGGCAACACATCCCCGTACCGCGAAGATGACCGTTCAAGATGGCGACCGTTTAGTTCCGATTTTGGCCACGCGCAAAAAGAGCTATGTGGCACTCTATCTATCGCAAACACGACAAAAGTCCGCGTAGGAGAGTTCATCACGTGTCAGCCCTGCTCACTTGTCGGCTCTTCATTGTTTATGTCGGTTGCGGGGAGTTTGTCGGTGCGTCGACATTAGCAGCGCCGCCACCGCGCCTCAGCATCCGCGCCGTTTCGCCGCCACTGCGAGCGCTCGCACCGCTCGTGGCCGCGGCACGCGAGATAGAACCAACAGAACTATTATCATTCCACCGCAGCTGCGCAGCCGGCACTATTGAGAAGTCTCGAATGTGGCCATTTTAGCCAAAACTTTCACAGTGGGCATCAGAATAAACGCAACACTAAGTTCAGACATTCAAACAGCGCGTGGGTCATACGCTACTGCCATGCTCGTGAGCGCTATAAAAATATATGTTTTCCATGTCGTACACAAAGGGCCGAAGTCTAAACAGTGGCGTTATCGTGACGTCCACTGTACAGGAATTAAATCTAACGTGAAACAGAACTGTATACCAGCAGCTAGCAATCAAAAACGTTAAGTGCTGCCTGTGGACGATTTAAAGATTGGAAAGTACCCAGCTGATAGGAATTCATAATATAGATTTCCAGTTCGATTTGAAACAATGAAAGTATTAAACAGCCCAAAGCGGGGATACCCAGTTTAATTGTTCAGCCAAATTTCCTCTTCAATACCTACTTATCATATTTGGTTCAAATAAAAAAAAATAAACATTGTAGCATACTTCATGTCGCATCTCGCATTAATATTTCTCGGTTATCAGTGCGCGGAGGGAACTCAAATAAATTGCAGCGAATGAAGATGTAAGCCGACACAATGTTGCTGTCGCTCCACCGCCGTGTCACAATTACTAATCTCTACCATTTCGTGCTACTGTTGTTTATTCATCCATCATTTCCATGCTTTTTTAAAGTATTCCTGGTACAGTAGGCACACCAAAGTTTAAAGATATATATTATCTCACCGTATCTCAATGATCTAGTTTTAGTAAAGATACGTGTATTATCGGACAAGGATGACCGAGATCATTTTTGATGTCACAAAAATAAATCATAATATACGGCATTATCGAAGGAACTGGGTACTTACCAAGCGCATCAGAGCCTTTACCATAATGAAGTCGATGGAAACAGTTTATTTACAAAACTTTATAACAACTTTAGTTATGAACGAAATATTTAAATTATGTCGCAATATGAATCCCCTTTTCAAGAACATATGGCCAGGATACCACAGATTTTACTAGAGCCTTAGGTTACTTAAATTTTAAATAATAAGTAACATATTAACAATAAAGAATTTAATTCATTTTTCAATGTAGAGTACCAAAACATAGATTTTTTTTCTCTAAAGTCATTTTCTTTTTATAAATCGAAAAACTGAGTTCTATGTATACCCTATATAATCGAAATAAACATTTATTTTGTGTTCGTGCCGGTTAATACAATTTGATTCGTAGCGCGTAAATTCCGACAATAGCATGCATGCTGGCGGAAATGAAAGATGAAAGCCAGCTGACACAAAATTGATTTATTATCTGTATAGGTCAGCCATTTTGAATCGGGAGTCAAAACTAAAATGCCAACGAACAAAGCAGGATAGGCACTCAGATATCTAAGGATAGGGAAACAAATTAGGATTTTAAAACAAACTTGTGTCTCCAGAAACAAGGTTATGAATAGATTATGTAGAAAACAACAAATGGTGTTATATTTCTTGTGTTTTATGTATTCAAGGCATTGGGGCTGGCATAAGCTTAGCTTAAAAAGGCATAAAAATAGTAAAGACAAGAAAAAAAATGTGTGCGTTAGAAAGTATTACCGCCAGTAAAGAGGCGACAATGATGTGTGCGCCATTTAAAATAGGCACTCAATATTTGTTTCTCTACCTTTAGATTTATTTATTTATATAAGTTTATTGCACTCAAAAAAACTCGGGCAAAAGGTACAACTTAATGCCGGAGGCATTTTCTACCAGTCTACCTTTGGGTATCGTGAGCAGTAGTGCGAGCAGAAACTATGGAGAAATAGCTTTAGAGGAAACATAATTCCTACACAATATACAACAAATACACATTATACTTAAACTTAAATATATAACTTATATAACTGTACTATATAATATAACTACATAGATAACCTAGGTCATAAAATAAGTTTTAGTAAGTCCAATAGACAAAGCTATTATTTTTGTCGCATCCGACTCTATTAACACTGAGACAACGAATAAAGAACCAACATTTTGTTTACTTGGTGCAATCAGTCACTGTATTAACACTAAGAAGAAAACAGAATTTTGCTTCCCCTAAACGTATCGATATCCATTTCCATTGCCCTGCCATTGCCATAGATTTCATACGAAAACTTTTCGTTTTCCTTATTGCCCCCACAAAGATTGTACCGGGATTACGGGGTGCATATCTTGGGATGAGCTCGTTTTCATCCAGATGCCTCTAATGATTTAAGCCGTAGGATTAAACGGTGTTGAACAGAAGAGAACCAAGCCGGAACGTTATAAATAAACATAATCTGCCTGTCAGGTTATAACTAGAGAAACACTTGCCTGATTTTTATGTGATTTGTATCCATGGATATTTTACCTTGGTTGTTCCCATCACTTATATAGGTTATGAACCTCATGATAAATCACTTGAGATGTTGCTAGGTTTAATGAAACTATTTGCAGTCAGGAATTTGGGAATATAGATTCGATACTGCTACGAGGGCAAAATAATAAAAAAAAACGAACTAACCAGAAATTTTAAAAAATATTTGAAAAATATACACCCCCATCCGCTCGGGACAACGTTGAACCATTTTTTGGACTAAAAAATACCTGCACGGATTAATTTCAGTCGCCATTCCCGCCTTTGCTTGCTCGATGTTACGAGCCCTTAACGAACAGCCTTGGGGTGAATCCATTATAATAAGTTTCCGGATGTTTCTGCTTCTTGCGCAGTCCTGCGTCATTCGAGAACACGACCCGGGCGGGGTGCTGTTTTAAATTAATATCTAATTTACTGAATTTCGCAGGGGAGAAGGGGATATTAATTTAATACTTACGTAGATAGATACATTATCGCCAGCCCTGCAGCGGGAGAGGTGCGGTGCGACCGCGGCATGATGGCATGCCGCTTGAAAGGGCAGAACTTATTATATTTATTTATCGGCTCACAAACAGGATTGAATTGCGTCAACAAAACAAAAAACATGCATAATAAATAACACCGACTTGTAACACATCCCACAAGTAGTAAGCACAGCGTGTGCTAGCAGAATTTCAAACGAACAGAGTTCACAAATAAATGAAATAATAAAGAAAACAACAATATTAGGCTTACAATGATATAAACTCAAAAGGTTATTCATTGAGATTGTTGATACTTAATTCCAAATATGCAAAAATGTCACACTTATCCCTAGTCATTGCAAGTTTTCAGTATTTTTTTAAATGTGAGTTAAATGTGTGAGTGTGACCCTATGCTCGTGCGGGAGTTTCCGGTCTGAAAGGGCCGGTGAAACAATTACTAATAGGTTGGTCGTATCCATGAACTTCGCTAACCCCAATCAAAATCTACAATTATATGTCTCGTAAATAACAACTGAGTATTTCAATGCATTCACAGAATGCTCACGTGGGGATTCTATGCTTGGGGAGAGACGGATAGGTTTTTGTGTATGCCATTCTTTAGTTTAGCATTTTACCACATATGGTCGCATGGAAACGAGTCCTGGGTAGGTCGAATGCAGAAGGCATGCAAGCAGAAAAGTGTTTATAGAAGAAAGTTTGCAGAGTGTATTCACTGGACAAGTGAATGAATGACGAGAGGACTGCACAAGAGATTAACAGAGCGGCACTGATTTGACTTGTGTCGGGGGGCCTAGAAGAACGAGTTATTTTTAAGACAAATTAACCGGAATTATAATGAACTTGAACACGGATATTCGACGATAAATAAAAATGTCATCCAGCAAACTGCAATCTGCACATCAAAATTCAAGAAGGGTGTGCACTTCAATAGTGTTAACACGTATAATAAGCTACCAAGAGACTTGCGAGAATAAACTATGATATTTAAAAACAAGTTGAGCACATGCCTAGTAGACCAAACTTTTTACGATTGAAGTTTTAATATTATTCTGGAAAACGAAGAATTAACATGATTTGTAACACTGTCATAATCGCTTAGACAAAGATAAGATGTTGATTAATTACTGTGACAAACAATTTTTGGATTTTGATTTAAATTGTTGATGACCATGACGATATTTACTAAGTATTTCGTAAAGGTCAAGTACAAAGCACTCGTAATCTTAGAACATAGATGCATGTTTTATTGCTATAGAAAGCCAAATAAGGTACCTATACTTTGATCGTACCGCGTGGCACTCTTATCATGTCTGCCTACCCATCCGGCGAAACTGAATGATGGTATTTGTGTCTATACGGTTCGGAAATACTAAAGGGCTAATAAAGATTATATAAATAATAAATAACTTATGAAGATTATAAGAATAATAAAGGACCAATTAATGTTTCAGAAATAATAAAGTACTGATATATATTTTGAAAATAATAAAAAAGGAAATATGATTATAGAAATAATAAAGAACTGGTGTAGATTATAGCAATAATAGAAGACTGGTGAAGATTATAGCAATAATAAAGGACTAATGAATGTTTTAGAAATAATAAATAAGTTATGAAGATTATAAGAATAATAAAATACCAATTTAAATTTCAGAAATAATAAAGGACTGATGAATGTTATGGAAATAATAAAGGACCGTTGTGGATAAATGAAATAATAAAGGAATGATAATTATAGAAATAATAAAGGACTGGTGAAGATTATAGAAAAATTAAAGGATTGATATAGATTACAGAAATAAAATTGAAGTGGCATGCGTCTTCATATTTTGAGCACATCACTCAGGGTAAGAAAAAATTAAAAGCGAGCTAGCTTACGGGGATAGATTACATTCGTATTCAATTCTCAGTGAATTTAATAACGACAGAAAAAGTATTTTAACGAAAAAAGCTTCGCAGATTGTACGCTTCGTGCTTTTGAAGCAGGGACACAGGTAAGCTTCAAATTCATAAAGCTCCCTGCGTTTAACAATGTCAAACCCATCTTTGTAATTAAATTAACTCTGTTTACATCGTGCTTTTATTTTTTATAGGATGACGAGACTCGGTTTTTATTTTTCCGAATTTGCTCTCGGTCCGGCTCTTAAACGTGACATTTAGGTCGTGCTGTCTTTTCAAATGATGTAGATTATTTTAATGATTATTTTTTTTTAAATAAATACGACATTTTCAGTCTTAATAATTTTAGAGTAAAAATTTCAAGAAGTGAAATGTAGTTTTATGCGAATATAAAAAATAAGCTTAAAATAAATTACATAAAAACAATTCTCATGACGCGCGAAAAATCCGAACTTTCGGACCTTATAACTTAGAAACCAAACACAATTTTACAATGCCAACGGTCATCAGACATCTAGTTCGATCAAATAAAGCTATTTTGAGAAAAATTTTGGATCTCTGACAAGAAATATGGGCGTGATCTTCTTTCCCCTTTTGTATGGGGAGATGAGCGGGGTGGGCCACCTTAAGAGGATAATGAGGTGATCGAGTTCCAAACAATGACTCGTGCCTGTTTCCTCAGTCAAATTAAGAAATATCTCTCTGACCTCGTTCACATTATATAAATGTACTGAGAGCTACGTCTGTTCGTTTTGATTTTTTTAATTACTTATCTTATATCCTTGATATTAGTTTCTAAAGATTTATCCAAATGTTTAAGAACCTATATCATGGATGTTAATAAAAAAAAATCGAATCGTACAGACGTAGCTCTCCGTTGGTTTATTTAGTGTGCAAAATTTCAGAAAACTATTTCTTAATCTGACTGAGGAAACAGGCACGAGCCATTGTGTGGAACATGATCACATCATTAACCTCTTAACAGCACATATTTACCATAGGTTTGTACCTCGTTCGAATGCACATGTTAGTACTGTGTTTACTTTTAATATAGCATGTAAAATTGCAACCCTCGTCTTAGTTATTCCACCCCCGCAAAGCGAGGGTAGTTTCGTATTTCGACACCCTTTGTGATGAAGCGGGGGCGGCGGAGTGGTGGAGGCCAGGTGTCGACAACCCTCCCTGCTGCTCATTGTCAATAAATATTACATTGCAAGATGTGTTGACGCGCCCCTGAAGGCCCAAAGAAAGCAACACATTTAATTAAACGACTTAGGATCCTTCAAAGGATTGTAAAAAACATAAATTATTTTCTATTTCTGCACACAAATTTTTATCTGACACACACACCCTCACCACCCCTCACACACACATACATACGTACACACACACCATCACCATCCCTCACAGACACACCCTCACCTCTCTCACACACACCCTCAAGTTTTTATTTCACTCTTCAAAATAATTAACTCGTTTTAGATATTTACGATTGTTTCGTCTTAAATACATGCCAAACCTCAGTATGGTATGGTTTGTTATAAACCAAACCGAAAATAAATAATATTTAAAGTAATAAATATTGCTTGGTTACCTGGCATACATCTTTTTTGCATCGATACATAATAGATTATGTATATTTCATGTGCAGACACATAAGAAGTTTCCTTTCATGTACCCGACTTGAGTTGCTAATACCACACCTCATATAAGCACTACACACCGGATTGCCGAAGGATATAGGTGCCATGCCAGGTGCTCCTCTTTATTAGCACGGCTACACTGAACTGGATGGAAAACACGGAAAACAAATATTGCCGCTTCGAGCATGTTTCCTCCAATGCGATGGTATCAACCCGGGCGGGCTAAACCCTACCAGTTACCAGGGTAAAGAGACCTAAAGTTTTACAAAACAGACAATATGTCGAACAACAGTGAAAATCTAAACAAACATAGCTCACATTAATAACGAAATACACATTTTTAACTGAGAAAGATAAATTAAGCATGGAGGGTACAATCTCTGGTTAGTCATACGTTATAAAATTAAAATATATCCGTCCTTATTTTTCGCATGAAGAAGAAAGGAGAAAGATCTATAATAACCACAACCATAATACCAATCAGAGATTGTGAACTCCAGCCTAAGTGGTTCATGAACGGGGCGGGGATTGAAACCATGTCCACTCGCATGTGAAGCAAGGCCCAGCTCTCTGAGCTACATACGCTAAGTTGTCACCTTATGGAGCTAAATCATCTCCCACATACCAGCCTTACCTTCCGCACAAGCGGCGGCGTGACGATGTATACGTGGGTATCTGTGTAACACATACGAACATCGCTCGTGCCAACAATAAATACATTGATGCCTGATCTTCCGAAAGCACAGGTAAACATGCCAAACAACTTACGCAGTAGGTCTGAAGGTAATGACGCTAAAAGCTATATTGTGTACGGGATACGCATTCAGCGGTGATAACAGCCCTATTATTTTATAATGAAACGCAAACTTGCAGAGAGATGAGGGGACAAATGCGTGATGACCGAAATAAGTATCGACGCGACGTTTAAAAAGGAACAGGTATTCGATCGACAAGAGAGGCCAATTCGGATTCGGTACCGTAGAAAGCTTACTTGTAATGAATAAGGTTTTTTTCATATCCTTAGCTTGCTACAATTAGAAGAATATAACGACGAAGTATGTCTTTATAGTTACAAAAATGCTCCAATAAAGAATTTCAAACAAATTAGTGCACTTAAATAGAACATTCTTATTTTCGCCTTTGGGTGTGCCAACACACCTATACACTTCGAGGGTAATTTACTATCCCCCAAACCGATACGATTTAGTCATTACAATGTAACAATTCCCGAAAGCCGATGAATACAAAAATAATATGTATTTTTAACCGACTTCAAAATAAAAAAGTAAAAAGGTTCTCAATTCGTCGGATTTTTTTATGCATGTTCCCCGATTACTCGAAGACCCCTGGACAAATTTTACATTTAGGGTAACAGCAGTAAGATCACACGGTATGAAAAAAAATACAATTATCGATATTTTTGCATCGACTTAGTCCCATCCACTGAGTCGCTGCACCGCCCCACGATGCGGTCGGGCCTATGTATAACGAAATTAGCCCAAGTTTTCAGCCGATATTAACGCCGTAAACACAGGGGCTGCCTACCTCACGCCGCGCCTTCGGGGCGGAGAGCTTGGAGCGGACCACGAGTTATTAGGGTGCAAAGTACCTGAAACAAAGGAGAAGCATTATTAGTGAGAGCCTTAAATAATATCAATGTCATCTTCAGAGGCACAATACCGAATCCGATGATTCGGAAATATCGTGAAAAAATTAAGTTAAGAACGGCCCGTAAGCTATGCTCCCCATACAAACGTAGTTTACTAATCATTTGAAAACCGCTATTCCAATTAAATTGATATTGAATATCTAATATCAGGTAACAAATATCTGTGTCTGCATGCTTTTGTTTTTTTGAAAAATCCAAACCGAATGAAATAAATGCAAAAAGAAAATCTTCATACGAATTTTGTTTTCTCTGTGGTTTGACTCAGAATACATTTACCGAAAAAACAAAGGCATTTGTAGCCTAATATTAGATACCAAATATCAAGTAAGTTGGAACAGTGGTTTTCAAATCATTAGTAAACTACGTTTGTATGGGAGGCGAAATTTTCAGGTGCTTACGGGTCGACCTTAAGTAATTTTTTTAAAATAAATCTGATCCAGTCTAACAGAAACTTTCAAATTATTCACTGGATCAAACAAAATAGGACTCTTACAGGATTTTAAATCAATAGATGAAAACCAAAAGACCAAGTTTATCAAAGTTGTTCTGAAAATGTTGATATGGTAAACTTAAGGAAAATATCCCCCACAACACAAGGAATCCTAGTGTGGGGGTTATGAATCAAACTGTATGTGAAATGCATTTTTGGTAAAATAAAGAATTATTATTATTATTATTATTGTTATTACTTTCCCTCACAAGCCCGCAAACAAATTTCCATGAAATATCTTCCGTCCTGCCGTTTTGTCGTTGCTCTATACATTTTCCAGTTTCGAAGTGTTTACATACTCTCTTACTTGCACGGTGTCCGTCAGCATGGCAGAACCATTCTAAAGAAATAGTCAACGGACGGATAAGACGAAAAATGTTCTGAAATTTCTAAATCGCAATAAATCGCTTCAAAATAATGATCCGAAGTTATGTTTCAAGTATTACTTTGAAATTTTAGGTTTCTTATTTTACATTGAATTTACCAGGTACTAGAGAAATCAAAAAGATTTGACGAAAAACATTTCACATTACACGAGCGCAGACCCTATGTATCTCATGCTGGTTCTATGGGCAGAAGCAACCACTCATAAAAGAAGTTGTCTTATTTTTTTAAAAATTCCTTAGGTTTGTATTCCTAGTTCATTACTGATAAAGCAGCCATCTCTTCTTAGCTATCGTAAGTGCTCTCTGCACTTTCAATTCGAATAATCCAACCAATGGGCATACATTTATATGCAAAGAAAGAGAAAAATCGCATCGCATACGTGGACCTGGGCAAGCTGACCTATACATATGTGTGTGGGTTGTCAAAAAAACTCGAGGAAATATCTTTGTAATTCTTTTATTATTTCCAAAATATACATGTATTTTCAAGTTTACATTATTACGCCATCTTTTTTCTTTATGTCTCGTGTATTCATTCTAACTAATATAGTAGTACTAATCTAGTATTAATTTTTCAAACTATCCAATCGGAAAGCTACATTTTAGGTTCAGAATCCAATACTAGATGGCGCTGTTATCGGCTGCTAGTCCAATCATAGCCTTGTACTCAAAATGAGTGAAATGGCGCCAAATTCAAATTATAGTCATAAAAATAAAACACATTCCATTACAATTCTTCATGTATTATACGTACTTTTAAAAGTGTACATACTACTAAAAGTTCGGCTCTTTTGACAAAAATAGAAAACCAATTCCAAATAATTGGTAATCTTTAAAAAACAATGAAACCCCCATCGAAGTGATGTGACTAAATTGGTTATAAAGGTTAAGGGTTTATTTTATAAAAAACTTTTGTGTTCAGAATCTGGTACGATATTCCATAATTCATAAACACTCCTCCCAAACCCTCCTAATGGATCCTTCCTTCCGCCATTTGCCGCTTTGACGTTTATTTCGCTCACGAATTCGGGACGATCAACATCGAATGTTCGTTGCACTAAATAGCGTCCCGTGAAGATCATGCGTGTCCTCACGTGTCGTTGGAGCTCGAGAACATCAGTAGTGAGCGAATTCGTAAGCGAACAGATTGGCCGGCGCTACCGTCAGTACTAGAACAGTGGCTACGCTGCCGTGAGTGTCGGTAGCCACTCCCTCCCGCACTGCACGTCAGCGTGGCGCTGCCGTGGGAACGCACCCGACGAGGGGCCGCCGAGAAGTTCGATGGGGGGCGCCTGTTAGCCCGCCGTCAGTCAAGCGATCCCCGCGCAATATTTCACGAACGATATCAATGGCGCTGTCGGAAACTTCAATCGTGCAGGGCATTTTAACCGAAGTCCGGTAATAAAGGTACAGAAATATCGTAAAGCCCTGCGATGACGAGGGTAGAAAAAAAACGGATACAGTTGACTTTGTTATCGATAGTTTCGTTGAGTTTCCGACGAAAGCTATGTGGAGTTTATTTAAAAATACATAGATATGAATACGATAATGTTTTTAGAATAGATCTTTAAGAAAGCACACAACAGCTCAAGAAAGAAAGTTACAGAAATCCTACTTTTAAGTATGTATGTATAGTGCGAGGCTGAACTCGTACCAGCAAAAATACTTTCGCGGTATATATAAGAGAGTCAACTTTAGAAGAAGATAATTAATGCCGTCTTCTAAGATAGTACATATTGAACATTCAAAATACTATATAGTTCTACCGCTTTACCCCTGAGGACTTAAGGTTGGTAAAGTTAATCCTGCCCGAGTTGATACCGTATTGATACTTTGAAGCGGCAATGAAAATCGTCTGTGTTTTCCATCCAAATGGATGCATCTGTGCAATATAAGCAATGTCCTGGCATGGCCCCTAGTTCACATGAGGTGTGTTGGATTAATAACGCGATAGTAGGTGTGGTATTAGCTCACCATGTGCAATTCCATAAAAGAACTACATTTATTAGAATTTCCGTTAAAATATTACTTAAATGCATAGAGATTCTGGAAAACTCAACCAAAATTCACAGACACAGCCAGAAAATTAATAACTATGTATTCGATAATGTAACAGTCCATGCTGTTATTCACCCATAAATCAATCCCCAAAACATAAACATTGGTCGACAAAAAAACGACCAAAATCGAAACGAAGGCCCAGAAAACCTTCGATTCGTAGGTAGGGGTTGCTCTAGTGCCTCTCCACTCCCAATGCTTTCCCCTTCGATTGGTAACAGGGTCGGAGCTGTAATGAGTGTGCGGACGGTCAATCAGTCGTCAGACAGTTATTACATATTGAAAATAGACGGCAGCCGCAGCGAACGGTGTGTACACACGAAGCGAACACGAGAACGGAGGCGGGGACTGAACCGGCACTGTTATACTGACATGATAAAATCAATGTATTGTTAACTTCATACTATCTGCTCTTTCTTGCTGGTGGATATTTGACATCCACTCACTCCCTAATTGATCTATTATGTTCCTTTGTTTCCTCAAAATATACGCCGGTCAGAATGTGCTTAACAAAACAAATGCATTGCAATTTTAATATGAAATGTGAGATTAACTGTAACGTCAGTTAGAGTTAGCTGTTAGAGATTGCATTTGGCAATAAGCTCGCCTTTGCATACTATGTAATAGTTGTAAGCAATAAAGAATATTTTCAGTTGGTTGCAAGTGAATTGTTAAAACAAAAAATACACAGAAGTACAATTGTTCATTAAGAATCAGAATAATAGTGTTATAGTTCGAAATGTAGGTAGACGATACATTTAGAAACCCGAGTTCTTTTATTTAAAAAAAGGTTACCAAAGCTAAATATTTCTGGTTCAAAATGTTTCTGTTATAATAGTACAATTCATTGATTTTATACACTTTTCTAACGATGATGAGCAATCCTGTACAGTTTTTTTGTTCGCGTATTTTGAGGTATTTAATAGAAATCGGATGATTTACTATTATTATTTAAGACACCTGTTCGTGACCGACGGACAGACAGATACTAGTGCAATCCTAAAAAGGTATTTTGTTACCGCGACAGGATCCTATACAACCAAAAATGCTCGTTCGCTTGCTCGCTCGGTAAATACGAACCGCGGCGATGATGGGGTGCAGACGAAAACGTAAGATTAATAATCGACTCGTGTGGCTCTAATTACGAGCCTTCTCCCTCTAACTCGCAGAGGGAGAGGGAGCCGTCGACACGCTTCGCTAGCTCGTCGCACGGTTCGCCGCTCGCCGCGATTTCTCGTTATTTTTGGCGATTGCGGCTGACAAAGTGACATATTGTTCAGCATTGCCATAGACGTCAGTGTGACACGGAAGTAAACTGGAAGGTTACGAGCAATGGAAAATAAATGTAAATAAGCACCTGGCCGGCCGCCATGGATTTCACAGACCCATAAAGGCCATGGTCTTCGTAGGGCGTTTCATAGTTGACACAGTTACCCTAATATTTAACAGATTCACTGGGTGCATAGCTAATAACGACATCCAATAGTGGTAAAAACGCCCTAAGTGGTACCGTAGCTTGTTTGGTGTTCTGATATTTTAACGTGACATTTTAAATGAAATTTGGCAAGAATTAAGGTCTCACAGAACAAGTACAGGAATAAAATGAACGAACTGTCTACAAACATGATTCTGCATACAAATTTGTACGGAATTCTCGGAGCCCGAAGCAGACTCTCAATTGTCCGGTTTAAATACAAGAAAGAAAATCTAAACACAAAAAAGGGTCTAGTTCAGAATGATGTAGTGCCGTATCAGACCCACCGACACGTGAACAAACATGCCATAAACCATGATCTTAGCCAACGTCGTCATTAAAGAAAATTTACTGACACTTTGAGCGGAGTTTAAACGTGGTTTATCTTATCAGTTAGCTAGTGTAAATGTGACTTAAGATAGCGATGGAGAAAGTACACATATGTGTGTTCAGTTCGTCCGATAATTATATTCTCAGGTTGAGCATAGCTAACTTACTTTTCGACATTTAATATACAGGTTGTACTATTCCGGGAGGTCACGACTTTTTTGTGTCACGATAAAGTAAATGGCTGAATCTGGGTTTACATGTTAGAGACCGAATTCGAAAATTCTGCACAAATTAGAAGTGGATGTCAAATATTCCACCCAGTAAGAGCGCAGACATCTTCTTAAGATACCCGACGACTACCATGGGATTTCTAACTTTCACGGGGGCATAATATTATTGACATAAATGCTTCGGATTGGTGCAAAATTGATCGAGTTCCTTGAATTATTTTCTTACACTTAACGCACGTTACCCCCCTGACCGATGTAACGTATTACAAAACCAACAAAGACAGGATTAGACAAAGCGGAGTCCGAAACAAGATCTAACAACATAACCTAGCGCATAGCGACTGCGAATCGAATTCTCAACTGGCACACGCGTTGTGGGTAGACACAGTAAATTATCAAGCAATATTGTAAGGATTGTCAGAAGTATATAGATGCAAATTTATTGTTATATAAACAACTAGCAGCCCGTCCCGGCTTTGCCATCATTAAAAACAATGTTATTTTGAATGATTATTTTTTAAACCCAGCTTCGGCTGCTACACACACGGTGATCGACGATCTTCGTGGGCTGCTCGCTCATCAATATAATAATATTATTAGATTTTTATATCCGTGATGACTTTAAATTTTCCGTCAACTTCTGTATCGTATCCGTAGATGAACAGCAAAGCAAAAAATAACTACAGCCATCTATAGTTCCGTATGGTTCCGCCAGCAAGCATGGAGGGGTGGGAGTAGCGATCGAAACTCATTCGTATGGTGGCAGCGTAGCCACGAGTTAGTGAAGAACGTCTAACTGCAGTTAGTTCGATTACGAATTCGGGACGCGGAAGATCAAAATGTTGGTTACATATTAGTAACATCTTTGGAGTTCTTACGGGTTCTTACGAGTTCCTGCATGTCGTTCGAACTCGAGAATATTCGTACTGTGGGGCTACCATGGTAAATAACTTGCTAGGTGAATAGCAGGTGAACAGGCAACAACTTTTAATGAAAACACCGGCAGGAGTGGCTGTGTCGAGGACCAAAGGAGCTCAGAAAAGCCAAATACACCTCGCCACGCGGATTTGCGGACTATCGCTGAGCTATCGTGCTTGCTCAAATAACGCTTGAAGACTCCAAGGTATAAGGGTGCCTTTCCTTATACCTATAACCTCGCCTATAACCGGCAGACAGTTCCATATCTTAGCGATGCGGCAGAGAAATGAGTTTGAGAAACAGTTCGTTCTCCAAAGCGGAGACAATCTGGGGGTCAAAGGGGGTGCTCTAATTATTTTCTGCGGCGGGTGCTCCGGATATAGGTAGGTTAAAAGAGTGATTAAAAATGACGTTTATTTGCATTTCGTACCATGCCAGCTGGTAAATTTAAATCACTTGGCCGAATAACACGTCATTGACAGATATCATGGTACGAAATGCAACTAAACGTCAGATTTCATCACTCTCTTTGCCTGTACACATGTTGTTCACCTCGCGACCTATCTTACCATGGTAACACGCAGCTCGTATGCGAACTCACTCGCCGGCGGCGCGGCGCTCACGTTTTTGTATGTAAGAGGTCGGTTTCCACTCCCATCCTTCCATTCTCGCTAGGTTCCGCATAGCAATGTTTGTAGAAACATAAAAACAACCAAGATCGCTCCAGTTTGGTGTAGCGAGACGGCGTTTTTGCTCGGCGGGGCGGCGGCGGCGGCGGCGTAGCTGAGTTTCCTGCTGCGAAACATCCGGTAGTGTCACAGGAAGAGAAAAGCTAAGATAAATGGTCGAAACGACGATATCACAGAGGAAATTTTTGAAATGTAACGTTACATTTAAGAAGAACGAAATAACACTCACGACATGATACAAAAATAGATTACAAGTTTTTTTTATCTAACTCGACATGGATGGCCAATACTAAACGGGCCGAAAGATTTTAGCCTTATACACACATGGGAACTAGGTGCCATGCCAGGACCTTCCTTATATTGCTCGGCTACATTGAACTGGATGAAAAACACGGACAATTTCATTGCCGCTTGGACCATCTTTCATTCAATGCGATGGTAACAACCCGGGCGGGATTAATCCTACCACCTAGTAAGTAAGGATTTCACGTAAAACTTAAGGTCCCCATGTTTTACGTGAAATCCGAACCAAGGCCAGCCGCAACGGTTGAAAATGGTCACCCATCCAGAACCCAACCGAGAAGGCGTCGCACCAATCGAGGCTGGCAACCTTCAAGTACCTTGAAAAAAGTAGTTACACATTACCCTAAATCAACCATAAAAATACAAGTAAATCAAATATACAAATATAATCAATTCCTCTGAATTCATTTATTATGTAAACACTGACGTTGTAAAAAAAACCCGAGGCACAAAATCTCTTAAGCTCTTTCAGTGGTCTCGCTATAAACTGTAAGTACTGCTCCATGCTTCCTATGATATAAAATGATTGAAAAATTATTCATTAATGTTGGATATTCTTTGGATAATTCTTATTTTTTGAGTGTCAACAGTGAAGTGGCACATTCCCTGAATTTTCCGCTTTGATCCGATCCGAGTTCCGATTTATTTGCAATTTGATTAGTTACGCAATCACACAATACAATGATAATCTCAACACAATACCAAAGAATACCTATGACAATTCTCAACACAATGCGCAGCGATTTGGAAAACTGAATTTCTCTTTGCCTGTAATGGTCAAACAACATCAATGGTTTCAAATTCAGGGCCCCAAACTATCCCCTGAAAATTCAGACGAGTAAGCATTCGGAATACAGCCTGATAAGAGGGCATCCCTTTGAAGTCACCGCCCGTTGTACGGAGGGGTGATGGAATATTTCATGGGGGAGATATTTAGGCGCCCCGGAATTTTCACCTGTCGCTGTGCGTATCGAAACAGTCCCTTTTCCCTTCAGTGAAATTTTATTGCATCGCTAACTGCAAATGTTTGAAAAAGAAAATTAAATTCAATTTATTAAAAACCGGCCAAGTGCGAGTCGGACTCGCACACGAGGGGTTCCGTACCATCGTACAAGATTTAATACAAAAAAAACACGTTTATTCATTTAATTTGTTTTGTTTTTATTTATTTTGTTATTTGTTGCTGCTATAGCGGCAAAATAAATACACACTCTGTGAAAAATTCAGCTTCCTACCTATTCCGGTTCATAAGATACAGCCCTGTGACAGACGGACCGACGGACGCTTCCGTTTTCCGTTTTTAGGGTTCCGTTTTTACCCTTTGTGTACGGAACCCAAAAAAAGGAATGACTTAAAAAAATGACCAATCTATATTTTAAGGAAACGGGCGGTTCTCCTCAAAATGTTATTAGTGACAAAAATATTTTTTTTAGAACCTCGTGGCAGAGCTCTTAATTTGAGCTAGAATAGTAGTTAAGCCAAAATTATGCTATTATATTAGAGACACTACAACCAATCCAGTATATTTAAAATTATTTAAATTCTTTTAAAAGTTTGTGTTGCCGACAATGACTAATTGTGAGAGCAATGACGTTATTGCGGAAAGTAATGATGAAGTGTTGCTACAATGACGATTTTTTGGAAAAAAATAACCAAAAGCCAATTGTATTACAATATTTTTTATGATCCTTGGCCGGTGGCGCGTCGACCGCGACTCGCTCGGCTTCGACAGAACGCTCTCCACGCGCTCGAGGTTCGTGATCTCCATCTCGGAGACGATCGCGAAGACCTTCGCCTTGGCGACGGCGCGCAGGTACGGCGAGAACCTCTTCACGGTCGCCGCAATCGCCGTGAAGAACAAACAGGTCGATCTCGTCGCCGTCGCCCGGCTCAGCCCGGACCTGCGACGGCTCCTCCATCTGCGACGGCCACCCCTCCATTTATGAAGGCGACCCGTGAGATCTGCGATAAGCACGCTTTCTTCTTTTGCCCTGTTACTAACAAACCCAGATCATCATCTGATTACTTAGGGCCTTTTCGCTTAACGCTGAATAGCTTAATCACCACACATTAAGGGCCTTTCTTAGCAGTTTGCAATCAATACCTGTACAAGATAATCAGCACTTTTATAATACAGGCCCTTTAATTGTCGATTAAAATAAATGAGCACTTGATGAAAACCAGGCTTATACAAAGTTTTGATCTTTGCATTGACATGCAGTTTCGAATTAGAGAGAAAGAGACAAAACATTGTATAACTATTCAGACGATATTCTGGGTTTATTAGTAAAAGGGATAGAGTTTTCAACGATTACATAACGGGTCAAAAGTCTATCACTTCCCAAAAGGCATCGGATCCTCATCGAACTTGAACGGCGGATCGGTCCGGTGGCGCGTCGACCGCGACTCGCTCGGCTTCGACAGAACGCTCTCCACGCGCTCGAGGTTCGTGATCTCCATCTCGGAGACGATCGCGAACACCTTCGCCTTGGCGACGGCGCGGTGGTACGGCGAGAACCTCTTCACGGTCGCTGCGATCGCCGTGAAGAACAGGTCGATCTCGTCGCCGTCGCCCGGCTCGGCCCGGACCTGCGACGTCTCCTCCATCTGTGACGGCCACGCCTCCATCTCGGTGTCGGCGGGCTGCGGGGATGACGGGTCGGGCTCGTCGTCGCTGTCGGCGTCCTGCGCGCCCACGCTGGCGTACGCTTCGGGGTTCATTTCCCGGGGCCGGATGTGAGCCGCCAGGAAGCTCATGCGGTCTTCGTATTTCCACTTCTTGAACGGGCGGTTGGGGTCGGTCATGGCGGTCTCCTTCCGCTTCTTCAGTGATCTTCTGTAGGCGTCCCTCATGGAGTTCCACTGCCTCTTGATGACAACAGCTGGAAGCAACAATTTTATAAGTTCAAGTAAACATTTAATCAGTATGGTCAGTACACTTCGAAGTTACGCAAAAATAACAACCGGCCAAGTGCGAGTCGGACTCGCACACGAAGGGTTCCGTACCATCGTACAGGATTTACAATAAATAACTGCTTTTTTGTATTTTTTTTAATTTAATTTTATTTTATTATTTTACCTATTTGTTGTTAAAGCGGCAACATAAATAAATAATCTGTGAAAATTTCAGCTTCCTACCTGTTACGGTTCATGAGATACAGCCCTGTGACAGACGGAAGGATGGACGGAAAGCGGAGGCTTAGTAATAGGATTCCGTTTTCACCCTTTGGGTACGGAACCCTAAAAACGTCCAACCCATACAAGGTTTTACTGCTTATTCTGTGGTTTTACTTCTTCAAGCGGTCAAAATCAAACTCAGACTTCCGATTTGCATAAAATCGCGGAGTCGGCGTAAACGGAGCGTCAACGTATTGACGGCGACGAGTGAGCTATCAAATCAAACTCAGACTCGCAAATATTAGTTCGCTTAACACCCACTGCGCGCGCTCTTCAATTTCTCCATACATTTGAAAACGCTAGTCGATCGGTTTGGCATAAACGCCTGTTTTGGTGACAAGTGGGACTAAGGGCTCATAATTTAATTTCATACCTGACCTGAGACAACATTTCTAAAAGTTTTCAAGGGCATGCTGTATCGACACAGGGCATATATTGAATGCAAATTTGATAGTTACAAAGTGTATGGTGTCCCGCCCTCTTTGGGTCATCAAGTGGGACATTGTAAAACCTAGTTCCTTTTTTATAGTAGTCGAATTGCCCAAAAATATTCCATAAATATTGTCACATAACACCATATGACTTGATTTGTAAGAAACGGAATAATTTTCGGGGTTTTTTGTGTAAAATTTCTATAATTCATAAAAAAAACTCTACATCACTATTCAATCTAGCAAGACATGATACCAAAACACCTTTTCACCCTAGCAATTGCTAGAAATGGATGCACTCCCCCTACCTAGTTGTTTTGTTCTGTCTTCACTCCGCCGTCAGCTCGTTGCACCTATTACTGCAAATACTACCTTATACCAATGCGGTAAGGTCGGATTTCAATTGTCTAATTGCTCAGCGCACGTTCCTGTTGCACGATAGTACCCATACATAATTTCATGAGGCCATCCTTGTATTTCAAGAAGACAGGTGCGTACAATGGCGATCAGAAAGGTCTGTGTAGGTATGACAGTATACGTTTATAAAACAACATTTCACTCACGGTTTCTGCCCATTTTCTTGGCAATTTCCCGCCAGGCGTTATCCTTCTTCTGTGTATCGCTATAGCGTTGGTCGCTGGTGTCGTACAGGTACGTGTACGCTCGCACCATATCGATTATTGTTTCGTTGTCCGCTGCGGCGTCGGTGGGTGACGTCATCGTAAAGCGACGCTCGGCCGAAAACGTCTGAACGACCACGGTCGCGCTAGCTGACTGAGCGAGCGAGCAACACGCAAGCGTCGCGTGTCCGCCGCGGCACGTTCCTCCAATCGGAACGCACAGTGGCCGGCTCAGACAGGCACGCAGTAGATGCCGCTGCCGCGCGATTGTGTTCTTTGGATGCGAAGAGCCAAGTTCGTTATTGCGGTGTGGTCGCGAGTAGCTGTGACCGAGATGGCAACATGAAGGTCACCAATACTATCAAGCACGTAGCAGACGGGGCGACGACGCAGCGCGGAACGCTCCGCCAAAGCAGACACGACCATAGCCAAGGAATAGAAAATATGACAGATGAGGCTAAAATTGTTTCATACAAAATGTACCTCCTGACATTTCTTGGTTTACTTCAACGACGTTGCTATATTATATTGATGATTTGCTCAAAAACATCATTGCATGATTGCAAAATTCAGGGAATTACGTCTTATTTTCCAGAAAAAAGTGTATTTGTCCGGGGTAATACATATATTAATTAATAGGGGTAAATACGGCCGTTCACCTCACAATCTAAAATGCACAGCGCGGATACCATGGTAAATTAACTTCCCGGGTGAACAGGCAAGTGAATGATTACATTTGACGTTTAGTTGCATTTCATGCCAAGCTAACTGGTAAATATCAGTTCACTGGGCTGAATAACTCATCATTTGACAGTTAACGTAGCACGAAATTCAACTAAACGTTACATTGAATCACTCAGTTACCTACCTGTTAATCCGGCTAAGTGATTAACATCGGTACCCCCTAGGTCACTATAGCTTCACCACATGATTTCTTAAGAAAAACTAGAGAAATAATAGACAATTTGCAAAAGGCTGTGTGGTAAAGCGATTCGAAAAAAGTTCCATGTCTGACTGAATTGGGACTTCTTCCCATTCTGTGTTCGTCTTGTAAGCACAGCCAAAGAATATATAGCACGCGGAATATAATTCTAGGTCTGTGGACGCGCCGCACGAGTAAAGTTAATAGCCCAGCAGCTAGAGCAATAATAGGTTCGATAATTCTAAAGTCGCAGATTTTTTTACAGGCGATGTAGTTTCCTTATGGAAGGTTGGGTGCAAAAGATTATAAAATTCGGATTGGTGCGTTTGAAATTATTTAGGTATTTTCAATAATTCGATCTAAAAGATTGAATAAAATATTTAAGTCAAATTTTATGATTGTATATTGCTTAAAACTTTATTTCCATGTCGTAAGAAAAAGTTTAGAAAAAAATCTTCTTGGGAACATAGCAAAACAAAAAATCGCTCATTATAATTACAATAAAATATTTAGGTCTCTAAATTATTATTTTCCATATTAGGAATGAACATTAGAACCTGCTATAAAAAGTTTAGAAATCTATGTAGTTGGCTTTCAAAGTTATTTATGTTTTTATCTTTAATTCAATCAATTAAATATTTAAGTTATTAGAGTCGGCGGCAACATGACCATATCAAAACACTCTATCAGCATACAAAAGATTAGTAATATTTATATAAAATTTTTATAAGAGGTTCTAATGTTCATTCCTAATATGGAAAACAATAATTTAGAGACTTAAATATTTTATTGTAATTATAATGAGCGATTTTTTGTTTTGTTATGTTCCCAAAACGGAATTTTTCTAAACTTTTTCTTAAGACATGAAAATAAAGTTTTAAGCAATATACAATCATAAAATTTGACTTAAATATTTTATTCAATCTTTTAGTTCGAATTATTGAAAATACCTAAATAATTCCAAACGCACCGGTCCGAATTTTCTAATCTTTTGCACCCAACCTTCTATGAGGAAACTACATCGCCTGTAAAAAAATCAGCGACTTTAGAATTATCATAACTTATCATGCCAATTTGGTCCGCTTCGACAGGTCTATAACTGCCCCGGCGGCGTGTGTTGTCAAAGATCATGTCATGACACAATTCATTGCATAATATTATCGACTACTTTTATGAATTTAGCTCAGTACTTGAAAAGTGTTTGCAACACTCATGATAAGATCGAGTTGTGTGGAAATAAACCGTGGAAAAAGAGTTGCTGCTGTTACATTCAAAGATAAATATTGTCACGCCGCTTACCGATCGGTTAAACGTTATTGTTTATACGGTCAAATTAAATCAAATGAAATATCGTATCCAGCACAACACATATCTACAAAGAATTAATATGAAAAACAACAATAAACAAACCAGAATAACAAAAAGAGAAGACTTATAACATACCAAATACCTACATAACATTTTTATAATAATTATTGTTTTACCCTCGAATCTACTCCGCATTCAAAGGTGTAGCATTCGCAAATGCATTCGAAGTGCTGCACTGAATGGGTATGCACTCAGCTCGCACCTTGACTGGCACGCAGCTCGTGCTGTACGTCCCGTTCAGAATCCCTTTAAAACAAATCATTTCCCGCCACGGACATGCTACGAAAAACATGGGTCAATGGTAGTCAAATAAATAAACTGTGTAGATTTAGGTTATATTGTATGCGATATGTATGTTTAAGTGTGCGTGCGAGGGTGTGTGAGGGCGTATGAAAAAATTTGTCCGTGTTGTCCAGGGAGAGAATAGTCGACACTTTTAACTTTTGCTTTTCCAGGAATGTATTTTTAGGAATGATTTTCAGTCATGCATGTTTTTCGATTACGGAATACTGAGTTTGCAATAATATATTGTTTTGTATGGACCTGACAATATTAAGTATCATTTTTTATGTTACTGGAAATGGATGGCTAATACCGAACTGACCGTCAGATATTAGCCTAACACACCACTTGGGAACTAGGTGCCATGCCAGGACCTTCCTCATATTGCTCGGCTACATTTAACTGGATCCTAAAACACGGAAATGTTTAATTGCCGCCTCATTTTTCATATTTCAAATTCTTTTTCCAGTGGAGCATTTTTTTTTTCAAGTATACAATATTACATTGTTAGCACTTAAGGCGCTAGGACTAGCCAACTACTCGCGCCATACAAATGCACTTTTTAATAAATGTAATAATATGTAGTGAAACGCTTCAGCAAATCCAAATAGAACTCCAGACTGATAATGGATTGTGAATATTTTTTTATTCCATCATTTATTTAAATAATAATAAAAATAAAAAAGTTGATTTTTCTCATTAGAAATCTGAAAGTAATTCGATTTCTAGATATAAGCAAAAACAGCATATATGCATAAACAAAAAATTCCATTTGCTTTTAGATTTCTACATTTAGTCAAAAAAGTTCGGAAATGGACACCGTTTCCGCAATGTATTTTGTATAGAAAAAGGAAACATACATTAACGAAAATAATTCGATTCCTAGACAAGGAATCATATATTGTAAGAATGACACTTATAATCGTCAGACTTAGTTAGTTAACTTGGGGTGCCTCGTCTAACTTTGCGATTTGGCTAGTACCAGGCCCTTAATGCTATAGAATACGTCATATATATTTTTTTTCAGTAACTGATCACACAGTGTTTTATACATATCAATTGATTACATCAGTACAATACAATAAAAAATAAAAGTTGTCCAAAAAATAAAAAAATAAGTATACTAATTAAATTTAAAATAAAATAAGTGTTTGGTCGGTTAAAACAAAACAAAATTGAAATATAAATAATCCTCAAAATTATAATATTAAAGTTCATAGTTAATCAAATTAATTCATTTTCAATAAATATCATTTGTAATCAAATTTGTGTATTAAAAAATCTTCAATTCGATAAAATACATTGTCAATTAGGAGATTCTTGGCCTTATTCGACCACCTTCGACCATGGTTCATTCAATACGATGGTACCAACCCGGGCGGGATGAACCCTACCACCTAGTAAAAGGAAGGGGACCAAACATTAAAGGATACACCAGTCATATGTAAAAGGTAAAGATATGTCCTTTCATACAGCAGCGCCATCTCTTCACTTCTGCACACACGCATGAAGATGAAGACAGCGACAAAATGGTATCACCGCCGCGTAGAACACCAATTTTATCGCATCACTGTTTTTGTTTTCTTCCATGTCCTTATGTTAATATATGTCAATGGTATGTATACACATCTGGTTGAAGGAAAAGATGAACGACCGAAATGTTTTTACTTTTATCAGCAATTATAGGGCTGACTATACCATTCTAACATAATCAAGTAACTGATTTTCTGTGTAAATCAAACCCTAACCAAATTGAAAGGCCACCGTTAATTTTTACTTTAATCTTTGGTTGACTGTACATATCAATTTAATAGGTTAAAAGTTATGACAGTAGCTACATCTCTTCTTTGTTGCAGAAGTGAGTGCAAACTGCTCGCATCACATGCATAAAACAAATTAACGATGAGAACAAAGCGAATACACAAAGATCCATTCGGGGCGCGATGGCCCAACGCAATAAAATCGTACACCTATAACCTCTATGATGTGTCATTAAATTTCTAATGTATCTTCGAGTATTGTTTGGATTTTTCATAAGTTAAAAGCCTTTCGATGTTTTTTGTGTCTGCTAAAAATCTTTGAAGCATATTTTGAGTAGCAACGCATAGGCTGAAAATGTGCATACATAATAAATCGTTTTCATGTGAATACAATATATGGTATAGGTGCCGGCAAATAACTTGAACCCTTACGGGCGCTTCCCTCGCACTAGTTTATAATCCGTTGACCTAAAAATCATCATCTCATAAATGATGTGCACTTAATGAAGCACCCGGACCAAGCATAATGTTTCACATTGGTCCAATGGGCTAGTCTGCAGTTATGAACCCACGGTATGGACCTTCAGTGGGATGGACCTGACAACGGAAGCATTCAAATACAGGATTGCTATTCATACTTGAGTGTTAAGGTTGATACTAAGATTTTTTTCTGTGGGAAGAAAAGGATTGTATTTATTTAGGTACACCTATAGGAAAAAAATAAAAGAATAAACAGATTGACGATATTGCATAGCACGAACGAGCAAAAATTATGTCAAAGATTGACTATCTTTTCATTTTATGTGACCATTCTATTGCGTTTTTGTGGATTCCGTTTCCGAATACACAATCGGAAGCGCTCACCGGGCACCACGCACGTTCTTTTTTCGAATTTGAAATGAATGGACCGTTCGATGCGTGTAACGGCTCATTCAGAGTCGCTGCGTTCGGAGGGAGCCTATTCGAAAATCAAATCAAGAAAACGATCGCACGAGGCAAACCTTACGGTAACATCTCAGTTCCTGTGACATAACACAACGCAAGAGCCGTCTAATGAGCTAGGAACACAGTGGGCCAATTTAGCAGTATTATCAACGAACGAAAAGCGAGTTCTATATACGCCGAACGCACAAGCCTCTAATTGTCACCGTCGTTACGAAGCGGCGGAGGAAAACGAGAAAATCGCTGTAATTGGTGGCGCGGTCAGTTCAAAGGCTCCGCACAAAGAGAGTTTTGTTTGGGAATAGTTGGGAACTATTCGACACGAGGCCACAGGCGAGGCTACGAACGGTGAACTAACTCCGTACTCATGAATCTCTGGACGATTGGATGACCTTTGAACTTTCAAGGGTCATCTGAACTTTGAACTACGTTTTTCCGGAGAGCTTGAAGATTTAGCTCAATGGTCAAGGCGCCTGTAACAAGCTATACGTGGGTCTGAAATGAAAAAAGAAAGTTAAACTAGTGCTGCCATTAGCAGTCTAGAGTTAACACCTTCGGTGCCATGAATTCAAGACCTAAGGGTTCGAAACCCAGTGCACCTCTTTATTTCTTATCTGACATTGAAATGTGAATTTTCTCTTAGGGTCACTTCATGGTTCGGGTCGGAACCCACGTAAAACTGTGCACTGCACATCACAAATAACTGGCACCATCGCATTGAATGAAACGAAGCGGCAATGCAATATTTTCCGTGTTTTCCACCGAGGGAAAATCCGCCACTGCCCACCCCTCGCACCGGCATCGATTGCAATGCAACAGCACCGGGTCGCTGGCCAGCGACGCAACGGGCCGGCCCCCTTATTTCAGGATGAATCTGAGATGGCTGCATTGGTTGCCAGCAAGGTCGACCATCTCCTTTTACTCCAAGATCGACGTAAATTTGACAAAAACCGGCCACTCGCACATGAAGGGTTCCCGAGCATCGTACACAATTTAACATAAAAAAATCGTGTTTTTCCTTTACTTTTTATTATGTTATAATTTTACATATTTGTTTTTATAGGGGCAAAATATAAACACACTTTGTGAAATTTTCAGCTGCCTACCTATTATGGTTCATGAGATACAGACCTGTGACAAACGGACGGACGGGTGGACGGACGGACTGACGGACAACGGAGGCTTAGTAATAGGGTTCCGTTGGCACCCTTTGGGTACGGAACCCTAAAAAGGGATATCTAATTTATCTTCACTTCCGGTGTAGCTACATGACATGCAGTTGTTCTGTGGCTGGGCGAATGCTGAGGGCGCGGATGTAAGGTCCCCGGCGGGTCGGCGACTGACCCCTGTCAATAGCGATTAGATGGTGACACTTACATGGGCCCGCGAGTGCAGCCACTGGCGGCGGAGCTCCCCATGGACGCGCTCAGCTCTTAGATCTGGCAAATTGTTGGAAGCTAGCATCATCATGCTGGGAATTTACTATTATTTACATCATTATTCAATAATCGTGAATTTATGTCGAGTAGTTTTACTAAAATTAGCATAGCTTAGAATGTAAGGACATACAGAGTAAATTTACGGATGAGACCAAAATCGTTTCATACAAAATGTACTGAAATTTCTTTTTTTACTCAAAAAAATATATCTAAATAGCTGTGTAGCTTCAAAATTAGTAAGATCTAAAGAGATATTTTTTTAAGTTTTACTTTGAAATATTAAGGAAAAGTTAAGGAGTTAAAAATTCGGACAAAAATAATTTGTTACCATCAAAAAATGATTTTTGTCCGAATTTTTAACTCCCGTTCACTAAACAATCTATTAATGCACAGATCATTTTTATTTTTTTAAGGAAAACTAGACAAATCATTAGGATTTCACAAAAAAAAAATCACATTCCATGAGCGCGACTCCAATGTATTGATAACGATTTCAGAAGTGGTCCCCCCCCCCTCGCAGATGTGTTCCATCTCTCTCTATCTCACGGTATTGGTACTTGAGTTGACGTCTCACGATGCTTGGTTCGTCTGCAAGCACAGCGCGCAATGCTAGGTCTATGGAAATTAGCATCACGAAAAAATATTAATGTTTCACGCATTAATGCATCACGAAAAACTTCTCGGTGGGTCGGGACACCAAAGTAAACGCATATCGACAAGGAATATAAAAAAAACTACTGCCTCTTGATTGAACACCTTCATTGACATTTTACGACTGGTGACTTAAAATTATGTCAAGTAAGTTTTACCAAAAATAGCATCACGATAAGAAAAACTACTTGTCGAAGAAGGAAAAAAATATAAATGTCTTTCTACCATCCATGAGGTCAAATTACTAGCGACAACATAAAAGTTTCCTTTTATTTCCACGCAGATTTCAGATTGATATCATGTGACAAATTCAAGATCTTCACAAGAAAGAACTGGGATTCTACGTGGAATCTGTAGTCTACTGAATCGTAGTCATGGACGTGATAGTTAACTCTATGGTCGACAATGTCTACACCGAGGGGTTAGTCACTCGAGCAAAAAGTGTACACCAGATTCCCAGTAGTCAAGATTTCCTTGGGATTTCTAGATTCCTAAAGATTTCCAAAGACTACCAAAGATTCTTAGAGATTCCTAAAGATTTCCAAAGATTCCTGGAGATTCCTAAAGATTTCCAAAGACTACCAAAGATTCTTAGAGATTCCTAAAGATTTCCAAAGATTCCTGGAGATTCCTAAAGATTTCCAAAGACTACCAAAGATTCTTGGAGATTTCAAATATACTGGGATTTCGTAAGATTTCTGAGGACTACCAAAGATTCCTAGAGACTACCAAAGATTACCTGGATTTTTAAGGACTACCAACACATTTTTGGTACATTCCAATGATTTCGGGATTTCTAAAGATTCTTAGTGACCACCAACGATTCATAGAGACTTATAATTGCGCGTTGCGCGCAGCACGTGTCCGTGACGTCATCGCAGACAGGCGGGCGGCGCGGCCGGCGGCGGGGGTCGGCACGGGCGCGGCGTCCGCGCGAGGCGGCAACAGCGCGGGCACGGGCGGCGGGGGCGAGCGGCGCCCGCAGGAGACGGCAACGGCGCGGCGGGCGGGGAGCCCCCGCGCCGTGGCCGTGCGATATTCGTTTTGGACATATTTACCCAGGCGGAATCCGGTTAAATTAGATCCCATATTATCTCAGCGATCTTTAGATCAGCGCTGATTTTTTCTTTCCCTGAGGCATTATACGATACCATTTTTGAATCCACAGTACATATTTCACATACTAAATTTCAAGATGAGGTACTCCGCTCTTTCGAAATCTCTTAGAATCTCAGCCATCATTAGGTCAGGGTTGATTTTTTTTTTGCCTGGGTCATTATAAAAGGCTATATTTGAAACCTTAGCAAATATTTCACGTAGAAAACTTCGCGATTAGGTAGGTACTCTTCTTTTTCGAAATCCCTTGCAGTCGTATTCACTGTGAACCTGTAAAAACTTGGTACGAGATTAGCACCGGACTAACCATACAAAAACCGGTTTACTTCGACCTTAATACGCGTAGTAAAGTTAGTCCGCCCCGAGCTCGGTTCACAACATACCTACAATCATCTAATTATTTAATCAAAATACATACAATAAACACAGTAAACAAACCGGCCAAGTGCGAGTCGCACTCGCACACAAAGGGTTCCGTACCATCGTAAATGATTTAACACCAAAAAATCATATTATTTGTATTTTTTTATTATCTTTAAATTTTACTTATTTGTTGTTATAGCGGCAAATTAAATACTCACTCTGTGAAAATTTCAGCTACGTACTTATTACGGTTCATGAGTAACAGCTTTGTGACAGACGGACGGACGGACGGACAGCTGAGGCTTAGTAATAGGGTTCCGTTTTCACCCTTTCGGTACGGAACCCTAAAAAGTAGTATACGCATGATAACCTTCTATTCGCTTAGTACGCGTATTAAGGTCGGACTAAACCGGTTTTTGTTTGGTTAATCCGGTGCTTATCCCGTACTAAATTTTGACAGGTTTACTCTGAATACGGCTGAATATGTTTTGGAATTGTGTCGTCGGGCACACGCGGGGTGCGCGCTGCGCACACTCGTGCGCACACGTGTGCGTGATTTCTTCGCAAACTGGCGGCCGCGCCCACGGCCGCGCTATCATTGTTAGATTAGATCCCGTATTATCTCAGCGATCATTAGGTCAGCCCTGTTTTTTTTTTGCCTGATGCATTATGCAATACCATTTTTGAAGCCATAATACATATTTGACATACTCAACTTCACGATGAGGTACTCCGATCTTTCGAAATCCCTTAGTATCTCAGCCATCATTAGGTCAAAGTTGATTATTTCTTTGCCTGGGCCGTTATAAAAGTCTATATTTAAAAACCTAGTAAATATTTCACGTACTCGAGATAAGGTACTCTTATTTTAAAAACCTTTACAGTCTTATTCAGAACTAACCTGTCAAAACTTACGTACTGTACTAGAATTGCACCGGACTAAGCATACAACCGGTTTAGTCCGACCCCGACAAGATTATCTGAGATTACAAAGACTTTGATCGGATTGCCAATGATTCGCTTAGGATTCCTACACTCCCTGGGAGTACTCGAGACTACCCAAGATTTTCCTATTCCTCGGACTCCCGCCCAGGATTACTCGAGATTTCCATTAATTTGAAAGGATTCCCAATGATTTCCTTGGTATTCTCAGATTCCTTAGGATTACTCGGGATTACATAAGATTTCCAGATTCCTCGGACTCCCATCGGATTCCTCGGACTCCGCCTAAGATTACCCGAGATTTCCATGAATTTGATAGGATTCCCAATGATTTCCTTGGGATTTCCAGATTCTTTAGGATTACTCGGGATTACATAAGATTTCCGAGATTCTCCGGACTCCCACCAGATTCCTCGGACTCCCACCTAAGATTCTTGAGATTCCCAAACGATTGTACACCAGATTCCTTGAGTGAGTGACCCCTCGGTCTACACCATCTTGTTAGGTGCACTGCTTGTACGCAAGGTACCGTTATCTTCTGCGCATTGCTTTCTATATTTGGAGCAATTATTTGTACATTGATTTTCCATTGTGCTGTAATATGGTAACCCTCTACGTGGAACTATTAATCTATTATAATAGGAATGGTATTGTGCCGAATTAAAATTGTCTACTCTCTTTGTCTTATCTTATGCAAGATGAAATTCTACAAAATAAGAAAGCTCGGGAAAAGAATACTTCGCCATCTGATTGTTGCATACAGGCGGAAAAAGAACCTCGGGTGGGATTATACTCCCCTCTAAATATTTTGCAATGAGGAAAGCAGTTTCACCAAATTAGAGTATCTGAAGATGTGTGCATACAACTTTGTGATGGAATGTACAGGCGCGTATTTTTTTGTTAACCTAAAATTAAGAATGAGAACCGACGGTGAAGCCACCAAAAAGCTCAAATTTATATCATTATTTCCCCAAGCTAAGTAAGAAAATGGTTTTACTTATAGTAATAAAGTAAGTACTGAGTTTGATCAGTAAAGGACATTATTTAGTCAAGTATCGTTCGAAGGAAAAAGCACAGTGCAACGTGTATGTAAAGCTGTTTACAAATCTTAACTACAACAACAGACACGTGTTCCCCATTCATTTCCAAAACACTTCCGACTTTTTAAAACATGAAACCACCGAAATAATAGAACAAAGAGAATAATGAACGCATGCCAAAGGTCGAAGTAGCGGAACTATTGCGTGTCTATTTCTATTTCACTCCCCTTGACAGTTTCGAACAATGCACGTCAAAAGGCTCCGAAATAAACAAACAGGAAACACCGTAGGGGGTTACAAAATGCAGTAATGGCACTAAGTCCATTACCCGAATGACACTTAATCAATTTCTTAATTTAGAACTGATAAGTATTATGTTTTGGACCACTAACATAAGTGGTAATATGGTAAGCCTCTAAAAGCACTTGGCTTTGAAGATTATAAATATATACATAAAGCGTGCAGCTAATCAAAGAAAGAAAACTGTAAAAAAGAACTACTCAAGTATAATGCCAAGCTGGACACGAACCAGCAAGCAAACCTTTCGCGGGCAGTGCGTCTACCAAATCCGCAGCCTTTCTTTACCCACAACTGAATTATTCTACAGTCCCTCCGGCCGTAATAAATGTCTTCTACTAATGCAGTTTTGAATATTATTTTAAAAACATACTTCGCGTTGAGGACATTAACTTCAAATATTGAACATTCAAATATATTACCGTCAAACACACTTGGACTTAAATTCAACTTTGAGAATATTATTAGAAATATATCATCTGCAGCTGATCGATAAACTTTTTCCTTAACGACAAAAAAACAAAACAAGAAAATAATACGCCGAATAAGCGAGAGAAAAAGGGTTCGAAACCCTACAACATCGCATTGATCGATCCCTAAGTCAAGGCGGCAACTTTAGAATTGCAGTTTATTCATTTCTCTTATCTCGGATTTCGTAAGCGTTTACGCAAAGTTGAACGCATTCGTCTGCCCTTCCTACAGCTTAATCACGGAGCGCCACGTCGGCGACAGGCAAACAAAGTGCTTTTTGTACTAATGACGCATTTGGTGAGTTCCCAGCCGGTACATCCTGCGCATCGGCACTCAAGTGCGGGCTTGCGCTCCTTTTTCGGGTCGTTAAATGCTTATCTGCCAGGTCTGGCCGCGTCTTTCCAAGTTTGAGAACCGTCGCGCTGACCCGGTTCGCAGTCACTATGCGTTAGTTCGAGCCTTTCGTTATAGGACGCACTCAAACGAGACCTTCGAATGCAATTGACGAAAGAGTTTCGATTCCTTGCTTACTTTCTTGCAGATTGCAATCCTGAAATATCAGGGAACCGCAAACAGCTGCGTTTACAAAACGAAGACAGTGTGGGAGCGAAAGGCTAACTTGAGCACTAATACCCGACAGTTAGAGAGAGATGGAAAATACCTACCCAACGCGTGAACTTTTCGAATCGCTATTAGCGCACAGTGCTCGACTCATTAAATGAGATGGATTTTGCAAACTGTATGCATGTGTTAAACCGTGGTTGAAGCTATAGTGATTTGTGCATTAGTAGATAGAAACGGGCCTAATAACCCAAACAAATTGACTTTTTCTTGTACATAGTGTATTATACGTAGATATAAATAAAACCTAGTACTACCCGTATTTACGGCTTATGTAAAAAATAAAAAATAAAATAACATTTAACGATTAGCATATATATATATATATATATAGGATATACAAGCACTGTACTCATATGTAGACTTAGTAGCATGTCTCTCATCACACCTGTGCTTACATCTGGTAATCTGTGCTTACAGCTATAAAATATAATTATTATAAATATATATTATCAAATAATTGCTAACCCTAGAACGGGCCACACCTTGTTGGGTAGCAATGCAATGTAATTTTGATCTGCTGTTGGACTTACTACAAGGCAAACATTTTATGTATACATCTTTGTGAACACTTCTACCATGTATATACCAAATAAATTAATAAATAAATAAATAAAAAATCAATTTACCGATTCTATGTATATGACATTTCTTTTAATTTCTTCATTATTTCAAAGTCAATCTTACAACATATGTATCTTTAGATAATTTTTTTGCAGTTATATGGCGATCTAGAGATGTTTTTGAGTAAAATAAAACTGTCAGTACATTATGTATGAAATAATTTTGGTCTTATCCGCCAGATAACTGTTTTTTATGTTATTTTTCTATTCTAACTTCACTGCTTGCTACTAAGGTAATTAAGCGTACTGGTGAGCAGATTATAATGTATTGGAAGAAGCAAGCCGTACGTACAAACCAAATAATTACCGGCTTAGAGATTCTCAAGTTATAAGCGGGCGGACGGACGAATTTGACTCAGAATAAGATACAGACACACTGTCAGCCTCGGTGGCCCAGTGGCGCGACACTTCGGCGATCGCTCTCCGAAGTTAAGCAACGCTGGGTCCGGTCTGGTCTTGGATGGGTGATCATTCGACCGTTGAGAGAGGCTGGCCGTGGTTCGGATTCCACGTTAAGCCGTAGGTCCCCTTCCTTACTTACTAGGTGGTAGAGTTTATCCCGCCCGGGTTGGTACCATCGCATTGGATGAACGATGGTCGAAGCGGCAATGAAAATTGTCCGTGTTTTCCATCCAGTTCAATGTAGCCGTGCAATATAAGGAGGGTCCTGGCATGGCACCTAGTTCCCATGTGGTGTGTTGGGCTAATACCATGACAGAACTTGTGGTATTAGCCATCCATGTCCAGTCACATAAAAAAAAAAACACTGCTGGATTGCATTCTCAATTAAGTGAAAAAATAGCGATACCAAGTACCTAGTAACGAAAATACGCAAAAATCTGCCTGAAGGATAAATTCTAACTCCAAGCCATTTCGCCCGAACGTCGCTTCAAGCACTTTTCTTCTTTATCTCGAATTTCGGCAAATTCTCAACCGCACGGATTAGCAAATTCCCTCCGCAAGCTCTATTGGGAAAGTTCTGACGAGTCAGATCTCAGTTCCATCGCCCATGTACTTTGCAAGTTTCCTGACCGAAATTTACATGATTGTAACTTGGCTATCAATTCGAGATGAATAGCCACAGACTTTCAGATAGAAGACAATGCAGTACGCATACATTTTTATGTAAATCGATTGTCTTTAACAAACTCCTTTTTTTAATACTTACGACTTTGCATCATTTCATCGTTGTGACGTGTGATGATGTGGAAAAGTTGAAAAATATTTAAGGCCAAACGACATCGTAAACTAAAGAAGAAATAGGGACGGCTTGTAGAAGCAAGTACCATGAAGTACTCCGTAAAGACCGGGTACGGCAGCACCCGTAATTGCAGAGCCCTGCTGTGGTCGTACCCTATTGTGCTCTCGTGTCTGCCAACCCCCGTGATAGGCGGCGTGATAATATTAAGTTAAGTGCATCCTCTTCGCGCATGGAACACATGTCACATTATCGATACGCGGCTGTGAAAAGTGGCGGCGGCGGTCTGTTTTTGCGGCGTTTCGGTGACGATATCTCTGTTACCTAACGACGAAGTGTTACGCCGGTTAGCCTTATCTAAACCATAGAGACTCTGCTCCGTTGCACACCCTACGCGCAAAGTGGAAGACAATCATTTATCTCTATTGTGAAACCTCGGCGAGTTCCGATGTTTGTACGGAGTATTATCGTTATTGTGTACTCCCCGGTAATCCTGGTATCCGCTGACGGTGCCTTACCTGCAACAAATACAAAACATTATTTGCTACATGATCGAAACGTAATTAAAATTATAACAATAACCGAAGAAAACAAGCACTTAATAAGTTGAAATATACATATATCAAATTCTTAGAAATACTCTTCTTCTTTTTATCTACTTTTCTAATAAGGTGGCCCTTCCAAAATACGGAAAAAAGCAGCATTTTTTGACACTCGCAAATAAATGAAACTAAAATAATGAAATTTGGCAAGAAGCCCGGTCTCACAACACAAGTTAAATAAAAACTCGAATGTACACAGTAATTTTTTTGTTATATCACATAAAAAAACCGGTCAAGCGTAAACGTGTTCACGCGCCGAGTGTCCCGTCACTGATAATTATTTTGCAATTTCATTTATAAAAACCGGCCAAGTGCGAGTCGGATTCGCACACGAAGGGGTCCGTACCATCGTACAAGGTTTAACATAAAAAATCACGTTTTTTGTATGGGGCCGCCCCCCTTTAATTTTTATAATTTTTTTATTTTACCTATTTGTTGTTATAGCGGCAAAATAAATACACACTCCGTGAACATTTCAGATGCCTACCTGTTACGGTTCACGAGATGCAGCCCTGTGACAGACGTACGGACGGACGGACGGACGGACGAACGGACGGACAGCGGAGGCTTAGTAATAGGGTTCCGTTTTCACCCTTTGGGTATTCTAATACCCTAGTAAGTAATAATTCTAGCTTTTTCTAAGAAAGTATGAAGTTTTGAGCTAAAGTAATTCATTGGTGCACAACTATATACATACGTATATTGATTGGTAAGGTTTAACTACCCTAAAAGGAGAACAATTCGGTGTGACCGACAGAGGGTCCCTTTTTCCGCTTTTTAGCAATGATACCCTAGTGTGTTTGGGGGCGGCGCGGCGTTGCCACTTTTACTCACAAAAATATAGTATAGATAACAAATATGCTTCCAATTTCCACAGGACTACGTCCGCTCATACGATGAGGCTCGCAGAAGCCGGAGCAAGGTTTAACCATTGAATGTCAACAGTATAGGTAAGCCCTAAGTAGGTTTCCGTGTCTCGCCCTCGCGATACAAAGGAAACATAAGCGGAGGGAAATGGGCGCGTTTTGTGCCTTTTATTATTTAGCGTTGCCCGCGAATCTTTCTGCACGATTTATTTCAGTTCCTGGGAGGAAAAACACGACCCGACCCTACCGGTGTTTTGGCACGATAATTTTGTATATTTTCATGGGAAAACAGTTTTTCCAGTGCAGTACAGTATTAAACGCCAACAGTTTTACAGTTGTTATTTTTATGTACACATTGGTTAATAATACACAACTGTGATCCTAGCCCATAATAGCGCATTTCCGTATGAATTAGGTGTTACGCTGGGATCTGTCCTTTACATGAATATCGGTCGGTACATTGAACTGGATAGAAAACACGGACAATTTTTCTTCGATCGAGTCGATGCGATGATACCACCTAGCAAGTAGGGAAGGAACGGGTTTTTTATGTTACCGGTCATGGATGGCTAATATCACAACATCCGACATACAGCCTACTCACCGCATTAGAAATTAGGTTAGGGATACCTTCTTTCTACGAGCACGATTACATTGAACTGGATGGATAGTTTTAAGATTCTGAACCATGGAACAGCTCGCATTCGTAATGAAACGCACATGTCCAACTCAGAAAGAGAACGAAAGCGGTGCATGAACGGGCGGTGATTTGAACCCAGCTCTCTAGCATACGATACAAGTCCATGCGCCACTACGCTACGAGATGGAGGGACCCGTACTCTCAACTATGATTTTAATCTCGTTTCAAATAGAGAGAAGTACAGAGCGCATCACCCTCGGCGCCACAGTAGGCATTGGCATTTGCAAGGAAGACTTATGTGGGTCGAAGTCCAAATTGTGGCGTCTAGGGTGATGCCGTTTGTATATATCCTCGGATTCGAATGATAGTATTAGACACAAGACTACGGGCAACACTGCGGTTTTGTCATTCGCGGTTACCGTTCGCTCCTATTGTGACAGATGAGATGGCAACACTGTTTTGGCCGAAAATATTATGAACACCAATGCTTCTTTCTTTTTTAAATAACCTTGCAACTACATAAAATGTTAACAGTTTTAAAGCGAAATAATCTTGGTAAGTAGCCAAGGTCATTTTTCTACGAGAATCAACGGAAACAAACGAAAGTCTTGAAATCATGGATCGACAAGGAACAAAAGAATAATGGGTACCAAACAATAAGTGTTTAGTCTGCGCCCAAAGAATAAAGCAACACCATTTGTTGGGTGTAGCAAGAATTGAGCGCGTTGCTTCCGATGTTATTTCGGAGGCAGCGCGTACAATATAATGCGTCCAGTTTGTATTTGGCACGCGACAATTCTCGTCTCGATTACTTGGAATGTTTGCCGAAGTAAATCGATATGACGGTGTTAGTAAAAAAAACGGTTAAATGCGATCCGGACAACCGAGACGAAGATTTCGTATCAACAGAGCACAGTTTTTAGAAACAACTGAACATACCTGGAAAATGATTATGAGAGAATTCTTAGGATAGTGAAGAGAAGACATCAACTGTTTAATAAAAACAAAATTAATCTTAAAACAAATTCAAGTTTCAATGGTTATCTATTTGATGATTACTGTCTTTGAAAGGATTTTGCTGTTCAGCAACCAACACAATATGGAAATTCTGTTCGAGATATAGCACAACAAATTGGAGATATTTTCAAGAATTTCAAAGTAGCCGAATTGTGCGAAAATGCGATAGATAAATTAAATAAGTAGCATAGATTAACTGGAAGACTAGTTCATCTATGAAAGTAGAAATATTTAATTAAATATACAAAGGTTTTCTGTTACCTCTTATATTAGAAATTCTGAGGTCTAGACAATAATGTTTGCAATATTTGTTTTCACGTCTAGTAGGCCTTTCAGGCTGTTACCGTCTGGTAGGAATTTCTCGGCAGATTCTTCTCGAGGAGACTCCTAACACATTACATCAAGGCACCGAGGCCCTAAAACATAAAACTAAACCACAATTACGCCACACAGCCGAACGCAAGCAGACGGCGCGCGGCGGCGCGAGTGCAGTTTACATTAACATTTGTTCACTAAAGAGCGCACGCGCAATCGGAGTCGACTGCTTTCAGGGTCGCGCTGTAATCAGATCCGGTGACGGCATGCGGGCATTGTTCACCTCGCCGCCAACACGACCGTGCAGGAATGAATTATCTGAAAATGCTGCGAGGAAATTGCTCCCTCTTCGGGCCCCGGAGAGAATGTTTCCGGCCCACTTAGGTCGAGTTGCACTGGTGGAAGAAGTGGCGTTACCCGAATCGCCGCCTATATGGACATAATTCAGTGTGCCACACAATGTACCCGAAACGTGTTCGCCAAGTCAGCTCCCAACACTGAAGAGAGAATCGGTTAAAAAGGAGGCAGAAGTAGCATGCCGTCGACATCGCGACTCCGCTGGGCCAATGGGAATCCCCTCGCGTTACACCATCGAAACATGCGCTCGTCAAGTCAGTTCCCACCCACACAAAACCTCCAATACGTCTGCGACTACGTTTGCATGTGGCATGTCCGTTTCAGTTGGGTTGGTAGTTTCTGAAAATTGGAGAGACTCAAAGTAGGCGCGCTAGACGGTATGTCTTCTTCCTTTTTATCTGAGGTTCCCACCAACACAAAACCTCCAAAGCGTCTGCGAAAATGTTTGCGTGTGGCTGTAGGTGTGGGCTTTTAAAAAAAGTCCCGCTTGTGACCTAAATTGGCATTTACGCCAAACCGATCGACTAGCGTTTACAAATGTATGGAGAAATTGAAGACCACGCACAGTGTGCGAGTCCGAGATGGATTTGACAGCTTACTCTCCGTCGCGTCGTCGTAAATATGTCGACGTTGCCATTTACGCCGACTACGCGTTTTCATACAAATCGGAAGTCCAAGTTTGATTTTGACAGCTCTTGAAGAAGTAAAACCACAGAATATTTAGTAAACATTTGTAATTTGTTAACGTTTTTACGTAACTTCGAAGTTCCGTAAACGGCAATTTAGGTGAGAACTCGGACTGACCACTCAGATAGATACATGCATTTATGTACTTAAATTGTGTCAGAAGGAATGTAATAACTCTCCAACCACACACAAAACTCACAAACCTACCTTGTCCTTTGTACCGAACTTCATGGTATAATTGCCCTCACTAAAATAATTTCACACGTCGACATGTCAACACAATGGCAACTCCAATCGGCACCCAAATAAAACCTATCATCGCGTCTCCGTGCGAGCATGCGACGCGGCGTTAGAACAAGGTCGCGGGTGGATAACCCGACACGCCATTTATCTCGTGTTTTTTGCAAGTTCAACCTTGAAAGTTACGACGAGCACGCAAGCATGTATCTTGAACCCTAAAACTAGAGGGAGTAGGTACGAAATACGACGCGTCATACAGGCGAGGCAGTTTAGACTTTTCTAAGAAGTCGTAAAATGATAAATTTCACAAAAAGCCCGGGCGAGGTTTGCCGGTTCCGCAACTTATGCGGACGTGGTGTATGCGCAGGTTTTAAAGATTTTTACATTATAGATACATGTGTTACCAGTGAGCAATGACGGAAACTGTTTACTTGCCAGTTGTCAACAAAACAGTAATGTTTTTCCAACTTGAAAGGTCTTGATCGCTTGCACGGGCGAACGGGAAGATATTTCCAGAAATAGTACTAATAAAGCGAAAACGAGAATGATAGCTACTCGTGTGAGAACTTGTCTTACTCGTTCCACGAGTCCAAGGGGTAATTTTTTCAAGCCTAGCCCGTCGGGTTTGGTAAAAAGCCAATAACAATGGAAGTCGAATATAGGGTAATTAGCTTTAGTTGATGTTCTTCAATTCGAACGTGCGCAAATCTATCAGCTATTAAAGTAACAAAGGATAGTTTAATAAAGTAAAAAAGATAACCATCTCGATAACAACTTAGGAGGTTTCAAAAGAAGTCTCAAAAAATCCGTGCAGCGGCAGTGAAACCCTTGAAAAGGCGTAAAGAAACACGCAGGGTTTTTTTGGGCAAAATTGGTCCCGCCTCGAACTGTCCGTTAAAAAAAAGGAATCAGGCGAACGGCTCGGAGAAACGCTCTAGCCTGGACGCCGAAACGAAAAAAGTGCAGACATGAACGTCATTTGACATTACACAAACCAAAATCGCAAAACCAAGCAATTGCTATCTAAATTCATTAAAAACTCACATAATTTCCAATCGACACAAAATTCAACTCGAAATAACAACTGGAGGTGAAGAAATTTCCTAGCCTCCGTAAGTTGTAGGCGATTTGATAGCTGACGTTTAAGTGACAGCGTTGACAGATCTTGCTCCGGTTGTGCGTTCCAAATCGGCGAGCTGGAGCAATAAGGAGTGATTCCGAGCAATTCCGAATTGCTCTATGGTCAGCGAAAACGTCCGAGGTGGGTACCAGGAACTGTCATTCTGTTGACCAAAACCATTGACTTGCCAAAATGCTCTTTCTTGCTCCTTCTTACACCGAATGGCACGGAGCAGACTGCGCGAACACGACTAAAATCATGGAGGTGAGGAAATTATTTCTTTACCTCTATGACTACAATAAAGGAAAGCAATTCAGCGAACCCGAGACGAGCCCATTCGTTCGGGTTTCGCGTCACGAGCAGCCGTGAGACGTATAACGAAATAAGCCGATGTTTTGACGACATTCTTCGCAGTGCTCCCTGCCCGCGCCGCAGAGATTAATGGCGCCGAATCGGCCGATGATGGCGGGGAAATCGCTGCACGAGCGCGGGAGAAATGTTTTTACCGCGCTCGTGGGGAACGGCGGAGGGGCCCGTGCAACGAGTTGGAAGGACCGGAGGGACGACTGTAACTCATTCCTATAGTGGCAGCGCAGCCACTACTTTTTTATGTAACTGGGCATGGATACCTAAAACCCCACCCACGGTCATGATTAAGCACAACACACCGCATTCCCGAAAGAATTAGGTCCCGTGACAGGCCTTATGAGCAAGGCTACACTGACCCGGATGGAAAACCCGGAATATGTTTCATTGCTGCTTCGACCATCTTTTCATCCAATGGTACCGGCCCTAGTAAGAATAGAGTCCCGCCTAGAACCGGCCTAGAGTTTTACGTGGATTCCGAACCATGGAACAGCTCGCATTCGTACTAAAATGCACTCATCCAACTCGGAAGGAGAATGAAAGTGGTGAATGAACCGGGCCGGGATTTGAACCTATGACCTCCAGCATAGAAGGCAAGTCCACACGCCCCTGAGCTAGGAGCCGTTGTCTTACGAATTCGGGACGCGCAACATCGAAAGTTTGTTCCACTGAACGGCGTAGGTACTGTGTCGTTGGAACTCAAAAACATCAGGAATGAGCGAATTGGTCAGCGAACTTACTGGCCGGTGTACCCGTCAGTGTATGTCTTCACTACACTACCGTACACAGCCGTAATTTCTTAGTGGATGGGCCCGTGGTTTGGACATTGATGGAATCTATAGAGGAATGCCGGGGAATGAAGCCAATCCTGGAATAAGAATTACCTAACATTTAGCGAATTTGCATAAATAAATGGTAGCCTGATTGAGATTCCGGCGATATTTAACAGAGCCTATTTACAGTATAACGAGCTATCTTCCTCCAAATGTTTCCCTAGCATAAAGTGCTTCTCCAGAAAATTTGTGATAAAAACGAAGTTACGAAAGTTCGGTGAGAGTTATCAAAAGTAATGGATGCCAACGTCTTCTTCAATGATTGGGATGGTAAAGGAAACAAGAAGCGAGAGGCTTTAACCTACTTGCTCATATATTAGCACCAAAGACGATTTTGATAGAAGAAAGGGTGTTAACGGAGGTGTGGTCCAAACGTTAACCAGAGCCGTTAGTCTCAGTTGTCACCTAAATTGGCGTTACGGCAAACCGATCGACTGGCGTTTTCAAATGTATGGAGAAATTGAAGAGCGCGCGCAGTGGTCGTTAAGCGAACTAACATTTGCGAGTCCGAGCTTGATTTGACAGCTTACTCAACGTTGCCGTAAATACGTGGACGTTGCCGTTTACGTCGACTCCGCGTTTTCATACAAATCGGAAGTCCGAGTTTGACTTTGACAGCTTGAAGAAGTAAAACCACAGAATATCTAGTAAAACTTGTATGGAGTTTGGAGAAAACGCCAGTCGATCGGTTTGCCGTAAACGCCAATTTAGGTGAGAACTCAGACTGACCACTCTGGCATTGGCCTATTTGGAGCAAAAAAGTTAGAGAACATTTTCTCGTACGGGTTAAAACATTTTGCTCGCCCCATACATTTTAATGTGTAGGTATGAACAAAATATATGAGGACGAGATTTTTTAAGCCGTACAACAAATTGTTTTCTACCTGTTTTGCTCCAAATCGACCAACGAACACACGTTTGGACCAAACCTCCTCTAACAACCTGTATAGACCAACAGTGTAAAACCACCGTTGCATTTTGTAGTCGTGTGTTTTTTTCCAAAACTAACCAGGTTATAATTTCCCGGGTAACCAGCATTTTCCCATTAATTTATATGGGTTCTATAGGCAACCTGGTTTTTAGCAAATACAACGAATGAAATACACGGAGAGCTAGCTACGATACCTGGCTTTGCTCATTGAGTAATGTGGTATTATCGTATACGTAACAGGTACCACAATAGCGTTGAGACCACGGATTACTTGAGACATATTTGAGGGGTACTGGGTATTTCATCATTAATGAAAATATCAGCATACATGTATTTATTAAGTAAATATACTTTATCGTGCTAAGCGTACGTCGCTTCACGGTCGATTGTACTAATTTTATGATTTTGCAATTTTTGTTTTTAAAATCATTACATAATTACTTTCATAGTAATAAATACAAATAATGCATAGGTAGCTGTTAAAAACTGGGACGAAATTATTCTTTAAATATCCTAAATTAAAATTAACAAACTTTCTTGGCAAAAGTTTCTTTGTTTCAGATACTTCATCAACGGTGAAAGTATTAAATAAAATATGCTTTTTCTTACTAAACAAGTGTCGTTTTTTCAACAAACGAACTTTTCACAGCTTTCTTACCTTAATTAATATGTCCTCGCTTCACGGTACGATTCCACATACATATCAAATTCCCTGAAAACATCCTTGATGATTTTAAAAACATCTCATATACGCACACGAAATACACTCGAGTTCTCATTTATAGGACTCGCAGCAGACTTTCGTCTGGCGTAAAGTTAATTTCGTTCGTAGCGGATTCTCGCGCCGTGCGAGCGAGCAATCGAGTTTGCGCGCGCGCGACGATAAATTATATTTGCGAAGATGTAAGGAAGTGTTCCGCCACCGGGGCTCCTACTAAGTGAGACGTGGAAGGCTTTCATTCGATCCGAGCGAAATTCTGAAATATATTGAACTGAAATGCACGCAATATTGCTACCGTGATAGGTTCGAGTAAGAAAGGACGAAGGTGAAAGTCACTGATTGTAGTTAGTTCGCTTACGAATTCGGAACCGCACCTTGGAATGTTCATTACACTAAATGGCGTCATGTGGAGTTCTTACATGTTCTTATTTGTCGTAGGAAGCGAACTGACTGGTTGCCGCTACCGCCAACTAATAACACTAAAAAGAAGTGGCTACGCTGCCGCTATACGAATGAATTTCTACTCCTACTACCGTCTTGTCTTGCTCGTTGGTACAATAGGATCATGGGTAGGTACATCAAACTACGAAATGCAAGTAAACGTCAGTTCTAAACTCTCACTTGACTATTCACACGGTGAGTTAATTTGCCATGGTCACCCTCAGGTTTACGGCTCTAAAGCCTTCTTGTTGTAATGTAAAAGTCAAAGTTGTGATAATATAACTTGGACTTTAAATTAATTGAATCTACTTTTATTTACACAGTATTATTTCAAATCATACGAGCTTACAGTGGGTATTGTAGAAAGTTATCTGTTGAATACATTACGATCGGAAAGTTAAAGTAACGCTGTCTGTCCGTTGAGTTCTTACGCCTAAACAGGTGAACCAATTTTAATTAAATTCGGTACATAGTCTGGATCTTGGAGAAGGACACTGGCTACTATTTTGGTGAAAATTAAACTCGAAGGGGGTGAAGTAGGGGATGAAAATGTGTATGGGGAACTCTTGTCCTGGACATGGACCTGTCATGGATGGCTAATACCACACAACTACCGTTGTGATATTAGTCCAATACATCATATTCCCGAAGAAATTCGGTACGACCTTCCCTTTACTAGCACGGCTACATTTAACAGGATGGTATTGCATTGCAAATTGCATTACGAACGATATATGACTTTAGAATCGTCTGGCATCAATCAAACTAAGAAAACTGGAAAAAAATCTCGTTGGTAAAAACTAAAAACAAGTCCGACTCGCACTTGACCGGTATTTTAACTAATGTGTTCTTGCATGTCCCATACCTACGTCTTTACATCCAATCGCCGACGATTCGTTCGTGATGTCAAAACCTTTCGCTATCATCGTCAACAAACAACAGTACACCAGAACCACTGAATTTTCCTATCGTGATGTAAAAACCTTTCGCATCACGAACAAGGGCACACCAGAACCACGAGGCACTGTTTGCGCACGCGCGCAACTTGTGCAGAGCCGCTAACGTGCACAAATTGATGCCGCGATAATTGCACCGAATCGCTGCGCAAACAAAGCATTACGTGGCATTACGACTTGCCCGCAAACTTGAATGGGAGCACAGCTCATATCGAAAAGGCAGGAGATGCTCCACCTAGCCCGTCTACTATGAGACACGCTGTCGAATGTTTAATAAAACTAGCAACCCAACTTTTACACAGGTTTTCTGATCACAATGTGTCGTGTGTGTCTTTATGTGTCCAGGCATTTCTTTCACCAAAGCTGCATGAATTTCGCTGCTTACAGCTAGGGCTTCATAGGCTTGGAAAAATATTTTTAAATAAAAAAAGGACCGCCTTCAAAAAAACCGGAACTAAAAAGCAAAAAATAATTGGTTACTTTTAATTAATGTACGAAAAGCTATTTTAATTCTAACTAATTATGTACAATTTCTTAATTTTTAATCATCTTTTGAAGTCGGTGCCTTGGGTAGAGTTCGCTTCGTACGCTGCTGACCGAGCAGATACTATTTCAGCCGAACACACCCGAAGTCTACGAGAGCGTAAACAACCTGAGTCAGCAATGATTGGTCCACAGAGCATTTTAATCGACCGTTCGTCTAACTGGAGATGCCCTTATAGACCAAGCTCCCATTGCATAAAATCTTACCTCACTCGATTTCTCTACAGACGTGTATTGCAGTGAAAGAAAACACTTGGAAACATCGGTTCAAACCAGGTTGCCATTCCGTAACCTGGTAAAACCATGTTTTTTTTCGGGTTTAAAACCTCTATTTTGACCCAAAATTATCTCATAAGATTTCACATAGAAAAGTATATGCAGTGAAAGATATGCCTTAGGAGATGAGAACCCGCACAGGTTGCCTCCCCCCACCCTGGAAGGTTCCATGATCAGCCAAGTTGAATGAGGCCAAAAAATGGGGTCATTTACCTCATTTGAGTTCTCGATGAAATTTGTGCAGAACGATAGCTCGAAATGTGCCATTGATAAAAATATAAGGTTGCCTGTCATCAGCCTGGTAAAACCCTGTTGTCAGCCGCCTCAAAGGAAACGAAGAAAAATCTTCGGTTTGAGAAAATCTTATGTAGTCGCTAAATTCATGGGGGCAATCAGTCCCAATCATGGTATCAAGATAAAATCTATACCCTGACATTCCTGCGCCTCGTTTATTTTGGCAAAAAAGGGTACAGGGGTCGACTATGGACTTATTAGTTTTTTGTATTCAATAATGAAAAAAATCATGTGATCGTTTAGAATAGACGTAAAATGAGTACTACCAACCATGACATAAGTCGAAACCTATACGCACTGACATTTGCACACATTATATGTTTTGAAATAATGAGGGTAAAATAGTCAAATGTTTGTCTTTCCATTCGCACGGATGTATGATGCCGTTTAGATTCGTGCCCTATGTAATGACATTTTTGAGCTTCATGTTTATTGAAACAGTAGAGTAAATGAGTAAACTGTGTCAATTGGTTGTTATCCTGCCTGTTTGCATATATAGGTATATAGAAAAACGTACGCTGCCGCGGAGATGCATCAAGGTATGACGAGTGCCAGTCGTGATTTTAAGTCAAATGAATCGCACTGATGTAGTGACAGCCATATGTATATATTTTACTTTACTTTAATTTACTTGACTAGTCTGGTTGTTTGATTTTAAATAAATATTCATAATGCCGCTCAGTTTCTAAGTATTAGGAGTGCTATTCGTGATATAACGTAAAAACCTACACTCTGGAATATAATATTCTCAAACAGTTAGTAAGTGACCTTAGTCCGTGGTTCTTAGAAAAGTTAATGTAAATGTGGATTAGAGAAGCAATGTTTGCTGGGGGTTTTCACTTCAGGTGACCAGCCAGTTGAGGCATTTGATCCTGCCAACCAGAACCAGTGCAATTGTACTACTGTTGTTCGGTTTATGTTTTTGTTGTTATTTTTTTAATTTAATAAACACATTTTATTTCATTCTTTCTTTATCACGCCATTAAAAGATAAACCTATTCGTCTTCAGTTGAATCTAGACTACTATCTGATTCAGTTTTTCTTACTATTATATCTCAACACTAAAATTAATGGTATCACCTGCTATCATACGTCGTATACAATCATGCAATTCCTATGGACCATTCAGCAAGAAGAAAACGGCTCACGTTCTATTTAACTATATTAAATGCCTTCGTATTTTCTTTGTCTTGTAAGGTAGATGTGTAGTCGCAACCAGTGTAAACCTGCTGAGCTGCATAATACATTTCCTAGCTAGCGAGCTTACTCTATGCAGTTATAAGCCAAATGGCGATGGTCACTGTAAATTCATATTTCCGAACGATTTGAGAGTAGGTGTAAATTCCCAAAAATAAATATCAAAACTTCTTTAATTAAATTTCTCTACATCCAAACTCATCCACAAACCACTGGCTAAGCTAAACATACTAGACTAGATGCTCGATTTTCAAGCCAAACTCGAGGATGCTTAGCGCCACGCGATGAGGATGCCGACATCGACAAGGCATATACGAGCTTCGTATCCTCACTAACGGACACTGCAGAAAACACTTTAGCAAAAGTCGACAGGCAGACCGCAGTAAGTTATCAGCAGAGACGTTGAGGCTCCTGGAAACAAGACGAAATATGAAACCGGAGATCTGGAGTAGTGTCGTGCACAAAAACCTCAACAAGATCATCAGCAAGTCCATTCGCCGTGATGTTCGCCGAGAGAATATGAAGTTGGTTGGTGGTTGAGCGCATTACAGAAGAAAATCGAGGCAGTTAAGTGTTTGCCTGTTCCTTCTCTACCAGCATAGAAAAATTTCAAAATCGAGGGAGCGGATGGGGTTGCCACTGCAAGAAATCCGGATATACTTCAGGCAATGGAAGAATTTTATATCGAATTGTACTCCGCAGCAATTCCTACCCGAGCCCAATCAAACCAGTCGAATCTGATAGGCGTGCGCCGCGCACTAGACACTACACCGATGATCTGCCGGAGATTAGTGTCTATGAGATAAAGGCTGCTTTGAAAGGAGTTAAAAAACCCAAGGCTCCGGGTGATGATAACGACGGAACTGTTAAAGGCTGTCAGAAGACCCATCTTGAAGGAACTGCAAAGACTGTTCAATGCAGAATGTTTTGAAAACTTACGGTTTTCCGGTGTGCAATGCCATGCTTGGCCGACATGTTTCGCCTCCCACGACGGAAGCATCGTCAGGGCCACTTCGTTGCCCCGGAGTTACGTCTGACAGCCCGGCTCGTCAAACGGTAACTGGCGGGCGTCGGCTGCGAAGATTGTAGGTGTGGGTAGGTTCGGGCTGCCTCGTGGATGCGGGTAGGTTGTCAATTTGCTGTACCATAGACATATAGGGCTCCGTGCACACATAGCTAACGGTGTCAGCTGGTGCCACTATGACGTGTGCGCCCTTCGGTCTATGCTGAGCAAGAAGAGGAGTCCAAGACGGCGAGAGTCTGATACTGTCGTCCCTGTTGAAGTTTGCATGTCTGAAGATTTCAATGGATTCTCGAACCAAGCATTCTATGGTGCAGCAAATTGACAACCTACCCGCATCCACGAGGCAGCCCGAACCTAACCACACCTACAATTGTCGCAGCCGACGCCCGCCAGTTACCGTTTGACGAGCCGGGCTGTCAGACGTAACTCCGGGGCAACGAAGTGGCCCTGACGATGCTTCCGTCGTGGGAGGCGAAACATGTCGGCCAAGCACGGCATTGCACACCGGAAAACCGTAAGTTTTCAAAACATTATGTACAGCGACGGTGTAAATCCAAGAGCATATGTTCAATGCAGTTCTCGAAAATGGTGTCGTTCCGGCGGCATGGCAAAATAGTGTCGTCGTGCTGTAGGACGAATAGGGCGAAGTTGAAAAACGATCAACCTATCTCACTTCTAAGCCACAGACAGCAGTCGGCTGACAGAAAGGCTGGATCGGTACCAGCCCCGTGAGCCAGCTGGTTTTAGAATAGGATACGGCACAATGGATCATATATTTACTGTGTGACAAAAGTGCAGAAGTGCGAGGAGTACAACAAGCCGCACTTCCTAGCCTTCGTGGACTACGAGAAGGCGTTCGACTCAGTTGAAAACTCCCTCCTGAGGTGCAGAATCGCTACATCGAGGTATCGTAAATCTGTATCGGTCCGCGAAGATTACTGTGAGGCTCTATGAAAATATCCAATCCATCCACCTTGGTAAAAGCGTAAGGGGTATGTGATCTCACCCAAGCTGTTCGCCAACGCATTGGAAGATGTGTTCAAGATGCTTGAATGGGACAAGATGGGTATCAACGTTAATTGAGCCTCAATTTTCTCAGCCATCTTCGCTTCGCCGATGCCTTTTTTCTTGTGTCGAATTCCCGAGTTTAGCTTCAGACCATGCTGGAAGACCTTTATAAAGCATTGATATAAAATCGTTATCGACATAGAAGTGATCGAACAGGTTGAAGAGTACGTATATCTCGGTCAAATTCTACGGTTTGGTAGACAAGAACTGACTAAGGAGTTTGAGAGACGGATTCAACTGGGTTGGGCTTGCCTTCGGAAAGCTTAAAATTCGCTCTGAGATCTGACCTTCCACAAAATTTAAAGACCCGAATATATGACCAGTGTGTCCTTCCGGTAATGACGTACGGGTGTGAAACGTGGACTCTGACGGTCCACGTTTCATAACCGTACGTCATAATCGGGTGGACACACTGGTCATATATTCGGGTCTTTAAATGTTGTGGAAGGTCAGATCTCAGAGGGAATTTTAAGCTTTTCGAAGGCAAGTCCAACACAGTTGAATCCGTCTCTCAAACTCCTTAGTCAGTTCTTATCAACCAAGCCGCAGAATTTGACCGAGATATACGTACTCTTCAACCTGTTCGATCACTTCTCTGTCGATAACGATTTGTCCTTCCGTCATGCCCTCGGTCGCCATGACCTTTGTTTTGTCCCGGTTCATCTTCAGACCTACCTTTACCAATGCTTTATAAAGGTCTTACAGCCTGGTCTGAAACTGAACTCGGGAATTCGACAGAAGAACAAAGTCATCGGCAAAGCGAAGATGAGTGAGAAAATCTCCATTAACGTTGATACCCATGTTGTCCCATTCAAGCGTCTTGAACACATCTTCCAATGCGTTGGCGAAGAGCTTGGGTGAGGTCACATACCCCTTACGCCTTTACCAAGGAGGATGGATTGGATATTTTCATGGAGACTCACAGTCATGGTCGCGGACCGATACACATTTACGATACCTCGATGTAGCGATTCTGCACCTCAGGAGGGAGTTTTCAACTGAGTCGAAAGCCTTCTCGTAGTCCACGAAGTCTAAGAAGAGCGGCTTGTTGTACTCCTCGCACTTCAGCACCTTTTGTCTCACAGTAAATATATGATCCATTGTGCCGTATCCTTTTCTAAACCTAGCTGACTCATGAGGCTGGTACCAATCCAGCCTTTCTGTCAGCCGACCAAGAGGCTGACTTTCCGAGAGGCAGCGTTTATCTCATAGACACTAAGCTCCGGCGGCGCACGCCTATCAGATTCGACTGGTTTGCTTGGGCTCGGGGTAGGAATTGCTGCGGAGTACAATTCGACATAAAATTCTTCCATTGCCTGAAGTATATCCGGATTTCTTGCAGTGACAACCCCATTCGCTCGCTCGATTTTTGAAATTTGTTTGCACCGGTAGAAAAGGAACAGGCAAACACTTAACTGCCTCGATTTTCTGTTATAATGCGCTCAACCACCAACCAACTTCATATTCTCTCGGCGAATATCACGGCGAATGGACTTACTGATGGTCTTGTTGAGGTTTTTGTGCACGAGACACTACTGCGGATCTCCCGGTTTCATATTTCGTCGTGTTTCCAGGAGCCTCAACGTCTCTGCTGATAACTTACTGCGGTCTGCATGTCAACTTTTGCTGAAGTGCTTTTCTGCAGTGTCCGTTAGTGAGGATACGAAGCTCGTATATGCCTTGTCGATGTCGGCATCCTCATCGCGTGGCGCTAAGCATCCTCGAGTTTGGATTCGAAATAGAGCATCTGGTCTGGTATGTTTAGCTTAGCCAGTGCTTTGTGGATGAGTTTAGATTTGGAGAAATTTAATTACGTCCATTTAAGTCCAGCCTTATTCTAAGACACTAACTAATTCATTGTTTCGATACCGAAATTTTGTATTTATACTTGGGAATTTACACGTACTCTCAAATTGTTCGGAAATATGGATTTACAGTGACCATCGTCATTTGGCTTATAACTGCATAGAGTAAGCTCGCTAGCTAGAAAATGTGTTATACAGCTCAGCAGGTTTACACTGATTGTGACTACACATCTGCCTTAAAAGACAAAGAAAAAGCGAAGGCATTTAATATAGTTAAATAGAACGTGAGCCGTTTTCGCCTCGCTGAATGGTCCATAGGAATTTTATGTTTGTGTACGACGTATGATTGCAGGTGATACCATTAATTTTAGTATTAAAGATATAATAGTAAGAAAAACTTAATCAGATGGTAGTCTAGATTCAACTGATGACGAATAGATTTATCTTTTAATGGCGTGATAAAGAAAGAAAGCAATAAAATTTGTTTATTAAATAAAAAAATAACAACAAAAACATAAATCGAACAACAGTAGTACATTGCACTGGTTCTGGTTGGCTGGATCAACTGGCTCAACTGGCTGGTCACCTGAAGTGAAAACCCCCAGCAAACATTGCTTCTCTAATCCACATTTACATAAACTTTTCTAAGGACCACGGACTAAGGTCACTTACTGAAGAATATTATATTCCAGAGTGTAGGTTTTTACGTTATATCACGAATAGCACTCCTAATACTTAGAAACTGAGCGGCATTATGAATATTTATTTAAAATCAAACAACCAGTCAAGTAAATTAAAGTAAAGTAAAATAGATATATATGGCTGTCACTACATCAGTGCGATTTATTTGACTTAAAATCACGACTGGCACTCGTCATACCTTGATGCATCTCCGCGGCAGCGTACGTTTTTCTATATACCTATATATGCAAACAGGCAGGATAACAACCAATTGACACAGTTTACTCATTTACTCTACTGTTTCAATAAACATGAAGCTCAAAAATGTCATTACATAGGGCACGAATCTAAACGGCATCATACATCTGTGCGAATGGAAAGACAAACATTTGACTATTTTACCCTCATTATTTCAAAACATATAATGTGTGCAAATATCAGTGCGTATAGGTTTCGACTTATGTCATGGTTGGTGGTACTCATTTTACGTCTATTCTAAACGATAACATGATTGTTTTCATTATTGAATACAAAAAACTAATAAGTCCATAGTCGACCCCTGTACCCTTTTTTGCCAAAATAAACGAGACGCAGGAATGTCAGGGTATGGATTTTATCTTGATACCATGATTGGGACTGATTGCCCCCATGAATTTAGCGACTACATGAGATTTTCTCAAACCGAAGATTTTTCTTCGTTTCCTTTGAGGCGGCTGACAACAGGGTTTTACCAGGCTGATGACAGGCAACCTTATATTTTTATCAATGGCACATTTCGAGCTATCGTTCTGCACAAATTTCATCGAGAAATCAAATGAGGTAAATGACCCCATTTTTTGGCCTCATTCAACTTGGCTGACCATGGAACCTTCCAGGGTGGGGGGAGGCAACCTGTGCGGGTTCTCATCTCCTGAGGCATATCTTTCACTGCATATACTTTTCTATGTGAAATCTTATGAGATAATTTTGGGTCAAAATTGAGGTTTTAAACCCGAAAAAAAACATGGTTTTACCAGGTTACGAAATGGCAACCTGTTATGAACCGATGTTTCCAAGTGTTTTCTTTCACTGCAATACACGTCTGTAGAGAAATCGAGTGAGGTAAGATTTTATGCAATGGGAGCTTGGTCTATTAGCGTCGGTTTACGTGCAAGCTGATATCGATACATCGCAGCGTACTTAAATTGGGTTTCAACCATTATTAGTACTTTCGGCTTTATAAAGGCGCGCACTGGTGAAGGAGTACGTTAATTCGCTGCTCTGTGTTGAATGGTACTTCCCTGCGACATCGTTGTCTGAACGAGACGATTTCTGCCGAAATTGGTGAGATATGCACTAACCGCACACTTGTTTTGACACGTAGTTGAGAGCAGACACCTCAAAGTCGCTACCTATTGTTTTCTGTTTTTTTTTTATATTTGTATTTTTTTTGTTTTGTGTTATGTAGGTATTTAGGTAGAATAAAAAGTACAAGCTACACCTACCTAAATATTTATCATATACATAAGTGGTCGTTGTTTTTATATTGGTTTGTTTGTAGGGTTTTCTTGTAAATATTTTGTTTTTACTGTGTTAGGTATTTAGTTTAAGTATAAGGCATATTTTTTACAAAGTACTTGCCTAAATACCTACTTACATACGTTTTTCCGACCTGTTTGTTTATTTAATTTTTGTTTTTGTGTTTTGTTCAAGTAGGTAAATGTAAGTAGCTACCCACTTATATTTCTTTCTTAGCTATAGGTGATATTAATCTAACTACTTGCAGCCCTTAAAGAACGTCTACCCAAGGCACCGACTTCAAAAGATGATTAAAAATTAAGAAATTGTACATAATTAGTTAGAATTAAAATAGCTTTTCGTACATTAATTAAAAGTAACCAATTATTTTTTGCTTTTTAGTTCCGGTTTTTTTGAAGGCGGTCCTTTTTTTATTTAAAAATATTTTATTTTTTGCTTTTTAGTGGTGGCGTAACTTTTAACTCAAGGTGGGCGAGCCCTACTGCTCAACTTCACATACAAAGTGGAAAGAAGATATACATACATATATACAATACAATACAATACAATGAACGAGCATTAGCAGAAATGAAACCATTGAGAAATCTCATTTCTGACGAAAGGTAGACCGGTAACTATCTGGATTCATGAGTTCACGGTTGATACTTACGATAATTGATACGATGAGATCACGTGAGATAGAGTGCTGTGACAGACGGACGGACGGACGGACAGCGGAAGCTTACTAATAGGGTTCCGTTGGTGCCCTTTGGGAACGGAACCCTAAAAAGACAAAACAACGAATGACCGGAACCGCTGAGCTTCTGAATTTCTCATCCTTCCATCGTTTCGGATAGTCTGTTTCTTGCGTAAGTTTAAGTTGTATGAAAATGTGTACATATCGGCCTCGTTTATCCCCCCTTAACAGTTGAATTTTGTAAAATCCGTTGTGAGCGAGCCTTTTCGTCCTAACAAGAAGTCACTGAAAATTTTAAGTTTCTAGGATAATTGGTTTCGGAGATCTGAACATGAGTGGTTTTCGCCTAAATGTGTTCATTTTGACCTATTTTACCCCCCTAATAGTAGAATTTTCAAAAATATTCTCTTCGTAAACATTTCCATCTCAAACAAAACCTACTCTGACATTTCTTGGTTCAGCGGCTCTAGAGATAGAAATGTTAACAATTTGCCCTCTTTTACCCCCTTCAATACTCCCAACAGTTGAATTAAATAAAAAACCTCTCATACTGAGCAATATAACCCGTAAAGAAAGCTACTGTAACTCAAAAATAACATTTCTGGGTTCGCAGGATTAAGAAATTCGATGTTTGTTGTATTTAAGTACCAAACGACTGGCCTAGCGTACCAGAGACCTGGGTTCAATACCGACATGCACCACTGTCTTTCTCTTTCCGAGTTCGATAAGTGCATTTCGTTACGAATGCGAGCTGCTCCATGGTTCGGAATCCATGTAAAACTGTAGGTCCCCTTCCCCTACTAGGTGGTAGGGTTTAAGCCCGCCCGGGTTGGTACCATCGCATTGGATGAAAAGATGGTCGAAGCGGCAATGAAAAATTGTCCGTGTTTTCCATCCAGTTCAATGTAGCCGTGCTCATAAAGAGAAGGTCCTGGCATGGCACCAAATTCCTTCGGGAATGAGGTGTATTGGGCTAATATTATAACGGTAGTTGTGTGGTATTAGCCATGTCAGGTTGCATAAAAAAAAAAAAAGAACCGATTTTGATAATAAAAAAATGGGACCAACTAGAAAGTATACCCTTTCGAACAAAAAAAGAATTGTTCAAATCGGTTCAGGGGTCTTCGAGTAATCGGTGAACATACATAAAAAAAAAAAGAGAAAAAAAAATATATATTCCGACGAATTGAGAACCTCCTCCTTTTTTTCGAAGTCGGTTAAAAAGAGACTAGCAAGCGTCACAGAATATGATCGACACTGACGAGTGGATATTAAAAACTGATTACATTAAGTGGACCCCACGAGATCTAACACAACTCTCATTTGTAAAAGATGTTGTCGGACATTATCACGTACGAGTGAGCAATCGGACCTTGACAAATGACCCACTTACATCAAACAGGCAGGTATGCCGAATTGTAATAGCAATTACATACTGTCAGAATATTAGTCTCACGAACCACGCAGGAACTAGGCCAGGATCTACCTTGCACAGCTGGATTGAACGGGAGAGAAAGCACGGACATTTTTTTAAAAATCGTCGAATCGTCACCCTTCCAGAACCTACCGCGCCTGAGGACTATCAGAAGGCTATCAATATAATTATTATTTCTTTAATTATATTTATTTAAACTTTTGGTAGGTAAAACTACCCTCATGTTAGTGCGGTACATTTTACATACGTGGAACCATCAGAATGTTGTGATATCTGTCTCAAACAAACACGCTCAGTAACTTGCATCCCTCGAGGTTGCAGTGGGAGGAAATCTCTAAACACTTTTCGCTGAATGACGACATGAAAATATTTTAGCAAAGTTCTCAGCGCTGTTTCTTTCAACCCAAGAATGCTTCTTCGGTATTTTAATAAATAAATTATTACATGACTTGAACAGAACAATAAGCATGTTTTGCTCAGAACTGGCAGAACCATCTCCATTCCAAGCCATCCTTTGGTCATGACAAAGTCAGGATACCCAATCGCATTTTTTATAGTCCTTTAACAAACGAACGATCTCTTTATCACAGTTACTTGTGCGATAAAATCACAGGCGCCACTTCTTGTTCAATAATGTTACTCAGAACATGCTTCGTATCATATGGCTACCGACAGGACATATCGGCGGCGAGCTTCGAATGCCTAATCATAGATGACGCATCTGAATGACGACGTGACTCAAGTGACACAAATGGATCATAGTGTATTTATTGAGAGTGCTTTGACAACATAAGAAACCATTCATTGTTGATCTGCTGAAAGACTTGATGTGAATACCGAGCTTAAAATATTATTGACTCGGTCACGACGGTCACCCATGCAAAGTTTGGGTAAATACGAGCTCAGTACACACAACTTTAATTAAATTGGACTTGCGTGATGTTTCCAGGGCCAGTGCATTCCTGTTTGTAAAACAATTTGTATGGCGCGGACACGTTCGTAACCGGTGTTGAAACATTGCATACCGGAGGGTTCCCTGATGTCTTTTGTAGAAAATCTCAACATAAATCGAAAATCATTTTTTGTGGCTATCAATTAAGCTACAGTTGCATTTGAAATAATATCGAAATCTCCAAGGCTCTGAAGTAAGCTCCTTAATAAAATGCATAATATTGATTGCTTAGTGATTCGACTTCGTTCTTATTGGCCATCAGAGTTCAGAATGTTAAAGTAAAGTGTTTTAAATAAACACGAAATTAACATAGTCGTGAACACGCGCGGCGCTGTGTACCCAGGTGACATTGTACATACATATGGAGAATATAAGTCTGTTATTGTAAACAACACATGTGTAGGCAACGAGCGAAGAGAGGTCCATTATCCGACTAAAGCTCCTTAAACAATGGAAAAGTGTTTAGTTTTCATATTGTACGGTACGAAAACCGGTTCTAATACATTTTAGTTAATTACATACAATTTGAACAACCGATAAGAAATTACCATAATCGCGTGTTTGGTGAAAGTCAAATTCGTAGCAACCGTAAAGAGCTTGTATGAAGAGATGAAGAAACGAGAGGAGTATGCTGCGTATGTCTTGCAGCATGGCGCTCTAGCCTCTCTGCCTACGCCTGTAAGAAAACGGCTTACTTGCATGTATGTACACGTGCCATTCCGATAATAGAGTACTCCAAAATATTGCAAAATTTAAAGTAATCCAGTAACTGAAAGAAAACAAACCATATGCTTCCAAAAGTGGCCAGCGCACTTAGAACGGGGAAAGTATAAAACGAGAAAAATATTGGAATGCTTTGGAGAAGTATTTTTTTTCAACGGTCGCTAAATCGTTGATGAATGTTGAAATCCTGTCACATTTCAATACCTCACGTTGACAAAACTTCGGCATTCGTGAAACAAACGTAAATTGAACACGTTCTAAGAAGGCTAGAGCGACGGATTTTCGTGTGATGAGTGTGTTTGTATGCGCCCAAGGACTCGAACTTGCGACATTATGCTCTGGAACGGAAATCCTAGCTTTGTTCTGTCCGTTATGAATCTTCAAAAGTAACTTATCTAATCTTGGGCGTCTGCAAAACAGATAACGCTGGAACAACGGCACTGATAAGCCCACTTAATGCTTGACAACTATCGACCAAACACGTGCACACAAAGGATTCAAGTCAAGGTATCCTATACAATCAGATCTTTAACATGGTCCATAGCCATACGACTACAGCCGATAACAATAGGTTATTGTAACATAGAAACAACAATGTAAGACTATAGATGCATTTTGATTTGCAAGAGAGAAATACGAGGAAAATTTCGTCTCATGCAAAAATGGTTCCCCGCCAAATACCATCAACCGTGAACATCTAGACCTTATCTAGATCATCTTATCCCTATTATCTAGGATAATTAATAAGTTTTACATTAAGTTTAACGTCAACTAGCCCTGAACCCTTTAGCTTCAATTCTTTAAGAAATAAGAGTGTTTTAAGCACATTATAAACAACCCATACGAACATATCAATTGTAAAACATCCTTATCCTAACAAATGATATCTCATTGGATCATTAGAAATACTACTCTGTCAAGAAAGTACCGGGAAAAGGTCAATAATACACAAAATGATATTCATTCTTCCAAATTTATTTTATCACTTTCGAAGTAGGTCCCTTCCGAAATTATAACTTACGCCAACGAATAATCCAATTATCAAAACATTTTTAAATGCATTTTGATTTTGCATTTTTTAATGAATTGACTTCAGTTCTCCCTGCGAATTATTTTTTATGTCTTCTATTGACTGAAAACGGATGCCTCGAAGTGGTTTTGGAAAGAGAAAAAAGTCGGCCGGAGCCATATACGGTGAATACAGTGGTTGTTTAAAGGTATTTGTTGAGTTCTTGGCCAAAAATTCGTTCACAATGATGGCCTTGTGCGATGGTGCGTTGTTGTGGTGCAAAATCCAAGAATTTTCTTTCCACAAATCTGGCTTTTTCGACGAATTTGCTTTCTCAACCGCCGAAACACACCTGACATGAACTAACAAAATCGAGCACTATGAACAAACTAAATGATAGTTGGTGCTCAAACTCCGCGCCAGAATCTAAAACAGTTGTGCCCAACTTAGCAACAAAAATAATTATTTGATTTGAATTTGGAATTTGAATTAAATGATTAATTCCCAATACTTTTTTTACTGAATGTACGAGTATGTCTGCACTCTCTAATTATGATCCCACAATGTATTAAATAACTGAAAATATGCACGTTTAAGTACTATCACTTTCGAAGTAGGTATAAGGTTTATCAACATTTTGAAAACATCTACTGTCAAGCTACTGACGCACAAGATCCGGATGTAAAGAACAAGTTGATGCGATCTATGAATACTCAAGTGCTGCCTGAAATACCGAGCAAGCATTCAGCAAGCATCTTCAATACAAATAACGCCTTTATCCTTTGTACCCAGGCGTGTTTGTACCTCGCTCCAGTTTGACAACAATGTGTCATGATGCTTCTTGCATAAGTCACTACCTCGTTTTCATTTGTCTTCTGCTATTAGTCCGCTTTCTTTTCATGTTAAACAACTTCCAGTGCGAGCATTGTCGACATAGTTGGCAGTTTCACTATGACCGGGTGGCATAGTTGATGGGGGTATTGCGAGATGAAATATTCTCAACAATATTCATGTACTCCTTAGTCGTATGCAGGGTGTTTTGTTATATGTAGGTTACGGAAGCTTCAGGAATAGAAATCACTCATTATTAGCCGAAAAAATATGTGTCACTAAAATACAAATAACGGTGTTTTTAAGGGGTTCCCATAAAATTTTATCTATTGTGGTTTAGGGATTTTTATTCCCTTAATTTTTTTAAGCGGGTGTCGTTATAAATCTAGCAGTTGACAAACATGCATACAAACTAAATATCTATTCAAAGTATTTTCATAAACATCTTGAATCAAACAAACTTCACTATTTTCAACGATTAATAGGACATGACAATATTAAAAATGCATGGTTCAGACGATATCCACTGACTAAGTTGAAGTTAAATTATTATACTATCACACACCTTGGTCGAAAGAGATCAAGTTGGATGACAAAATTGAATTAACTTCATCAAGGAGATCTTATATCAAAGTGAGATCCTAAAATAGGTCCAAAGAAATGAAGTGTGAAAACACTCTGGTGGAAACTGAAATAGAAACACTTTTACAGTTGACTTTAGAAATGGAAAGCATACGGGAAGTGGATCACGGAGCCAGCGAGATTGAAGACGATCCATCAAAGCGCACCAACCCTGGCGCCATCCTAAAATGTGCTTATTAAGGCCATATATACAGCGCGCATTCACAGCGTTTTATTGATTTTTCTCTTCCAATGCTTTACTTAAAATGGTTGGTATGTTGGTTTCGATTTCTTTAGACTCTTCTTCTAAAATCCTCATACTATCTCCCCAACACCGAATAAAAGTAACAAATGTCTGAACTCGTCAAAAGTACGATTCCCCCAACCTGTCACCTTCAACACTCCATATCACTCCATCTCGAGACACTTGCGTTAATCAAAGGTAATCTGATATCCTTGATCCCGGTGTAATGCCAAAGGGCGAGCCCGTTCCAACCTTATGCACCGACACTTGCTAGTTCGAACGAACGAATTTAGCGATGAGGTCACAATCGGATTGAACTAGTAAGTGAGTAAAATTATGTGATAAACTACTTTACAAAGACCACCATTAAAAAAATATTAATACATAATTATGTTAAATACAAGACTTTAAGAGGAAACATATTATCTAAAATAACGTGCATTTTATGTGTGTGTACCAACTCGCAATTGGCAACAGCGTTTAGATCATGATCTATTCATGAATGTAGAACGAAAAATAAATTTTAATCTGACCAGTGAAGTTTCTTTGCGGGTTCTTCTTCACTGAGTTAAGCGAATGCACGGATCAATCATTCGTTTGTGACGTATCCTATTTATCATCTTTATGATGCAAAATATGTGTGCTATAATATTTTAAATATTACCTCTTGATAGCCGTAATCAGTAGGTGCAGATCCGGGCCACAAACGACCCAGTATCATATTTTCTATTATATCCTACGTACCATTCAAGACCTGACTACAAACTACATTAAAGTAAACCGTATTACGTCCAATGAATTGCAACAATTCCCTCTATCGACTCGTTCAATCTAAATACAGATAGATCTTAACCAATTAATCGTGCAGGTTTTCTTCCACATGTTTCTCCTCACAAATCTCTTAATCTGACTTTGCGTCGAATGTCGGTACATACAGGCATTAACATATCTGCTCTTCCTACCCAGTTAGTAATTTCCTTGACTTTGATGTTGAATCAACACCAGAATTAGGCGGGGACCCATATGTACACATGAACAGAGCCATCGTGAACCGTCTTAACAAGGATTCTGTTTGTCAAGTGGTGTTGTCTCTGCTTATTGTTCTAGCGAGCAGTTTGTTATGCAGATTTTGCTCCCGATAGCCCTCGTCGCAAACAAAGGAGATATTCTGACAAAGTGCGGGCATGGCCTACAATGTTATGTATTGAGCTGATGTAAGTACAAAGGAGGGCTCTAACGTGGGTCCGTAAGCATTCTAAAATGATCGACAATATTATATTGAAATTATCTAGGTAGGTGTCGAAGCCGTGGTGAGTGCTGAAAGCCGACCTTGAACATGAAGGCTAGATGACCATGTTTTACCTAGAATATGATTTGACCTCGTTCCATGGGAATCAAAACAATGGAATATTTAAAGTGGTTGAGGTAACTCAGGGGCGCATTTAACTTAAAATTAAAGGGACCATTAAAGGGATTGTAATTATTGTTTTAAATCGGAATACCGACAACCACAGACATGGCAACAGGTAGATAGATACCTGGATATTCCGTGCCTGCACGAGGCAGCTCATGCGATCTTTTCATTTCTTTCATTGCGTAAATTAAACATCTGAAATGATTAAAACATTTCATCAGCCCGTTCAATGGAAAAGTGCATTTTCTTTTTCCATCTTTTCCTCGTAATCTGCGGCGGACGAGACGGCACCGGACCGGCTGCGGCGGACGGGGTATATAAATAGACTGAATGTTTTATTTATGCGGTTTAACCGTATCATTACTACGAGTAAACCTTACTATAGGGGTATACTCACGAAGACGCGTTACAACAGTAACGTACGTTAACTATTGTGTTACGTACTTCGTGTAAACGATAGCGAGAATATTGTGAGGTTTCTTTAGTTGTAATGTTTTATAACTTTGTGTAAAATTTGGATATTTTTTTTTATAAAAAATATTTACCTATATTTTCGATTGATATCGTTATTTGCAACTTATCCGTGCAGTTAAAATTATGCGACTGAAGATGAGAGCGATATCAATCAGTCACCAATCACTTGCAGAAGACTACGAATGTTTCTGCTACATTATGAGGCACAACAACTTTCTACTAGTAAATATTAAATGATTACCCTTCCAATTCTATTATTCTCGGCCAAGACGATAAGCCAGTTTTCCCCCGAATTCTTCCATGCTTATCCTTGACTTCTCTTATTCCTAAATTAATTTGACGTGACGGCTAGCCTATAATTCACGGAAAGATGCAAACTATATGTAGATACAAAGCGCCCCAAAATTGGGTACGTGGTACGGAAGTTTTAAGCGGACGGACAAACAAAGAGACAGAAGAGACGCCATACGTTAAATTTATATCAGAATCAGACAAAACATTACAAAGATTTGAACTCCAACGACTTGCAAACACAGCATTTCTTCTAAATGTCGAGTAGAGTATAGGGTGGTCGTGTCAAATCTCTTCTTGGCTGGTCAGTCGACCGGCCGCGCAACATTTTCTAGCCGCATGGCGCCTAGCTAAAAACTGGAAAACCGCCGTCCCAGCTACGGAAGCCGTCTTTTTCCAAACCGTCTCATTCAATACTGGAACTCAGCGGAGCGACAGATTATGAAGACTCGTACTAGACCCGTTTGAAAAGGCCTTATGCGAGAATCGCACTGGGGGAATGCGAGCAGTTGCAAGGTTAATTACTAGATTCGATTATGGGCAGCAGGTATAGAGGGGTGAGAGGATTATTGTAGGTTTCGAAAAGGATTCGCACGAAGATTTCCATTCTGAAAGCATGATAACATATTAGTTAAAAGAATTCTGAAGTCATTTGGTAATGTGACAGATAACATGACATTATAAACGACTAGAGACGCCAGTAGCTCCGCCCGCGTTAAAACCCGATGACAAAAGTCAGTTTTCCCCAGTTGTCTCACATTTAACCACACACCGCTCAATAATGCATCTCGGATAATTGCTTCCAAAGTTATAAACGGTAGACAGGCGCCGGACGATGTATTTTATAAGAGGTAATGATGGCGATGAATAAAATAATATATTAGGAGGTCCACGCAATGACCGAATGAGCATTATATCATATAGTGATTGATTGGTTGAAAATTATTTAATACGCTACAAAAAACAATTTAAAAAAGAAAGTACAGTGCAATAACAACGAAGCAAAGGCGGGCTTATCCCTCGAAGAGATTTCTGCCAGCTGACCTTTGTTTGAAAAGTTCAATTGGGATACATTCGTAGGTGATAGTGATTCATAGTGATCAACGATCATAATTTAATCCGAATTTCAGTTGCTGTATGTGCTCTGACTTATTTTGAATCATAAAAAGTGACGTGTTACGAATCTGACGTTGACTTTGATTTTGTGTCCTTTCATGCACTCGGCCCTAATGTATGTGTTTTAGTTGCGCTCTAATAATATACGAAATCAGCAATCCAACAGCTGTTCACTCCGGTAGCAAATACTCCAATCGCGATAGTGGGCCGCATAATTTTCTCCTTCGTGGTAAAAGTAAAACCGGTTTTGTCCGGCCGCAGGTTGCAAACACCTGACTCGCCCCTACGCCATGGACGCCGACTCAGATTACAGGAACGGCAGGTGTTGCCAACCGAAGCCGTATGCCCCCATTTAATTATGCGAGCATCTGCGCAAAAAGCGGTCCGCGCATGATATCGCCAACTTCTTGCGAGTTTTACGATCGATAATTTGGAACATTTAACAACAAATAATTTGGGAAAGGACCTGAGATTTACGATGGTAAGATAACTTTCTTCATCGAGACTTACGATGGTAACAGGAACTTTTCAGGAAAAGGTTCCTGTATGTAACGTATGTAACATATTCCTGTATGTTATGGTACAACATTTTCTGACCTTACCCATGTATCAGTGAGGAATAGCTTTGGATACGAGCAAATTCTAATTACTTGTTATTGTTACTGCTTTCATTGTTCGTGTCTGTATTTCCTCCTAAATAAATAAATAAATAAATAAAATAAAATAAAACTCGCCGGGTGAACAGCAGGTGAACAGGCAAATTCTCCCCTTCTCCTCTCTTCCCTTCTTACCACCCGGGTTGGTACCATCGCATTGGATGAACGATGGTCGAAGCGGCAATGAAAATTGTCCGTGTTTTCCATCCAGTGCAATGTAGCCATGCAATATAAGGAAGGTCCTGGCATGGCACCTAGTTCCCATATGGTGTGTTGGGCTAATACCATGACAGAAGGTGTGGTATTAGCAATCCATGTCCAGTCACATAAAAAAAATGAGATTTTAACGCTTAGTTAGAAAAGCGCATTTCGTCACTAATACGATCTGATCCAGATTTCGGAATCCATGTAAAACTGTACCCCCCTTGGTTGCTCGTATGGTTAAGCGAAACCAGGTTGGTACCTATGTGTCGTCCTTACTTGTAGATGTTTCTGATATTCTCAATGTTTTTGGTTTTCTGTAATATTGTTTTGAAAAAAGTATACGTCAACAAACCAAATAAAAAACCGGCCAAGTGCGAGTCGGACTCGCACACGAAGGGTTCCATACCATCGTACAAGATTTAACACAAAAAAAAACACTTTTTTGTGTTAAATCTTGTATGTCTGTCCCCTTTAATTTTTAATATTTTGTATTTTACCTATTTGTTGTTATAGCGGCAAAATAAATACACACTCTGTGAAAATGTCAGCTGCTATTAGGGTTCATGAGATACAGCCCTGTGACAGTCGGACGGACGGACGGACAGCGGAGGCTTAGTAATAGGGTTCCGTTTACACCCTTTGGGAACCCGAAAAATACCTGATCTGCATATATTTTGCACTTTTATACGTTAAGCATAAACCTGAAGAATTTGTAAGATTGATTGATTGATCCAATTTCAACATTAAATATACCATTAACATTTCACAGACGCCCAGACATCAAACTAATTTTGCATAAAACTAAGAAAATCGGTCATCAGTTAAAACTACTTAGTTTTGAATAAAGTATTTTTCTATTATAACTTTTATACATATAGTTTAAATTGGTCGTGATTGCGATGCTGGTAAAAAATCTGGAATGCCAATACGAAACGCGTTTTAATTTTCCGCGACAATCTGCCAGCATCGTTCCCGCCGCATTCCCAGTTCGGGACGAGGGAGTGGGGATTGGAGACGGGGGGGGGGGGGGGGGGCGGAGGGACCGTCTAGTCCGGAGGAGGACGTAATTGCTGCACGTCTCGAAAACGTCGCTCACCGTGTATCGATGTCCATAGAATTAGCGAGGGACTCCAAGAGTATGTCCTTGGAATTTCGGTGAAAGAAACCCTAGATGGAGTAGGAACCCCAACGGAATTCTTGTTATGTGCACAATTTGTAAGCCCCTGAGTTAACACAGATAACCCCGTCTCCTGCGGCATCGTACTTTTTTGCTGGAAGAGAGCCTCGGTCCAATTGTTCCCGTAAAAGGGCGACTAAGCGAACCATAAGTAAAGTTACGTGCGGTCCTAACGTACTAAGGGCCGAGTGCACGAAAGGACAAAAAATAAAAATCAACGTCAAAGTATGACCAAACACGTCACTTTGTGTGAACAGTATAGAAGGAACTCTATGCGGATCACTAAAAGTGACATGTTTGAACATTGACTAACTCAGCCGTCTCTTCGTGCAACCGGGGCTAACAAGCAAATCTTCAAACTACTAGATTAAACACTACGGTTTCCCAACATCAATGTCAACAGGAGGGGGACATATATCCTGAAAGACTGGACAATTTTGAGGAGGCGATGGTAGCTGCACCAGACATCTCCAAATCTACAACCATGTCTGGCACCGGTTCCTTCTTGGCAAGCTCCCGTACGTTGGCATTCCTCCCAGGCTTAAGACCTTGGATTGCCCGCTTCCTGTCGGACCGCCTCATATTCTTTACGTTTGATGGTGCGAAGTCAAATGACCTATCGAACGAATCTGGTGTCCCGCAGGGCTCCGTACTGTCACCTGCACTATTTTAAACCTTTAATAGCAAATTACTGTCTCTAGGCATGATTCGAAGTTCGGACATCACGGGACATACGGGGTAAGTCAGGGATTGGATGATCACAGGTGCACATACTCGCGAGGTGGATAGTTCTGTGGTTGATAAGTTAGATAATGTTCTCGAAAAAGTAGCCAGCTCTTTGATACAAAAAAAAGCTTTTAAAAATAATGATATGGTTATGAATTTATAGTGAATAGGCATTTTGCAATTAAATAAAATTATTTTGAAACATAAACAAATTAAAAAAAAAATAATGACAAAAATAAATATTCTTCTCCTTATTACGACTTTTCCAATTCCGGAAAAAATGGTAGATGGATAGTCAATATTGACACACGGGATATTTTTTACCCCGGAAAGTCAGTTCGACATCAGTCCAAAATGTGGAATAACAACTTTACATCGACCTAATCAAATGTTCCAATAAAAATGGAGTCGGACTTTTATCGAATTTAATGAACAATAAAAAAGTAAATGACTGCACCGATCGCTCCCACAATTTCTTCGAGTAAGCTATTAGTAGGAACAAAAGTAATAAAATTACTAACCGAACTCAATAAATCCACCGTTTTATGGCGTGCCGGGGGATTGGGTAACGCGTGGCAACACCGTCGCAGCGCGCGTGCCGTGGGCCCTGTTTTTGTTCGTACGAATCAAGACATTTAGTTGAGGCAGTAATGTCTCTAGTAAGATGAATTTCATCAATTTGACTTGAGAAAGCTTCATTCTGTTGCTTCATTATTTTGTATTTAGTACAAACATTTCGAAAATTAAAGTAAACAAGACAACTTTTTCCCAATGTTTATTATTCAATATTTACCAGTCTTGGGGCTGATTTTTCAATACGCAGATAAACAGCCAGATAACTATTCGACGGATTTATTTGCCCTTCTGCTTATCCATCCGATATAGTAAGTCCATATGTTTATTAGTAAAATTAAGGGGCAGATAATTGTGATAAAATATATAATTCTCCGGCAATGACTATCCGTCTTTTGAGCAACTTGAATTTGTATCAGTCCGATAAGTACTATCTGAGGATTGAAAAATCGGCCCTAAAACATACAGACATAGAATTATACAATATATATTGGAATCCAAAGTTTCAAAACCTAGTAAAACATTAAGAGCATGAAAACAGTTATCGCCCGTAGTTTGGGGAATTGATAGAGTAACGACTCTCTTAAGCGTTTCTATGAAAATTTCCCGGGTTTAAGTTACATTAAAATTTCGGTTATTATTAAGATTTAAGGCTGTTTTTTGTGAATGGATTCTTAGGCTATCTTTATCCACAACAAAGGCCCTATATTACCACTATCGCTTGGTAATAAAGTAAGAACATTCCTAGAGAAATGCACCTATAAATAGTTCTAATTTATAACCCCTTTCACACACATCATAAATCTATCCAACCAAAGGATACTGGCGATAACAAACGCACCCAGGACGAAGGACGAGACAGGAAAACGTCTCTCATACTCACACTCATCGGCCATTGATATTAATAATATGCTGGTGAACACAAAATACGTGCCAGGATACAACTAGATGAAGTCGAAAATAGCACCGAGTATTATGAAAGTAGTAATATAGAGAATTAAGGAAGATTTACTGAAGGGTATTTAAAATAGAATTTATCTGTCCTAAAACACATAGGGGAGGACACCCCACATTTTAAAAATTCTGAAAAAGGAAGAATTAGCTCCGCATAATTTCTATAATAATTTTTTTTATTTGTATATGTATTGATGGTCAAGCTATTATTTATTTGTTACAAACATTTTAATTAATTTTCGGGTGCTTTGATTTCTCAAACCAAGCAAACATGAACAAAAATTGATAAAAAGATTGAACAAAGAATAAGACCATCAGATATTTACTACAACATTTTCGAATATATCTAGACCGATAATGTATCTTTCATATTTTAAAATTTGAAAATTAGTTTTACATAGATATTAAAAAAATATATGGTTTCACTTACGCCATTACGAGTAGTTTTAATCAGCTGTTGTCACGCCCTTAAATATTTATTGTTTTCCTCCTACGGAAAATTTCTCCCGTCGGATTTTTAATAAAAACGAATTTTTTGTTAATTTCTGTTCCATTTTGTGCGACCCCAGTTATCATTTCGTAATAAGTTAAAAGATAAGAATAAGAATTAGCGTACATATACATATAGGGCGGAATATTTTCCTTAAAAAATATTGTCTTCTTGTTATAAAATATATTTCCCAATATCAAAGTTTTTTTTTGCATTCATCATGAAAACATTTTACCATACATAGATATTGAAAAAAGTTCAAAAGAGTGACCCCAGTTTAGTGACCCAGTGCTATTTGTAGAGCATTAACGTCTTCCAAGTTTTGGACTTTTTGGTTGGACCAAGTTTGGCTTTGACCCATCGACATCCTTGGAGCGAAGTTTTCCACAAAATAACTTTTACCTTACGAAATCCGCATTAACGGGGTCAACATGAGAGCGTAGCTCAAGAGTACTCGGCGGGCGCACGTTAGCATCGGGGGCTTATCTCCGGGGAGGGCGCCGGGACCAGCTCGTGGCGCGTTGATGCCTCGCGTGACTCCCGCGACACGAGAAGGCTGCGGGAGCGGCGCGTGCATATCGCATGTGGGCTCGGGAAAACTGAGAGATTTATTATAAATACAAGCGGCATCATAATTTTACGCGCAGGAGATTTAGGGTTGCCACCGATGTCGAGTCATTTGGAGCTTCGCTATTTTCTCACAGTTTGATCAAAGATTGTGATACCCACTTTAGAAAAGCGTCTAGTAAAAGGATTTGACGATCGTTAGAGTCGTTTTAAATTGCTAACCCAACTATGTTTAAATGGGGAGCATCGCTAAGACCTATTAATTCCAAAATATATACTTTGCACCGGAAACTGTATGTTTTATAACTTCAATTCAAATTAAAAAAATCCTCAGAACATTAAGTGGTCTCATCATACATATTCAATTGGAGATATTAGACTAGATGTTTTTACAGTATGCTCAATGCATAGAATTTGAGCAGAAAAGTCGGAGGAAAGAACAGGGAACAGAACTCACGACACATATATGCAGTGGAGTAATGTTAATAGATGGCGCCAATCATAGCTTGTCTAGTCTAGCCCAAACATGGTCGAATTTCGGAAATAGCAGGAGACGCGTGGTTGTTGTAATATGATTAATAATTATATTATAATAATATAATTATTATATTCTAATAATATTATTATTATATTATGTCTGCTAACAATGTGTTGTTAGAAAAAACTTAGCAGCGGATCCGGAACCCACCCGAAAAGTACTTTTATTATTTTATTTATTATATGTAAAGTAAATTACATATTATGGTAAAGTCTAATCCCATGTTAGTTCTTTAACAAAACCTACCTGAGCCAAATGACTCAGACCAATGATGCAGACAGTGGATGGAGAGCCCCTGATTGATTTTTAAAAAAAAGTTCAAAAACGGATAATGCTGGAAGGAAGTTAGGTATAAAATATCATGTCAATTGGCGATGTTTTTTTTAAGATTTCTATAGTACCTACGTTTTCATGGGGAGAAAAATGTAGTAAGCTTACGGGCCCAACTTAAACAATATTTGGTAAAAACGGTTATCAGAGCCGTAAATATGAAAAATCGTGTTCCGTAAAAAGATATCGGCAACCCTAGCGAGAAGTCTCGAGACCGGGATCGCACAAACGGGCCGGTGTGTTACGGCCCTTATGTCGCGCGGTAGGTCGCCTTATCTCGCTATACTCCAGGAGTGGGAAGGTAATTATAAACAGGATTAATGTTACGCATCGCCTTACCGTTATGTAAAAAGTTAATTTATTGAGGTGAACGAAGATAAGGAATGCCGTTCGAAATCCGATGGAGGAATGATAATTCTTCATAAACGAACGAGTTGTGTATTAATTTATTGGTTTGAAAAAATGTGCTACAGCCGACCAATTAAAGAAACGTTTTTTACAATTCAGTGTTCACAATTCAAATACAATTCAGCTAATTAAACTTTCAAACATGCATACTCGTGTGTGGCGATGGGTCAGTTCTTGACGGACCCACGGCTGCTCTTCTCTAGCTTGAATTTTTTATGTGTGGAATATATGTATATGTGTATATTGGAAACTTAGTAAGTGCGATTTAGACTTGGGTAGCGCCATCTATTGGTAGTGAATGCTGAGTGCATACTTGTGGATTCGGAACCACGGCCAGCCTTAACATATCCAGAATCCGACCGACCCTGCCTTACTTATGGGCGATCAACACGATAGCAATAAAAACATCTTCATGTACATTAGTTTTTGGTTTTTCGGAAAACTAATAAAATGCTAACACAGATATTTTATTGATTGTTTCAAATTTGGCAACAACGGTTATTACGCTATACCAGATATACCAAAATGTAGTAAAATGCACATTCAATAATTTTGAATAGGGCCACACAAGAAAATGTGAATTTACGCTTATTTGCCTAAGAGTTTCCCTATTCTTAAAGGTATGTTATTATTTGAAATATCTATACATTTACTAAATGAAGTTCGTGATGCGTTAACTCCTGAAATAAGGACCGAGAAGAAATAGAGAAAATAGACATCCAAACCAAAAGATTCTCCACACAATATATTCGTCCCTAATGACTTCCTTTATCAAATATTGAGTTGGGTCAGGTCAGGTCAGGCCAGGGCTAGGCGGCAGAGTATATTGGAAGCCCACTGAACGGCAGAGTATAAGGCTAATAAAGGGGTTGTTGGTAAAGAAGATAGGGCGTACTCATGTGATACTACGGAAAGATACGGAGCTCAGTAAATCAAAGAGATAAAGATGGCGCCGGCAAACGACAATATGTGTCTTTAACAGCCATTATCTATTCTGTTATATGGATGGGGTATATTTTCTTGACTAGTGAGGCATACAATTCTACTCTATGTCCATTATTTTAAATTTGGAACCCCGTCAGCGAATTCCAAAGCGCGCGAATCTGGCTCGGTTCCTTTTTTTTGAACTAGGAACGCTGCTTTCGACACGGCACGGAACAAGAGAAGGACCACGGAGGTACAAGTTGGCACTCTGGTTGTAGACGATGATTAAATAATAATTATGTTAGTATAATGACAATGACATTAACAATGACGGCCGTCATTGACCGATGTAATCTTTAAAATTATAAAAAAAACCGGCCAAGTGCGTGCCGGACTCGCACACGAAGGGTTCCGTACCATCGTTAAAAAAAATAATACAAAAAAATCACGTTTTTTTTATGGGGACCCCCTTTAATTTTAATTATTTATTAATCTTACCTATTTGTTGTTATAGCGGCAAAATAAATACACACTCTGTGAAAATTTCAGCTGTCTATCTTTTACGGTTACTGAGATACAGCCCTGTGGCAGACGGACAGACGGACGGACGGACGGACGGACGGACGGACGGACGGACAGCGGAGGCTTAGTAATAGGGTTCCGTTTTCACCCTTTGGGTACGGAACCCTAAAAAAGATATATTTTATAATAAAATTTTCAACTACTTTTTTTATTGACTTTGCCAAGTACAAGTTATGTCTATGAACCTCAGTATAAATTGCATAGAGACCCTGTATAGAGAATATAAATGTGTAGATCGGTCTTTTCCGAATCATAATAAAATTGGGGTACTGAGCACCCGTAATCGAAGATGCATGTAACAATGTCAGTATGTCTAGAAAGGAAAGGAATTAAGTATACTATAGTCGTAAAAAAAAAATCCTCAAAATCTGTTTACCCAGGCGAACGTTCTGAGGTAACAAACATAAAAAAATCAGTCGATATGAGAAACTCCTCCTTCTTTGAAGTGGGTTAAACATGGCCTGGGATGACGCTTTGATCGCTGCCTACCCCTCAAAAGTGCTTGCGCCGCTGCCACCCTATCCAACCCAGTATTGAGTTCAGGGGCGTCGCGAAGACGTAAATGAGAATCGTGCCATCGACACTCGCGCAGCGCCTTCGGTACAATCACACGGCCGAGCGCGCGCCAACTCGCGGCGCGAGCGACTCGTTTGATCTCGCGGATCGGCTGAATCAATCCGTACGCTCGATTCGGTCGGCGTGACCGTCACTATTTGACTGAATCGAGCCATCGTTTCGAGCATTACTTGTTCTGTGATTCGAGTCCGCTCTGTCCAGGAACGCTTTGATTGTGTTTTTATACATAGAAACGGGGAGCAAGCCAGGTTGCATCCCGAACTCGCTGGATGAAACTCGCTATCGAAATATGTATTAAAAATGTCCTAATAAAAAGTACCTAAATTCATCCCCATGAATTGATGACATTAAATGATGACTCATACGGCCGGGTTAAAAATACTATAATTCTTAGAAAAATGTGAGTTCAATATGTTCGAGTCAGTCTGGTAACCCTAACAATAAAATTACAGTAAACATGCGGTCATTGAGGCTTTATGGCAATCAAACACGAAAGAGCCCTTTTTAGGGTTCCGTACCCAAAGGGTGGCAACGGAACCCTATTACTAAGCCTCCGCTGTCCGTCCGTCCGTCCTTCCGTCTGTCACAGGGCTGCATCTCAGGAACCGTAATAGGTAGGCAGCTGAAATGTTCACAGAGTGTATATTTATTTTGCCGCTACAACAACAAATTGGTAAAATTTTAAAATAATAAAAATTAAAGGGCGTCCCCATACAAAATACGTGATTTTATTTAAATCTTGTACGATGGTACTTGTACGGAACCCTTGGTGTGCGAGTCCGACTCGCACTTGGCCGATTTTAGGTAATGTCATTTTTTAATTCCACTCTGCAAAAAGGCTTGGATTGATGCAATCAAATTTTACCCACATGAATGTGCTTGCCAGAAATGACCCAAATTCACGGACTCAGTCCACCTCTTGATTTTTTTACGCAAACTGACATGGATGGCTAATAGCACACAACTACCCACCTACAAAACTATGACATGAGCCCAATACACCACATTCCCGGAGTAATTAGGTGCCATACCAGGACCTTCCCTTGACGAGCACGGCAACATTGAACTGGATGGAAAAAAACGGCCAAATGCGACTCGGACTCGCACACGAAGGGTTCCGTACCATTATACGAGATTTGGCCCAAAGAAATCACGTTTCTTGTATGGTGGCTACCATTAAATTTTATTTCTTTTTTTATTTTTACTATTGGTTGTTATAGCTGCAACAGAAAAATTATGTACTTACGCAGATAGAAGTCTCGTCTATATAATTATTTTTTTACCTGAAACAAAAACAACCATCCATTAAAAACATGTTGAACGAAAATGTTGAATGCATAATGTCAATGAATCGAATATTGGTAAACTAAATATGTACTCAAGAACATTATTTTGTTATGTTGAGTACATTTATGTAGGTAAAAATTTTCTATGATGGACGGGGCCAACTAGATTTATTTTAAAAGTATAGGTGCATATAAGGTTTCGAATCCTCATTCAAGGCACACATCGCAAACTACTTGTTTTGGGCTTAGCTTTATTTATCACCAGCCCCGGCCTAGCCCCACTACTATTCCGGGAGGTCACGACATTTTTGGTCACGATAAGGTAAATGGCTGAATCTGGGTTTACATGTTAGAGGCCAACCCTCTGATCCTAAATATGTCGGTCTGTCTTCGCCAAGTGGTTGCGTTATCTAGATTGGCTATATAAAATAGAAGTTGGTATGTACCTGCTGATGAATATACTGATTGTCTAGAAACATTGATACCTATTAATTATACAACTATAACCAGTCGGTTTTTTAATTAAATACTTAAATATACCTAAAGTTATATCTGTAACCTAAATCGCCTATAACTATGAAATGCAATCAAAGATTTGTTCAGTTTTGGTATTGCTAAGCAAGTATGTACTGATTCTTTCATGATTCGTTATTTGCAGCCATTTACCTTATCATTTATATTTTTTGTCACCAAAACTACTTTTTCAGGCGCCTTATCTACGTAACGCAACCACTTGGCGCAGACAGACTGACACATTTAGCTTCAGTGGGTTGGTCTTTATCCCGTGAACCCAGTTTCAGCCATTTACGTTATCGTTACCATTTTTGTCGCGACCTCTTAGTCTATACGCTCGAAGGGCGAAACGGGTGGAACGCACCAGGTGCACTTTATTCCACGCGCTCAATTCCCCAAACAAATTAATATTAATTCCAGGCCCTGGTAAATTGAGTGGGACTTATTAGTGGAATTGTCCAATGCGGGGAGGGAAGGGGAAACGCGGGTGTAGTGTTCGCGTCACGCCCTGTTGCCGATTCACCCCGACCTCCCCTATGTGGCACGCGACTGCAGGCTGCAGGGGTGCTAAGAGGTTAGCGGTCAGCAATTATATGTTTTTAGGGTTCCGTTCCCAAAGGGTGCCAACGGAACCCTATTACTAAGCCTCCGCTGTCCGTCCGTCTGTCACAGGGCTGTATCTCATGAACCGTAATAGGTAGGCAGCTGAAATTTTCACAGAATGTGTATTTAATTTTCCGCTATAACAATGGGTAAAATTTTGAAATAATAAAAATGAAAGGGGGCCCCAATGCAAAAAACGTTGTGTTAAAACTTGTACGATGGTACAGAACCCTTCGTGTGTGAGTCCGACTCGCACTTGGCCGGTTTTTTTTGTTGTTTCGCGTTTTTAGGGTTCCGTTCCCAAAGGGTGCCAACGGAACCCTATTACTTCGCCTCCGCTGTCCGTCCGTCCGTCCGTCTGTCACAGGGCTGTATCTCATGAACCGTAATAGATAGGCAGCTGAAAGTTTCACAGAATATGTATTTATTTTGCCGCTATAACAACAAATAGGTAAAATAAAAAAAAAAGATAAAAAAAGGTGGGCCCCCATTCCAAAATCGTGATTTTTTGTTAAATCTTGTATGATGGTACGGAACCCTTCGTGTGCAAGTCCGACTCGTACTTGGTCGGTTTTTATGTTACCAGGTATGAATGGTTGCCGCGACGAAGGAATTTACCCGCGAAATCTCTGTGATTTTACCATAGACCTAGCGTAGAGCGCTGTCCTTACGAGACGAACAGAGGGTGGGAGTGAGACGTCAACTCGTGTACCACTACCTCGAGTTAGAGAGAGATGGAACATACGTACCCGATAAGACAACTTTTCAAATCGTTATCCGTACATAGGAGCCGCTCTCATGCAATGTGGAACTTTTTTTCCGAAATCTTTATGATTTCTCTAGTTGTCCCCTGTGCATTTTTAGATTTATAAGTGAACGGGCGTCCAAAAGTCGAAAATATACCATTTTTTTTCTGGTAAATGGGAGCTGACACAGTTTTATTTCAAAGTAAAAGCTAAATGGCGATTTAGAAAATGTTTTACACAAAAAAAGCAATTTCGGTACATTTTGTATGAAACAATTTTAATCTCATCCGCCAATTGACAGTTGTGTGAAGCTGTATGACTATACATTGTAACGCCAAGGAGTTACCCTACATCGTTTTGAATTGTTTTCTAAAATAAAGAGACTGACCGACCGACAATTCGATAGTCATTATCGCAAGTATCAACTGTTGCAAAAATTGAACAGACACAGCATATTTCGTAATCTTAGGCCAGTAACATTGTTAGCAACGCACGACCGCTTCGGGTTGGCGGCGCGGTGAGGTGGCGGTAGCGATGGCGGTGGCGGTGGCGGCTGCGGTGGCGGTAGCGGTGGCCGTGGCGGTAGCGGTGGCCGTGGCGGTAGCGGTGGAAGTAATGGCGAGTTCTGTCGCGTCCATTTATCCTTCTACATTTTCATTTCCAATTATTTAGAGTTCTGGTAATCAAACTGTGCAAAGACTGAGATAAATAGTCGCTACTGGAACTATGTAAAACTAAAGAAAAGTAGTATTTTCTTATGGCACTTTGACACTTAGATATAACTTTCGGGAATATTGTTACATTACCCGTACGTACAATCAAATTTTTCGAAATAAAAAAAAAAAACAAATAGCGTAGTTTTAGTATCCATCAAAAGAAAAACTCCTTTGTGTATTTCTCTCTATTACTTGAATTATCATTACGCATACGTTATTTCAATTGTTAAGGTCCTTAGAAAAGCTCTTTTTGGGGATAGTTCGTACTGAATACGGAAAGCCATATACGCCACTCGGCTGGCCTGGTTGGCACTGCTATGGCATGGGGCCAGGGCGTTTAATTAATGATGATCATTACTAAGCTGCCACCCTATCTAAACAACCATTTGTTGATCGCTCACGCCCGCACCATATGCTCAACTATTTTTTTTTATTCCAGCACCCATCACCGAACATGTGAGTTTTCTCTCTAACTAATTCAATTATTACAGTCCCAAACACAGAATTGGGATTGGCTAGAACTGCCTATCCTCACTCTTTTTACTAAATGGACATGGATGGTTAATACTACAACCTATTTCCAACCCACGTCATGACCTGCCCAACACACCGCATTCTCAATGGAATTATGAGCATGGCTACATAGAAATTAATGGAAAACATGGAGTTGATCGAATGAGACGAATAAGCAAATAAAAACAGGTCGATTTGGTAAGGTTTTCCTGTAATGACTATTATGCAGTGTGGAATTACTGTTCAGCCGCCTCGAATGACTATAATAAGACGGAATGGATATAACTTAATGAGAGTGGCAATAGGAATAGAAGTCAGGAAAGCTAATGGGGAGTGTCAAAAGAAGTAACCAAATCAGAGGAATCGGGTTCTCGGAGAGGATGGCTGCCAAACTTTACCACCAGATGGCGCCATATAAAACTATGCCACGGTTTCATTTCAAGGGTATAGCTTGTTGACCAATTAAACTAAGTTAATATGAATGGCTACCTAGAAATGGATGTAAAACACGGAAAATGTGATTGCCTCTGATTCGCGAGTAAACATAACCTCTACGTGATAGCTTGGCATAGTTTTATGTGGCACCATAGGTCGTAAATCTTTGCGCCGTGCACCCCATGGGGTGGACACAGAATGACCCATCACAGATTCGAATGTGCGCCCAAAGCGAGATAATAGGCATATCTAGCTTATTCTCAGTTCTTTGGTTCTATCCATATCCTATCTAAGTTAATTATACAGACCCAGTTACGGATGATATTAGAGTTCCGAAGGATAAATTCATTCGTCTAATGAACGTATCTTTGTCCGATTGTGAAGGGTATTAATTGTTGTTTGTCACGAATCAGTTGTGATGTACTGAGGTCGGTACAACATGCTGCTCAGCTACTTTTATATGCTCACTAGCTGTTGGGATTTCATTCGGAATTAGGAAAAACCGTTTTAGGCACAATTCAATTTTTCTTTTTCGGACTTATTTTTTCATGTAACTGGACATGGATGGCTAATACCACACGCACCGTCTAGATATTAGCCTAATTAAACTACATTCCCGAAGGAAAAATGTACCATGCCAGGACCTTCCCTTTATGAGCACGGGTATATAGAATTGGATGAAAAACACGGACAAATTTTCGTTCCCGCTTCGACCCTCTTTTTACCAAATGGCCATCGCCTATACCAGCTAGTAGGGGAAGAAGATCTACAGCTTTACATGGATTCCGAACCATGGAACAGCTCGCATTCATGACGAAATGCAATTATCCAACTCAGAAATAGAAAAAAACTGATGCCTGAACGGGGCTGATATCGACCTCTGGCATGGAAGGCAAGTCCCCGCGTCCCTACATCTTTGCTAAACTTGTTTCAGACGTAAAGAGTCAATACACAGCGTATTATTCACACGCTTGATTCTATTTGTATCATTGTAAAGGCTGAGATATAATACATGTATGTAGATTGTTTTTACAGATAGACGATAACCGTGTTGGAAAAGAAGTAGAAACCATTCAGTTTGGTGTGCCTGAAAAAAAGACACGTAAGCAGCTTGGACATTTTCGATGACGAAAAATCATGACACTTGTTTATTATTTGGTGCGTCCGACGCACCACCATATTTGTGCATGTGTTGGTGTATACGTGGGCCAGTCACCATGTGGGGCGAAACATCAGTATTTATTACTCGTATATATTATTTGCATCAGCAAAGCGCGGGACACGATAAGGATGTAATATTCGCCGAGATTAGCACAGCACGGTTCCAACGAAAGTGTGCGGAGACGGCGCGGAGCATGCGTCTCGTTAGTAGAACCTGGACGGCGCAACCTCTGGACATGGCTACACATTTCTTTGCGCTATCGGACAATAGTTGGTGATATCGTCTGCCACACCAGGGCATATATTCTTGGTTCGTGCTCGGGAATCAGGGAAAAAAGTCGTGAAAACTGATGTGACAAGTCCGTCGAGAAATCCGCTATGACAGCTGCAGCCAAAGCTCTTTTGATGACGGTTATTTTTTCAAATTCCTGAGCTTGGAATTTCAAGAGTAGACCCAGGACCTGCCTTTGTTCACTTTAATTTTTCAGCAGCCATTTTTAACTTATACTTTTAAATGTTAGGCTTAATGCAGGCATAGCTTTCCCATCTGTAAGTAGAAAAAGGGCACATCGATTTAATTGTATGTACATGAGTTATGGACTATCTTTAGTAACCAGCATTCGAAATCAAATGCACGTTTCAAATTAGAAAATAAATTAAAAGGTGCATGCCAGTTAGGAGTCTAGAGTCGAACGAACCCAGGACTCTGGCAGGACTTTTTATACTCGGCCACTAATGTATCAAACATGTGTCTAGGTAATCCACATGACGTACTTATGTAGACACACATCAATCAATCCAAATGATCAATTTTGTTCGAGCGCTCGGCGAGACTTTTATAACCCAATTTTCCACCAATCAGAAAGCGGACATCACATATTCCACCAATAAGAGAACATAATGTTGTGACTCGATTAGTGGAGAATTGGTTGACTAACGGTACGGTTCTATTTTGTGGAAGATGTGGAATGCCGCCATTGCTAGAAAAAGATTTAAAAAATCTTCAGTCAATCTTCTCAAAAAATGAACTTCAGCTAGTAAAGGAACTAATATTGATACTTATTTTTCCTCCAGAATAAGACCCCCTGCAGTGGTGTGAGCCTTCAAAAGAGTACACATCTTCATTAATTCATGATTAAGGCTGAGATAAATAGTCCTAACTGAAACTAAGACCACAGAATAACTAATAGTGCTACGCACAGAAGTTGCACTCCCCGACAATAATTTTTCAATTTTCATCCTAATTGTCTTTACACTAAAGTATTTATTACGTCGCTCTTTGCCGGCGCGAAGGCGAGATGAAACGCGTCGTCGCTCACCTGCCCCTCTACACAATATTGTCGCTGAAATGCGGCTCGCATTTATATTGTTTTTCCTTGTAATACATGGATAAATACTACCTAATGTATAAAAAAGTGCTGTGCTGATGATAAATACGTGTCAATTCAATAGGCCCCTCGTAACACTATACCACATACCTACCTACATAGAGGCAAAACGTCAATAAACCTAAACTAAAAAAACAAACTTACCTTTCAGAATATTTCGGTAGCGTAAAGAAGGATGTCATAGTTCTCAGAAATAATTTAATTCCGAATTTCTTCTGTGTACTATGACATTCGTTCACGCAACAGTTATCATATTTAATATTAAATGATTATTAGACATTATTACGAAGAAAAACGGCGAAAGTGCGCTTTCCGAAGCGACTGATCGACTGGACGTAGTGGACGTGCGAGCGTGTGCGCGCGGCGGCCCTGACTGAATTTGGAACCTCGGGTTCCCTAGCGCCGTAGGTGAAGATCTCAGTAGGTATTTAGGAGTGACGGATGCCTGCTAAGACTAACGAAAAGTTGTACTTTGTGACGTCACTTTGCGCTACTTTGAGATTTCGTCAATACAAAATGTGTCAATGTGACGTCACAAATTACTACTTTTCGTTACTCTTAGTTTCGGTTACGACTATTTATCTCAGCCTCGGAGATCACCTCGCACCCGATCACTGCTTCCATGCCACTCGCCGTGCGTTTCCAATTAACGGTTCATGTCAGACTACATAGAGCAAGTGCGCTATAGAAAGTTGCCATTTTTGAGGCGGCTAATGTTCGGAATCCGTAAAGCCGCCCACACTTGTACGTACGATTTTGCTCGTGCTTGCCAGACAGTACGTTAATGTTTGGTCAAAATGGTATGACGAGTCGGGCTGCATACAAACGTGGAAAGAAGATCATGCGCATATTCCTCGTCAGAGATACAAAATTAAACTCAAAACAGCTTTATTTGATCGAACTAGATGTCTGATGACCATTGGCATTGTAAAATAGTGTTTGGTTTCTAACGTTATAAGGTCCGGAATTTTGATTTTTTCGCACGTTTTATAGAATAAGTTTGGACGTGGATTACTCAACGATAAAATAAAAACATCTTAAAAATATTAGTCATCTGACCTAGCCGGTTTCATGAAGATTTATAATCAAATTGGTTTTTGTTTGATTGTTGACTACAGCGGTCGTGATTTACTTTTAGCTATGGGTCCTTTTGTGATTAAAATTTTCGTAAATCTTACCAAATCAAACACTAAGCGCATTGTCTGCTTTGTGGCTCATCACGGAGCCTGTCTTTTTCTTTGAAACAGAGAAGGTCCCAGAGCGCAATAGCACGGTTTTGTACCGTGACCGCGAATGAGTTAGTCCCGTCGGGAAGGGCCACCTTAACTCCAGTGCCACAAGCGGTCCTGACGATGCCTCCGTCATTGGAGGGAAGTCCCTTTTACTCCAAGGTCGTGGTACGAAATGCAACTAAACGTTAGATTTAGGGCCGAGTGCACGAAAGGACAAACAATCAAAATCAACATCAACGTATAATTAAACACGGCACTTTGCATGGACAGTATGAAAGGAACGCCATGCGGTTCACCAAAAGTGACGTGTGAACATTGATTACCAAAGCCGTCTCTTCGTGCATTGCCTGATCACCTGGCGGCAAGTTAATTTACGATGGTAAACCCCCCGAAGGGCTTTGATCACGTGGCACAGAACACTGTAGGCACCGTGAGGTTTTACCTAGGAAACCCAAAGCACCCCAAATACACAAAACCACGGTGCCTAATACAATTGTAAACAACATATTTTCATCGCAGACTTAATCGCCCCGCAGAGGAGTTTATGAGCCCCGCACAGTGGGACAGGAGTCACATTAACCTCGCCACAAATTGTGATAAACCGCAGCGTCTGGATAAAGTGCGGTGCGGGACTTTGTTTATTTTGCATGTTTTCAGTACATCATTAATAAGTATTTATGACTGAATGCGGAAGAAAAAATACACGACTCTAACTTGACGACTTATCCTGACCACACAGACATTACTGATATGGATACAAAATTTCAAAATACCAGGAAAAATAAATATTTTGAAGGTGGGACAATTTTTTTATTCTTTAAAACAAAAGCTAGTTCAGTTTCAACTACAGAATCACCCAGTACAGTGATAGAATATTATTTCATTTCTATTTTCAAAATGCAATTTGTGCACAAACTTCCAACAAAGGAAACGAAAAATCACCTTGTCAAAATGAGGAGATGCTTCAGTCGAAATCGTGTAGAACCCGCGTTACAATGCAGCAATGGCATAAGCATGGGGGTGCCAAAATAGAACCGAATGTAAATAAAGCGAACCCTATATTTTACTGTCATCTAAGGATGTAAGATGATCCTTCGCCTTGGCAAACCATATTATTAGTCGCACTAATGCCTATAAACACCCCCGAAAATGATTCACTGTGCAAAAAAGCCAATCTCCACTATGTTTACAAGACCTAATAGCTCTTAATGTTATAGAGGAAAGGTTCAAAATGAAAATGCCCTTCGATTAAATTTAGTATAATGTAAATTGTTTCGTTTGAGACGTTAGTTATGTTATGGGCCTTATTATTTTCCCAAGGGACATTTTTTGCAAGCCACATGTGTATTGGACAAGAGAGGATCAAAATGTGCGAGCAGATGTGAATGTTTTGGGGTTGTTTTATGAGCCACGGGTATGGGCTAATTTGGTTGTGATTTTGAACCGGTAGTATTTTAAAATTTGTACTTTTATGCATATTAATGCAAGTGGTTATAATCTATAATATAAAAATGAATCGCAAAATGTGTTGGTAAGCGCATAACTCAACAACGCCTGGACCAATTTGGCCAAATCTTTTTTTTAAATGTTCGTTGAAGTTCAAGGATGGTTTTTACGGCGAGAAAAATTAGAATTATTGCTGGAAAAACCCTAAAAATAGCCCTTTTCTTTTTCCCATACAAATGATTTGTAACTAAAACGTAGTCAATTTGAGCTTTATTGCTATGGTATAAAGTTCATATTAAATTACAAGCACTCACAGTTGTCTAAGTAATGTAGGTGTGTTCCTAACGTCAAAGATCAAATCTATCAAAACAATGTGCGTGTGTGCGTTGGAGCACAGAATACATAGTTGGAGGAGTTTAATGTCGCGTTCCGAAACTCGCGTTTCTTTTGTATTAGTTTCGGCACGCGAGATAAACTGCATCAGTTTCCACGTCATTACATCAGTCAAACAAAAATCGCGTTACCAACAGTGTTTTATTATTTTTAATATCCAAATTTTAAATAAATAAAACAATTCGTACGGCTTAAAAGGATTTGACTTCAAGTCATATCAAATTTAAGAAAAAAAAAGTTGTCTGTTACCTAATCTACTGAGTTTGCTTTTGTCAACTGATACACGAAACAAATTCGTATATCGTGTTTTGTGCAGAGTGTTTAGTTAGTTAGTGTTTGTTTAGTTCGTGATTAGGCGGGCGGTCCGACGGGGCGGGTGCGGGGAGGGGGGGCGGGTACGGCTTGGTATTTCCCGCAACTTTAGGACTACTTGGCAAAATCCTTGAGAACCAATTACTCGATTTAGATGCGGATTGTATCTACGTCTAGCCTGATTCTACTCAAAACTTATAGGCTACATAATATAACGCTTCATTACCTGAAGGGTGAGTAGTGAGTGTTAAATTCTTATAACTTGCGAACCACTAACCCGATTTATGTGCGTATTTTATCAATGTATAGGATCTCTGGGAGCTGTCAGGTTCGAGATGGGTTACTGTTTTCGATGTTGAGGCTGGCTGTGGGTTGGAGTCCACGCAAAACTTACCTACATTACACGTTACTTACTTACTAGGTAAACAATGTTGCAGTGCAAGTGCAGAAAGGTTCTGGCGGCAAATGCTTTTTTTTTAAATAGCCACCAAATGTCAACGAAGCTCTAAATGGGAATTATTGGATGTTTCTCATTAAATCATGCTATTTCATCTCGAACGATCTTGATTAAATTTGGTAGATGGATACATTGTCCTGGACCAGTTTGACCCTATTTTGGATCAGCCATGTCGGATACTTTTTATCCATGAAATAATTTAGCCGACGCTAACCCGAGCGGAGCCGGGTACCGCAGCTAGTAAGAAATAAATATATGCTGTGTGGTTCAGGCACTTAAAAAGAATGGTCTCTCTGCGTTTATTGCTTGGCATGTCGTAAGAGGCAACTAAATAATTGGTCTTTTGTGGTTTAGATTCCACATAAAACCGTAAGGAACCTTACTACTAGTACTTTTGTCGCGTCGTATTGAATAAACGATGGTATAAAGGCCCATAGAAAATGGCCCCAGTCTTCCATCCAGTTAAATGTAGCATTGCAATATGAGGAAGGCTTTCCATGTGGTGAGTTGAGCTAATATCATGACAGTATGTACGTGTGGAAACCATAGGCTTAGAATGTAAAGACATACAGAGTAAACTGACGGATGAGACCATAATTGTTTCATAAAAAATGTACTGAATTTTTTTTTTCTAAAATAAAATTCTTAATCGCTGTGTAGCTTCAAAACAATGATATGAAGGTAAGTTATAATATTTATCTGAAAATATTGAGGAAAAGTTAAAAAAAAATATCGACAAATAATCAGTGGGTCACCCCTTATTTACCATCGAAGGGTTTTTGTCCGAGTTTTTTATTCCCGTTCACTAAACAATCTATAAATGCACCGGTCACCATGCTTTTTTAGGGTTCCGTACCCAAAGGGTGAAAACGGAACCCTATTACTAAGCTTCCGCTGTCCGTCCGTCCGTCCGTCCGTCTGTCCGTCTGTCACAGGGCTGTATCTCAGTAACCGTAACAGGTAGACAGCTGAAATTTTCACAGAGTGTGTATTTATTTTGCCACCATAACAACAAATAGGTAAGATTGAAGAATAATTAAAATTAAAGGGGGCTCCCATACAAAAAACGTGATTTTTTTGTTTTATTTTTTACGATGGTACCGGCCCGTTTTTTAAGGAAAACTAGACCAATCATTAAGATTTCCCAAAAATAAATTTTACATTCCATGAGCGTAACTCCAGTGTATTGATAACTATTCAAAACTTGTCACATCGCGTATATGTGTTCCATTTCCCTCTAACTCGCGGTTTTGGTAATTGAGTTGACTTCTCACTCCCACGCTGTGTTCGTCTTGTAAGCGCAGCGCGCTATGGTAGGTCTATGGTGGAAACTGACTAGGTGGCTTAGGATATAAGGTGGCAGGGTTAAGTCAGCCCGGGTTCGTGCCATTTTTTGGTCAATATCATGACAGTAGGTTGATTTTAGCCTTCCATGTGAAATGTCCACTTCTATAAACAAAGAAGTCGGCAAAACAGAACTAGTGATTAGCTTAACTTAAAAATGTGACAAGTGAAGGGTAGCTCTAAATTTAAATGCGCTGGAGTTGTCAGTAGATGGACGGAAACCGCAGCGAGCAGTCGTGCCGTGCGCACGGAGGTGGCGGCGGGCGGTTGCGGCTGCGGTGGCGTCATGAGGTAGGTGCAGCGAGCTCCACCGCAGCGCTGCGGTCGATCTTCAGGTCGCTTGCATCAGAAGTGGCACGTTTAAGGATATTATGAAATTTCCGCCCGTGGGCAGGAAGCCAGGATGACACAGCGACGGGCTCACCACTCATTATATACGTGTGATAAAACATCATTGGGCGAAACAAGGTTGACATTAGACAATCGCTGGGTACCCTGACACCGAAGATCGTGCCAGATGTAGTGATAATTTATTTATTCATTTATTTCTGTTTTATATGTAGTGATAATTTATTTATTCATTTATCTTTTAGGTCTTCATTATATTATTTAATACCCGTGGGAGTTTATGATCTTTAAAAGCTGAATATTGTTTGCGTTTATAAGAATTCAGTTTGCGGCAAGAAAATCGTTTAAACATTGAAAAGGAATCGGCTTCTAGAAGCCGTCTCGCCATAATCGTCAGGTGATAAGTTAGTTTTGTAATGCATGAATGTTTTCAAGTTTCCAAGAGAAAAAGTAAAGATTTTTTATCTAAAGTGAGATATACTGAGATATACATTTTTGAAACTTATGTTTTAGTCTAGTGTAATTTGACGCGATCCGGAACCGAACCGTGCACGAGGAAGGTGTTGGCATGGAACCTAGATCCCACGTGGCGTGTCAGGGTAATGTCATGACAGTAGGCGTCATATCATCCATGTCCAGTTACATAGAGCGTTCCCACGCTCTTACGGAACATTCGATTCTTTTTACACTAAATTATTTAATTACTTTGTTTGGAAAGTCTAACCTTTTATTAAGAGGATATAAAGAGTAACGGTTCTTTAATTTTTTTTATTTCAATCCCAATAATTATTATTTCCCAAAATGTAATGCACTGGCCGTTTTAACACCATTTATATAACAAATTCCCATTTTACATAACAGCTAGTCACGCTCTTAGTCGAAATATACTATGTCATTGTTGCATGGGTTTTGCCTCCTTAGGCAAACATTCGAACGGAACAGGATTGACGAAATGGTCTTTCTTGTTTAAGTTGATCCAAAGTCAAATAAAAAAATTAAATTCAAAAATATTTAATTCGTTTCACATGAACATAGGTGGTAAAAATGTTAATTCGAAGGTAACATACATTGTTTTATTATTCGAATAGTGCAATAGGTGGTTCTAATAGTTCCTATGTAATTTAAAAGACATTTATAAATTTAATGTTATTTCTACCATTTAGCTATTGATGTACCTAAAATGTATGTAAAACCTATTGAAAACATTTACATAGTATCTGCATCCTAAAAAGACCATAACAGTCTAATTCAATTGCAAACTGTTTACCTTACACGATCATAAAATTGAGAAGAAATAAGATTAATTAAAGTTGCACATTATTCCAAGAAGTTCAATTAACCTATTAGCGTACGGAAGCTTTGAACCGCGTCTAGTCTATTTAAAAATGAGAACATCACACGCCACCGGCAAAAACCGATGGACGGGCAGACTTTGAATTATAGCTATTTGAAATGTATATTCGTGGTGGAGTTATAGAGTACGGTTAGAATAAACATGTTAAAATTTAAATGAACAGGAAAAAACTACAGATATGTATTGCCTTTGTACCTAAGGTTTAAAACTTTACATCACCACCAACTATAGTTGGTTATACATATTCTTCCGGCTACGGTTCCGCTCCGGACAATATCTCGACAATAGTCTACCAGGGTATAATTGTGAATCCAAATCATCCGGGAACTCACCCGAACACACACAAAATAATTCATCAAAATCGATCCAACGATTTAGAAGTTAAGTGACACGTGTCAAAGAATTATAAAGATAAAAAAGTGTTTATTGTTCCATTTAAAAAATAAAAAGATCCTATGTGCAAACAAATAAACTAATAATAACAATTTTAGTAACATCAAATACTTAAATGAATTTCAATAAAAGGTAATATGTTAATAGGTTAATTAAGTAAGAAGGTACAACAAAATGTCTAAGAGCAACATCACATACAAGGTCAGTTTTGTCTAAGTAAATAATATAACACCGCACACGAAAAATGTGGTACAGACCATAATACAATAGTGATAGAAGAATACGCTGAACCCATAAAAAGATTACGCTTGGGTAATTTTGCTGCTCGGCACACGCCACAAATAAAGTCACATTTAAAAAAAGTTGAGTTTTTTTGCAGTCTGTACAAAGTTGTGCGCATGTGATCGTCGTTACAAAATGCCATACGCGTGTGCAATCTCACATAGATAGAGCTATGCGAGAAAGAACAATCAGTTATTTACAATGTTATGATAAAAGTCTCAAGCTGAGATAAATAGTCTCAACTAGAACTAAAACCAACGAAAAATAATACTACGTCACTTTAAAACATATTGTACGAATGAAATGACATTTTTGACACTAGTTAGTATTCCTTTCGGTTAGTTTTAGTTTCAGTTGCGACTATTTATCTCAGCCCTTGTGCAGTATAGTAATATGCATCATAAATCAATAATACAGCATGCGGGGAGTATGACGTTATTTTTCGGTTGTAAAATGCACTTATCTATTAAAAGTTTGATCGGTCTGTTGCTCTTTACTTAACTTTCGATTTAACGCAAACTTTTCGCAGCTGAGGCGCTGGTATCTGCGTCTCCTGCGAAGAAACTTACACCGTAGAGACAATTTTTAGAACTTTTTGATGGACAATGCATTTTTTTGTTGCAATAAAAAAAAGATAAAATTTAAAAACGATTAGTCCGTTTTTTTTTTTCAATATGAATATATTGAGTTTACTAGATAACTCAAAAACCTCGGTTTTGGAATTTTTTTTAATAATTTTATCTGGACATTCATCCTGCTTCAGACTAATGTCCAAATCATTTTGATTTTTCCCATTCTTTCCGTAATTTGAATACAATACTTTAATTTAGATGTCGTTTTATAACCTCAAATTATTGTGATACAATGCTTAATCGTTTTATGCTTGGTTACTTCTTGTGTAAATGGGTCGAAAAGGGCAATCACTTTGAAGCAAGCACATGTCCGTCAAGCAGATTGCCCTATGGCAGCCTCTTACTTTGATTCCCCGCTGCATATCCAAGCTACTTTTACAAGTGTTTTTACGAGTGCGGGCCCGCAATTTTGATGTTCTTGGCTTGTCAAGTCTATAAAACTTTCATTGCACTAGATGTGAATGCGCCAGAGTTCAAGGGACAGACACAGACAATAGTATTTTAATTGCCCTCAATATGTGTATATGGGTAGCATAAGAAAAAAATACGAATCCGTATAAAACGGCAAATCACAGGTATAACTCAACTTTAATGAATATTTATAGCCTCCTATATTCATTAAAGTTGAGTTTGAAATTCACTATGATGAGCCCATTTATCGGGCATATCCTCTTAATAAGGCCACGATTAAACTTATTTGTTTTTTTTATTTCAAAGCACACACGAGGGAGAAATCACCTTACATGGAACACGGAAACTAGGAACAAGTTTCGCGCTACCAGATGTCGTTAGTGATGTGGAAATATCTATCGTTAAAGCTGTAAGCACCGATCTTAATGATAAATAAAATTTGTATCTTTTTACTGAATGAAAATTTGGCGTTGGCCATTCCTTGGTATATTGTAAATTCCTTTTGCGTTATTTGTGATATTCGTATGAAGATTATTCGTATACATAAAATGGAAGGTCCTGGCATGGTACCTCATTTCTTCGGGAATGTGGTGTATTGGACTAATATCAAAACGGTAAGTGTGTGGTATTAGCCATCCATGTCAGGTTGCATAAAAAACATAAGAGGCAAATAAAATAATACTTCATGTAATATTAGAATGTATGAACTTTTTAAAATAAACTGATGAAATCGTTAACATTTAGAAGGTTGTATTGAATTAATATAGGTTTAATTAAATCTGCATTTTACACTTTTCCGACCCGTCGACAGTAAATGAGTGCATTCCCGTCAGTTGAGAGATGGTTGAAAAGAGTCGGAGGGATAGCTTTATCAACTTTAAAGAGTATTGTTCGTGGTATAGAATCCTGCATACTTTCGGAGATGGAAAGTCACCGATTTATGGGATTCCTCGGGGTCGTCGACGAAATATACGGCACGGGGCAGCCAAGTCCAAGGAGCAGGCGCTTAGCTGATCTGTCACACAGATGCGAACAATACTTCACGCCAGACGCTAATCTACGCCTTGAGCAGAATATTTTGTTTGGCTTGATACACTGGCGCAACTTGTAGAGAACTGCCGGTTTTTCTTAGACGAACTTGGCTTTATCCTCGATATGGTGTAAAAAGTTCAGGTCATGCGGACTTCGAGAATCGCAATGTGGTCGTCAATAAACAGGGTAATACCCTGATAGGTTTGAGTTGCGGCAAACATGGCCGCTTCGCACTACTCAAATAAACTTTATTTCTTTCTCGAATCAAAGTCGACGAGATTCTGAAGAGACTCTTGGAAAAATAATTTCGGAGACTTTTTCCTGGATCTCTTAAAGTATATTTTTGAGGCGCCGCCTATCCCCTTTCACTTCAGCCCGGTTTTGTCTTGTATACCTGGCTAGCACCGTATCGTCATCTTCGTAGTAATCAATGTCGCCTAGATTTAACAGATCAATTATTTGCAGCATAAAAATGGTTGGGGACAGCACGGAGACCTGTCTTACGACGGCATTCACTGATATAGCTTTGGAGCAACAACCTCCAACTAAGACTAATATGGTGCGACCATGCGGAAAGTCAACAATACAGTCACACAGGTCGGTCTGAAATCTGTGTAAGGGCAGCTTAGAGACCTTATGGCTCATTGCAATAAGTTGGGTAGATATTCAATATTCGAATTTATAATATTAGTGATCGTGTGATATCCAATGATCGGAACTTTTGAAAAAAATTATCGATACCCGCTCCTGCGGATAGATGACCCGTCCCACCCCTACACGGCTCGCGTCGTCGTCTCCTCCCTCGATGTATTGATACCGAGTGCTGCAGGTGTTGTAGCGTGTAGCGCGGCCGGGCGGTTCGTACAGACAGAAGCAAGATGGCGCCCGCAGAACCACAGACAAGGCGTGTCGCAGCAGCGGTAATTTGCGAATTCGCTCCACTGAACGAGCCAGGTGTACTTTTAGACCTATGTCTAATATTGATGGCGATCCTTCTTTGCAGGTATTATATTCTTTGCTGTGGGGAATTTTTAGTAACCTACATATAGATAAAATTAGGTACCTTTAAATGTTCCATTATCATTATTATTCATACAAATAAATTTTAAGTACCTAAAGAAATATCGAATCAATATAAAAAGTACAATAAATCAAATACAGTAAAACAACAAATTCCGTACAAACTAGTCCATAATTTCGACTCGACTCGTTCCAGAATCTTCAAAAAAATTCTACTTACGAAGCTGTATCGATATCAGACATCACAGTAAACCGGTCTTTAGCTCAGTTTTGAACCCAGGTCGTCCTACCTCTACAACACATGAAAGAATAGCCTCTGCCAGAGTAATGTAATATTGCAGTCACGAAGCTCGCAGTGTGTTTGTTTAATGTTAGTTAAATACATAAAATAAAATAAAAAGATTTATGTTGCTCAACACATTGAATCATTTTAACGAGTTTATAACAATTTTAACCCAACCTTAAATTGACTAAACCTATTCCCTAATGCGTAATTATAATTTCAACTACAAATCCTACACAATAATGAACATTTTACAACTCCACCGTTATGGAGAGATTACTTCGGACGACGGTAGTTTTTTTTTTGTGGTTCTTTAAATAATGTGTCCCTGCTTAACGGTCGATTACACATACATACATATATGTCACATTCCTTGACTAAAACATGTTTGATAAATGATAGTTTTCTAATAAAAAAAAAACCTAATTCACTAAAACAATAATTTAAATTTGAGAACTCCATCCTCACGGAGATATTACTAAGGGCTGATTTTTCAATTGTCTGATAAACAGCCAGATAAATAACTATTCGACGGATTAATTTTCGCTTCTGCTTATTTATCCAATATAGTAAGTCCATATGGTTATTAGTAAAATTATAGTCCGATAATTGTGATAGAAGATATAATTCTCCTACAATGACTATCCGTCTTTTGACGAACGTGAATTTATACTAAAAACCCGATAAGTAATATCTGATGATTGAAAAATCGGCCCTAATGAGACTGCCCACTGTAGCCAACGAGCACTGTGGCTGAAGATTCGGTCTCGATCTTGGGATACACGATACGCGTGGGATGTCCTTCGAACATTTAAGTGAGAACGAAGCAGATCTGTTTTAGAATTAGGTGTGTATTCATTCAAATAGGAAATACTCATCCCGATCCGTATTCATGCGATAGCTACATTAAGAAATTCGAGAGGTTCTGTATACTTTGGATTGGAAATGTTGACGAAAAAGTAAAGCTTGTACATATGCTTTACATTCTGTGTACGGCAAGATTAATTGTCTCAATTAGAACGCAGTTTTAATTTGTTCATTCTGTCATGTCTAACGATGATTTTAAACGGTTTACACAATCGCTGACTTCCTAATACACATTGGTAACATCGCTATTATACCCCGGTATATCTTGCTGCCCGGTACTTCAACCTAGAAATACCGGAGTAAAATTGATGGTACAATTTGAATTAGTACACTGATTTAAACTACGATACGCCAACGCTTTTGAAGAGAGACTGAACGTTTTGAAATAACCAAGAGGCAACCTATTGGAAGCTGTTGTCCTGATAATAAACATTTCAATTTCAACAAGAAAACGTACCTTCGAGAATATTGTCTAAAAGTGATTGCGATCACTTTTGAAATCGTGTAAATGTGGTAAGCAATGTGCGGTAGAACTCAAATTCAAATTCAATTCAAATTTCTTTATTAGACAGTTTATGAAACAAATTACACAAGTAGCTTAATATGTGATATTAGTGTAACTATTCATAAATAAGCAGCCACATGTGGCAGTCCCTACCGCCTAAACTGGCCCGTAGGCTGTCTCATAGGTGGCAGGTTAGCGTTCTAGCCTAAGTACGCAATACTATACCTGCAGTTCTGGCACTAGTATTGTGTTCTCAATACATACTACTACTGCGGATGCATACAGCTCAAAAACACAGCCAGTCGTTTAAAACTGTTTCATCATTGCAATGACAAATATAAAAAATATAAAACTATAGAATAAAGGAACTAAGGAGGTGCCTAATGCTATTAATATCTCAGTTGACGAAGTGAAACCATTAACCAATCTTGAACCATTACTAAAAAAAATACATGAAAAAAAAAACAAACAAAAAGTGAAAACAAAAACAGAAAATTAATACTGTTTTAATAACAATATTCCCAGAAATAGAACTGTATTTAAATGATTTAGAAATATCAAACCCTGGCTGCCTGTCTAAAGTAAATAAATGAATGAATAACATGTATATTCAGGGAGCAGAGACGATGGCAAATGCTAATAAATAATAAACCTTTCTAGCTCCAGAGGGCCTGATTTATGCCGAATTGATTATCAAAGGCCATAGTGACATCAGAGACGAAATTAACATTCAGTTCGGTATGTAAGTCCCTCAAAACGATACATCTCTTCATGACAGCTAAAGCCAGTAAATGCATTATTAACTGGTAAAAAAGCATACGAATTTCGTAAGCGCACAAAAATGCGACAAAATTGCGCGTGGCCAATCAAAGGCGAAACGAGGAAGAGTTTCGATTTCACTGACCTTCCTGGTGCGATAACCTCGCCAGTTGCACATTAATGTAGCATTATGTTTATCTGCTTGTCCATTACCGACCGCCACTTGCATTGCTGCATTTATGCCACGAAAATATACGACAGGAGTAAAACCGAGTTCACAAGGGGCGATAGTTTGTGATACATTCCCACGGCAAAGTATTATGTCGTACAATGTAGTTGAAATCAAACGAACGACATTAATCAATTGATTATTAATTAATGTCCTTCGTTGTTAATATTATATTCGATATTATTTATTAATTAATTATTAAGCATTAATTAATTATCTTATCGACAAAATAAGAAACACCTGACTTGTTCTACCTGACGTTTTGAAATTACCAAGAGGGAACCCGTGAAGTTTCTTTGCGGGTTCTTCTTTACTGGGTTGATCGAATCCGCGGATCTTTGCGACGTAACTTGGTGTAGTTTGACTACCAAAAAGTTCAAATAAATGAAATGAAATATTAGAAGCTGTTGTCCTGATATTAAAAAAACATGTTCACTTGTGTATTATTTTTGACATCGTGTAGACGTAGTAAGCAATGTGCGGTAGAACTGTGCAATAAAGGAGGTGCCTAATGCAATTAATATCTAAGTTGACGAATTGAAATATCGTCTTTAACCATTACTAAATAAAAAATAAAAGTGAAAACACACCCATACAGAGGATAAAAAAAAATAGAGCCGCAGCCGCTCCGTAACACTATATCTTGCGCCAGGTATCGAGGCAATAAAGTTAACACTGCTGTCATATACCATAGCCTCTACTACGAATCTTCAAAGTGAGTCGTTTAATGTACTATCTTGTACGGTGCAGTACTGTGGTTAATTTATAATACAGGTATAAAACAACGGGCGATTTCGATTTGCATTTGTTTTAGCGGGGCAAGAAGCAGCGACGCGCGTCTCTTCATAGGTATTTTTTTAGACCTTCTTGTAGCCCATCTGTGGCTACAAGAGGTTATGGTGGTGAGATGATTTACGCATTCCTGATTCCGGTATCAGGTTATGTGGGATTGGTGTCGTGAAGCTAACCTAACCCTAGACCTCAAGCCTACCAACTAAAACACCGCTCCTAGCTTCCTTCAGCCGGTTGGCATTTGAAGGAAGTTAAACCGTATTTTTGGCGAGCACACGCCTGTTTAAACATGCTTAGAACAGCAGCCATTCGTGTGTGCAAGCGGCCTTACACGTGCAAGTGATCGCACAACAAGGGGGCCATTCACTATCGGACAGTGATCCACTTCCAGTGACGTCATCGATACTAACCGGGCAGCGGGCGCCTGTATTCACTGCACCCAGCGTAAAATGCACTCTATCTTCACACGCTACGGTTGGGAAAGAGATGACTACGCCGAATCTAAGCATGGGAATGTAACTTGAAGTGTGTGGATGCAATGCACAAAACGCTTCGGTGGATCGTTCAGTATTGGTCGTTGGGCTCGGGATATAGGCAAAAACCAGCAAAATGCAAGTCGGACTAGCACACGAAGGATTCCGTACCATCGTACAAGATTTAACACAAAAAATTTTTTTTTTATTTTTATTATTTTGATATTTTACATATTTGTTGTTATAGCGGCAGAATAAATACACATTCTGTGAAATTTTCAGCTGCCTACCTATTACGGTTCATGAGACGCAGCCCTGTGACTGACGCAAGGGCGGAGGGACCGACGGACAGCGCAGGCTTAGTAATAGGGTTCCTATGGCACACGGTGGGTACGGAACCCTAAAAAGTTAGATCAAATATACATTCAGTTATTCCACTTCAAGAGAACCCAGTAATAAGCTGTGTAATTTCGTATATGTTAAATGATTACGACACCATTACATTACATACATTCAGGTTAAGCGAACAGCATTTGTTTAAATTTTGGAATTACATATAATAGCTTAAAAGGAGAATCAGAATTTCTTACCAGAAAATCGACAAATTCATTCGTTTATCGACACTAGTTACATATAATTATGTTTAGACCAAGTAGATCCCATTTATATTAATTTTGATTAATTCACACACATAAAACCACACACGACATACCCTAAAATACCCTAACACAGCTTCTCTTGATTCCTTCCCATTCACTTTAATTAGGAGCGTTTCAGTTAAAAGTTTCTTTTTATTCTACTGTAATTTGGATCTTTGATCTTTTGCTAGCTGTATGCTTTCCTTTCAATAAATAAATAAAATACAAAATACAGGAAAATACACAAATAGACGAACTCGAAACCGCGGTATTGGACAGGCTACGTCCCAGCCAAAACGTGCAATGATACAGTAAATAACATACCATGAAGAGGTAACTAATACTTAAGGTGGCCCAACCCGCTCATCTCCCCATACAAAAGGGGAAAGAAGATCACGCCTATATTACTTGTCAGAGATCCAAAATTTTACTCAAAATAGCTTTATTTGATTGAACTAGATGTCTGATGACCATTGGCATTGTAAAATTGTGTATGGTTTCCAAGTTATAACGTCCGGAAGTTCGGATTTTTCGCGCGTTTTATACAATAACTTTGGAGGTGGATTCCGCAATGATAAAGTACGAACATCTTAAAAAGATTAGTTATCAGACATAGCTTATTTAATCAAGATTTATAATCTATTTGGTTTTTGTTAGATTTTTGACTACAGCGGTCGTGGTTTACTTTTAGCTATAAGTCGTTTTGAATTTAAAATTTTCGTAAATCTTACCAAATCATACACTATGCACATTGTCTTTTTTGTGGACAGGTTGCATCTTCCTCATCACGGAGCCTGTCTTATTCTTAGAAACAGAGAAGGTCCCAGAGCGCAACAGCACGGTTTTGTACCGTGCTCGCAAATGAGTTGAGACCGCCGGGTTGGGCCACCTTAAGACACGACGAAGACAATGATGGTGTTTGAGGCTCGCCCATTTGTAAAATAAAATAAAATTCGTCCGGAACCGTAGGTAACATAATTCGATTCCGATTCATCCAGGCGCATTTTCGCGCATCTTCGAATCAGCATGCACGGCAGGTGGGGCCGATTTAAACTGCTGCCTCGTGTACACTCAGACCATTGTAAGTTGGCAGCTAAAAGGTTTATGTGCAAAATTGTATTGTGAAGATATGGATACTTTTAGAGAGGCAACCTTACTTATTATCTTATGGTTTTCAAGCAATCTTTGCTGAATGCAATCTCATATTTACAGTAAAAAATACTCGTACTACCTTGCGCATAGATGCTGTCAACCAAAATATTAAATGAATGAGTGTACCTATCTTGAGTATTCCCATCACGACCGTATTGTTTGTTCTGTGTGTAGGAGAGCGGGAAGAGTTCGCGAGAATCGAAAATACTAATTATGTCGTTCCTTTTTTAAAAAAAGCGTTAATGCTATTTTTGTACGCGCGCCGGCAAAGCTTTGTGATCAGCCATTGTTCGGGTTCGCGAAATTTTGCATATTCTTTGTTCTTCGTTATTCTTTAGGCGAGTCTTTTTTGTGTACCATTTTGAGAGAACGATTTTATGTACTAACCGCGTTGTGTTTGTTAAAATAGCCGACCGACGATCAAAATAATTATACACTTAAAAGTCTGCGATGTAGTTGGCAGTACTCGAAAGGACCAGTCAACCAATAAATATAATAAGAAGACATTTTAGATTTCTGGGTTATGTTTCTAGATGATAATTTTAGAAATTATGGTTTGATTAAGATTTAAACGTAGTTCTCACGAAATTTGGCGTAACTAGTTGAAAGGAAACAATATTAAACAAACATTGGTTCCATGCAACTAAGTAACAGACAAATTGACTTTTAAATGAATTATAATAAATATCTGGGTTGTTTATTGTAACTGTTTTTGTAACAAAGTATCCTGTCAATTTCTAACCATCAAGCCATAACAACTAGGGACAGCCTTCATAGTTATCGACACAAATGATAGTTCCTAAACATCGCGTTGAAGTCCAACGAATATCAATACGTTTTATCCTGACTACGGTCATATTGTACGCGTTGAAGTCCAACGAATATCAATACGTTTTATCCTGACTACGGTCATATTGTATTATATTGTTTATTCATCATCCATAGACAGTACACTGCACTCGGATTTGTCATATTTTAACATTTGATCCCCTCTGCTCACCCTTAGCTTATTAAGCGTGTTGTAAAGTAGCCTAAATTAATGAGGAGAATCAAGCTTTACAAACCAAATTATAGATTCGTAGCAAGTTATAAGCGAACAGACGGATGGACAGAGACACATACGCCAGTCGAATGTAGTTCAAACTTTAGAGAGTGACAGCAGACAGGCATTAATGGTAACAAATATATTTTGGACTAGGGATACAGAGATTAAAGGAAACGAAAACGTATCACTAACATTAATTTAACACGATTAAAGCCGGTGTGGTGTGGTGGATAACGGATGTGTTTGCCAATGGAACCAACACAAGCGAAAGACTGCACTTTGATGGAAGGAATTTTACACTCTTTATCTAGATTCCACAAACAGCGTGTCGACAGTGACTGTACTTGATAACGTACTCAGAATAGGGTACCTTATCTATCAAGAGCAAGACACACGTCTTTACTGGCCGGGAACTTCCATTAACTATGTGGCTCCGTTTTTGCATTATTTTGCATAGCTTCCAGAACAGTGTCACCAACTGGAATTGTGAAAATGGGACCAGAACCCACTCTCTAATTAAGCCTTTATCGAAACCTAAGGTTATTCAAAACGCTTGCTAATAATGTTCCACAGAATCTTAATGGCGCCATTGTCGCAAAAGTCGAAAAAGGTAGCTAATTATACGCATCAACCTTTAGGTTTTCACAGAATAGTCTCAATGTCTTGATTCCTCGCGTTTTGCAAAATTTAGTTGACTCATACAGCTACAACTTATCAGATAATGGAACCATCTAGATCTAGCGTTTCGAATAATCTTGAATGAGTCTCATGGATACACGTGGTTTATGGTTGGCCCCTTATGCAAAATCTAGCAAAATATCAATAAGTTGATACGGTGGCCTGTTCAGATAAGACTTCGCAGAGGTGATGCCCTTATTTGTTTAGTATCACAGTATTACAGTTTCGATCGAAGAACCCTGCATGAGCACATATCTATAGGCGGGGTACAGTTAACGGTTCGATGCTGTTCGATGCATGCAATTCTAGATGCTAAAAATATGTTTTTCTTTTGTTCCAAGTAGTATTTGAATACCTTTTATTTATAAATATTTTAATAATTTTAATACCCGGTAAAAGACCCATCTTCCAAGCCAACGAGTAACGAAGAACGGGACTGGCGAAAGAGGGGTTCACACAGGGGAGGCGTACACTTTCGAGTAATAATAAATACACTGACGGTAGCGCCCGCCAGTCATTTCGAGAATTCGCTCACACCTCATGTTCTCGTGTTCCAACGAGACCTAAAACGTTAGAATTGCACAGGAGGCCATTTAGTGCAACGAAACATTCGATGTTAGGTACGCCTCCCGAACGAACTAACTAACTACCATCAGTGGGGCCATCCATTGATTACGTAATTTTAAATTAGGTAATTAGGGTTTGGTCAGCGGACGTCATTATTGGAAATACGGATGATCCAAGATTTTAAGGCATGGGTGGAAAGTTGGAAACCCCATGAGAAACTTTTAAAGAAAATAAACAGAAACAGACATTACATAATTTAGATATATTTCTTATTTGTAATTCCCAAGATCCCGTAACCCAAAGCCACCCACATGCACATATTGGACACGCCCCGTACCGCATTACGGTAAACTACTATGTGTTATTAAAAGTCAGTCCCCTCTCCTTTGTGACGGAGGATTTCAATACAATGAGCGCGATGATACAAATTACAATAAGGAATTATTTACGGCTCCTTAACGCCCATGGAGCTTAATAAAGACGTGTGGGTTTGGGATAGTGTCGGACAGAGCATGCATACTCATAACATCCCGCTGTTTCGTTGATAAGTGTATTTCATCACGAATGCGAGCTGTTCCATGGTTCGGGATCCATACCAAATTGTAGGTCCCGGGTATCTAGACGGTGGATGTGGTATTCGCCATACATTTCGGTACATTAAAAAACGGGTTAAGGGTGAACATATTCTTCTATTAGTTCTACGAGACAGACTGCAAAACAACGACATTCGCCCTCGCCTGATGTTTTTTGTTTTATTATTATTTTTATTAATTTTGAACAAGAAATTCGCGCTTCACAAATCTAGCTTTTTTCTAAATGTATAACGTTTTGAGGAAAAGAAATTAGGTGGTGCACAACTAAATAAGTGATCTTATATTGATATTTTTTTCACAATTTTTAAACTGCCTTTAATAGAACAGTTCGAGACAAAATGTGTGTGACAAGAGAGACACCTGAGCCAGGCCATTACGTTTAGTACGAGAGCGGACCGTAGTCAACCCTACGTCATCGAGTAACAACATGGGACCCATTTGTGGTTGTGCGGATTAGAATAGGCTTCCTAAAAATACTAGGTTGCCTGACCCAAACCTGGAACGTTTTGTGCAGTAGGTAATATTAAATCACTTTTTTGGTAGAATTTAACGTCATCGAGTAACAACATGAGACCTAGCACAATCGGTAAAGGTCATCAAGAAAAGCTAAAAAAAAGTAGGTTGGCTCGTCCTACCCTGGCACGTTCTGAGGTTGGCCGGTTTTAAAATGTCGAAAAATAAAAAAAAATACGTCATCGAGTAACAAGATGACAATACCACCATTCGATAGTCCTATGAACATACTTCATAAAAAAATTAGGTTGGCTGCCCTCAGCCTGGCAGGTTTCCTACGCGGCCATGTTGAACGTCGGATGCGCCCAGTTCTTATATTCATCAATTGTTAAATTAATATAATATAACAGTTTTGTGATATGTATATCTATAAACCGGTGATGTTTTTATTGATCTGAACTCACGTTGGATAGGTAAAAAAAAAACAAAATGAAATATTTGTGATATATTGATAGTTTGCGTGCAATGGTTGCAAAAAAAATCATTTCAACAAATATTTTTCTTCTGTCGCTCAAGATACAACTAAATACATCCAATAAATTGTAAATCTCGCATTAGAGCAACTCAAAATATTTTTACCACGCAATAAGAAGTCTGTCACTTTTGAATCTGTTAAAGTCCATATGGGGCAGTATTATAGAACCTCTTAGAATTGTATTTAATATGGCACATTTCCAAACTTATTAAAAATTACTAGGGTAATACCATTGCTTAAAAAGGGATCTCATAATGATGTTGAAAATTATCGGCCTGTGTCCTTACATTCACAGTGTTATTAATTATAATCAATTCGGATTTCGTAAGTGTAGGTCAACAGGAGATGCCATTGCCTTGATGTTAATATCTATTTTAACTTCTCTAGTTAAATCTATGAGCACCTACGGCATTTTCTGTGATGTATCAAAAGCTTTTGACTGTGTAGATCACAAAATACTTCCAGGAAAACTAGAACACTTATGGTGTTAGGGAAAATAAATGAGGTATTTGTAAATTATATATATTAAATAGACAACAAAATTGTGAAGTAAACGGTACTAAGTCTGATGTAGAATCAATCACTATGGGTATACCGCAGGGTTCAGTTCTAAGACCGTGGTTTCATATGTTGTTATAAATGATATTTCAAGCTGCATCGCAACAGATAATGATATGATTTTATGTGCGGATGACAAATCATGAATTTAAAAAAATCGTATATCAGAACTACGGGAGTCCTTTATACAAGCTATGAACTCACTTAAATTATGGTGTGAAGCCAATAACCTACTTTTAAATGACAGTAAAACGAGTTTAATGCACTGGGGACCCAAATACGTAATGTGAATTGTGATGTATTAAATACGGCAAATGATCTATCTTCAGCTATAACTAAAGAAATAACCTTACTTGTGATACTTTTGGGGTTACCGTTGTCGTTAAATATATTTGAAAATTAATATGGCTTTTCACGCGGCGGGAGGAGACATTCGCCGACGTATCGAGCTGATCGTTCAGTTGTCAAGGAGGTTGTCCGCCACGTTCATACGCAGCAGACGACTGACAACTAGGCTCGCCGTGGTCGTAAGTCATAGGTGTGGGTCGAGGTGGTAGCGGAAATGCGGTGATAGTGCTTCTACGGTCTTCCTAAAATTCACAAAGACGGGAACCCCCTTAGACCAATAGTCAGCCAGATAAATGCTCCTACCTACCTCCTCGCTAAACATGTCGCCTCAATATTTCAACCCCTGTCTGGCAAGACGTCGTCCTACGTTAAAGATTCGGCCCATTTTGTGGAATTGTTGTCTACAGTGAAGTTGGCATGCATGGATCTATTAGTGAGCTTTGACGTCGAGTCGCTGTATACACACGTACCAGTCCAAGAGTCCCTCGACATCATCAGAAACTTAGTCATCAGCAACGACATCGACACTGAGTGCGTCAAGCTCCTGCCATATTGTCTCACTACGACATACTTTCTGTGGCAAGGACAATACTACATCCAGCGAGAAGGTGTAGCAATGGGATCACCAGTGACACCAGTGGTGGCAAACCTTTTCATGGAACCGCTGGAACACCGCACATTGCAAACTTCACCTCTTAAGTCAATGTTTTAGGTACGGTACGTGGATGACGTGATTTCAATCTGGTCACATGGTCGCCAATCACTCGACGCTTTCATCTCTCATCTTAATTAGGTTCACACAAATTTAAAATATACAGTAGATTGTGAGAAGGTAGGCACTTTGGCGTTCTTAGAAGTACTTTTTGCTCGACGATTGGATGGAATCCTAAGCCACACAGTGTACCGCAAGCCGACACACACAAATCGTTGTCTACAAGCTACTTCGCATCATGCTCATTTTGGTGCATTTGTGTGGGTGCATTTGGAATCGGTCGCAAGAGCATTGAGACTCAGAGCACAGCGGTTGTGTGACAAGTGTGTCACACAACCGCTGTGCTCTGTGTGTGTGTGAATATCTTCACCGAAATGGACCCTGTGCTTCGAGAACATGGGTACAATTTTCGCAATGTCGGTCAGTCAGTCAGCGTGTTTGCATCCACTGCTGGACATACGCCTCTCCAATCCTTCTCCAGTCCTCCCGGCCCTCAGCGGTACGGAAGCACTGCTTTCCGCCGACGCACTTGTCTCATCTTCCCACCTGGCGAGTGGTCTTCCCACACTCCGTTTGCCTGTTCACGGCCGCCAGTGTAGGACACGGTAACTCCAACGGTCGTCGTCTCTTCGGCTGACGTGACCAGCCCACTGCTATTTGAGCTTAGCCACGCGGTGTCCAATATCGACTACTTTGGTACGTCGGCGGATTGCCTCTTTACGTACCATATCCCGTAGCGATATTCCCAGCATTGCACGCTCCATTGCTCGCTGGGCAACTTTTAACCTTTGGACAACGGCGACCGTCAGAGTCCACGTTTCACACCCGTACGTCATGTCATAACCGGGAGGACGCACTGGTCATATGTTCGGGTCTTTAAATTTCTACGGAAGGTCAGACCTTAGAGCGAATTTAAGCTTTCCGAAGGCAGCCCAACCCAGTTGAATCCGTCGCTCAACCTCCAAAGACAGTCCTTGTATACGAAGCCGCAGGATTTGACCGAGATATACTTGTATTTATTTATTTGTATTTATTTATTTATTTATTTATTTGACAAATACATACATTTTACATAACAGGAAACCAAGGCGTAAAATGTAGCAAACTTAATTTCAATATGGAAGAAAAAAAAAACAGACATTTAATTAACTATGGATGAGTTAACTTTCAAATAGCCTTCCAAAAATGTCGTGCACACTCTCTCAAACGTCCTTCTCAGATTTACAAACACATCACATTCAGGTGTTGACAGATGCATCGCATTGAACAGCCTCAGGACGAGACATATGGGCGACCAGTAGTGAGAGCGGGTGCGCGTCACGATCTCGGCAAACAAACGTGCGTTCCGCCGTCGAGCGTAACCATCAGGCACGTTCAGTGCTAGTACCAGCTGTAGTAAAGCTTGCGAATCAACTTTCCCAATCAGAATTTTGAAACCAAACAGCATTAATGCCCGGGATCTCCGAAGTTCAAGTGAGTTGAAGCCCAGAATCCCGAGTAAAAATGCTGTTGGGTACATATAAGGGTAATACCCGTTTATCTGAGTATATAAAAATCTCAGGAACCTTTTTTGAATTTTCTCCAGCATGAGAATATAGTGATCCTCATGTGGAGACCAGACAATTGCCCCCGCTTCTAGCTTAGATCTGACAAGCGTATTAAACAATAATTTTAGTGCGATCGGATCCTTAAACTCTTTGGCATTTCGCAGTACGAAACCCAGCTTGCCAAATGAGGCTTTTGTTAATGCTCGTATGTGAGGATTGAAGGTGAGGTGTGCATCAAAAACAACACCGAGGTCTTTAACTTCTGTCGCCCTGGGAATTCCTTTAGCACCCAGGCGGTAGTCGTGCATCAGTGGTGTGAGTGAGCGAGTGTATGATGCTACTATACACTTTTCAGGATTAAAAGCTAGTTTGTTTGTGATGCTCCACTGATACACTACATCAAGAGTACGTTGAATAACCTCGCAATCAGCTTCATCCTTAATACGTAAGAATAGCTTCAAATCATCAGCATATAGAAGACAGGACACCAAGCTTGTCAACCCTACAATGTCATCAATCATTATATTAAAGAGGAGACTAGACAGGACTGAACCCTGACTTACTCCTGATCGGGTATTATAAGGTTCAGATTCGTAGCACCCGTACCTTACATACTGGCGCCGATCTCGTAGGTATTCAGCGAATAATACTAGAAGCTTAGGTGTGAAACCTGCCGTACTGAGTTTATGGAGTAGAATATCGTTATCAACTCTGTCGAATGCTTTTCGGAAGTCCAAGTACACCACATCTACTTGTGTATTTTTGTCCAGACTCTCAGAAATATAATGACTGATGACTAGCAAGTTTGATTCGACAGAGCGCTTTCGTGTAAATCCATGCTGTTCCTGTGACATGTAGGGTGCAGTGCCCTCATAAATGTAACTGTGTAAAATCGATTCAAAAATCTTGGCAGCAGCTGAGAGCACTGCTACCGGTCTATAGTTCTCCGCATTTGATTTGTCGCTACCCTTAGGTATCGGAGTTACTCGTGTCACTTTCCATTGCTGTGGATATACACCCGACTCGAGAGCTAGGTTGAATATATGGAGGAGAGGAACACTTACAAAATCGGAAGATCCTTTCAACACATAGCCAGGAATACCATCAGGACCTATCGCACTACGTGACTTGAGTTGTCTGAGAGCGAGACAGACATCCGCACTCGTGATAGTAGCTATATTGACATAGCGACTACCGCCCGCGTCTCCACCCGCACCCGTCCCTGCCCGCTGCGCGACAACCGGGTCCAGTATTGGAATGTTCGGTAAGAATACGGATTGAAAGAAATTTGCAAAGGCTTGAGCGGCAGCCGGACCTCGGTGAGGTACGCCCTGCTGAGATATACACGGTTCAAAACCACCTTTAGAATGTAAGCTACGCACATACCCCCAGAATGTCTGTGAGTTTTTTTGAAGCTTTAATTCTGCAGATCTAGTGTACTCTGTACGTAACATAGCCATTTTAACTTTTATTTGACCTCGCAAAGCACTAAAATTTTCGTAAAAACGTACTCTTCAACCTGTTCGATCACTTCTACGTCGATAACGATTTGTCCTCCCGTCATACCCTCAGTCGCCATGACCATGGGTTTATCCCGGTTCATCTTCAGACCTACCTTTATCGATGCTTTATAAAGGTCTTCCAGCATGGTTTAAAGCTGAACTCGGGAATTTTACAGAAGAACAATGTGATCGGCGTAGCGAAGATGACTGAGGAAAATATTCACTAACGTTGATACCCATGTTTTCCCATTCAAGCGTCTTGAACACATATTCCGATGCGTTTGTGATGAGGTTGGGTTAGAAAATGTGGGTGAGAAAGTAACGTAAATATAAGATATAAAAACAGACTAAATGGAATTATCGATAACTCTGTATCACGATTATTTGAAACCGATTACGGAGTACCTCAAGGCTCAATCATGGCACCATTGCTGTTTATTATTTTTATTAATGACATTGCAAAAGACGCTATGCTAGTACTTCTCGCGAAAACCATAGTAATTTACGCTGACGACGCAAATGTAATTGTTACTGATAAAAGTATTGAAACACTCCTTACAAAAACAACAAAAATAATTGAGGAGTTGGGTAAATGGTTCGCAGCAAATGGGTTAATGTTAAATAGTGCTTAAACACACTGTGTACATTTTAAGATGAAAAATATTAAACATGAAGTGAATGATGAGATGTTTATCGAATATAACGGTGAAGTCATAACGTTTGCAACATCTACTATATTCTTAGGCTTCAAGTTGGATCAAAAGTTACGATGGGACAAACACATTCAACATGTTTGTGATAAATTAACAAAAGCTTGTTATTGCCTCAGAACCCTGTCTAAATGCTGTGACTTGAATACCCTGAAGAGTGCCTACTTCGGTTATTTATACTCTGTCATGACCTATGGCATTGAGTTCTGGGGTTCTTCACTGGAAGCGGTTTCAGTATTTAGACTACAAAAGAAAGCAATTCGGATAATTACACACTCTAAATGGGACGCACTTGTTTGCACGCCTTTGTTTAAAAACCTAAAATTGCATACTATGTATGATGTGTACGTACAAAGAACTATTTTTTATGTGAGAAATTATCCGGAATCATATAATAATTTTAAACACGGATATTCGACGAGAAATAAAAATGTGATCCAGCCAGCTGAAAAATGGGCTGTCGAAAACTCCCTCCTGAGGTGTAGAATCGACCACCGCTACATCGAGGTACTCCGAAATCTGTATCGGTCCGCGACGATGACTGTGAGGCTTCATTAAAATACCCAACCCATCCCTCTTGCTAAAGGCGTTAGGCAGGGGGATGTGATCTCACCCAAGCTCTTCACAAGCGCATCGGAATATGTGTTCAAGACGATTGAATGGGACAACATGGGTATCAACGTTAATTAATATTTTCCTCAGTCATCTTCGCTTCGCCGATCACATTGTTCTTGTGTCAAATTCCCGAGTTCAGCTTCAAACAATGCTGGAAGACCTTTATAAAGATAAGTAGTAGAAAGATAGGTAGGTCTGAAGATGAACCGGGATAAAATCAAGGTCATGGCGACTGAGGGTATGACGGGAGGACAAATTGTTATCTCGGTCAAATCCTGCGGCTTGGTATACAAAGACTGTCTTTGGAGGCTAAGCGACGGATTCAACTGGGTTGGGCTGCCTTCGGAAAGCTTAAATTCGCTCTGAGGTCTGACCTTTCGCAAAATTTAAAGACCCGAACATATGACCAGTGCGTCCTCCCAGTTATGAGTGGGCTGGTCACGTCAGCCGACGAGATGACGACCGTTAGAGTAACCGTGTCCTACACTGGCGGCCGTGGACAGGCAAACGGAGTGTGGGAAAACCACCCACCAGGTGGAAAGACGGCATCAAGTGCGTCGGGGAAAGCAGTGGGTCCGTACCGCTGAGGGCCGGTAGGACTGGAGAAGGATTGGAGAGGCGTATGTCCCACAGTGGTCGCAAACACGCTGACGGATTGACTGACTGTTCTCAAACCATTGTACTCTTATTTTTTTGTAGGTGGTAGCATTTAAAGGTTTAATATTATGTCGTTTTTTTTGCTGTAAGAATAATAACTCATCAGAAGGACTAAATCGTACACAGGTTTTAAAATGTTTTCTTGTTGCCACTGGAGTGTGCATCGCTTTAAGGTCCTTTCTTCAACCCCTGTCAGCCCATGCCTACGAGATTAGAGGCGCACGCTTTACATTCGGCGACGGAGCTCCTCATTACATAATTCAAATTTGATTGAATGTAAACCTAATGTAATGAAGAATTTTAATAGTCATAATAAAATAAATCGCCACAAAGTTACTATTCTTTTATTCACAGGACTTTAGGTTAAATATTCATGGTTATTTCCATCCTTTAAACATATAAATGTATATGTTTTCTATAACTAATACATAAATATTTTTACAGAGCTTTTCAGGTATTATTTAAACTATACCTACGACTTAAGAGCTGTTAATTTAAAATTCCGCTTCGGTTTGGATACATTGCAACTTTGTTACGATAAATTAAAAGAGATACGTAAATAAAGAAAAGAGAGTGACGCCAAAGCTTACTAAACTTCCTTAATATGTGAGTGACGATGTGGACATGTACTTTTGTATAGACCCGGCAACGTTGCGTATATATTTATAGAAAACATATACATTGAAATGTTTAAAGAATGGAAATATACTCTAGAATATTTACCCTAAATTCATGTGAATTAAAGAATAGTAACTTTGAGATACTTCACTTATGGGTTTAAGTTTTGTGGCGATTTATTTTATTATGACTATTAAAAAATCTTCATTACGTTATGTTTACATACAATCTGATTAAAATTTTGTAATAACGAGGCCCGTGGCAGAATTTAAAGCGTGCGCCTCTAATGCCGTAGGCATGGGCTGACTGGAGTTGCGATTCCCTACGTTGAATGATCCATACGGTAGATTCCGAAAGCATATGTATATGAAACTTCCGGTTTTTACTCTTCAAGTATGCGGAACTATGTGCATCATAACCTAAAGTTAACTTGAGTTAAACTTAGTTAATAATTAGATACGACAATGCCCTAATATCACGTAATCAATCAGTACCTATATCACAAATATTTCATTTTGGTTTTTTTTACCCTATTCAAGATGAGTTCTGATCAATAAAAACATCACTGTTTATAGATAGACATATCACAAAACTGTTATATTATATTAATTTAACAATTGATGAATATAAGAACTGGGCGCATCCGACGTTCAACATGGCCGCGTAGGAAACGTGCCAGGCTGAGGGCAGCCAACCTAATTTTTTTATGAAGTATGTTCATAAGACTATCGAATGGTGGTATTGTCATCTTGTTACTCGATGACGTATTTTTTTTTATTTTTTGACATTTTAAAACCGGCCAACCTCAGAACGTGCCAGGGTAGGACGAGCCAACCTACTTTTTTTTAGCTTTTCTTGATGACCTTTACCGATTGTGCTAGGTCTCATGTTGTTACTCGATGACGTTAAATTCTACCAAAAAAGTGATTTAATATTACCTACTGCACAAAACGTTCCAGGTTTGGGTCAGGCAACCTAGTATTTTTAGGAAGCCTATTCTAATCCGCACAACCACAAATGGGTCCCATGGTGTTACTCGATGACGTAGGGTTGACGACGGTCCGCTCTCGTACTAGTTCTGGTTTTCGCTTTTTGCAACGGGACTCTAAAATACATTCCACACATAAAATCAACCAAACACCGTCAAAAACATACCATGATTATTATTTTATAAACATGTACTTGCTGAACCGCCTTGTCAGAAAACATGATACCATTCCTGCACTAGATCAACCAACAATCGATTAGCGAAAAATATATAAGAAAAAGGTTTTTTAATTGAGCCAAGTTTTTGCACATATTGTACTACCTCTTACTCACTACATCTAAGCAGTAAGAATGATATACAACGGTCGTCGCTTGGACTAATAGGACTCGCTTCATTAGAAGTTATACACATCATATCCCTTAAAATTCCCAGCTCTCTCGGCAGAATAAATAGGGAATTCGGCTCCGCACACAACACGAATAGTCGCGGTGCAAACTCAGCGAAAACCCCACTCGTGAAGCCATCTCAGCTTTATACGCGCACTCTGGAACCGGCTCGTGCCACGACAACGAATATACGAAGCCGACGATAGCTGTGCAAACTAGGTGGTAGCAGAGAATAGTCGCAAGGGAACGGTTAGAAAATACTTAACCTGTGAGTCCGTTTCGGAGAAACATCACTTAACCTTCGCTGGATCGAACCGCCTACATGCTGTCGCTACCTGGCGATTCGGTATGCTAAATGGACAGTCAAGTTCAGAGAGATGTTAGAAAGGCATGATTTTCTATAGAGTATTTGTAAATATAGTTGCCCTACTTCTCCGTCGCCAATTTTCTAGACGCCGCGCGGCTTGAGCACCACGCCCCCGGTTGGAGGCTGCGCGAATCGCATGCCGCGCGACAACGCAATATATTCAATGTACTCTAGCCTGGCGGTGAACTTACTAGAATTAGGTAACTCCTGGTAACCAATCGTATAAAAGTGATCTAGCACGTGCTGTGGTCATAAACAACATTAAATATATTGTGGACCTGGCAGGCCTGGCATGCCGATTCAAGTCAAAAACATATTGGTCTGACAGCCAGGTTTTAAATAGACGTGGAAAAGTCCGGAATAGAGAGAGGCTACCAAGCCGCATGACGTCTGAGTCGCGTGGTGATGGAGTCGCATGGCGGCCGATACACGATACAAGATATTGGCGTTGTACATATATGTATGTGGATTACCGTAAATAAGTATTAGACCGGACTAGATATCAAATCGATATAGCGTTTTTGCACATCACAATTGACCTCTACCCACATCAGCAGCCCGAGTGGCGACGCGTGAGTAAACTGTTTTCATGCAAAGCGTGACTCACTCCAGGGAGGAAGAGGTCCCCTAGGCCCTAGTACGTAACTTTTGCGTAAACGTCCACCGGTGTGATTTGGTCAGTTGTGATACGCCGTGATGAAAGTTACTAACCCAGAAATGTCCATTACGTCTCCCATAAAACAGTAAGATTAGGTTGATCCCAAAAAAAGATACAATTTGAAGAACGAAAAATACAAGAGAACATCAAATACACAAAGGTGTTGTTAAAAAGTATCACCATTTAAAATTATTTTTGTTTCGACAAATGATGTAAGCTTAGTAATCTCGCATGCATTCTAAGTTTAAAATGCTAATAAAACTAGTTTTAACCGCATGGCCATTCGTCGTCCTTCCTTCGCAGAGGTTACTTGATAAATATGAAACTTGACTCTTCGAAGAAGACCTTCTAGCCACGATAGAAGGGGTTTGCCAATCAAGTATACGAATGTATATTATACTTGAATTTAATTTAATATTAATTCAGAGATACTTGCGGCCAATCTATTCTCACCATTGCATCGATCTGAGTGGTACCATGGTAAGATAACTCGTCGGGTGAATAGCAGGCGAACAGAGTGATTGAATCTGACGTTTAGTTGCAATTCGTACCATGTTAACTGTTATTCGGCCAAGTGAACTGAAATTTACCAGTTGGCATGGTACAAAAAGCAAGTAAAATACTCTTTTTCCTGGTCACCTGACATTCACCCGGAGAGTTAATTACCATGGTATCCCCCCAGAATATAATAAAGGTTAGGGTTTACAGACTAAGACCCCCAAAACCACTTTTGGCTTTACTATTCTCCGGAGATCATTCCGAGAAGGGGCGTCATAAAACTATTCACACACGCAGCGAAAACACTTTTTTCTACAAATATTTTATTCATGAGTTTTCATGTGGGTACACATATTCCAATATCGTGTATCTCGTCCAATATATTTCGACGTGCAGTTCGTCGAAACCAACAAAGTATTCGAGTTACTTCTTCAGAAGGTTCAAATTGGCGTTATGGACGGTACGCGGGTATGGACACTTTTGCACGTCTAAATGGAACGGATGACATTTCTTCTGCCTCCTGGATACGCGGTAATAAAATAAAATTTTAACTGCGGTTGCATTCATCGAAATCAGATGATAGCCACATCCTCGGCCACATCCTGAGCGATCTTTACGTATGGATAAATTGCGTGGGATTGGTTTGTCTAAGCATTTCAGAGGGTACTTGATCATTCACAGTTCATTTATACGGATTGATTCAAAAATTTCAAAGGGTCTTAAACATTTCTCTTGTATTCCTGGAACAACTTCTGTGTTATGACTTTCGCAAAAACTAAAAACAAAATATAGTAAATGTTAGTTCATGTTTTTTTTAAGTTGTAATCATATCCAGTTGTGGGATAGTCTACAAATTAAAACAGTCTTTAACACTTCTATATTCATATCCAGTTTATCATATCCAGTAAGTGTAAGTAAGTATACGAAAAGTTACCGACCACCAAGTTTTGGTATGGTGCTCTGTAAAAGCTTGAAAACAATAATAAATAAAGCAATATTCTCGTCAGACTTTACGGCGGCGCGGCGGCGTTGTCAATCACGGTCCACACAATATCACGGTGCATGCATACACCTGTAGGAAGGACAATCGTTCCGGTCCCAATACTCAGAAAGGACGAGGCGTATTCATTGTCGACGCCTTTGTGAACGGTGAGTCAACAGATTCGACGAAACAGTGATACGGCCAGGCAGATGAACGGTTGAATACAGCCTTAAATGTTTTCTGAACACTAGTTGCTGTATCACAATGGACGGAAAATAATGAAAGATGCGGGGGCGAAGTTGTTGCCTGACAACTCGAGTTGAGACATATCTGATATTTGACTATAGAGTGTATAAAGACGACCTATGGACGTAATAAGATCAGATTGATATTAAGAGAAATAGGTGTGATCTTAATGCAACCTGGGTCCTTCAAACATGGTGTCAAGACACACCTGAACGGCCGGCATGGTCTTCGCAACCCCCGAGAAATTTAGAAAGCCCATGGGCGTCGGCTAGCTGAAAATGTCGCGGCGGGATGATCAGCAAATACCACTGGTTAATACCGTACCAGTAAATAAGGAAAAGGCATAATAGCTGTATTTTTGATAAAAGTTTAATGTTATAAGAATATAAATCGTTTTTTTTTTGTTACATCTTTAGACGCAGAGCCCTATAGAACATTTCAAAATTTTCTTGAAATACTAGATCTCATAAACGCATTACATTTAAAAATATCTATCTGCAACCATGTCTCTGTATTTTACTATATTTAATAGGCCTCATATTTATTGCCTCAAGCTCATCTCAATAAAAAAAAGCCTAAAAGCGATTTTGGAAATTTCGTCCACTTTTTCTATGTACAGATTTCGTGCGTAGGAGCACATGAGCTCATTCAAGGCTTTATCAACGAAAATAACTTGTAGCACGCGTCGAATGGATGACGTTCTCTTTCGAAGTCAATAAATGTAGTTCATACGCAATCATGCACGTTTGTTCAGTGGTAACTATTCTTCGGTGTATCTGTTACTGTAGTATGCACTTCAAATATACACACACTATAGGAGTTATGCAATGAAGACTCCCACTGGCCCGAAGTGCATGCAGCCGATAGATTGGCGACTCATCAATGGCGCGAGGAATGCAATAACATGAAGCCAGCGATCGCGAAGTGAGCTCATATTATCCCAAATAAGGTGCGAATTTCTATGAGCTCGGATTATCCCTCGCAGTATCGCGATCAAAGCGTCTTCGTCTACACAGAGTCAGCTTTCGAAGGCAACGCTCAATCGACCTGTCGCAACTCAAATTGTAAGGCAACAGTCGAATGAGACACCTGCAAATCCATCGAAGACTACAGCGTCTTTGATCATTCGTTAATCATGAAAGCGTATAATTAGATGCCAATGCCGCCAGTGTATGGTTATTTTCACAATTGTTTCTGATTATTTTTTTTGTTATTCTCAAATTTCCATATGGCTTCAGCAACAACCTGCATATTGCAGCGTTTTCTGACATTGTATTTACTCTTCACTGACAAGTCTTCACTTAGACATCGCTAAAAAATCGCTGCCTAGTATAGTATAGTATACTAAGTATACTGCTCCCTCCCTAGTTTAGTGTATGGTTATTTTTCACAACGTGCGTATTTGTTGGATACTTACCTAAATATTGTCATTATGCAATTATTGCCATTCCTCCTGGCTTTGGCAACAGTATGCATGTTTGTGTAGCATTTTCTGAGACTGTATTCTTCCCTGGATTATTAGGTTCAGCCGGAGCTAGCACTATTAGTAATTCTGTGCCGGAGCGCAGAGCGGTATTTCGCCGAGTCAAATCATCATCATCATCAACCGGCTGTTATCCGTCAGGAGAACTGCCAATTCAGTATTTATGTGAACAAAGCTTTCGCTATTCAACGAAGGCCTCCAATATGGTTCGCCGGCTAAAAGCCCGTTCGATGAACGTTTTCCATTTGTCTTCACTTCCGAGCTCCGAGGCGGCCACGGTCGTTCGGGGCAGCGAACATGGAACGACAGGAGAAGCGAGCGAAACTAGTTTGTTTACAAAAATGGAAGCGCCGCCGGCGAGTGAGTTCGCTTACTACTGTTTTCCTCAAGTCCCAATGACACACACGTAACACCTATACGCTTCACAGGATGCTATTTAGTGCAACAAACATTCGATGTTGCGCGTCCCAAATTCGTAAGCGAACTAACTACAGTCAGACGTTTTGCACCAACTCGTGGCTACGCTGCCGCCATAAGAATCGGTTTCGATCGCTGCTCCCATCCTTCCATGCTCGCTGGTTCGGGGGGTGGCGTAACGCCACGTAACGCTGTCCGATCGCCGCGCCTCCGAACAACTGCGCGGCTTTGATTAATGCAGCGCCATTTTATTGGTCCCTCGAGCCGGATGCCGCTCCTGAGTCCCGACACGCTGCGGTTCGCTTTCGCGGCGGACGTTTGGCATTTGGTCCGCTCCGCAGCAGCCATACGGAAAGGGTCTGGTCACACGTACAATGCGACAAATAAGAATAGGATAGGACACCGCCATTTTGAATGTCAAACTGCTAAAACCCTCACTTCACTTCACAAACTTCAGTCCTTTGCCGCGGTGTTGCCGCGTACTTTCCCTCGCGAATTCGAGTGAAGTTAGACACGAGCCCAGTCCTATTCTTATTTGAATCGCATTGTACACAACAACGCAGAGACAAAAAGTGGTCAAGCCGTGGTTACGGTGAATAGTGTCGCTGCAGTTGTGGCACCGAGTTGGGGTGTGGTAATTGCAAAATGACGATCTGGTTGCATTGTAACTAGTATTTGCAGACAGACAGATCGATTTTGGATTTCGTAGAGGAAACACGCCTTGATTCAACGAACTCGTGGACTTCACATGGCACGTTTCGCTTCTATGGGCTAGTTAAGCTAGTTTCGCGGTGCTGAACTGTCGCGAATGGCCTCAATAACAACAAAACGACAGAACCAGCAGTGATAAGCCAACATTTAAGGGACAACCGGACACAAGATGGAGGGAAGGTTATTATCTCAAAATCCGCCTGAGTTGAGCTACTTCTGTTGTACCATGCCACTAGTGCCCCGTATAGCCGGTGGTAGCGTTGTGGTTGGTATCGCACACACGGTTGAATTGGACGGCAAAATGTGGTCAGTCTGAATTATGTATGTATTTACTTTCATAAAAATTAGCGCCCACCCAGGTGTTGTTGGTGTAATTGGTGGTTGTGGTGCGGTTGTGGGTGAATGTGAGATAAGCCTTAAGATTTTGTGAAGGGGGTTCCGAAATGGTTCAGGTTCCGAAAAACTAATGGACTTTGAGGCACGAATTTATTATTAATGTTAAATATAGCCTTAGTTGCTGCCGCCAAATCAGATTTCAGGTTTATTGATTTTGTTTAGAAGTTGTAAACCTAGAGTTAGTGCCTCAAGGCATAGTACGCCACTGCCTCAAAATCAATTACTTTTTGTGTGCCGAATATAAGAAACTTTGCTCAAGTCGAGTAGCTTTGGAATCCCGTTAACTCACTAATAAATTAGACTCATCACTAACTCTTGAAGTCCGTCCGACTTTCGATAACTTTTCGATCGCTTATAACTTTAGAACCTCTTGCGCGATTTTGTCGCGGCTTTTATCGACGTATAGCATGCTTTGTCCCATCCCTTATAGGTTACTTACCATCATGCCACTTGTTAAATATAAGATAAGTATGGGGAAAACCGACTGTTTTTCATCGGAGCCACGGGCATCTATCATTTAATAGTTACTACACAGTTAATAGATTCACGTTTTCATGTACACTGACTTGATGAGTTTCTCTTTATATGAGCCGCCTTCCTTTTATACTTTCCGCATTTTGCAAAGATTTAATCAAGACCAAATTCTCGGCCGAAAAGATTGGCCCTTTTCTACGGATTCATCTTCAAGATGTCTCTACGGCGGCGCGTCACAAAAGAGTTTCAGTAATAACAATATCTGGAACCCGGTTATTATCCAATTACGATGTTCACTCTCTCATTATCCAATCGCTCAAATGTTCCAGAAGCATTCCATTCCCTCTTCTCCCCGGACCACCGCCCCCGCAGTGCGTCGCACGTCGAAGCCCCGATTTTCCGGCTTCGGGGGATTATTCTCGGGATATTACCGGAAATTTACGAGCGCCCGGACCCCGCGATCCGCGGCGGCCTTTAATTAAATAAAACTGCCAGGAATTTCGATGCGAAACAATAGCGAGCGCGGAGCACTCCATACGGTGCGGTAGCTTCACCGGCGTGATCTAACGCGTGTAAAGAGCGTGGCAGATGAGAGACCCCCGTCCTCTGCCTTTAGGTAGTCGGTCGGTTATTCTCCGTGGCAAAGCGCCCGTGTCTTTAATGGGGAGGACGGCTGCCAAACGTTAACACCAGATGGCGCCAGACAAAACTATGCCACTGTTTCATTTCAAGGTTATAGGTTGTTGACCAATTAAACTGGGTTAATATGAATAGCTACCTTGAAATGGATGTAAGAGACGGACAAGGTGATTGCCTCTGATTCGCGAGTAAACATAACCTTTTATGTGGCGCCATCTGGTGGTAAAGCTTTGCGCCGTGCACCCCATTGAGGCATTTGGACTCCGCCGGCAGCTAATGATTTGTTTGTATTACTATCGTCGTTTTAGTTCATTTATGAGACAATGAAATGATCCATACAATAGATCAATGTGTCATAAACTTGTATTTAGACATTCAAAGAAGCTCGTAGCTTAAGGGCGTGGGGTCTTACTTAATATATCATGGGACACGGGTTCCATCCAGGCCCCATTCATGGACTTCTGTTTTTCTTTTACTGAGTTAGATAAGTGAATTTTGTCACTAATACGAGCTGTTTCCATGTTGCGGAATTATTATCGTGCGATATCTTGATTATGCCATGGTCCAGTAACACACAAAAAAAACATTAAAAACGTTATATTTATTCATTTTTATTTTTTTTGTACTTTCAATAAAGGTTGCCTTTTTTGAAGTAAAAGCGCAAAGAATCGAATGCTGAACCCATCGACACGCGGAGATTGTGCGGACTCAATACTTCCGCGACGTGAGTTACGGTGGCGTGCGAATGGGTGAACATTTTTCGGCCACTTTACGTTTGCACTGGGAGCCCCGCGTTCGACCCCAACCGATTCCTCGTAATTGAACTGGGACCGTCTCCCTAGCAAAGCGCCAAAACTCTTCACTCGTGGGCCACTTCACATTTTATGGTTTTGAAACAAAAAAATTATGAAGGAAAATTTGCACATTTTGTCTACAGAATCGCCTCTTGGCATTATTGTAGTCTACGTCGATTATCCCCATACCGGCAGCGTAGGCACTTTTTAGTGATCACACATACACTGACGGTAGCGCCGGCCAGTCAGATCTCTTGCGAATTCCTCGCCGCTGATGTTCTCCAGTTCCAACGACACGTAAGAACTGCACAGGACGCAATTGATGTTGCGCGTCCGGAATTCGCAATCTACGACTACCATCAGTATATCATTACTTTCGTGGCTACGCTTCCCCGCTAAACGGATAAGTACCGTCGTCACTCCCGTCATTCCTCTCTATGACGCCGACCCACTCAGTAACGGCATGACAGGAAGCACGTCAACAGAATCGGAGGCTACCCAAATAAACTAGCATCGCCTACAAAAGATTCACATCAAGCTTCGGATGCTACTAAAAGGTCTGACGTTTTGTTAGTCATTTATGGAGCGTGCTCCCCTCCGCGGAGGCACTAACTTCTTAAGAGCCGCGGGACAGGAAGCAGTTTTATTCTCCACGGCGGGCCCACATCAAATGAACTGCTATAAAGCATCAGCCACTCAAATCCCGTATGTGTTCATCAACTTGCGGTCGGTATCTGTCAACCGAAACGTCTTGATGGTTGTCCAGCGAGGGGTTACCAGAAACGTTTTATATTATGTGCAACGCCTTGTTTGTTTTATGTAACCTCTATTGCTAACTCAAACGTGTTATGGTAACATTTTGTGTTCGAATTTTCGAATACTTTTTTTGGGTTGTAGTTTGAAAATAGAATGCAAGTATGACATTGAATGCATACTCCCGATGATTACGCATATTCCCGATCAAGTTTACCTATAAATGCTACCAAAAGTAGCAATCGATGTTTACATTGTACAATGCGGAAGCCATGTTTGCTCTCTATGTTGATTATTACAAAGCAACCATTCCCGGATTGCTCGCATCGAATTTACAACCAATCCATCAAGCCAGCTAGTAATCATCGTTGATAATTAATAATGTCAATATTGGAACCGTACAGGCGGAGTGTGCTATCTACGCTTCGCGTTCAATTTAGTCAATGATTAGGTTAAATAATATTAATTACATCTTTGATTTACAGTAAAATTGTTAAATACATTTGTCAATGTTTAAGTAGGATGAAATAGGTGCACATAAAAAGTATTTTGATATTTTTTTATCCGTTATTGTTAGGTAAGTACTAACTGTTTCTAACAGGAGTTTAATTATCAGTCTTAGGCTGAGATAAATATTCGTAACGGAAACTAAGACTAACGAAAAGTAGTACTTTGTGACGTCAATTTGCATTACTTTGAGTTTTCTTCCATACAAAATGTGTCAAAGTGACGTCACAAAGTACTACTTTTCGTTAGTCTTAGTTTCGGGTTACGACTATTTATCTCAGCCTTAGGGCCGTGTGCACGAAAGGACAAAAAATCAACGTCAACGTATGATTAAACACGTCACTTTGTATTGACATTATGGAAGGAACTTCATTCGGTTCACTAAAAGTGACGTGTTTGAACATTTATTAACTCAGCTGTCTCTTCGAGCAATCGGGGCCTAGTATTCGATTTGGATGTGGAAAAGAGAGGGCGTCGATACAAGAAAAAAAACAGATCGAGACCATTTTTGAAACAGCGATAAAATGATAATCAAATCTCGTTTAACAGCGTGACAGGTGACAACCCTATCAAAACGCTAGGCTGCCCCCTGTCACACCACAATAGCACAAAAACCGTTCAAAAGTCGAAAGTGAAGCGTCCAGCGTGGCGGGTAATAAAATCACCCGCACCGTCCGACGCGGCTCTTGGCAAGTATGGATAGGTCACTTTCTAATTTTACGTGATATTGTTTAATTTTACTGGCGGCAATGATATTGCTTCACGGTTGCGTTTGTCGTTAATGTATCATATGCCGCGTTTTCATCAAT